>CM053330.1:11675910-12928283 GCA_028583605.1 Dastarcus helophoroides | reverse complement strand
AAGTATCTTGGATACTTATACGACTGACTAACGGCTTTAAATTGGAAGTGTATACAACCACCGTACCATGCTGACGAGGCCAAGGAAGGCCGAAACTAGTCTATGGTTGCGGTTGTACATATTTTCAATTTTAAGCACGTTTAACTGTTTAATTACAGAACATTTAATTGGTCATTTGTCAAAATTATATTTCTTAAAAATATAAAATATAGGGGGTTCCTATTTAAAAATTTTAACTTTGTGATAAAACTCAAAAACGTTTCTTGGTATCACCATAATAATCAGTGTAAAAAAACACAAAAATTTACTAATTTAACCAAATTTGTATAATAAGGAGGTAAGCGATAGTGCCGACTTTTGAACACCCTGTATAAGTATTAGTGTTAGGTTAAGTTGTGTTTTATGTTCTGAATTATATAAAATTGTATAGACTAAGGTTGGGCGATGACAATTATTTGAATCTTCGAAAGCCATGCACAAATATCTGAAGCGAATTCTGTTAAATTACAATCCTTCAGCCCTTAATTATATTCAGGATTTACCAACCAACATTTTACTAAGTCCGCTGGACTTGAGGGATCCTAATCCGCACAAAGGAAAATCAAGTCTGAAGCGGGAATACAGCATTAAACTGTCAAACTACTTTTCTCCAACTAAAACACTAAGTTATTTATTATGAATGTGAGGCAAGTCCGGAAAGTGTTGAATTTCAAAGACGGAACTCGGAGACATGTAGGGAACAAAACCATCCGAACTTTATCCCCCTTCAAAAAAGAAAATCAACGCGAAAACAAAACGACAGTAGAGCAGAGAAACTCCAGTATTTTAGACCATAGCTCGCTAGAGTACTAAAGCCGACTAAATGAGACGCAGAAGAAGTTTGTTAAGAAGATACTTTTAGGCGTTAAGTCTTGTTTTTTCATTCGTCTAGACCTGGGTCATTTTAAATTCAACACCTCAAACTTTCAATGAGCGGTATTAACTTAAATGCAAACTGTGAAGCTACCGAAGACACGTTCAAGCTACTCAAAATAAATTTAATACAATTATGAAAAGATGTACAAAAAAAGCAATGGAATGTCATAACCTTTTCCACTTTACTCAATTATCAGCAAGTTTTTTGAAATAGATTACGTAAGTATAAAAACGCTTGAAAGGACTTCAAAGGCTAAAATATTGTTACAATGAAGCGAGGCAAAAAGTTTCTAAATAAAAAAAGTTGTTTGCATGAAAAGGAGTTAATAAAGAGTGTCGGCGAGTATATTCTCTTATCGACAATCTTATAACGAGGGACAGTTAACGAGTGCCAGATTTAGAATGACCCGGATAATGAGCGCCACTTCGGAATCAGGAGTTGCCGCCTTCTTGCTCAGACTCACATCCTGATGGAGTCCTTAAGGATCTCCGCGTTTCCTCATCAAGGCGATAACATCTACGGATGCTGACACTCAAAGATAACTCTACGTCTAATTTTAGTTAATCGCTTTTATTACCTTCGCCTTTAACCAATTTTCCTTGTTACTTGGATTCATTAAAAAAGTACGGCCACCTGTCTTCTGCATTTACGTCTGGTGGGACTGTCGAATTGATTAAATTTAGAACGAGCTTGGAACAGTGTCACTGCTGAAATAAGAGATGGGATAAGTTGCGTAGACGGTAGTGGGGCTTGCTGGGGCAGGATGCCTGATATATTGACAAGGTTTGATGCATTCATCAGAAAAAGTATTGAGATAATCAATTTGAACCTTTGCTTTTAGTAAACATAATTAAATAAAAAGTAAAAATAAAGCATGTTGAGGTTTTCTATTAAATGGAAAAAGAAAAACTCTGGGTTGTTTAGAGCGTCCTTAAGGTAGATTTGTTGACTACAAACGACATAAATTTAGATACAACACTGCAATATAATTGTTAATTTAACCGTCTTATGATTATGAATACAAGACTTTCTTGTCGAAATTTTGGCCTCCGATTCGAAATTTGTCGTTTTTCCAAATATGTCCACATTTCTCAAATATTGTTTTTTTCTGAAATTTTTAATTTTTATTTTAATATCTGCCTTTGCAAATATTTCGACCTGCTTATCGAAATTCGTCGAAATTATGACTTTTATCTCAAAACTCAACGTTTTATGTTTCAATAAATTTTGATTGTTTTCTCAAAATTCCTTTGAAAGTGGTATTCGCAGAATTTGATTTTTTTTTAAATTTATCTTTCTCTAGCAGCTTTGACTTTTTGTTTATAGTTTAAGACTTTTCTTAAAATTTAGAGTGTTATGTTTAGAATTCAAATTTTCTCAAAATTGTTTAATTGCTATTCTCAAAATTTTACTTTCCCTTTGAAATTTCTATATTTTTTTTAAGTTTTAAACTTTTTCTCAAAATACGGACTATTTTCTAAATTTGCTTCTCTTCTCTAGGTCCCCCTTTTTCTCAACATTTTGATATTTATCTAGGACCTTTCTCCAAATTTCAACCTTTTCCTCAAATTTCAACTTCGTTGACTTCAACGCTTTGCATTTTTTTATATTTTTTTATTTTTCTTACAATTTGACTCTTTTGAACATTTTGAGATTTATTTCAAATTTCAATATTTTCTGTTTCTGGTTTCGATATATTTTTTCTTAAACGATATTTGCTTGAATGTTTCCCTAAAATTTGTTTATTTTCATAAAATTAGGTCAAATTTGTAATGAAACCAACAAATATTTCTATGAAAATGATTTTTTTTTGAAATATTAAAAAACTATTAGTTGGAAAATTTTTGCTCGAAATTTTGATATTATGTTAGGATTTAAATAAAAACGTTACAGTAATCAGAAATATATTTTTATAATTTTTGTCTCTTCTAGCAATTTATGCCTATTATATGTCGACTCAAAATTAGGTTAAACTGTTAATGAAGGGGGCGAAAACTTTGGGGAAAAATGTTTCTTGGAAATCTAAATTTGTTCCTCGAAATTTTAAAATTTAAAGAAAAAGAAAAATATTTAGGAATCATATATTTGGAAATTACTACTTGTTTAAAAGGTTTAACTTTTTCAAAATTTTCTGCATTTTTAGTCGAACAAAAATATATGAGGAATTTCCTGCAAATTAGACCGTTTTATTTTCATTAATTTTTCAACCTGATTGTTGTCCCCCCTAAAGCAAATAATAAAAAATCTAAGTTAATTGTTAGTATTATGTATGTATGCAGGTATAATGTATAGTTTTGTTGTCGAGGGAAAAATTTTACTTCGATTTTGTACATATTTTGGAGTTACACAAGACATACCAAAAATTGAAATACAAATCTTGTATGATGATAGCTTTGCTATCGAAATGCGTTAGAGCAACCTTTGTTGTGGTTTTCAATATTTCTTGGTTTCAGAAGACAAGATTTGTGTTTCAATTTTTGAAGATAATCAAGGACCAGTCCGTTTCAATAAAAAAACAAGATATACCAATTTTAAGCTTTTCCTGATGACAGGGGTTTTTTTATTTCTTTTTAGAACATAGATTTTTTTGAAATTTTAAGCCTAACTTCGACTCATAAGCAGCTATTTTTTCGAATATGTGTGCTCTATGTACTTTTATTTTTCAAAATGTTCAATTTTAATATGAAAATTGGAATTTTTTTAAAGTTTACATTTTCAATTTGTGCTTTTTAAAATTGAAAGTTTGAATTCTTTCAAAAAGAAAAATGTTTTCAAAGTATCCGCATTTTCTAGAAATTTTGAATTTGGGCTCAGAAATATATACTAAAAAATGTTATTTTTTTAGCTTTTGATTTTCTTCCAATTCGACTTTATACTCGTTTAAAATTTCTTATCAATTTTCCTAATATACACTATAAAATGCTTCATTTAAACAAAACTACTTGATTCATTCTTGAGGGTTAAATTTTGTTCGACGTTTCGACTTTAACTTCGAAAATTCTAAATTTTTTCTAAAATCTTAAATTTAAAACTTATACGTTTTATACATTTTGAATTATCTCGAATTTTTTTTCTCTTGAAATTTTGTTTTGTTTTGTTTTTTTAAACTTCCGTTTTTTTTTTAAATTTTGATTCTGTAGTCAAAATTTGATTTGTTTTTGAGTTTCTAAATGAACTCCTTTTTTTTTAATTAGTAATTGTTCAAAATTGCACCCATTTCTGGAGTCCAATTTTATTTTCGAAATTTTTAATTTATTCCCGCATGGTTTATCAATTATTTTGAAAAATTTAATTTTATGCTTAGGTATTTTGATAAATTTAATTTGCTTTGTAAAAATGTGTTTTTCATTTCAACATTTTTGGTTAAACTCGTCCTCAAAATCATAACTTTTGAGAAATATGGTACAATTTAAAAATAAAATGCCATTTGTAGTTTACAGAAACAAACAACAGTCGTAACTTTTAGGAATAATTAGTAGTTTATAAAAGCTCCTAGTTTATCAAAAATAGTTAAATTTAACCAGAATGAAAATAAAGTTAAATTTTACAAAAAAGTCGAATTTCTCAGAAAGTTGTATTAAAAAAATCCAGATATTTAAAAAAAGTAGAACTTTGCAAAAAATAAAACATTTTTCGAAAAATAAAACATTTTTCGAAAAATCTGGATAAAGGAGGGAAAGAAATTTCAAGAAACAATCGTTATTTCAAAAAATGTCACAATTTCCAAGAAAGTCAAATTCTGGGGATTTTAAAAACAAAATTCAAAAAGAGACAAATTTTTAGAACAAAGTCAAAATTTCGAGTCAAAGAATATTACTCAAGTAAACTGTTTGGAAGAATTCGTAATTTCGAAGGAATTTGAATTTTATGATAAATCGAATTTATAAGAAAATAATGAATTTCGAGATTCAGATTAAAATTAAAATTTACAAACAATGGAATTTAAAAGGCGATTGAAATTTTTAGGAATAAGGAATTTTTGAGTATAACATTACGAAATTTATATAAAAAAATAAGAGCTTTATTGGAACAAAAGTCAATTTTAGAAAAAAATGAAGATTATTCGCTGCCAGCAATTATTCAATTTTGAGCAAAAAGTTGAAAATTAAAAGAGACCTATTTTAAAAACAATCGAAATTTCAAGAAAAGTTCTAAATTTCGAGCATGAAGTTGACATTTTCAAGGGAGTCTTATATTCTCGAACAAAGTCAATATTTAACAATAAAGTCAACATTTGAAAAAATGACAAATTGTTAAGAAAAAAGTAATATTTTTCAAACAAAATGAATTTTGAAAAACAAGTTGATTTTTTGAAAACTCCACATTTTAGGAGTAAACCGGATTTCTGAATAATCTTACGAAATAAAAATATTCTGTGAAAAACGGACGAAAACAGTTGAGATTTGTCAAAGAGCCATATTTTTCAGTTGAGATTAAATTTTGAAAAAATTTATAAAATTTTCAGAATAGAGACAAAATTCCAAAGACAAAACAAATATTGAGTAAAAAAGTCGAAATTCGTGAAAGAGGACACTTTCTGACTTAAAATATCAAATAAGATAATGGAAATTAAAAAAAAACTCTCCTTGTAAAAAGTAGTAAAATTTGGATTTTCAAGATAAGCGAACGATCAACAAGAGTCTACAATTCCATGAATGAAATTGAAGTGTAGAAAAAAGCCTTCCCTGTATAAAGTTAGTATTTAATAATAAAGTCAAAAACATCGACAAAAAAGTAAATTTTAAGAAAAGTCCAGATTTTTCAAAAAACACCAAGTTTTGAAATACAGATCGAAATTTTCAGATGATGGAATTGATAAGTCGCTATTTTGATAGTTATCACAATAAAACAAGTCAAAATCTCGGGAAAAAGATTAACATTTTTAAAAGGAGTTGAAAACCAAAAAGTCTTAATTTCCCGTAAAAAAAACGTCTTAAAATAAAGTAGGATTTAGAGAACAAACATGAAATTCAGAAGAAAAGATAAAATATGAGAAAAAAATTAAAATACAAATCTTGTCCCCTCAGGGGACAATATTTGGATTTCAAGTTTTGAAGACAACCAAGGACCAATCCGTTGCACCAAAATGAGCAAAAAAGTTGAAATTTTGAGATAAAGAAGAACGTTGCAATACAAGTTTTTTAGGCACAATAATTTAAAGTTACAAAGAAAAACTTCAAAATGTTGAGCTTAAGTTTGACCTGTAGGCAGCTTGTTTTTCATATTTTTTTTGTTTTATTTACTTGTATGTTTAAGAATAGTCAAATTGGCATTTGTGCACAAAATCCTGAGTTTACATTTTCTAGTATTGCTTTCTTATATTCAAAATCATTCAAATTTACAAAAAATCGTCCAAGTGTTAAATTTAGATTAAATTTCATTTTCTCATTTTAAATACTAACAGTTATTGTAAAAATTTCGAGTTTTAGGTCAAAATTTCAGTTATTTCATAGTTTAAATTTAAAACAAAATGTAATAAGAATTTAAAAAAAGTTTTATTTTAATGCAAATTTTGAGACAATGTTTACAATTTGAAATTCAGGAAATGATTGAAAAAAAAGTCAAAATTTAAATGCCATAGGTAAAATTTGAAGCAACATGCAAAATAACAATTATTTTGATAATAACTTCTGACTCAAATATTTTCTTTTAGAAAGATGTCTTACAATTAGTTATAAGTTTTAAAACCAAAGTTCCGCATTAAAGTGGTAATTTACAGAAATTTGAAGTTATATCAAATTTTAAGTAAAATGTTAAAATAATAATTTTAAATTAAAAATATTTTTTTAAAGGAAAGGAAACTGTTGAGAAATAAATCCAAATAACAACATTTTCAAGTAAAAATTTTGGAAAATATGTAAAAATTTTAAGCTTCAATTCATAATTTTAAATTTTAATTCTATCGCCAAAATATTTAAAAAAAATATATAGTAAAAAGTTAATAAATAACATTTTCAGATTAAAGACTATACGACAAATCGAAAATCGTACTTTAGGCCCGGTTGGTGTTAACATGCCATATTATTAAAAGATGAATTATTTAAAAGTAAGCGATTTTATTCAGAAGATTTTCGATAGCTTCCATGTATTTAAACAATTTGTATTTTTTTAAAAACTGACTTTTTTGGTGGAACTGACTCGTCCTTGGTTATGTTCAAAAATTGATTACAAATCGTATTCCCTGAAACAAACATAAAATTAAAAATACAACACTTGATTTAACGCGTTTTGTTGGCCAAGCTATCATCTTCAGGAAATTTTGAAAAGTGACATGTAAAAGTCAAACAATGCAATACTCCAGTCGAAATAAGTGCGAAGTTCAATTGCTTTGAAGAACACTCAAACAACGAAAACTCATTGATTACAATTTCTTCAACATGACGTATTGAAAAATATTGAAAGGGTGACATATTTTAACGAATTCTCAAGTCTAACCAAGTTTCCAAACTTTTATTTGTTTCATTTAGACATGATTAATTAAATCAGAGAAAGTTAATTTGAATTTAACATCAACTGAAGGATTCTCCGGAAATAAAATTAATACAAGGACACAAACTAGACAGACGTTTTCTTTTATTACACTAATTAAGTTAATTTTACAGCCACTTGGAATAAGTCACAAACCAACAATCCGTTCTTAATCCCTGAAAGTATTTCCGGGAATGCTGTCGTTTCTTATCCGGCTTTCGCCTTTAGCTACGGTCCGCGTCAGTGGGCTCTCTCCCGCTGAAAGGGGCTCACTTGGAAAACTATTTACTTAATTTCAGCTTATAATGAGTGCTTCAGCGAGGAGAGCATTGCAATTGTTGTTAAGAATTCTGACATTTGTTTGCTGCTTTAGAGAACTAATTTCGAACATTTACATTGAAATGCAAGTGTAATTGAGCTGATAGAACATCTGTTAAGGGAATATAATTATATTCTGTGTGCTTAATTAACCACACACAAATACTTTTATCTGGCTGCTCCCGCGATCTGGTATGTGCAAGATCCAATAAAGTTATATTTCAAAATAATATTATGTATTGCATTAATTACAAATTTTTTCGGTTTGATTTCTTTCTTATATATTCTGTGTTATAATTTCAAGTAAACTTGTTAGCACAGTTGCATTCTTAGAAATGAAAGATTGAATTTTATTGGAATAAAAATAGCATAAAAGGTAACCCTAAGGACACTGTACATCCTAGTGCCAGTTTAATTAAAATTGATTTAGGAGTTTTAAAGATTAGCCCGGACAAACCATCACTCGACAGACAGACGGTCAGACACTTGGACGCTTCATAGATTATGATTGTTCATCAACTTTTCTCATTACAGGTAAATTTCTGGAAGTATTACGCACCATTAACTGGTATGTATATTCTATAATGTATATAGTCGTATATGAAAGCTGTTTGTCATTGCGCGAACACAAATCAATGGAGACTTAGGGAAAAAGCGGAAAATCGTGTTAGCTGTTCTAACCCGTGATCTAAATATTCCACATGTTTGGATTTGTAAATGAGAAAGGCGTTATTGCACGCATTAGGTTGGAATTCTTCCCATTGATAAATATTAATAGATTTTCCTTCGTTCGAGTGCCGATATTGAATTTTCTTGTTCTGCGATCGGAAAAGCAAATCTAATTATACCTCATTCTCGCAATGCGCGTTTATTTAACAAATAAAAGAGTTTTCAATGAATGTGGAAAGATAAAAATTGGAATCTGCACATAAATTCATAAATTTCGTTACGCTCATTGTTTACAAGCGTATGAGAAAATGATTTCATTTATTTTTCATTGTGCTTGTATACACCACTAAAAAAATAATGGACAGCTTCAAAACGAGGACACTTTATCATTATCTCTATTGTGTTCAGATGAGCCCGAAAATATAAATTGGTTTGTAAATTGTCGTTCTTCAAAAACGCCTGACGGTTTTATTTCACTTTGTTTATTTTTATTATTTCAATTTTATAACCGCTACTCTGGGAAATTATCGACCCGTGGGACAAAAGAAACAAAAGCTTAGCTGTATGACTCTTGTTGAACGCTGTTTCCTCCAGAATGTAATTTGCGTCAAAACGCGATACATTCACTTTAGCTTTAACTTTTTTTTATGCATAAATTTATTTAACCTTGCAGCTGCTTTGCGGTTTAGAGGTAACGTTATATGATAGTATTATTTTTATTTAATCCTTTAATATAAAAATAAAGAATTCTTTCGTGCGGTGTTTTAAAATTGCTAAATAAAACATAAAAGAGGATGCCGCAATGCATTTTGTTTCAAATTTAACGTTTAATTTTTCTTCGTAATTTTTCACTTAAAGGTTTTTAAAACGCGTCTCAATTTAAACAATGCAGGACAGACCATTTTAAAGTTTTTACAAATAGCCATGATTCTCAAATGTTACTTTTTATCTTAATTTTGGCTTCAAATAAAAAGTATGACATTAAAATCTAATTTAAAGTTCACATTTTAAAAAAGTAGTTAAAATGGGAGATTATAAAAATTGAGAACAACATAGGAGATTTAAGATTACTGAAAAAATTTCAGAAGAAAAAGTCTAAATTTCCGAAAAATTCACTGTTTTCAGTTTAAAGTAAATATTTTGAGTTAGAATTCCGACTTTTCTTTTTTTGGACTACATGATGTGAAGCAATAGTTACTTAATTTTTCATTGATATTCTTGGAGTTTCGTTTGGAAAGATATCCAAATTGTTCAAAAATATCAGAACTATTGACGGATTTCTCAAAAAAATTGACAGACTGGCAGATTTGTCAGTTTGACAGATTGACCGATTTGTAAGATTTGATTTTCTTTTAATGTTACATTATTATTAAATCAAAACTCCATTTTTTTCGGTTCAGCAATATTTTTGATTCTTTTCAATAATTTAAATAACTTTTCGAAGCGCAACCGTATAAACGCTAAGAAAACTAGATGTCGATATTTTAAGAATTAAAATCGAAAAAATAAAATTCCAAATATTCAGAATAACTTCTAAATTGACATTGAAATATTGATACTTACGCCAATATTTCGACTTCAAATTCGACATTTTGACCAAAATTTCAAAACAATGAAAATTTTAGCTTAAATTGAAAATTTCTAAGTTTATTTGGCCTTTAAAAAAAGTATTTTGAGAAAATAACTCAAAATTTGAAACATGTTTTTAAATAAATAAATAACTCGAAATTTAGACATTAATTTTAAACTTTACAAAAAAGTTCTCGAATTTTCGAGTTTAAAAAATCCAAGTTAATTTTCGAATTTAAAATATCCGCTCAAATTTTGATACGAAATTAAAAAAAAATGAACTTAGAACTTAGAACTTAAAAATTGCTTTTAAATTTCTGCTTAAACCCGGTGTTTCGATAAAATATCAAACATTCGACTATTTCTTGAAAACTTTCAAACCTTTTAGAAAAAGTGGAAATTACAAAATTAAAATCCATATTTTAATAATTTTTTAAACAAATTTAGTCATTTTAAAGCTTTCACTTCGACTCGTAATTTATGTTTTATAACAATTTCAGCGTTCCTTTATGGAATTGATATTAAAAAATAACAGCTTCTGGTTTAAATTTAAAATTTTGAGAAAACATTCAACATCTCGAAGTTATGTAATCCATTTTATTAACGACAATTTTACTTTGGGATTACATGTTGTTTCTAGACATTTTCTGCAAAATTACAAAACTTTTAGAAAAAGTTAAATTTTGAAATTACATCAAAGAATTATAAAATTCGGAAAAATAATTTAACCACCAAATTTGACCACAAAATTTAACCAATTCACTTCTTCATCTCTTGGTATGTTTACTTGGAAAATTCATTTTAATTCTTTTTCTTTCTGATACAAGCGGGGATATGAGTTAATAATATTTAATGTAATAAAGTTCACATAAATCTTCTTTGGTAAATTCTATATCATGTACTTTTTAAAGAAACTGATATTTAATTATAGCAAGCTCCGCCAGTTGTTACTTTTCCAACAATGCTTTAAATAGAATGTTTAAAGGACTAAAGATTATGATTTTAATAAAGGCATGGTAAATAAATCCTTTACTTAGTAAGATGTTTGCTGACTATGGAATGTAATTCGTAGGGTGTTTGCCATGCTCGCAAAGAGAAGTAAAATTCATTTCCAGTAAACAACAATAACTTGTGCGCCGGCAACGTTCATAAATGAGAAACAGGTTCTGTTTGTTCTATAAAAAAATTTCTAGCGTTAATTATGTTGAATCTTTCAACAATAAATACTTTATCCGTGAACTTTGACTTTATCAATATTCTTTTTATTAAACTTAAAAAAAAACCATGTTTCGCTTTTTTTTTCCAGTGGTGTATTCACTTTGAGCTAATGCTGCAGTAAACATAAAAATTTCAAAAGTTTTCTTTCAGGATAAGTGAAAGAAAACACATGAATATAGCGCCTGTAGCATTTAGAAAGCTGGCGAACTCGAATAGAAAAGCCGAACAGATAACACATAAACTGGGTTAAAGTTAAAAATCTTGTTCCTCACGGAGAGTTGTTGAAACTTCCGCCACTTTTCCAACTTCAAATATTTCTCTTAATAATAGGTACGATATTTTTCTTGCAAATGCGCTTCCTACAACAATTATTGCGAATATGTTACTTGCTCTAAGTAAAGTTCGTTGTAACTCGAGATAAAATAGAAGATTAGGTTTGGAAAGCTACCAAGCTGCGAACGTAAGAAATCTGTAGGTAAATATTAATACGTAAACATCAAAAATAATCGTAGATACTTATTATAAAAGAAAAGGTATAACACTTGCAATATTTAAAAGTCACTTAGCCATGGATGTGCAAAAAAATATTCGTGTACCTATGTCATTATCAGGTACATTAAGGTTAGACACAATCCCAGGAAATATGCATATTTTACCAAACGGTAATTTAATATTTTGCGTCGCCTTACCAACGTGCAAGATATCGGCAGAAGGTGCGACAGCTGCGACACAACCGTATACACGCAATCTGCTGTTTAGGTACGAAATATCAATATGTATGAAAGATGTAAACAGGCAAATATTTAAATCATAGCATCAGGTCGGTTAATTAGAGACATTAGAAGTAAAAAATGGATGCATGTTTATGTAAATTGAATTGAATCATCAGATTTAGAAACGCTAGAACACTTTATGAAAGTGAACGTACTTTAAGTTTATGTTTGTAATGTACCTTAAATCAGATTTAATATGCTTGCATGTTAGTAAGCATCAGCTATTTCATAACGATTAATATTTACATTACATACATATTTGCATCTCTACTCATATCTACCCATATCTGGTTTGCAAATATTTGCAAATAATTTTAAATAAATAGAATATAGTTAGTTAGAACTTGATTTTCAGCGTGATTGACAACTTTCAAGCAATTTCTATTGCATTTAAGTATCTCGGCATTTCACATAACCAAAAACGAAGCGAAGTCTTAAAGGAATATGTTTTTAGTCAAATTATAGAGGCTTTGAGCCGTAAAGTGATTTTAAAATGCCAGACACTCTATTACCATTAAAAGACGTGCATGACAAGTTCAAATATCTAGACCAGGCAATTTCTGTGTCGAGCTTTTGGAGCGGAAATTTAAAGACTCATAATTGAAATCAGAAAATTCCGTTCACGTAATATATTAGCCAATTTTAGGCCCTTTAATATGCTAATAAACCTAATTAGATTTCCCAATAAGAAAGTTAAGATGCCCGTTTAAATTTTTTCTTTACTTTAAAATATTTATTTAAAGTTGACCTCGCAAAACATAGCCTTTGTTTAATCCTGATTGTTGGCACATTTAATCTATTTTGACATAGCTGAAGTGCTCACATTTCACAATAACTATCATTGTGTGGTAATCGATTGCATGTTGGTTGCTTACAATTTTAAATAAAAAGTTATTTTTGTGTTATCTAATATAACAATTTCTAAAAAGATGAACAAAATTGCCGAAAGAAAAGAATTTTTATTTCCTTTTGTGGGGTCCGCTATAGGCCTGCCACCTAGATGTCAAATCCTTTGTAACGTTCACAAGTTTGTTCGAGTCTCAGTCAGCATTGTATATCCTGGCCTTTACAGGCAGGCTCAACATCCGACCTATACTCATTCCTTTTATATCTTCTGGTATTGACGTCTTTTTGCCAGCGAGATTATATCTGTATCTGGCAAGGTTTGGACAAGCACACACAATATGTAAACTTGTTTCCTTTTCAGTCTTACACAGTCGATATCGGTCGCTTTCTGCTAGGTTGAGTCTAACCAGGGGTCCTTTAAAGTTCACGTGGCCAGTGAGCAGACCTAGCGCTTTGCTTAGTCTGGTTTAAGGCATTGCAATAAGTGCTTTAGTCCTTGACTGCAAGGGTTTACCCATCATCAGTCGTGCTTGCCTGCAGATGGTTATAGTCCTCCACCGGTTCAAATGAGCCCGTTTGAGGTTTGTTAATATGATGTTATTGCCGACAGTATAAGGCCTACGATCTGTTCTGCGGAAACTTTCGCAGTGCTTCTTCTTGCCAGCTCATCGGCGACCTCGTTGCCGTGTATATTGATGTGCCCGGGTACCCAAATAAGTGTGGCCTTGTTGGTTTCTCCCAGTCTATAAGGGTTTGCACCCAGTCCCACAATACGTTTGAACTGATAATATGCCCTTCTAGGGCATTTAACCCTGCATAAATATCAGTGCATTAAATTGAGCGCCGAGGCATCATTTTGTCATAAAGACAGAAGCACGTTATCCCATTGGAATACTTTTCCTGTAATTATTGCTTGGTCAATAAATTCAACCTTCATATCTTCCGTCGATGCCGAATCCATCTGTAAACCAGACGTCATTTCCTTGGCCTACCACGGTTTCTGGTTTTTTCCAATGTTTTCTGTTCGAGATCCTAATCTTGTAATTCCATCCCAACCAGAGTGTTCTAGTTTTCTGGAAGTGCGGTCTTGTCTTAAGGTAAAAGGTCTGTTGTTGAGGTCTCCAAATGAAGTATGATCCACCCTTGTTTCCCTTCAGTCCCCAAAACACTTGGCCCTTGTCGTAATAAATTCATCTGGAGAAGGCATATTTGGCGCTACATCTAGAGCTTCCCTTGGAGTGTTGCTAATAGCCCTTGTAGCAGCCCTTAGGTAGGTACCCTGTAGGCTCTTTAAGAGGTACCTTGCCTATGTTGTGTCTATCCTAAGCCACCATATCACAACAGCATAGCTTAAACGCGGTAACAATACCGTTTTATAGAACTATAGCGCTAGGCATGCAGGTTTTGCCCATAGCTTCCTTAGACGCCCACATAGTGGCATTTAATTATTTTTTTTGGATTTCGAGAGGTTTCCATTTCAGTTGTTTAGTATCTAGGTACACTTCAAGATACTTTACTGAGGTGGCGTACGTTATCGCCTGCCCCCATGGGTGCATCTATGAGAGTTGGTTTTTTTAGGTGTAATCCACTCGTAAAGGGTAACCCCATTATTCTTTCAAAGCACCGCGAATAGGATGCAAAAAAAGGATAGATGGCGATGAACCGCCTTCTTAAACAATGATTGGTTGTAATTTTTGGGGAAAATTCCTTTCGGTAACAAGTTCCATAACTTGGAAGTTCTATAGAAAAAAGGGTCTTCGTAGACAGAAGTGCTTACTGTGTCAAGCTGGACCGCACAGGAATTTGCTGTCTCTGACTATCTAGTACGCCTCAAGAATCTTGCCCTTAGAATAATCAATCCTATTAGTCCTGCATGCATCTTCCGTGATAGTACTTGTAGAAAAAAGACAAATCACCAACCATACGCCTGTGCTCTAGTGTTTCGAGAGAATCGGTCAGACTCTCGTCATTAATTAGGCGAATCGCTCTTCTTTGAATTAAATCCAAGAGAGCCAAAGTGTGTTTTGGAGCTAAACTTTAAACATGAAAACACTATTCTAGTGTTTGCCTAACTTGAGCTTTGTATAGTGTTAATAGCTGATGAGATGTGAAGTACTTTTTAGCTCTAAAAAGAAAGCCCAGCTTCTGAGAGGCGGATTTGGCAATGGCGCGCACATGATCGTCCCAAGAGAAGTTAGTGCTTGCATTCACTCCTAAGATAGATAGATTAGATCCCATCGGAAGGATTTTACCGTCCTATTAGTATGTTTGTTGCATTATCCCTTAATGTTTTCTTAGAGAAAACCGCGGCCTGAGTTTTTGTAGCATTGAAGTCGACCAAATTAATCTTACTTCCCTTTTAAAATAATCTCAAGATCCCGATTAATTGTCTGTATCTGCTGTTCCCTTAGTCGATCTAAAGCAGCGATAGATAATGGTTTGTCGGAGAAAAAAGATGACACAAGGTTACTATCATCTGCGTAGCTTGTATATAGGATTGGAAGCTAAAGCTAAGAGATCATTTATGTGTAACAGAAACAGAGTAGGGAGACAAGAAATAGAGAGACAGAACAGACCCCTGAGGCATCCCTGCATTAATCGTAAATGTCTCGGATGAGATGCCATAGACTACGACCTGAAGAGGTTTGTCAGCGACAAAACTAGATATCGAACGACATAGTCGACGAGGAAGTACCATAAGACGTTAATTCGGCAAGAAGAGATCGGTGCCCAGCTCTGTCGAAAGCCTTTGAGATATCCAATGCCACAATCCTACCCTCACCATGTTTTTCCATAGCTGAGTTACAGATATGAGTAACATATGCCAGCATATCGCCAGTGGAACGTATTGCCTGTGGCAGATGATTCTATTTTCCTCCAGATATTTGAGAATCTCGATGTTTATATTTTCTAGTCAGTATTAGGACTACAGTTTTTAAAGGATTTACCGTCCATCCCGTTTCCCTACACCAGGATTCAATAATTCTCAGTAAATTGTTAGCCAATTCTCTGAGTGCGTTTAAGAATTTGCCTCCGATCACTAATGCCACGTCATCGGCAAAGCCGTAGACTTGAAAGCCTGCTTCTTTAAGTATGACCAAAAGATTTTCTACCACTAGGTTTGATAGGAGAGGGAAAATTACTTTACCCTACGTGCATTTTCTAGTAGGGTGACCTTAAATGGTTTTGTTTCCATGCCTACACTGAGATTTCTCTCGATGTTAGCATGTTTTGTGTCCATCTTATCAGGGTTGGTGGTATTCTCCAAGTGATCATAGCATATCATAGCTTTTAATGGCTTTATCACGGTGCTGTGGAAAGCTCCTGCGATGTCCAAAAAGACCTCTATTTCATAGTTTTTTTCCAGTAACTGCTTTCTTCACACCTCTTACCAGGTTGTGTAATGCCGTTTACGTGGACTTTTTCACCTAGTAGGCGTATTGGGAGATCGCCAGCTGTTGTTGTACGGTTTTTATGTATCTGTCCATTAGCCTTTCCAGTACCTTTAATATAAAGGACCTTAGGCTAATTGGAGGAAAGCCTTTGGCATGATTGTGACCGTTTTTTGCAGGCTTTGAAATTAAAACCTACTTCAGACCTATTCCAGGCATTTGGTATGTGTCCTTGAGCAATGCTAACTCTAAGAATTCATGCAAGGGGATCCTAGTATAGTATCCAATTCTTTTTCTAATAGGACGAAAAAATTCCGTCTAGTCCTGGTGCTTTATAGGGTTCAAAAGTCTTTACTTGTCCATTCCATTTCCTAGATAATATTTTTTCCCTATGACTGGACTCGTCGGTGTGATCTGATGAAGGCGTCTCTTTTAAGCCTGGAAAGTGTGTTCCCAGTAAAAGTTTCAATGTATCCTTCACCATTTCAGTATATTGTCCCGTGGTGTTTTTGAAACAGCTTGGTAAGCTGGTTTATTTGTGGATCGGATCCTGGCCAGTCTAGAAGCCCCATTGAGGTTTTCTATTTTCTGGCAGTACTTTTTCTAACTTTTATTTTTAGCGGCATTTATAGCCTTACTAAATTATTTCTGGTTTCTGAAGGTAACCCATTCATTTTCCAGCCTGCTGTTTTTTGCTTTATTAAAGGACTTCCTTACCTAAGTTTTGAGTTTCTCTAGGTCTTTAGTCTACCAGCTAACAACGCAGTTTTCTTCAAAGGCCCCCTTAGGACTTTGTTGGATTACTCTAACAGCTGTCTGTAGTTGCTTCTTTGTGTGTAAGCTGGAAGGCACCCGCTGCAACCTATACTCCAGGGCAGCCCTATATCCATTTTAGTTTGTAAGTAGAGGAATTTGACATGGTTCGGTAATCTTTTCGTGACAGAGTATGATCTGAATCTGCCTGTGGTCTGATCCAGAAGACTCATCTGATGTCCTCCAGCTTTGAACCGCATCAGGAAATAACTAATAGAAAAAAAAATGATCAGGAACATATTTTGGAATAATAGACAAATATTTAGTGCGTACCTTACGTAAAACATAATTACGTCAGTGTTTGACAAGTGTTGAAAATAACTTCCTTCGTTTTTCGCTTGCTCTTAACAAAAACTGTTTCGAATTCAAAAGAAAAATTAAAGAACACTTACTTTAACCGTTCTATTTTTATTATTATTTTAAGAGGGTTTGATTTAAAAGGCGATTGTCATTGATTTGTTGGCAATATTTGTATGAAAGATTGTAAAAAATATAGCACTGACGCCCGAGCAGCCGAGTAAAAAGGTAGTCATTTTTTGCCTACCTTTTAGAGAACGTCGCATTTAAAATGTTACTCAAATAATTTTGAACAAAGGCAAATGAAAAGACAGCCAACTATTGTAAAACCTATTCCATGGTCTTTGCAGTATTGCAGATACTTTAATTTTACAAATATACAGATAGAACAAATGCTTGGCGCTTTTAATACTCGTAAATTATAAAAATTTCAAATAATAAAGAATGCAAAATTTGGAGGTAGATTCTACAATTTAAGGAAGGCACTAAAATTAATATATTTAGAAAATAATATTAAGAATTTGTATATTTTCAAGATAATTTTATAATTTTAATAAAATCTAAAGTTGAAAATTTTATATCTTTTATAAAATTTAAAAGCGAAATGAATGATATTTTTAAACACATAATAAAATCTGAAGATACATCAACATTTAAAACGGTCGAACATTTTTTCACTATTTGTTATAAAAGAATGCTACTGTGTTATGGATGTTCAGAAAAAAATAATCATACGGGCGTACATCAAATACGAGTTTTAAATTTGGCAAAAAAAGTAGAAAGTAGGGATTTAACATAGAACATAGGGCTTATTTAGACTTGAGAGTGCGAAGTCTCAACTGAATCATGCGATATTCCTGCATTCATTTGGGATTTGAGATTAAATTTATGATAATGATTTAAAACAATTAGGGACGCTGAAATCAAGAGGGTCTCGGATTAGTTTTAATCCAGCACAGTAAGCTGTTGGTATAGTAGTCGGTAGGAATCGACTGGCAAGAGCAGAACTAAGTGACATCGTAAAGAGCAAATTGCTTAGGATATATGTCTGTAAGTAGCTGCCTCGCACGCGGAGATATTACTGTCATTCATTGCCTGCCTCACAGACACATTTCCGTGCAAGACTCTCGCTCCGTCTGCTTCCTGCCCCAAAAATTACCAAATTGAAATGGGCAAAGTAATAATTTACTACCTAACCGCAGCCAGACTTTTCCCTGCAGTTACTCAATTATTTTGAGGCGGAAGAACGATTTATGATGCCATTCAGAAAACTTCTCCGTGTTTATTCCGCAAATTGGCCCCATTTCCTGTTGAAAAAATGCACAAAATTTGACAAAAATTAGTTTCTTCGAGTTTATGTTGCAAATTGTTTCACACAAGATATCCCGCGCTTCCGGAGAGGAGATATAATTTTTCCCGCTGCCCGTTTTCTAAATGAAGACAAGATTTATTTTAAAAGCATGCAATTTCAACACGCAATTGCTGGAACATCTCTCAAAGTCTTTTTCGTAAGACACAATTTATTACAGGTAGCATCCTGTCGTTACATTTTCGAATTGACTTTTCAAAAAGAATATCTCGATTTGTTTATTTAAAGGAACCGCAGTGTATAATTTAGAAATGTCCCCATAAATCTCATACGGACGTGCTGATACGAAGCCCTAGCGCTCAATTATTAAGATGTATATTCTATGCCCTACACGCAACATAGCTTATCTGATTAAAGTTTAAATGTGAAATCATAGCTCGCAACGCAAGTTATCTTCCTAATTTTGCGTTTCCTTGTTTTATGTATTCATGAAGAGGGCGTTTCTGTAAAACAGAATGCACAAATTTGATAGAGGTGCGTTCTGCGGTGTTTAGTTGGCACATTATGTTTATCTTACCCAAAACTAAATAATTTATTATGCTAACTTTTACATCTTTTTTACTCACTTTGGGTCTTTTTATTTTTAACCAAGGTGTCGCTTCTAAATTGGTAAGTCATGGGTAAGTCAAAAACGGAAAATGATCTTATGGTCATACTTAACGGTAGTAAGATCCATCATTACATATGCCTCCTTCATATGGAGCCCAAAAACTGAAGAAAAACTGGCCTCATGCAAGTTGCAGAATGTGCAACGGCTGACCTGTCTGAGTGTAACAGGGGCTATGCACATCAGCCCTATGATAGCAATGGAGGTCATGCTGGGCCTTTCTCACTTACATATCTATGCAAAGAAAGAGGTTGTGCCTTAGGAATCTATTAGACACAAAAAAATAAGAACAGAAGACCTTACGGGACACCATAAAATTATGGAGTTTGTCCAGCCACATATCCTAATACTGTCAAAGAACCATTTTGGTTATTAAATACGATTTTGACAATCTAGTTGAAGTGGTTACTTCTAGCCGCCAGGAAATCTTCTCGTCACACCAAAACAAAAAAATGGAACCTTTATCTGGTAAACAGATGGCTTCAAAAAGGATGAGGGCGTTGGCATTGGGATATATGGCCTCAACTTTAGGGCATCACAATTCGGAGCAATATCTTCACCATCTTTAAGGCTAAAGTCAATATCATAACTCGAGAATGTCTTAAGAGACCCGTTAGAGGAGCCAAGCAGCTTTTAAAGCTTCGATGTCCTATGCCTTTAGCTCTAATTTTGTCTGCGAGTGCAAACAATTCCTAAAGAAACTGGCAATAAGTGAAAAATTGACCTTAATGTGGGTGCCAGGCCACTAGGGAATAGAAAGAAATTAGGTAGCTGATAGCCTTCCAAAAGGAGGACCCAAAGCACCATTTTTATGAACCTGAAGCATTTTTTGGTATTACTAAAAGCCATGTCCCAACAGAACTGCACAATTGGGAAAACGCTCAATTGAACACGCTCTGGAAAAATACTTCAGGTGAAAGACAAGCAAAATGATTTCTAATTAATAATTATTCCTCAGAAAAGGCAAGAAAGCTCATTGATCTACCCAAGAACGATTTGAGGCTCATTACTGGTCTTCTTATCATACATTCCCCTTAAGATACCACCTTAAGAAAATGAGTAAAACAGATAATAGACTGTGTGGATTTCGTCATGTCTAGGGCGAGGCAGCGGAGCTCATATTGTACAGCTGCGCCTCACTGATTCGGGACAGAATGAAAATATTTTGAAAATATGGAAATAACACCTGTTAAAATTGGCAGCTTTGCTCCAAGAAATATGGTAGTCCTAATTATGAAAAGCCTGGAAGACACTGAAATAATTTAGATTAACGTTATTTACAAAAGAATGAAGTTGATTGAAATTAAGAAGGCCTTAAGCATCCAAACGACCCACACAAATCTGCAAGGGTTTTTAAGTCTTTAATACTTCTAGAAATCCAAGCGGGGTTGCCTTATGAAGAATTCCTAATTAATTACACAAAAGAGAAAAAAAAAACGTTTTGCACGACCAGTCTAACTAAATTGTGAGAGCTTCTATTAAACTTTTTTAACAAGATTTTTTTATAAATCTTTGACTAATTTTAAAGCGAAAATTTTTAAAATTTTCAGTTTCAACTTTTAAATGATGAAATTTTTTTGCAATGTACGTCTGTGATTTTAAAATGTCTACTTTGAACATTTTTGATTTTAAAAATTTTTCACAAAATTCAAATTTTTCAAATTATCCACTTTTTGGGAAATCTTGAGCTTTTATTGGTAATTTTAACTTTTTATAAAAATCTTGATAGTTTTCCAAATTTAGATTATTTCAAATCTTGATATTTCCTCAAAATGCATCTACCTTCAAAATTTTGATTTTTTCAAAACATTGAAATTTTTTGAAAATTTCGGCTTTTAAAAAATTTTGCATTCTTTTTAAAAATTTTAACTATTTTTGAAAGTAGTAGGATTAGTAAGACTATATTCAAAATACGATATTTTCTTAATACTACGCTTTAGTCAGACATTTTAAAAGGTTCCGTTTTTTTTTTTAAATTGTATCTCTTTTTCTTTAGAACCTTGACTTTTTTTACATCTGTAGGACGATAAAACGTAAATTTAAATTTGGTGGTCAATCGCAATGACAGATGTCAGCCTGACTGTCATTGGCAGCTCCAGCGCTTTTTTTAGACAGAAAGTCGATGCAAGTTGTACTGTTGGTGACAAGTTGCGTGTTTGAACGAATAAAGTTGGTTATTAGAAGACTCAATTATTATTTCACAGACCGAGTAGCTCCCCTTTAGACATTTAAATTTTTTATAAAAATTTCAACATTTTGGCTTTTAATTTCTTTGATATTTTAATTTTTCTTTGTTAAAAACTTCGACATTTTTAAAAATTTCGATATTTTGAAAGCGTCTTTATTTTTTAAAGTTCCCAAATCTCTAATCTTTCTGAACATTTCGCTTCTTGATAAAAACTTTCGAATTTTTTTGGAAAATGTTGGCGTTTTTTTAATTGTTGATTATTATTTTTTTTTGTTGGAAATTTCAACTATTTCAAAATTTCAACTTTTTGAAAATACAAATTTTTTCAAATCACAAAATCCTTTTAAACTTTCACTTATTTTTGAAATTTTTGGCTGCTTATCAAAATTTTTTTTTTCAGAATTACATTTTTATAAATTATATTAGAACAAAAAATGTTGGCATTTTTGAAAAATTTTGTTTTTTAATAAAGAAAATTTAATTTTTCTTAAAAATCTTGACTTCTTCAAAATTTGATATTATTTCATTATTTTGTCCTTTTTGACATTTTTACTCTTTTTTGAAATTTTCACCTTTTTTAAAAATCTCTACTTTGTTTAAAATTATAATTTATTTTCAAATTAAAATCACTTTTTATACAAAAATTCGATTTAATAAAATCTTTTTCAAAATTTTCTCCTGATTTTTTTTAAACTGTAACTCTTTTTAAAATGTAGAATTTTTCAAAATTTTCACATTTCTGGACATCTTTTTAATGAAAATTTTTATTTTTCATGAAAATGCCTATTTCTAAATTGTGACTATTAAAATTTTAATTCAAAATTCGTCTATTGAAATTTCCACTATTTCGAAAATTTTGTCTTTATTCTGGAAATTCTAAGATTAATGTAGAAATTTTCACTTTTTTCTCGAAGTTTGAAGAAAAATTTCGAAGTTTAGATCATTATTTTGACTTTCATCTCAAAATTTCTAGAAAAATTCGGAATTTTGAGATTAAAAGGCAAACTTTTGAGAAAGAAGTTGAATTTTTGGAAAAAAAGTCGACATTTTAAGATTACAGTCAAAATTTCAATTTGAATCTCAAAATTTCCACTTTTTCGAAAATTTTGAGATTTTTTTTGAAAATTTCAATTTTTATATAGCTTTGAATTTTTTAAAAATATTTTCAACATTCGATATTTTCTTAAAACCTTATTTTTTTTTAAATTTCAATATTTTTATGTTTTCATAAAATTTTCTCAAGAACTTTTTCTTCATATCTGGAGTTTAACCCTGAATTTTTATAAAGCTTTGAATTTCTTAAAAATATGTTCCAAATTCGATATTTTCTCAATATCACGCCAATTTTTGAAAATTCTGACTTATAAAATTTGGAATTTTTACAAAACTCTAATTTTTTTTCAAAATTTCAATATTTTTATGTTTTTATAAAATTTTCTCAAAAACTTTTTCTTCATATCTGGAGAGATAATAAGCCTAGTATATACGAATATATACAAGTTTATTACGATGTAATTGAAATCTAATTTCATTAGAATCTAATGAAAATTAGACTTTGCATTGCAGTCTAATTTTCATTAGATTCACGTAGATGAGGCAAAGCTTTTATCACGGGTTGCATCGCAACATCCATAGACACAAACGTCCTCGGCGTGACTTTACTTTCATCTAGTTTTGACAAATGACCAATTAAATGTTCTGTAATTAAACAGTTAAACGTGCTTAAAATTGAAAATATGTACAACCGCAACCATAGACTAGTTTCGGCCTTCCTTGGCCTCGTCAGCATGGTACGGTGGTTGTATACACTTCCAATTTAAAGCCGTTAGTCATATCTGGAGTTTAACCCTGAATTTTTATCAAAAATTCGAGCGTGTTTTATAAATACTTGAGATTACAGTGAAAATTTTTAAAATTTTAAATTTAATTTTTCAATGTAAAATTTTTTTAATGTTGGGTTGTAATTTGAAAATGTACACTTTTTTTAAAATTTTAATATTCAAACCTAATTTTCGGTTTAAAAAAGTTTATACTGAGTTTTAAGTCAAAGTCTGGAGGCAAAAAATAAATAAAAAAAATATAGGATCAAATTCGGAAGAAAAATAATTTTCATTTCATAACAAATTAGGAAATAAGGCGTGGCAAGGCCATTAATTTAAAAAAAATGCTTTACAAACTTCGAGTTTAAAGGCGAAACGAACTTTTTCTCGACATTTTGACTTTATTCTGGAGATTCTAAGATTAATGTAGAAATTTCCACGTTTTTCTCAAAGTTTGAAAAAAAAAGTCGAAGTTTAGGTCGCGTGTACTTGTAGTCAAAATTTTGATATTAAACTCGTAATTTTGACTCTCATCTTGGAATTTCTGGAAAAAAAGTCAGAATTTCAAGATTAAAAGGCAAACTTTTGAGAAAGTAGTTGAATTTTTAAGAAAAAAGTCGACATTTTAAGATTACAGTCAAAATTTCAATTAAAATTGCAAAATTTTAAAAAAGAAAGGTCAAAATGTTAACGTTAAACTCGATATTTCTAAATAAAATTATTTTTCAATTGATGTATTTTCTACACTTTCGTAATTTTGACTTCTTAAAATAGCAATTAAATATTTAAAAAAGCATCGGAAAAGCATCGATGCATCGTTATCAAAAACCGATGTTTGAGACATCGATATTTCATTAAAAAAAATATCGATATTCAAACATCGATGCTTTTTTGAACGATGTTGCATTTTCAACCATTATTCCCCAGGTAAGCTAAGAAACTAAGAGATGCACAAGCTTAATCAGGATCTCAAAATTGTTTCAAATTGTTAGGCTGGCTGGTTAGCTTCAATACCTCAAAAACGTGCTTTTTTCCACTAATATGTCAAGGAATAATGTATCCAATATCGTCATAGAGTGTAAAATTTTCCCTAAGTCTGATATATTTTCAAACCCATTGGTCAGTGCATTACAATAAATCCTTAACTCTTGGTAGCTCAACACCCTTAACGAGTTTCAAAAAAGTAAAAGTCAAAGTGTAAAAGCTATATTAAAATCTAAAGAGAAAGAATATCATAATTACTTTTGCTTATTATTTTATGAGAAAACATTCAAGTTTTAAAACTGAGGTCGCTATGAGTTAGCAAGCGTAATATTTAGTTGCTGTTAGAGAAACCTGTAAAGCTGAGACAAATTAGGACTCACTTTAAACAGAAGGAACGTGCGTTTAATTAGACCGTTTGTCAACCTAACATTCGCAAATATTTATGAATATAAGAAAGAAAAATAGCGAAACAAGCAAATTAGTGCCTAATGAAGTAATTAGGAAACACGTAAGCAAATGCTGAGAGAAAAGATAAAGTACGGGTGTTGCAAATAAAACCCGGCGTTAACTAAATCTCCTCAAGTATTCGAGGAAGAAGTGCAATTAGCGTCGGCAGAGGACGTGCCTCGAATAGGATGCCTGGACCTAAACTAGGTTCGTGACAGCAAACAACTACCTCTTTCCGAACAAGGAAACGATGGCCAACAGGGATTTTAGATTGGATAAATAGGACCCTCTTCATTGGCGAATAATTCTCGGCGCAATAAAGGTAACCACTAAAAGAATTTCGTTATTGGCAGGCAAATATCAATAAATGAAATAATAAACTGAAAACTTTATCTTCTAAAGCACAATTATCCTGGTAAGTGAAGAAGACACTTTATATTCTTGTATTAAGTTGTGACATATCAAAATTTTAAATGTTGAAAAAACAAATATGACCAGGGGTTAAATAAAAAACAAAAAGTCAAAAAAAATTTCAAACTCACTTTAGGTCGTGGCGAAATGACTTGCTCGATATCGATGGTGCTTATTTAATGTATTTTATTTAGTCGCCAATCATGTTCAAATTCGATCAGACTCTAACGTGATGTTGATAAACAAAAATTGTCTGCAGTTTTAAAAAATGTTTGATTTTGATTTTTTTTTGAAGTGATTGTGTGTATTGCGACGTTGAACTCGGTTGGCTGATTTTAAATCACCCTAAATAGGTTGGGTGGCTTACGGTCTATGGACATGTTGGCAGCATTAAGTTGAATTTTAAAACTAAATGTTATCAAAAATTTATCTGAATTTAAGGACAACGCAATTACAACTAGAGCTAACTGCTTTTACATGAATACTTCTATATAATTTTTTTTTTCAAGTGTGGAAATGTTCTTATGACCATGACAAAAGAATAAATATAAATAATAATAAACATATGCATATGCATATGCGTTTAATCCCAACAGAAGCCTAGCTAGAAATAAAATCTATCTCAAGATTCTTCTTTCACTATAGGGTCAGACTATTGCACTTAGACAACTTTTAATAGTGTTTAATTGCCTATTGATTTTATAATTATTTTAAATATGGAAGGCACCTATTTACGAACTAGTGCCAATTTTGAGCTCTGGTTTAACATAGTATTAGCTGCACCAAAATTGCTTGCCTTTGAAATAAGTGTTCCACTTAGGGCGCGCTTGTGAATTTCAAGACAACTTATGTTTAAAACTTGGAGCTCGAGGTTACATATTATGTAAAATATCTCATTTTCGCGGCCTGGCTGGAATAATAATGCTTTGGTAATGCCTTTTAATTAGCACAGTTGATAGCAATTAAAGAAGAGCGAGGCTCCAAGGCTTGATTACGCTGCAAGATGCATCCATCTTCATTACTCCTGCCTCTTTGATAACACCAATTATACTTTAAGCTATTCAACTCCCCGCCAAATCTTTACCAAACAAACCCGTCTTCTTATATCAAATTAAGCTCTAAATACGCCTTTTTTTCTCTTGTTTATTTTATCGTCTGGGCTCACAGTCTGAAAAGAATTGAAAGAAATTATTTCTTTTTCATTGTTTCAGTCTTAGTATCGCACCACAACATGATTACTTTTTCTGTTGAAATTACATTCGCTTGCATTGTTCTTGCTTAATTAAGCTGGCTTTGGAATTTTCGACCCACGACTATTTATTTAAAGGAAAAATGTTGCTTTGCTTGTTTGGCTAGGAAATATGGCTGTTGTATCCCGGATTTATTCATTTTAATAAGAAGTTCTTTATGAGTTGCTTTATAAATGATCTCTTCAAATTCCGAGAAGAATCGAAAATTTCAAAAACAAATCCAGATTATCAAAAGAAAAGTCAATAATTCCACAAAAGACAAAATTTCGGAAACTCGAAATTTTCCGAATAAAGTGAATTGTGTCCAAATGAATTGAGTCCAAATTTACAAAAAAAGCAATTTTCAAAAAGTCATTTTTTTATTATTGCACTTTACATATTATTACTTTATTGCCCTTATGTCAAATTTAAAATATTAAGTTTTTAAAAAAAATTGAAATTTACGAATAAACGCTAAAATTTAAAAAAGCTGACATTTTGAAGAGGTCTAAATTCTAAAAAAATAAAATTTTGAAAAAAGTCAAAATTTTTTTAAAATGAGACAAAAATCGAACGTTTCAAAAATGTTAATAATTCGAAATATCAAAATCAAAACATTATTGACACTTTTAAAATTATTCAGAATATTTACAAAAACAAACATTTTTCAAGTCAAAATTAACATATTTCGTTTTCAAAATGGAAACATTTCGAAAGAAAACTCAAAATTTTCAGTAAATATCATTTTATTTAAAGTCAGACTTTTTAAAATATAAAATATAAATTGATATTCCAAATGAAACCTAGATTTAGGTAAGTATCATATAATAAATAAAAATTTATAAACAGTTAAAATGTTCAAAAAAGGTAAAAATTCGAAAAATTTTAAACAAGAATTGAAGTTTTTTAAAGAATGAAAAATTCAAGCGTTAAAATTTCTTAAAAAATCCAGAGTTTAAATTTTTTAATGAACTTGAAATTTAAAAAAAAATCAAATCTTTAAAAAATGGAATGTTTTAGAAGAGTCAGAAGTCGAAATTTTGGAAAAAGGCGAAACATTTATAAAGCCATAATTTCCAAAATAAATTCGAAATTGTCAGAAGGCAAGTGTTCTATAATGCACAGACCAATAGGTTTGAACAAACATCGAATCTAATAAATGTTCAAACCTATTGGTCTGTGCATTATAGAATCCTTGTCTTCTGGGAACTCTCCTAGAGAGCAACCGCTTCGCTAGGTGGCAGTGTTTCAACTGTTGGTAGTTCAGCTACCTATGATTCACTATACACGCCTGGAGGGCTGCATGAATTTGTAGTCTAGGTTGCATAAGGCAAGTGGTAAAAAGTTACAATTTTCTCAAGAAGGAAACCTTTTAAATGTCAAGTACTTCCAAAAAGGTAAAATAAAAAAATCAAAATTTCGAGAACAATTTTAAAAATTCTTCTTTAAAAAATCAAATTATCAAAAATAGTAGTGATTTTCAAAAAAGATCAAAATTTTCCATACCAAAGTTAAAATTAATAAAAATCTAAACTAAAAAAAAAGTTTAAAAGGACGGCATATTTAAGTATAAAAAAAAATATTTTTTTAAAGAAAAATGTACTGAAAAAACAATTCTAAATAAAATTTTTAAAAAAGTTAAGCAGTTTCTAGTAAATATCAAATTTTGAGAATTTGTATAAATTCTAAAAAAGTCAGAATTTTCAAAAGTCGAAATTAAAAATAAATCTAAATTTTAAAAAAGTCTGAAAGTTTAAAAATAATCTATTTTAAATATAAAAAAAACTATTTTATAAGAAATCCTTTTTAAGGCACACGACTCTTTTAGGTTAAAGCTTTCAAAATAATTGAAGTTCTGCAAATAATTCAAACATTTTAAAAAAGTGGAAATTTTGAAAAATTTAAAAATTTTGAAAGCTCTAAAAAATAAAGATATTATAAAATAGGAAGTTTTAGTAAAAGTAAAAATATCTAGGAAAAGTCAAAATTAAAATAAATCGACGTTTGTTACAGTCAAAATTGAAAAAGATGTTTGTTTTTAATGAAAACTACCACTTAAAGTAAAGCTTTTCAAGAAATCACAGTTTTTTAAAGTTGGTACTATAAAAAAAGTATTTTTTTTAAATTTTCAACAAAATTAGGTTTTTTAAAAGTTAAAATTTTTGAAATATTTAACTTTTCGAAAAAAGTGTGAATTTTGAAAGAGAATATTTAGAAAATGTTGAGAATTTCGAAGAAGTCGAAATATTCAAACAGGATCAAAACTCTCAAAAAAACCGAAATTTTGAGGTCGACATTTTCAAAAGAATCGATTTTCTAAAAGTCAATATCTTTAAAAACTGTTGAATATTCTAGAGAAGAAGATTTTTATTAAAGTAAAAGTTTTTCTATTCACAATTTGCTTTGTCAAATTTTGAGTCTTTTTTGAACAAAAATCGAAAATGTGTAAGCTTAAAAAATCCTGAATTTCTTAAATTACTTTTAAGACAGAATTCAAAATTTCGAGTAATTGTTAACATTTCTAAAATCCAAAAACAAAAAAAAAAAATTGTTTATATCTAAAATTTTAATCGACATTTTTCTTAAAATATTAACCTTAGCCCGACCTTTCGAGTAAAATTTCATTTTTAGTCTTAATCTCGAGAGGTACTTCGAAAATTTGAAAATCCTAAAATTTTCGGGATTTATTTATAATTTTTAGGATTTTACCGCCTAGTCACATCTTTTTTTCTATTTAAAGTTTTTTCTTAAAAGTGCTTTGTTTTTTTTAGCATTTTTACCTCAGTCAAAATTGACTTTGCATTTCTTTGGGATCTAATTAACTTTTATTTAAAAATTTCAGTTTTCCCCAATTTTAAGTTTTAACTTCCTAAGATTGTGTTTAAACTTGAAATGTTATTAAACTCAACATTTCGATTTTTCGATAAATTTAAAACTTTTATCTAGGAAATGTTGTCATTTCCAGAACTACGCTTTGACCTTGAAAGTTTTAATTGTGTTTATCTAAAAATTAGGTTTAAAATCAAAACATTACAGTATAACCAAAAAATTAAAATTTTGCAATTTTTCCTCTAAATTTAGATCTATTTTTTTTTTCAAAATTTCAAAAAAATGTTCAAATTTCGGATTTGAATTCAGTTTTATCATAAAAAATTGCTTTATTTTTAAATTTAATGATTTTTCAAAGCTTTATTTAGGCTTTAAGTTAATTAAAAGTCAGTGATGAATCTCCAAAAATCGATTTTTTTGCAAGATTTAGAGTTTTTTCATTGTTAAATTTTTCATCTGAAATTTAAAGTTTTTTAGTAATTTTGATTTGTATCTTTTCGATAAATCGAAGTTGTGTATATTTCCAAAATTTTCTATTTTTAATTTTTCGCAATCAGTTTTTGCTCAAAATTTCTAAAGTGGATTTTAAAAAAGTTAATTTTGGGAGAAAAATATTATTGAGATATTATTTCCTTTAGAAATGTTGACCTTTTTATCTAATTTTATATCCATAAATTGGAAATTTCGCTTAAAATTTCCACTTTTTTCTTAAATCCCACTGATAAAAAATAACATTTAAAAGAACTTCGTTTTGGTAGGCTTGGTGACATCTGTTTTAATACACTTCACATTTCATGCAATAGCAACTCTACAAAATTTAAAAATAAAAGGTGTTAATGATGGGAATAAATCCTAATATTTTTAATTTTGGAATTATAGACTATAACAGAAGTATTTTAGGATGCTATTTGAACATCAGTGGTACTTAAATAAACTTACAATTATAAATATTTATACGTACCTACAGTTCACGCCAGCAACATTTTTAGAAATGAATAATTTTTCCTTCTGGTCTCATTTACTTGGTAGTTAACTGGTTAAATAAGCTTATTGGTTGCAAAAGCTTATCAATATTAACTCCTCACGTCCTTCTCCGTCCAAGAAATTAATAATCACAATGAAGTATTTTATTGGCAACGTGTTTTAATGTTAAATTTTTTTAGGTATAATTTCATTTACTTTCAGGTAATTTCCTATAGATTACTTGCTAGACTTAATAATTAATACTAAAGAGACCAAAATATTTTTCAAGAGCTAACTTTTGTGCTAAAGACAGCTTTATATAAAATCATTTGTTTCATTTGATGAGAGACTGTAACACGGATAATGATTCATTTCATGTAAAATTTGATACCACATTTTCACTTCCTTAGGCACTAAATTTCGGTGTACTCACCTACGTTATGTTGCGAAATTGTGTACAAAATTTTATGTTTCTAGACCCACCGGTACAGACAATGCGTTGTCTGTCGATTAAGTTATCGTTTAAAATGTAATTAAGTAAATGGGAATTATGGATAGAATTACATGATATGACCAATTAATTCTAATAAATGATGGTTGGCAGGGATATCATTTTTTAGAAAAGAACTTTTTAAAACTATTAAACACAATAACTAATTGCGTTGTTCAGTCTTGGAATAAACTGATTCATGTTAATCAAAACATCGTTTCATTTGGCAATAAGAATTAGGGGACATTCTGATATAGAAAATTCCGATAAAATAAATAAAATGTCGATATAGTCAAAATTATCGTGATTTGTGTGATTATACTATTCATGAACGTGAATCGGCTAAGAAACGAAGTTTCCTGAAACCACCCTTCCAAGACTAGTTGCCGCTGAAGTAATTTTAGGGGTATTCGAAAGGGAGAATCGAGGTAACGTTTTAATTCCGATGCCTTTTTGTGAGAATAGAGAGCACTTAAGGACAAAATTGGAAAAATGTGATGAATTCAATTGGTCTAATAGCGTCTGAATGGAATCGGCAATTCAGAATCGACGGCGGAACGTTCCAGAGTATAAGTTGCAGATTAGTGGTTTTCCGGTAAGAAGACGTAGGGGGGCGACTTGGTATTCTCGAAACAATGGCATCTTAACGAGACTTCTCCGCTATCGAGCATTTCGGCCGTGGATGGTAGGTGGCGCCGTAATCGCCCCGGTAATTGCCCCATTGAGTCTAAGATGCCACCTTCGACTAATCTAGTGGTCCATTGATTCAAGGATAATGGATGTTTCTTGGGAGGATAAGCAGATCTGTATTGTGTTTAGTTTGTGGCTTTGTTCCGAGTTTTAGTTCATTAGTTTTGCCTGAGCGCTGCAACGTATCAAATGAAAGGGATGCATTCCAGGGTAAATAATACGGTCAGTTTACCCGCATACAAGTGGTGCATTTTCATCTATGCAAGCGATACTCAATTTATTTACGGATTTAGCGCAGATACAGCAGATATCTATAGAATACATACGTTTGGTATGAATTAACAATACTTTAGTAAAAAGTCTGTGGTTAAGCCACTTTGTAGGCCACTTGACATTTCTGAAGTGAAAACTTATGGTTTCGTCTCACCATCACAAGCATGTTCTAATGCTGATATTAGCTATGAGTAAAACGTGTAATGGATCAAAAAAAAGAATGATCGACAGCTGGATCTGAACCCGTGTCCCATCAGACCTATGAAGCCAAATCTGCCCCCTTAACCGACTAAGCTATAGTGCCGGTTGACAGGAAGATGACTTTTAACTAGGTTTAAGAAGGTTGGGGCTATAGAGTCCCAGCAAAATGTAAATAATATTCCCAGTGGAAAGTCTCACAGGATTTGTAGTAGAAAAATGGGAAAAAATATGTACATGAAAAAGAAACATGCATTTGACTGAAGTAGTTTATAAACAAAGATTAAGTCAAATATTGGGGAATGAATGCAAAAGTTTATAAATCATCAAACTAACCTCCAGTACCAATAAACCCCAATCTAAACAAAATAACCAAGACGCATCAATATTGATTATGATATTAATTGTTTAATTGTAGCATCACTTTGTGTGCTTTACAATAGTGACTACTATAGTAGTTCGTAAGACAAGAAAGCATATGATAATTTTAATTTACAAATTATGACATTTTCATTTAGAATTACAATTAATATAAAAAAAAAACACTAGTAGTTAATAATTTTAAGTTTTCACTTTGGTCAGCAGTTCCTATGAGTGCCTATTTTTTTTTAATATTCACCACGATTTCTAAATTACCTATAAGTAAAAGTTTTTTGTAATTGTAAACTTTGTAAGTAATTATTTGGAGGCTAATTATATTTAAAAATGAATATCTACCTAATAAAACGTTAAACACTGAATGACAGACAATGCGTAGCCTGACAGTTTGCACAGGATTTCCTTATATAACGCAGACGAGCACTAAGAGAGTGTTATTTTAAAAGCCTCTAAAGGGGCGAAAATGTGTAACCATTTGATGAAACAGTTTTTGGGTTACATACTCTACTCTAAATAAATGAAACAAATGATTGAATTTAAGTTTGTGAACAAATAGACGCTAGTTCCAGATAAATATTTTGTTTTTTTTATCATTAATCTTTAATTAATCCATTATGCACGTATTCATCTCTATTTTTTGTTGTTGATAATACTTTAGTAAATTGTGTATCAACAAAATACAAAATATTTAAAAACATATAATAAATGAAATTATTCCTAAACAAAATATAAAATTGCATAAAGCAACACATAAAATAATTCATTGTCATCAAAACGGTCCTGAGAAGAAGTTTCACATCTTCATATTAATCAAACCATTTATATAACAAATTCGCTGTCAACTATATGATGCCTTATCTCAACATTTATTATTTTAAATCCTCTGTGTTCCTACGAAACGAAGTCTCGATCTGCAGCAAATGCTAAAATTGAGTTTTCAACAAAAGGCAATTTTAAATGGAAAAATTCTCTTGGAAAAAACGTTCGGCGCTCTCAGCTCACTTCTGTGTTATTGGTTTAGATTAAATGTCACACAGACGACAAAAGAGATACATTTGAAAAATGGATCTATTAAATGGAATTATCTTTGATTTGACACAAAGATACTTTAGTTATTTTAGTGGAAAGCTTTATTGGTTGTTCCACTTTCGCTAAGGAAAAAAACCTGCGGCCTAATTCATCAATTAAATTTGGTTCTCTAGCTCTAAGATTAGATTAGTATTTTATGTTGTCATATAAGGGAAAGTTTTATAAAATAAAGGATTCCGACCATCACTACGTCAAATAAGAGAAGAGAGATTATCAAATTGTGCGACGGTTTAATGATTGATTTGGTGCCGTCCGAATCACCCCCAATGAATCAAAAGGTGATTAATTAGCATCACCGGTGTAAACAGTGGATTTAGTTGGGTTTTTGGGGCTTTTCTTTAATCCCGCACATTCAAAAAGCTCCCTATGTGAGTATTAGTACTAAATGCGTATGTCTGGGACAAGATAGGCAATTTGCTTTATCATAAACCCCTTACCCTCTATCAAAGTTGCTTTATACAGCCTTGTCCGTGTCACTTACACTTTGCGCAACACATCCACCAAGGGAATTACGACCAACGAGCCCTCATAATTTAGGTTGGGTCGTTTAAGATCTCTTAATGCTTGTAGCGATAATTAACACCTACTGAAAAAATTATACGACTTTCATGGGCCTTTTGTTCACCTTCTCTTTGATCTTTGCTTATATGTTTTTTTTTTCAAAAAGCTTCTATGAAAAAGAACTTTTAATATTAAATACTTACATTCATATAAGACATGATAAATCTCTATTAATATCAAGTTTATTACTTCAGAAAATATGCAACAAAAAATAACATCTATATTTTTTACATCAACTTTAACAGCAATTATTTAAAATCTCAAACTTTTTATACTTATCTTTTTTCAATATCTACTTTTGACATCATAATAGTAAAATTCGTAGACTTATATGCGGAATTACTTTTACTTGTCGTTACAGAAAGACCCCTTTTCAATTTTGTCTCGATTATTCAGATTATAATCAAGCTCCCAGAGGTATAAAATAAAAGCTCGATCCGGAGTTTCTCTACTTCATTTCTGGGAAAAGGCGAGTCTTACAGGAAAATCTGATGTAATCTACTGATTTAATTGAACTATCAAATTAAAACGCGCTTGCAGAATATAAATCAGAGCAAATTGGAAAGTAATGTTCGTTTTTTTGTTTTTCGTTTCGTTTTAATTAAAATTTAAAACATCAGTAAAATCTCACAAAGGATGCATATCTGATGTAAAAGTTTCGAATTCGTCGAAGTGTAGAATGGACCAATATTAATTAAAGATTACCGTCGGTTGAATCGTTCAAGAGCACCTCTAGACCCTGCTTGCAGGTTTAATAAATCATAATCGAACATTATAGAAAGTTCAGTTTCTCATTTATAACGTCGAGGTTTCCTTCAAAATTGTCGAGCGATTTAATGCAATTTTTTGAATTGCATTTCTCTTACAGTTATAACTGTTTCATACCATATTTTAGTATTAGTGATAAATGAAGTCAACCGTCGGTTAAAGAACAATACAGTTAGTATTAAACTTAAAAAAAATCATTTTAACAGGATATTTTGACGCCCGGTTTTCATTTATATCTTTATATTTCTTTGCGTACTGCTTGGAACGCGCAATTGGCGCATCCTGACAAGATCGCGTGAAAATATTCTAAGTATAAAAGGGCCTATAAGATATGTACTTAGATATGAACATGCCATAAAAATGGGTGCAGTGGAACTGGTTGACAAATCGACAACAAATTGGCCAATGTTACTTCGTCACAAATTTTTTGTAAACAGGTTATTGACGAGGCAAAAAGTGAGAGAGACTTAGCAACTGTTTTGACGATTCCAGGTCATTTTGGGGATTTGCAAAGTCGATTGGAAAGAATTTGACATATCTAAATTTTCCACCTTTACTCGATCACAATAACAATATTGCTATTACTTCCAAGAAAAAGGTTGACATGCTAGCCTTAATATTTGCTGAAAATTCCAACCTTGATTCTCGAAACGCAGAACCTCCTTTTTCCTAAGGTTGGCACTTCGATGCCTGAAGTTGTTTTTAGACAACGCACAATCAGGAAGATTCTTCCTGAGCTCGACACTTTGAAAGCTTCTGGCTCGATGGTATCCTCGCTATTGTTCTTTAAAAAATGCTCTCCAGAGTTGACTCTAGTCCTAACCAAATTGTTCACACTCTCTTACAACAAAGGTGCATTCTCTAACATCTGAAAATCTGCTAGAGTGCAGACTGTCCCTAAAAGGGGGAAAAAATCTGGCTTACAACTATGGCCCTATATCTTTGTTGACCGTTATATCTAAAGCGATGAAAAATGTTATCCACATCGTGACTTCAAAATGTCTGGAGAAGAATAGAATCACCTCGTCGAACAGGCAATACGGCTTCAGACAACAACGCTCAACTGGCAATCTACTGGCCTATGTTACTCATATCTGTAACACAGCTATGGAAAAACTTGCTAAGGCTAGAATTGTGGCATTGGATGTCTCAAAGGCCCTTCACAGAATCTGGCACTGATCTGTTCTCGCCAAATTAACATATTATGGTCTTCCTCGTGGACTCTGTCGTTTGATATCCAGTTTTGTCGCTGACAGACCTCTTCAGGTTGTCGTCGATGGCATCTCATCCGAGACATTTGCGATTAATGCGGGGATGCCTCAGAGATCTGTTTTGTTCCCTACTCTGTTTCTGCTACACATAAATGATCTCTTAGCATCAGCTTTCAATCCTATATACAGCTACGCACATGATAGTAGCCTGGTGTCATTTTTTTCTCCGATAAATCATTATCAGTCGCTGCCTCAGATTGACTAAGGAAACGGCAAATACAGATAATTAATCACGATCCTGAAATTATTCTGGAATGGGGTAAGAAAAATCTGGTCGACTTCAACGCTTCAAAACTCAGGATGCGGTTTTCTCTAAGAAAACATCAAGGAATAATTCAACAAACATACTAATGTACGGTAAAATCCTTCCGACGGGATCTAATCTATCTATCATAGGAGTGAATGCGAGCACTAACTTCTCTTGGGACGATCATGTGCGCGCCATTGCCAAATTCGCCTCTCAGAAGCTAGGCTTTCTTTTTAGAGCTAAAAGGTACTTTACATTTCATCAGCTATTAACACTATACAAAGCTCAAATTAGGCCAACACCAGAATACTGTTCTCATGTTTGGAGTTTAGCCCCAAAACACACTTTAGATCTCTTGGATTCAATTCAAAGAAGAGGGATTCGTCTAATAGATGACGACAGTCTGACCGATTCTCTCGAAACACTAGAGCACAGGTGGATGGTTGTTGACTTGTCTCTTTTCTATAAGGACTATCATGAGAGATGCGCGCAGTAACTAATAGGACTGATCCCCACAAGTGCGAGACTTTTGAGGCATACAAGACAGTCGCATTCAGTAAATTCCTGTGCGGTCCAGCTTGACACAATGAGGTCATTGTCTATGGAGACTCTTTTTTCTATTGGGCTTCCAAGCTATGGAACTCGTTACCCAAAGTAATTTTCCCCAAAAATTACAACCTATCCTTGTTTAAGAAGGCGATTCATTGCCATCTATCCTTGTTTCCGCATCCTACTCGCAGTATTTTGAAGGCATTACTTGCGGTTACCCTTTGCAAGTGAACTAAACAAAAAAAAAAAGATGAAAATATTATATACTCATTAATAAGATGCCTGTACTTCTATTACAGTCATATCAACAGTGGTGGCCACTCTCAAAACCGACACCAATTAAAAATTTAACAATATTAGTCTATTCAACCCATACTCGTGAAAAATATGAGCACCCTCCATAGAACAAGTAGTCCACAAAATTAGCACACTATTTTAATTGTAAAAGCGCGAGTGTTTGAAAGACACTTGAGGCAAACTAATTTTTGAGACTTTTCACCTTTATCAATTCTGTCACAGGTTAAATCAAATTAATTATATTTTATGTTATGTTCAGGAAAATATGCCAGTCTAAGTAAAAGTTCCATCAAAATCGCTTAAGCCATTACCTAATTATTTACTGACAAATATTTGGTCAAAAAGAAACATTATAAAAAGAATCGTATGATAGTTGTTATAACGCGCATTTTAGCTATCGTGTGAGATTGTACAAAGACAGTAAATCAAAAAACGAGAACCAATAGCTATTTGAAATTTCAACTTGATAATAATATGCTGAGCGTTATTTAACTTAAACACAAACAAGCTTAAATAACACTCAAGAAGAGGATCTATCTTTAAGTGGAAGTCTCATCAGAATCGGCTTAGTCATTTACGAGCTGGCCCCACTGTTTGTCAGGAAATAGGTCCTTAATGGTGAAGCCGATTTTTATGAAATTTTCACTAAAAGATCGTGTTTCTTTTTAAGTATGTTTTAAACTATTTTTGAAACTGCAAGAATATCGCAAAATCATATCATTTAAATTAATGTTTTTTTTTACATTTAAATTGATTTAACCAAATCATAAGTTAAAAATTTAAGGAAACAACGACCACAATAAAAAAAAGAACAGACAATATCATTTTGATTTAAAATCCTACAGCAGTTTTTATAAAGAATGACTTTTTATTAAAATACCCACAAATAAAATTGAAATCTTCCGTTCGTATTTTTTTGAAACACACTGTATTTTTTTGTCTGGAATATTATGTGGAATAGAAATTTGCAGCCGGCAGTCTGCGTGATATTTCTCAAACCTTCCTGTATATGACCATTGACACGATTTTATAGGGTCCTCGTCAACAATTTTTAATCTCTTTATCTCTTTAATAAATGACCTAGCCGTTCCCTTTTTTTTAGTCGACAATTTTTTCCGAGACCTCAATCCTTCCTTCGATTTGACGTAATTTTCCTTTTCCACGTCCACAGTTTTAACTAAATTCAAGTTTCGTTCGCCTAAAAATTATTTAAAAAAATTTTTTGTTGTCGAGTATTCATACAAGTTTATTGAATTTAAAAACCACAGACAAACAAATGACCAACTAATATTTGTGATATTTATCCTAAAATAGTTTAAATTATATTTTAATATTTTGGTAAAAGCTTTATCTTGGCTGTTAGCAAACAGAGGAACAAAAATTATGAAAACAGCTATATGAGTTTTTACATCTTACAAATTGCTCTCATGTGAAATTATATGAAGAAACGTATCCGAAAAATATGAAGAATCAGCTAATAAACTGATATTGTAATTTTGACCAAAAAATAAAATTATAAGCGTTGATTGGGTAAAAAAAAGGTGTTTTAAATTAAAATCAGTTTCTACTCTATTATTTAGTAAAAGTTTCAGCAAAATAAACTTCGCCGTTTACGATCTATTTCTTCTTTATTTGTCAGGAGATATCTCTCAAATGGATAATTCGATTCTAAGAAACCTCCACAAAAAGATAGAACTGCTTCTTAGGTATCATCTAAACTGGTTTTACACTTGCAAAAATGTTACACAAGTATTTAAATCAAGGTTCATTATAGCTGTTCCGAAACTATTTCTTGACTAACAGTCAAACAGACAGATATTACAAAACAAAGTATGAGTTTTGATATCGTATAAATTAGCTATCATATGACATCATATGTATAAAGACACGTATTGGAAAAGTATGGGGAAACAGGCAGTAAACTGATATTAGTAAGTTCGAATTGGAGATAACATTGCAAGCGTTGCTTAGGTAGAATACAAAATGAATTTAAAACATATTCAAGAAAAAGCTCCATCTTTTAGTGAAAAATTCATTAGAATGTCCTTAGTTATTTAAGAACTATTTCCTGATAAACAGGAGCCTCTTCGTTTGTAAGGAGATAGCTCGCAAATGTTTAAATCGATGCTGATGAAACCTTCACTAAAAGATAGAGCTTCTTCTTGAGTAATATTTATACTTGTAAAAATATAATAGGCCCATTTATATAAAGTTTCATTTTAGTCGTTCCAGAATTATTTCCGACAAATCGATGGTAAACAGAGACACAAAAATTGCAAAAACAAACTTAAATTTATAGGATATATCAGGAAGATCGCATATATGAGCTGGTAGAAAAATATCTTAAATCATAAATACACAGCAAAAAACTGATTTTTGTGACTTTTTTCTTAGACAGATTTTCTTTAGAGTACAAAACTGATTTCTAAGACTTCTGCCCTTAAATACATTTTTAGCATAATTCGCATAGGTGAAAAATATTCCATTTTATTTGCCAGATATTTACCCAAATTTTAGTGAATCAAAATTGGTTATGGCAGGCATAATAGGCAGCCAAACAAACACTGTGAATTTATCAGTTTTTGTATCGTCATTATCATATCTAAGCTCATATGGTTATTTCCGTCATATGAGAAATCATACCATAATAAATATATTCTTACAATTGTTATGTGTCTGCCCCTGTATGTCCTGAAATAACTCGATAACAGTTACATAAATTACGGTAGAACTTCCATTGATAGCATACTTTTGATTATTCTTTACCTGATTTCGAAAATCGGGTTTCATTGTAATTAATCGTCATAAACAGTATTTAATAGTATAATAATTCATTATCTCACGCTAGGGAAAGGCTATCCTTATACGCTTCACACTGTTGCGAATAGAGAAATGCACGACAATCGCCAGATTGACCTTATGACTGACAATCACCACATTCTATCCCTACAACCTTACAACTGCCTCAAATAAATTCCAGTGTAGACATTGTAGGGCTATACACGAGATGCCAAGGACTACATGCCAAGTCAACGTGACAACGAAAAGCAACTTTTAAATTAGTGTCAGAGTATGATGTAAAATAGTAGCTATTGATTTTCACTTTTTGATGTGTTTTATAACAAAAACTCCTTAGGTCCTTAAACGTTCTGGAATGAAGAATGAACTTGAAAATAAATAAATTTGTGGATTGTTTATTTAACCTATCAGCACGAGAAGTTTAAAGTTGTTTACTGCAGGGTTAATAGAGGGTATTAGGAAAATAGGCAGCTGCAGATATTACTCATATGTTCAAAACATCTGTTGAATAATTACAGTAATAAGAGTTATTAAGGCGTCGCGTACTTGTGTGTTCAAGTCTTCGAGATCGAATATTCTACTATGCGTGGAATACCAATTAAAATAAAATAGTAATTGAAGCTCGGGTTTTTAAATTTTAAATTAGGTTTATTCGAATAATCTGTAAGTTGTTCTGGTAAATATACGTGTTAAAAAATGTTTAATATTTTATTGTGCGAACCAGTAGCATGCAACAGTAATTTTCATAGGACGAAATAACGTAAATATTGAGCTCCACCGTGCGAGTGAAAACTTATTACTGGACGTTTGAAAAATTAAAACAAAAACAATTGCTCCCTAAACAAACAACTTGATTTACATTTAGATGTTATACACTAAACATGAGCTTAATACTTCCCACGCTACGAAAGAATCCAGCTTATGAATGCTTCTACACTAAAAGAGTAAATAGTATCTGCAATTTGAATGTAACTAATCTAGGAAAATTCAAAACCGTGCCTGGCTGCAGTAACTATATATTTTTTAGATAATAACGAATGGCTTGCTGTTAATTTATAGCATCCAAACACGTAAAGAAAATAACCGACCAAATAATAGATATTAGCGCCGGTTGTAACTTAACTGAAGTAGCCTGTAATAAAGGCCCAAGAAATTACAGTACGGTTTCTTAAAGATACCTTAAAAACAGTTAACTTGTTCATGTATAACAACAGTTACATCTGCATAATTTCTAGTTGAAATTGTACCTAGTATTAAACCAAAACTATTAACTCTTTCAACATTGAAAAACTAAGGCATTTTGTCGTTGGCAGAATGTGTTCCTAATGGTATTTTCAAATTAGTGTGTAATTGTATGACAGCACTTTCCATGTTGATGTATTCTGGGATATCCACGATTGAAGTAGAAATAAACCAAGGCATCTATGAAGAAAAAAAGATGATCTATCGATATAGAGCACATAATTTAGGAATTTTCCTCCTACACTAACTTTTTTTCTCATTAATTTACAAATTTTACTGCATACCGTAATAATCAGCTGAAAATATCTTTTAAATAACATCTACCTTATAACAATTGAATCCTTTTTTTCTTAAATGTTTTGCACTTTTTTTTTCAATTAATTTGAATAGGGCAATCCTTAGAGCCCTGCAAATAGGATACGAAGATAAAGATATAGGGCGATGAACTACCTTCTTAAATAAGTTCAGGTTCGAATTTTTAGGGTCAAATCCCGTTCGATAACGAATTTCATAGTTTGAAAGTTTTATAGAAAGGGTTCCCATAGACTCTGTGGTAAAGCTCAGAAGACTTGATTCTAACGGACATACCAGTAGGTTTGAGCATTTCATAGATTCAAAGTTGTAAACCAAAGACTAGTTTGGGTTTGCATCTTGTAGTCGAGGTTGCATTCTATTTGTACGTGCCACTTTTTTTTTGAGTTTTAATCCACTCGCAAAGGGTAACCCCATTATGCTTTCAAAGCACTGCGGGTAGGATGCTGAAACAAGGATAGATGGCGATGAAGCGCCTACTTAAACAAGGATAGGTTATAATTTTTGGGAAAAGTTCCTTTCGGTAACAAGTTCCATAACTTGGAAGTTCTATAGAAAAAAAAGTCTCCGTAGATAGAAGTCCTCACTGTGCCAAGCTTGACCGCAAGGGAACTTTGACATTCTTGTATGCTTCGAGAATCTTTCCTTTCTAAGGATTAAACCTATCAGCTCCTGTGAGCATCTTCCATGAAATAACTTGTAGAAAAAAATAAGCCACCAATCATCTGCCTGTGTTCCTAATTAATGCCTCAAAAATCCCCCCTTAGTTAAACCAAACCTGTCAGTTTCTGCGAACATCCATCATGAAAGTATTTGTAGAAAAGAGGCAACCACTAGCTATCCGCATATGCTCTTTGAATTGAATTCAAAAGAGTCAAATCGTGCTTTGGCGCTGAACTCCAAACATGAGAACAGGATTCCTGTGTTTGCTTAATTTGAGATTTTTGAAGAGTCAGCAGCTGATGCTGATAATATTTGTAGTACTTTTTAGCTCCAAAAAGAAAGCATCGTTTCTGAGAGGCGTACTTGGCAATGACGCATTTACTCCTAGGATAGGCAGGTTAAATTTTATCTTGGAGAAATTAACCATTCATGAGGAAATGAAGTTACTTTTTGCATTATTCTTTCATGTTTTTTTAAAGAAAATAGACGCCTAAGTTTTTGAGGCATTGAAGTCAACCACAGTTTTCTTTCCAAATTCCAAAACGATCTCGAGATTTCGATAATTTACGACTGTGCATTAATTTCTGATTCTATCTTTCATTTGGTATAATTTTAAAATGAGTTTGTTTTTTTTTGTTGCAGGTAAGCGTCGTTGTCAGACGTGCTTTGATTTGGAACCATATGTTCAAATTAGGTAAGCCCTAACCTATGCAATTTTCATATGTATTTAGCATTTAGTGTTCGTTGCGTTCGTACCGAGTTTCAATGAGGTAGGTTTTTTCTGATCTGTGGCATTTTTTGCATCAAAGTGTTTTCTGTTATTTAATTAGCCCCCTAATTTCAAAGAGAAACCAAAGACCTTTCCTCAGATGCGCCATTTTAAACTGATCCTACTAATCTAGAAGACCTTAGCATGGAACCTATTGCTGTTGCTAATGATAGCCAGTGGTTCATCATAATAACATATCATTTTTTTTTTTCATTTTTGTTTTTTGGTTTTTTGTGTAAAATATCCTATTTTTTGTTCTAAAATGACGTTTTAGGAATTCAAATAAATGTATATCAGAAATTGAAGAACATTTTCGACAATTTTCATTTACGATAAAATTTAAATATTTCCAAACCGAGCTGCAAAAATGTTAAATGAAGCTAAAAACAAACAGGTATCGAACGAAAACACCTAGTCCAAGATGCCATACAGAAATATTCAAGCGGATCTGTGCGAATCATACGATGAGTATACCATCGGACAGAAGAAAGAGTATCCCCAACTTTTACAAACCCTACCAACTAAAAATACCAGAAAGGGGGTGCAGTTAGTAGAATCAAAAGAAAGAGTGAATCAGTCTGATTCACAGATCGATCCAAAACAAAGATAAGTAATGGTGCGGGAATCACCCGCTAAGAACCAGCAAATGAAATTTCCTGCATTTACAGTCTGTGCCGAAGCAATGGTCAGGAGATCTTAAGAGAACAAGAGAAGTGTGACCTGTAGCGACAGCCAGGCAACATTAAATGCGCTATGAGCTTATGAAATAAACTCCAGAAAGGTCAAAAATTCTGTTGATAAGCTAAGCAACTTGGCACAGCACAATAGAGTTATACTTCGATGGTTGAGGCTCATCGGGCAGCCGAATTTCCTTCAGTAGGACTGAAACCTACTTGATTGCAAATAAGGTAGTTAAGGAACTACTAAGGAAAGAACACAGCACTCACTGGAAGGGTGTCAATGGTCTAAGGCAATCACGAATGTTCATTGACGGACCATCAGAAAAGAGATCCAGAGAACTATTATAGTTAAGCAAAAATCAGCTCAGGTGGACAGTTGAACTATTTATTGGACACTATGCCCTAATGAAATATCTAACAACAATTGGCGTAAAAGAAAATTCTACTTGTAGAATGTGTGGAGAGAAAGAGGAAACTCCTTTACACCTATTATGTGAACATTCGGCTTTAACAAGGGATAGACATTCCAGTTTTAGAAATGCTCTGACTGAACCAAAGACAATAGTGGAAACACCCATAGAGGAGGTTCTGGAATTCTTCAAAAGAACGGGCCTATTATACCGTAATCGTGAAGGACACAATAAGCAAAAGCTTCAGTGCTGCAGGGATAACCCACCACGTAAGAAATCATAATAATAATAATAATTTTACAAAACTTTATGGTTAAATTGGACATCGCCTTGAACACGAGACCATCTTTAATCTTAAAATTGAAGTGGCTAATTCTAGCTTACTGTTAGGAAGCATTTTAAATATCATTTCTCTAATGTTTTTTCTACTTTACCAACAAAGCCCCAAATCAACAAAACGGTTAAAATGGGTTGTAAAATCCCCACAAAAATGCACCAGAAAAACTGTTATGCATCAGTTGGAGTTTACTAACAAAACCCCAAAGCAACGGAGTTCACAAAAGCTTCCCACAAAATGCACTAGAAAAACCGCTGCTGATTGTATCCCAGAATCCAAACAAACAAATGTGATGGTATTCGGTGGAAAGGTATTAATTGAGTTTCCCAGTAATCCACCTACAATGCTTCACCTACGAATATTTTTACATGTTCACGGGGGTTGTCATTTATACGTTGCGTTGTCCGTGTTTCCCCATCGACTGCACAATGTTCTATCTTTAGTAGCGAGGTTACGCAGTTTTCGGATTCACGGTTGATTTGATATATGCGTATGATAGCGCCCATTATGTTAGTAACAAGCCATTGGTTCTATTCACGTTCAGATTCATATGCATGTGTCGATAACCTTGCCTGCCGTACTTAACCCAATATTATAATAGATCCCTCGATGAATAGAGGAATACTATCTTTCTACAGTTCGCTTTGCTTAACCCTTTCAAACAAACAACCCTTCATTGAATAGAACAGATAACGAACACAGCAGAATTATTGGGCATTATGTAACGCAGGATAAGAAATCATATTTCCAGAATTTCCTCGTTAAGTTGTATCAAAACTGGAGTCCTTTGTTGCTAAGAGGTTTTTCATACTGAGGACTGAAATACAAATCTTGTCCCATGAAACCAAGAAAGATTAAAAAACACCACAAAGGTTGCTCTAACGCGTTTCGACAACCAAGCTATCATCTTCATACTAACACCTTAATGTTAAATTAACCCACATATACTAAGAATAGTCACTATTTTTAACAGAGATGAATGGCCTAAAGCTCAACCATTCATAAGGTTGTCTCCATCCTTATGGATGGCTAAGCTTTCACATGCATTTAACATATAATTCTTATTTACTACTCCTTAACAGTTTAATATTATTATCTGTCTTATGATCTAATAAATAAAGTATGTCGAGCCACACTTGACTTCTCGGTTCTTCCGTACCTCAAATGAGCCAAATGTTCCTTCAGTAGGATTTTAAAAGATCGTCTGGTCTGCCCGATGTGAATATTCTTAGTATATAAGTGATATAAGTGAACCTGGATCATCAAAAAAATCTTAAAATAGTTTTTTGTTTTGCATTTTTACTGTGAATTTTACCTCTAAGGTGATGGGGAAATAAGTTCAAATTGCTCCACTACCTATACATTTTCATTGCTCTAAAACTATGGCACTGCAAATTTTAGAAAAAGTTTAAAAAAATGTAGATTTTCCAATTCTCTTTCAATTTTGATAGTTACTGTTATGAATTATTCTTGTAAGCCGCTTACTAATTTTACTAAATAAAAACTAAAAAATGAACACTCTTTTTAGAATACTTTTTTTAGAGTAACAGCCAAAATAAACATTTTTAATTTTATAGGTTCCTTGTAGTTTCTTCGTAAAACCAATTATTCCCGAAATATTTACAAAAACGCTTTTATCAAAATAATGGCTAACGCACGACCATTTGGCGTCATAGACAGTATTGACCCACTAATAGGTTGTATTCATAAAATTGCTGTTGAATTATACTTTAAATAAATTTTTCCCACTGTGTAACTGTGAAAAAAAGAAAAAATAGGAAAGATCATATTTATGTAAAAATAAGTAGTTTACTATTTTTATTGGAAGCGATTTTTTAGACACATATTTTAAAATGATTGCGCCAAAAAAATTGTCACTCTTTAATTTTTCCTTAATCAAGGTCCATATCGGCCAACAGTGTATTTGTAGGGTATAAAATTATCTATCAATTTTATAAAAACATTTTTTAAAAGATGATAGTTTGTAAAAGCTATAATAACAAAAGGTCTAAAATTATACCTATTTTTCACTTGTCCAGTAAATATAAATATTGGAGCAATGAGACACTCCAGTTAAAATAAAATCTGCTGTCGATAAGTCAGAATTTATTACGCATACAATTTGATAAGACGCCGTTTTTTTGATTAACTCAGATACTTATTTTATTATAGCTCTTAAATTATAAACTTTAGAAAAAAATGTTTCATACAAAATGTGTAAATTTTTTTATGCTCTATAACTTTGATAATAACTATTATTAATGTAGTGTTATTTTTTTACGAATTATCAAGCAAAAACTAAAAAAAGAAAACAATTCAACGTAGGAACTTTTAAAATATTCATCCTGTACAAAAATATTATTAATAAAAAAGATAAGCCATATATTTTTCTACAAATATGATTTCCTTGTATTTTTTTAATAGGATCAACCATTATCGAGATAATTACATAAACGCGTTTATCAAAATGGCGACTAACGCACAGCCCCCCCTCACCGCGCCAACTTGAATGTATTCTCAAAATTAACCAACTAATTGATTGCAATCATAAAATCGCTTTTGGATTATGTTGTACAAAAAAAAGCTTCGCCAACTGGGCTATTGTGTAAATTTTAAATATGTTTCACCTGATACAAGCTTTTTAATGGTTGCTGTTAAGACTTTTAGAAATATTTGCAATTTTTTACTTTTATTTAACCATTTCACATGAAATGAACACTTATTGGGTCGCATATCAGTGATATTTATTATGAGTAGAAATAATCTCTATCGACAATTAAACTGCCAGGAAACCATTTGTCAAATTATTTATAGTTTATTTTATAGTGTGTGGCGAAGCTAAAATGAAAACATGACCGTCTCTTTTGGTAATAAGAATTATTTTAAATTGGTTATTATTTTCTAACGATGTAACAATTTAATCTCACTAACATGTGATACAGTGATAAATTTTCTGTTCCATATCCAGATAAAGTAAAGCCCTCAAGAAATCTAGAAAAGCGAATGTTAGAAAATCTCACACATTTCGACTCTGTCAAAGAGAAATCATATAAAAGAAAATCTGTTGTTGATAATAAAAATGTCGAAATAGCATTTCCAATTATGTCGATTAGTCATATTTTAATTTTATCTTCATCACACACTATGAACTGCTATAAATAATTTGACTGACTGTTTCATAATTTAATTGTCGATATCGATTGCTTCTTTTTTTTTAGGTACATTACCTTTTTTTCTACTCAATGTGTCACTGATATGCTACTTAGTAAGAATTCAATGACTGTGACATAAAAAAAGTTAAAATTTCAATTATTTTCAAAAGTTGTAAAAGAAACTCCCGCAATGCCGATATCAGTTGAAAGATAATTTAAATTTGCACTAAATAGGTTAAAAAAATATAGGGTGTTTTATTTGAGATAACAAAGTTATAGCTGTTTGAATTTACCAAAATATGCAGACCGAAATTCAACACTCGGTGTAATGTTTTTGAACTTATAAAAGCTATGCAAGATAGCCTTGTATGTGTTCTATTTACGTACTTAATATGAAATTAATATTGGGATTTTGAAAAAAAGATACAAAGAATTTCGTGGGACCTTGCATCTGTTAATTTAAAAAAAAATACAATTACCTCAAAAAATATAAATTTTAAGGACAATGTTATTCAAAGTAGCCTTAAAATATTAAATAAAATCCAAAAATTCAAAAATTTATAGAATGTCTTATTTAAAATAACGAACTTGGAGTCAACTTCCGGTAAAAGCGGAAGTATTCCAACTTTGCAAATATTTTAGTTGTGTTGGCCCCGTTGACTTTGCTAAGTTGGTAAATTTTCAATTTTTTTAGATGAGTACTTTGTCAGATGTCGATCGCGGCGATTCCAGGTGGGACACACTGTATATTATGAACTAATATATAAAATATTTTTTAAATCGGAATTTGTTTAAGCCCTCCCAGTACCTACGCGACAAAATCATTGTGCGTTCGTAACTCTTATGGATAATGGACACGCACGAGAAGTAATATTGTATAGAGGTAATATACTCACTGACAAAGAAATTAAAACACAGAGTAAAAATTGAAACTATTATTTAAATAATTTTTTTATTATGAAAGCAACAAATGATTAACAATTTCAAAGCTTTTACTCGGCCCGCAGCTTTTTTTACAATTCCGTTTTTTTTAATTATGCCTGCCGATTTAAACAAAGATAAGTTGTATTTCTGTAGTTACAGGGTAAAAGTGCTTAAGTCATAATTTATGTATTTGAAATATTGCCAAAACAAAACTTGCTCATAATTTATTAAATAATAAAAACTTTAGAATACATGTATGCATGTATGTAAAATTCAATTTATTTCATAGACAGAGCACTTAAAAAATGTTTCGTCCTCTCAGAATCGTGAAGTGTATCATGCAACATTGGCATAAGTTCATTTTCTCAAAAACTTGACTTAAGCAGTTTTAACTTGAAACCGCAGAATTATTAGGAAAAATTTTGTTCGCAAGAAAGGAATTTGAGAGCTGAGCTGAAAGTTCTCTAGGAAAAAAATGAGTTGCCCTAAATAAATTTCTCACTGTCAAGCTGGATTGCGCAGGAATTTGCTGTCTCCGATTGTCTGGTATGCATCAGAAATGCTACCTTTAGAGAGATCTCAGAGCCATCCGTTCTTGTAAACATCGTTAATGAAGAAACAAAAATCACCAACCATCCATTCGAATGACGTTGAGTGTCTGGAGAGATTCGCTTGGGATTTTATCATCAATTGAATCCCAAAGAGCCAATGAGAGCTTCAGGGCTTAATTCTAAACCCAACAACAGTTCTTTGGCGTTGGTCTAATTCAAGCTTTGAAAGAAATGAACAGCTGATCGGTTGTGAAGTATTTTTTAGCTCGAAAAAGAAAGCCCAGCTTTTAAGAGACGGATTTAACAATGGCGGGAACACGGTTATTCAAAGAAATAAATGTGCCTGCGTTTACGCTTACTCATAGGCTAGACAAATTATATTTTATGGGGGGATTTTAATGTTCACTTTTAACGAGAAGGTTGAATGTACTATCCCTTGATGTTTTCCTAAAAAAAAAACAACGACCCAAATTAAAGTATTGAGGTCAACCAAATTTGTCCTACCCCATTCCAAAACGATTTCGAGATTACGATGTATCTGCTGTTCTCTTAGCTTATTTGCTGCAACGACGGATAATGTTGTTGCAGGAAAAAGATGATATTAGGCTACCGTCACTTCCATAGTTATACATGTGAAAACAGACCCATGGATCAGATCTGCATTAATTGCAAACTTGGCTTAGACAATTTTCCTTTTTTATCATCCCAATTTGCTGTTATCTCTTGATGTTTAAAACTTAGATTGAAATAGATAAAAAAAGATTGGGATAATTAATAAAATATTAATATTTTTGTGTCACAAGGCATCGTAAAAAAAACGTCATTTTTTCAAAATGTATTTTATTCGTTGCAAATAAACCATTACGGGTCTTATCGCGCAAAGGTTACTCACTCACATTGAAGGGAAGGAGTGGGGCTGGTGGGTACCTAAATATGTTAATAATAAATAAATATGTTTTATGCCTGGCCAAAAAACCATTTCAAAGCATTTCCCAACACAGAAAATTTAGTTTTATAATTTTTTATAAATATTTGGGAAAGATAAACATTGCTAATATTAAATAATATTTAAGGTTTAAAAACTGAGTACCAATATGACACTTTTTTTGCTACAGGACTTTAAAAATTAAAAAATATTTAAAAATCGATTCACCCTATTTTACAGCCTATGCAGCAGGTCACATTGCATGCACTGCTTATTCGACAGATTTTCAAGCATCATGTAACTAAGCTGAGCTTAAAAGCATCTTAAAGAAGAAGTAGAGCTGCAACGTTGCTATTACTTTATGATATTTCTCAAACATGCAGAGAGATGCATCGAAATTTCGGGTGATGTATAATTTTTTGCGATAGCGCAAAAATAGTACCGATAAAATTCATTAAATTTTATAATTTTATTTATAATATTCTCATACATATTTATACTAGTTTTAAAAAAAAATGGGTAAATAGTTTGCCCTCAATAAATTAAAATCTCTTCGTTTTTTCGCCTATACTATATATACTATACTATACTATAACATTGAAAATTTGACATTTAATATCTGGAATTCCCCACGGTCACGGTTCCTTTAATTTTGCAGGACTATAAGTGACACTATTAGCAGCTTCTGCCAGAAATTTAAAGAAAATGTATAGAAAAGCAACTGACCTTCATGAAATTTTTGCTATATTATACTGCACAAGATCCACAAGTTTTTAGATATTTTCAAGGTACTTTGAAGGTGTAAAATCATTAACCAGGAATTGCTTGATTGGATTAACACTAAAAAATTATGTTCTACGAAGATATTCGTTAGAGAAGATACATAACTAGGTTGCAAAGTATTTTCATTTTCTTTGAAATACACGACATATTTGCTATCTAAATGGCAAAATAAAAATACCATTTTCTGTTTACATCTTAAATAAAATGAGGCCTTAGCCGGGAGGACCTGCAGCAACAATGTAGAGACAAAAAATATCTAAAAATCCCTCGAGATCCACATAATTCACGATTTACATATCGGGCGCTGCTGGAAGACAAGACTTACGTTCTTCTATTCCTTTCATTGCAATTTCGACGATCAACCTGGCTGCTACCCCCACTCGTAAAAGCTTTTAGCAAGGAAGGAATCACGAGGGGATTTTTTAGAGCATCTGTCACTTTAAACATTTTTTGCAAGATTAACTTTCTCGCGTCATAGAGAGAATTCGGTATCGCTTTTTCTTATATTAAAAGGATATGAGAAATGTCCTTAGGTCGACTCTCGACGATAGTCTTACAGATTAATAGCGAAAATTATTTTAGTGGAACTTTTTGAACGTCATTTAAATTCCGCGTTGCGTCGTTCGAATTCCGCGTCATTTAAATGCCGCCGATTATATTTTTTGTTTCAACATGAGAAGTAACGCGTAGAACATTGATTTTTTTCGCTTTAATAACTCTACAATTTAATATGAGTGTGGCAGCGGAACAGGAAATATTTTTTGCTGCGTTTGGTGACAACAGTATTGTTTTACAAGTTTATACGTGACCTCACTGATTTGGATTTGTTTAGCGGAACCCAATAGTTGTAAATTAAAACGAAATGCCCATTTATTTTAATAATTATTTTCAATGTATATTCCGTGATATTTCTGAATTAACAGATTTATTAAAAATTGCAAAATATGGAAAATTATTTACGTCGTTGACTAGCTGTTAAAATGTCCATTAATCCATGTTAAACTGTCAGCATGTCGTGAAATTCCTTGTGTAAAATATAACTAAAAAATTTTATAACTAAATCTGTTAAACTAAAGTACATCCTGGGAAATAAAAAAGGATTTGGAAATAAAAAACTTCCATTTTGCTGAAATGATTCGATTATTTATCATTCGAGTTTGTTAGCATTGACGTGCTATTGAATGTATTTTATTTTTTTAATCAAAAACCGTTGGTCAAACGAAAAAATTAAGAGAATTTTTATCGAGGAAATAAATGACACAATAAAAAATATACTTATTATGAAAAAAAAAAAATCAGTGACTTAATTTTTTTATTTTTATTTTTGTATCTAAAAATGTTCAAGGACATGTTAATCGTCGTACGAAAACAAATTAGGAGGACATTTTTACCAAGAAATAGTAGAGGTTGAGAAAATAAGTACCTATTTTAAAGAAAGGCATTGGCGTACCATATTTTTAATTAAGAGTCCTCGAGGTATGTTAGCGTGGACGTCACTGATAGAAATAGAACAAATATTTTTCCAGCAGTAAATGCGTTTTTATGCCTATGCTCCCATAGCGCTAAAAAGCGCTGCAAGGGAGCTATTATTTTTACATGCCTAGTTAGTATATATTTCAAGTAATTACAAAGTATTTAAAGAAAAACAAACTTTTTTTTCTAATTTTCAAGACTGTGTTTTAAAAATTAAGCGGTTCTGGACCTATAATGGTAAACAATTTTCTTCTTAAAAATACCCGAGTATTATGCTTCTTGAGTATTAGCATCTTATTCGAAAACATCCTGTATACAATTTCTAGAAAAATATTCAAAGTTCGGAAAAAACTCAAAATCTCCAAAATATAAAATTTAACTTTTAACACGAAATATGAGTTGAAATGTTGAGTGAAATTTTTAAACAAAAAAATTTTCACACTTACACTTGGAAATTTGGTAAACTTTAGACAATTCAACTTCTTGCTCAGAGGCTACATGCTTGAAAAGCGACACTTTAATTAAAACTTGAAATTAATAAAAACAAGCTTAGTACTTTAGGAAAATATTTTGAAGACAATTTTAAATGTAAAATATTCCCATAATAAATTAATTTCAAGTAGCAAAATATTTATTTTAAATTTGAATATTCCATTTTTTTTCAATTTTCCTTACAACTTCATTTCTAGAAGAAAAAAAAAATGAAATTTTTAAAAAATGTTTTTCTCTAATTTAATTTATTTTTCAGAATTATAATTTCATTTTGACATAACACTTATTTTTTAAAAATTTTAACTTCAATTCGAAATAGTGATTTAATTTTTTTTTCAAATTTTAAACTGTTGAAAAACTATGAATCCAAGTTTAAATTGGAATTTCACGAAAGCATTAGAAATTTTTGGCATTTCTTTAGAGAACTGAGGTTAGAAATCGGTTTTAGAAAAAATAGGCCAAATTTCGAGCTTAAAATCAAATTCCAGGTGTTCGGTAATTAAATCAGTTATTCTTTTTTTATTTTTTTTTTTACTTCATTCATATAAAACAGACTCTGTATAAGACATTATCACGAACACACATTCGCCAGTGTTCCGAGAGTAAAGTCGAATTGCATAAGTACGCTTAAGATTTTCCAATTGTGCTGTGGTTGTTATTAAGAAGGGCCCTTCATCATTCAACAACAACCAAGAAGCAAAGCACAACAAAGAAGATAGGCGAATTCCTCAATTTTTTTTATAAGTTCTGTTAATACAGTCCGCTCGCCCGCATCAATATCCGCATTTGCAATAACACTAGGAACAAATTATTTTGGAATTTTGAAAATATAAATTAAATATTAGAAATATTTTCTCATTTTATCATATTTTTTAGAAATTTTAACATTTTTGGAAATTTTTAGAAATAATTATTCGATATAGAAGTAGAAATTTTGTGGTTAAGTTTTGATTTGCTGACAGTAATGGTGGCAAAAAAATTACGTTACATCCTGCTATGATAGCATTACTTTTAGATGTTTTTCTAACGTGCGAAATGAAGCATCGAAGTGCCAAAGATATGTAATTTCAACTTGCGATAACGCAAAAACGTTACCCCTTAATATCCCAATTTTTTACTATTTTATTCATAAGGTCACCTTACATAATATTGTTGCGCGTTATCGGTTCGAATGATTAACACTTGGTGAATTGTAACCACTTTATTTCAAAACTGAACTCGGAGCACTACGATAGTAATTCACTAACACTGCTTAATAACCTAACTTATTCATTGATTTCTAACTAACTGCAATGAGGGAAAAGCCAGCGCCTCATATATGTCCCTGTTCAAATTCTAGAAGAATCCAGCAGATAAGGCTTATCGTTTGCCGAAATTTCTACGGGGCTTATCTGCCGTTTGATTTATTATCGCGGCTGCTTCCCCTTATCAAATTTTCTAGAAAATTCCCAACTAAACTTTATAATTACTTTTTGTTACAATATATTATTTTTATTTGAAATCTATAAAAATGTTTGGCGGCAATAAATTAAAATTTCTGTAAAACCGTTCTTTCCCCTATACCGTACATGTTAAAAATCGTAAGTTTGATATTAAATATCTTAGCTTTGGCACCGGCACGGGTCTTTTAATTTTGCAGGTGTATGGGCAACACTGTTAATAACATCTGAAAAAAATTTTAAAAAAATATGTAGCAAAGCAATTAACCGGTGAACTATGTACCTTAAGAACAACTGAAGTTAGAAATGGGTTTTGAGAAAAAAATTTGCTACTTAGAAATTAATATCGAAATTTCTGACAAAGGAACATTTCAAAATTCTAAAAAGCGAATTAAATCTTTGAAATAATAACCTAATTAACAAAGATTTTCATCTTTTGTAGATATTGAAATTGCTAGGGAAATGTTGAGAAAAAAGTCGAATATCCGATATTGAAAAAAAAATTTTATGATTAAAAGAGAATTTGTGCTAGTTATTATTTTTTTAAAATGTTGAGCTTTTTCTGAAATTTCTGGGTTTAATCTTAAATTTTTCATATTTTTCTAATAACGAGTTTTAAATCCAAATTTTGAAAAAAAAAGAAGAGAAATAAGATAACACTATTTGAAATATGCCAAATTTTGTAGAAAAGAAATAAATATTCCTTGAGAAAGTTTATTTTGAATTTGAAATCGAAGTTAAAAAAAATGGGAATTTTATTGGAAATTAAAAATCTTGAAATAATAATGCATTAATAAAAATGTTGACCTTTTCGACAAACTTTTGCAAAAAAAAGACAAATATTGAGTTTATATTTAAATTTTTTTAAGAATTTCCAAATCATATTTTCATAAATTTCGAGATTTATTTTTCGAACTTTGGAATGCCTTCGCAAGAGTCTGAAATTAGGTTTTAAATACTATTTTAAATTTTGGGTTTTAACACTCATATGTAACTCTTCAAATAAGAATTGAAAATTATTCGACTTTTAAATGAAAATTTAAAAAAAAATCTAAATCTACAAGTTTGCCTGTACATTCCTTCTGGCTGGTTTTAGTTTTCCTGATGTGGGGCTTGTCGACTTCTTGGAGCTGACCTGCAGTCCTTTTTGAAGTGCCCCGGTTTGCCCTGTTATGCTTCCGTTGGATCTGCCTTTAAAAGCTCCCAGCAGTTCTTGGATGCTTGGGTAAATTTTCTTCATGTTAGCGCTTATGTTCGCGTTCATTCCTTTTATGTTAGCGTTTATGTTCGTGTTCATTTCCATTATTTCCTTCGTGCTAGCGCTTATGACGTTCGTGAAATCAGGATCATTTGCGACCTCTTCGATGTCGGTCTTCCTTATTCTGTGTGACACCGTGGCTCTGAAACCTTGTAAGCGGCTTCAACCTCCAAAACTCTAATATGTGCCTTCCTCGATATTCGGAAGTTTGACAAGCGTATCACTCTCTGGACTTTCTGAATCTCTTATTCCTTCTATGAAGATTCGAACTGCGTGAAGTTCCAGAAAGTCAGTTGGTGCTGTTGGATAGGCGATATACACCAGTCTTCTCACGTCAGCCTCGAATTCTTGCAGCGTTTCACCACATTTTTGGCTTCTCACTAGAAGTTGCGACTGGACACTTTGCTGCAAATGGTGGTCTTCAAATCCCAGCTCTAAAGCCCTAACTAGATCTTCATAGTTAGCTTGTTCATGATCAGATAGAGTTCGGAGTAGTTTCAGAGCTTCTCCACGCGGGGATATCACCAATGAGGTCGCCTTTTCTTCATCCGTCCAACTATTGGCCTTAGCAGCAGCTTCGAACTGTTTTCTGTACGTCTGGAAGGATGTTTTTCCATCATAGGTCGGAGGTTTTACTTTTTGGGAAGAAATAGCGGGGATACTTTTGAATTCTTGTTGTGTAAATTGTCTACTTAGCAACTTCTTCATGGCATTTTTGATGTTGCTTATCTTTTTCTGTGTTGGATTGTCCAAATCAAAAAGCTTGTTGTTCTTCATTTACTTCTCCATTTACTCTTTTGACTTCGCCCAGCTCTCCTTTCATTCCTACAATTTCTCCTCTTAATTGCCCCTTCTCATACTTCCTTACTGTAATTTGTTCTTTCACTTTTGCAACGTCTATTTCCATATTTTCTGTTATATTTGCTAATAGACTATGCAACTTTTGTTTGTCTTAATTGCTTCTCTGTTGTTCTTTTTCTTGTTGTCTTTATTCTTGCTTCTGTTCCATTTTTTGTCGTCTTCCTTCTTTCTCCTGTTTTTTTCTTGTCTTCGTTCTTCCTCCCGCTCTTTTTATTGTCGTCTTCGTTCTTCCTCTTGTTCTTTTTCTTGTCGCCTTTGTTCTGTTTAGTCTTTAAACATTGTTAATAGCGCTTGCAATTGCTGTTCCATTTTGGCTGATTCCAATCTTGTTTCCATAAAGCGTTTTACAATGTTAAAGATTTTTCTTAACGCGCCCCGTATAAACTACTTATTAGTTAATAGCTTTCGGGATAAAGTCTAATTGCGGAACCTTGCACGAATTCGTCCCAGAAATAAAGCACAATCCACAACTAATCCCACTTCTGACACCAGTTATTGCGCGTTTTCGGTTTTAAGATTAATGCTGCGTGAATTGTAACCACTTTATTTTCAAATTAAATTCGCAACACTACAACTGACTAGTTAAACTCACTAATACTCTTTACTTAACTAACTTATTCATTGACTAACTAACTGAAGGAAAGCCGACCGGACCGCCTATTTATAGATCCATTTTTGGGTTCTAGAAGGAACGAACAGATAAGACTAATCGTTTGCCGAAATTTCTGGAGCGCTTATCTGCGGTTTGATTCATTATCGCGGCCGCCTCCCCCTATCAAAGTTTCTAGAAAATTCCTAACTAAATTTTATAATTACATTTTGTTACAATATATAATACTGCACCGTACTTTCTTGTTCAATTAAGTATTTAACTAGCCTAATAACCTATCCTTACGCCTATAATATACAGGGTGATTTAGTCCTAATGGCATTAATTTTAACTGAATGTTCGGAAGGGTTAGTAAAGACTAAAAATCGAAAAAAAAATGTTTATTCAACTTTTTAAAATTGACCCAAATCAACCTATTGACCACCAAAAGCTCGGTGCTACGGACCACATTAAACGCGTTACGGCAACAGACGCTTATCACCTTATCATTCACTCACCAACTGCAATAAAATGGGCGAAATGTCGCTAATTAGTAGGCAACAAATCTTTATTAGTTATTTTGTCGAATAAGTATTTGTATTTTCATACACTTAAAACTTTTTACATTTTTTTGTTTCGTTAATACATAATAGCCATAACTTTAGAACATGTTACAAAAAATATATAAAAGATTATTTATGGATTCTAGCAATTGACATCAAAATAAAGAGTAGAAATCATATAATATCTGTCCTGTATCGATCACCAAAATGTAATGATAATTGTTTTTAGATATAATATGCGAATATCCATATATACAGATTATAGGCGGAGACTTTAATTATGAATTATCAAACTGTAGTTTTTAGGGGAATAAATATATTGAACTAAACATGCAATACGGGTTAAGGCAATTTGTTACAGAACACACTCGAATTACAGCAAACAGTAAAACTTTAATTGACCACATCATTTCCAATTAAAAAAAATTAAGGCATCAAGTGCATCACATACCTAAAATAAGTGATCATAGCATTATATCTATGTATAAACATTGACACAAGTAAACCGAAGGGTGTTAAAATAATTAAATACAGGAACACAAAAAACTATAATAAAGGTGTGTTTCAAGAACAACTATTTGATACACAATGGGATAATAATGGTAACGTAGATGATATGTCACAGAGATTTGTTAGTACGCTAACTAATATAATAAATGAAATGTGTTCAATTCTAGAATCACCAATAAAGACGAAAAGCAAGGATAAGAAGTGGATAACAGCAAGCATAGTTGAAAAAATGAGAATTAGAGACGACAAATATAAAATTGCATGTATAACTGGAACACATTGTGACTGGAACCAATATAAACGTGCAAGGAATGATGTTACTAATCAGATTAGACGAGATAAAGAACACTTCTTTAAAAATAATTTAGACACATCAAATTCCAAACAGCTATGGAAGAGTTTAAAAGATTTACTACCAATGAAAAGAAAACGTAATAATTCTCGAGATGAAATTAAATTTGTTCATAAAACTGCTCATGGTGATGTTCAAATTGCTAAACAATTCAGTGAGTATTTTGTTCACAGTATAAAGGAAATAGTGGAAGGTATAAATAAATACAGCGATAAGGAGAGTATTATTCAGAAAATAAGAACTTATGATATTTTTGATAAATTTAAAAAAATTTATATGAAAATTTTAAAAAGTTACACAGGAGCGCTAAAATATAGTACTAACCTAGAAACTGGAATTTCAAGCAGTATTTTACGTGATTGCTGTGAATGTGTAGGAAATCGTATGTTGGACATAATAAATGAATCATTGGGTTCTGGCAAGTTTCCTGAAGATTGGAAAATATCAACTGTAGTACCTGTGCAGAAAATTGAAAATACCCTGATATGTGAAGAATTTCGCCCAATAAATACAGTACCATGTTACGAAAAATTACTAGAACTGGCGGTGAAAGATCAACTAATAAATTATTGTGATGAAAACCTTATAATAGGGCCAAATCAGTAAGATTTCAGGTCCAAAAATTCCTGTGAGTCGGCTATTACAAGTGTTTGTGACAGCTGGTTAAAAGCGATGGACAAAGGGGAAATCATAATTGCAGCGTTCTTAGATTTTCGGAGGACATTTGAAACAATAAATAGAAATTTACTCTTGGACAAAATGAACAAAATGGGTATTCGTGGTCAAGTCTTAGAATGGTTTAAATCATATTTGTGTAATAGAAAACAGAAGGTAAAATATAATAAGGTTGCATCTGAATATATTGTAAACAACTGGGGAATACCCCAGGGCACGGTGCTTGGTCCTCTTCTCTTCATTTTATATATAAACGATATTGTAAACATTGTTAATTATAGTAATACTTGTCTGTTTGCTGATGATACAATGATATATATTAGCGGCACTAATGTAAAAGAAATGCTATACAAGTTACAAACAGATCTTGATAGTATCTATAAGTGGTTATGCGATAATGATTTGGCTATCAATACTAAAAAAAGTAAGTTCATTGTAATTGGATCGAAATATAAGTTAGGTTTGTTAAAGGATATAATAAATGTAAAAATCAACAATACGGAGCTTGAGAGGGTAGAGGAAATAAAATACTTAGGAGTGTTTCTTGACCAGCACTTAAATTTTAAAAAGCATGTCAATTATCTAATGGGGAAAATGTTAAAAAAAGTGGGGTTCCTTAATCGGATAAGTAAAGATCTTAGTATGCATATTAGAATTCTATTATACAATGCAATAGTATTGCCCCACTTGGAATTTTGTTCTGCAATATTGTTTAATGTTACACAAAACGAAATGCAAAAAATACAAAAAATTCAAAATCGCGCAATGAGAGGTATATTAAAATGCAATAGATACACACCTGTTTTGACAATGATGCATGTTTTGAATTTTATGTCTGTTAAGCAGAAAGTCATTTTTTCCACATTTAAATTTATTTATAGAATAAATAATAAATAACGTTAAATATGCATCGGAAGTTCATGAGTACGATACAAGAAATCGAGGAAATTTTTATGTAGAAGCTTGTGAAAGAAGTAAAATATTTATTAGTATTTTTTACAAAGAACTAATATGCTTTAACGAATTACCTAAGGAACTAAAAAATTGTGCGAGTTTTTCTAGATTTAAGATGTTATGTTCAAAGTATGTAAAAACCAACTATTAATTTTATTTGTATTCTATTTCATCTATGTACAGAGTTTACAAGTTTTGGTTTAATTTGATCCAATTTAATTCAATTTAATTTAACGCTGATCTAATGTAATGTGAATGTTAAATAGCTTATGCTAAAATAAATGCTATTATTATTATTGTTAATTACTCAAATTTAAAAAATAAACGAACACAAACAATTCAGACTTAATGCACAAAATAAATAACGGTACGACGTAGAGGTTTATTAAATTTTGAAGCATTGGTTGGTTAGCAGTTAGGTTGTTTTTCATAAAAAAATATGTCAACGATAGCCCACAGTCAGAATAGGTGCAGTGTACTTACATTAATACTCCAGTACCTCTTTTCCAAACTATTTTAGACCTTTCGGGTTCATGAAAAAAGTGATGATTCGTCGGTAAACTACACATGTTTTAAAAAATTTCCATTGTATCCCAGAGAGTCAAATAGAACGTTGGGAAATAACTCTTGAATATTAATCACTTTTAACACTTGCACCCACAATTAATTCATTACTTGCGGCGTTGATATAAACGTTTACATCTATCTCACGATTTCACTTTTTTTTATTTTCGCGTATCTTTCTTCTGCAATTCGTTGTTAGCCGATTTTCATATAAAAAAGCAGATCATCCAACTTTTCCTCGATCTTCGATGCCGCTAGGATCATTTAATGTTTTTCTTATTATGATTTAGACATAACCTAGCAATGTTTTGTTTATTTGTTTCGCCCGAGCGCAGCCGTAAATTCTTCTTCTTTCTATTTATCTGGGCTTGGAGCATTGAAGCCAGTGACAGCTCAAAAAGGGGTCTAAATTATGATTTTAGCGTAATAAACCTAATTTTTTTTAATCACGTACCCATATTATACTTATCTTTCTCCATTTTACTTTAAAATTAATGCCATTGTGACTGAATCACCCCGTATAACCTAAATCGACTACATGGAAAGTGTGTATGCTATGCATTGCTTAAATCGTATTCTAGTGTAATTTTGCGGTGTGCGAGATTTAAATAGAAAAATCATACAGTCAACAAAGGCATAATAAACAAAGACTTATCGTATACAAATATAAAAGACCTAAAAACAAGAAATATCAATGTTTATTATTATATCATCAAATTTCTAATTTTTATATAACAATACAAAAGTTCAAAAAAGAACACTAAGATATCGAAGTTTTCAGTTTTCACTTCTGTCGGCAGTCCCCATAATTGCCCAATTTTTTTTATTTATGCAATGCTTAAAGAAGCAATTCGAATGTAACATGATTCCGAACAATGCTCCGGTTTATAAATACGCCAGTGAAAATTTCCCACAGAAAACCCTAATATTCTTTAGGTGCTAGAAAATGAATATTTCGTGTTCGCATCACCTTATTTAACGTTCGCCAGCACAGAACGTGTTCCTTGGTTATTGTGGGGTGGTAATAGGGCACGCAAAGAAGTCCATGCATATTTAACGCCCACGAGCCGTAGTTTGTTCTTGCAGGATCGTCTTTCAAGCCCTATCCGACGACTCTTCTAATCTAAACATAATCAAGCGGTAATATACATTTACAAGACACGAACAACTATCTCCATAAAACATTCACTAAACGCTGATGAGATCTCCAACAAATAGTTGGGAAGTTATTGCACGAGGATCAAGACTTCCTAAAACAATCACGTATAAAAGTTAACTGGTGCACGTTTGCTAACATTTTTATTGTTCATTCATGTTATATTGTTACTTATAAGACTACGGAACTTTCCGATTAAATTGTATTGTCTGTATTGCTCATTTAGAAGTTTGTAACATTTGTAACACACACCTTCTAAAACTAGAAGTTACTATATCCTATGTCCTGCACCTCATTAAGTTCTCTAGAGGATAACCTACTTTAAATTTGTGTTAGAAATAAAAGTGTCATTACAAAAATTTATTTTACTAAATTATCACTTTAAAAATTCAATTGGAAACCCTTTTTAAAAAAATTGTGCTTTAGTAAAAGTCTCTATTTCGATATAATTTTTTTTTTGAAAATCGGGCATCTACGGTTAATAGTAGTTTGTTCAACAAGAGCGGATATGATGTCCATATCGCACGAGAACGTTCGAGTGCGATATGGACAATCCGCTCGAATTGTACAGCGAATTTTTCCCACGACCACGATCCCTCAAAAACAAAAATACGATTTAAGAAATATTTTTTTCGTTAAATACGTCAACTTGACAAATTCTATGGTATAATTTTGAACCCAAAAATGACATTCGTTTTATCGCATGGATATGATTGGTCAATGTCATATCCACACTAGTGTGGATGTAAAATTGACCAATCACTGTGCGACTTACGTTACAATCGTTCACTAGACTGATATGGCCTATCTACCCTGCTCGCAAGTTATAAAGAAAACAGTGAATATACGGGTGGGAGTGGGAAAAATAATATTTATTTGTGTCAGAATTATAACTGTAAAGGTACAGGGCCTTCATTAATGTCCGAGTCCCACGTGACTCGATCTTGTAGGCAACCAAACATACTTTTATGCACAAAATAAATAATAAAATCCCTAACTATCAGCTATTCAATATTCCCTGCCTGCCAGTGGCGTTTCATTTTTGGGGGCACTGGGATTAAATAAAGATATATTTAAACGTGGCCTTTAAGATTATTGGTTAGTAGACATAAAATATTCACTTTACTAAAATGAATATTGTTTCTGATAGGCCTAGCAGGACCTCTTTAGGTTGAAACTGTTAAAATGTTTCATAGTAACATCTTTTAATGTCTTTTGAATACTAATTTTAGATTTTTGACTGCAAACTCTTGTTCGAAATTTAGAAAATTCTAGTAAAAGGGTGAAATAACTTTTGCGCTATATTGAAAAATAGTTTTAATATTATTTGGTATTAAATAGTTTTAATATTGTTTTAAACACTGCAAATACTGTTAATGTTTCAAATAATGTATTACTACTCTTCTTTAATGGTTACAAATTGTAGAAATACATAACTTTTGAATGTTTGTTGCTGCACAATTTAATTGAGTTTTTTGCAGCTTGTTCTTAATTACTAGGAAAAAGTCTGAAAGTAGACAATTCATGAAATTGCCTAATTTCACAGCTGCCCAATCGATAGTTGTTTGATTTAAAATTGAACGCTATAACTAATCCTACCAAAAATTAAAAATTGACAGAACTCACAAGTTGCCACTTATTAAAACCTTTTATGAACAAAAAAAATTTGAAAACAATGGGAAAGACGTGGAAAAACAATTTCAGTTTTCAATTTTGGGCAAATGGGAGAGTAGTTAGTCTTATTAGATCGAACAAAAAGTGATTGAGCAGCTGCTTGTCCTAAACAATTAAATAAATTATCTGTTTTCGGGTTTTTTTCCTGATAATCAAGAACAGGACACAAATAACTCAAATTGTGTTTACATATGAATAAAAGTTTCAGCAACTTAATTGCCCATTACATAAAATACGAAAAAAATTTGGAAATAAAAAAAGACAGTAATGATTTTAGCATTTCATTTATTTCAAGGAGTCAATTACACGTAAGAAAACCAAACAGAAACAAAGTTAAAAAAACAGTATATACTCTACAGAAATATGCATTTTCAATTATATACTATACAACATTTAAATAATTATCAACCAACAATTATCTACTGATAAAAAAGGCTCTTTTAAATTAAAGAAGATGTTCAAAGTGTCCACCTTCATTTTGTAAACATAAATTTACTCTAAGTTTCATGCAATCAAAAACATGTTGCAGTTCAATTGGTGATATAGAGTCTATTTCATGCTGAACTGCAACTTCTAGTTCTTCAATTGTGTGCAAATGATTTTTAAATACATTATGTTTAATGCGACCGAACAGATAAAAATCTAAGGGTGTTAGATCAGGACTTCGTGCAGGCCATAAGCCTCTACTGATTAAACGATCATCATAAAATTCTCTCAAATATCTTAACGTTTGTGCCGAAGTATGTCCTGTAGCTCCATCTTGTTGGAAGTATCCAAGTTGCAGCTCATCATTATGCATAATCTGCGGAGCTTGTTGTAAAATGGCCCGGTATCGTTCTCCATTTATTGTGTCTCGAAAAAAAAATGGTCCTATTATCCTTTTTCTTGAACTTGCTACCCATACACCAATCTTCTGGGGATGTAAAGGTGTTTCAATAAAATTATGTGGATTTTCTGTACCTCAAATTCTATAGTTTTGACTATTCACATAGCCAGACAAATGTACCCAGGCTTCATCGGAAAAAAAAGTCAAGTCTAATATATCATTATTGTTTAAATGTTCATTAAACCAATGACAATACTGAACTCGTTGATTATAATCTGGTGGTTTTAACTCTTGAATGACAGTCGTTTTATAGAGATGCACATGTAACTGCTTCGTTAATGCTTTGTGACAAGTTCCAATTGACAGACCTATAAAAAAAATTAGAAAATAAATTTTAGTTGCAGCATAACATTTCTTCATGAAAATCTTATTGCTTACAAAAAATGTGTATGTGCTTTTAAAGTTATCAATAATTAAATCAATATTTATAATATGTACCTGTCTGGATAGATAACTGTGAAATAGATTTTTTAGGACTTTGTTGCATGCGCTGTCGAATATTTTCAGCAACATTTTCTGTTAAAATTGATCGTCTACCTGTAGACTTGCCCTTGCAAATGCAATGCTTCTCCTCATAACGTTTAATGAGCACTAATCTGTGGTTCTTAAAAATATCATATGGAATGTCAGCATCTGGAAACCTTTCGTTAAATTGTTCAATACAGGATTGCAATGAGTAAGACCAGCTTTCATTTGGATTCCGTGTACCACTGCGAAAATGCGCCATTAAAATAAAGGCGTCTTGTTCTGGCGTAAAAGGCATGTTTAGAAAACCAAGCCTAAAACACGTAAAATATTAAGCACAACCTTAAAATAGCTGTACTTATAACTTACCCAAAGTTTTGATAAAAACTTTTTCTTTATTTTACACAAATTATAATTATATAATGTAAAATTTGGCATAAATTATAAGCACAAAACGCCCATGAACTGTCAGAATTTTTAGTCACTAGATTGTCCTGTCATATTCTCGCACCAAACCTATTTAAAAACTGTTTAGAAAATTGTCAACAAACCAGAAAAAATTTAGATATTTCCAAACTGGGCCGAAGAAATGTTAAATAGATTGAAAAAAACTTATAGAAATTAAAATGACTAGGACAGAGAAGCGATGCGGTCACGTGGGACTCGGACATTAATGAAGACCCTGTAGTTATTCCTAACTAAAATATGAAAATTTTTCAATTTCCAATAACCAGGATACAGCTGTGCCTCTGGTTTCTTGTACGATATTTGCGTTAAGGAAAAAACCATTTGCAAAGTTGACTAAAATAATAATCAAATTCGAAAACAATTTTTTCTACTATACTAGTCAGTTCAACTTTTTCGTAGTCATATAGATATGTTTAAAAAAAATTAAAATTTATATCTGTCAACTTAAACTTCACTTCAAAAATTGTCTACAATTTAATAATCTGTAAGACAGCAGGTGCATTTTGGAACCAAAACACTGAAATAAACTTTCTCAGAATAAGTAGGGAAATAAATTAAATTTTACATACACATAAACACAACACTGTAGATATTCGATAAGGAAATTACAATTTAGCATTCTGCTTCCTTGGATAATGGAATAAGCTGCTATAAACTTAAATAAATCATCCGGTTTTGAAAGTAAAGTAATGGATTTTCTTCGAGGAATAATAATAAGTATCAGTAATTACTTAGCTGTTTGCAAACCATATCTTTCATGAAAAACTCGCTGCTTTGTCTTTCGTAATTTAGATTGATAGCTGGAAAATTTAGCAGCAAATACAATATTCAGTTCCGCTTTCTAATTTATCAAGGATCCATCTTTATATACCGACAGTTCATTAGACTTTAACGCCATCATGTCCTCAGTAACTTTTAAAAATTATCCCACAAAAAATATCTGTTAAAATAAATTCCACATCTAACTTAATTCCCGAATTCCTAATCGAGCTGCAATGACGATACCAAGAGCATATGAGTGTTACGTAAAAATTTCGGGTCGACAGAAAAAGCGATGAAAACTAATTTCAGGAAGTGAACAATTTCGCCGGAGAAACTCATTACACTTTATTGTAGATTAGCCATATTACTCGGGGCTTGTGAAGTATTGAATAAAAAGCAGGGGCTTCTCCCTTAATACATCCAGCAGATGGTTGCGAGGAGGGCGTCGACAAAATGTCTAAGCTTTTTGCGCCTTGTCTTGCTGAAGCCATATAAGCAATAGGCGCTGACGGGGCTTACAAAGACGTGGAAGTTTGAGTTGGATTATTAAATGTTGGGGGAGATTATGATGAGTAGTTTTAGCGGTTGTCAAATATGCTTATATTTGGCAATAAAATAGGTTTAGATGGATGAACGGGGGTAGTAATGAGATGCACCTTCCATTTTCTTCCGTTTTATATTAGTGAGTAACAAGATCCCTAATTTTGACCGTAGAAAATGGACCTACAGTTTTAATTATTTTTGTATGTACAAGTTATTGACAACACTTCTCTTTTTGAGAAGTAGATGATGGATTTTTTTAAGTTCAATATTCTCGCAAAGGGCAACTCTATTATGTCTTCAAAGCACTGCGAGTAGGATGCGGAAACAAGGATGAATGGGGATGAACCGTCTTTCTAAATAAGGATAGGTGGTAATTTTTGGAGAAAATTCGGTTCGGTAACGAGTTCCATAGCTTGGAAGTTCTAAAGAAAAAAGAGTCTCTACAGATAGAAATCCTCTCTGTGTCAAGCTAGACCGCACAGAAATTTGCTATCTTCGACTGTCTTGTATGCCTCAAAAACCTTACCGTTGGGAGGATCAATCCTATTAGTTGCTGCGAGCATCTCCCATGAATGTACTTGTAGAAAAGAGATTAAGTCACCATAATAAAAATACTAATCCAATTTTATTCGGATTAACTTCGGGTAATTTCTTCACGTTATGGTGCATATAGAAGCAGAGATTAGTAATGATTCTTTCTTCCAAAAGCAATGTTTGCCATATAATTATTTTAAGTTAATTAATACACGTTTACTAATTAATAATCAATATATAACAAATCAATATTTTATTAACACTAAATTTGTGTGTTACTAGTAGAAGTAAGTAGTGGGTCATGTGGGTTAATGTACCAATGAGAATTTTTTTTTACCTCCCTGACAGATGTAAAATTAAAGAAACTATCTCCTTTAAATGGATGATTTGTAGATGGTAGGTAGTGAAGGCAAATCGAATTTAAAGATTCGCTTTATCGTGTTTAGAAATTTCATAGGGCAAATGGGCTAGACAGACTAGAAAAACAAGTTCGACTTCTCACATTTCGAAACTAGCCCCTAAGTTTGACACCGGGAACGTTCTATACGTGCATTTTCCGAATTATCAATTACCAAAATCAAAATTGACGATTTTTGTTTAGAACGAGGATATTTAAGCAAAAAATCATCGAACTGGACTATGAGAACAATCATGGTAAATTTTCTGGAAGAGATCCATGTTTGTATGAGAAGAAAATAACAATTTTAGTCCGTGAATATTTTGAAAATAAACATAAATTTGGAGAAATTTTTGGCTCATTTTTTCCTGAAATTACTCGACTAGCGACGCTTAAACAATTACTCAATATCTTAAGATTAGAAAGTCGAAGCCGCTACTTTTTTCTTCTTTTTTTATGCCCATTTTAAGTTACTTTTTAAAATTGTAAATTAATTCTTACAGGTAAATGTGTGCAGATTTTGAAAGTGTCAAGTAATTACCTTTTTGACATTTAAAATATAATAAGATACCAAAAGTTTATGTACTGTGAGTAAATTAACATAATTAATTGATGACTATGTTTACGGTTATCAATGGCATACCCAAGAGGAAATTTTGAGGGTTTAATCTCCCACTACTTGAGACTTTCTAGTATCACATATTTCAAAATGAAAATAAACCAAAAACAAAATATTAAAAATAAAACATTTTAAATTTAATCTTCACTTTTCGAGAAAAAAATTAGGAATACTGTGAAAAATTTAAAATTTCTAAAAATAAAATATGAATATTGTTGTGCGTTATCGGTTCGAATGATTAACACTTAGTGAATTGTAATCAGTTTATTTCAAAACTGAAATCAGATCACTACCATCGTAATTCACTAACACTGTTTAATTAAATAACTTATTCATTCACTTCTAACTAACTGGCTGAGGGAAAGCCAACCGCCTTATATAGGTCCTCCTTCGGGTTCTACAAGGAACAAGCAGATAAGATTTATCGTTTGCCGAATTTTCTGGAACGCTTTTCTGCCGTTTGATTTATTATCGCAGCCGCTTTCCCTTATCAAATTTTCTAGAAACTTTCCAACTAAATTTTTTAATTACATTTTTGTTACAATATTTAATGCTTTTCCAAATTTTTAATTTTGAAATTGTTTTTGTTTTTGCTGGCAAGTTGAGAAATTCCACTTTGAAATATGAATTTTAAGTAAAAAGTAAACATTTTTGATTAAAGTTTTTTGAGTATTTTCTCAATATCAAGGTCTGAACATTCTATGTGCACGTATGCTGGATACAAAGGAGTAAAGCTTGTTCGATTTACAAATTCTGATTGCGACCCTCTACAGTAATTTGACCGGACTCCTACAGTATACTCCCTCCGTGCCCCCTGGAAAGTTACGTGAAGGGGCAGGTGATTAAACATAAAAAAAATCTACTGTACTTTTCAAGACAAAGAATAAAAAAAGTAGCTTTACTTTCGTCATTTTTGTTTTAACAACTAAAAAAAGTACAAAAAAATTGATTATTTTTTTATAAAGCTCGACATGTCCAAAATTTAAATTTTTGAGATTTCAGTATTCTTTAACATTTTGGAGTGTTTTTCATTTTGACATTTCCCAAAATGTTTGGAGTTTTTTCAAAAGTTTGACCTTCCTGGAAGGTTTCTTAGATTTTTTTAAATATTGACTTTTACTGAACATTTCGTCTTATTTCAAAATCTCACCCTTTTTTGAAAAATCTAAATTTGGTTGAAGATTTTGACTTCTTAAAATTTCTGAATTATTTTAAAAATATCTAATCATTCTTTTTTAACAATTTTTCGGTCTCTTCTCAACATTTTTACTTACACTTGAAAATTTCGAATCCTAAATTAGGGGTTTTCTCGAAATTTTGATTTTTGAACATTCCAACTTATTTTACAAATTCTGACCTAAAAATTTTTACTTTTTTGGGTTTTGGCTTTTTGTATGAATTTAGATTTCTGTACAAAATGTTGGTTTCTTTTGAAATTGTTTTTCCTTAATACATTACTAAAAAGTTTAATATTTTTTCACTGGGTGGCAGAAATGTAAAACAAAACTAATAAACATAATATTTCCGATCTACAAGAGTCCAAAATGAAGAATAAAAAGTGTCTAGAAAAAAGGTCAAAATATTGAGAAACACAGTATTGGAAAAAACTATACAATTTCGAAAAAACAAGGTCTAATTTTCACAATAGACATTTTGACTGTAAACTCTAAAATTCCGAATATCTGGACAAATAGCGTCCCACTTTCACCTCGTGTGGGACAATTGTAAGGGAGCTCTAAAAGCGGAATGTCTCGAAAATTTCAGCATCAAATTCAAAATTTTTTAAATGAATTTTTATTTTCTCTCAAAATTGTGATTTATTTTTTCGCAAATGGCTTACACTTAAAAATATTTTCATTTTAAAAAATTCAACTCTTAATTCTATTTCTCTCCATTTTCCATTTTTCTCTCTTCGCTAAAGACTTTCAGCCTCATTTTTTTGTTCTTAAAACTTTAAGTTGAAACTTTTAAATTTTAACACAATAGTAGACATTTACAAATTCCAAATAAAAGCTGTTTTCGTAGTTGCAGTTCGAGTTTCGTTTTTAATCTGAAAATATCGATGCTACTCCTACAATTTTGTAATAAAGTTGAAAATTTACTTTTTAGGGGACATTTTAAGAATAATATTTATATTCGAAATATGTCGTATTTTTTAAATATCGAGAATTAAATCAAACTTTCTTGATTGTAGCCTTAATTTGGCAATACTTTAAATTTCGAGGTTATATTTAAAATTGCAAACTTCCACCTTAAACGCAAAATTTTGTTCGAAATTTTAAATTTAAATTCAAAATTTTAAGTTTTTTTATTTCAAGTTTAACGTCGAAATGAAAGAATCATATGAGCTTTATATTTGATTTTTGTTTTTCTTTTATTTTGTTCGTCTTTTTTCTAAAAATATAATTGTTTAAAACAGAACATGAGATCTCTTGATACATATGATAAGCAAGGCTTCCACGGCCAGAGTCAGTACAGGGTATACTTCTTCCGCGATTGGATACCAGAGGAGAAACTCTTTTGAATTGAAAATTTGGTACAAATAATAAAAAAGTTTAGATAGAAGACGGTAAGAAGGGGGCTTCTTCAGGAACAAAGAAACAATAAATGAAAAAAATAAAATACAAGTAAATATACAAAAATGAAAGAAGCCAATTTCAAAACATCAGAGGGTAACTCAGTATGTCCACCATACCAGAGGCGAAACTTTTCTGAAGGGTTTTATGGTGGACTTACTGAGTTACCCTGCTCTGATGTTTTGAAATTGGCTTTTTTCATTTTTGTATATTTACTTGTATTTTATTTTTTTCATTTATTGTTTCTTTGTTCCTGAAGAAGCCCCCTACGATAGAAGGCGAAACGTCGAACACTTTTAGTAGTTCTTTGACACGGTCCAATCCCGGAAGAAGTATATCCTGATACATATTAATTAAAGAAAAACTAACAATTGCTGAATTGAGAAAACAAAATCAAAAAATGCCGCTCCAGGATATGTGCCGCCTTCTGCGGATAACCCCTATTGTCCTACACTAGGTGCGGCACTGGTTGCAATGGACAGTCTTACGATTTCATTACACCACAGAGACGTTTAGTACATTACGACTGCGTCAAACCGGTGCATTCTAGGAAAGCCAGCCAGGAGCATTTGGGGGGAATGTGGCAAGATTAATCTATTTATACTAATTAAATCTATTAACGATAAATACAACAAGAGATATAAAAATTCCACAATGTTTCTACAAATATTTGCTATGACTGGACCTGGTTTCACTTTTCAGCATTGTCGGCGGTTATACCAGTAGTTTGTTTAGCCGTTGTTTTGCTAACAGCTCCATGGATGGCAGACTCTTACGAATATTCTGTATAATCCGAATTTTGATCCAGAGCTTCAATTAAAGTGAGCCCAGAAGATCTAGCCGCTCATTTATAAATGTAAATTGACTCGATTGTAAATATTTGTGTATTTCTATGGCTTCCAAGATATTAGGTTTTTTAGTATTCTTGCAAATATGTAATACTTCTACTGTGTTTGCTCTAAACAAACTGGTGCTTGGTCCGGGTACAGCAAATATTTATAGAGATATTGTGGAATTTTTGTACCTCTTGTTGTATTTATCGTTAATAGAGTTTATTAGTCATGAACATTGAAGAATTCTACACAGTAAGGGTTGACAATGTCAATTATTTGAAGAGTAATCTCTTTAATAAAAGTCTAAACACTGACTGACAAACCATACGCAGCCTAAACCCATAACTTAAAAAGCGTAAAATTTTACACAAATTTTGCTCTATTACGTAGAGCACTAAGAAAGAATTTTTGGAAATTGAACCTCTAAGGAGGTGTAAATGTGTATCAAATTTTATATGTGATGAATCGGTATCTGGGTTGCATGCTTTAAATAAATAAAACAAATGATTGAATATTAAAAGACAATTATGAACATTAGGTCTTGCAAAATGTTTTGTTTTCTTTATAATTATACATTAGTTGATTATGCATATATTTACCGATATTTTCTAAATTTTTTACATTTTGCTCCTATATTCTTCATTTTTAATAAGTGGAACCCAAAAATTCAATCATAAATTGAAAAAATTCAGAAATAGGGTTCATTTTGGATTTAAGAACCTGATGTTCGACTTCCTTCTAGAAATGTAGGAATGCCTTGAGATTAAAGGCGAAATTAAGAAAACAAACCTTTAGAGCTTGAACCCAAATTTTTGATTAAAAGCTCTAATAAAAACAAGTACAACGACACTTCACAAAATAAACTTAAGTAACTTTTTGTAATTATCAAGTTACCCCTTCAGAAGTAACTCTCAAACGCTTAATCTATAAAATTTACATCTGTGTTTAAGCTGCCAATGGCGAGAATTGTTTCAAAGTTCAATTAAGGAACCTTTGAAAAAATACCTGGGAGATAAAATGGAGTTGACTCGAGTGATCTGTTGTGGTCATTTTGGCCAAAAACAATAAAAATTGATACACCCAAAGTTTGTGTTCCTCATTCATCGTCTTTCTTATAACGGAGAGAGAACTTAATTAGCTACATCGTACAGCAAAATAAACTCTAATTTTATTTCGATTTTCCAAATATTTCATTCTCCAAGCATATAATACAAAGTTCATAATTCGGTATTAATTTCCAAAAGAAGTTAATGAAATGAAATGGGAGTGGATTGCGTTGTGTAAATAAATATCTGTTTTGCGGAAGTTGAGGCTCAAGTGAAAAATGATACAATTTCGCCCAGAGAAAAGTTTTCGACAGTAACTTTGATGTCACCTAGTGCAAACATGATATCAGTATCAAAGAACATATATTCCATAAATAAGTTAGAGGGTTACAAGCTGCTTTCCTCACCTCTGTCTAGCGTATTTTCAGTCAGCACAAAGCTGCGGCTGAAAGTGTACTGCTGAAACGTGTGCAGACTGACAAAGTGCCTCTGAGACGAAGTTGCCCCACGGTATTGCTCGAAATGTAAACGTGCGAGGGTATCTCTAAGCTTTGTCCAAAACTTCCGCTTCAATTTTATACATATAGGGACTCGTAATGTGCGCAGAGAACGTATACATTGGAAGCTTAATTTCAGATGTGACATTAATTGCCTGGCAACATTTTAATTGAATATGGTGATGTAGCAGGTGCGGTAACTCCACTAGGACACCATTAGTAATAATTTGGAAGTGGAAAAAGAAATGAAAGGGCATTATTGAAAAAAAAACTTTTATTCGGATTAAACGCCATTAAAGCCTTTTACCACATTGTTTAATTTAAAAAAATACTCTATTTTAAGTAAAATCCTATGATCCTACTTTTTCACTTTTTTCGGCGTTATTCATGTGTTGTTGCCTAAAGTTTAATTTTGTTTGTTTTTTGCCTTTCTATACATAATTTGGAACTAGTTTCAGAAAGCTTCATGCTTCATCCTTTTCTATAAGTTTTCCCGAATACATTTAGCACCAATTACTTTTATGATTTACCCAGACCCATTTAAGCTTTGCCCGGTATTGTGATGCCGGACAAATTAACCAGGTAGCCTATTTATCTTCATTAAATTTTTAAATGAAAACGGATGTGTAGATAAGATGACGCAATTGTTCGAAAGAACTAAAATTGATCTTTGAACTGTCTTCTGCAAACTGCACTTGTGTACGAAAAATGGCTCTAGAGAGAGCTCTATTCAAGGATCTAGATTTTTTTTTTCAAGCTTCCTCTCAGCATTCAACTCTTTTTCTAACTGGGTACAACTTCAATTCTTACGTTTTTTCTTTTGGGCAATCTTTACATTTCAGTGTTTTCTAGAATAGTTGTTGCTATCTGAATTTGCAATGTCGAAATGCATTTGATTCTTCGGAATCTCGGAAAAAATTTTGCTGTGAGGTGATTTATTGTTTTCTTATGGCGCTTTACCTTTAATATCAAAATTTGAACCTTTTTTGGAAATTTTAGTTTAGAATTAGATTTACTCTTAAATGTGTCCATATTTTACTTTTTTATTAAAATTTAGAATCTAAACTTTTGGCTTTTACTTTAAACTTACAAATATTTTCTTAAAACTGTGTCTCTTTCTATAAACCTGGAATTTTTCCAGAACTTTTTGTGAAAAATATTATATATCGAAATACCGAACATAATCTTGAATTTTTTGAATTAGGGATTTTAATTCTATATGTTCAGCAATGTCTACATTTGGACAAAATCATTTGAGAAAAATTGTAATTACGAGTAAATTTGTCCTTAAAAAAACGACCAAATTCATTAATAAATATTTCTAAAAATATTAACTTTTTTAGAAGTTTTGAACCTCCAAGAAAAAGTAAAGTATATTAATTCTTAACAGATTTACCTGTTCTAACTCGAAATTTTCAATTTTTTAAGTTCGAAATTTTAGAAATAAATTGACATTTAAAATTACTATATAAATCTAAGGAAAAAAAAAGGAAAAAGAGGTGAAAGGCAAAATTCTCGAAAAAAAAATGAAAACTCTAAAAAGTGCAAGACAAGTTTAAATTAGAAATTTTAGGAAAAAATCTCTAATTTCCAAAAATTCAATCTATTAACAAAAACTAATAATATTCAGCATTTGATCTTGAAGCAAAATTCAGAAAAAAAGCTTTGATCTTTCCTGAAACCATTAGTGCTTTTTCAAAATTGCCAGAGACATTTTTTTTAATTAAAAGTAGAGAGAAGCAGTTAAAATATTTTGAAGAAGTATGAATTTTAAGCCAATGTCAATGTAAAAATGTTGAAAAAAATTAAAGTTATTAACCTGTTTAAAATTTAGATTTTAGTCCTGGCATTTTTAAGCTCGGAAAGTCGTAAAAATTTTAAAAATCAAGTTCTTCCAAAATTATGTATTTCAACTTGATATGCCCTTATTAAAATTAAAAAATTTCCTTAACGAAAGTTGAAATTTGACGACTAAGATAGGAAGTTCTATATTTTTCCAAAGTTTTTACTTGGATGTCAAAATTTTGAGAAAAATGTCAAATTTTTGGAATCATAATCGAAATATAAAATTAATTTCATAACAAACAATTTCAATATTTAAGTTAAAATTTTACGAAAAATTAAAAAAATCGTATTAAACTGATTGGTTAAAGCTATAAAAATTCGTGAATTTTTCAGTAAACAATTACTTTAATTTTGTATAAAACTCGAAATTTATAAACAAAAATTGACGTTTTAGATATATTTCTTTAAATTCAATCGACATTTTAGAAAAATTATGGAAATAATTCCTAAACAAATTATTAAAAAATGTCCTCTCAAAATTATGGCTTATAAAGAAATTTTCAATTTTTAATAATGAGTCGAATATTCAAAATATTATTCAGATACCAAATTAAAATTTGAAAATTTTAAATTCAAAAATTGTAAAATTATTATTACAAAATTCAAGTTTTTTTCAAACTTTTGTGTTAAATATTGAAAATTTCCAGTTTTTCTTTGAAATTGAATGTTTTCTCAAAATGCAAAGTTTGAGCTTGACATTTTTAATCTGCAAAATTCGACATGTTTTTAATAAGATTTAAAATGTAAGATCGAAATTTTGAATAAAAAAAAATCAATTTTAATAAAAGGTTAAATTATCTAAAAAAGAATTTAAAAAAATTAAGCCTAACCTTGAATGAATTAATCTTTTTTAGAGTATTCGACTTCTAGTGTCAAAAGTTTGATTTTTTTTAGAAAGTGTAAACTTCACACGAAATCTCAGAAATAATAGTCAAAATTTTGGAAAAAAATTGAATGAGTTTAAAGCAAAAATTTCAAGATTTGTAGTAAAAATTCGAGAATAAACTCGAAATTTTAAAAATTATGTTATTTGAAAATATTAGAAATACTGCCGAAAATCCTGAGTAATCTACACTTTAATATTTTTTTAATTTTGATTGAAAACATCTTAAATTTTAACACAATTTCTCAAAATTTCAACATTAATCGTAAAATCTAGATTTTTTGGCAAAATTTTAAATTTAAACTTGTAATTTTGGTCTATTAATGTAAAAAATTATACTTACGCTTGACAGGTCGATTTTTTTTTCAAAATATTTTATTTTTTATTTAAACCTGTGGCTTTTTATTTTCATATAAAGCTCAAAAATCTAATTATATCGCAACTAATTTAGTAATTGTAGATTCCTTTAAATCGTGTTTTGCTAAAAATTCAGGCTTTTAATTTTTACTTATATTTTAAGAGTTCAGTTTAAAATTTCAAATTTTAAGTTGTTCCAGAAATGTTCATTTATTTAAAATTTTAATCCGAAATGTAGTGTTCTATATTGAGTTTCAAGACTTCGAAAAGATTATTGTTTTATGTCGAATTTTCTTTTTTCTTAAACTGTCAAATTTAATACTTTACTTTTTTTCTGAAAAAAAATATTTTAAAATCATTATTTTGCCTTAGGGATTTTAATTGATTCTAATAATTGATGTATTAAAATCTCTGACGCGAAAAAATGAAATGAAAGTAACAGCCCCCACCTAACTTCACTCATGATTTTCGTAAAAACTCCCTGAAAAGCTTAATCATTTTTTGCTGAAGAATCTGACATTTTAAATGGAGTTTGTTAAAAATTTTGAACGGATTGTATAAAACAAATTCAAGATTTAACTAAATTTTGACTTTAAAGCTGGCATTTTAAACAGAAATATATATCAAGTCTTAGCTCAAAAGTTTCAAGTTAAAATCTAAATAGAAATTTTGAAAAAAAGGGACAGACCGCGAAATTTTGACTCTAAATTTAAATTTCCACAAAAATAATTCTCGAAATTTTGAGTTGAAAGGCAAGATTTGTAAATTATGTCGTTTCGAGAAGAAATTTCAAAATATTTAAAAAACAATGTTCCTCAAGATCTCGATTTATACACTTTAAATTAAAGCCAAAATTTCGAGTTAAAACCTACACGTTTACGGGTTTTTATTATAAAAAAAGATTCTGATCACATAAAAACATGTAGATAAATTTGTATGGAGATATAGTCCTCAATGACGGCAGCTCTTTACGCCTGCAGAAAACACAATCGCGTGCATTATTCACTGTATACCTTTAAGGTGGTTTTTAATATCCATTTTTACCACCCTAGAGGCTACAATTTGAACATTTCTCTCTTAGTTCTCTCCTACATATTAAGGGTAACACCTAGGCAAAATTTTATACATCTAGACACACCAATTTAAGCTATACATTGTCTGTCAGTCAAAGCTTAGAGATTTAATAAATAGATATAGCGGTGGACTCAAATACATTGCCTTCTTTATTTAGGAATTACATTTTTAAATTTTGATGTAGCATGATCAGTATTTTTTCAAAAAAATTACTCTAATACATCCTTAGTTCTTGGACTTCTTTAACATTGTTACGAGACAAGTTTGTCCTGATGATTTAATGAAATGTTTCTATCTTTATTTTAAAGAACATGGAAGGTTATTTAAATGTTTAAAATTTCACCAAAAGCTAATGTTCAATTCAGAAGTAATGTGCTGATAATTAAATATTTGTTTTACATCTAACTTTTTTTTTTGATTTATGGTGCATATAGTGCTCATTAATGTCCATATTATTGTAATTGCGAATGCATATTTTGTTCAAAATATGCGCATATTGTGTTAAAGAAGCTGTGCAAATAGTCCGCTGTTTTAGTTATTTATTGTTATATCTTTAGTTTAAGAAATGTTAGTGTTACTAAGTGTAAACTTTTAAGGAAATCCCCCAGGAACATGCTAGGCGTAGTTACGTTAACCGCAAAGAATTCAAGGAAAGGGCCAGCTGTTTGCGTATCTATTTCCAATAGTTTCATTAGATCTCCAATAGGTCTGAAATATTAAAGACAGGTCCAATAAATATTTAACATTCAAAGTCGAAACCAAACTTAATTCGGGAAAGAGGTGGTGTAAATCAGTCGAAAGGGGATTAGACGAGGGTTACTTGATTTGCCAGATCCGACTTAATTGATGGCCGAATCCAAGCGGGCTGAATTTAAGGTGAAACTTTTGCGTCACGTTCTCAGATTTTTGTGTCCCAATCAGATCTCTAAAAAGGGATTGGCGATCGCATGGTTTATTTATGTGATGAACGCAAATAAAACCATTTATAAATAAAGTAGGGTTAGATTTGGATTTTAGATTACATCTATAGGCGGAAATATAATTTGGGTAAGAAAATGGTAAATATATTAATGCAACAACGTCATTTGCCTTAATTTTTTAGAAAAGACGGAAACTTAGAGAATAAGTTTCTAAATTACAAAAAACGCCGACCTTTCGGAGTTAACTTCGAATATTTTGAATTTCTCTTTCGAATGCTTTTACTCGAAGTTTTACATTTATATAAAAAACAATTCTCGAATTTTGAATTTTAAAAATTTTAAGCTCAAAAGCTTAAAATTATGGAAAAAAAATGTTCAAATGTTTAAACAAACCCGAAATTCAGGTTTTAACACGAAATGTTCAAAAAAGTCAACATTCGAAATAAAATCGAGTTTTAAAATTTTGTCTCCAAGCCAAGTTTAAATTCCAGTTATTAAGATAACAAGATATTTCGAACAAAATTCGTATGTAAGAAAAATGTAAAGAAAATTTCTTAAAATTGCCCCTTTAATATTAAAATATTTTCTTTAAATCTGCCTATTTGTTTTTTATTTATGTAGTTTTGCAAATGTCGGCAAAAACGTTAACATTTCTAGAAAAATTTGAATTGTAAAGAGATGATTTAACTTTGTAAATTTTTCTCATATAACTTGCAATTTTTGTATATTTCTTCTAGAAGTTAGCACTTCTGTTTATTGACATGTCAACTAAATATAATTTCTAAATTTTATTTTTTTTCCAAATATTTATGAATTTAACCTCGAAAAAAAAGAAACTAAAAACCAGAAGTTTAAATTTAAAATAATATTAAATAGAATTTGAATATCTGACCTAAATAAAAAAGTACTCCAGTTTAAACTCAGATTTAGAAATTAAAATTTAATTTTTGATTTTAAATAAATATTGACATTGAACCTGAGTAAAAATTCTTAAGGAAGCAGGTATAAATTCCAAAAAAAATAAATTTTAACTTCTAAGCATCAATCCTTTAGAAAACAATTCAAAATTCTCTTTTTGAAGCCAATATCAGAAAAAAATGTATAAAAAAAGTACCCAATTTTTACCAATATTTTTTGTAAAAGAAGCTGTTGCTTTGTAATGAATAAAAATACTTTAACAGCTTGAGGAAATAGAGAAGTTTGAATTTACACCAAAAGTTTGCAGGAAAAAAATATATTTTTTTAAATTAGTCATCATTTGTGCGAGGAAAAAAAAAAGTGTTGAAAAGAAAATGCTATGTTGTCTAAATTAAAACCAACACTTTCCAAGTTGACGTCCTAAGGAAAAAATTAAAATTAGCAAAAAAATCAAAATTTTAGCCTAAACAAACATTTGGTAATTTGATGTTTCAGTTGCACACTTACTTAAAATATATTTTAGGTTAATTCTTTAAAATGCCTCTCAATTTTTAATATATGAACTTCAAACTAGAATATTTTATTGCCTGAAATTTTTATTTTTAATATCTTAAAGCAGAACATATTTAAAATATCGAGGTTTCAATAAAATTTTGGAAAAAAAACCAAATCTTAGTTTTAACGTTCGACAATTTAATGAAATTCAATAATTTTAGTGCAAAGTAAAATGATTTTTTAATTAAACCTAATATAATGCTACTTTTTTACTTGGTTGGGCGGATAAGAGTCATGCTTACTACTTTTAATAAAAAAAATATTTGATGTAAGTGTATGGATAATTGTATTTTTCTCAAGCGAAAGACCGAGCTTTGATTCCCAATTTACGTACGCTCCTATTTTCTAAAATTACCATTAAGGCACATCCACAAAATTCCTTATTAATTTTTAATCGAAATTGTGTCTTATTAGAAAAAATTAAAATTTTGAAAAAATAGTATTTTATTATAAAAAATCGTTTGCATTCGAAATTTTAGCAAGAGTAAAAATTGAGAAGGTGACGGGAAAATATGTGACGGTTTGTAATGTGAACATTAACGCGTGGACAGTGATAACGTATTTTTAATTAACTGATGAATGAACTACGCACAAATTAATTAGAAAGAACGTCAAGTCTCTAACAACCGCAACTTAATCAAGTTAACCGTCGTCTGTGGTCTCGTTAAATACAAAAATCCAACAAAATATCAAAATTAAAAAAATCTCAGAATTTGAATAAAAAAGAAGTTTAGGCAAAATTTCCAGTTTTCAATTTTATTTTGAAAAAAATATGAAAATTTTGAAAGTAAGACAACAATTTCAAAAATGAAGTCCCAAATCAAAAACTTATTTCAAAAATATCGAATCAAAAATCGAATTGATTAAAAATTGTAACAAAAAGAAAATTACACATTTCAATATATAACCCTAATTTTTTTGAATTCCTAGTATTTTTTTTATATTTTTAATTTTCTATTTACATTTCGACCAAAAGGCCAATATTTCAAAATCAAAATGTATAAGAAAAAATTCGGAATTTAAAAAAGAATCATTTTAAACTATACGTTTAAACTTGAAACTGAAAAATTCGAAAAAAAGTTAAAATATTTTGGGGGCAAGGTATTAATATTAATAATATTAAAAAAATTATTGAATATGCTAAAATAGTTAATATTTTGAAAAGAGTAAATATTTTAAACAAAATAGGTATGTAGGATTTTTTTTCTAATTTCCACTTTGATATTAAAATATTGTCCTTAAATCAGAATATTCGTTTTATTCCTTGTTAATGTCGCAGAAAACGTTAACATTTCTGAAAAGAATCGCAGTCTTAAGAAAAATTGAAATTAAAAAGTCAACATTTTCTCAAATAACGAATTCGTTGAAAATTTTAAAAATTAGTCAAACTTTTTATAAAAAATATACACACACACAAAAGAGATTACAAAGATCAAATTTTTAAAAGAAAAATTCAAACTTTAAAAAAGGCGATAGATCTGAAAGAAGTTAACTTTGACAAGTAAATATTTTGAAAGGGTCGAAATTTAAAGAAAAAGGAGTGTTTAAAAATAAGTACAGGATATACTTCTTCCGGGATTGGACCGTGTCAAGGAACTAATAAAAGTGTTCGACGTTTCGCTCGCCATCGTAGGGGGCTTCTTCATAAACAAAGAAAAGAAACAATAAATAAAAAGAGATATATAAGGGAATATGCACAAGTGAAAGAATGAAAAGGCCAATTTCAAAACATCAGAGCACGTTAACTCAGTATGTCCAGAGGCGAAACTCTTCTGAATTGAAAATTGGTACAAAGGATAAGAAACCTTAGGCAGAAGAGCACGCTAACTCAGTATGTTCGCCATACTAGAGGCGAAACTCTTCTAAAAATAAGATTCAAATTTAGATAAAAGTTGCGACTTTGAGAAAAAATTTGAATTTTCAAAAACTCAAAATTTCTAGAAATATTAGTCAATATTTTGAAGGTCCAAATTTTCCAAAAAAAAAAGAAATGGAAAATTGCACAAAATGCCAAGATTTTCAAAATGAGGTACTCAGAAAAATTGAGTTTCCAACAAATACAAAATTTGGAGATCAAAATTTTAAAAAAATGTCAGCGTTTCGTGTCAACGTTTTTAAAAAATTAAACATTTACAAAGTTACTAAACATTTTTTAAAAAGGTTAAATAAAAAATTTATAATTTTTCAAAAAATTGAATTTTTAAAAAAGACAACATTTTGAAAAGATCGAAATTTTGAAAAACCGTCGACATTCTGTAACAACGTTTGCAAAAAACTAAACATTTAAAAAAATAGTCGAAGTTTTTACCAAAGATAAAATAAAAAAATATATAATTTTTCAAAAAGTTTAAAATTTCCAAGTGTTCAAATTTGAAAAAGTCAAAGTCAATTAATTCAAAGTTTTTAAAAAAGTTGAAATTGGAAAGGAGTTAAATTTTGGCAAATAAATTAAAACTTAGTATTTTTTTTTAAATAATTCAAAATATCCAAAAAAGTAGAAATGTTTTAAAAGGTCAAAATTTTTATTAAAAATCAAAAATCGAATATTTTTTAAAAATTCGTTATTTTCAAAAGGAGTTTTTAATATCTGTGTTTGGATGATGGTCCTTATTTAAGTTATATGACGATACCGACAGATTAACAATGTTTCTGGAGAAAAATATATTGACGTTTTTTATACACGACACGTACTCCCAAAAAACGGTTGCTTACTCAACTGATTATTTTTTGTTTTATTCTCAAGGTATTTCGATTGTCTTGCTCTAACACTCCCCCTTAGATGAAATGCCTCTACGTTGTGATGTTGATGTCGACCTTCAATATTCCCAATAACTCCATGCATTTATGGTATTTTTCTCTTGGGAGTGCTTTCGTAAAGATGTCGGCTGTCATCTCGGGGGTTGGAATATACTCCAGCTCGATGTGTCCACTTTCCAAGATTTCTCGCACGTAATTATGTCTTACATCAATATGTTTCGATGTACCGTGGAATACTGGGTTTCGTGCGAGTATTTAAGCCCCTCTGTTATCGTTAGCATTTACAGTTGCTGCAGTTTGTTTGAACCCGATTTATGGTAAGAATCTTCTTAAATACGAGACCTCACTCTCACTTCTATTAGACGAATGTATTCGGATTCAGTTGAGGACAGTGCCACTGTTCTTTCCTTTCTTCACTTATTGGTGGTACCACCGGACCAATATGGTGCTATTTGAGAAAATGAAGTTATGACATAATAACCATTTTTGTCAACTTTATCACGTGATAAAAGAATGAAATACCCCTTTTTTCACGTGATTTGATTTTTTTAGCGTAATAAATAATTCTTCATGGTGGACTCTTATTGACCAGAAACATTATGTTTATTAATTTTATGTAACATTTCTTCGGCCCAGTTTGGAAATATTTAAATTTTGATTGTTTGTTGACAATATTCTAAAACAGTAAATACAAATTTAAAAAAAATATATGTTTAAGAATTTCTTCCTCACTGTTCCCTTTCCATGTTATGCGCTGTTGAAGAGCTCAAATGAGAGCGAAACATTGATGTCCAGTGCTACAACTTTTTTTATATATTTTTTACATTTTCATAATTACACAATAAAATAAACTAACCTCTTATTTTGTCAACTGTCATGTTTTAAATAAATTTAAATATCACGTAATCATATTTTAAAAACTGTTTTAGAATATTGTCAACAAACAATAAAAATTTAAATATTTCCAAACTGGGCCGAAAAAATGTTAAATAAAATTAATAAACGTAATAAATAATGTAACTATAAAACTTTTTTATCCTTTAAAAATCAGTTTCTTAAGGTGCATTGTATTCAGAAAATTGTGCAGATTCCAAAAATATAATAATATATAGGAGGTTACATTTAAAAATAAAAAGTTTGTATCAGTTTTTGCAAAAGTGACAGCAGTAGAAATGTCATTTTTATGTCAAAATTTGACATTTCATAAGTACATCAAATGTAGTAAGTTTGAAAAGTTTATCTTTATAAATTAAAAAAAAAAGGGGGTGTACCACGATCCTGTTACACCCGATATACTATAGTATGTTGCTAGAAGGCACATTTTTTAACGTCGCGTTTTTTGCATTGAAAACCGATTTGTATCTGAAATTCGCATTTTAGGATTAGCTACTCTACCAATAAATTTCTCTAGAGACATTTTTAGGCGAACTATACAAGAAACTGTATTTTGCTACGCTTGTAAAATTAAAACAATTAAGCGGAAACGTAACAGCTATTGTCAACAAAAATTCCTAACAATCTCTACCCCGTCGCAAGATAAATTATTTTTCGTTAGAGCCGAATATCTCGTCTATTTAAGCGATGAAACTTGTTTTGCTAAACTCTTTGTTGATTTTCCCTGTCGTGTTTTCACATAATTTATAATTAATAGCAGCAAGTATCAGAGATTTCTTTAGAAGTTGTTTTGTTCGTTGATTGACGAGCGTTCTTCGGCAGCGTTGCAAAAAGGAAAGAGAGGACGTCCTCGGTTTTTTACAACCGTCGAGCATGAAAGAGAATTGCGAGAGAGGCGAGATGCTCTGTAGGTAGATTTAGGTAATAGGTCCCATGTGTATAATATTCTATTTTTGTTTGAATGGGATTTTATATATTATGGCGCAGTCGTGTCTGAAATATTTCACACCGTTTAAAAATTTTACTTTTGGACGAAGGGCTTTTACATTAATGTGAGCAGACGCTCTACGTACTTTAAGGATTAATGACTTTTGGCGAAAGCCCGCTTCTCTTGAAGCAAGCCGTAAAAATTTTGCTGCAAATGCGCATATGCTAACAAAAATAGATTCTCTTGTTTGTAGCTCAGCCCTTAAACTCATTCTGTTTTTTTTTAAATTAAACTTAAAGAAGATCAGTTCTTCTAAATGATAGTAAAACGTTGCATGGGTGAGTCTTTCCAAACACTGAACGATTCATACAGTACATGGTTGGCAAGTTACCTCTTTTCACAAACTACATATTTTATGGTAGATGTTCCAAGATTTCATGCCTCTGATGGCCTCAAGAGCAACATTATTCAGGCATACAAGCAAGATTCTGACCCTCCCTTTCAGAGCAGAATTTCTACCTATCCGCTTTTAAAAGGGGATTTCATCGGCTTCTGTAATCCATTTCTTCCTCCTAGGGTATTCAAAAACCATTTACGGTGACAGAATACACATTGATCTTTTCATCAATGTTAAATATTTTTCTTTTTTAACTCTTATTGATCCATAATATAGAATCAATTTCATTTAACCTTTCTTCTATCCAATTTGGACATATTTAGAAGCTTTCGTATTCAAAATTGACAATATTCTGGATTCTGGAAACACGAGGTGAAACTATTTAAAAGGCTTCATAATCGATGCACAAAACATTAGTCTTTGATGTTGATTAAATTTTTAAATTAAAGTTTTGAATAGTTTTTTAACATTAAAGGCTTAGTCATCTAGTATTTGGTGTTTTTAAGGTTTGTAGATGTCGCTATCTAAGAAATTTGAGAAATATACCAAAAGCAAAAATTAAGTCAAATTCAACATATATATTTATAGGCAGATCAAAATATAACTAATTATTAAATTCGTTTCATTTACAAAATAAAATGTTATTTGAAATAAAGAACTTAAATCATCAAAACGTTATACCAATTTTTGCATTAGATTGGAAGAAATCTACCAATTAATAAATATTATTAAAAATCAAATATTCATTAGTTTGAGGTTAGATAAAATGACTTTTATTTAGAATGAAACAGTTTTTAACAACAATTAATGATTTTATTTTTCTGCATTTACGTAAAGCGCTTACGCATGGTTTGGGTGGAATTTTACGAAAACACTGCTTCCGGGTTGTTTATAGTTCTGACGGCAAATTAAATTCGCCTTTGGGTGGTTTAAAGGATAAAGTAGAGCAAACAGATAAGTCCGATATTTACCAAATTTCATGAATAGATTGTCCTCAAAAATATGTCGGGCAAACTAGACAATCACTTAAAATCCGACTCAAGGAGCATTTGGTTCAGTTGAGGTACGAAAGAATTGAGAAGTCAAGTGTGGCTCGACATGCTTTTGAATTAGATTGCAGGATAGATAATAATATAAATTGTTAAGAGTAGTAAATAAGGATTATATGTTAAATGCATTTGAAAGCTTAGCCATCCACAAGGCTTGAGACAACCTTATGAATGGTTACGCTGGGCCTTTAGGCCATTCATCTCTGTTAAAAATAGTTGATAGATAAGAAATTCTGACACTACGACGTTTATAATTAGATGCGCATGCGCGTTCGGATGCGGTCGATCATGCACGAAGTGAATATTCTTAGTACAGGATATGCTTCTTCCGGGATTGGACCGTGTCAAAGAACTACTAAAAGTGTTTGACGTTTCGCCCACCATTGTAGGGGGCTTCTTCAGGAACAAAGAAAAGAAACAATAAATAAAAAGGGAAATATGAAGAAATATGCAAAAATGAAAAGGCCAATTTCAAAACATCAGAGCTCGGTAACTCAGTATATCCACCATACCAGAGGTGAAACTCTTCTGAATTGAAAATTGGTACAAAAGATAAGAAAGTTTGACAGAAGAGCACGGTAACTCAGTATGTCCACCATACCATACCATATAAAGGTATATTTTAAGATTATGTGTTAGTATCTCTCTGAAGATGATAGCTTGGCTAGAGCAACCTTTGTTGTGGTTTTTAATCTTTCTTGGTTTCTAAGGAGAAGTTCTGTATTTCAATTTTTGAAAATAACCAAGGACCAGCCGTTTCAGCTAAAAGCGAATTTAATAAATCATTACACCTACATTAAACAAAATCAAATATTACCTTAAACAAAAATTATATGTACTTTCAGTTTAAACTTAAAATATTCAGATCAAAGTCAAAATTTGGAGAAAAATCTAAGTCTCAAGTTTCGAAAAAATTATAATACCTGAACTTGAATTATTGGCAAAAATATCATAACTAACTAATAATTGCTTTCGAATTTTAAGATTGTTTTCAAGACTCTTAACGATAATCTGTAAATTTTATTTTTTTCTCTAAAACGACTTAACATACATAAAATTGAAATTTTTTTATTTGAAAACTAGAATTTCAAGAAAAACTAAATATTTCAAAGAGATACTGAAACATTAAAAAAAATCAAAAAGGTAAATATCGGGTTGAAATTTGAGGTGGCAATCTTAGGTTTTTAATGTTTTAATTAGGACTTTATTTTGTGACTCTAAACTTCATTTAGGTGTATGCAGCTGATGGCTTGGAGTTAAATTTGTACAAACTAAAAAATTTCAAAAAGAAAATCATAATAAATCAAAGAACTAAAAATTTCAAGAAAAAAAACAAAAGTTCTAGTAAAGTCGATGTTCTGCTACAAATTTAAAATTTTCTGCACAAATTTTGTAAAATAACAAATTTCAATTTAAAACAGATAATTTTAGGCAAAAGTGGAAATTTTAAAAATAAATAAAGCTTGTGCTAAATGTACAATGGAAAATTAAAATATTAAGAAATATTGAAACAGATTTGTAAAAGAAGATATTTTATAGATTTTTTAAAAATTATAAATCAGGCAAAATCATAATTTTAATTTTGATATTTTTGATTTTTCTTTGTTTATACTTAAAGCTTCGAGAAACTGCGAAAGTTATAGTAAGAAATTAAAATTTGAAGAATTATTTTATTTTATATAAAATACTTAAAAGCAATATTTAAAACATTTAGAAATTTTAAGCTTAATCCGAAGACTGCGACAAAAAATTTTAATTTTAATAAAACATTTAATGCACAGACCAATAGGTTTTAACAGATTTAGGGTTTGACAACCAAAGACCGGTTTTATTCTTATTAGATCTCGTCAGTTTGGTTTCCAAATTCTGAATCTGATAAATATTCAAACCTATTGGTCTGTGCATCAGAATCTTGCCTTCTGGTGCCTCCCTAGAGAGCAACCTCTTTGCGAGGCGTCTGTGTTTCATTTGTTGGTAGCTCAGTTACCTATGACTCAGCATGCGGTCTTAGAGGGCTGCATACTCTGGTCTAGGTTGCATTCTCTTTGCATTTAATAAAACGTTTCAAATTTAATTTGTTTTAAAAATTTCGAGTTTTTTTTCTTGAAACATGAAGGTGCAAATCTTCAGCTCTTCGCTTTTGTGTTTACGTTGACTATGAAGTTGAATTTTATGATGTAATTTCAAACCTTCATATTTGTTTAATAAATTTTAAGTACAAAGTAAAAGGTTTATAATTTAAACCTAAATCTCTAAATAAAAACCTTGATATTTTCAGACGAAATCCAAAATAGTGTCATCGGGCTTATACTTCCAGGAGAAGTTTAAAAATTTGATTTTGTGTTACTAATTTATAAACTGAGATACAAAACTTGTCCCCTGTAACCAAGAAATATTAAAAAACACAACAAAGGTTGCTCTAACGCGTTTCGACCAACCTATCATCTCCAGAGAGATACTGAGTATCGTGTTAGAGCAAACTTTGTTATGTTTTTTAATAGGCCAAGCTATCATCTACAGAGAGATACTGGAAGAATCATCAAAAGAAACCCGTATTTCACCCTTCAGCAACTGTTCATTCTGAATTTTCTGCACAAACTCTTGGGAATTCTTGACTGACAAAGTGAGTTGTTGGAACTCTAATTTGCTGAATTCTTTTACTAGCCATTTTAATAAGTTATAGGTCGTTGCTCCAATAGCTGACACAATTGGTCTCACCGCCCTTCCCAGTTTATAAATTTTTGGCAGACAATATAACTTAGGTACAGTGGGGTACATGGAGGGATCTTTTTAAGATTGGAGTGGCAAGGTTGTTTTTTTGTGGAGCAATTTTTTCAGCCCACTTAACATTTTACTCAAAGGGTTCTTCTGTAATTTTTATTAGGGGCCATTACTAATGAGTTTGTCAACTCGTTCGTAATAGTCCTTTTTATCTAGAATGACAATCTTATTACCTTTAACTGCCTTTACATAAAAACAATCTTTCTTTGGCAGTCTTTTGACAATATTTCTGCTCTTTACGTGTGATAGTCTTACGTTTTCTAAATTTCTAGAAAGCTTTTGTCTGCAAGCCTCCCTCACATAGTTTTTAGTGTCATCAGCCATGAAACTCAAGAAGCTCTCAATGGACACAACAACATCTTCTAAACCGGTGCGGGAGAATGGCAGAGCATAATTAAGCCCTTTGTTTAAAAGGCTTAATTCAGCTTTGTCAAAATGCTGCGAAGAGAGGTTTTCTAAAATATTAATATTTTTCTGAGAAGAATGTTTCTTAAGGGCATCTAATTTGCATAATTTCTTCCTGAGAATGTTGAACTTTTGTCTTACCTTCTCAGATATGGTACAGAACATTTTCCTTTGAAATTCACAAAATTTTACAAATTCATATTCACTGAAATTGCTGGTTAATTCCAAGTAAAGTACACAAGACTGCAACTCAAGCTTACTTCGTTTACTGTACCGATGATCTAGTTCTAAATCAAACCATTTTTGTTTAGCGGTGTACGGAACTTCGTTCGCCACTGGTCAATTAATAGGTAAACTAATGTTGATAAAATTTGGAAAAACCATTTTTTTGGCATGTTTTAAGAAAGTAGATGTCAGCAGATATTAATCTTATTTTAGTAGTTACCTTATAGTAGAGATTCCTGTTTGTAGACCGGGAAACCATAATTTTGGCGGAGCGGACTGGTCCTTGGTTATCTTTAAAAATTGAAATACAAAACTTGTCCCTTGAAACCAAGAAAGATTAAAAAACACAAAGAGAGATAGAGTATCTCTCTGAAGATGATAGCTTGTCTGTCGAAACGCGTTAGAGCAACCTTTGTTGTGTTTTTTAATTTTTCTTGGTTTCAGGAAACAAGTTTTGTATTTCAATTTTTAAAGATAACCAAAGACCAGACCATTCCACCAAAAAAAACTAAAAAAAACTAATTTATAAAATAAAAAACCGAAAAGAACTTTTTAATTTGTTCCTCATATTGTTACTATCAAGTAAAATTTTTGGGGTTAGAGCCAGAATATTAAAAAAAAACACAAACATTTTGAGAAAAAGCGACATCGATATTGATATCGACGTCAACATTGATAACGGATAATCCATAATAATCGAACTCAAACCATTGATTTTTCTCAACGTCGATATAAAACAGCGCATTTATATAATGGCGATTATTATGGTAAAATAAAAGTATACCCAAATACATCATTGACAACATTAGTTTTGTTTTTTAATTTTTACAGAATCCTTGTCTTATTTTCTTGATACCTGTTAACTTCTTTCCTATAAGTAAAAACTTGTGGCTCATTAGATAAACGACATTCTTCTTGACAATCTGCCTTGTCTTTGCTCCTTTTGAGTGAGTAATAATGCGATAAGCATCTTTTGACCTGTGAAGTCGTAAATCATATGTTGCGAATCAGGAGCAGTTAGGGGGTTTACTGATTGATTTGCATCTCCTTTAACAGACCGAATACTGTTTCTCTGATTTTCTGTCCTTACTGAGCCCCCAACGATGTGGTTTAAATTAATGACATAATTACTGATACACACCGTATATATGATAGTCTATGTACGTGTATGTTTATTCTAAGGGCACAAATTGCAAACACTGAATGAAGCTGTTTCACTCGAGTATCCAAATGTTTGTAAATTTAAACTTCATTTTATGCGTCAAGATAATAACGTTAAAATTTTTATTAAGCCAGGAAAATTAGAACTATATACATATTTCCAGCAAAACGCAATACTGAAAGTAGATCCACCCTTCCTCATTGCAATCCAAATGGACTCAAAAGGGCGTAATAGCTGCGAAGTATCTAATTATGAAGACGTTTTCTCTTTGCAGTATTTTTGTTTGTCCAATTAAGTCATTATTGACACGGAACAAACAAGCCAGTCCGTAATTATGAAATTAATCAATGACAACGTAACAGGAAAAGCAGCTTTCTACTTTTTATTTTCAGTGCATGTTTAGATCTCACTGATTACGCACGTTCTACAGAATAAAGAGGGTTGCTCTAGATGAAAGATATTGTCGAAGCAGTTCAGGTAGCTTTGTGGGCCCCACTTTTCATCTTTTCCCTCTCAACTTTCTACAACGTCGAAATTTCTAATTGAAAATGTTTCGAGAATACAAATTCACAACTAGAAGATTATTTTACGCGCTAATGATAATACAAGATTTGATTTTTCTTTTCGTATTCATCAGACCAATACTTTAAGCGATCCGAAGGAAATGAGGGTTCTCAGAGCAGTTACTCTAAGAAACACAAATCAAAATCCAATTTCCGTCCTGTGAGAAATATTTAAGGGGCAAACGATTTTTCCTTCTGTCACATTATGCGCATATCTCGTCGATGAATCTTTTCCTTGTTGCTGACATGTTTACAGCCCTCAATAATCGAGTGTCAAGCAAACTCTGCCCTTTTCGATTTTTACAGATGTCAGGTAATGCATACCTGGATATTATATCTGCTTTCACAGTGGGCGCGCTTTTAAATTGCTTTTAAAACAACTTGGCACCTTATCCATATCTCACATGAGAAAACGTAAAAGCAGTTACTGCAAATATTGATCTATATCTAAAAGAAAATGTTTGCAAGATAATTTTTGATCATTCTTTTATACAAAATTCGTCCAGTTGGGAGAATGTTTATTAAAAAATTGGGTTCTTTTTTTACTTAAGAGTTGCTCTTATCAAGTAAAATATTAATTTTATAAAATATCTGTCAAGGGTAGTATTTTTTTATTAGGACACGTATAGCGGTTAATGTTGAATAAAAATGAGGAGTATGTTCATAGTCGAGTTTCACATTTCCTTTACTCATTCGTCCTTCATCTTAAAGAATTTTATACGTGTTACTGGATCATAATCTTATCCAAAAAATTCCTGAATATCAAAAGATTCTTTTCCCAAACCAGCTTTGCTAGTGGATACTCATTATTATATTCATTCAAAAGGTACAACTTGTTCTAATTTACAGCGAAATTTCATCGCTATGGTTAACATCGATAACTGAAAATCCGTGATAAATTAACCAAAAGCAAAACATCGTTCATCATCAACTTGGGTCTTCCTATCGGTGTTGTATCTCGTCTCCAACAAACAAGCGACCAAATTTCGAGGCAGTCAAATTTGCCATTTTTATAACAATTTTAATTTAGACATATTTGGTTTGCCACCCAATGTAATTACACTAAACAGTTAGGTATATGCGATACTAATTCCGTACCCGATTGACGACCCAAGATTTCAGTGTAAATTTATCATTAATCTGTGTTATATGTATAAGCTTATAAATTGAGTATATACATAATTCATAACTCTGTTTTCTTTTAGTTCCAGGTGAGAAAATACGAGAACAATCCGCTGGTCTAGCATTAGCCATAGAGAACCGCGTACGTAAGTAGCGTATAAAATATTTCCAAGAGCCTCAACGTTTCGTAAAGGATGCTATTTTATTAAATCTGTCAAAAGCTGACTGAACGTGCCATGGAAATAGCAGCACTCACTGAAATTTATATTATTTATCAAAACCCAGGCAACTCGCAATGACTGCGTTTTATGCTTAAAATATCGCGAGCAATTTATGCGCCATTTTATTTAATAAATACAACGTTCCAATAGAAGAGGCTGGCGCATTCTAAATACGGAAAACTGAGACAAATTGCATAGTCACTTGATGCTTTTGAAACTATTCGGGAGAACGTCGTCGGATTGAATATTTTTACAATGAACTTTTGCTCGTTTAATTTCGAATAGCTCTCTCCAGTTTAAAAAAAAAGAAGACGAACTATTCGAGCTCGCGAAATCAAAATGAAATGTATATAAAGTGTACAACAATAAAATATATTTGTTTAGTTTAATCATTACTTTTTAACGTAACAGTTGCTTTCGTTGTTCGATTATTACAAAAAGTTATACTTATTTTTAAAATGAATTTAGAACATAAAAACGCAAATATCACGCACTGAAAAAACAAAATCCTTGAAACCATATAACTTACAAAACTGAAATTTGGTATGTATACCTATACGAGGTGTGTTCAAAAAATAAGGAGATTATATATTTTTATGGAAAAATATTCATTTATTCATCAACATTTATACTGTCCCCTTCAAAGTAATCCCCCATAGATACAATGCACTTATGCCAACGCTTTTTTCAATCTCCAAAGTACTTCTCATAAGAACTTTTTGGTACAGCCTTGAGCTCCTCTAGCGATCCAGTTTTTATTTCATCAATCGTTGCAAATCTCCGTTCTTTCATAGGTCTTTTAAGTTTTGGGAACAGGAAAGAGTCGCAGGGGCCAAGTCCGATGAATATGGTGGCTGAGGCATGATTGTCGTGTTGTTTTTGGCCAAAAAACCTCTCGCAAGCAACGATATATGAGCAGGTGCATTATCGTGATGCAAAAGCGATGAATTATTTTTCCACAATTCCGGACGTTTTTTGTTTTTCGTATTGCTTCTCGCAAACAGCGCATAACTTCAAGGCAGTGGCGGCTGGTGACTTTTTGACAGGGGGTGCGCAGATGGAAAAATATTAGTAGTCAAGGGTTTAGGTGACTCCAGTGCCATGGCAAGGTATTAAATTTAAGAGAAACAAAAGTGATATAAAAGGTGTGTTATTTAATAGTATTTTTACGAATTAAATTTAATTAACATCTCATAACCTCCAAAATATTTTTGGGTTATCAACTCTAAATTATTTTCATTGAGTACAAAAAAACATTATCGACATTTCTGAGCCCCTTTAAAGTACTCTGTACGGTTGCACGTCGCTACGGCTCTGAGTTACTTAGTTAACATTGTTTGCTTTCATAGGAATAAAATTATATCACTTTTTCATGAAAGCTGCATTTGAAAATAAAATATACTTTATTACAAAGTTCTAATTAAACTCTACAAAAACACAAAAAAATATTTTTTAAACAAATCCGCTCTATGATCTTTTAAAGAAATAAAGTGTTCATTACTTTCGCATTTATAATCATAAACCGTAAATACACACTCCAAACCCTGACTCGTACTCACCATTTGGCAATAGCGCATAAGCGCGGAGCGGCGTACCCCGGGCTAGCTTTAAGGTGGTGTTCTATAGTTTATTTCTCCGTATTCCGTGGAGACCGTTGATAGGCATCGCACGGCAGCCACGCTAGGTGCATAATTCTGTGCGCACCAACCTATTTAAATTTCCTTGTAATATTTAATGCAATGGAATCAAACGTTTGCGTACTTAATTCCAAGTCACTCACAAGTATTATTAGTTTATTAGTATATCATTATTTTGTGTTTAAAAATGTGATAAATTCAAGTGTTTTACATTAAACAGAAAAGAATAGATCGTTCATTTCACGAGGAGCGCGCGCTCTTGCACTCTTTAAGACCAGCCGCCACTGCTTCAAGATAATACTCCTTATTGACCGTACGACCTTGAGGTAAAAATTCCTGATGCACTACGCCATGGTAGTCGAGAAAAACACTAAGCAAAACTTTGACATTTGATCGGACTTGGCGTGCTTTTTTCGGTCTTGGCTCTCATAGGTGCTTTCATTGGGACAATTGGGCTTCGGTTTCGATGTCATAATCATATACCCATGATTCATCACCAGTTATGACCTTTTTGAGCAAATCAGGATCATCACTGACGTCATTCAAGAGCTCCTGGGCGATGCTCATGCGACGGCTCTTCTGATCAAAATTTAGAAGTTTCGGAACAATCTTCGCTGACACACGTCTCATGCCCAAAACATCCGAAAAAATTGCATGACACGAGCCGACATGCCGATATGCCAACATCCTCAGCAACTTCTCTTATGGTAATTCGACAATTTTCAAAAACAATTTTTTTCACAGCTTCGACAATATCTTCTGTTGTTGGGGCGTACAGAGCGAGGTTCGTCGTCAGCTTCTTCTCTGCCTTCTTGGAAGAGTTTGTGCCACTTGTAAACAGCAGACTCACCGTATGCCACTGTCAACATTTCAAGTGTTTTAGAGCACCTGATTCTATTTTTCACACAAAATTTGATGCAAACTCTTTGCTCCAATTTTTATAATAATAGAAAATCGCTGAGCACAACAAAATACGTCTAACCTTTTTATCTGTCAAAAACAAACTAAGTATGCTATATACTTGAAACTGTAAACATATGTTTGGGACATGTGCACCAACACAACAACAACAACAACAAAATATCGATAATCGAATATACGTTGCCCTCAAAACTTGAAAAGTTACCTTACTTTTTGAAGATACCTCGTAGAACTCTTATGTGATGTAGGCATCCACCCGCAAGTGAATAAAAATGCTTATCAAGTTTTACATGTAATGAATTCCTCGGATTTTACGCTCCTAACAAATAAAACAAATGTTTTTATGTAAAGTTGCCTATAGGAGATATTTTTTTTATTTTGGTGGAACGGACTGGTCCTTGGTTATCTTCAAAAATTGAAATACAAAACTTGTCCCCTGAAACTAAGAAAGATTAAAACACACAACAAATGTTATTCTAACGCGTTTTGACAACCAAACTATCATCTTCAGAGAGATACTGAGTATCGTGTTAGAGCAACCTTTGTTGTGTTTTTTAATCTTTCTTCGTTTCAGGGGACAAGTTTTGTATTTCAATTTTTATAGGAGTTATAAATGCATTTTTTGTAAATGATTTATTAGCACTAAATTGTTTTCTAGTGATATATGAATTGAATAATTCAAGTCGAAAGTTCAAAAAAGCGTAATGTTTGTTAAAAAAAAGCAAGATATCAATCCCCGAAATAACATTCAGGAATTTATTGCATTTTATTGTAAAATTGGTTTGTTTTTCAAAATCTCAGCTTATTCGTAATTTTTAATTTAAACTTATAATTCTAATTATTTTCATAAAACTTCAGGAAAAACAGCTTGGAATTTTCGACTTTTTTTTATTCAAATATTTGGCGTCTTTTAAAATCAAATAAATTTTTCAAGTTCCAAAGTTAAACATTTTTAATGGTAAAATCAAAATTTCTAAAAAAGGCAGTAACTATGCCCAAAATAATTTTTTACGGCCTGATTTTTCTCTGATTAATAAGCCTAAATTTAAGGTAATTATTTTTTATGACTCTCTTAAGTTGCAACTTTAAAATCTAATATTTGAAACAAGACTTAAAATGTTGGAAAAGTAGAAAAAAAAATGTTTAGATTTAAAAAAAATATTCTCGAGTGATCATCGTAATTTCCAGATTAAAACGAAAATTTCGAGCTCAAAATTAAAACGGTACAATTTCAGAATTTAGTTAATGTTTTCTTGAAATTTTAAGTTTAGTTTTAACAATAAATAATATACAGGGTGGGCTACACTGAACGCTATGGCCTCTAGAAGCTATTGGGTAATCATATTTTAAAAGATAATCATAGAAGTTAAATAAAGGACGCTAGGGTATATATGCTAAAAATATTTTTAAATATACAGGCTGTTTAAGAAAATTGCTACATATAAAATGTATGATTTTTTAAAATAAAACACCATGTTTATGTTTCGTTTTATTTTTAAATTCAGTGCAAAGAATAATGTCAGTTTTTTAAGGGTTCCCTATACCAAAACCTTACCATTTTTAAGATAATCAGCTCTTTTTAAAAAACACAAGATTTTCAAAAAGTAAATTTTACTCCTTCTGAAAGTAAGATATTTTGATAGTGACGCCATTAAATTTTTATTTGACATACCTCTTGCTAGGAAATGCAGTTGCGATAAATACCTTATAATAGGATATTTTAAATTTATCCAAACATTTACTTAAAGTTCGGACTCCAATTTCTTTTCTAATTTAAATATAACACCCAGTATTTTTTTATTTTAAAGTCTAGAAAATTTAATTAGTTTTCAGATGGTATGCATTTCTTACATCTAGGTTCAATGGTTTGGGAGATAAAGCCCATTTTTGACGAATTGTGCTGCTTTTAATCCGATATCCAACATAACATTTGATCATAGTTGGCAAAAAATGTGGATTCAATTAGGCGAGGCTTCTGCTTATTGTCACAATTCTGTAAAGCAATATTTAAATAAAAAATTGAAAAATAAATGGATTGAAAGAGGCGGTCCTGATAACTGGCCACCCAAATCGCCGGACCTAACCCCAACGGACTTTTTATTATAAGGGTATGTAAAAAACATTGTATACAATGTTTTCCCTACTACCCCAAGGACATGAAAAATCGAATACGAAATGCTTTTGAAACAATGGACGAAAGTATTTTAACAAATGTTAAGAAAGCTTTTGGGAAAAGAATAACGCTTTCTTTAGAAAAAATGGTTTTCACGTTTAAACATTTGTTAGAGTAGAACCTTATTTTTTACCTGTGTTGGATAATTGATTTGCAATTTCATTAAATATTAAACTAAGTATTATGGTTCCCTTTTTTTTTTTCTAAAACTATTTGTAAATTGAGCTAGCTTAAAAGAAAACAAACAAAATTATCTTATATGTCGGGTATCTATAGTATAATGATGATAACAGTACAGTACTCTTGAACTATTGAATTTGGGTATAGAAAATCTACATACCAACTTAAAGATAATTAAATTTCTTAGTATTTAAAATAAAGAGTTACTGCGTGTTCTATTTAAATTAACGAAGAAAACGACATCCGAAGTTTAAGTAAATGCTCGCGTGAATCTGGAACATCCTGTATAAAATTTGGATCTTGCCCAAACTGCATTTTCTAGTAATTAGTATGCAAAGTAAAAATTTAAAGACGCCACTGTCAACGTTATTATTATTTAAAGGATAAAATGTTTCTTTTTAAAAACCTTGTATTCGAGAAAATCCTATATTTCCATTCAGTCCTACATATTACGCCACCTAGCGGTCATTTTAGAACTTTAAAAATGCTTTTCAGCGACTTTTCAGGGCCACTTTTCTTATTGAATTTTTTTCTCAAAGCTGTGGGATGTTTCGTTGCTGAGATAAAGCCGGCGTCCCCTCTTAGTTGGTCACCCGGTACATTTTTTATGTTATATTTCTGGAGATCCATCGTTTTTCAAACATTTAACCAACAAATATCGTAGGTGATGAAAATGTCAAAACTGCTTATTTTAAATGACAACGACTAACGCTATTAAAAAATCCAAAAGAAATTCATGTGACATGACAAAACTTCAATTTTGTTGACCAGTGTAATTAAACCTACTTATAAGTGTATTCTGTCCTATAATGTTTGTTTAGCTTAAAATTAAAATTACTGTTGGTTATCTCATTAAGTAGGAGGAGCACAGAATGAGCCACTATTTTAAATTCTTAAGTATAAGTTATAGGTAGGTATAAAGTTTTATAAAACCAGAAGCAAGAAATAATTTTATTCCTCGTATATGTAAATACATTCTCACCTTCCTTGGAGTGTCTTTTATTACGGCGTGATTATATAAATGTAAATTAAGGGCTATTAGCATGCAGCGTTATGTCACACGGTAACACTTTACGGCAATAATTACCATCATGTTGGACTAATATCATTGTGTTTTAAAACAATTAGACACGTGAACACTGATTAACATTAATTGGATTATTATACCTAAATGGGCAATAAATTGTTCGATTTAAAATTATAGATATATTCTTAGTGCTCTCACAGTGTGTTTGGTTAAATATTGACCAGTAATTAATTAGATTAAAAAAATTTCCTTACCTACAACGGCTGCATTGTTAAAATAATTTTCAAATAGTTGCTGTTGTTGTCGACTAAATTCTGTTGTCAGTAAAATTTAATTAAGTAATAACGTAGACACGAAGTAATATATAAAATTCCACCTATGCAACTTCGCTGAAAACCTATTCCACAGTAATACTAAAGCTTGCTCAAATATAATGGCAATTTACTAGATGAAAACATGGTTTTGTAGCAGCTGTAATTACAACTAATGAGTAGCCGAGATCTGTTTTCAATATTTTACAAACCACACCGACTTCGTGCAGGAATTACAATTATTTGAAACTTCGAGGGTTTATGTGTACATATAAACGCCAAAGTTAGAATTCAATGGCAAAATGTCTCGCCTAGTTTATACATTTTCAATCAAAATATGTTATTTATTCGCGCGAAACGTTCGCTTTTACCCGCTTATCTTGCGACATGAGACAAATTAAAGTTCATGACCTTCACTTACAAACTAGTTCGCCAATTTTGCATTAAAGTTTAACGCAACACTATTAATCAGCAAGTTCCCTGAAACAAAATTCTACATGTTGCTTTATAAATTGGGCTTCGAGCACATTGTCTGTCTTCTCTTGACAACTTCGCAACAAATGAGCCTATAAATGTGGTACAGATTGGAGCGATTCGTGGCATAAATCTTGTAAAGATATATTTTCACGCGAATAAAATTTGTAAATACAAGTCACAGGATGTTGCGGAGATTTTTTTAAAGCGTAACGAAAGTGGGATGTATTTTAGGTGTATGTATAGGAGTGACCTAAATTCGGCTTTTCTTTGTAGAAAATTGTGATGCCTCTTTGAATATACACATTCCATATCTGGTATCCAAGCTGGGATAACTTAATTCGACTTTGAATAATCAGAAATTAGGGGCAGCTTTAGGAGATGGTTTATTATCACCATATTACCTTTCACTTTCCAGATTGTTGTTTGCTCTTGTTAAACGTTAATCACACATCATATGTGATAAATAAAAAATTGACCACAAATGTTTATTGTTTAACTGATTTCAGTTTGTTGTTGCTTATGAAAATCATTTAAACGTCCGGCGCATCCACCAAAACTCACCTATATTTACTTGTCGTTTTTGAATTATGATACCTATAGGTGATTTATTCTCATAATTAACTAGTTGGATTCACTTCATAAATTTTAAATAATTGTGCAACCGTTGTTGCAAGTTTAAACGTGTTTAATTAAATAATTCAAGTGAAGTAAAACAGTATAATATATTAGTCAAATAATAAGTCTTATTTCAATGATTGTGTTAGTCTAACATGTTTTGGAAGCAAATACACTTATTTTTCAAAAATTAGAAACTTTTAAGTAATGGAGGGAACGAACCCCCACCGGCATTCTCAAGTGGTTATGATTCGAGTTGGGTACGAGGATTGTTGGGTGGTAACTGCGGGACAGTTGTAAAAAAGACGCGAAAAACGACGACGAACTTATAAGGCGTTATAAACTCTATTCTACATTTAGTTATTCATATTTTCTTTTATATTTTAGTTTAATATATTTTCTATTTTAAAACTTGCTCACGTATTTTTTCGAAACATACAGTAATTTTTGAAAATCACGTGGGAAATTGTACTGAAAGAAAAAAATATTTTATTTAATAGATAACCACCGCTTTCAATGATTTTTATTTGCCTTTTCACTGGAGGATCACCTTTCTACTTAATACATGTATTTTTTTTCAATTCCTTGTTCTTCCATTATAAGATGGTAGACTGAAAAATTATGCACACCTACTTGTACAATACAAACAAAAGTAAAGAGAAAAACCATGCAAAACGTACATTAAAATACAATTCCTAGCTTCAAAATTATATGTTTATTTTTTAAAATAGTCACCTTTAAGGCTTACACATTTCTCCCAACTTCTGAGATTTTTTTATTCTGTAACGAAACATTCTTTTGACTTTTGTCGAATTTAGGACTTTACAGTTGTCTTCACCGCATCGTCCCTGGTGTACTGAATAAATCTAAGACCTTCTTTAAGGCGAGTAAACCATAAATAAAAATGGCAAGGCGCATGATCGCGGAAATAAACAGGGTGTGGAATCTGTTCAAATATCAAGTTTTGCAGAGCCTTTTTTTCTTTGGTTTCTCAACACTCTTGTCAACCTTACAGCCTTAACTGTAGATCTACAGTTTTTTATCAGTCATTTCACTGTTTAGTTTAATGTCCGGAATCAGCAGTTTTTTGACTTTTAGACATTAGGAGAGAGAGAGGGGTTTTAAAGTACCTTTATTTTGGTTGCTAAACATGTTTAGGACCTAGAGATTTTTTTTGTCATCAAAAATCTGTTGGGGTGATTTATGTTGGAAATATTTCAGAACACGTCCTTTAATCGTTAATATGAGAGTACTGGTAAATGTTAAAAATATCAGTTATTTAAAGCAGTGCGTGATTAAGGATCATATAATCAAATTTTTGTGTTCCGTTGAATAACTTGGTCCAAGGTAGTTTTTATTTTTTTGCTAAAATTTATGAAAATTTTGATAAACAAATAATAGAAAAAAATGTTGATTTTAAAGTCCACATTCTAAAAAAAACTAAATTTTAAAGCAAGTTTAAAAACTTGAAAGTTTAAAAACAATTCTAAATTTCATAAAATAAAAACAAATTTTAAAAAAATATGTCGAATTTTCGAGTTTATGAACTTTGGGTTTAAACTCAGAAATTTTAGAAGAAAAAAGCACAAATAACGAGCTTGAAACATCAAACATTCTTATTAAAATTTTCACTTGACACATTTTTTTCTTTTGTTACCAAGATTTAAGTAAATATTTCAGGTTTCAAAGTCGAAAGAGAAAATAATCAAGCTGAAAGTTAAAAAATAAAACGTCTAAAAACTGACCAATAAAGACTAATCTTTTTTCAACAATTTTCAACCTATTTTTTAAATATCGACCCTTAACTCGAAATTTCAGCTTTAAATTTCAAATTTTAAACCCGAAATCTCGATTTTTTTTTCTAGAAATTTTTCTTTTTTTCTTGAAATGTAGACTAATTTTTGATAAAAGTCAAATTTTTGAGACTAAAGTCAGAATTTCAAGGTCAAGATTTATTTTTTTTTAACTAAAATTACAATTTGACTACAAAGCCACAAGAAAAAGATTAAAAATTAAAAAAAATCAGACAATAGTTCTTTTAGAAATTTTCTTTGAAAATAACTCTTTTTATAAAATTTCGACTTAATACTTCGCTTTAATTTTAAGTGTTTTTTTCTTTACTAACTATTTCGGAAATGTCCGCCTTTTAAAGATCAGACTTAGGATTTTAGGCTCATAGTTTAAACTTGAAAAAAGGAAAAATAATAAAAAGAGTCTCGTATAATGAAATATGAATTTTGATTTTAAAAAAAGATACTACTTTCAAGAAAAACTTAACACTTCTTTTTTTTTTAAATAAAACTACTAGGTAAAAGTAAAACTTCTTAACTGTTCAGTTACAAACTAAGAATGTTCAAAAACATGAATATGTCATTAACGAAATGGTAATCAAACGAAAAAATTTAAATGTTTTTATAACGGAAATATGCAATATGCATATTTAAATCAAATTATCGGCAATTACAAATAAAATTAGGATTAAAAAAAAAAATTTTTATCCAAATTATAAGATTTTCAAATCTTAATTTTTTTCCGGATCCAAAGTTTGAAAATACAATTTTAATTTTTTTTCTATTAAATGTCAACTTAAATGCCAAATGTAGACTCTTTTTTAGAAATTTTAAAATTACTCCATAATTTGGGAACTATGAGTTGATATTTCAAAATTTTGATTTTAGCCCAAAATTTCGAATTTTTTCTCGAAATTTGGATTCGAAACTTGTCGGAGCTTGACATTAAAAAAATTTTGAATTTAAATTCGAAAATGGCAGAATATATTTTGTTATGAATTTCAGAGCTTTTCTTAAAAGTTTATTTTTGCAATTTTTAGATTCATGTTACTTCTTTCAAAGATTTCAAATTTAAAATAAAAACTTTAATTCAATTTCCAAATTATTTTACAAATTTTGGGTTTGTTTCAAAATTTGAACATTCTTCGCAAAATTCGGAGTTTAAATTAAAAAAATCGGAATTTCCAATAACTTTTTTCTCAAACTTTTTTGTTTGACTTTAAAAGTTTTAATTTCTTAGAATATTTTGATTTTACAATCGAAGTGTTGATTTTTTCTAGAAATTCAACTTTGTTTTTTAACTGATCCCGACATGAATTTGCAAAATGTTTTCGTAAATTAAGAAGCTCCTAAATTATTCAAAAATAAAAGGTATGCATGTAATTCTTTTCACATACATTAGAATACAATACAGAATTGTAATTATTCGTTTAGGATTGTTTGACCTTGAAATATGATAAAATTATATATGTCGTTTATTCCCCTATGATTTCTCTATTTATGAAAACCACGGCAAGATACTGACGAGGTTAACTGATTTATATTCATCCTCTGCAGTTACTGCTACAGAAAATCTGGTACTGGAATATTTTCGCGGCGACCCCGAGCGCTGTGCGAGGCAGAGTTTAGGAACCACACTAAGCTAGAAAGTTTAATTTTTGGGCCAGTCTTGGAAAATTCTGTCGGTATGATGTTTTTTGTAAACGGAAAACAGATTGTAGAGAAACATTTAAATATGCCTTAAAATCAACTAAGTCCGGTTGTTTAAGCATTGTATAGTGATTTTCGTACGGGTGGTTTCGAATTCTTGTTTTACTTTTTCTTTAAAGTTAGTAAAAACCAGTGATACATTATTCATTGCTGTAGTTCTTAAGTGAAAAAAAAATAGCTAAGAGTTCCAAGTCTTCTCTCTATTCCTCTGAAATTGTGGTTTTTAACAGGTTGAAAGCTTCACACCTTTTTGTTCACAAGTGTAGATCCAGGCGCCAAAGGACTCTCTGTGAAGTACAGAAAGCCAATACATCTCACTAATTACAAACTAGGAGAATAGTCCGAAACATACTCGAATGCATTCAGCTGCTGTTCGTTAATTTATTTCAAGGGACCAAGTCCGATATACGTATGCTGCGCCAATAGTACGTCAAAACAAAACGGCATAGCGTCAAAGTGTCTGATCCAGCAATATGTGGGATGCGATGCGGGTTTCCGAAGGGTCTGGCATCTGCAGTGACCACCGAAAAGCTCCTCCACACCGCACTTTAAGCTCCACTTGTTTCCGTACGAGAGATTAGAGGATTTACAAATTAACTGACAATGACACTGCGCTGGAAATTAGCGTGCACTTACCAAACGAAACCTGGTCGGCGGAAATTAAAATTAGAGAAAACGCTAAATTAACTCGGTGCATGCAAATTCGACCGCATGCTCATAAATTCAATTATTGCTTTTTGTATTTTTTGGGATCGCGTACATGCTTTACTGCTGCCACATAATTAAGGAGGAAGCCTAGTAGACTTAAAAGCTGCTTCTATTGTATCATTTCGTTCGTGCTCTTTGGTTAAAGCACTGAAATCGTTTAAAGGTATTACCATTAAAATGAGAAAATAAATCGTCCTATAGAAACTGCTGTGTGACTAGCATGGAAGTAAAAATTATTAAATGTTTTAGAAACTTATTTGCATGACATCGATATTAATTAGAAATATTTTGATTCATTTCAACAGCAAATTATTTACTTGTTTACTTGGTAAATAGCGTTTAATATTTTTCAGATGATTCGTTTGCATTTTTAAACTAACAAAGTTGGAATCTATCCGCAAGAATTATTTGCTATCACTTGTTTCGTAAATACAGTGTCCCCGTTATAAATTTTTACCACCTATTCGAAAGACTTAATAAAGACAGAAAACTAAACAAAGAAAATATTTCTTTTTTTAACGAAAAAAATCAACCAATACTCATCCTAATAAGGCGCTTCTGATTCAAAACAGAAAGTTTATGAATTCGTGGCTTAACAGATACTTATCACATTAACCGACGAAATAATGAGGTGAACTGGGTGGAGCAAAATATCGCTAATTAATCGGCAAAAAGTTTTTACGTAAATATTTCGGCGTATAATTATTGATATTTCTATTAGACCCTGATCGAAGTTTTAGTTTAGAATTTTGTCAAAATACAGGGTGGGTCCAGCTGAAAGCTACGGCCTCTAGAGGATATAAGCTAACATATTGTAAAAAATGAACAATATGATTAAATATGAGCCTCTGGGATCTACATGTTAAAATATTTTTAAATATACAGGGTGTTTCAGAAAATTGTTAGATATCAAAGTTGGGATTTTTTAAATGAAGCATGTTTTTCGTTTCTTTTTTAAGTTCAGCTCTAGATTTAAAGTCAATTTTCATGAAGTTTCTCCATACATAAACCTTAACCTTTTTTCAGATATTCTACTTTTTTTTTTAAATACAAGATTTTCAAAAAGAAGGTAAATAATTTCGACAATGGCGTCTTCAAATGTTCACTTGGCATACCATTTACCAAAAAATGCAATTTGGACAAGTTCCAAATTTTATCCTGGATATTTCAAATTCACCGGAACATTTACTTAAACTTCAGACGTCGTTTTCTTGTTAATTTAAACGGAACATGCATTATCTTTATTTCAAATATTGTCAAATTTACTTATCTTTAAGTTGGTATGTAGGTTTTCTATGCCCAAATTCAATAGTTCAAGAGATATAACTATTTTTACAAATTTTACTATTTTTCATAATTGTCCAAAAAAAAACAATTTCGATCAAGAATATCAGGATTCGGTACATTATGGTAACCGTCATATAAGTTAATTTTATTGATTTTATCTTAACCTAGCGCAATTTGCAAATAGTTTTATAAAAAAGCAACTGCATACTTAGTTTACTATTTAATAAAATTGCAAATCACATATCCGACATAAATAAACAAATAAAAAACAATATTCTAATCTAACAAATGTTCAATGTGGGACCCATTTTGTTCCAAACAAAGCCTTATTCTTTTATCAAAAGCGTTCTTAACATTTGTTAAAATACTTTTGTCAATTGTTTCAAAAGCATTTCGTATTTGGTTTTTCATGTACCTGGGAGTGGTAGGGCAAATATTGTATACAATGTTTTTTACATACCTCCATAGGAAAAAGTTCACTGGGGTTAGGTTCAACGACCTGGGTGACCAGTTATGAAGACCCACGCTTCCCAACCTTTGATTTTCAAATTTCGTATTTAAATATTCACTTACGGAATTGTGAAAATGAGCAGGAGCCTCGTCTAATTGAATCCACATTTTTTGCCAACTATGATCAATTGTTATGTTGGATATCGGATAAAAAGCAGCACAATTCGTCACAAATGAATTTTATCTCCCAAAATATCGAACTTGTGGTGTAAGAAATGCATGCCATCTGAAAGCTAATTAAATTTTCTTGTGTTTAAAATAAAAAAATACTGGGTGTTCCATTTAAATTAACAGAGAAATTGGGGCTCCAACTTCGATTAAATGTTTCGGTAAATTTGAAACATCTTTATACAGGGTGTCCCTGTTTTAGGTGCCTTAAATGTAACAGGTGATGGAAAAAGTAATTTTAAGAAAAAAGTTTTCTATGAACCTATATCCGGAAACTCTTAATAAAAAAGATACAAGGTGTTAAAATTTGAAAAAAAAATTTTTTATTTTTTCATTCTCAAGTTTTTAGAGTTATTTAAACCTAATTTTGCACATATAGTGTGCAGATAAAGGATCATAAAATAAGAGAAAATTAAGTTTTTACCTCAACCAGTGGCGGAGTTGCGGGTAATCTATAATATTGTTTTGAAAAAAAGTAGTACGCTACTAAACAAAATGTAATAAAATACAATTTTTGGATAAAGCCTTTAATTCAGAAGAAGAGTTTTTTCTTGACATTTTTTTCGGCATTTACTACCTTATGTTTTACATATAACCTGTTCAAGTACAATCTATGCTGGTCTTTAAATAATCACTGACTAACACAAAGAGGGGTAAGTTTAAGATGCTACGACACTGGATAAAATGAAATGAATTAACAGTTTTGGATAAAGCTGACTCTTAACGTTCTTTCATATTTGCCATTATTGTGACAGAATTTAAATTTTTGGGACTTTCCTTATTGAAAATACGAGTGGGAGTGATGTTTTTTCTAAAACCAACGACATAACGCAACCAGTGGCAAATACGGAAAAATGTCAAGAAACAACTTTTATTCAAAATTAAATACTGTTCCCAAAACAGGTATTTTATTTTATATCCCCAGTGGAATATCGCGTTTTTCCTACAATAATATCACAGATTACTCGTAACTCCACCACTGGTTTTATTTTATTTTGTGATCCTCCATTCATACACCATGTGTGCAAAATTTGGTTTAAATATCTTAGAACACTTGAAAGTGAAAAAGTAAAAACTTTTTTTTTAATTCAATTTTCAACACCTTGTATCTTTTTCATTAAGAGTTTCCGGATACATGTTCTTAGAAAACGTTTTGCTTAAAATTGTTTTTTTTATCACTTGTTTTATTTAAGGCACTTAAAACCGGGACAGCCTATACATATATATATACAGGGTGAGTCACTAAGCGGAAATCGGTCTTTGGTAGGCGTATCGTTCAAAATATCGAAAAATGTTTCGAATAAAAGTTGTTCGAAATAAAGTTCTCCACAACCTAAAATTATTGCCAAATATGGCGGCCTTCTGGTTGCACCGCAATTGAACACAATTTTCTTATTTTAAATAGAACACCCTATGTATTTTTACATTTTTTGATTCCTTGTTAAAAATGAATATGAATTTTTAAAAAAAGATATAGGCCTTTAGTTGAACCGTTTTTGCGTAATTTAATTTTTTTGGTTAAATTTAACGATTTCGAAGCTTGACGCCATTAACGATATTTTCCAAACGCAATGACTCAGAGTTGTGTGGCATACGGTTTTGGATTCAAGAAGAAATGGAGTATTTGTTTAGGTCTTTGCTGTTAGCAAGATTTCTTAAATTTCTTCACATCCGTCGACTCAATTCTTCAGTTGTTCAAACATGCATAACTTAATTTTTTCAAATGGAACCACCTATCTTGGATTATCTTATCGGATGCGAAATTAAATTACCTTTATTTTGGTACCAGGTATTGCTACATCCGTTCAATAATTTTTAAGAAATTTAGAATTTTGTAAAAATTTTAATTAATTTCGTATTATCGCGTTAGCCCTGGTTTTGTTTCGTCTCGTTTGTCCGGCAATAACTGACAATTTATCTCATTGTTGTCGCGAGGTCTTGGTATTAGTACTGAAAGGCAATGTTTTCTCAAGAAGAATTGGTCGATATGGTTTACGCCTTGGGCAGTGCTGACAGAAATCCATTTCTTGCCTCAAGAATTTATGCCCAACGCTTTGCCGATCGGAGACATCCAAATTCAGCGGCATTCGCTAAATTGAGAGAGAGGTTTGAGCGAACTGGTAGTACGAAATACGAGAAAAAGGAGCGTAGAAAACCAACGACGCATGAAGAAAACCAAGTTTTAGTAGCGGCTGCTGTTGTCCAAGATCCGCATTTAAGTATCAGAATAATAAGCATGGAATTACAAACCTCGGTTTCACGAATCTTGCGTAAAAATAAGTTTCATCCGTATCGTGTCCAGCTAGTACAGAAACTCAATCAAGCTGATTTCAACAACCGAATGCAGTTTTGTGAGTGGGTGTCACGAAAACTACAAGAACAAAATGACTTTTTGGACAATGTACTATTTACCGACGAATGTACATTTCATAAGAACGGCTTCGTGGGAAGGCACAAGTCCCATTACTACCACACTGAAAATCCTCATTGGATAAGGCCCTTAGACCATCAGCATAGGTGGTCTCTGAATGTTTGGGGTGGTGTCATAGGAAGATTTGTTATCGGACCACACTTCTTCAATGAACATTTGAATGCCAACAATTACTTGTATTTTTTGCAAAATCAATTGCCCGAAATGATAGACAATTTGCCTCTTACTGTCGTGCGGCAAATGTGGTTCCCACATGATGGGGCACCGGCACATTATGGAAGGGATGTAAGGGAGTTCGTCAATACACAATTCCCTAACATGTAGATGGGAAGAGGAGGTCCAGTGGCATGGCCCGCAAGATCACCGGATTTAACTAAGCCAGACTTTTTCTTGTGGGGTCATGTTAAGCAAGTTGTGTACCAGGAACTACCAACTACCCGAGAAGACATGATGGACCGGGTTCGTGTTGCTTTCCAAAATATCAATGAAAACGTCTTGGTGGATGTGAACAATTCTTTGCTACAGAGACTGCGCATTTGCCATCGTGAAGCTGGTAGTTAAGTCGAACATTTAATTTAATGTTATTATTATCATTGTTTATGTATTCTTCTTAATATTTGTTGCAACTTACTGTTACCGATTTGATTATTGTTTATTTACTTTCTTTAATGCTTTATACTGAAAGCAAATGATGATTTTCAGTATCGTGGTGTATCGTTTCCTTCTCACGAAGCGGTTCTTAAAAAATGTTTGTACATTCGTCGGTAAATAGTACAATGTCCAAAACGGTCATTTTGTTCCTGTAGATTATGTAACGTCCATTCACACAACTGCATCGATTGTTGGTCAGCTTGATTGAGTTCTTGCACTAGCTAGGTGTGATAAGCATGAAACTTGTTTTTACAACAATCATGAAACCCATTTTTGGCTTATTTGTAATGTCACACTTATTCTTCTGGTTCTTAAGTGCGGATATTGGACAGCAGCAGCCACTACTGAAACTTGGTTTTCTTCATGCGCCGTTGGTTTTCTACACTCCTTTTTTTCGTATTCTGTACTTTCAGTTAGCTACAACCTGAAGAATGCCACTAAATTTGAACATTTCTGGTCAACAAACCGTTGGGCATACCTACATGTTACAAACTCTAATAAAATTGTTTATTTTTTTGAATTTTAATTATTTGAGTTCATAATTAATATTTGGGCCATTGTGTTTGCCTTACTCTAACAATTGACCTAGTTTTCAAAAAATAATTTTCTTTAAAAAATGTAAAGTGTAAACCACATCAACCGATTCTTGTTCGAAAAACATTTTTTGTAATTTGCAGGACAAACGAGACGAAACAAAACCGCGACATCCAGGGCTAACGCGATAATACGAAATTAATTAAAATTTGTACAAAATTCTAAATTTTTCAAAAATTATTGGACGGAGGTGGCAATACCTGGTACCAAAAAAAGGTTATTTAATTTTGCATCCGATAAGATAATCCAAGATAGGTGGTTCCATTTGAAAAAATTAAGTTATGCATGTTTGAACAACTGAAGAATTGAGTCGACGGATGTGAAGAAATTTAAGAAATTTTGCTAACAGCAAAGACGTAAACAAATACTTCATTTCTTCCTGAATCCAAAACCGTATGCCACACAACTCTGAGTCATTGCGTTTGGAAAATATCGTTAATGGCGTCAAGCTCCGAAATCGTCAAATTTAACCAAAAAAATTAAATTACGCGAGAACAGTTCAACTAAGGGCCTATGTCGTCTTAATAAATTCATATTCATTTTTAACAAGGAATCCAAAAATGTAAAAATACATAGGGTGTTCTGTTTAAAATAGGAAAGTTGTGTTCATTTCCGGTGCAACCGGAAGGCCGCCATATTTGGCAATAATTTTAGGTTGTGGAGAACTTTATTTCGAACAACTTTTATTCAAAACATAAAAAGAAGAAAAAAGTTAAGTTACTTATTTTTTAAAATTTTGTGCCGTTACAGAGGTATTTTACATAAATCTGAAAATAAAAAAAAACAAACATTTCTTGTTTGTTCAAGTAGGAAATTAACTGTGGGCAATAAAAGCTTAAGGAATTAATCATAATAAGTAATAGAAAACAAAAATAATTGACAAAAAATTTACATCAAGAACAAGGGCGATATTCTCTTTCAATACATTTAAAGACATATTTTAAGATTTTGAATTGAGTAATGTTTTTAAGCATATCCGATTGTTCCTAGCAACATGCTTGTCATGCAGTAGTTGTAAAAAAAATTACTAAAAAATTTCCATTTTGATTTTCATTGTAAAATTTAACGCTTAAAAATCCTGAGTTCTAATCTAACAGCATAACAGTTAAAGGACGAATTTTCTTGAACATTTGTTGTTGATTTTGATTACTCCAAAAATGAGAAGTCTGTTTAACAAACCATTTTTACGAAACTTACATTCGTGGCTACCTAAACATTTTTCAGTGAGTATTCTAACAATTAGCCAAAAACTTATTCGTCTTGTGAGGTTATCTTTTATATGTTATTTAGCCTAAAATTTTTAAGCCTTGTGGTTGTATTTTTTTTTTTAAATTTTATTGACTACTACCAAGTTGCTACTGAAAAAAAAAAAGGTATATTTTTCTTTTTCATTTTGCATTATATCTCTGTAACGGTGCAGAATTTTAAAAAATTAGTCATATAACTTTTTTCTTCTTTTTACGTGAGGAATTCAAAAATGTTTAAAAAACACATAGTTTCTATTTGAAAAAACAGAGTTTCTTTGGATAAAACAAAAACAATAAAGATCACAAAATTTCCATCACCCTGTGAAATAAATGTAAAACTTGATTACGTTATTACAGTCTCCATAATATTTTATGACTTCAACCAAAATTTCATGTTTTCATTGCAAATAATAAAAAAGATACAAAGAGTCAAAATAACCCTCTTTTCTGTCAGTTTTTTCCGAAAAATTGAAATATCTTAAAAACTACCAAAGATAGCAATAAACATGTATACATAAACTCATCTTATTTTTCTACGTAAAATCAAAATAAAATATAAAATTTGGGGATTGCTATTTAAAATAAGAAAGTTGATGTCTACTTCCGGTATAACCGGAAGTGGGAGGAAGTTGAAAATATTTTTAAAAGGTAGTTTAGTTTCGATTAGCCATATCGACAAAATCAGTTTACCTTTATAATGAGTGATACTCCATCTAAAGGTAACCTCCCAACTAAAAAAAAACAACCGGTATATCCATACAATATAAATGGAAATTGACTGCAAACTTTAGGAACTTGAAATTGTGCATAGAGGTTGTTTTTGTAATATAGGCGCACACTAAGAAGGGATTTTGGGAAACTCAATCTCTAAGAGGATCTACAGGGGCGTTAAAAGTACGCTTTCGGTATCCAAATTCGAGTGAACAGACAGCAAATTAAGATTTTTGAAAGTACGTTGACAGTTGTTTGCAATTTTTAAATTGATAACCATTCTTGTGGATTAAACATTCTAGTTTATCGATTAAACTGATAGATAAATGACTGGGAGAGTGCTAAGATTTTTAATACATCGATACTGTATTCTATTGAGAAAGAAAGATATATCGATATGTTTCGATGCATTGGTAAATTTATTCGATATTGGATGTATTCTATGAATCCAATGCCATACAGCAGGACTTCTCAACTAGTAATGCGCTCTTCTCATAATTTCGCTTTTTTCAAAATTCCTACTTTTTAATACAAATTTTTACTTTTTTAAAATTTACGACTTTTTTAAAAATTTTGACATTTTTAAAATTCGACATTTAATAAAAGATTTCTGCTTTTTTAAAAACTTCGATTTTTTTTATTAAACTTCAAAAATTGCAACTATTTATAAAAATTTCAGTATTAAATATTTAAATTTTTTGAAAATATCGAGTTTTTTAAAAGAATAATTTTTTTACGATTTTATTTAATAATTAGGACTTTTTCCAAAATTTGCACTTTTCCAAAATTTTTGAATTTTGCTCAAATTTCGAAGTTTTTCAAAATTTTGACTTTTTTAAAATATCAACTTTGATTTTTCAAATATACAATCTTTTCGAAAATTTCGAACTTCTTAGAAAAATTTGAACTTTCAGGAATCAAATTTTTCGAAAATTTTAATTTTTTTTTTAAAAAATCGGCTTTATTGATAACTTCAATATTTTTTTCATTTGTTTATTTCAATTTCCGACTTTTTTCAAAATTTCGAATTTCTATGGAAATCCTGATTTTTCAGTATTCCGTTTTTTGATTAAACTTTAAAATAAATGTCAACTTTTTTTGGCCGATTTCGATTCTTTTCAAACTTTGCGTCGACTTTTTTCGAAACTTGCTACTTTTTTGATAACCTTTATTGTTTTTGAAAATTCTAAATGTTTCTATTAAAATTTTGAAATTTTTTAAAATTTTAACTTTGTTTTCAAATGTTCGCACTTTTTTCCGAAATTTTAATTATTTTTTTAAAATTGCCTTTAACAAATTTCAACATTTTTTTAAAATTTATTCATGTTTCCAAATTTTGACTTCTTGGAAAATTTGAAACTTTTTTCAGAATATTTTTTTAACTTCGAGTATTTTTGAAAATTCTCTGATTTATTCAGTTATTTTGAAAATTTTGACTCATTTCGAAAATTGTTTTTTTTTTGAATTTTTGACCATTTTGAGATTTTAAAACTCTAAGAATTTTTTTCATAATATAGACTGTTTTTTTTAATTTAATTTTTTGTAAAAATTTCGAATTTTTTTTATTTTTCTTTAAAATTTCTTTTCTTTTTTAAAATTTTTGTTTTTGGAAAATTTGGTCTTTCTAAAAATTGCGATATTTTTCAAAAATTCATCTATATTTCAAAATGTTGAAAATTTTTTCGGTTTTTTGTTTCTTAAAAATTTGGATATTTTTAAATTGCGTGGTCTTTTTAAAAGTAAGTGGAAATTCTCCAAACAGTCAAAATTTTCAAAGAAATCAAAATTTCGAAAAATGTCAGAAGCTTTCATAGAGAGTTACAACTTCCAAACTTCCGGAATTACAAAAAAAAACAATATTTAAAAACTGGCCAAGCTAAAATTTGACCGCCACAAATTATTTTTCCTGATGAGAAACGTAAGCAGGATCGTCGTCGAGAATCTTACATAAAAAGCTTAAAATTTATATCAAAACCTACTCGCAAAAAAGCAATTGAAAGTTTAAACTTTGAATTATGAGAAGTCCAAATTTCTGAATAACTTAAAGCCAGTTAGAATTGTAAAAGAAGTAACTGGCGAAGAAAGAGCCAATAAAACATGAATAGAAAAAAATATTTTGAAGTTGATTTTCTTTATATTTTCATTCCAATTCTAAAAATTCGACTTATTTTTCATAACTTCGACTTTCAAGTGATAACTCCTGAAAAATGATTAACAAAATTTCAATTTTAATTGATTTTTTTTTTATTTTCAATCACGATATTTTGACTTTAAAATATTATTTTTAAAATAACTTGTTTTATAAAATATTTACAACTTTTTAAGCTTAAAAATGCCCAGATTAACTTCAGTTTTTTCTTTCACAATCTTGACATTGGTACTGGCTCAAAATTTAGACTTTTTTAAATTATTTTAGTTTTCTCTCTCGACATTTAAAATAAAAAAAAAGTTCCACTGAGGATTTTAAGAAGACAGTAAAAGTTTCAATAAACCTTAAAATTTATTCCTTAAATTTTGCTCCAAGAAAAAATGTTGAATTTGGATAAGTTTCTGTTAATAGATTTGATTTTTCGAAATTTAGGCATTGCATATTGAATTTTAAAATTTAAATTTGCTTCGCAAATTTTATTGTTCCTATTTTAATTTTGACTAAAAATCATTTTTATCGAGAATTACGGCTACGTTTCTTTCGCGATTTAGACATTAATTTTAAACGTCAACTTATTTCTAAAATGTTTAATTTGAGAAACTAAAAATTTCTGGTTCAAACAGGAAATCATTTTAAAAATTAACATATTCTACTTGTTGTTCAAGGTTCAGCAATTCTAAAAAAAGGTAATATTTCCGAAAATGTCTATTAATTAATCCAGTTAGTTTTTTAAGTTTATACTCACTCAAAATTAATTTTTATGAAAACGACTTTGTCCACATCAAATGTAGATTTTTCTGGACATTTACAATTAAAATTCTAAGTTTATAAAATCCGACATTAAGTTCAGAATTCTAATATGTGATATTTTTTACAAAAATATCTACGAAACTTTCAGGTCCTTATCATGAGTCGAAGTTTTAAAAAAATATTTCTGGGCTTAAAGTAAAAACCAAAATTTTAACTCTGAATTTTGAAACGAAAAGTAAAAATAATAATATACTTGGAATTTGACAGCGAATCCAAGTCAAATTTGAAATTTTTAAAAAGGTCGAAATTTTGAGATTATGGATAATGGACAAAAAAACAACTTCTTAGCAAAAAAATGTTTTTCCAAATTCTGACAAATCAAATGCATTTGGACATTGCATTGAATTGTGGAAAACGTTCAAATTTTACAATCATTCAAAGGAAAAACGTAACAATTAAAATTGTATCCAATTAGAAAAAGAGCTGGAGGCTGAAAGGAAATTTGAAGTTAAAAAAAAGACGTGTAATTTTCCGGAATTTAGAAATAATTCCAAATATTCGGCTGCAAACTTTTCTGAAGTCAAAGTTAGTCACGCTTTTGAAACGCAATTTAAAAAAAATTCAACAAAAAAACGATTTTTCTCCAGTCGACTTTAAACTATGTGTTTAATGTGAACAACTTTTAGAGGCACTCAAGTGCACTTTACACAAGGCAGTTCAAAGATAAATGTTAGAATGAAATATGCTCCTGGTAATTTTGTCATTTTATCCACACATCTATTTTCACTCAGAAGTTGAATGAAGATAAAAAGGCAATATAGTTCAATAGTCCTGGCTCATAATAGAAGGCAAAACTGAAAGGGAACTGGGTGGGTCATCAGAGAAAATTTTCCTAAATTGCTTTTCCTGGAAATCTATGCTTTAAGCTTCTTATTTTTTTTTTATAATTTATTTAACATTTATTCTTTTTTTATTATGACGGATTAGATATAGATAGAAAAAGGTAAACAGGCACAAAATTTTATGAAAATAGGTTCAAATCAGAAAAAGTGAAAAGGTAGGCTCACAGGCCATTACCTAAAATCTGGTCTCTTTTAATCATCGTCGGAAAATATCACGGCTGTAGGCTGTATTTTACTGTTTACATATATTTCTTATTAAAATATTCCCCACTGTTCACAATTTAGGTTTCACTTTCTTCTGCAATAGATATCGGTATTGCATATACATTTTGTACTGTCGAATACAAATTCAGTGAATTATCCTTTAGATTTTACCCTGAAATGAAAAGCCAAAAACGGACTGTTTTTATAAACTAAAACATAAACACTAATTTTCACATATCTAACTTTAAAAATAAGGAAGTTTCATATACATTTTTCTACTATTGAACTTCCTTAGAGAATGTATTTTCAAAAATTCGTTCTTTCTTCTCGCCTACGTTATATAAGGAATTTCTGTGCAAAATTTCATACTTCTAAACCCATAGGTTTAGCCTGTTTGTCTGTCAATCAATGTTTAGAGTTTTTTAAAGCGGATGTAACTATCATGAAGGTAACTTTTCTGTATTATGAGTTACATAGCAATAACCATTAATTAAAAACTAACTCCCTGACATGCTCTTAGGCTAACAAATAATATTGTTGCGGGCTATCGGTTCCAAATGATTATTAACGCCGTGAATTGCTATCCCTTTATTTCCAAACTAAACTCAGTACACTATAACTGAATAATTAACTCATTTCTGACTACTAACTCACTAATTAACTAAACTGACTGACTGACTCGAGGAAAAAAAGACCACCTTATATAGTTTTCGCTTCCAGGTTCTAGAAAAATATAGCAGATAATGCTTATCATTTGCCAAATTTTCTGAAACGCTTTTCTGCCGTTTGCTTTATTATCGCGGCCGCTTTCCCTTATCAGATATTTCTGGAAAATTTTCTTACGTACTAAATTTTATAATTTACATTTCGTTACAATATCAATTAAATGTTCTGTAATAAAGCAGTCGAGCATGGTACATTTAAAAATGGTTACAATTAACAACTATAGACCGGTTTCGGTCTTTATTAGCTTCAGCAGTACAGTCGCTGTAAACATTTGTCACTTATAGTGATTAGTTATTAGTCAGAATAAAACACTCATATAATTTACTTATATTTTATTCTATAGCATGCCGTAACTTAGGTCCATTATTTAGTGGGTAATAACCATTTTGTCTTTATGTGATCGACTCCTTTTTCCGCCACCATAACCACGCTAGCATGTGGATTGCCGGATACCACAGAAGGTATCACCGATGCGTCTATGACTCTCAACCCGGTAATTCCATGCACTTCCAGTGTTGGCGCAACGACTGCCAATGGGTCTGTCCTTGGCCCCATTTTACAAGTACCCATTTGGTGGTTCTCTGGATCGGTGTAGTAATGGATGCAACATATCCAGTATTCATCAGTGTCATAACTAAAATAAAAGCATTTGTCAGATCTGGAAGTATTTTATGCTATGACTTTATTGTTAAATTCAAGGAATAAGTGCATAATTGTTATTCTTTCTTTGTGTTTGGTACACCAATAAAATGAATAATGGTAGAAGAAAAATTGTCCTGTTTGGAAAAAAGGTCATAAAATTATTAAAACTGCTTTTTAGCCAACAGATACATTTTCGGATTGTAAAGCCTTAAAACAATTCAAGTCGACAATTCCAAACTTTTCCTATTTTATTTGATGTTAAAGTTACTTTTGAAGTTAATCGTTTTTTATAATGTTAGTAAAAGTATAGAAAAAAAATGAATTAATATAACTAAGATTTTAGGGCACCAAATAAAATAAAAAATGTATTTTTGTTTCTTCGAGAATAGCTATTAATGTAAGGAGACTATTATGCGATTTATAATAATCGAGAAGGTTGTTAGGCGTCTAGGCGTTAACCGAATCGTCTGGCCACGTCCGAGATTGTTTAAATCGCTAATAATCGAGTTGCATTCAAAGCTTTATCGTATCATAGACAACAAAGACATAAAAAAATTAACAAATTTTTAAAATTAAATTTGTGTCTAGGGTATTATGATAGGTAACCAACGCATTATAATTGTAACTAACGTATTATGTGCTACTAAATTACTACCTAAGTTGCTATAATATTATAAGGTTAATAATTATCAATAAAGATTTAACTTAAAGGACACCTAATTTTCAATGATATCATAAAAAATATAATAGAGTTATATTTATTGTTCAAGATGTTGTGTTGCTCTTATCTGATGGCCGTACCAAGACGTTCACACTTACTACAATTGCCAGCGGTATGATAATGAGAATCCTCCCTAATAGTAGATATACTTACGTATGTCTCTTATTACATTCTTCATATTTAGTTTTATCAATCACAACGTCATATTTATCATGAAGAATGGTGGTGTTGATCAATCTTTGGACAATTCTAATACCTTCCAATACAGGAGGAACATCTTCGGGGTTACTAAAATAGTTCGCATGCATCAATGGGGGATCGAATGGATTCTTAGATCTCAAACTAATAGTTCCTTTGCTTTTGGGTCGAAGTAACACCGGAGAGATCGAAATTGGAGTAGGAGCATTAGGATTATCAGGATAGACAGGCTCACCGGAAGCGCCGCTCCTGGAACATCTGGCTAAAGGCCCATCGAAATATAGCTGGAGATCCGGCTCTTTACCGTTAGGATTCGCGTATTTTGTGTTTATTCTGGCTGTCACCTGAATTACACCTAGAACATGCGACATATCGTTAAAAAGTGTAACACTGATGAGGACGTCTTTTGAACGATAAAATATTGACAACATGATGTTTAAGTAATCACACATGAAGCTTTTTAATATTGTTAGTGTTACCGACAACAGTGAAATTTAACATGTTATTTACCAGAAAAATTTATTTGCACAACAGGTTGATGAAAGACCTACAGGCGAGGCCCTCGTTTTATTTTGTATTTATATATTTATTTAATTTGTTTCTGGATATTCAAATTTCTATGATTCCTGAATATTTCTCGATCTCGATGGTTACATATATTTCGCCGGCGCTGCAATAAACTTTCAGAATACGTCCATTAAAGCAATCCACGGACTCCACAGCTAGTTTACCATTACATAGTTTGCTTCAATATTATTTTCGACTTTATTAAAATTTTTTTCTTTTAGATTGAAGCATAAGTTGTTAAAATACTTAAAACCACTAGCCAGTATCTCTCTGAAGGTGATAGCTTGGCTATCCAAACGCGTTAGAGCAACCTTTGTTGTTTTTTAATATTTTTTTACTTCAGGGACAAGATTTTTATTTCAATTTTTAAAGATAACCAAGGACCAATCCGTTCCACCAAAACAGTAGTCAGTGTCTCAATGAAGCTTAATTCCTACCTACTCACATACGAATTAAATAATAAATCATTATTCTTCATTTATATTCTTTACAGAATGTAATGCTCTGCTGACTTGAAAGAATGTTGAATTATTTTTTAGATATATATTGGTCGTGCGCCTGATATTTTGTTTAAAAAACTTTTAAATTATTTTCACTTTCTTCAATTAGGGATTTTGGTGTAGAAAACATTAAGAAAGTAAAACCTAATAATAAAACGCTTAATATGAGATAATATCAATGATAATAGCAATTTTTATAACTGGGTCAATATGTTGCAAATAATTGGCCAAAACCAGGACTCTACAGCCGAAATTTTTTTCTCCAGCAGCAGAATTAAAAATGTGTTACGTATAAGTATGAAGGTAAATATAATAAAAAAATGCTTTTAGCAAAATACCCTGTTTCATTTAATAATAATTAGATTCTCAATCTGCTTACCCGTCGAAGTCATTGGACCAGTCTTGTGTTTTAAATACTCCTCAAGTACATTTTGATTTAAAATATTGATATATCTTTCCTTCTTAAGCAGCAGATGCACGTTCATGCCGACGTGATTATCCAAATTCTTTCCTACACCTGGTAATTCGTGAACTTGTTTGATGCCAACTCTGTCGAGGTCTTCTTTGGAGCCAATGCCAGACAGAAGGAGAAGTTGTGGGCTATTCATTGTCCCACCTGATACAATCACCTCTTTCTTGGCCTTAACAATATATTTTCTTTGATTGTATGAAAATTCGACACCGCTAGCTACCTTCCCACTTTCAGTATCCCTGACTAAAATTTTCGTAGCTGTCGCATTGATCATGACGTCGAAATTTGGCCTTTCTCTGGCTGGTCGCAAGTAGGCTCTTGCAGTACTCATTCGGACTCCATCTCTAAAAGAAGAGAGAGTTCAATTATCTCACACCATTTGATTTACAAATGCACCTTAAAATTATTCCGTCAAATATATTTGCATAAAATGTCTTGAACATTCAATGTCGCCTTCTAAGGAATGTTCTTTTAACTGCACAATTTTTAATCGCTGTCTTGTACAAAAACAAGGAATTCACATTCGATTTTAAAATTGTTTTATGACCATCCAGAGATCGTAACATAAATGTAAAAAAACCAATCTAAGATAATGTAATGAAATAAATTTGCTTAACAAAGGCTGTTATACCGTCCAAAAGTACTACTTTTTTTTTTCTCGAAATTAATACAAACATTTTTTCCGTGTGATTTTTTGACTTATACGTAAGCTGAATACTATATTTTCTGATGACGAAGGCTTCCACGGCCAAAGTCAGTAACGGATATACTTTTTCCGGGATTGGACCGTGTCAAAGAACTACTAAAAGTGTTCAACGTTTCGCCCACCATCGTAGGGGGCTTCTTCAGGAACAAAGAAAAAAAACAATAAATAAAAAGGGAAATATAAGGGAATATGCAGAATTGAAAAAATGAAAAAGCCAATTTCAAAACATCAGAACACGGTAACTCAGTATGTCCACCATACCAGAAGCTAAACTCTTCTGAAATGAAAATTGGTACAAAGGATAAGAAAGTTTAGACAGAACTCAGTACTGAGTTATCGTGCTCTTCGAGAGTGATCGCGTAGACGAATGGTATATAAATTTTTCTTTCTCTCTTTCCTCTCAAAAGAGTTTCGCCTCTGGTATGGTGGACATATTGAATTACCGTGCTCTGATGTTTTGAAATTGGCTTTTTCATTCTTTTATTTTTGCATATTCTCTTATATTTCCCTTTTTATATATTTTTGTTTCTTTTCTTTATTCCTGAAAAATGGTGGGCGAAATGTCGAACACTTTTAGTAGTTCTTTGACATGGTCCAATCCCGAAAAAAGTATATCCTATATTATAGTTTCTGTCAAAATTTGTACATTTCTTCTGACGAGCTTATTCAGAATGTTTATATTCCCTATACGATATTTTGATTTCTTTTATCAATATTTTGTCTAAAACCTCTGCATTTCAAAAATTTTTAAAAATGGTAAAAAACATCGTATTTTAATTTAAATCCGAAATTTTAGGTGATATCCTGAAATAATGATCTTTTGAATACTTCAAGAACATTTCGACCTTTTTATCAAGATTTTGTATTCAGTTTTAAATATATGAGATTTTTTCAGTTTAAACATAATTTACCTTTTTCAAGATAATTCACTTTTTTCTTACCAAGTGGTAACTATCACTTTGAGGCTTCTATTTTATTTCTCAAAATTTTAATTTTCACTCCTTTCCTAAATGTTTATATTAAAACATGCTTTTTATAAATATCGAGTATTTTTTCCAAAATTAAGACTTTTTGTTTAAACTGAATGCCTTTAATTTTTAGGCACTAAAATGAAAATTTTAAGTTTTTTTCACGAATATTTAGTTGAGAAGTTAAAATTACCTTACATTTTTTCTGAAATTGTTCACTTCTTTCATAATTGCTATTTTCATTAAAAGTTTTAAATTTTTCTTCAATATAATTGCTTTAATCACGAAATTTAGTTTACTTATACAGTGTTTTAATATTTTCATTTTTGTATGTGGAGTTTTAATTCGCAATTCCAAGAAAAAGTCCAAATTTAGAAGAAAACGTGAACATTTTAAGGAACGATAAATTTTGATCAAGTAAAAAACATTTGACAATCAATTCAAATAGCTAATAATTTTTGTTTATTTCGATTTAAATTAAAAAAATTTTAACCTCCACTCAAAATTCCAAGATTAAACTTTAACTTTTTATTCCCTTTAAGGAAACTTGTTTTTTCGAGTTTTTTCAACTTTCAATTTTTTAATATCATATTTTTACTTAAAAGTTTCAGAAATAAGTCAAAATTTTAAAATAAATTACCGTTTTTAGAAAAAGTTTAATTTTGAGACAAAACTAAAAGCTTTTAAATAAAAGCAAAAATTGGATCCTCAGAATTTTGACCCCAGTTTTTCAGCTTTAAGTATCCCAGAAATTCTCAATTTTGGAGCAAAAAGTATTGGGTTGGGTGATAAGTATTGTTCGTTTTTTTCAAATTTGGGATATCTGATTGTTAACTTTAGAATTAATAAATTAATGGTATATTTTTCATGGTCATTTATGATCTATCAACATTCAACATGTTTCCTGATGCCTCTTCTGCAGAAATCCTCCGGTCTTGACTCGAAAAACAGATCGAACCAAACTTTTGACTTACTTATTAAAACGAAAACCAGCCATAGGCCGCTCTTTTGTTCATCACGTTGTTACCATAAATATATGACACAAATCTCCCAAGCAGGTTGAGTAGTTTTGACACTTGTCCCGATTAAAAGCAGAAAATAACAAGTGCCGAAAATGAACAATTTTATCAACTTAACATTTCATTTCAAATGAATAGAGATTCACAAAATAAAAAGGAGCAACTCAAATAAGATCAATAAGTTCTCTGGCGAACTGCATGTGAATTTTTTCAATTTGAATTAAACGGACATTCGTTACCACACAACCCAATATAATATCTACTTAAACATTTTATTAAAATTCATGCCTAAATTTGAAAATTGCACATTATTTTTTAGCTTTTTTTTAAATTTTCTTCGAAATTTTGAATTTTTTTCCTAATCCTTTTATTAAACCAATTTTTTTATTAAATGTTACGTGTTTCTCAAAATTTTAAGCCTTTCTCCAAACCTTAAGACTAACCTTAAATTTTTTTATACAAAAATTCGAGAATTTATTAAAAATGTTTGAGAGTAAGATTTCGAATTTTTTGAAAATTTTGACTTTCTTAACTGTAGGCGTTGATTCGAAATTTTAACATTTTTTGAAAACTGTTAAAGGATGACATGAATATATTTGTCATATTCTGAGAGGGCTTAATGTAAAAAAGCTTGGAAATCGTGTAGTAGACAATAAACCAACCAAGAACAACGATATTCTTAGCATCCTTTTCACAGGATAAATTTAGAACTGTTGAATAATGGCGTAAAATAATAGCATTTATTGAAAAATCTATAAATCGTATTGATTGATTAGATCAAAATGTTGTCTTTCTAACATGTAGATTAGGTTCGACAAATGACCAATTAAATGTTCTGTAATTAAACAGTATTGCATATATGTATTGTATATATTTGTGTATATATTCGTATATACAAGGCTTATTATCTCAGCAGAGAAGAATGCTTCAATTAGCATGTGGCGAAAATGTTTGCGTAATAAACAGTTAAAAGTCAGTTACAAGTCACCCAATGGGAATTTACTTTTTTGGATCCTTATACGACTGACTATCGGCTTTAAGTTGGAAGTGTATACAACCACCGTACCATACGGATGAGGCCAAGAAAGGTTGAAACTAGTCTATGATTGCGGTTGTATATATTTTCAGTTTTGAGCACGTTTAACTGTTTAATTACAGAACATTTCATTGGTCATTTGTCGAACTAGATGAAAGCAAAGTACAATGACGTTTGTATCAATGAATGTTGCGATGCAACCCGTGATACAAGCTTTGCCTCATCTACGTGAACTTTGCAGTTGCAATCTAGTTTTCATTAGATTCTAATGAAATTAGATTTCAATTGCATCGTAATAAACTTGTATATATTCGTATAACAAGGCTTATTATCTCATGTAAATTAGGGAAAGTAATAAGTATTTGAACTTGAGTTTATGATGGAAAGAAACGTTTATGATTTTAATTTAATTTTAATCAAAGATTTTATGATAATATTATTTAAAGTTCATTATATTGACGATTGTTAGCATTTTTTTTGAGTGAAGATCTAATGATTTGTTCAATAACGCAAATAAAATCAACGATTTTATACAGATTACCTAATCAAATGATATTATCATGTCTTAATGAATGAAATTGATTGGTTAATTGAAGATTTCCCTGACTGATTATTTTTTAGTATATGACGTGATTGTATTTACTAAGACGCAGAATAAAAAGTGACCTTGAAAAATTGTTTTTCTAATTTTAAAATATTTTTTAAAATTCACAAAATTTTTATTTTATTCGAAAAAATCGACTTTTTCTCGAAATTTTTTAGTCGACTTTAGCAACAAAATTTGGACATAATGGTTCAAAACTTAAAATTTCAAACATACATTTTCTGGAATTTCTAAGTTTAATTTTTTTCACATTTGTCTTCATAAAATCAAAGTTTTAGAAACAAATATAGGTTTCAGTAGAAATTTGATAACATCTCAATTTTAATTAAGCAACTAGAAATCTTTCAATATTTTCAGAAAAAAAAATTGTTAGTGAACAAAATTAACAATTATTAAATTTTTATGTCATTTCTAGAGTTTTCTTGATATTTTTACATTTTTCCCAAAAGTTCTAGTTTAAGCTTTAAGCATTTAATTTTTGCCAAAGAATAATTTTCAAAACGTCGAAATTTTCAGACTAAATTCGAAATTTTGAAATAAATCTCTGACTATAAAAACTAGTAGAACATTGCATATTTTCCTCAGTAATGCACGTTGAAAGATAGATTTTTTATGAAAAACTTGAAATTTTGTCTATTGTCACGCAATTTCATGTTTAAAGTGGAAATTTCTATTCTTTTATGGATAGGGTAGCCAAAAAAAACACTAATTTTATAAATAATTAAGTCATAAGAAAACCTTAGTGACAGTTTGTTAGTGAAATTGAGTCACCGAATGAATGACCAAGGTCAACTCAATCATAGAGATGTCATACTGGTCCCAGAAAGAAAGCCCCAAGTACTGGTCTAATTTTAGTTCAGTTATCTTAAATTCAGGATTCATAAATATAAAAAAGATTTACTTACTTGCTGTTGGTCTGAGGTATGACAAACCCACTGTTGTCGTCCCCATTCAAGTCGTTTCTAACTGGATATCCCAGTTCTTCTCCAGCCTTTAAAATATCGAACACAATAGTTGGTGTATGCTTAAATCTAGTGGTAGTCATGGGTCCCCCAGTACTGTGATACTGCGGGTCAACTAATGTACCAATTTCCTTGTTATCTTCCGACTTTAGAAAGTAAGTAAAAACATCTTTTGCGCTCCAACCCTGGTTGCCCGCCTCAGCCCAGCCATTGTAATCTTTTTCTATACCTCGCATGTAGTTCATGCCGTGCAATACACCCGTTCCTCCAAGTACTTTTCCTCTGGGCCATTTGCACCTCTGTTCAGGATAACCAAGGCATGCGTTCTTCTCGGGCTCGGTTTTATAATTCCAGTCGAGGTAAGGGTTGCCATGATAGCTTCTGTACATGGAAGGTACTTGGGAGCCTGATGGCAAATGAAATATAAAAATTTTTAAGTCAAGCTTACTATTTTTACTTATTTGCTTGTGACACTGATAGCATTGATTGGTCGGCAAACTTTTTGGGACGGCGGGCCATTTTCAAAATAAAACTTTTTATGCGGGCCGCATATTCAAATGTAACTTAAATAGATCTTTCTTATCATATACGAGTATAAATATTATTAAAAATGAATACAGAAAAAATTTACTTTTTATCGACATACTATAATAGCAATTATGTCAGAGAACAAAAAATTTACAAATCTTAAAAGGGGAAAAAAAAAGAAAATACAATTCCAATTACAAATGTATAAATATGTAAATATAAAATATATAAATATGTAAATATAAAATATCGAGGAAAATAGTTTTTTTTTTATTTTTGTTCTCGAATATTGACTGATAATTCATTTAAGTCCAGTTGTGTTTGGGATACTGAGATCCTCAACAGGTTTTGTAATTTTCATCCGTCAACCTCATTCTATATTTTGATTTTATAAAATTCATGGGGAGTGGGGATTAAACTTGCGCAGTAAAATAGGTTTCCCACTATGCTTCTGTTAGCGCGGATTTTTGTCATCGGCCAAATTTCGGCACGCTCACGCTCTAAGTTTGTTGATTTTTCCTAAAATTATATTAGTACTTTGGCGGGCCGCGCATAAAGTTGCAAAGGGCCGCAGGTTGCCGACCCCTGTCCTAAGACCAACAAAGATTAAAAAACACAGCAACAGTTTCTCTCAGAGGTAAAAGCAGCTGTTGTTATGTGTTTTAGTCCTTTTTGGTTTCAGGGGACAAGATTTGTGTTTCAATTTTTGAAGATATCTAAGGACCAATCATATCAAAACAATAATACACCCACAATATTGAGATTATGGACGTAATAGACACATCGATATTCTGAAATACCAACAATGCAAAAAAAGCCACATGATTATTTTCGGATTTTTGTAATACAATATAATTCCACTTGGATTCTGGACCAACTCGCAGCTAACAGCTAGTTATGAGGTTTAAGTTACCTGGGGGTTCGTCTCCTCCGGCTTCTAACAGTAGAACGCTCCATTGGGGCACCTCGGAAAGTCTTCCGGCTACTACAGCGCCGGCTGCACCGCCTCCTATCACAATAAAATCATATTCGTCTTTGGGACTTATCACAGGCCTAACCCTTTGACAAATTTCTGATACGTCACATTGGTTCGTTATGAGAGTATTCAATAAGCTCATAAAAATTAAATACGAACTTGCCCCGCATGTATTATCTAGCGGAGGGCCGATGAAAGGAGTATTGCACCCACAACTCATTTTTTCTTGACTGATATGAATTAGTTATGGAAAAAGTCTTTATATAGTAAAACAATAGCCGATATTACAAATAATAGCACCGTTCTAAGTATTGGGCTTTAAAAGAGCAAACTTTTCTGATAACAGCTGATGATTTAAGATAAGATTTTTGATTACGGAAGAGCTACCACTTCTTAGTTATTTGCGAATTTACTGTGAATGATAATGCATGTTTGTTTTTGTTTAAATTAGAAAAAAATCTATAATTAAATAAAATCAAGTTCTAGATTTTGTTGCTATTGATTATGTAATCAGCTAAGGGAATCTCCATGAAAAGCTTTTTTCATTGTCAACCTAATCTTAGACAAGGACCAGATAAAACAATTATTAGAACGAGACCATCTCTAACATTTACAAATACTGTTTAAATAATTGATTAAGAGAGCATAATTTGAGTAATGCACTAATCGTAACTTCAGCGTGAACATGTTTATTTTTCAATTGACTGATTTTGTTGTCAAAGGGGGTTCATCGATTTTGTTGTCAAAGGCTGGAAGTCCGAAATTTGTCTGACATTAATTTTTTTCCTAATTTTATAGATCAAAGGTTTTTATTTAACCATTTAACTTTTTATGTAATAATAGTTGTCATGATTGTTTTGGGGATTTATCGTTAAATAAATCATTGTGATGCTTAATAGAGATAAAGCTGAACGAAAATGACGCGTTAATATCAAATAGTCTTCATCTGATAAGCAAATTTGCTTTTTTCTTTAGTAATTAAATTAATTTTTTAGTAAATTATCCTATAATTTGCTATTAGCCCAGTTAAATTATTTATGTTACCTTGCAAAAAGTCGGGTAATGCTGATTTTTCTTTTGGGTTGTTTTGAGTAAGGTAGAGGTAAAAAAAAAGTTTTTGACATTAGAGGTCCTGTGCCTAATCCAAAATCCTTGAAAAAGATTTAAAATTTTGTACTTTTCTTAATTTTTTTATAATAACTTTTTTTCTAAGCGATGTAGCGTACAATAGCCATTATCATTTATAAAGAGCACAAAGTGATATAGAAGCTAACATGTAAAGTTTTTTTCCAAACTTAATAGCAAGCAATTTATGAATATATGAATTGGAAAAAAATTCAAAATAACACCTATAATGCACTTTTGGTAATTTTTACATTAATATAGGAACGTTTTATTAATAACTGTTGCAATAAAATATATGTTTTGTTATTCATTACCACTTCGAGATTTACCTTTTTACCCTTTCATTTGTTTAAACTGGTTAGGGGTGGAAACGTTTTCCTGCACTCTACTGGAAGACTCGGATGTAGAAGAAAGATTTTCATAACTTACTCTTCTTCTAGTAGCTCAAAAGTATCATCCTCTTCATTATCATTGTTAATTTTTTTTCGGATCTTTGCACAAGACTGTCCACAGAAGTGTTTGCAGATTAGAGAACACTTGAGCACCGATTTTCTGTAGCTGCAAAATCTGCTGCAGCCCTTTTTACGGATACCTGATATCAACTTGACTAATAAGCTGGATTTCTTAAAATTGTAACGGGATTTGGGTCTTCTTAACTATGTTCGACTTTCCATTTCCATTCCACGGGATTTTTTGCAACTCCGAACCAGGTTTAAGCTTCCGGAATAAATGGTGGTTGGCAGCAATCGTGCTAAGCTCAATTTATTTCTGAAAACAGACCTCACAACTTTGTGGTAACGTAAATCATCGAGTGTTTAGATATAATGCTCATGCTACATCCATATACGATACAGCTACAAAGAAACTTTCTGCAGGCTCACCTTTTTTCGCAAGGGCTTGTGTCAGCCTGTGTAAAAACTTAAACATTTTTAAGTTTGGGTACCTTGTAAGCATAGAACCAAATTTATTGTTCCTTGCACATACATATATTGTGACATCGGCGTCTTTCAGCATTTTAGGTACTTTTTGTGCAGCTTTTGTGGGGTATCTATTAAATATTATTAAAATATTGTTGCGGGCTTATTGGTTTGAATGATTATTAACACTTGCTGAATAATACCCACTTTATTTCTGAACTAAACTCGGAACACTACAACTTGATCTCTAACTACTAACTCACTAATTAACTGCACTGACCTAATTGATCGACCCTGGGAAAGCCAACCGGACCCCCTTTATATTGATCTCTGGTTCGGGTTCTAGAAGTTTTCGGCAGATAAGACTTATGGTTTGCCGAAATTTCTGGAACGCTTATCTGTCATTATCGCGGCCACTTTCCCTTATCAGATTTTTCTAGAAAATTTTCTTACGTATTAAGTTCTACAATTTACACTTCGTTACAATATTGTCTTCATAGTAATTTTCAAAATACCTCATCCAAGTGTTTAATATCCTAGTCGTGAAATTCTTCCGTTTTCAGATGACTTTGTGCAAAGGAAGTCATCCGGCGAGTACCAGAAATGTCCAAATTTGGTGTCTTTAAATGTCTAACACAGTCAGCCATGTAAAACCAGCGCTGAATGTTAACTTTGTTCCGAAAAAAAATGAAATGAATTGTTTCCTTTTTTAGTAAAATTTTAAGAAAATGACTCTTTTCAGAGTTCTGTAACTGAGGTAAAAAATTATATTATAAACCAAATTATAGATCATTTCGTACTCCTTCATAAATAATAATAGCTATTGTTACGCTACGTCGCTTAAAAAAAAGTTATTTCCGAAAAACTAAAAAAAAGTACAAAATTTTAATCTTTTTTAAGGACTGCGGATTAAGGTCAGGGATTCCAATGTCAAAAACCTTTTTTTTAACCTTTACCTTACTCCAAACATAAAAAACCCACAAAGAAAACCCAGATTACCTAACCTTTTGCAAAGTAGACGCTTTTTTCAGCATAATTTCTGGGCTACACATCTCTATGAAGTGAAGGGTTTCAAAAGATCCCACATGTATTTAATTAGGACAATTAGTATGTTGTCTCCTACCGATATTATGTTCCTGTAGTGTGTTCTATGTTACAAATTTTAATATAAGTTGATTTATGTGCACCTTTTCTGATTTTTTTAACCCTTAGATAATTCGTGGAACTCTTTAATTGGAGTTTTTATTTCAGGAAGTATATTAAAAATAAATAATAAAATTACAGGATATTTGCAATATTCTTAAATGATGCCGGGTCTATTTCATTTTTAAGCATCTTCGGCAAAATCTGTACCTTGTTTGATCGTTATTATGCTATCGTATTTTGTGAAAAGAGATTTGAAAAAGAAATTTGAAAAATAAATTTGAAATCTTTAAAAAGCTGCAACAAAATTTAATTTTCATCGAGTTTGAAGCAAGCAATTTTGCCGGGAGCGACTGATACCAGCAACGGTTTATTACTTTTTTTCTTTGACATAAATTAAGCATTCTACAATAGGTGTAGGCTTTAAAATGATTTTTTTCTTTGTGTTATTATTTCTAATTCAAATATGTACTTGGGTTTATTAAGATTTTATTTACTCAACGATTTGGGTATTAAAACGGTTGATATAATATTTAATAAGCTGTAAATCAGTATTAAAAACTGGTTCGTCATTCAAAATGCTTTCAAAATCTTTATCGCTGTAATGTCAAGGTTCTAGATTCGATCCCCGGTCAGGTAGATCAACATTTTAATTTTAATTTTATTGCAGACTGCAGTTGGTGGGATTAGTGGTCAAGAGTTCAGCAACAAATGCAGAAGTTTACACTTTTTTAAAGAAACGATTAATAACCAGGCTCAAATTAATTTCCTTATCCTCTATTTATTTCAAGGCTATTCAGAATGTTCGCAATTTTTGCAATAAGAAAATTACATATTCACCATTCTTTTTATTTTCACAGCAAACAACAATAAATATTTTTCATCCAGGTGCTCTATTTGATTGGCACCAACCATTTTGTTTTTATATGATCCACTCCTTTCTCCGCCACCATGACCACGCTGGCATGTGGGTTGCCGGATACGACGGAAGGTATGACGGATGCGTCTATGACTCTCAACCCTGTGATTCCATACACTTCTAGTTTAGATGTGACTACTGCCAGTGGATCTGTCCTTGGTCCCATCTTACATGTGCCCACTTGGTGGTTCTCTGGATCGGTGTAGTAGTGAATGCAACATCTCCAATATTCATCAGTGTCATAACTAAAAATAGAAAAATTTACTAGTGGTATGAATAATTTAGGTTTAGCTTTGTTGTTTTGGGCGACTTTAGTGATTAAAAGCATAATTGTTTGCATTATGCTTCAATAAAACAATCGAAGGAAAAGTCGTAAATCGTAATTAAAACCAAAAATACACACCTCGCAAGTTGGTTTTTAGCTTAAAGTTAAAAATTAACTTTAAAAAAGGGAAATTTTTGTTGAACTTTTAAAAATAAAGATTCTTAGAATGAGTAAAATTTTCAAGAAAAAGCGTGATTGTGAAAAAAGAAATTTTGAAATTTTGTATGACTTTTTTTTGTATGAATGTCAAATTCTTCAAAAATATTTGAACGAATGTTAACGTCTTTGAAAAGTTTAAATTCTGTAAAGCCTTAAAAATTTTCAAATCAATAAAAAATGTTTTAAGTCCAAAGTTGATTTGAAATTTGAGATTTGAAATCTGAGGTTTGAATTTTTCAAATAAGCAGAATTTTTCAAAAAGGGTCGAAGTGTACAAAATCTAAAATATCTGAAATTTCAAAACTGAAAAAAGAAGAATTTTTCAAAAGTTAAAATTTTTATAAAAATCAACATTTTTCAAAATCGTAATCCCAAAATAAATTTTGAGAAACAGAAAAAATAAAAGAAACACATTTTCAATACAGCGTAGAAATTTTAAAAAGGTCAAAGTTTTCAAACGCGATAGAATTTTCAAAATGCTAAAAATTTTTAAAATATGTAGATCGAATTCTTTCAAAAACATTTTAAATTTCAAGAAAAAGTGGAAACATGAAATAAATTTTGAATAAATCTCGGAGTTTTTAAACTATGCCAAAATTTTCGATAAGTTGAAATTTTTAAAAAGTTCGACATTACCATGTAATTATATTTCTTTTAAAAAAAGAAGAAATAAATTATTGCTTGCATTTACAGAAATGTGGAAAGCTCTAGAAAATCAAAACTTTAGAACAGGTCGAAACTGTCAAAAAAGTTTTTAAAAAAGATATAGATTTTGGAAAAGCCCAAATTGTACAGTCCAAATCTGCAAAAAATTAAAAGTTCGAAAAAGAAATTAAATAATAAAGTAAAAATTTTCAAATATAATTGGTATTTAAAATTAAAAAAAATTAAACCTTTAAAATGTTTGAAATTTTTTAAAGGTTTCAAATAAGTACAAATTTTAAAAAAGAGCTCGTTTTTATAAAAATCAAATTTTTCAAGCGGGTATAAATTTTGAAAAAGTCAGTTTTTTGGTCAAAATCTAAAGTTGAAATTGTGAAAGTAATTTAAAATAAAAAAAATTTAATTCAACAAAAAAAATCTGGGAATATTGAAATATTTAGAAAAGTCAAACATTATGAAAAAAAAATGGATTTCTTCAACAAAATTGGAATTGAAAAAGAGTCCAAATTTAGAAAAATAAAATTTGCATAAAAAATCTAAAAACCATTTTATTTTAAAGTAGCATTTTCGATCGCTTTACAAACTCTAGTAATGTCGAAAATAGTTTAATTTTGAAATCGAAATTTTCAATATATGTCAAAATTTTGAAGAAAACTAGAAATGACAAAGATAGCAATAGTAAAATATGAAATTTTTTAAAAAATGTCGCAATATTTAAACCAAGTCAAAATTTTTAAAAACGGAGAATTCCTCATAAGCAAAAGAATTTTCAAAAAGATCGAAATTTGAAATACGTTGAAATTAACAAGACGTGAAATTTTCAGAAAAAGTTGAAATGGGTGACCACTTTAAATGGGGTTGATTTTGAGAATAAATTTAAATTTTTAAAAAATTATGAATATTTTCAAAAAAAATACGACATTTTAAACAAAAGGAAATAATATCGGTAAAAGTCAAAATTTTGTAGTAAAGATTTTCAAAAATATCAAAAGTTAGAAAATCTAAATATGCAAAAAAGTGGAAATTAAAAATATGGTTTTTTAAGAAAGGAGAATGTTTGGGATCAACTTGAAAGACCGAGTCAGAAGCGAAGCTATCAGAGAGAGGACGAAAGTCGTCGATGTCATACAACGTGGAACCACTAATAAATGGCGCTTGGCAGGACACGTTGCCAGAGATGATATTAAATGGACAAAGATGATAATACAATGGGGACTCAGGGAAATTAAACGAAGTATCGGACGCTCTCAAACAAGATGAAGAGACGATAATCAGAGGCGAGCTAGCAAAAACCAATCTTGAATGCTTAAGATAGAGAGCAGTGGAAAAACATAGAGGAAGCCTATGTCTAGGAGTGGATGAGAACGGGCTAAAGAAGAAGAGAATGCTTCAAGAGGGTTAATTTCTTCAAAAAGAATAAGAATCTTTAAAAAACTTCAATTTTCGAGAAAAATCAAATTTATTTGCATACAAGTAAATTTCAGAGTGGATGATAACGGGCTAAAGAAGAGAATGCTTCAAGAGGGTAAATTTCTTTAAAGAGAACAAGAAATTTTAAAAAATCCAATTGTCGAGAAAAATAAAATTCATTTGCATACAAGTAAATTTCAATTAGGAACAATTTGCATACAAATAAATTCCAAATGAAGCGATAGTGATTTTTTACTTTTACCAAATTTCGAAAAAAAAATGAGAAATATTTTATCAGAATGAAACAGGACTTGTGCTTTTTTAAGTTCCACTCGCAAGGGGCAACCCAATTATACCTACCGCGAATTGGATATAGAAATAAAGATAGAAGGCGATGTACCGCCTCTTTTGAATATAAATAGATTGTAATTTTTGAGTAAAGGTCCGTTCGGTAACGAGTTTCCACAGTTTGGAAGTTGTATAGAAAAAGAGCCTCCATAGACAAAATTCTTCACGGTACCAAGCTTCACCGCGCAGAAATTTACTGTATTGTATGCCACAAGAATCTTGCCCTTAGTAGGATGAAACCTAACCCTTTTTGCGAGCATCTTCTATGCAAGTACTTGTAGCAAAAAGACAAGTCACCAACATTTGTCTGCACTCCAGTATTTTAAGAGCTCTGGCTATCAATTAGAAAAATAGCTTTTTTTAAATTGAATCACAAGGAATCAAAGTGAATTTTGGGACTCAACTCCAAACATAAGAGTAATATTCCCGTGTTGGTTTAGCTTGAGCTTTGTAGACAGTGAGCAGCCTGATGAAAAGTGAAGTACTTTTTAGCTTTAAAAGTAAGTCCAACTACTGAGAGGCAAAGTTGATGCACAGATGGTCTTTACAAGAGGAGTTAGTTCTTGGATTCACTTCTAGGCTAGACAGATTATATCCCATCCGAAGAATTTTACCATCCATGGGGATGTTGGTTGCATTATCGCTTGATGTCTTCTTATAGAAAACAATGGCCTGAATTCGACCAGATTTTTCCCCATTCCAGAACAATCCCAAGTTCCTGGTTAATCATCTGTAGCTGTTGTTTTCTTAGCCAATGTGATGCAGCCACTGTTAATAGTTTGTAGAGGAAAAAATATGATATGAGACTTCTAGCATCTGAGTAACTGTATATCGTATTGGAAGTTGAAATTAAGAGATCATTTATGTGTAACAAAAGTAGAGTAGGAAATTGAATGGACTCCTGAGGTACTCTGCATTAATCATAAATGGAATGGACTCCTGAGGTACTCTGCATCAATCATAAAAGTTTTAAACGAGATGCCATTAACGACGATCTGAAGAAATCGGTCAACAAGAAAACTGGATAAAAAATGACATCCGCCGGTGGAAGTCCATAAGACGTTAATTTGGAGAGAAAAAATCGTTGGCAGACTCTGTCGCTGAAGTAAGTAAAGTAAAGGTAATTTATGGAAGCAAATACAAGGTCAACTGATTGATTATAAATAATAAACTTGTTTTTATGGTCACTTTATTTGCGACTCCATTTTTATCCTAGAAAGAAAACTCTCCAGAGTGTCGGTCCTAGTTAATGTTCATACTTACCTATGTCTCTTATTACATTCTTCGTATTTAGTCTTATCAACGACAATGTCATATTTGTCATAAAGGATGGTTGTATTGATCAAATTTTGGACAATCCTTACTCCTTCCAGGATGGGATGAATATCTTCGGGGTTACTAAAGTAGTTGGCATGTATCAGTGGTGGATCAAATGGATTCTTAGTTCTCAAACTGATAGTTCCTCTACTTTTGGGTCGGAGTAATACCGGGGAAATAGTAATTGGAGTAGGAGCGTTCGGATTATCCGTATAGACAGGCTCACCAAGAACACCACTCCTGGAACAGCTGGCTAAAGGTCCATCGAAAAATAGCTGGAGATCGGGCTCTCTACCATTAGGATTGGCGTATTTTGTGTTTATTCTGGCAGTCATCTGAATTATACCTAGAATAAGAGACAGAACATTAAAAATTGCAATATGCACTGTTTTTAATAAGAGGAAGTATAAGAGGATAACAAGAAAGAATATTATTTTTAACTTTTTTCATATCCAAAATCTAATTACTAAATTATTCGAAAATCAGCGAAATTTTTTTTAACACCATATTCTCCCTGACACACGATTATCATGACATTTAATACTGTCAAACCTCCCTATAACGAATTTTCATATACTTAATTTCTCTATATAACAAAGTTTTTCAAAGAACGTAGCACTTTGAGCAAATTTATACGTAATATTACCTCCATTTAACGAACAGGATATCTCCTTATAAGATTTTTCATAGTTTATTTAGTTTTAATAATGGCCTTTAGTACAAAGAAAGTTTTTAATGCCTCATGCTGATATTTTAAGGTTTGATTTGTTTATAATTGTGCCTCGTTCGAAATAAGGAAATACTCAATTTTTGGGATATCCCATGCTAATGACTTTGTTTACCTGCTAGTAGTGGTTAAGAGTTTAAGAACACACATGAACTTATTTTTAATGCATTAAATAAGTGCGAGGTATTTTTTTGAGCAGCAAACATTTTCTAAATTCTCTCTTTAAACAGAAATAACAGATTTTTTTAATTAAATTTAATTTATGTACATATGTTTCTTTATATATTTTTAAATAAATGTGTAATATAAAATTTTCACGTGATTTGTACATTTTTAATGATACCTCCCTATAACGAAAACCTCTCTATAGCGAATTTTTTGCAGGATCTTGGAATTTGCTATAAAGGGGTTTAACTGTATTTTTATTATTTTAGTATTATCTTTTAATTAGTCAAAATTTCCTGTTTCTTGTTAAGTATTTTGAAAAATGTAGTATAGCATTCAGTTAAAATTTGTTATCACTGACCACAAGTAATAACGAAATATTGATGTCTAATAGACACCATTTCTGCTGATTATAATATTTCATTTATGCTGAACATCTAACAATCTAATGATATTCTGGGCCTAGTAGAAGATAAAATGTCATATAGTCTTGTATTACATATTTTAGAAATTTAAATTTCTAAACAGTTTGTCACTAGTCTTCAATTGGGCCTACAATCTACCGATTTTCCAAAAAGTTAACTAAATACAGAATAATTAAGCACAACATAATATTAAAAAACTTTCTGTAATGTTACTTAAACCTACGCCAGCGATAAAATAATAAAAAACTAAAATAAGTACAGTTTTTCGTTAACAGTTCATTAAGTGTTCGGTCTACTTACCCGTTGAAGTCATTGGACCAGTCCTATAACTCAAATACTCCTCTAGTACATTTTGGTCCAAAATATTAATATATCTTTCTTTCCTTAGCAGCAAATGCACGTTTAGGCCGACATGATTATCCAAATTTTTTCCAACGCCTGGTAACTCGTGTACTTGTTTAATGCCAACTCTATCGAGTTCTTTCTTAGAACCGATACCAGACAGGAGGAGAAGTTGTGGGCTGTTTATGGTCCCAGCTGACAAAATAACTTCTTTCTTGGCTCTAATAATATATTTTCTTTGGTTGTATGTAAATTCGACACCGTTAGCCATCTTTCCATTTTCAGTATCTCTAACTAAAATTTTTGTAGCTGTCGCATTGATCATAACATCAAGGTTTGGCCTTTCTCTGGCTGGTCTTAAGTATGCTCTAGCAGAACTCATTCTGACTCCATCTCTGAAAAAAAACTAAGTTTTCTTAAATGTTTGGGTATTTTTTTAATTAATATTGAATAAGTCACAGAAAAACACAAACAACTAAAATAAGCATTTCTTTACTTGCTGTTGGTTTGAGGTATGACAAAACCACTGTTGTATTCCCCATTCAACTCGTTTCTAACTGGATATCCTAGCTCTTCTGCACCTTTCAAAATATCGTAAACAACCGTTGGCGTATCTTTAAATCTATTGGTAGTCATGGGCCCTCCGGTGCTGTGGTACTGCGGTTCAACTAAAGTACCGATTTCTGTGTTATCTTCGGACTTCAAGAAATATGGAAAAACTTCGTTTGCGCTCCAGCCTTGATTTCCCGCCTCAGCCCAGCTGTTGTAATCTTTTTCTATACCTCTCATGTAAGTCATACCGTGTAATACTCCCGTTCCTCCAAGAACTTTTCCTCTAGGCCAGTTGCATCGTTGTCCGGGGTACGCAAGACATGCGTTTTTCTCGGGTTCAGTTTTGTAGTTCCAATCAAGGTAAGGGTTGCCATGATAGCTTCTGTACATGGAAGGTACCTGGGAACCTGATGACAATAGAAGTTAAATATTTTTTTCTACACTTAAATGTACATATATCACTGTTTTTATACAAATTGCTAAAAGAATTGGTAAGCGTTATTAGAGTAGAAAACGGATGTAATTCATATCAAAACCAGTATGGATATAAAATCCTCCAATCATGACGTGCGGTAAAGAAGCAAATGTCATTTTTAAATTGAAAATTATATCATAAGCTGTCAAATTGACATATCTATCCCCTTGGGCTTTCCAATTCATAAAAAAATATCTAAAATGAGTTATTCTAGTGCAGAATCAATCAGTGTTACCCCAACTAACATTCCAGAAGCGGCAACTTGAGGCATTTCAGAAGTCAAGTAGTTTAAATATTAATTTTGTTATAATAAATTTATGATTTTTCATGGACAAGTGACACATGGCATAACCAAGTATTTTATGTAACAAGCAGCTGGAATATTTTTTTTACCTCAAATATTTAAGTTTTTTTATAAATCCGAAGTTTTTCACGAAATATGAACTTTTTTTCTCAAAATTTGGTCTTAAAAATAAAGCGTTTTTTTTATAAATTTCGATTTTCTGTATAAATTTAAGCCTTTATTTTAAATCCGGAGTTTCAGCTTGAACATTTCAAACTGTAAGACTTAGCTTAAGTATAAATTCTGAGCTGAAAGAGAAAATTTTCAGTAACAAAGTCAAAATTTTCAAAGAGAATTAATTTAAAAGCGTTTCAGAAAGTTTAGTTTAACCTCACAATCTTGGTTTTTCTTCTCTAATTTTTATTTCTAATTTAGTATTTATAACTTTTGAACTTTCGAGATTAAAATCAAAAATTCGATTATAATCAACGAAATTTAAAAACGCTCTTTCATAGAATTTATTTTTTCAACAATGTTGCGTTTCTTTGCACATGTTAACATGCAATTTTTAATTTTTTACCTCAAAATTTCTCAAATCTCAAGTTTCATATTAATTTGCAAAATTTGGATCTTTTTTTCAAAATGCTGTGCTTAGATATAAACTGGAAATATTTAACCTCAGGATTACCAAATTTGTCTTTAACATTTATTTTAAAATTTTCAATGGAATCCCAACATGTCAATTTTAAAAAGACAATTTTAAGAAAATAATTTGAAGTTCCAATACTAAACTTGAAAATCTGAGGCAAACGTAGAGATTTTTGAAATATTTTAATTTTTATTTTTTTTTAAAATATTGATGTTAAAGGTCGAAAATTTTGAGAAAAAAATTTTTTAATTCAAAATTTAAATTTGTTTAAACTTTTTTATCCAAATTTTGCTTTTAATGTTAAAATTTAAATAATTTCGAATTAAATTGAGATTTCAGTCTTTTTGTCAAAATTTCAACTATTTGCTGATTTTTTTTCCAAACTTACAGACTTTATGACTTTCAGATGAAATGACGTAAAGTCTGTAGTTGAGAAAAAATCAGAAAATATTGAAATGTTGACAAACTGAAATGCGTACCTTAAATCTTAAATATTAAAAAAGTTGAATTTTTTCACACCCCTCAAACTTTTTTGTCTTTTTCTCTTTCTTCTCTTCGATTCTTCTCTCTCTCTCTCTCTCTCTCTCTCTCTCTCTCATTCTCTCTATCTCTTTTCCCTTTAAAATTTTAACTTTGTTTCATAAACTATGACAAACTTGGATCTTAACCTTGAGATTTTTAACTTTTTCCTAAAATCCGTATTAACTTTGAAATAAGAAAAATAGAAATTCCAATTTTAAACATTCTAAATAAAGTTGAAATTTTCAGAATAAAATTTGTAATTTTTTTTTTCTGAAGTTGTTTTCTCGATCAGCTTTGCCATATATAAACAATAAGGCACGCCACTTCAAGCGCGAAATTTCGACTTGGGGATTTTATTTTATTTTTTTTTCTTTTAAGATTTCGATTCTAATCCCAAAATTTTGACTATTTTTTTAATTTTAAATTTTAACTTAAAATTTTGCTGAGATTTCATTAAAAATTCTTTGAGTTTTTGTTTTAAATTTTAGATTTCCATTTTTCTTTTGTAAGCAATTTAGATTGTAAATTCAAAAGTTCAGAAAAATGTTGTATTTTAATATATTCAATTGGAAACTTGGACGTTTCATGGCACAGTTTAGAATTTAATTTTACATTTTTTCTAAAAGTTCGGTTAAAAAATCAAAATTTTAACTTTTTATAGAAACTATGGCCTTATTTTCAAAATTTCAATTTTTTTCAGAATTGTAAACTTCTATTATAGTTATTCAAATATTTGAACTTTTTTCTTAATATTCTAATTGTAAACTTTCATTGATATATTTTTTTTATAAAATTATAATTTTAAACGCTAACATTCTGTTATAATATTAAAGTTCAAAATTTTCTGAAAATTTTTAATTTTTCCAAATTTTAACTTTAATTTCAAAAGATTTCCTATTTCTTCCAAAAGTTGTAATATAGCTTTATTAAACAATTTAATTTTTTTAATAAAATTCCTGTCTGCGACTCTGCTTCATTAAAAAAAAAAACGTAGGACCGTCAAATTCTAATTAGACACGCAGGCGTCTGAACTATTTGGAAAGACCCTGGTAATGCAGTGAATATTATCTTAGTATGGAACTATGTAATAATAGATTTTTCTCCATTTGTAATCTGGGAACACTTAAGCCATCCCATCTTTTCAAGTCTATTGTAATATTCCCTCATTCAAAAGATTTGGAGTTTATTTTCGAAATTTTTTATCTATCAAAAAGTGTCTACATTTAAACTCCAAATTTTGTTTAAATCTCCAAATTTTTCATAACCTCAAAAATTTTGTTTGAAGTTTAAAATTTCTAAAAAAAGCTAAAATGTTAAAATTAAAATCCAAAATTCTAGATTTGAGTAAACTTTTTATAATTTATGTTTTTTTAATTTTCTAAATTTCTTGTTGCCTTAAAATGTTGAAAAATAAAGTCTTGAGTTTGTGAATCGACTTTAAATTTAAATTTAGTGTTATCAAAAATAATAACTTAAAAAAAAACCTTCTTCATAAAAATAAAACACGAACATTTTCTGACAAAATTTGAAAATCATAAATTTGTATACTTATATTTTTAATGCTAAAAGTTACAAATATAAACTCGGAATACAAAAGAAATTTTAAATATTTGACTTTCTAAGATAAAAATTTAAGATTTCTAGAAATGTTGAATTTCGAGATTTATGTCAAAATTTTGAAAAACTTTTTTTGTGGATTTCATTTTTCAAGAGACTTGTTAAAACCGTTGACTTTTTCTCCCAAAAATAAAAATTCCAAGTTTTAACTCAGGACATTGTGAAAAATAATAAAAGTCGAAAATAAAAGCTTTTAAATTTCTTACCTGGGGGTTCATCTCCTCCGGCTTCCAGCAAAAGCACGTTCCACTGCGGTATCTCGGATAATCTTCCGGCTACCACCGCGCCCGCTGCCCCACCCCCAATCACAATAAAATCATATTCTTCTTGGGGATTTATCACAGGCCTAACCCTCTGGCAAATCTCCGATACGTCACATTGGTTCGTAATGAGCGTATTCAATAAGCTCATAAACATTAAATACGAACTTGCCCCGCATGTGTTATCTAACGGAGGTCCGATGTAAGGAGTATTGCACCCACAACTCATTTTTCCTTGACTGATATGAATTAGTTGCGGAAAATGTCTACTCGCGACCGTATTTATAGTAAAACGTTAACCGATACTATAAATTATAACTAAGTATTGGGCTTTGGAAGAGCAAACTTTTGTGATAACAGTTGAGTTGAGATAAAATTTTTGATTACGGAAGAACCACCACTTCTTAGAATAGTTACCAATTTACTCTGCATAGTATTGCATGTTTACTTTTGGATAACTTACTAACAAATCTATAATTAAACAAATTCGGGCATTAGGTTTTTTAGATATTTATCATGTAATCAGTCATGGGGATCTCAGTTGGAAAATTTATTCGATTGTCAACCTAATTCTGGACAAGGGCCTGTTAAAAAATTATAAGTTATTACCACGCGATCACCTTTTCAACTTACCAATACACTTAACTATAATTTAAACAATTGAACTAGATAGCGTAATTTCAGTAATGCACTAATCGTAACTTCTGCATGAACATGTTTGTTTTCTAGTTGATTGGTTTTGTTGCAAAAAGTGATTCATTGGTAAATTGTACGTCAAAGACAGGAAGTCCAAAATTTGTCTGACATTGGAATTTTTGCTTAATTTTGTAGATCGAACGTTTTTATTTAAACATTTGACTTTTTATGTAACAATAGTAGCCGTGATTATTTCTGGGGATTTGGCGTAAAATAAATCATTGTGATGCTTAGTGGAGATAAAGCTGAACGAAAATGACTTGTAAATACCATACAGTTTTCATCTCATAAGTAAATTTACTTTCCTCTTTGGTAGGTAAACTGAATCACCATTAAATTACATGTTTTTGTTTGATTTATTAGAAAATTTTTGTATAATTTATTGTATGATTGGAGGTATTACATTTTAACCGAGCGCATAAAATTAGAAATTTATGTATGCGACATATAATATGGCAGATGACTGGTGCAATTTCTTTTTTTTTTAACTAAGGTGGTCAGGCGTACCTGAGGTTTGGGATGCCTAAGCAGTGGTACGGAGTTCCACCCCCGATTAAAAATTATTAAACTAACAATAAATTGTTAGTGCTTTGATCTTTTTAAGACAATTATTGGTCATGTTCTATATTTACTCCAAAAGATTTATTGTTAATTACTTTAATCAACATTTGTAAGGTGGCAACTACCAAATTACGCCACTGTGAAATGTTTTGCGTCACAAATTTTAATACCAATTGGGTAGTTTATAAGCAGGGGAGACTGGGCTTTTGTCGACCGCCCTTTTATTTTGGGTGTAATCTGGCAAAAATATATTTTTTTTTAAATTTCAAAGCCTGAATTTGTAGTACAACTAATAACGTCCCTTAAAATCGCAGAAGTTTGGTCAAATTGTATTAGATTATATAACTTATATCAGTTGGAGCAAAAATTGCATTTTTAAAAATGTCAGGGAATTACGGACCTCTCTGTAAATCGAATAAAAAATGGAAAAATGTTGTAAAAAACCTTTTACTATTAATTAAAAGTGACAGAAGACTTAATATGAGAAAGAAACAGTGAAGTGAGAAATGGTAATAAAAATCAGTTGAAAATAAAATTATTATCGTCTCAAAAAACTATTAGAAGTTGCCGAAAAATAATGCTGTGCTGAGAATTTGCATGAATAATCACTTATATGTTTCAAATACTCGAAGATAGCTTGTGAAATGTAAAGAATTTAGTGATTCATAATTCCCCGACAAAAGTGATCCATAATTTCCCGAAGGTCCTCTTTTACAGTATGGTAGCATATGAGTAACCAAATACGAACTTCATGGAAAATTTCATGTTATGTCGAAGACTTAAGATTTCGTGAATATTATGAAGATTTTTGCCTGAGTTGGTTCTCGAAATTTGTGATTAAATTAGAGGGAACTCAAAGTGAAAAAAGAAAAATTTCGGAGTATTATATTTTATTTCTATTTGATATCGAAGCGAGGTAATGCTTCGTGTACACAAGATGAATAGTGAAGATAAAATCAGCTTAACATGGGGCGAGCTGATGACAATTATTTGTAGCCGTCAACCACTACTAGACAAAAGAATATAAAGCTGGTCCCCGTGGTCCAGAACACTCCAGTCTCTCCTATATATTTTAATTCATTACATTATACAGGCTGGACCATAAGTAATGGTACATAAAGCAAGAGTAGATTTTTTGCACAAAAATACCGTGATTTAGCCACATTTACCTTATACCAAAAGTTGATATTAACAGAGATATAGGGTGTCATAGTTGAAAAAAAAATTGTGATTTTTTCTCATAACTGATGAACACGTTCTTCTATAGACAAGAAATTTCGCCTTCATGTACTCTTATTTTAAATAGATTTTTTTATTAACCTACATTTTTTACGTAAAAAAGATATACCCTCTAAATGTTGACACAAGCAACCGTTTTCAAAGTTGCCTTCAAAGTTTGCAGTACGTTTATTTCTAAGTTATGTAAATGTGAATTTTTCGCAATAGGTTTCAAAATAAAAGTAATAAAACTAATTCTAAAATAGTTTATATTAAATATTATTCTACTGAAATTATTATTACACTTATTTGTTAAATTTCCAAAGCAAATTTAGATAAAATACCAAAACAAAATTCATTTTCAAAAATAAGTATGTGAGAAATAAACTTTTTCATGTAAAGGGATTGTAAACAATTAAAAATCTGGCTGTCTTTTATTAATACTCATCTCCAAATATCTGCTTTTCCGCCCAGACTAATAAAATTTTCTTACGCGGACTCGGAGATCATATCTCACATCTAAATGTTAGAGAATAAATTAGGTCTTACTTTTTTGGATTTTCTTTATTGAAATTTTTAAAATTTAGATAATATTATTATTAGCAAAGTAATATCTGACATGAATTAGTTTCAAAGCTGTCTTATGATTACTTTTTTTCACGCCTACTTCAAAAATTTAATATCTTAGTAATTTAAAACCAAGGCACATCAAGCTTTAAAGGCAAATATCTTGGAAACGGTCGCTTGTATCAACATTTTGAAAGTTCATCTTTTTTTACGTAAAAAATGTAGGTGAATAAAACTATCTATTTAAAATAAGTATATATGAAGGCACAAAAAAGTTATGATGCTTTAGAATAAAACAAGGTAGCGCAGGTGGCGCCCCGTATGAGTTACTGACAATCTCTTAGCAAATTAGAATTTCTTGACCAAAGAAACCCCCATATGCCAAATTTCTTGTCTATAGTGAAATGTGTCAATCAGTTATGCGAAAAATTCACATTTTTTTTAATTTTGACATCCTATATCTTTGTTAATATCAACTTTTGGTGTAAGGTAATTGTGGCTAAACCACGTTATTTTTGTACAAAAAATCTACTCTTGCTCTATGTATCATTATTCATGGTCCAGCCTGTATATTTTAACTCATTTATTTATTGATTAATATGTAAAATTGTTACAGCAATCTTAACTTGGTTTAACTTCATATAATTGACAATTTTAACCTTACTTTGTAGAGTTCTTCAATATTCATAACTAATAAACTTCATTAACGATTAAAACAACAACAGATATTAAAAATTCCACGATGTTTCGATTAATGTTTGCTATGACCGGACCTGGTTTCGCTTTTTAGCGTCGTCGGCTGTTATACCAGCGACTTGTTTAGCCGTTGTTATGTTAACAATATTCGTGGATCACAGACTTCTACAACTATTTTATATAATCCGAACTCTTGTCAAAAACTTCAATTAGAGGTGTGTTCAAAAGATCAAGCTACTCGTTCATAAGTGTAAATTGATTAAATTGGAAATATTTGTGAGTTTCTGTGGCTTTGAAACAATTAGGCTTTTTGGTAAATATGCAATACTCTGTTCGAACATGCAAGTTTATGTTGTGTTTCTAATAGATACTTTACAAAATTTGATCTTTCTGGATGTATATTTCTGAAGGCAGCAAGATGTTGGCTGTACCTAATATGAAAATTACGTGATGTTTGATCTTGTGGACAGCATTATACTCAGAGCAATTCAATTTAAATCTGGTATTTATATTCCATAGTTTCTTACACCTTGGTTGTCTTAAATTACTGAATATCAGTAGTTATGATTGTTCTTGGACGATGACAATTCATAAACAATTCTTAAACATATGTCGAGGGCTTTTGTAGTCAAAAGGAATTTGCTACGATGCAAATTTAAAATAAAAGAATTAGTTTGCCCACACAATGACCTTTGCACCTTTAAGGATTGCGTCGTACGTCTGGTCATAAGCAATAAGTGAAACTTAAAATTGTCTTGAAGAATTTAGGCAAGCTTAGAATTTTGCTATCATTGGTATAAGACTGTTTGCACAGGTCTGCAAAAAATATTTTTTCTCAGCGACATGAAATATTTTTGGTAAATATTATGTTTTCGATTCTAAGGGTGCATTTAGATTAGAGACTTATTTCATGATAGAAATCTCAGGTATCTGAGACTAAATTTCCTTGCCCGTTTGCACTGTGACACAAATGTAACTGAATAAAATTGCTGACACTTCTTGCTAAGATAAAGTTTCAACATAAAATGTCTTTTCTGCTTTAAACGATTAATAGATTTTGTCTAATTAGATTTACAAATTACTTATATAAAATAGTATCTCAATATTATAAGTGATAGACAATAGTTTATCCAAAAAAATATCTCGAGAGAAAGTGGACGACTACAACTTCTGCGATATATGTCAGACACTAGCTGAAATTTGTGTCGTCATTTTGTATCGGGTAATTTATCTCAGCTGCGTGATTAGCCTCAGATAGCTTCACTCAGGATGGTTTACACTTGATATAATTATATCAGAGGGAAATGTACGGAATAAAGTGTCCAATCCAAACACATCCTAAAACTATTTCCCCCCATCACGTGCATACGTTCATACAAAATATTTGTATGAAAAATTGTAACACTAATGAAAAATCACCATGTTACTCAAATGGACTAAGGAATATTTTTTATTACAGAAAATGTTATAATTATAATATTAATTAAACTGCGTTATAAAAAAAGTATCAATTTTTTTATATCATGTGATAGCATTTCGTATTTCATTCTTTTATTTGATACTTACCCAAACAGGTTTCCACTTTCCATTTCCTGTTTCCCGTTTGAGCATCCAGCAGTATGATAGCTGACTAGCATATTGATATCTCATTTTTCTTAGCACCACATGACTCTCAGTATGCACATCTTGCTGAAATCTTTTATTCTGCCCATCACTATATGCTCCCAATTTTTGAGGAAAATAATCGATACGGGAGCGTAAGAAATGAACTTTAAAATTCATCTTTCATCCTTGAACTTTATACGCGGCCAGCAGGTGTTGTACGTTGGTTTTGTATTGAGGGTCCTTGGGATTATCCTAAAAATGGTACACTATGTCTTTGAGAGCCATAGGATTTTTTTCTTCTTTGCTTCTAAATCAAAAGGACCGAATACCAATTTTCGTATGTAGGGGTTAGAAAAAACCCTTATATGTACACTTTTAAGAACTTCGAACACAGATACATTTATTAAACGTGCTGTATCATTTGGTAGTCATTAAAAAGCTGCTTCATAACCTTCAATTTAATATAAAGGAGCAGTAATAACATATTTTAAGAAGAAACCAATGTCGCATTAATAACGTAATTTTTAACTTGATTCCACATCCTGCTCAGAGTACTTCGAAGGCATAATAGGGTTGCCCTTTGCGAGTGGATTGAACTTAAAACAAAAAGTGGAGGCGTTTCGAAGTGACCTATTAGTTTTTGTCTAATGAACATTTTTGGCTCTTAATCTCTCATCAGCAAAGAAAGCAATAATATTTTGTATAACCTTTCTTTTGGCCCAAGATCATCGTTAGAATACTGAAATAATAAATCTAAACTTTTTTACACCATCAGTACTACCTTTGTTCTATTACCCCTCGTCCATAGCCGTCACCAACCTATTTTTCTTTTTATTTATTTTAACACATAATAACTGAAGGTAAAATCACCTTTGCATGGATTTTTTAATATCTAGAATAGGCTGCCTAGTTATGTATTAAATCAAAATTTTTTTCTAAATGGCACTACAAATATTACTTTTAAAAGAAGACAGGACATTATGAAAGTTTGCAAGTATTTTTCCGAGATTAACTTAGTTAAAATTTATAAAAAAACCGTATAGCAACCTTGTGCAGTATTTTGGTTGCGACCTGTTTTATCTTAACAATAAGTACAAAACAATTTCTATGAAATGAAGAAAAAAAGGAAAAACTTTGGGGAAACATGACCTACAACATGTAAAAAGGTTATAGGCGGTGCTGGATTTACGAATAAGCTATACAAGCTATAGCTTAGGACCCCCACCATCTTGAAGGACTCATAAAAAAATCATATTTGGATAAACAGTGTTGCCCAGAAGAAGTTGTAGGGAAAAATAGGGTTGAACACCTTTTTTTAGCCGTTAAAATTGTCGGTACAAGGAAGGCTCATGCAGAATTTTTTTTTTGGTTACCAAAATTCTCCCCGTACCTCAAATAGCTCAAGCCCTCATCAAGTTTAAATCCGGCTATGGTTGTGAAGACGTCCAATTCTCAAGTTTAATTTTTTTTGTAATAAAACTCATTATTCTTTAACGAAACTTAAATCATTTAAACAACCATTTTTAAAATTAATAAGCTTCTCTTCTGAGAAGTGACACACAGACCAACGAATAGAAATGGTTAGAGGTCGTTTTTAGTGGTAAATGGAGTCAATAACAATTTTAAAATGGTGCAACAAATAGTATAACTATTTAGAAAAAGTTCCTCTCTGTCCAGAGTGATATACAGTGAACTTCAGATATAATAAACCACAAATGGGGGACCTTTAAAGAGTTTGTTTTAGTCGGGTGTTCGTTTTAAACGAACAATAATACATGCTTCCTTAAGGAGCTTTGTACCATAATTTTATTCGTTACAAACAGTCGTTTGTTATTTACCGAGTTCGTTGCATTTCAAGTTGACTGTTTACAATTAATTTGATGCCAAATTTCCCCATATTTAAGTGTTATGGCAGTTGGTTGGTTGCTGATAAGTAAACACGACCAACGCGAAGGCGATTGTGGTTTGCAATTTTCATATTTTTGAAAAATATTGAGGTTTATTTTTTATAACATTAGCTTTAATCTCCTTAGTTTCAAGTTTTTTTAAAAGTTTTCAGTTAACGCTTCTTTCTTATAAAATTTATTACCCAAAATTTGGATAAAAACTTGTTCACTTTTACCGAAAATTTTGATTTTTTAAAGTTTTGATGAAGATAAATTTTATTTTTGATTTTTCGAAACTTAAGAATGTTAACCTAACGATATAAAGTTTTTCGCTCGTTTTGATTTTTTCATTTACTTTATTATCAAGTAATGCTAAATAACACGACCTTTTTATTCTTCATGGTGGACTCTTATAGGTCGGAAACATTATGTTTATTAATTTTATTTAACATTTCTACGATCCAGTTTAATATTATTAAAAATGTTTATAATGTTTTTGACCAATACGAGTCCATCATGAAGAATAAACCTATTCCTTTAACGGGACGAACGGACTTCGAAAATGGTGAGTGCTTTTAACTACTAAGCTGAAGAAATTTCGGCGGTTAGGAACAGTAATCACTAAGAACGTGTAAGTTCGACCCGCAAGTGTAGTTCAATGCCGGAAGGGGTATTAGCCCCCGGAGTAGTTGTTTCTTGTGGATCGAGCTTAAAATATTTAAATTTTTACCACCGTATATTATTTATATTTTTTTAATTTATTTAAATTTTTTTATTTTTAAGTATTTCTTCCTTATTGTTCCCTGTCCATGTTATGTACTGCTGACGAGCTCAAATGAGAGCGAAACATCAATATCCAGTGCTACAACCTTTTTTATATATTTTGTATATTTTTATCTTTTTATAATTTATCAAAAAATCTTAAATAAACTAACCTATTTTTCTGTCAACTGTCATCAGGTGACGTTTTAAATAAATTTAGATATCAGTAGTCATATTTTAACAACTGAATATTGTCAACAAACAATAAAAGTTTAAATATTTCCAAACTAGGTCGTAGAAATGTTAAATAAAATTAATAAACATCTGCTTTTTGTCGGAAAATTAATTACATCTAGAGCTGTTTTGTACCAAATCAGCTGCAGTTTAGCTTTTTTAATAGACGAGAGCTTTCTCCTGACAATGATATTATTTGTGAAGTTTTTAAATTACGATTAACTTCAAAATTCGTCATTTAAAAACTACTGCCTCTCTGTATGGTAATGTTTTCACTTCTGCAGATTGCAATTCTTAACCGAATTTTGCCATTTTTGTTTCCATCAATTTGAACTTTCTCGAAATAGAACTCTATTGAATTTGAAAATGAATGACCAATTAGTTTAAATTCTGTTGAAGGAAAACATAGTTTACTAGAGCAAAGTGAAACATAGAACTCTCAGATTTCCATAACTCATATAAATATTTTACCTAATTCACTTTTATTTTCGAGAAAAATTTATTTAGCAAAAAATATTTTTTCTATTTTTCTGTTTTTATTTCATAGAAATTGTTATGTGCTCTTTGTTCATGTAATCTGTATATCTCAATGATGGGAAAATTGTGATAACCGTATCAAAGCTGACACGTAACAATTTATTTTTGTTACAACAATAATCGCATTCAATAACGTGAGATGATATCTGAAACTCTAGAAACTACACATTAGAAATAGATACCGAAATAGCATGTACTCCACTAATTGTCGTAAAAATAGAAGCTAAACCAATTGCACATTGGCTTGTCTTTAACGCCTTACAGTAGGTGCACTGAACAAGATACTTACTACCGAACAAAACATTTTTATTTGAAACCACTACAACTGGTAATTATGGGAAATGTAATGTAATACTTAATATTTTTTAGGAAACGTATGTGATATAAGGTAGACGTTAGGAATAGTTTTGAGAAAAAAGTAGCTTTGCATGTTGAACCTGAAAGTTTATTTAAAACCAATTTTCTTGTAGTGTACTTTTGGTTTAACCAGCTATTTTTGGTCTTTAATTTCGAAATGTAGTTTTCTCCTCAGAATTTGTAGAAGCTTTTACCAATATAGTTTTTTTTTTAAATTTAAAGTACACAGTCACAAATTTCACTTTTTTCCTAAAATTTTATCTGTAAACCTTAGATATTGATCTTTTCTAGACATTTTATTTTTTTTCTTTCCACTAGATTTCAACATTTCGAAAATTGCTCTAGAAATTTTGGTAATTTTTAACATGACCTTGACAAATATTTGTGTGAAGTACTAAACGATACCTCGTAAAATTTTAACTTAAGACCCAGTTTCATGCTGTTTTATGCTCTATTTATAACATACTGATATAAAGAGCAGGTTGACGAATGCATAATTATTTAAATTATTAAATTATTTAAAAGTTAGGCTAGGATTCTTCAGAAAACGTAGAAGTCTTAAGCTGGTAAGAGAAGAGAGCACGAAAAACGCAGCGTCCGATCGAAAGTATTTCGAAATACAACATTATCGAACTAATCGAAGACTCTTTACTCTTTTGAATCTTCTGGTTCTTTCCTAATGGCTTATCTATCTAAATTCAAGTTAAATGTTCACCTTTTTTTACACAGATTAACTAGGATTGTAACTGATGGACAAAAAAAATCTAGAAAACCTTATTTATTGATCGTCGTGACAGAATATGAAGTGCGCCAGTGTAACAAAGAATTAAAATTCTGAACAGATTTATGACGAGTTTATAGAAATGGGTTTATTTTATTCAGTTTAATGTGTAACCAAGTTGGGATACACTTTTCCTTGACATTAATTAAGCAGTTTGCAACTGATGCCGGCTTTTAATAAAACAAGTGATTATTTGGCTCATATTTTATTTGCAAAGTAAATATATACTTTTCGTTTATTAAGATTATTTACTGAAGGATTTGATTATAGCAACAGTTGATCTAATGTATAATATGTAATATTGTCTAAGCCATAAACATGTCTTAAAAATTAGTCCCTATTGTAAGAAACTTTCAAAGTCTTTATCACTATGGCAAGTAAATTATTTATTATTAGTTCCACATAACTAAATACCTTGCGGCTGACATATTAAGAATATGTGTATCGGTGGAGATGGTAAAATTTGGAATAAAATATAAAAAATGTTTTTTCTTTATTCTAGGGTTTGGGTTTAATTTTAAATGCAAAGGTTGAAAGGTACAAAAAATGTTGTTTTAACACAAAATTTGGACAGTTCTTCTTCTTCTTTGGCCCCTACTCATCCACTCCTGGACATAGGCCTCCTTCAAGTTTTTCCACCACTCTCTATCTTGAGCAATCAAGATCCAGTTTTGCCAGCTCGCCTCTGAATATCATCTCTCCATCTTGTTTGAGGGCGTCTGACACTTCGTGTAGTTGCCCTAGGTCTCCATTGTATTATCGTTTTCGTCCGTTTAATATTATTTCTGGCGACGTGTCCTAAACGTTCTATGACATCAATGCCTCTCATTTTCTCTCTCTCTCTCTCTCTCTCTCTCTCTCTCTCTGATGGCTTTGCTTCTAACTTGGTCTCTTAAACTAATCCCCAACATTGGGCGCTCTATCGCTCGTTGGCATACCCTCAAACGATGCACCCTGTATTGTGTTAAGGTTAGTGTCTCGACGCCATATGTCATGACAGACAATATGCAAGAGTCGAAAACTTTCCGTTTCAGGTTGATGGGAATGTCCGGTTTCCTGAGGATGTGATCAAGTTTTCCACATGCCGCTGATGTCAAGCAAACTCATCTGCTGATTTCTGCGGCCTGATTTTCTGTGTCAAGCCTAATCTTGTGGCCAAGGTACACGTATTCTTCAACCACTTCAAGTGAGTAGTTATTGAGCTGAATATTGTCTGGTCTCATGACCTTCGTTTTTTAAAGGTTCATCCTCAGTTCTATGGTATCAAGACTTCTTTCAACCCTCTTAACATATTTTTAAGTTCTTTCGCGTCGGTGTTCATTAGAATGATATCGACTTTCCGTCGATATTGACTCATTTCTGTTGCCATGTCAGATTTTTGGAGACATCTTGTAGTGCGAGTAAACAGCTTCGGCGAAATAGTGTCGCCTTGTCTGACTCCTCCTTGGATGGGAAACCTCCCGATGACTAAATCTTCTTCAGCTTTGATGTGAATAGCAGCTTATTTATAGATGCTTTTGATGAGGTTTGAGTATCTTGAGTCAATCCTGGCAGCGTTCATCGCATGTAAGATTGCCCAGATTTCTACAGAGTCGAAGGCTTTTTGGTAATCAACGAATACCAAATAAATTGACAGATTGTATTCAATGTTGTTGTTGATCAGGATGCGCAGTGTTTAAATGTGATCGATCGTGCTGAAACCCTTTCTGAATCCAGCCTGTTCCATCAAGCTTATTGTTAGAAAGGTTGGTGATTATTTTGGTTAAGAGCTTGTATAGTAGCAAGAAAAGACTGATAGGTCGGTAGTTTTTGATATCCGTTTGATTGCCTTTTTTGAAGAGGATGGTGACCTCAGAATTTCTTCACATCGGGAATTTTTCCTTCTTTCAGGCATTTGTTGAGGAAAATAGGAAGTGCTTTGTCTAAAGCTTTTCTTTCAGTCTTGAACATCTCATTTGTCACTTGGTCTTCTCCAGGAGCCTTTCGGTTTCTCATCTCTTTTGGTGCTAACCTCGGTTATTGTTGGGATTTCGGGATCTCCTTGAAGCCGAGGTTTTGTATCCTCACGAAAACGGTATAGCTCTGGTGTGTACAATCTTCGGTTGAAGTTTTCGATAATAGCAACGATTTCACCTCTCTCTGATACTACTATCATAGTTCATTTTTCATCTTGCATATGAGCGCTTTCCTTTAGCCATTTTGAATTGAAGGACCCTCGTGTTTATATTATCTTCAATGGCTTCTTGAATTTTTCTTGCGTTGTATGCCCTCAAGTCTCTACTAATCGCTCTCTTTAATATTTTATCTTGTTAACAGTATTGAGATGCGTCATGATCCACAACTCTGGGCTCTTCCAATAGTCTTATCGTATCAGGAGTAAGCTTGGATGGTTCAAGTCTAAAAAAATAAAGTTTTGGAAAGAAAAGCTGATAATTCAATAAGTAGATATATTAAAAGCAAAAATTTGGGTCTAAAGACGGATTATTTGGAAATGGTCCAAATCTCAAGTTAAATGTTAAAATTTCAGATAATTCTTTTCCTTGATATTTCTTATATTTATTGTTATAATTTTATTATATTTCGAGTTATGAAAAGTGTTTAAATTACCTTTTGCGAAAATTCTGAGAATTAAAAATGAATTAAAATTTTCATTTTATTTGAAAGAAAACTAATTTTAAATTTAAAATGGAAACTTTAACAAAGGCAACCAAAACTGAAAATTTGTAGAATCAAAATTTAAAAAGCACATAAAATCAAAATTTTAGAAGAATCATAAAAGTCTCAGGTGTGGAAACGTTTAGAAAACAATGATTAAACTTAAGATACGAAATTTTGTGATAAATTCGAAATTTGGGTAAAAACTCCAATTTGATTAAAAAATCAAGTATTAACTAAAAAATGTTAGCGGAAGTGAAACTGTTGACAGTAAAAATTAGGTTTTTTTGTCGATATTATTCTCGAAATTGTGGAATTTTTATTCACGTAAATTAATACTGTTTATTTCATTTTCTAAATTTTGATTCTACTTTATCGAATTCCGACTCTTCAGTTTCAGTTTTTCCCATTTCCTAAAATTTCTGCTTTAAATTTAAGATTTTGAGTTTATATAAATATTGACCAATTTTCTCTAAATTTATCTAATCTTAAATTGTCGCCCTCTTTTTCAAAGTTTCCAAAAGCCTTTTTGAATTTTAACCTTTTTCGGAAACTTCGAGTTATAGCACTGAAAATTTTAGAAGGTAAAATTAAAATTTTAAAAAAAGGAAATTTTGAAAATAAATTGATATTTTTAAAAATATATAAAATTATGGCTTTTTCTTTTTATTTTCTTTATCATATATAAAAAGCCTATTCTCAAAGGTTTGCTTTTTTCTTAAAATTGTCTCTTCCTTACAATTCTAAAACGAATGACTATCATAATGCATAAAGTCATTATCCGGTAATTAACTCGATCTATCGACGTTACAAAATATCGATATGTTGACTCCAATAATTATCGATTAATGATATGGTTACCGATGTTGATATCAATATATTATTAATTTTATGTCAAAAAATGTTTTTAAAAGTGAACAGCTTTTATTTATTTAAATAATAATTTAAATATGTTACAAACTGGACTCGATAAACAGAAATAATAATTTTTGAACAATTCAAAACGAGTCAATGAGGATTTAAAAATGAAGACGAGTTTATTATTTAAGGAAAAAAATAAAAGTCTGCGTAAATTCTTCTTTATTAAAATAGATATAAATTAGGGTTTAATGGCAACAACATATAACAGTTCACAAGTGATAGCGATTTATTTCCAATTATCTTGACGGTATAGCCCAGTCTCCATACGGAGGTTCTTCCCTACTCTTGTATGGGCTGGGAGGTTGTTCCCTGTACTTATAAGGACTAGGTAAATTGGGATGTTTTTGATGAAATTCTGGAGAATGGTGAAAGTTTGGATCAAACGGTGGTAGGGGTCTATTTGGATGAGGCCCGGGTGGCCACCGTGGAAAAGGCTCTTTACCATGACCTGGGCCCCCAGGACCTTTATTATCATAGGGTGGGTATCGATTACTGTCATGTCTATCATCAGGAATTCTATTAGGTCTACTTGTGTACGGATCAACAGGATATTTATTTGGTTTAGTGGGACTTCCGTAACCACCACTTACATCACCAAAATTGCCCCTGTTGGGAAAATCGCTTGAGTTCTGAAGCCATTTTCTTTTAATGTGATCAACGCCTTTCTCAGCTATCATCACGCAGGTTGCATGCGTATTGCCCGATACTACAGAAGGCATAATTGAGGCGTCCATTACTCGTATGCCTTGAATGCCACGGAGCTCTAATTGGGGATTAACCACAGCCAACGGATCTGATAGTGGACCCATTTTACAGGAACCGGCTTGGTGATTTTCCGGACCTGTGTAGTATTTTGCAGCACAAATCCAGAAATCATCGGAATCGTACCTAAAATACCAAGTTGATTAAAAAAACGTGTTTTAAAAATGAGTAAATATGAAAACAATTTTTGTTTCATTTTTAGTAGTTGATAAAAATAAGGTAACATTAAAACGAAGTCATTAGATCTATTAAATGTGAATAATGCATGCTTTTTAGGTTTATCTACACTTTAAATATAATGCATATTGCATGTGCTTCTATTTAGTGATAATAATTCGGTGTTAGGATCATTACCCCCATTTTAAAGAAACAGGTCTATTAAATAAATTATTCAGTGCAAAAGTAATTTACACAAATGTGTTTAAATTACCTATATCTCCTATCACAGTCCCCATAATCTTCCTTGCTTAATTCTAGTTTGTACTTCTTCTGTAAAACTGACGTATTCGCCAATCTTTGTACCACCCTTATACCTTCGACCAGCGTAGAAACATCTTCAGGCTCAACTAGATAATTTGCGTACATTAGAGGTGGATCTAGTGGATTTTTCGACTTCAGAGAAATCTGTCCTCTACTTTTCGGGTGGAGTACGACAGGTGAAATAGTGAGGTGCTTTGGAGCATCTGGGTTGGTATCATCAACTACTGCACCGACTTCGCCGGTTTTTGAGCATTTTGCCAAATATCCAGCGAAAAAAACTTGCAAATCCGGATGATCACCTTTGGGATCTGAGTATTTCGAATTGATCCTGGCGGTAACTTGAGACATACCTAAAAACGGATGTTTTATTTATTTAGATTACCATTTTAAATCAGCTTTGACATTTAATATGTAGAGAATTGGTTACCTTATAAGAACTTTTCTTTCGATATTTTCCAAATTAAAGCCTAAATATGGAAATAAATAGGTAAGTTTTTCGTAAAATTTCGCAAAGGGTTTTCATATCACAAGATATTTTTTAAATATTTTGACTTCAATTTCAAAATTATGATATCCTATTCAAAATTTCGAGTTTAAATTTGCAAATTATAATTTAAAAAAAAATAGAAAAAACCAAATGTGCAAAATTGGAATTCTGACAAATATATTGCCGTTTAAGAAGGGAATTCATTTCTATAAAAATTAGAAAGAATTTGTTTTGTTACTTTTTTCTATAGATTTATAGATTTTATCCAAAACTTCGACCTTTTATCACAATTGAGAGATTGTGCGTTTTATTACATGGTTTTAATATGTTTTAGCATGTTTTGTTATTTGCTAAAAGCTGCCAGTCATATGCCCATAATATTAATATTTGAATCTTGTAATTGCAATACTTAAATTAAAACACGATTGCATCCAAGTTTCAGAGATTAAAATTACTCAAAAATTATAATTTTAAAGCATCATGAGTTGACAAGGCAACTAATTAAATCATTTTGTCGGATTATATTTCAAGCAAGCCACTCGTTCCTAAATCAAAGATAACGGTAATTTTAATACTTTAAATAATACTTCAGATTGAACGTATGTAAATCTTATATCTTTACGATAAATGATGTTGCAATTTAATTACAATTTTACTTGAAGTCGAGTGTAATGCAAAAAAAATTCTGAGTAATACACTTTATAATTAGAAAGACATTTTGATTCTCTCAAAAACCCACACGAGTATGAATAAGACAGAAATTAAAGCACCTATTAACTTCTTTGTAAAAATTGTTAATGGAAATACTTTGACGTCAGTTCGATAGTAGATAAGAGAAGTAATCCCTAGGTGATTTATTCGCACACAGAAATGTCGTAATCGAGAATGAAGGTGAAGGATACATAACTAATCAGTGTTGATGTCTGAAAGATAAGAAACATAGTTCGTTATCCTTTAGATAATATTTAATTATAAAAGCCAATCTGTCTGAAGATAATCAAATACAAACCTGAATATCACACAGAACATTCGTCATTTCTTTGAAAGTAGAATTCCTAAAGGAGGTTTGGTTTTTTTTCTCAGATGAGTATGCAGGAAACTTTTCAATAGTCACTAGTAAAAATTGGTAAGAACATTTAACCATTTTGGAGCGTCAACATTTTTGAGGGAAGAATGGAATGATTTACACTAGCAACAAAAATTGAAAAGTTGAGAAAGGTGTCATTTTAATAAAAGGAAATGTCCATAAGCAGAATATGTCGAAATTTAAGATAAAAGTCAAATTTTTTAAAGCAAATAGATTTCTTATAATAATTTGTAATCACTAGGAATCCAAATGAATACAAAAAGAAAAAAGAGGTAATTAACAAAACGGAGTTTGAAGAAACATCGCAATTTATAAACAATATTAACAATTTAGAGAAATTAACAGAAAAAGATTGCACTTTCTAAAAATATTTTTACTTTTCAGGAGAAAATCCAATTTTATGATCAAACTTGAAATTTTAAAAATTAATGAGTAATTTCGAAAAAGACAAACTTCGAGCAAAAAATGTCAGAGTCGGAGTCTTCATTAAATTACATTAAAAATAAAAAACTTACCTTTCATAGAAGCTCGAGAAATGTCCAAAATTCAAAAAAGTTGAAATTTTCAATGGTCTAATTTTGTGAAAAAGTCTAATTTTGAGAAAAAAAATCGTAATTTTCATAAACATTTTTCTCAAAATTTAAAATTTACCAAAGACATTGAATTTATAAAAATTCTTTTTCTCTTAATCCTCAAAAATATTTTTCTTAGCAGTTTTATTAACATTCTGATGTAATTTAGAGAAAAAACATTTTCATAACCGTGAAATATCACATTCTGAGTAAAAAGAGAAAATTTGTTGAAAAAGACAAGAACTAAGAAAAATTGCAGAATTTCGAAATAAATAAACGATTTTTAAAACAGGAGTTAAAAAAAGTATAATCTTGACAATAAAAACGAAATTCCGAAAAAGTCGAATTTTGAGGAAAAAGGAAATTTTAGAAAGAAGATTCTTTTAAGAGAAAAAGTTACAATTTTGAGAAGAAACGAATTTACCAAGAAAATATTAAATATCAGATATTGAGATAAAATTAAAAATTTCATGAAAAAGAAACCACTCGAGATTTTCAAAAATTCAGATTCTTGATTTTGAAAAATAGCTAAATGTTTAGAAAATTATCGAAATTTTAAAAAGAAAGAAATTTTCAGACAACTTCGAAAAGGACGAAAAATTCAAAATGTTTTAGAGAGAGTAAAATTTTAAGAAAAAAGTTGGAATTTTAAAAATTTAATCCAAACTTTGAGCAAAGACGAAATTAAAAGAAAATGATCGAAATTCCGCAAAAAATCTAAAGTTTAAAAAAAAGCGTTTATTCTTTTAGTGAAAATTTGAAATTTTCCAGAAAGAGTCACATTTTATCAAAATTAAGGAAAAAAGTTTATTTAAAGAATGAAAAAAGAAATTTTAAGAAAAAATGTAAATTTTCTGGGTAAGTATCTATTTTCTCTTGACTGCTCAACTCAGAGGAAGAAATAGGCCCTATCTTGCATCATGTGGCGTCACAGAATGTTCAGCATTGTGATACACGTCAAAATTTTGACTAACAAATTGATACTTCCAGAAAATTTTTTCGTAATTTTCTTACAAAAATTTTAAGTTTTAAAAAAATATACTTTTTTCATCAGAAGATCGACCGAATTTCGAGGAAAATGCAAATTGAAAGAAACAAGAATTTGCAAAAATAAAAAAAGTCGAAATTTTCAGAAAAAGGCTAATTTTCAGAAATGCCGAAATTTTGGCAAAAAACGAAGAACTTTTAAATAAAAATTATCATGTTTGATAGAAGAAGTGAAATTTTATGAATAAAAGACAGATTTTGTAAAAAATATGAAATTTGAGAAAAAAGTCGATATCTCGAAAAAATATTTCAAGGAAAGAATGAATCTTGATGCTGGAAAGAAAATTTTTGGTCCGCCAGTTGACTACATAAATTTTCGGTTTGCTGCATGAACTAGTCCTATTCTAAATACGCCTATGGTTAACTAGAATATAATCCTTAATATTACATGTAAAAGGTAATAAAGCAAAACGGTTTTAAATACTATTAAAAAAAATAGTTAACAAAAATAAAGCTTTATGGTAATCAGCTATCCAAAATTACCAACAGTTTATACAATTTCATGGTTTGTTAAACTATTTGTTCTACAAATAAACTTGGTAATAGCACAAGCATTATTTTATTTCTGCTCACTGCTCAGCCAATACAAAAATTAAAAAAAAAAAATGGAGAACCCCGCAATAAAATCTAATCGGGCCCCGCACTTATTGGATCCGGGCCTGCATTTAGTAAAAATAAGGTAAAAAAAAGGTAAGTAATTTATGTACCCTTCTCATTATATATTAGGTATTCCATGTGACAATAATTTCATAAGTCAATTAGCAATAAGCCACTGATATCAGTGGCGTGTCTTTCATTTTATAGATGGGAAACCTGATCAAAAATGTTTAGAAATTTCGACTCTTTAGCCTCTCTTTAAGTATCTCCTCAAGTTTAAGGTTGGAATATTTGTTTTTTAATTACATTCGAAATTTTCAGAAAAAATTGAAATTTCGAAATTGAGGCCTACATTTTTGGATTAAAATCAAAATTCAAAAAAATAATAAACAGAGCCAAAACTAGAAATTTTTAAAAAGAAATCAGCAACTTATGCTTGCATTATTTTAATAACTTTGAACTTTTCAAAACGTTGACTTTTTCAAAAATGCAATTTTAAATTAAAGTGTTGTTCTTATTTATTTTTTAATCTAACACTGAGATTGAAACTTTGTAAATAAGCTCAATAACTTTAAGATTCAATACAAATATTTCACCCTAAATCCCAAGTTAAAAAAAAACGAAAATATTCAGTTCTAACTCTAGAGATTAAAGTGAAATATTTTAGAAAGAAAATTAAAAATGTTGAAAAAATTGATATTTTTGTGCAAAATATTCAAGTTTCTTTAGAAAGTTACTGTAAGTTGCAATTTTAAATTAGGAATTACTACCTTTTTTTAATAGTATTCAACTTGAAATTTGAAGTTTGAAAAAAAATCTGAAAATGTTCATTTTTAGGTTTGGGAATTGAATTCCAATAATCAAGTAGAAAAAAATAAAAATTTGGCAAAAAATAGAAATTTTGGCATAGAATTTTTCCTGATTTTTTTTTACAAATTTCCATTTTTTCTCTTCTTTAAAGTTAAAGTCTAAAATTCTGTTTTTTTTAATTTCGACTTTAAAAAGAAATGTAGACCATCGTATAAACAGTTTGGCTTCAGACAGGAGACAAGTTAACAAAATAATGTTTACAAATCTCATAATTTTATTTTCTCAAAATTGCAACCATAAAATCAAAAATTTGGGATTAGAACCAAATAAATACTTTATCAATTAAAAACAGTTCTTGAAAACTGATGTTCAAAGTTGAGATCTTTATATTTAATATTTAAATTTAAAAATCTGTGGAATTTTCTCAAACGTGCTTCTCCAAAATTTAAGTTTGGAAATTTGGAAATTGTATTTCAATATGAAAAAGAAACTAAAATTTTGAGAGAAATTCTTACTCCACATGCAAGTGTACTTAAACATTTTAATTTCTAAATTGAATTCAAAGTTTTCAGATTAAACTCAAAATCTGTGGAATAAGTCTAATATGTTTTAAATCAAAAATATATTTTCTTTAAATTTCATGTTTATTGAAAGTCAAAATTTTGAAATTACCATGAAAATTTCTAATTTATTATTGAAATGTTTTTTGAAATTTCGAACCCATAGTTAGTAGTTCAAAATCAAATTCGAAATTTTAGGAATATTTTGAAAACAAGGCTTTTTCCAAACTTCTTTTTGCAGCCAGAATGTCAGCTCTAAAAATGAAATTATTTTAAAAAAAATTCGAATTGTTGAAGGTCTTACAATCTTAAATCGATATTTAAGCTCCAAAAAATTTGTTAAAAAAGATATTTGAATTTTAACACGAATATTCGATAAAAAAATCAAAATTTCAAAAAAGCGTGGAATTACCGATGAAATATCAAACCTTCTACTATTTGCCTAAAACTTAAAATATGCAAAATATTCTAATTTTCGTAATAAATTCGAAATTTTGATAATTTTGTTTTTTGAAGTAACCATTTTTTTCCACAATTTTCAGTTTGACTTGAAATTTAGAGTCAAATATTAAAGTTTGCTCTTGAGTTAATATTTAAACCAAAAAATTACATTTCAAATTTATTTAAGTTCCAAATTTTGAGAAAATAGTCAAACATTTTAATTATATGTGAAAAATTTTTAAAATTTCACTTTTAGTTGGAAAACTTTGGTTTTAAACATGAATATTTGACAAATATTTTCTCAAAACTCTCCGCAAAGCTAAACATGTTCTAAAAAATATCTAACAATTTAGACTTGATATTAAAAAGAAAAGTCAAAATATCTCTAAAAAAGTATAATTTTTAAGTAAAATTGAGATTTTAGAAGCTTTATAGTAAATTGACGAGCGGGAAAAGCTTAACGATAACCTAAAATTGTTTGCCCCTGTATCTGTATTTTTAAAATTGACACTGTTTGTCCTTTATTTTATTAAACTGTATATAAATCAGTGACCTTCAAAGTGTAGTACGCAGGAAATTTTAGAAGGTACGTCATACTTTTGTACATAATTTCCTAGCCGGCAAAAATATTGTGGATGCAATATGGGCCTTTTTTTTTGGTCAAAAATATTATGGAATCACAAATCATGTTTTGTAAAAATTCTTCCTGATGACACACTCTCACATTTAACCTCATTCATTCAATTTGAATTCATTATTGTAAGATATTCCAATTAGGTTTAAAATTCTTCTTAAATATGTACATACCTGTGGACGAAAGGGGTCCATTCCTCGACTGAATATATTCCATTGCCGTGGCCCAATTCATGTCGTTCACATCTTTTCGATTTTTCATCGCGTACGACAAATAGAACGTAACATGATTATGCAGATTTTTTCCAACGCCAGGAAGATCGTGCACCTGTGGAATTCCCACCCTAGCGAGCTCTTCCCTGGGCCCTATACCTGACAAAAGTAAGATTTGGGGGGAATTTACGGCCCCGGCGGATAGAACGGCTTCCTTACGAACGCCGACCGTGTATTTCTTGTTGTTGTGCATGAATTCCACACCGCTGACCGATTTGGCGTTACCGACGGTTTTTATTAGAAGTTTGGTCACTGTGGAGTTGAGCATTACGTGAAGATTTGGACGATTTCTGGCTGGACGCAAAAAGGCTCTCGCACTGCTTAATCTTGCCCCATTTCTGAAAATAGAAGTGATTATGAAATAAAATGTCGTGAGATAATGTCGCTAAATTATAGCATTTTATTTTCGAACTGAGACGTCATTATTAATTTTTCCAAATGATGGTACCAAATCGTTTGCTATCAAAAACCAACGACTTGTAGACTTGTAGAGGATGGTTTACAGATTTCGAAACCCTACTCGCATTTTCGTTGCGATCATTATTTCCTGAATTACCGATTACTTACTGAAAAAAAATCGGAGAAAACGCTTTTGTTTTTAACAATAACTTATTGAAAAATTGTCGTACACGGCTAGACAAATTAGAGATAATTAAGTAAACTATATAGAAAAAAAATATATTAAGGTCCGTGGACCTCTTTAAACTTAAGCAAATTTTTTAATGCTTTTTATGATTAATCAAAATTTGTTGAAAGTAAAAAATTTTGATCTCAAGTCTGAAACTTAAAAACAAACATCTCTCTCTCTCTCTCTCTCTCTCTCTCTCTCTCTCTCTCTCTCTCTCTATTTCTCTCTCTCTCTCTCCCCTCTCTCTCTCTCTCTCTCTCTCTCTCTCTCTCTCTCTTTATCTCTCTCTCCCTCTCCGTTTTGTTTTTCGGATTTAAGAACATACCAAACGAAATTCGACAAATTCTTCGTTTACAAAGTTTAAGAATACGCCATTGGTTTGGGATTACTTCTTAGGGTATCACACCATGTCATCGCTTAAAATATGGTTAACTGGTTTTTACTGTTTTTACTTAAACCCTCAAAATAATGTGTAGCAAAATCTGCACCTGCGTTTTGTAATACTTAAGCATTCCCAAAAATTATCAATCTACTAAAGAATTTATAAAGAAATATACTACTCACATCAATAAAATCAAATAAAATAAAAAAGTTCAACAAAATGTAAAATAGTAACCTAGAAAGTATAAGTAAAAGAAAAATCTTTAATCAAAATTTGAATCAACTCCAAAACTGCCCCTAACAAAGCGCTTTTGATTCGCAACAAATTTTCTTGATAAATATTGTTTACAACTTCATAGTACTATAATATCACGTCAGCAGCTGCAGTTGATAAGGTAGACTGGCGAGAGCGAATGTCACTAATTTTATATGAACGAGGGTAAATCAAATATGAACCGGAACTTCTATCATGTCGCATGAGGGCGTCGGAGGTGTGCGCATACTCTTAGAAATGTTAGGTGCAAATATCACGTGACTTTCGTCGCTCAAGCGAATTCCGTTCTCTCCGTTCGTCAGTTATAAATGCAATGAGTGAGCGAGAGGTTCATCCGCACATTGCGCAGCGCATTATTATTAAATTTCTTGTCATTTAAGGTGTAAAGCCCGCCGAAATTCTTCATAGACTGAAAGAGGAATTTGGGGATATTTGTTTGAAGAAAACTCACAAACGCACAAAAAATTTTTGAAAGGACGAACTCAAGTTAAAAATGAACCATAAGCCCGTTGTCCTCTGATTAGTGTAACTGCGGACAAGATTAACGCCGTTCAACGCCTTTTGGAAAAAGACCGCCGTTTAACTGTTGGTAAAATTGCAGCTCAGATAGGGATAAGCTTTGGGAGTGCTCAATCCATTATTACCGATGAGCTGATGTTTCGAAAAATTTCTGGCAGATGGGTACCTCGTCTTTTGACTGAAGAACAGAAGGAACAACGTCTAAAGATTTGTCAACGCCATCTTGGACGTTTTTAACTTAAACTTGATGGTTTTTTGTAATCTGTTGTTACGTATAATGAGACTTGGGTTCACCATTACACCCCTCAATCTAAACAAACAAGTATGGAGTGGAGAAGAAAGGGAGAAAGTGCACCCGTCAAGGCAAAAATTCGCCTTTTACTGAAAAGGTTCTTGCGACAGTGTTTTGGGATGTTAAAGGAGTTGTGCACGTCGATTTTCTGCATGAATGTCGCAATGCGTCGCAATGTCGTTAATGCTGCCTACTACTGCCAGCTGTTGTATGAAACAAAACGTGTACATCCGCGAAAGAGGCGCGAATTTTCGATAGGTCAAAAATATGATTTTGCTTCAGAACAATGCCCACCGCCACTCAGCCAATCTGACACATTAAAAATTAGCGGAAATGCATTGATAAACATTAGAACCCCCTTCTTATACTCCTGACTTATCACCTTGCGATTATCATATGTTTGGACCACTGGAAGAAGCTCTAGGTGGTAATCGATTCCATAAACGTGCCACTGTTGAGATATTTGAGCGCAATTGGCTACGAACACGTCTCCCTTCTTTTCTTTTTATGATGATGACTTACAAAAGAAACTCCCAATGCTTATGGAAAATGCACAACAAAATCGGGAGATTATGTAGAAAAAATGGTTAATAACTTTGATATATGTATCTTGTACCAGTAGATTAATAAAAACAAATTCCGGTTAATATTTGATTTATCCTCCTATATCATTTCTCCACTGTTTGCATTTCCACAGATAAATGATGTAAAAGTTGTGGGCAAATAATGAACCGATTTGACAAAAAGTAAAATACAAGTTATATAATTTAAACAATGTCTTTTTTCGTTATTTAAATTGTGCGCCGACGCATCAAGAAAACCAATGTTTAATGCTCAAACAACCAGAATACTATTTAATTTCGGGGCATAATAAATATTTGTCAGCAGTCATGTTATTCTTTATGTGTGAACGGTGGAATCCTTAATATACTGCACAAACCTTTAATTTGTCAGATTAGGTACAGTCTATGTACAGAAATACTCGTGTGTCTATTTTTCAAACTATTTGAGAGTTCTGTCATCTATGACATAGAGATGACTGGTTTATAAATAATACGTCGTTTAAAAATTTTGTGTGAGAATCACCTGTTTACGTCAAAGATTCACAAAACTCACAACGTTTGTGACTGATCATTGTTAAAAATCTCTTGAGCATTTGCCTCTTTATAACACTTGCATACATTTCATTTCAAAATATTCTGCCCTGTTTGCGATTTCACATAAACTTTCTTGTGCAATTCGTTATCGCTATCGGCGAAATCTATGCAAAAAGTCTGACCATCTAAGAACTGATTGGGGCTTTGGAAGCCGAAAGTATGACTTGCATGCTTTCATCAATTTAATTTAAAGTAGACAATGTTTTTTTCTCCGGATTCCCGATTGCAAACTGGGCGCGGCTCTCCTATTAACTAGCGATATCGGGGCAGCTTGAAGACAGTGGCATACGTTAAAAACCTTTTAATTGCAGATTCGTATTACGTCATTTTTATCTATATTATCTTATAATTAATAGACATGGTGAGTGAGACGCTATGTGTGATAGTTATATAAATATCAATTTGGATTGAGAAATAAAAATCTGTTTATTCCACATTTAAACAGTTTGAAAAATAGGTCAGCAAAAAAGTTACCAAATTAGAGAAAATAGGAACAAACATTTCTTATTAAAATAAGATTGACACGACACCTCATATGTCAATTGTTAATAAATATTTCAATGGATATCCTGATTTATCTTTCAACCTTTTTTAATGTAAAAGGGGTCAAGGGCTCCCAAATAGTTTTGTAAATACGAATTATAATTATGACAAACATTTTTTTTTTTCTTTAGATTAATGTAGGAAACTTTTCGCTCTTTAGCGAGAAATTTCGATACATTTGGAAATTATCTACATATTTATTGTTCAAGAAATAATTTATGAGCAATAAATTTCACTAGTAACATAATATTTACCGAAAAAAATTGGGTATCCCAAAGATTGCTTGTCCTATGATTTGACTTGATCATTTTTACTAAGGGTAGAAGTTTTGCAGGTACTTATAATATTTTTTATTTGTGTATACAGTGTGTCCCACTGGGAATCGCCGCGATCGATATCTGGCAAAGTACTTATTTAAAACATTTGAAAATTTGGTAACTTAGCAACACAACTAAAATATTCTCAAAGTTGTAGTATTTCCGATTATACCGGAAGTTGACACCAACTTAACTTCGTTATTTTAAATATGACACCCTATATATTTTTGCATTTTTGGATTTAGTTTAATGTTTTAAGGCCACTTCAAATAACAAACATCGTTCCTAAAATTTATAGTTTTTAAGATAATTTGATTTTTATAAAAAATTTGACTAATGCAAGGTTCCACGAAATTCTTTGTATCTTTTTCCAGAAACTAGATATTTATTTCATATTTGGTACATGTGTAGAACTAATACAAAGCTATCTACCACAACTTTCATAAGTTCGAAAACAATATACCGAGTGTTGAATTCAGCTCTGCATATTTTGGTAAATTCAAACAGCGAAAACTTTGTTATCTTAAATAGAACACCCGATATTTTTTCGGCCTATGTTATGTAGATTCTAGTTATCTTTTACCCGATATAAGCTTTCTAAGGGTTACTCTTACAATTTTTAGAAATAATTGCAATTTTTTACTTTTTTTGCCATTTCACGTTGAACTCTTATCGGGTCCCATATCAGTGACTTTATGAGGAGAAATAACCTCTATTTACAATTATACTGTTTAAAAACCATTTGTCAAATTATTTATAGTTGATTTAATAGTGTCTGGTAAAGCTAAAATGAAAACATGCCCGACCATCTTTTTTAGTAATGAGAATTATTTTAAATTGTTTATTATGTTTTGACTATGTAACACAGTAATTTCACAAACATGTGGTACAGAGATAGATTTGCTGTTCGATATTCCATAAAGCCTCCATGAAATCCAATAAACCGAATGGCACCAATTTCGACTCCGTCAACGAGAAATCAGATAGAAGAAAATCGAAATTTCGAATTATGTCAACTAGTCATGTTTTAATTTTAGCTTCATCACACACTATGAACTACTATAAGTAATTTTACTGATTGTTTCATAATTTAAATGTCAATGTTTTTTTCAATTTATTTAACATTTCTTCGGCCCAGTTTGGAAATATTTAAATTTTTTTATGGTTTGTTGACAATTTTCTAAACAGTTTTTGAAATGCGACTACGTGATATTTAAATTTATTAAAAACGTCACTTCATGACAGTTTACAAATTAAGAGGTTAGTTTATTTTACATAGAATAGGAATAATGAAAAATAGGAGACCAAAAATTAGATATGAAAAAAATAAAAATTTTTTTGATTTTTTGATAATTTAGGAAATATAAAAATACATAAAAAAAGATTGTAGCACTGGACATCGATGTTTCGCTCTCATTTGAGCTCGTCAGCAGTGCATAACATGGAAAGGAAACAATGAGGAAGAAATACTTAAAAATAAAATTTTTTTTTTAAAATAAAAAATATAAAAAAGAAAAAAAAAGAAAAAAGAAAAAAAAGAAAAAAAAAGAAAAATAAAGAAATTTTAACATGAATAGACGTTTCATCATCAATTTACTGTGTTAAAAATTTAAATATTTGAAGTCCGATCCACAAGAAACAACTACTCCGAGGGCTAATACCCCTTCCGGCATTGAACTACACTTGTGGGTCGAACTTACATGCTCTTGGTGACTACTGTTCCTAGCCGCTGAAATCTATTCAGCTTGGTAGTTAGAAGCACTCACCATTTGCGGAGTCCGTTCGTTCCGTTAAAGGAATAGGTTTATTCTTCATGTTAGACCCTTATTGACCTTTCCATGTTATGCACTGCTGACGAGCTCAAATGAGAGCGAAATATCGATGTAAAGTGCTACAATCTTTTTTATGTATTTTTATATTTCCTAAATTATCAAAAAATCAAAAAAAATTTTATTTTTTTCATATCTAATTTTTGGTCTCCTATTTTTCATTATTCCTATTCTATGTAAAATAAACTAACCTCTTAATTTGTAAACCGTCATGAAGTGACGTTTTTAATAAATTTAAATATCACGTAGTCGCATTTCAAAAATTGTTTAGAAAATTGTCAACAAACCATAAAAAAATTTAAATATTTCCAAACTGGGCCGAAGAAATGTTAAATAAATTGAAAAAAAACATAATATTTCCAGTCAATAAGGGTCTACCATGAAGAATTAAATGTCGATATCGATTGTTTCTTTTTTTAAGTACATTTCATTTGTTTCTACTTATTATGTCAGTGATATGCTACTCAGTAAGAATTTAATGGCCATGAAACAAAAAAAAAATGTTAAAATTACAAGTACTTCCAAAAGTTGTTAGAGAAACTTCCGCAATACCTATATCAGTTGAAAGATAATTTAAATCTGCATTAGATCGGTCAAAAAAATATAGGGTGTACCATTTGAGGTAACAAAGTAATCGCTGTTTGAATTTACTAAAATGTACAGTCGTGAAATCACCACTCGGTATAATGTTTTTTAATCTATGGAAGTTGTGCAAGATAGCTTTGAATATGTTCTACTCACGTACCAAATATGAAATAAATATCTAGTTTCTGAAAAAAGACACAAAGAATTTAGTGAAACCTTGCACCTGTCAAATTTTTTATAAAAATCCAATTATCTCAAAAACTATCAATTTTAAAAACAATGCTTGTAATTCAAAGTAGCCTTAAAATATTTAATTAAATTTAAAAATGCAAAAATGTATAGGGTGTCTCATTTAAAATAACGAAGTTTTTGTCAATTTTCGGTACTACAACTTTGCGAATATTTTAGTTGTGTTGGTCCTATCGTCTTTGCTAAGTTGCGAAAGATGAGTAATTTGCCAGATATCGATCGCGGCGATTCCCGGTGGGACACGCTGTATATAAATTTTTATCTATGTATCTATATGGTTTCAGTCTCAGCATACATTGTTTTGCTATAAATTTTAAAAATTTGAACAGTGAATAGTGGCCTTTAAAATAAAAAAGTAGTATCTAGGTAATTCACTTCTGATTGTATCGGAAGCAGGTTCAATTTTGTTTAAATGTAAACGGCGTAAAATTCAGTTTGTCTAAACCTTTTGAGATGTTGCTAACATTTTATCTTTATATCTAATCCATTTTCAATTTTTTGGGGAAATTTGTGTTTTATACACTTGTATTTATATTAAGTAATGTTTCTACTCAACCCACAACCCATTATACATGAAAATTCTCAATACTAGTGAGCTCTAGTTTTAGTTACATAATTTACTAGTTATAACTCCTAGCACATAATTGCTACAATTATCATATAGTAAAAATATTTTCTATAAGAGGCATTGGAACATGTTAACAGAATTTGCACTATACTGATGATGGGCAAAAAAGGCTGAAAGCGGTCTATGAATTTTGATTGTCAATATTTTCAACTTTAGCACGTTTGACTGTTTCATTGCAGAACATTTAGTTAACAGTTGGTTTAGCTGTCTAACCTATAAAACAATAAAATTACCTCATTTCTAGTGACTCTTATAACTTTAGTCGCAATGTATAATAGCAATTGTCAAATTGTCAGTTTTTTAAATGGGCAAAATAATATTCTGTCAACTCGTTTACTGTTTACTTGCATCTAATTGAAAAATCAGTCACATATTTAACAATTTCCAAATAATTTAATGCATATACCATTGCAGCAATCCATTGGCTAAGAAAAGGATCATTGATTATTTCCTACTATTACATTTATTTTTTAAGTGACTGTTTTGAAGGGTAATTTATTGATAATTTAAAATTAAACGCTTTTAATGCATAAGATTTTTAATCAAGAACCATTGTTTTAAAAATCTAGTTTTTGATTAAAAGTGGGACTTCCTGAAATGCGTTTTCAAGAGTTATCGCCTCGCCGTAATACTTTTTACACACGCTACATTATACTTATCTAAATCTAGTTAATTATTACCACAGTAAGCCTGTTAGTGATAATGTTGCATTCGAATCTTCCAACTTAATAAACTTTAATAGAGCCTGTTTAGAATAAATTACTCACTGTACATTGGCCTGCGCTACCGCAAATCCGGAATACTGCTTTCCATTCAAATCTTTACTGACCGGATAACCCAATTCCTCCGCAGCCTTTAAAATATCTTCAGCCATCTCCGGCTGATGGTTAAATCTTTTCGTCGTTAAAGGCCCCCCGGTGGCATGATACTGCCCATCGACTAGTGTACCGATCTCGAGATTGTTTTCCGACCTCAAAAAATAAGGCAACACGTCCCTATAGCTCCATCCGTCGTTTCCAGCTTTGGCCCAATTATCGTAGTCTTTGGGTGTGCCCCTCATGTACATCATCCCGTTAATAACGCTGCAACCTCCGAGAACTTTCCCACGTGGCCAACTGCAACGTCTGTCGGGAAATCCCTGGCAACCGACCGGTTCCGGTTCCGTGCGGTATTTCCAATCCATGTGTGGGTTATCATGATAACTGATAACCATAGAAGGGACCTGAGATCCTGAAAATATTAAAAGTTGTGTAATTTTTTTTCAATTGGAATTTGGCTAATATCGCACAAAGCAACATATTTTTCTGACATACATATAATTGTTTTGGAAAAGTTATAATAAAATGATGGATAAACGTTTTGCCCCAATGATTAATTTTAGATAAATATGATATCGTGACAGTTTATGTTTGTCTTAAATTTGTATGATTTATAGGCAAGGAGAAGGCTGTACGATATCACCGAAATGAATATTTAATTTGGAACTATAACGTTGAATTCGTAAATAACGGTGGATAAAATTTATTAGTCTATAATTTTGCATTGGCTTTGAACTCAATCGACCTATTAACCTTTTATGTTTATGTAGGAAGCTCTAGAGATTATCATTTTCGATAATATTACTTTTGTCGGACATGTATGTTAAAAGCTTACTAATTTAACTCTACTGAATTAAAAACTGTCGTATTGTTTCATATAACATGTTATGTATTTTTAAACGTCATTATTACGATTAACAATTATTAATTCGTAATGAGCAGAGAATAGCAAAAGCCATTTTTTAATAAAATATGCACTTAAAATATACCTACTTTATACAAAGCATTAGGCGGAACAAATATTTAGAATAATTAAGTTACAAGTAACCAAAAAGACAAAATATTAAAGACGGACCATATAAAAACTTTCTTTTTAAAAAGATGGACAACAATATTACAAATTTATTTATTATTTAGTACATGGTATTTGAATATTAAAAAAATACATAGAACAACTATTTTCCAATTTCAATTAAAATTTTTAATTCTGCATTAATTAATTTTTTTTTCTTTTAATATTTACCCAAAATTTTAGCTAAGCTTATTCCTGTTTTATTGGCAAGGCATAAGTTCTGAATTCAACATTAATTTATGGCAAAAAAAAACACTTACATAATCTTTCTAAACGTGAATATATATTAACATTTTGTTTAAATAATCACCAACATTTTCAAAACGAAAGTTATGTTAACTCTTTTTAACTGCCTCCTAGAGACATCAAAAAACCCTTGATCGAATCAAAAATTTAAAAGAACTTTACTGAAATAATATCGGTCAAGTTAGTCAAGAACGTTATTCAAAAATTATCTTGCAGAGGGAATCAGATTTCATAGAATAATAATCACAACTCGGAACAATTTTGGTGGAACGGACTGGTCCTTGGTTATCTTCAAGGATAAAGTAGATATCCTTGAAGGATAAAGTAGAGCAAACGGACAAGTCAGGTATTTACCAAATTTCCTGTAAAGATTTTACTCAAAAGTACGTCGGACAGACTAGACGAACTCTTAAAATCCGACTAAAGGAGCATTTGGCTCATCTGAGGTAAGAAAAAACTGAGAAGTCAAGTGTGGCTCGACATCCTTTTGAATTAGATCATAGGATAGATAATAATATTAAACTGTTAAGTTAAAATTTCTTAAAGTAAATATTTCTGGAAAAATTCGATGTTTTAATAAAAGATATAGAAAATAAAGCAAAATTTGAAAATGGAAATCCAAAATTTTCAAAAAAACAACCAAATGATATCATCAGATTGTAACTTATTAAGGGACATTTCCTAAAGTTTTCAGTTCACAATTGAAATTTTACAAAAATAGTAATAAAACCTTAAAATTATAAGAAAAAACTATAGAATTTAATTTGAAATTTCGAGAATGAAAGTTTAAATTTCAGAAGTTGGAATCTTGAATTTTTAAAGTAATAATTTTATGAGAAATAAAGGTTGAAATGAACTTGAAATTGTACTTTTTTGGTGGAACAGACCGTCCTTGGTTATCTTTAAAAATTGAAATACAGAACTTGTTTTCTGATACCAAAAAAAAATAAAAAAACACAACAAACGTTGCTCTAACGTGTTTCGACAGCCAAGCTGTCATCTTCAGAGAGATACTAGTTTGTTGTGTTTTTTAATCTTTCTTGGTTTCAGGGGACCAGTTCTGTATTTCAATTTTTAAAGAGTACTTTTAACAAATATAACGGTATTTCTATTTAAAATTTTGACAGATATTCTGGAATGAAACTTTACAGTAACATTCCAGTTTAAGTCTAAAAAGTGGAAAAACATGATTTTAAAAACACTCAAAAGAAATACAATCGAGATTTCAAAAGAAGTAAATTTTTCTAAAACAGAGCCAAAAAGTATTTAAAACCGAGTTTTTTATGAGAGACGAAAATGGAGGCATGATTCTTAGGAAAAATAGTAATATTTTGAAAAAAAACACAATTTTAATGAAAATTTGTTGAAGTAAAAAGAAGTAAAATTTGTAAAAGTCATATTCTAAAATTAATTAAAAAATAAATTTTGAAAATTTCGAAAAATATCGAAGGTTCAAAGGAACTCAACCAATTTAGGAAAAAGAATTAGAACGCTTTAAAAATGACCTAAAAGTTTGAGGTTGTTTTATATCCCGCGCTTAGTGTATTTCATGTTAAAAAACTAAATATTTCGTAAATATAAACAAAAATTTAAAAGAAACTATTTTCAAATTTAAAAATTATTGAGTCATTTGAAAATTATAAAACTCGATTTTTCTTTCATTTTCGAATTTACCTGAATCGTGGACTCTAACTGTTACTACGTGCAAGTCCTATAGGGTGTCTGAAGTAAAAACATTTAATAATTTAGTTTTTCGTTCAGCTCTATTCTGAGAAATATCCAAACGGTTGAAAAAAAAAACATGAAAAATGTTGACACATATCTGAAAAAATTTTGAGTATTGACTATAGACATACGTCTAATGTGATATTCAAAATTTGTCATCTCAGAATATCTGATAAATAAAAAGGTTAGGCTGAATTTACTTAAAAGGTAAAAACTAATGGATAAAAATTCCCGTTGCAATGTAGTAAAATAAAATTACCAAATGACCACTGATCGAGTAAAAGCTAATTTAAAAAACAATATCAACAAATGAACAATTTCAGCTGAACTAAAATTTATTTTCTACACATTTGCATAAATTGCCAACTAGTTTAGATAATCATCACATTATTGGTTAAAATAATAGTTTCTAAAATGTATGTGTTATATTTAGATTTTATTACAAATATTATCTTTGCAACAACGGGTTTGATGATTTAATTTATTGTTGTATTATTGCTATTACACAACTTACTTTTAAGTTTTTCTTTGCTTTAATTTCTTTGAATAACCAGTTGTGTTATTTTAGTGCAAATCAGCATTTATAGGAAAAAAGTAATGACGCAGATTGCCGTCGAAATTATAAACAAATTTTATAATGTAAATATTCACGTTATAAGTGTGCAGGGTGAAAATTTTAACTGGAGTAAATTTAATAAAACTGAGCCAAAACTTTTCTGCCGCAATTTCTGAGACAGATCGAGTTTTGTTTAAAATTCGCTACATTTTAGAGTGATTTTTATTTTTTATATTTATGACAATATGAGGACGAGAACTAACATTCCACTTTTTTTTGACGTAAAAATTTTGCTAGGCGCATTGAACAGTTTTGGATAGGGGGGGTAAACTTATGTCTTCGCGTTACCATAATGCCTTACCAACATGATCTAATGCTAACAGTACTGTTAACATCTTATGATAACAGTATATGGTAGTCTTAACATTAGAGCACTTTGGTAACGCAAAGTTTTTTACTTTTTTTCCATCTTTAATTTCCAAATTTCGACTTTTAACTCGAAATTTGCAGTTCAAAAGTGTTTTAGACATTATATATTATGTTTCGATTAACTAAGAATGAATATTCTCTTAGAATATTAAAAAATGTTCCAAAATCTCCACTTCTATCAAAACTTCGGTTGTGACATTTGGATAAAAAATCTTCTTCAGATATGTCAGTCTTAGACTTTGACCAAATTTAAGCTAGAAATTTCAACTGAATGCCAAACGTCAATTTTAAAATAAAAAATTCGACAATATTTCGTTGATATATCTCAAGTTTTTATCCGAAAATATACCTTTATTCTAAAAATTTCAAAAATTGTGAGGACATTTTTCAAAATTTTTGGTATTACTTTCGAAATCATTTTAAGTTAAATTTTGAATTTCTGGCATTAAAACTAGTCATTTCGAAAAAAATAAATTTGTTTTAGTTGTTTCTTTTCTTTGATTTTAAATTCTAGTTACGCCGAAATGTATAATTTTAAATTTGATTTGTAAATTTTAATTTTTCTATCGGAATTTTAAGTAAAAGCTTGAGTAACGTTGAAAAATGTTGAAAAAAGTTTTTATTTCCTAAAAAACGGTTTGCCATATTAAAATTTCGATTATTTTTCTCCAGATTTGGTTTTTTTAACCAGAAAATTTTATTTTTTGTCGCACCTAATTTCTCATAATGGTTTGATTTTAAAATTGAACAAAACTTTTATTAATATTTTGACCAATGTCCTTATATTATACATTTCGAGTGAAAGTCGAATTTTTTCAAAAAATATTTTAATTTTCATAAAAGAATGATTTTTGTACAAATGAAATTTCTGATATTAAAATAAAATAGTTTTTCTTTCATTGAAATTTCAAAGCATTTTCTCAAAACAGTGACTTTCTTCAAATATTTCTATCTAAATTAAAAATTTGGAGAACTACTTTAGTGTTACAAAATCACAAAATAAAATCGAAATTTTTACTTTCGTCTAGAAATTTTCACTCTCATCTCGAAACTTTCAACTTTAGAACACGAACAGAACAGAAAATATATTTTTTAAATTCAGAGTTTTTTCAACAATACGAAGCTTTATTGTAAAATTTTTTCGAAAAATTTTTTTTGAAATTTAAAAATATATTCGACAAATTTTAGAGTAGGCGACCATTTTTCTTTACTCAAGTTTAAATTTTAAAATATTCATGAAGATAATTATTTTTTTAATAAAATTTTATCCTTCTATTATTTTTTATTCAATTTAATGTCTCAAATAATCAAAATTTTTTTGAACACAATCAAAATTTTTTGATTAGGTTTCAAAGTTCTAAAAAAGGCAAAATTTCGATTTTAGTGACAGAATGTTAAACATAAGTTAAGTTAAACATAAATCTTTACAAATATAAAATTTGTAGCAAAATACGAAAATTCGAGATTCATTAAACTGTATACAGAAAAGTTAAATTTTTGAAAGTTTCAAATTTAACGTAAAATTTTCAAATTTTGACATATCGAAATTTAAGTCGACACTTCGGATTTAAGGTCGAAATTTATAGAAGTATCTTATAATTAAAGTTTCTGAATGCTGTTCTAAATCACAAGCTTGAACGTTTCAACTCAAGAGAAAGTCTAAATTGCAAAAGAAAAGCTAGATGCTAGAAAACTTTTTAGAAAAATCTAAATATTTTCGGTATTTTTTAGTTTACCTTTAAACCTAAACAGAAAAGTTTGATTGAAAAAGGCACAAATTATAGAAAAAAAATGTCCCAACTTCCAGTTTTAATGCAAAATTTCCGAGAGGTTTATTCTAAGGAAGAAGAATAGAGATCTCAAATAAACATTTCTTTATATCAAATCTAGATTTCGAGTTGCCGGTTGAAATTGTAGAGAAAATCAAAAATGCTATATAAAACTCGACATTTTTAGAAGAAACTCGACATGTTACATTAAATTTATCCATAATACTGTCAATTATTAAATTTATTATTTAGGGAAAACAAATTCTTCAGAATTTGAATTTATTCTCTAATGTTCGACACTCCTTTCAAAATATTTAAATTTGTTCTTAAAATTTTGTTTTTTTTCTTGAAGTTTAAAAAGTTGAAACTTAGATAATAAAGTCAAAAATTATAGAAAGGTTAAACTGAAAATTTGGAAAACATTTTTATTATAATTAGAAATTTTTGTTCGAAATTTTGACTTCCATCTTAGGATATCAGGAAAATTATAGAAAAAGCTGGAATAGCAAGGTTAAACTGAAAATTTTGAAAACACTTTTAACAATCAAAACTTTTATCGAAATTCAAAATTTTTATTCGAAATTTTGACTTTCATTTTAGGGAGTCATTAGCAGGATAAAGCTTTGTAGCTCCTACAGATTATTTGATAACAAAAATATATTTAGCACGAATGTACACTCATTCTAAAATTATTTTTTACTATACAGAGTAAACATATGCAGAGTGGTGCACTAAAGTTGCATTTTATTAAAGAGAACACCCTATGTATTTTTACATAGTTAAATTTCTTACAAAATGCTGATTAAAATGATAGCAAACAATGGGGGTCTGCGGTTAACAGTTTTTGAAATATTTATAAAAATCATGAAAATTAAACCCAAATCCCAAGCTGTCTTGAAAGACCGGAAACACCCAAATGATTTTATTTTTGGTGTAAATCATTTTACAACATCCTGTTCCTAAAAAATAATGTAATTTTATTTAAATAACATTTGGAGATATACAGAGTGATCATCAAAGGCAGAATGACATTTCACTCAAAAAATTCAAATAGCACACCCTGTATATTGTTTTCTATTTCTGTTGATCAACAGCTAAATTTTGTTTTGATTTAAATACCTTGGAGCTAATCTTCATAGTTCGGAAAATATTAAATTTTAAGTTAAAAAAATTAAAATTTTCTAAGTTTATTTTAGTAAACGAAGTGAAACTTTTTGGACCCAAACTAAAATATTGTCTTTAAAATGCACTGTTCTAATTTTAATCATATAAAACACATTCAAGATATGAACTCTCAATTAAAAAACATATTTGTTTGAATGCTGCTTATCATCTAAACCCAAATTCTATGAATCTAGGTTCTATGTTCTGTACACAATTCACATTATTTAGGAAAATGAGGATAAAACTAGTGCATGGTACAATATTTGTTCAGCCTAGTCAATTTTACGTTTGTTTTGGTCAATAACATTAACAAAACAAACCCATTTCCCACAACGACAATAAAAAATATTGATAGACATAATTTATAGAGCATATTTTCAGAAGGAAAATAAATGAAATTTACAGTGTGGCCTAATCAAGTTAAAGTACAATAATAACATTTGTATATTTTATCCTGGATTGGTAAAATCGCAGTGGGAACGAGACACGTCCAATTTCTGGTTTTGTAAAATGATACCCAAATTCTACGAATCTATGTTCTATGTTCTCTACACAATTTACATTATTTAGGAAAATAAGCATAAAACTAGTGCATGGTGCAATATTTGTTCATTCTAGTCAATTTTACGTTTGTTTTGGTCAATAAAATTAACAAAACAAACCCATTTCCCACAACAACAATAAAAAATATTGATAGACATAATTTATACTTAAACTTACCTTATGTCCTAATCAAGTTAAAGTACAGTAATAACAGTTGAATATTTTATTTTGGATTGGTAAAATCGCAGTGGGAAAGAGATATGTCGAATTTTTGGTTTTGTAAACTTTTTTTAAAAATTAGTTTTTTGCTTTTTAGTTTTTGGTTTATTTATTAGTATTTTTGTTTTACTCTTGAGACATAAATTTCCAACAACTTCAATCAGAGACGTATTTTTAACATCCAAATTTCGACATTTTTTATTTTTCAAATTTAAAGTTAAATAACTCTTAAACTGTAAAAGCTAGACTTACAAATTCCAACATTAAATCAAAGTGTAATGGTTGCTTAACAAAAATAGAAAATAATATACAGGGTGTGACATTTTAATTTTTTGAAAACAATGTAATTTTGCATTTGCTAATTACCCTGTATAATAGCAAATATTATTTAAATAAAGTTACATTATTTTCCAACAAACGGATATACTGTAATAATCTGCACTAAAAATAAAATAATTTGCTTGTTCCCGGTCTTTGTAACGAGCCTCCAAATTAGACTCAAATTTCATGAATTTTCTAAATATCTCAAAAACTATTAATCGCAGACCCCTATTGTTTAATATCATTTTAATCAGCATTTTGTATAATATTTAAATGTATAAAAATATACCGGGTGTACCAGGATCATGGTGCACCCCCTATTTTTTCCTTATTTATGAAGATAAAATTTTCAAAATTGTTCCACCTGAATTATTTATAAAATGTAAAATTTTGACATAAAATATACATTCCTACTGTTGTCACTTTCGTTAAAACCGATACCAACTTTTGATTTTTAAATAGAACACCCTGTATATTATTACATTTTTGGAATGTGCACAATTTTCTGAGTACAATACACATAAAATGAGTGATATTGAAGCATTTTTTAGTCCCATTTTATTTTTCGGTCTAGAAGGTTCATGACTCATGCTAATTAAAGAAAATGCAATGCAAAAAAATTGAATTAGGAAAACTTAGCAAGTGTCTTTTTTCTAAATTTGCTTTCCACAGCTATCTTATGTCCTTACTGAATACATCTTCAAATAAATTGAAACCGAATATTTTGAATTCTTTTGGCTGTAACTTCAGTTCTATTAATTTCACATCAAAAATGAAAATTTGGTTAAATTGGCCATAAATGATATCTTTTGGTGGTAACACAGTACCAATATGGTGCCATTTAAAAAAATGAAGTTATGACATCAAAACCATTTTTGTTAACTTAATACCGTGATAAAAGAATGAAATATTTTCTTTTTTAGGCGATTTGATTTTATTAGCGTTAATGTGGCCCATTAGAATTAATTAGAATGAGTCATAACCTTCTAGGACGAAAAATAAAATTGGATCAAAAAAATTTTCGATCCTTTAAAAATCACTTTTTTTAGGTGTACTCTAATCAAAAAATTGTGCAGATTCCAAAATATTAATAATATACCGGGTGTTTCATTTAAAAATCAAAAGTTAGTATCAGTTTTTGCGAAAGTGACAGCCATAGGAATGTCATTTTTATATCAAAATTTGACACTTAATAAGTACATCAAGTGTAGTAAGTTTAAACATTTTATCTTCCTAAATAAAGCAAAAAAGGCGGTGTACCATGATCCTGTTGCACCCGATATAGGGTGTTCCATTTTAAAAAAGGCAACTTTAGTGCGCCACCGTACATATATGCCTTTGTACCAAAAAGATTTTTGTTATTAAAATAATTGTAAGATTTACAGGGGTTACCGTACTAATGACCCATCCTGTATAAAAAGTAATTTTCGTGTTTAAAATGCGACACCAAAATTATCAACTTTAAGAAATAAAGTTTTAGAAAGATAAAATTTATAAAAAATAGCCATCAAATATTCGAATATTAAAAATTTCAAGTTTAAATTGGGAATTCTGAAAATACTTCGACTTTTTCTCTATAGACTAAAAACATATGGAAAATTTTTGAATTAAAGTTGAATTTTTAACAAATATTTTTGTGATAATTTTAGTTTGGCTTTCGGCTATCGAAAATTTTAAACTTTTATAAAAAATCCAACTTTGCTTTTGAAACATACACTTTTTTCTTGCGGTTTTGAAAAAAAAAAACTAGAAGGAATTTGAGATTTTTAAAATAATTTTAAAAAATATGTTTCGTTATAAAGGATTTTAATGCGCAGACCAATAGGCTTAAGCATTTATTAGATTCTAAGTTTGGAAAACAAAGACCGGTTTCAATCTTGTTAGATATGGCCAGTTAGGTATATGCAACTTGAATGCCTGCAAATTTTTCAGCAAGTAAGTACTCTAGAATCAACAGACGCCATCTGTGTGACTCTTAATACTACTGCCACCTATTGGTCCATAGAGAAACTATGACCAACGCCAACAAGTGTCGTATGCAAATAGAATGCAACCTGGACTACAGTTATGCAGCCCTTCAAGCGTGGATAGGGCATCATAGGTAGCTGAACTACCAACAGTTAAAACGCAAACACCTAGCGCTGTACGAAGTTCCCAGAAGACAAGGATTCTTATGCACCAACCAAACATTTATTAGATTCGAAGGTTGGAAACCAAAGATCGGTTTTGATTTTGTTAGATCTTGTCAATTGGGTATATCCAACTCGAAAGCCAACAAATGTTCCAGCAAGTAAGTACTGTAGAATCAACATTTTATGTGCATCATTTTATTTCCATATAAAAAAGCTTCAAATTTAAGGCTAAAATTCAAATACTTAATGTTTTCGGAAAAATCATTTTTTAGGAAAACTGGAAAAAAAATTAAAATTCCAGGTTCAAACCCGATATATCATTTTATAAACGATTTTTAACTAATCGCAATATGGATTTATAAAAGAAGAAATGTACTACTTCTTAATTTTGACTAAAATAAGCAATACAATGTATAATATCACAGCAGAATTGTAATTATTTATTTAAAAGAGTTTGACCTTGAAACCTTGTTTCGTGTTGAAAAAAATTAGTACATTTTCAGCCTAAAATTAAGAAAATTTACCCATATGTTATTATTGAAAATAAAATGTACCACAAAAAAATCAATAAAGACAAAATATGCCTTAAAATTAATAATAATAAAAAAAGGGATAGATTTATTTCATAGAACTAAAAGTTTAACAGCCTAATAAAATAAACAAAAACCAGAATAATATAATTTAAATTGTATTTTTTCGCCTTCTAAATGTCATGGTCAACAGGTAGTTTCGCTAATTTAAATTTCATGTTTAATATAATTCCAAAAATTGCATATAAAGTGTAAGAAGACAGGGTATTCTGTGAACGTTATTTTTTTTCTTTTTCGTTTTTTTAACGACATAAAAATCAATAATTTAGATAGATTGCATAATTTTTGCCAAGCATGACATTCCAAAAACTGTTATTTTTAATAATTTTTTTTTCATTAAATACACGGGTTTACGGGTTGTTTAAAAGGTGACTTGAAAAAATATTATGCCTTACCCGGTGGTTCGTCGCCACCCGCTTCTATAAGAAGCACTTTCCACGACGACACCTCCGACAGTCTTCCTGCGGCAGCCGCCCCCGCGCTGCCGCCCCCGATTACCACAAAATCGTATTCACTGTCAGGTTCATATTTCGGTTTCACTCTCTGACACAGCTCAGATAGGTCGCACTGTTTCGCTATAAATCTGTCCAAGAGGCTCATAAATATTAGAAAAGCTCCACCGCCGCACGTATTGTCCAAGGGTGGACCTATGTAAGGAGCAGCACAACCGCAATCCATCACGTTGCAGGAAAATCAGAATGTTCACTACCGTTCCGGAATGACTAGATTGATGTCTAAATTAATAAACATTAACGCTTTGATCGTCAGAGAAACTTATTCGAAGAGACGATGTTGGATCTTCAATAAATAATGTTTACGTACGTGACGTCATGTTGGTTATCCGAATTATATACGGCACGCTTCTGTAATTTAATAGGTCGAGTGACGATTACAATAAATTAAAAATGTGGAATCTCCAGTTTGGTTTGTGTATGTATTTATTGAGGAGATTTAAATTTTTATTCTTGGAAACATTAACTTGCAAATATGCTCATGTTCATTGTACGGTAATTAGGATTGCGAGGAGGAAGTACATGTTAATAGTCAAAATTTCCCGATTATTAAACACCTTAATTTCTTGTTAACCAGCATTTACCATTTTTATTACCACACTATCATCATCTTATATGACTGGACATAATTTGCCTTAATGTACATATAAACGTCCACAATTTCTAAATGTGAAATAATCTTGAAATGACAATTTACTGGATTATGTCTATATTAAATTTTTGTTTCAGGTAAGGATGTTTTGTCAATGCAGGGAGTTTCCTGACCATTTCATCCACTTTAATTTTATAAAACATGAAAATAACCTATGGTAAGCTTAAGTTTTTATTACTATCGTACCATTTTTTGTTTTTAACTAAGCTAAGTTGGGCACATGATTGCTTCAAACACTCATAAATTTTGAGGTAAGGCAATTGAAAGTAAAGTTGTTAAAATCGATTTTAATAAGCTGATTTAAGTGAAATAATTTTGGTGAAAGGGACTGGTCATTGGCTATCTTCAAAATTGAAATACGAATCTTGTCCCCTGAAATCAAGAAGGAATAAGAAGTACAACAAAGTTTGCAAAAGTTAGAGCAACCTTTGTTGTGTTTCTTAATCTTTCTTGGCTTCAGGGGATAAGATTTGTATTTCAATTTTTTTAAATGAAATAAAATTTATGATTTTTTTTAGTTTATTGTACCAAAAACATCTGTATTACCCAAGAAATTGTCGAAGCTACAGGACTTTACTGTTCTAATGAATCACCGGCGGAACAGACTTATTATAGTACACATACTATTTATGAAGTTAAAATTTGCTACGTATAAATTATGCTCGTAAAATGTCAGTTTCGATAAAACTGATATCACCTTTTAATTAGTAAATAGGACCTCCTGTATGTTATCATATTTTTGGAATCTGCACAATTTTTTCACATGAAAATAAGTGTTTTCAAAGTATTCTTTAGACCCATTTTGTTTTACAATCTTTAAAGTCATGTTTCGTTCTAATTAATTCTGATGGACCACAGAAATACTACAAAAAAAAAAAACAAATTTGAAATTTCTTTTAGAATTTGTGCTTTTTTGAAAATTTCGATTTTTTAAAAAGAATTTGACTTTTCAAAGATTTTTGATTCTTTCACAATCCCAATTTTTTTAAGTCTTTGCTTTTAAAAAAATTCTACTTTCTTTAAAATTTTGACTAAAAATGTCATCCCTTTTTAAATATTTTTTTAATTTTCAACTCGTTTCGAAAATTTTGATTTTTTGAAGAATTCCACTTTATTTGAATATTTTGACTCTTAAACTATTTATATTTTATAAAAATGTATTTCAAAATTCTCAATTTTTGGAACATTCTATCTTATTCAAAATTCCAATTTTTTCCAAAAATTTTGCCTTTCCTTATAATTTTACCTTTATTTCTAAAATGTCTACTCTCTTTTTCGTAAATCTCCACTTTTGTGGAATAAGTCTACTTTCCTATTTTTTATGAAAATTTCGAACCAAAAAATTTCGTCTACTTTGAAAATATCGACTTTTTTATAAAATTCTGACTTTACAATTTGACATTTTTAAAATTTGTTTTGCTATTCTGTGTAAAATAAACTAACCTATTTTTTGTCCAATATTATGAGGTGACATTTAAAAAAATTTAGATGTCACGGAGTCATAGTTTAAATAATATTTCAGAAATTGTCAACTTCGATTACTAAAAATTTAACTGGTACGCAGAAATTTTAAATAAAATTATTAAATTTTTTTTAAATATTTTTCTTCTTTTATATTCGCCCTTTGTTTAAATTTCTGACTTCGTTTGAACATTTCAACTTTATTGTCAAAATTTTCACATGTTCTCCAAACCAACTTTCTGTAAATTTCGATTTTTTTTTAAATTCTCCCCAAGTTGCGACACTCCTATGAAAATTTCAACCACTACTATTTTGAGTCCTACAATTTCAACTTTTTTGTAAATTTTACCTTCATTGAATATCTCGACTTTTTTCAAAAAAATCGAAACATTCAAAATTCGATATTTCAAAATTTTAGCTATGAATAAAATTTCGATTTCTTTGGCAAAGTTTTGACTTTGTTTAAGAAGTGCGTCTTTCATTACAAATTTATACTTCTTGAAATTTACCTCGTTAGTTTTCGACTTTTTTTTTAATTTCGACTTTTATAAAAATGTTGTCCCTTTAAATTTCTACTTTCTCAAACTGTTTACGATTTTTCGAAAGATTCGACTTCCTTAATTGTTGCTTTTGTGAATATCATTTTTTTAAACTTTACTTCTTTGAAATTTTGGAATTTTCTATAAATTTTTATCTTTTTGGAAATTTCGACATTCTGGTAATTTTAATCCTTATTAAATTTTTTTTCGAAAATTTCAATGTTTTTTACAATGTTTTTCTGTTTTTGATTTTTTAACCCTCTGAACAATTCGACCTCTTGAAAATTTCAATATTTTATTTAAAGTATCGACTTTTTTTGTAAGTTTCACTTTATTTATTTAATATTTTTTAAATATAATTATTCAAAATTTTTCAAAATTATAACCGTTTTTGAAAATTTTCATCGTTTTAAATTACTTTATGTTCAAAAGTTTACTCTTTCTCAAAATTTTATAAAAAGTTATGAAAAAATGTATTTTTTTCAATATCTGAATTTATTTTTGAAATTTCAACCTTTTCTGAAAACTTCGTCCTTTTTGAACATTTTAGCTTCATAAAATTCCTCCCTTTTTAGAAACTTCACGATTTGTTTTTTCAAAAAGTTTGCCTTTTCTGAAAGTTTCGATTCTTTTGGAAGTGTTTGATTTTTTTAAGTTAGGGTTTTTTTCTAATGCCGACTTATCAGGTTTCGGCGAAAACTTCCTTTAAAGGGATTAAACAACATACATGGTGAGCCATTAAGAAAAAAATTCGGCCGTAGCATATACAGGCTGTCTACCTAGTGCGGAATAGTAAGATATCTTAGTAGTGACTAAAGTTACGGAAAACTTTTAAGAGGTAATTTCCCCTTTTTACCAAGCTCTGCAAAATAAAGATATGGCGAAGTATACAGGGTGTTTAATTTTGCCTGTGAACGCACCAAGATCTTTATATTTTAAATTACAACCTGTTTTTTTATTTGATATTCTGATTCCCTACGAAAAAATAAAGGGTATTAGGACATACTTCTTCCGGGATTGGACTGGCCGTGGAAGCCTTTGTTATCAAAATAAAGGGTATGTTGTAAAAAAAGTTTTTTCGAAATGTTTGTGGGTAAGAGGCAATTTACCATGTAGTGTAAAAAAATACATTACGGCTACGACTTATATTATAAACAAATGATTTTTTTAGAAATTATTCACAAATAGCTGTCTAATTAAATCCTTTATTAAGGATTTTAAATATTATACAGGTTGATCAAAAAATTAATTCGCTTTTAGAGAATTTTGAATGGCCAAAATTCGCTCATTTTAAATAGAACACCCCTTATATTCTTTGGTAGTTGAATTGGCCTCTTAATTATCCACAACTTTTATTAAATGCTCCCTATGCCAAAAATTACTGGTTATGGAGTTATTGTTACTTTTCTTGATCAGACAAAAAAATTCATCAACTAAAATTTCGACAAGAAGGTTTTGCCCGGATATTCTATTAAGTTGTTGCTTGTCTTAATTGCCAAATATTAAATAAAAACCCTTCGTTAATCATTTTTAAGAGCCTATTTATTATAAAATTTATTTTAATTGACTTTAAACAAAAATATCAAAATGAGAAGATTATAAAGTACACTATTCGAAGAAGGACACCATTTCCCATAAAACGCTTGCTTGTAATATAAGAAGACAATGAAGAATGTTCTTCCAGATAATAAATGAATAATTTAAAGTATTAACTGTCACCGAATATTAAAAAAATAAATATTTTACTAAAAAATTGCTTCAATCAAGGAGTAAAACAACGTTAAAGCAAGTGAAGAAATTAAAGTTCATGCATTTATGTGTGTATACATATTATTATATTAAACAAACATTCTAGCTTCTTGTGAAAAGTATTTTTAATTTTCGTTATAAATTTTTAAGTATAATGTTGCAAATGTTACATGCATCTCAAAAACAGTAAATTTAAAGCAGCATTATAAAAGATGTACAAACTAAACTAAAAAATCATAAAAGTTTCAGAACTTTATATTTACTTCAAAGTTTTTTACGTGCCTTAATTGAAAAATTTAGGAGTTCAATTGGAATATTTAACTTAAAATCTTTTCTACAAATTTTAGTTCAAAACCCTTAAAACTGGAAAATTTCTAAAAAGGTTTGAATATTGTTATTAACATCAAAAGAATAAGTTAAAGTTTCTAGAAAAAACTAATAATATTAATGATAATTTTTAAAAAAATTGGAAAAGAAAAAATAAAACTTACACAAAAGCAAATTTCCGAGGTCTCTTCGTCAAAATTTTAAGTTAAACACGAACGTTTTAAGAACTTCGACTCTTAAATTCGAAATTTTACTTGAGACTTAAACATTTCTGACTTAATATCTAAAGCTTAAGAGATTTTAAATTCGCCATTTATTGTTTTGACACTTTCCTGAAAATTTTGAGTTCCTAACAGTTTGAAATAAAGCTCCCAATATTGAATTAAAACTAGAAACCGAAAAAATAAAATAAATCAATAAAAATCTACATTCTAAATAGAATTTTGAGAAATCAAAATTTCAAAATTAAAAATTTACATGAAGAGAATCTAAATATACTGGCTTCAATCTCAAATTCTGGCATTTTGGAAATTTCTCAATATTTAAAAAAAAATTGTTTATTAAAAACTTATTTTGACATTTAGGAAAAACATTTAAGTTTGGAAAATCAGAAGTTCAGATATCAAAAAAAAATCTAATGTTTAAGTTAAAAATTTAATTTTTTAAAAAGTTTTTCTTTAATCTTAAAATTTTGGGAAAAAATTTAAAATTCAGGGAAAAAATTTTACATTTCTAAAGAAAGTCGAGTTTACAGCAAAGTTTCCCAAAAAGTGAAACTTGGAGAGTTTAAGAATTATATAAAAAATAGTGTAAAATTATGATCCGAATTTCGAAAATGGAGTGAACCTTTTTTTTAAGTCGATACATGTATAAAAGTTATAAAACTCTTTGATTATTAAGATTAATTATTTACTAATAGAGAAAAAGAACATTATTATTTAATAAACTTAAACTATTTAATCAATCATTTTCCAAATTAATTGCCTTCTAATCTAAAAGAAACAGAAATTTTAAACTTCAATTAAGAATTGCGACCTGTATCGTGTACCCGTCCACATAGACCAACGCATGTAGTACGTTATCCCAGTTCTTTACTCTCCCCGAGAGAACACGAGGGGACTCCAGCACGAGATTGTGGAAGATACGTTCGTGTTGACCCGCTTTGTCTCTATTCATCTCAAAAAGGCTCCATGTCGAGTCGGTTCTTGGGATCGAATCAGAGGAGACCAGCATGAGAACCAAGAGTGCGAGTGAAGGGGTCTAGCCGAAAAATTCGAGGGGAATGAAAAGCCGGCATTAAGATAGTTCACCAATCAATTGTTTTTTTAAAGATTTTCTTTAAATTTTTATCGAATGTTACCAACAGTGTAACTTATAAACCTGCAAAATTAAAAAACCCGCGCCGATAACGAGGTCGAGATATTCAATGTCAAACGTACAATGTTTAACGATGTATGGACGAAAGACTGTTTTCGGAGAGATTTTAATTTATTGAGGCCAAATCTTTTTATAGATTTTTACAAAAAATAATAATATATTAGGTAGAGTGATATTGTAAATGAAATACGAAAACATGAGAATTTCTAACCGTATAGTTTTTGCGTAACAGAACTTTGAAATTACACATATATAGAAATTTCAATGCTTCATTCCGCACGTTAGGTAAACATCTTGAAGTACTAGCAACATAGCAGCTGTACTACTCCTTCTAGATGCTTTTGTCCGATTTGGTCAAAGCTCCGCCGCGAAAATCTACTTGAGGATTTGTGTTATTGTATCCACGCGAACAGTCTATGCTAAAAATCGAGTGGTGGTGGTAGTCTGGCAATAACCTCTTGTTTAGGCAATGGATGTCTAAGTTTCTAAATACTTACTGTCAGGATCTACCTTAAAGACGAATTTAGAAGATAAATAACAACTTCAAAAAGTTTCAAATATTATAATCGTTTTTGATGAACAATTACTTTTATCCAAAACGCTATATTACAATAAAGTTGCAAAATTATCTGAGACATAACTGGCTTAAGGAAAGTCAAGTTTTTAACATTTTGTGGATAATGCAGAGAAGCTGAAAAATCCCACATTTGTAAAATAAATATTTATTAGATTGACTACAGCATTTTTATTTTGAAATATAGCTCATTTACGCCGCCTGTGAACTGAACCAATCTGGCTCCCAATGCCACCATTTCCTCTTGATATGTTCGACCCCTTTCTCGGCAATCATAACGCATGTGGCGTGTGTGTTTCCTGAAACTACTGCAGGCATCACAGAGGCGTCCATCACTCGCAGCCCTGAAATACCGTAAACTTCAAGTTTTGGATTTACCACAGCCAACGGATCGGATTTGGGTCCCATTTTGCAGGAGCCGGCCTGATGATTCTCAGGTCCGGTGAGATATTTAGCCGCGCAAACCCAGAAATCATCCGAATCGTACCTGCAATGAAACTATAATTTACTATTTGGGTCATTGTATCGGTGGAAATGAGACGAATTATTAACCTTCCGCTTTACGTTTTGTTGTTTTATTATTTGAATGGCGTAAATAATCGAGTAGACCTCTAAATCTTGCGATGTCATTTATATTACATTTTATTGTGCGGAAATCGAACTATATGAAATTGATATGAAATTTTCAAGTCAAGGAAATGCTATTGAACTAGCTTACGTATGTTTTTTCTCGCAATCTCCGTAATCCTCCTTAATTAGCTGGAATGCGTATTTCTTCTGAATCACAGTTGTGTTGAGCAATCTTTGAATAATTCTAATGCCGTCAAGTAGAACATCCACGTCTTTTTGCTCTGTCAGATAATTTGCATACATTAGTGGAGGATCTAGTGGATTTTTGGATTTGAGGGCGATGTGCCCTCTGCTCTTTGGACGCAAAACCACAGGTGAAATATTCAATTGCTTTCCGGCATTTGGATTTGAAGGATCCGCCAGTTCTCCGATTTGTCCAGTTCTAGAGCAAGCCGCCAAATATCCTCCAAAGAAAAATTGCAGATCTGGATTGTTGCCTGATGGATCCTCTTTGCTGCTAATACGAGCGGTTACTTGAGACATTCCTATATTAAAACGTAAAATTAATCAATGTGTTCCAAATTACATGGCAGTTTTAAACATGTAGGAGGTTTCAGTTATAATATCCTTAATTAAAATCAAGATAGACAAAAATGAGCATGATACGAATACGCGATGAGAATTTTTTCTGGATATTACGGTAAAAAACTATTTTCAAATCATAATTTAAATCTCTTTTTTCGGGTTACATCTAAGCGGATTCGATGTTACTTACTAAGAAGTAAGAAGAATGAGTCAGCTGCGCAATAGGGAATTGGGAGAAACAAAACATCGCTTAAATTGTGCCTAAAGAATAAAATAATATATTTGGTTCCAAGAGTCTAAAAAGGGTCATTGGATGATTTGTTCTTACACATAATAGCGTTAGAGAAACTGTGGATTCAAGTGTTATAAAGTGACTAATATTGAAGAGATATTTGCCCACCTTCACAACGTTTTAAATGAAGGAAACATAATTGACATTTCCAACCCTTACTTCGTGGAATTCTTCAGCATTCATAACTATTAAACTTTATCAACAAATAAAACAGCAACAGATATCAAAAATTTCACAATGTTTCGATAAATATCTGCTAAGACCGGACCAGGTTTCGCTTTGCAGCATCATCGGCAGGTATATCAGCAATAACAATGGCTAAACAAATTGCTGGTATAACCGTCGATGATGCTGTAAAATGAATCCTATTTGCTAAGATCGGACCAGGTTTCGCTTTACAGCACCATCGGCGGTTATACCAGTAATAACAACGGCTAAACAAATTGCTGGTATAACCGCCGATGATGCTGTAAAGGGAAACCTGGTCCGGTCTTAGCAAATATTTATAGAAACATTGTGGAATTTTTAATATCTATTACTGTTTTAATGGTTAATGGTTAATAATTTAAAAAAGTTTAGTAGTTATGAGGGAAACCTATTGTTAAACCAAGTGTTACTTGTAGATAAATCTTTTTTTTTCTGATAGACCCACAATATAATTTGGAAAAATAGTCACTTGTGTAGTCCTATAAGTGAGGTGCACCTACTTTACTTGGGGTTATGTTAGGAAATTCCTTCGTTGTTACATGTTTCATAAACAACTGAACTGTCAACAAATATTTAGTATGCGTGTTAAGTAATCCGGCTGTTTAAACAGTGAACTTTAATTTTGTAGATGCGTCTCATCGTTATTTATTTTTCAGTATTCACGTTTGTGTCATTTCTGTTAATTATTTTTGTAGGATGTTATATCCATCTAAAAAAAACTTCTATTTTACTTTTCGATAGAGCGGTTGATTAGAGAAAGAAATACATGTTTATATTACCTTCAAGTATTATATTCTTTAAAAATATAAATAATTATGTAACTAAACAATTACATAAAGATTTGTTGTTCATTAGCTAACCATGTTTCGCTTAAGCCAGTCTACCTTATCATTGCATTTGTCGAGTGGAAGACAACGTGATCCATGTCTATTGACTTAGTCGGAAATCATTCATTACGATAAGTAGCATCAGATTAAATAAGGTTTATAGGATTTGCATTTCCTTAAAAAGGTCGAATACATTTTTTTTCAACTTTTTAAATCTATTTTTACGCCGCATCTACAAGTGACTAATGTTTATTAATATTGATTGATCATATTTCGACGAAATCTGGTTTTTTAAAAAACCTAAATATTTAACATATAATTTAATTGTAATATTGTTTTGTGTTGGTAGTTTCTATTAATTAACTCTGAGTCAAAACTCGAAAATTCTAGATAAAAATGTTGTTATATTTACAAGTTGATCTTTTTATAAATTTTCTGTCTACTCCTAAATTTTGATTTTAAATTATACTTTTGAATTTTTCCCGAAATTTCAAAACTATTTTTTTTCGTGAATTTTAAGATTTATTTACAATTCCCAGGTTTGTTTTAAAATCTAATTAAATCTAGAAAAGTCCATAATAAATGTGGAATTTCGATTTTGAATTAAAAATGTCCAAGTGTTTTTTTTTCAAAAAAAAACATTTTGTGGAATTTTTTGAAATTTTTCAGAAAAAAACACTATGTTACTATTTTTACTACATCTATGAAAGAGATTTTTTGGAAAAAATCAAAATGTCTAAAAAATAATAGCTCTTTACAAAAAGTTCCCTATTGAAATTTCAATAAATTATTAGTCCGAAAGAACATAATACATTTGGGTTCAATTATAAAACGTAAGGTCGAAATATTCTTGCTACTCGACATTTTAACTTTCTGGAAGTTTTTAGTGTTATTCAAACTTTTCTTTATTTTAAATTTAAAGTCTAGATTTTAGAAAATATACTAATTGTAACTTTAAAATTGTAATGAGTCTCGTTTGTTTTTGTTTCAAAGGCGGAAATTTTGATGAGAAAACGAAACTAGATAAGAACTATAAAAAATTGTTGCGAATGAAAATGGAAACTTTGTGAAAAAAAAAATTTTCCTGAAAAAAGTTGCTGTAAAAATAATTTTAAAGAAAATTGGACATTATTGGATATATATATATCATATTATTATTATTATCATATAAAATAATTTATAGTTAAATCAAATTTTAAAATTGTATTTTAAAAATACACAAGAATTTAAGTATTCTTAAAAAAAAGAAATTTCAGACTTAAAGTTAAAACTTCTGTTTTTTTCTTTTTTATTTAGTCAAGTTGAAATATTCATCCAATACATTTCCCCGAATTTTTAATTTTTTAAAAAATTTTGATTTAGTTTCGTTTTAACGGGACAATGTAGAAAAAGGTCGAACTAATTTCGAAATAAAAAAAGAGATATATAGAGAAAAAAGTTGAAAAAAAAAAACATAGACGAAGAAGTTTTTAGTGGGAAAAAGCATAAAGCTAATTTTGCCAATTTTTTTTGGAATCAAGGAATTTCAAAAAGAGAACGAATTTTATGGCTAGTACACACTCGCAACAAAATGGTGGAACTTGTATCTATAAACAAAGTTCTGCGATTGTCTTTAAACAAAGGAGAAACAAATCTTTTGTTCTACATCTCCCCATGAACAAGCAGCAATTTCACAGTGTGCTCTCTCTCTTGTCATACTCTTTCTGAAACTAATTTAGCGCAATTAAGCAGGTGTGGATGTCTGACAAAGTCCCTAAGGCATTTTGAAATTTATTCAGGACTGTCTAGGAACAAAATCTTCGATTTGTCTACAGACAGTTGCCCAATTTTGTCTTCTAGTGTGTACTAGCCTTCAGAAAGTCAAAATTTCAAGAAAAAATCAAATTTCACGAAAAAGTCAAACTTTAGAAAAATTTCACAAGAAATGAAGGCCTCTGGTTTTGGAAAAGAAAAAATAAATTTTCAAGGAATCTATCAACATTTCAAAAAAAGACGAAAATGTTGAAATCTTGGTGAAATATTTTTCTCCACATTTTTACCCCTTTTAATGAAATTTCGATGCAAGGAAAAAAAAAGTCGAAATAATGACTAAAAAAAAAAGAATTTCGGAAAAAATATCAACATTTTCGAAATCAAAAAATATCCAAATTTGAAACAAAAATCAATCTTTCCAAAAAAAGCCGAACTTTGAGAAAAATCGCGAATTAATAAAAATGCGAAAGGTGCAAGGTCGGCATTTTAAGAAAAAAGACAGACTTTCCACTGCAAATTTAACTTTCGAAAATAAAATCGAAATTCTGAAAAACGGAAAACGAGTTTTGAGCATGAACAAAAAATTTGTAGCAAAAGACCAATCTAAACAAATAATAATTTTGATAGAAAGGAGAATTTTAAGAAAAAAGCTGAAAGAAGAAGCATGTACAAATATATCTTCTGAAAGAAAAGTTGATGGGAAATTTCATTGCTTTTCAGAAATAAGTATATAAAAAAAAATTTAAAATAAATTAAAAAATTGGATTTTGAAAAGAAAGTCGAAATGATTTAGAGAATAAAATCAAAATTTTAAAAAACGATGAATTTTGGAAATAAATGAAAATTGTAAACGAAGATTAATTTTGTTTTAAAATTGAAAATATCTGGACAAAGCCGTCCTGTCTAAATATATATTTTTTCTTTACTGCATCAGGCGGGGGCGGGGAAGGCAAGCACATAACCTTTTTAGATAATTTAATCCTCTTTAATTTGACTAGTCTTTGAACCCTATTTTTTTGTACTGAACCAAAATTTGGAAAAAATTTTGACCGATGGTTTTCTTTTATTATTTAAAAACTACTGTTGCTAAGAAATTTAAGCTTAGGATCTAGAAACTAGAAGCTTTGAAACTTAATTTGCGTTTTTCTGTTTTCCTCAAGAGCTATTTTTTTCTGATTTACATCCACTAAAACTTTTGGGATTTTTTTAGGTCTCATTTCTGTACCTAGTGTATGTTAAATTCGGTATTGGTAAAACTGACGATTGAATAAAGATAAATATAATGTATCCACAAAAGTGCTCTCCATAAGAAATTTGTTGTTTTCAGTGAGAATAAAAATAATTTCCTGCGTCCTTCCGCAACCTTTACTTGCTTTGTAATGATTCTTAGGATTTGCAAATTAAGAATTAGCACAGAAACCCTCAAAATAATTTTTATATCTTAACAATATAAAACGGATAAGTAAAATTCTGGAATGTTGAAGGAATACAGATAATAAAAATATCAACCGAACAAATCCTATCATAATAGATTAAATCAAACTACCAAAGTATCCTAAAGATATATAATGCCGTAAGTTGTCATAATAATAAAAACATTTATAAGATAACGGAATATTACAAAAACTAGTTTCCGAATTGTACTGACTGAACAATTCCACGAAGTGAGATTAAAAATAAAACATTTCAATAGTTTTGAGATCTTTGGTACAAAGAAAAAATTTAAAAATTTAATTTAATTCGTTATATAAAACTTAATGTTTTTAGAGGAAAGATCCATAGAAGCAATAATTTCGTTGAAAAAATAACAGATATATAAACAAATGTGAATAGATCAATGCAAGGGTTGAAAACCAAGAATCAATTTTGATTTATTTGATCTCCGTATTTGGCATACTTTAAATATAATAAATGATCCAGTAGAAATCATGGGAATAATCCTATCCTTATTTTATCTATATATCCGCATCCTACATGCAGTGCTCTAAAGGCATAATCCTTTTATACCCTTTGGAAGTAGATTTTACTTTAAAAAAAATGAGAATCTGATTTGCAAATAACTGCTGAAAGTCCTAATGCATTTAATTGAAATCGATCTTACTTACCTGTTGATGATAGGGGTCCACCATTTCTTTGGATATATTCGACTACGGCGGCCCAATCCAAATCGTTGACATCCTTCTTGGTTTTTGATTCGTAATTCAAGTAGAAAGTGACATGATTATGGAGGTTCTTACCGACACCTGGAAGTTCATGAACTTGCTTTATTCCAACCTTATCTAGTATATCCTTGGGACCAATGCCAGACAAAAGCAAGAGTTGAGGAGAATTTACTGCTCCACCAGACACAACAACTTCCTTTTTAACCTTAACTTTATACGTTTTACCATTGTAGATAAATTCAACACCAGAAACTACTTTTTGACCATGAAACTCTGAAGTCAGAATTCTAGTTGCGGTGGAATTGACCATAATGTGTAGATTTCGGCGCTTTCTAGCTGGTCTTAGAAACGCCCTTGCGCTACTCATCCTTGCTCCATCCCTAAATTTAGTATCGACCAAATAAACTTAAGTACTCCAAAATAACTAGTAACTTACTCGTTCATTGTCTGAGCAATAGCAAAACCATGGAATTGCTCTCCATTAAGATCATCGCTAACAGCGTAATTCAATTCCTTAGCGGCCTCTAGTATATCTTCTGCCAGTTCTGGCTGATGATTGAATCTTTGGACGCTCAAAGGACCACAATCGTTGTGATAATTCGGGTCTACTAATGTACCGATTTCTTTATTATTTTCGGACTTTAAGAAATACGGGAATACTTCTTTGAAACTCCATCCCTTGTTGCCAGCCGCCGCCCAATCGTCATAATCCTTGGGTAGACCTCTCATGTACATCATACCATTTAGTACACTGCATCCACCAAGCACTTTACCGCGTTTCCAATTGCAGCGTTTCTCGGGATATCCCTGACAAGCAACTGGTTCTGGTTCCGTTTTGTACCTCCAATCCATATATGGGTTGTTGTGGTAGCTCGCAACCATCGCTGGCACTTGTGAACCTATTATTTATCAGTAATTAATAATTGCTACAACAATTTCGCCATTAGGAGCGCACTATCAGTTTTTTATGTAGCTGATTGCAATCAAATAGATATTATGTCTCTTTAGCATCATAAATCAAATAAAATGTAAATCTTAAACAACTGGCTTCACCTAGAAGGCATATAAAATTGTGCATTATTGTATTTATTTGATGCATTAATTTTAATAGTTTTTACTTCTCCTTCTTTTAATCTCCAGTTGTTCGTTGTTGCCATTTTTTTTAACACAGAAACGGCATCTCCAATTATCCAACAGTTCTGATATACATATATGGACGCACACTTAGCTTAACTAGCCACTTACCTGGTGGTTCATCTCCTCCGGCTTCTATCAGAAGAACTTTCCATTCTCTAACTTCTGACAGTCTACCAGCAACTGCGGCACCGGCGCTACCTCCTCCAATTACCACGAAATCGTAGACGGAATCAGGACAAGTCTTAGGCCTGATTCTTTCGCATATTTCGGATACTTCACACTGTCTTGTGATGTATTTGTTTAAAAGTGTCATGAAGGTGAGAAAGACCGGTGCCCCACAGGTGTTGTCCAATGGGGGACCAATGTAAGGTGCATCGCATCCACAATCGAAATTATCCATTTTTGGTTCTTGGAGGTGTGTCCCATTAGTACTCAAAGTAACTGAATAAAAAGCATTTTGCGAATCGTCAATAAATACTCCTATTAGATAAGCTAATGATGAGATTCTTGGAATAAAATAGTTCGTATGGGGAGTAATCATTATATTTTATGGAAAATTATAAATAAACAGCGTATCTGATGTGACGAAAAATAACAGAGATATAGAAACTTAAACGAGTATAATTTTTGCGTAAAAATCCTGTACAAATCGGCGTTATTTTTTAAAAAGAAAAACTAATATGGTTAGGGTTGACTAGCTAATAATTAAACAGTCTTGTTTATATTCTGCTTATATAAGGATACTTATATTCAAGGTATCTCAAGTCTCTTTTTCTTTGTAGGTCTATGAGAAAATATTGCTTTTAATAAAAACTCCTGCTTAATCTTGGTAAATTACCGGAAGTTACATTGTTTTGTTAATTTTTAGTGCATAGGGTTCAATTATTTGAAAAGATGATCAGAGGTAATGTCATTTTGGACCGTATTGAGAAATAGCATTTAGAAATGTGGTCCAAAATATCAAATTTTAGTTTATTTTCAAAAAACTGGCTTTTTCTCTGGAATCCACAATTAAAATGGGATACATTCTTTAGTATACTCTCTTTTCGAATATATTGTAAAATTTGTCGTGCCTAATTAGTAGTTTTTAAAACTCTTGCATGTTTTTATTGGATTCGAGAATGCCAATTTTTAATTCAACAGTAAAATAAAATGTTACCTAAAATAAATTGCATTATTTTTTTATGGTAGAGACTACCAAGACAAAAATTTTATCCAATGAAGAACTATGCGACTAGAATTGAAACTACGGCGTCCCTGCATCCAGCCTGCTTATAATGAACAATTACCAAACTTTATAAACATTTTGAAAAAGGATAGAATTTGAGTGTTTCAAACAAAAACTTTTCATTTTTTTATTCAGATTTTTTAAATTAATTACTTAGTTTCACTAGTTTAACTAAAACAAATATATGGCCCTAGTATTGATATTATTATAGGTAGACTGTAAATTTAAGTCATTTCAGAATTTTGAGAAAAAAATGGAAGTTTTGACAATAAACTTGAATTTACAAAATCTAAATTTTTTACTTTAGTTTGTGCTTTTTTATAAACTAAAAACAAGCAATGTTTTTTAAATTTAAACTAAAACTTTGACATAAATTTCAACATCACCAAAAAAAAAATTCTTTTTAATATCGAAAAGTATTTTAATTTCAAGTAAATGTCAAAATGTGAGGATCGAAGAAGGCTTAAATTAGGAGATTTCAATTGATATTTTTATCTCAAATTTGTAACTTACGTCTTTAGCAAACTCTTGAATTTAGCCTTAGTTGATTTATGGATAAAATTTTGAAAAGAAAAAACGAATTTGAACTGAATTTTGTAGAAAAAAAATAGAATTTGAAATGGAAATGTTAATGGAAAAATAAAATGTTCGTGTTAAGTAAGGTAGAAATTTCAAGTAAATATCAAAATTTATCAAACATAAAACTTAATCACAAAAATGTTCAGTTCAAGCTCCACATTTAAAAAAAAAGGCAAAAAGCCACCAAATGTTATATAAAAATATGTAGGTTGATAAAAATCTCTAGAATTATCTTGCAATTTTAAAACAAGAACAATTTTGTTATGATAATAGCAGAAAATTTGAAACATTTTAATTATAAATTTAGAACTCTAGCAAAAGTAAAAGCTGAAACTGTAAACTCAGAATTTTGAAAAAAACTAAATTTCTAAGGAAATGCAATATTCAAAATCTATGAGTCAGTTAAAATTTCTAATGTAAATTCAAAATTAAAGAAAAACAATGACACTAGACATATCCAGAAAAAAGAAACATTTTCAAAGAAAATTTGGAATCTATGTAATATATCTTTTTCGAAACTTTGATTTAAAAGCACAAGTAATACCCAAAAAAAATAACAATTTCCAAAATAAAATGAATTCACATAAAACATTTTAAAAATTCAAATTAGCATTAAAGTTGAAATAAGTAAAAAGAAATTTTGAAATTTTACGGTAAACTAGAAATGTTATAAGAAATTTGGAATTTTTAAGTTTATGTTCAATATTTTGAAAATAAGATACAATTAAAAAAATAGACCTATTTTTTGGTACCAAGTCGAAATTTTGGGACATAATATAATAATTGGGAATTTTCAAATCATAGTTTTAAGAAGAAAGTTAAAATGTTGATAAAAAAAGTGCAAATGTAACAAAGTTTTAAACACCTTCAGGATATAAATTGAAATTTTGAAATTTAATTCTTTGTTTTAAAAAATGTCTGGATATTTCTAAAAAAAACCTGAAATCTGGAAAAAAATTTCAATTTTAAAGCACATCACATTTAAATTTCTTTTCTAGAAAAAGTCAAAAATCAAGAAATAGAAAAGCAAATGTTAAAGATTTAAACTCCGAATTTGATGAGAAAGTCGAAATTTCGATGGTAAATGAAATTTAAAAAGCAAAGAGACAACCTGTACAAAAGTTTAAATTTCCAACAAAATATAAAAAAAAAGTGCAAAGTTAAAATTTAAAGCGCATAAAATGATATGCAAAAACAATGATATAATATAAGACTGGTAATGTAACCCACTATATTTCACTGTTGCGATAAGTGGCACTAAAACCGGACACGATTGATACGAGAACACCATATAAAGGATAGACAGTAGAAGGGCTGCCTTGAGTAGATTAAGCAATGCTTTCTTATGCAAATATTGATACTTTATGCAATTGTTTCGGAATTTTTCGGTTTTATATTTATATTTTAATTAGAAAATGGTCTAGATTTGTTTTGTGTTCATGTGCAACAGTGGTTATAAAAGCTGTCATGAAATAGTGTCGTTGTTTCAAGTGCCTGAGGACAAAGTTTATGTATGGAGGCGAAAAATCCCGCAAAATGACCGGCTGTTGTCAACTCGAAATTTTGTATGCGAAAAACATTTTAGTACAGATTCTGTTTTAAGAGAAATAAACAATGAACCTTGGAGAATACGTATTTCTCAATAGACTTAATCACTTTCTGTTAAATGAATATCTTATGCCCAAAGTAATTTAAACATAAAATTCTTTTTGTATATTTAGGAAAGAAAAATGATATTAATAGACAGACGAGTCGTTTGGTTTATCAGGGTCCGGCGTATGTATAAAACATTAGCTATAACTTTTTAAAAACATTTTGTAGAAAAAATGTCAGATAAACTTTTTTGGTTAATTATTTATCACTTTCCAGTGACTTTGATTTTGTTTTCTTAGCTTTTATTTCGTTGCTTAGGTAAATAATTTTTGAGTTTTCAAATGACACCTGCATTTTTCATTTGCTCCTTTGAAAAAATCTTAACTTCCTGCATTCGGTAACATCAAATTTATGGGGCTTAGATTCGGAAAATTTTGAGGAATCGTAATTCTACTAATTTTTATTATTCATTTTTTAATGTTAGTTTTGAAGAAATCTAAGTACTAAAATGAAATCGTTACCAAAAACGAACATAGATATACTGGCAAAAATTTCAGTTTAATTACTAACACATGTTTAAAAACAGTATTAAATTATTTAATATGAGAATCGGTAAAATTATTAAATTATTATATTTTCTCGAACTTTTTCACTACTAAGCCCTGTAAGATTTGCAGTCACCAAATGCAGAAAGATATGCAAATTGTAAAAAAGCAAACCAAAAATTTCAAAGTTCGTTACCGTAGCAATGAAACAAAAGCAGGGAAAAAGAAATTAAGGTCACCAAAATGTGGCAAATAATTAACCAAAAAAAGTTTATTTAAAATATTTTGTTCTAAATTTTTTTTTAAAAATACAGCCAATATTCCAGATATACGTCGGATAGTGCCGTATACTTTGCATAGAGTTACGCCAGTTCTTAAACATCTTACTGTCTATCTCTCTCTAAGTCGCTAGTCTCCCGATTACGTGCCACATTTCGCCTCGCGTCGGATTACCTTACTTATACATTATCATGGCAAAACTAATTTTGTATTTAAAAGTTATACCAGCGTAACCCCAGTACTGATAGAATTTGATGTAGATATATAAAAGAAAAAATTAAATAAATAGGTAACCAGGAACCAAAAACTCCGAAACAGAAGTTGCTCTGCTTTTATCTTTCAGCTGCTTTTTCCGATACATGCACCAATAAATTTAAGAATCGTAAATTTTTGGGAACGATGAATTGAAAATTTTAAATACTTTAATATTAATTGTTTTTTTTATCATTTTTTGAAAACCCGGCTCATAAATATAATAAGAGTTGCAATATATTGATTAATGCTTGTACATGAGATTACGAAGATAACATAATGTGATAATTTTTGTTCGCACTTGTGATTTCTTAAGACGTAGTAGTTGTACGTACTAATTATATTTATCTATCAAAACAAAATTAATTTTTTAGAAACGAATTTGAAGAAGGCATTTATTTTTGAAATATCATCATGACTGCTTAGCGATTATTTTAATGAATTCGTTAAAACGTGATTCTGAAGTGGCTTTGTAACAAAAACAAATCTTTTAAAAAAGATACAACTTAATCGTACATTGATGTGGTAAACAGTTAAAATCTGATAAAAACTTCTATGAATTTGTTCTGTAATCTACAACTATAATCTCTTCGGTACTTCTGGCCTGAACTAAATCGGTTATGTTAAAGTAATATGGGGGAAGTCCCCTAGTGACGGACACTTAAGGTATTTAAACAATAAAATAAAACTGTTTCAACAAATTAAGCTTTAATAATGAAATTATTTTAATAACAAAATATAAAATCAAATTAAATTAACAAAACTTATAACTCTGCTTAAACATAAGAACAATCTTAAATCAAACTTTGACAGTAAAAAACTAAATCTCAGCAAATGGCACCTAGTACCGGACGGACTTTACTTCAAACCCTTAGTACCGGACATCTTCAACTTATCGTACATCGATCGCATATGTAGCATTCTGAACATTCAGGGATATCTGCACATGCTTCATGTGCCTATCCACGGCAGCTGAAGCACTGTATCCAGTCTTCATTGTGATCCTCTAAGCAAACTACGCAAATAGTTCTCGTGTCAGATGTTTCAGCCAACGATGTCTTTTTCTTTGCTTTATTTCCGCTATTCCCTTTGACTTTTACTCCTTTGGTCTGTTTCCCTTTCTCTTTCATTGCTGTCCTAAATTTATTTCCCACTGCTTTATTTTCTCGTTAACGTTTTTTCATTTTCTTTCTCCTCTACAAGAATTTTGTACGGTGATGAAGTTAAAATTTCACTTTTTTCGCATTTTCTCTTTCGAGCAAGCGATCGTTTTTTTGCAGCATCCGGCAATGGTGACAAATTATGGATAACCTGGACTACATCTGGATCAAGGTTAGTCAATGGCTTGAGACTGTTGATATTTTTTTCGAATGTAGATTGTTTAGAAGCCTCTGAGGGTCCTTGTGTGTCCATATTAATGGACTGCTCTAAATCGCAGTTCGTCGACGAGCTGCCAGCTTCACTTAAGTCACTGGAGGAAACAGGAACTTCTTTGCTAGTACCTGGTGCGTTTGAGGATGTTTGTGGGTCTTCTAACGGAATGTTGGTCATATCGGCAGGTAAATAATCCAGATCAGAAAATATATCTCTATTGAATGGCTGAATTCCTGTGTGTTTGAAGCCGGACACTGCAATTTCTAGACGAGCTACTTTTGTAAATGCTTCACTGACGAGACGGCAATATCGTAGTCAGTTATTCGAGATCCAGCATTTGCTCTTATCCACGCATCGCAACGTTGGTTGTAGGCATCTTTAAATGGTTTCATAAACGTTCTGTCTAGCGGCTGTAGTTTGTGGGTAGTGTGTGGTGGCGAGCTTATCAAATGAATATCGTTTTCTCGGCAAAAATTGATGACTGCTAATGTCTTGTGACTACAATGTCCATCCAGAAGTATCAGCGCAGGGCTCTCTTTTGTCGGACAAGAGTGTTTCTTGAATAATTGTAGCCATTGAAGAAAAATATCACTATTCATCCAGCCTTTTGGCTGGGCCACGCCTACGCTTTCGGCTGGAGCATTTATCATGAGCCGATCATTCATTCTTTGCCTAGGAAAGACAAAGAAAGGCGGAATGAAATGGCCGTTGGCACTCATGCAAAATAAGACTGTAATATTTTTGCCCCTCTCAGCAGAAGTGAGCTTTCCTACTTGTCGAACAGCTTTTGGAGCAAGTACCTTTTGGTGTTTTTGTACGCAGCTGACTCCAGTTTCGTCACAGTTATAAATTTTCGAAGGTGGAAATTTGAATTGTGTCATCATTCTGTCAAGATTATTAAAAAAGAGATCAACTTGGGGTTTGTGAAACCCCATAGCCCTCCTTATGCTTGTTGACTCTGGTGATCTCAGCGATACGTCCTGATGTCTCTGCATGAAATCGTAGTAAAAGTGTTTACCAGCAGCTCCTTTCTCTTTATTAAAGCGATGAGGGATCTTCAAAGCCTCAGCCAAATCGTAAGCCAACTTCAAAAATTCCTGTTTTGTTAACGGCAGACACCTATTAGATAAATCTTTTACATGCTGCACTAAGAGTTATTCGCATTTTGGTGTGAAGGTATTAGTGAATCTACCTAACTTTGGTTGCAACGACACTTCTTGTCCACGGTTTAATGACGATATTTTATCATGTAAGGTGCTTTTTGGAATATTATAACTCAATGAAGCTTCTCACAAACTCATTTTTTTTTGTCAAAACATTGTTTATCGCAGTTTGTAAATTACTTTGGTCCCATTTTCCTTTCTTTTTCGTCTTCTCCATTTCGATATCTCTTTGTTCTCCTAAAACAATAGATAATGATCAAAAAGTATAATATTTCATGAAAAAATTGTTTTTTTATTGTTCGATATTAGGGGAAGCTTTTGTGTCCGGTACTAGGGGACAGAGAATCCTTAAATTAATTGTCATATACAAAAACTGCTATGGAATTCGACAAAAAATATTACAAATTTTAGATATGTATTAGCTATGACATAAAATAACAATTATCAAAACCACATAAACTAAAAACCATTGTAGTTATACTTACTTTGATCTTACGTGACGCAATGTATTTCCACCAAAAACAGCAATCAACTGTTCCCACCTAAGCGTTGCGCGACATTGGCGAACCGGGACCCGCGTTCGTGTATTGTTACGTTCCCCCGCGCCCCTATCACCTGCTTTTTAAACAAACGCGTTGCGACTTGTCGAGATACTTCGAGTGTCCGACGTTAGGTGCCGTCCGGCGTTACGGGACTTCCCCCTACAATAATTAGTAAACATCTGAACCCCTTAACCACATGAAAAAGCTGAAAAAGAATATTTTAAATCATAATTTAAACCCCTTTTTCAGCTGTCACTGACTCCAAAGCTCCAAGGGCCAGATAAATAGAAAGAAGAAGAATTTACGGCTGCGCTCGGGCGAAACAAATAAACAAAATATAGCTAGGTTATGTCTAAATGACAATACGAAAAATATTAGAAGATCCCGGCGGCACCGATGATTGGGGAAAAGTCGTTGGGTGATTTGCTTTTTTATATAAAAATCGAGTAAAAACGAATTGCAGAAGAAAGTTACGCGAAAATAAAAAAGGATGAAACCGAGAGATGGATGTAAGCGTTGATATCAAAGCTGCAAGTAATGAATTAAATTTGCTGTAACGGGTGCAATTGTTAAAAGTGGTTAATACCCCAGGGTTATTTTCCGACGTTTTATTTTTTGTGAACCTCTGTGATACGATGGAAATTTTTTAAACCATGTGTAGTTTACCGACGAATCATCACTTTTTAGTTCGGAAAAGAGGCACTCGAGTATTAATGTAAGTACACTGCACCTATTCTGGCTGTGGGCTATCGTTCAGATATTTTTTATAAACAACAACCCAATTGCTAAGCAACGTTAATATGCTTCAAAATTGAATAAACCAGTGCATCGTATCGTTATTTGTTTTGTAGAACTAATATTTTATTTTAAGTCGCCTGTGTTCGTTTATTTTTTGAATTTGCGTTTTACTTTTCATCGAACAGATTGATTAATGAAACAAAAAAAATGTAAATAGCTATTAATATAACAAGATTAATATGCGAAAATAAAACTGAGGTAAAATATCTAAGATTTTAGAGTACCAAATGAAATTAAAAATGTATTTTGGTTCGTTCGAAAAGAGCTGTATAGTTAAAGCTATTAATGTAACGAGATCGTTATGCGATTTATAATAATCGAGAACCTTGCCAGGCGACAAGGCGTTAACCCGAGTCGTCTGGCCATGTCCGAGATTGTTTAAATCGAGTTACATTCAAGGTTTTATCGTATCATTGGCAACGATGACATAAAAAATCATCAAACTTTTAAAATGAAATTTTGTATTTAGGATATTATGATAAGCAACTAACGTATTATATTTGTAATTAACGTATTATGTGCTACTAAGCTATTATGAAGCTGCTAAATATTATGAGGTTAATATGATAATTATCAATAAAGATTTAATTTTAAGAACACTTAAATTTCAATGATACGATAAAAGTTTTAAGTGTATGAAAATACAAAAACTTATTCGTAAAAATAACGAATAGAGATTTGTTGCCCATTAATTAGCGATGTTTTGCCCTGCCAGTCCGGCTTGTTATTGCAACTGGTGAATTGATGATAACGTGATCAGCGTCTGTTGCCGTAAAGCATTTAATATGGTCATTAGCGCCGGGCTTTTGGTAGTCAATGGGTTGATTTGTGTCTGTTTTAAAAAGTCAAATATTTTTTCTATTTTCTGTCTTTACTAAGTCTTCTAAACACGTAGTTAAATTAATGCCATTATGACTGAATCACCCTGTATAATGGAATGTAGTTAACTCACATTTCACCGAATAAAATGATTATGTTCATTATTTAATTTCTCACTAGTTTTCGACAATTACTTCACATCTCATCAGCTACTCACACTATACAAAGCTCAAGTTAGGCCAACACTATAATACTCTTCTCATATTTAAAGTTCAGCCCCAAAGCACACTTAAGGTCTTTTGAATCCAATTTAAAGAAGAGCGATTCGCCTAATTGATGACGAGAGTCTGACCGATTCTCTCGCAACACTAGAGCACAGGCGTATGGCTGGTGACTTGTCTCTTTTCTATAAGTACTATCATGGGAGATGCTTGCAGGAACTAATAGAATTGATCCCTCGAAGGACAAGATTTTTGAGGCATATAAGACAGTCGGAGAGAGCAAATTCCTGTGCGGTCCAGGTTGACACAGTGAGGACTTCTGTCTACGGAGACTCTTTTTCCTATAGAACTTCAAAGCTATGGAACTCGTTACAAAAAGAAATTTTCCCCAAAAATTACAACTTTTCCTTGTTTAGAAAGGTGGTTCATCGCCATCTATCCTTGTTTCCGCATCATGCTCGCACTGCTTTAAAGGCATAACGGGGTTTGCGAGTGGCTTAAACAAAACAAAAAAAAATAGTACACATTGAAATACAATACGAAAGGATTTACTTATATTATTTGTGGAGTGTGAAAAAGCTTTGAATGCTTTTTACCAGTGGAATGAATATCAACAAAATGGCAGTACCCTAGTATGCTTTCTTAAGTTTATGAACCAAATGTCAAAAAAAAACATTTTTGGTGGACGTAATATTCCACCTTTGTAATACTATTTTGGGAAATAAGAGTGCTCAAAGTTATGAAATAATTTCATCAATGTGCAAAAAAACATAAATAACTTGGGCTACATTATCACTGAACTGCAGACAAAAACTTCGCCACCCACTACAATATCCACGGTATTTAGTGTTATTGCAGAAATATTCATTGAAATTGTCCGTAAAAAAAATCCTTCACTTTAGCCAGAAGAGATGCTTTGTGAGTGTGATTGCAAGATTTCAAATGTGATATCCAGGGCTTCCACGGTCAGAGTCAGTACAGGATATATTTCTTCCTGAATTGGACCATGTCAAGGAACAATTAAAAGTTTTCAACGTTTCATCCACAATCGAAGAGACCTTCCTCAGGAACAAAGAATATAATTAAGGTAATTACAAAATATCTCAAGAAAAATATTCAAGCAATAAAAAAACAACAAAAACCATATTCAAAATAGCAGCGCAAGGCAGCGCCATACCAGAGGCCAAACCCTTCTGAATTAAAAATTGATATAAAGATAAGATTGTTTATACGGAAAAGCACTCAGTATGCTATTTGAAAATTTGAATAAAATAATTTCACTAACCACTAGCCTAACTTTTACAAATATCATTTCCATTGCTTTGTCCTAAGCTTTAAAGTTTGAATTATTTTTATTTAGTTTGTTTGTAAGAAAATATCGTAATTTCGAGTTTAAATCCGAATTCGGAAAACATGTCAACGAAAGCCATAGTAATATAAAAAGTACTTTTTGAAATATCCAAATAATAGGTACACATTTCTAAATTTAAAAAAAAATGAAAATTATCAGGAAAATATCAAAATGTCCAAGTTTGAAGCTATTATTTCGAAAAAAGCAATTAAATTTTTCTGATTACACTTGACAATTGCAAATAAAAGAGATAACGATCGAGAAGAATACATTTTGAACAAGAATAAATGTAGGCTTTTAAAAAGTTTAAGTTTTTGAAGTCTTTTTTTCAAAACTTTATCTAAAAATGTAGTTTTTTCAAATATTTGATTTTTTTTCTTAAAAATTTAACTTTTTTCAAGATTTTGAACTATTTTCTATATTTTTTTTTTAAAACTCAACCTATTTCTAAAATTTAAGAATTTTGGTTTTTGAAAATATCGAGTTTTTTGACGGTCGGATTTTTTGTTAATTTTGATTTCATGTCAAAATTTGGACTTCGTTATCAACTTTTTTGAGAGTTTTGATTTTTTTAAAGCATCACTTGTTCCAAAACCTATTTTTCAATTTTAATTTGTTTCAAATTTCGATATTTATTAACTTCGACATTTTTTTTAGTTTTATTTTTTTTATTATTTGAAAGCGTCGAGGTTTTTGAAAGCAAAATTTGTTTTAAAATTAGACCTTTTCTTAAAATTTCTGAGATTTTAAGACAGTTGGACTTTTTTAGAAGTTTTGTTTGTTTTTAATGTTAATCGTTTTAGTATTTTAAAATGTTTTTAAACATTTTCTGAAAATTTCGATATTTTTAAGAATTGTAACTTTTTTGAAAATTTTTAATTTTTAGAAATCTGTTTTTTAAATTTGATTTTTTGCAAATTTTTATTTTTCATTACTTGTTAGATTTTTTCGAAACCTCTACTTTCTTCTGAAAAATTTTGATTTTATCATAAATTATGAGAAAAAGTTCTAAATTTCTTCAAAAACCACTACTTTATAAAAAAACTGATACTTCGAAAATAAAGTTAAGCATTTCTAGGAAAAATCAAAATTATGAGTCTATAATCAAACATTTAGACAAAGATTAAGGATTGAAATTAAACATTTGACAATAAAGCTCGAAGTTGCTCAAAACCACATTTATTTGATTTTAACAAATTATAAATATTGAAAGTTTGAACTTGAAGTAATGAAAAAGATTGAATCTAAAAATAAACTGTAATCTGCGAAAGAAATTGGTTTAAAATTATTGAGAGGAGACGTTGAAGATTGAAATTAAGATCCTTTTCTCACAAAGTCAAAATTTCTAAAACAAAACGTGGATTAAAACAAAATGATTTCTTGAAACTTTTAGAAAATTTTATATTTCGAAATTTAAAAAAACTAAGATTTTGATAAGCAGTATTATGATTAAGAGCCAAAATTTCGAGTGTAACGTCACATTTTCGACAAAAAGCAAAAATTTTTTGAAAAATTTTAAGTTTTGAATTCGAAATTCTGGAAAAATTTTTTTTTTTGAGAAACAAGTACAAGTTTAGAAAAAAATCGTTAATTTTTAAAGGAATATGATAAGAAATTTTTAAAGTTGAGATTTGGATAATAAAATCAGTAGATATAAAAAATTGAAGCTTTCATTCAAAGTTGAAATTTAAAGAAAAAAAAGTATAGTATTTTCGAGTCTTCTTTCGTAATTTCAACAAAAAGTCTGAGTATCCTAAAATACGCTCAAAATTTTGCGGAAAGATACAAAATAAAAAGTTACGGTTTCATAATCAGTATTTTAGAAATGGACTCTTGAGAATTTTTTTGAAAAAAGTTGACATTTCCGGGAAACATTCGAATTTTCTAAAGATAGTATGCTTGTTTTTCCGTTTCCCACTGCTCAAAAACTAAAACGATAGAGATACATACAATCTAAGGGTGCGTTTAGATTAGAAATTTTGTTCTGTATATATCTCTTTATTTTAGCTAGAAGTGTCAGCAATTTTATTTAGCTATATTTGTGTCAAAGTGTAAACTGGCAAGGAAATTTAGTTTCAGATACCTGAGATTTCTATCATGAAATAAGTCTCTAATCTAAACGCGTCATAAGGATTGATCTTTAGTAGAATATTTTATTTCGGAAAGCTGTACGAAATACTCTCACACTATTATATTCGGAAAGGGTAAATAACCTGTTTCTATTTTATATGTAAATAAATAATGTGACAGCGACTATAGCATTATCTAACGATAGTATACAACTTTACCGTAACTTTGGAGATAGAATTTTTTTATTACAATTTTTTTTTTAATGTTTAATCCACTCGCAAAGGGTAATCCCATTATGCTTTCAAAGCACTGCGAGTAGGATGCGGAAACAAGGATAGATGGCGATGAACCGCCGTCTTAAACAAGAATAGGTTGTACTTTTTGGGGAAAATTCCTTTCGGTAACAAGTTCCATAACTTGAAAGTTCTATAGAAAAAAGAGTCTCCGTAGACAGAAGTCCTCACTGTGTCAAGCTGGACCACACAGGAATTTGCTGTCTCTGACTGTATAGTACGCCTCAAGAATCTTGCCCTTGGGGGGTTAATCCTATTAGTTCCTGCTAGCGTCTTCTATGATAGTACTTGTAGAAAAGAGACAAGTCACCAACCATACGCCTGTGCTCTAGTGTTTCGAGAGAATCGGTCAGACTCTCGTCGTCAATTAGGCGAATGGCTCTTCTTTGAATTGAATCCAAGAGAGCTAAAGTGTGTTTTGGGGCTGAACTCCAAACATGAGAACAGTATTCTAGTGTTGGCCTAACTTGAGCTTTGTATAGTGGTAATAGCTGATGAGATGTGAAGTACTTTTTAGCTCTAAAGAGGAAGCCTAGCTTCTGAGAGGCGGATTTGGCAATGGTGCGCACATTATCGTCCCAAGAAAAGTGAGTGGTTGCATTTATTCCTAGGATGAATAGATTAGATCCTATCGAAAAGATTTTACCGTCCATTAATGTGTTTCTTGCATTATTCCTTGATGTTTTCTTAGAGAAAACCGTGACCTGAGTTTTTGATAGTGTCATCTAACGCGATAGCCTGAAACTATGCTGAAAAATATATGTCTAGATGAAGACTAGCTTCAAGGCAACTAAATATATACACATGATCTTATCAATGAATTTGAACATAACATCACTCTGCGACCTACACGAGCTTTTTAAATCTGTGCATAGCTGATAAAATTTGTTTTATGACATTTATTGAAACTAATTTTATAAATGTATTACACCGAGTGTTCAGAATTAAGTCGGCACTATTGCTAACTTTTTTATTATTACAGATACAATTTCAGTTAAATTTAAAAAAAAATGTGTATTTTTTGTGCTAATTATTATGGTGATCCCAAAAAACTAATGGACATCACGTTTTTGAGTTTTATCACAAAATTACAATTCTTTAAATGGGACACTCTGTATATTTAATGTGTTTATGAAAGATAGTAAAATAAAAATAAAATTAGTTATTTGAAATTTTTGCTAAGGTGAATAATAACGAAGTTATGAGAACGTAAACGTATATTAGAAGACATCGAAAAATAATGAAAAATTAGCTTAGTAGGATTTGGAGACAAATGTCAACAGTTTATTATTATCTGACAGACGCATAATAGAAACCAAAATAGATATATCACGCGAGTTCTGGACCGTAAATTACGTAATACTTTTTTTAGACACAAGTATGAAGGTACAACTAAAACCAACTGTCAGACAAGTAGTTTTAGAATTAAAGCCAACTTCCAGACAAGTAGTTTTAGAATTAAAACTAACTGGTAGACAAGTGTTTGTGCAACTAATTGTAAGACCATCTAATTACCAACTGTAAGTAATTATGCTGAAGCGACAATTACGTAAACCAAATGGTGCCTTGAAGAAGGACAATGTCGAGTAAGATCTAAATTTTCCCATCAGATAACAATTTACCTGTGCCTAGGAGTCGACTGGTCTCTGGACCCCACTTGACTTACATAATTGTTCCCCGTGCACAATTACTTGTATAACTGTTGATTTTGGTTGTACATTTACACTTGTTTAGCATGATTGATTAACAAAGCTGTTACATCACTTCCGGTCCAGAATTCTCATGATATATCTACTTTAATCTATATTCAGCATATATCAGAGTCAACATTTATTTCCATAGCCTACTAAGCTAATTTCCCATCAATTTTTGATGTTTTATGATATACGTTTAGGTCCTCATAGATCCGTTATTATTTATCTTAGCAAAAAATTTGTAATTACCATTTTTATTTTAAATTCAATTATCTTTTACAAAAACACAAAATATAGAAACTGTTCTATTCAAAAAATTGTAACTATGTGATAAAACTCGTAAACACGATGTTCAATTATTTTTTTCGTAATAACAAAATAATCAGCGTTAGAAAATACTCAACTTTGCTAAGTTAATTAAAATTGTATCTTTAATAATATAACAGTTAGCAATAGTGCCGAATTTATGTTGAACACCCGGTATATATGAATGACAGCACAATCTATAACTAGCTTACAGCAGTGTACTAAATTTTAATCATAATTTAAACAATTTAATTTAAAAAAATATCTGCTAATTTAGTAAATATTAAAACTATATATTATTCCGGACAGCTCTAATGCAATTATTCTTTTAATTCCGTAGACGAAGTGACGAGTAAAATCTAATATCCTATAAATTAAAGATGTAATATGGACATATTATTTGAAAGTAATAGTTTTCTATGCTATGATATCTTCAGGTTAAAATTTGTTGGCACAGTACTCAGAAACATCCATAATATTCTATAAAGTGTGTCTGGCAAAGCGCTCATCTAAAAAATTTGAATATTTGGCAACTCAGCAAAGTCGACAAGGCCAACACAACTAAACTTTCCCAAAGTTACATCTTCGTTATCTTATATGAGACCCTATATATTTTTGTATTTTTGGATTCAATTTGATAATTTAAGGCCATTTTGGATGACAAACATTGTTCTTAAAATTTGTAGTTTTCGTGTAAATAGATTTTTATAAGAAATTTGACAGATGCAAGGTCCAACAAAAATCTTGGTTTTTGGAAAAAGATACAAAGAATTTTGTGGGGCTTTGCATCCGTCACTTTTTTATAAAAATTCATTTATCTCAAAGACTAGAAATTTTAAGAACAATGTTTGTCATTTACACTGGCCTCAAAATATCAAACAGAATCCAAATGTGCAGAAATAAATGGATTGTCTCATTTAAAATAACGAGGTTGGTGTCAGCTTTCGATATAACCGGAAGTACTACAACTTTGCAAATATCTTAGTTGTGTTGACCTTACTGACTTTACCAAGTGGCCAAATTTTAAAATTTTTAAGATGAGTAGTTTGAAATACAAATCTCATCCCCTTGAACCAAGAAAGATTAAAAAACACAGCAACCTTTGTTGTGTTTTTAATCTTTCTTGGTTCAAGGGGACAAGATTTGTATTTCAATTTTTGAAGGGGACCAAGGACCAGTCCGTTCCACCAAAATTATGAGTAATTTATCGGATAATACATTGCAATGATTCTCGGTGGGACACGCTGTATATAAAGTAAATATTTTTTCGCAGTACTAATTTTAGTAATCTTATGAACCTCCTATTGTTACTTGATAAAATAAAACCAATAATGAAGAACTTTAAACTCAATCAGTAATAAATTTGTTACTGTGGTATTAAATAATTACATTCTTCTAAAGAAAGTTGATAATGGAAAAGATGCAACTAGTGCAGAAATGTCAATAATTGAGCAATATTAAACTAAATTCATAACCAAGGTAAATAAAATACCAACGACATAAAATAAATATTATTTATTAATTTAATACTATTTCTAATATCTTATGCTTTTTCAAATAAAATTAGATTAAGCAGCTGGGTTATTGAGCCAATTTGAGCCCCAATTCCACCATTTACTTTTGATATAATCGACCCCCTTCTCTGCAATCATTACACATGTGGCGTGTGTATTTCCTGAAACTACGGCGGGCATTATAGAAGCGTCCATCACTCGAAGACCTTTGATTCCGTGAACTTCGAGTTCATGATTTACTACTGCCAATGGGTCGCAACTGGGACCCATTTTACAGGAACCGGCCTGATGGTTCTCGGGTCCAGTCAGATATTTCGCCGCGCAAATCCAGAAGTCGTCCGAATCGTACCTATAATCGAAACACACATATTAGTGGAAATATTTGAAAATACTGTGATAACATAATAGACCTATAATACTTCGCATGTCATTTTATTTTGGTAAAGTTGAACAAATTTGTAATGTTCTAAATACGTAAGGCAGCACATTATTAAACAGTTTACAAGTTCAAGCAGGATACGATCTAGACTACAAGAGCACTGCCTTTTATAAGCCAAGATATCTGTTAGTAGATCGTAGATAGCAGAACTGCTAACAATCCACCTGATTGATCTTAAGAGACCGCTCACTTTAAAAAGGCTCTAAGAAAACTTATTACTTTATGGGTGCGTTTCGATTAGAAGCTATCCGCGACTTACTACACAGCTGGAAGGAGATAGCTTCTCTCAAGATAGGTGACACTTACTTCAGAGAGAAAATACATTTTATGTCAGACAGAAATGTACGGAATAAAATGTCTAGTATACACGCACTATAAAGCACAGACAGTGCATACTTGCAGCTGATACATCTGGCAAGATCTAACAAGGTAGGAAACCGGTCCTAAGTTCTCAAACTCCTAATATTATCATTAAATTGGGACCTTGAAAATTAAAATTTGGTTTTGATCTTGTTAGATTTCTTTAGCTAAGTATATCTAATTTAACTCTAACAAAAAAGTCGACTGTGAGCATACGCTCCGTATGCATTAGAGTATAATTTTCTCTGACCTTTTTTAGATTAGCCGCTCTGCCGAGCGCCAGGAAATCGATTGCTGATATTTTTGACTGCTAATGAATTGCTACTATATGTCTTGGCACATAGAGGACTGCACCACTGCAGTATTGGTGCTATTCTATTTGTATAAAATACTTGAAGATATACAACAATTTTTTCATACCGATGATGATGGCGCTGTAGTCACATAAACGAAGTCTTGTAACTACTTTGCAACCCCAAGATTTTTTAAATTCCAGTTGGGTATGCCAAACTGGCGAGATCTAACAATATTAACATCGATCATTAGTTGCCTGACTCTATATCTGATAAATCTTCAAATCCATAATTAAAGAATTAATGGTCGTTAAACTTACGTATGTTTTTTCTCGCAATCGCCGTAATCGTCCTTTACTAACTGGAATTGGTATTTGCTTTGCAGCACGGTGGTGTTCATTAATCTCTGAATAACTCTTATGCCTTCCAGCAAATTATCCACGTCTTCTTTTTCTGTGAGGTAGTTGGCGTACATTAGTGGAGGGTCCAATGGATTTTTGGATTTGAGAGCAACATATCCTCTGCTTTTTGGGTGCAGAACGACCGGTGAAACTGTCAATTGCTTGCCGGCGTTTGGATTCGATGGATCCACAAGTTCTCCAACTTGTCCAGTTCTGGAACATGCCGCCAAATATCCAGCGAAGAAGATTTGCAGATCTGGATTGTCTCCTGATGGATCTGCGTTTTTACTGTTGATACGAGCGGTTACTTGCGACATCCCTGTAATTATTGTTTAGTTGTTATTATCTTGCCTTCTATGGTGTTAAATAAATGGAGATAATATTGTGTATTCTTAAGAAAGTGGACTTTACATTTTCGGTAATTGCTTGGATTTTTCATAGGTATTGCGGAAAATTTCCATATAAATTAAATTAACACAAGTCTTAAAATATTTAGACAAATTATAGCCTCACCTGTTGATGATAATGGTCCACCTCCGTTTCGAATATAATTAGTTACAGCGTTCCAATCCAAATCGTTGATATTCTTCTTAGTCTTAGATTCGTAAGTCAAATAGAAAGTGACATGATTGTGAAGGTTTTTACCAACACCTGGCAGGTTGTGCACTTGCTTTATTCCAACTTTATCTAGTACATCCTTTGGGCCAATTCCAGATAAGAGCAAAAGTTGAGGAGAATTCGTGGCTCCAGCAGAAACAACTACTTCCTTCTTAACCTTAACTTTGTACGTTTTACCATTGTAGACAAATTCAACTGCACCCGGTACCTTCTGACCGCCTAATCTTGAAAGTATGATCCTAGTAGCGGTAGAATTGACCATAACATGTAGATTTCGGCGATTTCTTACTGGTCGCAGGAAAGCCCTTGCACTACTCACTCGTGCTCCACATCTGAATTTTAGAAAACCAAGTAAGAATCAACACCCTAAATAGTAACAAATGACTTACTCATTGGTAGCTTGAGCAATAGCAAAACCTTGATACTGTTTGCCATTGAGATCGTTGCTTACTGGATACCTAAGTTCTTTAGCGGCCCTAAGTATATCTTCTGCCAATGGCGGATGATGATTGAATCTCTTGACGGTCATAGGTCCACAATCGTTGTGATAAGCCGGGTCTACCAAAGAGCCGATCTCTTTGTTATTTTCGGATTTTAAGAAATAAGGGAACACGTCTTTGTAGCTCCATCCAATGTTTCCAGCTGCCTCCCAATTGTTATAATCCTTAGGTGTTCCTCTCATGTACATCATGCCGTTAATTACACTACAACCACCGAGAACTTTACCCCGTTTCCAACCGCATCGTTTTTCGGGATATCCCTGGCAACCTACTGGTTCCGGTTCTGTTTTATATCTCCAATCCATGTTGGGGTTATCATGATAACTAACCACCATTGATGGTACCTGTGAACCTGTTGTTAAAGACGTATTTAGAAATTGCACCAAAGACTGAAAGTACGAAGACAAATAAATAAATGTGTTACTATTAGAGACCGTCTGAAGTTTTGCTTTCGGGTAATTTCACATTCACGGTTTAGATTAGCCCAAAATGAGCCAAAGCTTTGGCTCTGCTGAAATTTGTGTTCGCGATTGGTGGGTCATGTTCGACTTTTTTTGGAAACGTACAATGTCGTTGTATTAAGCTGGCAGAAAATTAGTTGCATAATATACAATTCATATTTATGAATTCAATTTTAATATTAATGCAAGTTATTATTGGGGAGAGTAGCGCCATTTTAAAGATTAGAAGGACGTCTAGGACCTGAAAGTTTAATGACACCCTCAAAGGAAAATGGTAAAAATTTCGCTCGTAGCCAGCAGAGTAACAGTTTTCTTTTGAATTTTTTTTTACGTTTCTGTGGAAATTTTAAAATTGTAAATTTACTGTAATACTATTTTCTTTCTTTCGTCGACCTTAAATTCAAGAAGTAGATCTTTTCTAAACAATTATTCATATTCATATTTTTACGGCTATAGAAATATTTGTCTTGTTTATACATTTGTTATGTTTTAATGCTCACTAATTGGAAATACTTCCGTTGGGCATAATATTAAATAAATAAATAAATAAATAAAATAAATTTAACATTTCAGTTTGGACAAGTTTCAAAATTTATACAGGATGTTCCAAATTCACCGGATCATTTACTTAAACTTCTGACGTCGTTTTCTTTGTAAATTTAAATGAAACACCCAGTATCTTTTAATTTTAAATAATGACATATTTAATTGTCTTTAAGTTGGTATGTACGTTTTCTATGCTTAAGTTCAGTAGTTTAAGAGATATAACTGTTTTCAGGAATTGTGCTATTTCTCATCAAAAAGAAACAAATTTTGATCAAGAATGGCATGCTTTGCTAAACTATAGTGACTTATGTAAGGTAATTTCATTTGTTTTATTTTAACCTAGCTTAATTTACAAATAGTTTTATTTAAAAAAGACAACTACATACTTAGTGTAGTATTTAATGAAATTGCGAAACTAATATCCAACAGAAATAAAAAACAATGTTCTACTCCAACAAATGTTCAATGTGGGAACCATTTTGTTTTACACAAAGTCTTATTCTTTTCTCAAAAGAGTTCTTAACATTTGTTAAAATACTTTCGTCAATTGTTTCAAAAGCATTTCGTATTCGATTTTTCATGTCCTCTGGGGTGGTAGGGGAAACATTGTATACAATGTTTTTTACATACCCCCATAGGAAAAAGTCTATTGGGGTTAGGTCCGGCGATCTTAGTGGCCAGCTATGGGGACCCCCTCTACCAATCCATTTATTTTGAAATTTCCTATTTAAATATTCCCTTACGGAAGTGTCAAATTGGGCAGAAGCTCCGTCTAACTGAACCCACATTTTTGACCTTGTATTTAAGGGTACATTGTCTAGTATAATCCAGAAATGTGTTTTTAGAACTCTTAAAAAAACTTGCCCACTTAAGGAGCCATCAAAAAGTATGGCCCAACGACGTTATTCCAATAACTCCACCAAATACATTAACGTCCAACGATTTTGATAATCCTGACTACGAAATAAATGTGGATTTTCAGTGCTATAATAATGAAAATTGTGACGATTAACTAGGCCGGTATTATGGAACGTGCATTCATCTGTGAATAAAATAGAACCATAAAAGTCAAGTTGTTCTCCAACTTTCTCAAGAAACCAAACACAGAATTCCAAACGTCTTTCAAACTCTCTTCCGTACATATGTTGGTGCATTGGATGATATTGATGTTTCTTAAGTATTCTTCGTATACTTGTTCTGCTTATCGCAGTTTCTTTTTCAAGAATTCTGATACTTACATTAGGGTTTTCAGTAATTAACTGCATTATAAGAAACTCATTTTCTTCGTTTCCCATAACAAGTTTTGACATTTTACGGGTTTCATAACCAATGGTACCTGATTCACGAAATCTTACTAACAGTCTTTGAAAGACATTTTTATCTGAATGCCTTTTATCCGGAAATTTTTGAGCGTATACTCTGGATGCTAATAAACAGTTTTCGTAACATTCACCTATTGTCAAAATCATGTTGACCTTTTCGTCAACAGAATGTCCTCCCATTTTAGCAAATTCAACTACTAACTTAATAAACAAGTCAACATAAACTCTCTTGAATTAAGAAAGTACAATTTAACTTATTATAAGAGTTACGTCAGCTGACTGACGTCTGCCAACTATGATCAAATGTTATTTTATCTTGGATATCGGATTAGAAGCAGCATAATCCTTCAAAAATGAGTTTTATCTCTCAAACCATTGAACTTAAGTAGAAAAAGTGCATACCATCTGAAAGAGAATTAAATTTTCTAGTATTTAAAATAAAAATATACTGGGTGTTCCATTTAAATTTACAAAGAAATTGAAATCCCAACTTCGAGTAAATGTTTCGGTAAATTTGAAACGTCCTATTATAAAGTTAGGTATTTGCCCCAACTGCATTTTCTTGCAAGAGGTATGCCAAATAAAAATCTGAAGACACCACCATTAAAATTTTTCACTTTCGGGAGTAAGTATAACATTTTGCAAAACTCGTCTTTTTTAAAAAGACCTGATTAATTTAAAAAGGGTAAGGTTTTGGTACAGGGAAACCTGAATAAAACTGACGTACTTTTTTGCACCGAATTTACAAATGAGAAAAAAATATAGTGTCTCCTTTAAAAAATCATAACTTTGATATGTAGCAATTTTCTGAAACACCCTGTATATTTAAAAATATTTTTAGCATGTACACCTTAGCGTCCAATATTTAACTGCTATATTTATTTTTTAAAATATGTTACCCCATACCTCCTAGAGGCCGGAGCGTTCAGCGTGGCCCACCCTGTATTGTCTAAAATTTCGACATTCAGTTAAAAACATCGAAAATCAAATGTGAGGTTTTAATCATTAAAATTGTGACTAAAATCAAAACTTTAAATACATTAAGTATTTCTCAAATTTTTGACTCTTCTTGACAAATTTATATTGGGAAGTCGTGTACAAAATTAAAAATCTCGAACATGTGCCAGTGCATAAATTTTTATATTATTTGTTGCTTTTTATTTGCTATCTAGTAGGAGGTATTTTAAAATGTTTATCAATCAATTTAAATTATAAATTAAATATTTAATTAACATGAAAAATCCGAAATCTATACCACAGGCATAAGTTTTCGCAAAATTTCAAGTTAATATCACGTTTAAAACAGTTTTGTGAAACAACTTGTATATTTCTAAAAACTGGGAAATCTTACACTTTTAGTCGAATGTTTAAGTTTAACGTTAAGCTGTGGAAATTAAAATATAAAAATCTATGGAATTGTAAATAAGTTTTCTCGAAATGTTTACATTAATGTCGAGTTTTAGAGAAAAGTCCTTGTGATTTTGATAAAATATTATTGTTTAAAAGAACATAAAAACTAAAATTTTCAAAATTTCAAGACAAATCTTTCAAAATTCGTTGAAAAAAGTTTATTGTTTTTTATAAATTCCTGGTTTTGTCATACAAAATTTCACGTTAAACTCAGTTGCGAGAATTCAGATTGAACATCAAAATTCTGCGAAATGCAAAAAAAAATAATTCTGAATAATAAAGATGAGATTTTAAGAAAAGTGTTTGAGAATATTAAAAAATATATCATTGAAAAAGAATTGGGGTTAAAAATATCCTAATTTTGGTTTCCAAAGCTTAAGTCTCAATTTTATTTCCATTTTGAGAAGAATATTCGAGATTTTGTAAAAAATTGGTTTGAGAAATTTGTGGTTTATATGTAATTATTTAAATAAGTCCCAATTTTAATTTAAGAAAAAATAATTTTAAAAATTTTAGATTTGATCTTTTTAAAGATTTCGAATTGAACCTTATAATTTGGTCTTGAACTCGAAATTTGAGCCTGAGCCTTCAATTTCATAAAAATTCGAAATTTCAATAAATAACAAAAATTGAAAAAATACTAAATTTCGATTACAAACTCAAAATTTTGTAAAACAGCTTCGAGATTTCAAAAAATATAAGAATTTTTGATAAAAATTTTAAATTTATAGGCAAAGATGGCCTAAAATTTCGGGTTTTAAATCAAAATGTTTTAAACTAAATCTCTAACTATAAAAATTTTAAATCTAAACAGAAAAAAGGTGAAATTATTTTAAAATTTCGGAAACAAGATTTAACCCTATTTATATTTAAGAGTGGTGACCTTAGCTGAAATAAATTGAATAAAATTGAACCAAAAGTTTTCTCGCAAAAAGGCCTTGTGACCTTTCGTTGAAAAGACGGTCTAAACCGTTAACACCCAAGATCTGGTTTGTAAATAAACAAATTAAGAAAAAGCAAGAAGAGAAGAAGTAAGAAAAAAAATTAAAAAATAAAAACTTTTAATTTTTATTTCCACTATTTGTTTGCTTACAAAATTATGAATGTGCAACAAACAATCTAGAAAAAATTTACATTTCGAAATTAACATTAAACTTTCGAAAATAAAATTAAAATTTCCAAAATATGCCTCAATTTGCAGAAAGAAATTATTAATTAAAAATATGTTATTATTTAAAATCTTATGAGAAACTCAACACAAAACCTAATTATAGACACTAGAGGTCAAAATTTGGGACACTTTCATAAAATTATTGTTTTTCCAGCAATACTTATCTATTGGCTATGATTTATGTAATTCATCAAGGCAATTATATTTGTATCTTACAATTTCATGTTTCTACTTCCTACTTCATTTATTGCTATTTATGTTATGTAAATAATCATTTAAAAATTTATAGAAACGGATACGAGCGAATCACCGAAAGTTTGAAATTTTTGAAGTGGCAGAAAGGGTAACACTGAATTGCGTCAGAGTTTTGCTAACCAATCAAAGACGAGTGGCGTGATTTATGTACTTTATCGCAGTTGCATGTGACTGCCAGTGGTTTTAGCAACTTTGAGTAAAAGTTGTTAAGTAAGGTTGTTAATAAAAAGAATTTTAACAAAAATAGTTTTGAAGTCAAAACGTGTTCACTGATCACCAAGAAAGAGGGTCACAGTAATTACCCTTCGTGAAGAAGGTTATACATACAAAAAAAAAATAGGAAATAGGTTAGGTGGTGGCGCCACAAAATTAGATGTACTGAAAGTATGTAAACGTTTTCATAACATTGTAATGATAAAATTAGCAAAAAGGAGTAGCAGAAAGCCAAAACCTGTTCAATAAAATAAGCGCAGCAAAAAACATTAATGCTATTTTTAATATCTGTTGTTGTTTTAATTATTAATAAAGTTTAATAATAGCATAATACTCTGTTCACCCAACAGATATAGTTAGGCCACTCCCCCCAAAAAAGATAGGTTCACAAGATATCAAAAATTAATCAATATCATTCTTTTGATGTGTGTGATGAGGGGATTTTCAGATTCAGCCAATAGAAATAATTTATTCAAATATCCCGCTTTGTTTAAGGGAGTGGCCTAGCTATATATCTTGGGTGAACAAAGTATAATAATGCTATTGTCAAATTATTTGTATTACAAATATTGGAACGCATTATTAGAAGAAAGCTGGGTGAAAATGGATTGCGAGCGAGAACTCCTAGGTAGAAGCCTTACCTGAATAAAAAACAGAAGCAAAAACGGATCCATTGGTCTATTACACACAAAGAGTGGAAAGAAGAATAGCAGATGCAAAATCTTCATCTTTGGAAGGGATGAAGTGAAATTTGTTCACCGTCGACCAAAAAAAGACCTTTTACCCCAATGTACTAAGGTCACTATGAAACACCTTGTGAGCATCATGGTGTGTGCTTGTATCAATTGGGCGATGGCAGTAATAGAGGGTCACATTAATGCACAGAAATATCAAGAAGAAATATTACAAGTGAAACTACTCCTGTCGAAGATTTATTCAAAGGCAATAGTCAGCAGGATGGAGCAGCCTGTCATACGGCCAAGACCTCCATGAGGTTGCTATCCTGCCTTGGTTAGGAAATAGTTCTGATGCAAATCAAATAGAGAATTTATGGTCAAGGATGAAAGTGCTAGTATCGGCCAGAAATTCAAGCAACAAGATAAAACTGACAGAAACCATTTTTCAGAGCTGGCTTAGAATTATAAGAAGAGAAGATCTGGCTCGTCTCGTAAATTCCATGCCTAGCAAAATTGAGGTTGTACTAAAAAGCAAAGGTTACCTAACCAAATATTAATTTTCTACACAATAATTGTAAAGTGGAAATACCAAAGGATGTAAGTGCCAAAAAATGTGTTTTTCAGTTTTTACCTTAAATCGGCACTAAATGTCGTCGCCAATATCCCCCCAAAAGCACCAAGGGCTACTTCTTCTTGTTTGGATACTAACTTCAATTAATTAATTCATTAACTCAATAAATAATATATCATAACTGAACGTTTTCCCCTAATAACTCCAAACTTCTTATTTGGTACTTAGCCTCTTTGGTATTTCCACTTTACAATTATTGTTCTATTTTCTTAAATATATCCCAATGTTTGTTTTCTGATTTATTTTTAAATACATGGAGGTTTGTTGTGTTAAAAATCTCAATAAATAATGAATAAAAATATAAAACTCTGAGATACAAAGTAATTTATGGCCACTAGTGCACAAGAAAACTTGGGAATTTAAATTTTAGGTCCAAGATTTTGAGAATATATTTAATATTAATATTTACATTTTGAAATGGACCAAAAATTCATTAAAAGATGATTGATTTTTCATTTGTACGATCTTTGAGAAAAAAATATAAATGGACCTTGAAATATTTAATTTAAAAAATCTAAAAATGTCTAAGAGATAGTATAAACCTAAAATGTCCTCAAAAATATAAAAATGTTAAGAGTTGAATTGAACACTTTGAAAAATGAATCTGTAGTGGTCAAAATTTAAGGTTTACTCTAAACAGAAAAAAATTGACAGTTGAAATAATCTAAAAATTTTTGGAAGGATTGTTAAATTATCAAAACTATTACGATCCAGAGTGTTGTCATTAACTAAAATAAATTCAGTAACATTTTTCCCTCAAAGCACTTAAAATGTATTTTAAAAACTCATCATTTTTTAAGTGAAACAGCAAATGATTAGACGTAAAAAGAAAACTAAAGCACTGAACTAAACACTGTGGCTTGTGATTAAGTCCAAAGAAGGTTTCACCCCTTTACCACATCGGCAATTAAATAAATAATTACGCGATACGTATTTCGCCAGCAGAACTGGCATTTTCAAGCGCACTAATCTTAAAAGATTAGCAAAAGATGCATCGACGTCATCTGCATTGAGATTCAAATCGGTATCGATTTGAAAATCGCTTGAAAATGCCAGTTCTGCTGGCGAAATACGTATCGCGTAATTATTTATTTAATTGCCGATGTGGTAAAGGGGTGAAACCTTCTTTGGACGTAAAAAGAAGAGAACAACTTAACAGATTCAGATTCAAATGAGTCAATTAATTGGTAATGTTACACACATTTATAAGGATGCATACATAAATAACTCACCTGGTGGTTCATCTCCTCCAGCTTCTATCAGAAGAACTTTCCATTGTCCAACTTCCGACAGTCTACCAGCGACTGCAGCGCCACTGCTGCCTCCTCCAATTACCACGAAGTCGTAGACGGGATCAGGACATGTCTTGGGTCTAATTCTTTGGCATATTTGCGATACTTCGCATGTCTTAGTGATGTAATTATTTAAAAGAGTCATGAAAGTAAGGAAGGCAGGTGCCCCGCAGGTGTTATCCAATGGTGGACCAATATAAGGAGCATCGCATCCGCATTCTAGAACCATCTTTGGTGCTTGGAGGTTTGCACCACTAAAACTCAAAGACACTGAATGAAAATATCTTGCTGATCGGTAATAAATAGTTCTCTTAGATAAGCTAATGATCCTTATTCTTGGAAGTAAACCGAATTTATGAGGAGCAATCATTATATTTTTCGAAAGCTAAGGAAAATGCATGTCCTATTGGTAAGGCGCTTTTACTTAAAATTTAGTTTCGCATAAAACAAGTCATATATGTAAAGTTAAATATATCTAATTAGACATATAATTGTAGCAATTATATTAAGCTTAAAGGTTATTTCATCAGATAAGGTTAAATGTGTGGCTTTAAAATTTAAATACCCACTGAACATGTCGTTTTATTTTATTCAATGCTTTTTAAACAATTAAATAGTTAATATTATTATTAATAGTAGAGAGCGAAAGAATTTACAACAGGGTAGCACGAACTGACAACGGATGGGGATGTTTTAAGCTCGCTGAATCCGAAAGTATTCAAAAATGTAATTGAAATTCACGTGCCATTGTTTTTCCATTAACTAACAAAAGTTATCCTGATATTAGACTGTAAGCAGTTTTATTTGGATTCAAACATTATGACTAGAATGCGATTTATACAGATAAAAAATTAGAAACCGACATGTATACAAAATCTTTTTTTTTCTGTTTTTGTACTAATTGTAAATGGTTTCATGTCAAATTCTAAATCCAAATTTGTATAAATTTGGTGTTATTTGCTTTGAGATAAGTTGTTAAATAAATATGTGTCAGACTTTTTAGTATTGGCTAATTTGTGAAAGCTCCAACAGTAATTACTATCATTTCCTTACTTTAGCGTCTTTTTTATTAATTTAATATCCAAATAGATTCGTTCTCCTAGTGCCTCTGAAAATTCACATTTATGTGGAAACATATCCAAATAGATGCGAAGAAAATGTTCTTTCTCATAAAGCTTCGTACTTCCCATCATTGTGGGTTTAGAGAACGTTTGGCAAAAGTAAAAAAAACTGCATCGTTCGAAATGCTCACTGAACTAATGAACTTTGAGCCTTTAATATTAGAGGATATAGAATAGATACCCTTCTGATAGTTACTCTGTTGTCCCTTACTGTATCATTTTTACTTCAGAAAATTGTGCTATTGGCCATCGTGCTTTTCTACATTGCCTCCTCTTGGGCTAGTTTTGCCTCGAAAGAATTTTCTCTTTGCCACGGTTGACATATTAAGCTACTGTTATGAATTCAGATTTTCTAATAACTATTTAATCTTATTAACGATTAAAAAGTGACAGATATTCAAAAATTCTACAATGTTTCGATAAATATTTGTCAATTATTTTCAAATATTTTATTTCGCTCTGTGTGTAGAAAGGTGTAACCTCTGGAATAAAATAATTGAAGTATTTAATCGTACTGTACTGTTCTGTATTAATTATTTGCAGCCCGTTTTTGTCACTTAAGTAGAATTTTGCACCGAATGATTTTGCATGCTCTTCTTTTTCTTTGACTTTTGATTTTTATTCCAAGATTTCTAGAAAATATAGCTTCATTGTTGATATACTAAGGTACCTTACAGTCTTTTTTTTCAATTAACTGTCTGTTATTTGTTATTATGTCTTGTTTGTTTTCAAAAATGTTGAGATTTGATGTGTCTATCTAGGAGTAGGTACCACAAACTTTTTTTAGAAATAACCATGTGCTCGTCATTGCCAATGCGCTTCTCAAAAGCTTGTTTTTTTCGAATGAAAAAATACTTCACAACTCATGAAATACTCACCCTTCATAAAATTCAAATTACACCAACTGTGGCCTACTATTCTCATGTTTGGAATTAAGTCTTTAAACATACATCAAATTTTATTTAGTCAATTGATGATAACTTTTTCTCTTGATCTCTTCAAATACTAAAGAATAAGCGGATGGTCGGCGACTTGTCTCTATTTCTTCTTGCATAGAGGAATCTCACAGGAACTACTAGCGATGATTACCTTAAAAGCAACATTCCTAAGACATGCAAGATAATTGAAAATAATTCTTGTGCACTCCAGCTTGCCACAGAAGAAACTTCTATATATAAAGATCCTTTTTTTTATAGGACTTCCAAACTTTAAAAGTCATGATGAACGGCTTCTTGGGCGGTTGAGTGGGTTATTCAAAAGTGGCGCTAAAACTTGGAAGTCCAATTCGTTGTTCGAAAATTAGAGTGGGGGAATATCCGCGCAACTTTAACAATCGTATCCTGACAACTTTAACTAGTGGACAACTTTAACGAACGCGACTTTAGCGGCAGTCGTCTGTACGCTTATTTTTTGCGAAGGAACAAAACAGGGTTAAGCGTCTAGATTTTTTGAAACCGCTTCAAATTGATTTTACCTTTTTGTAAAAATTTTATTTACCTTTAATGAGTCTGAGAGATGAAATTAAGCGTTCGTATCGGACAGGTTACTGTCGATTAAACAAACACCTCTACAGAATGGGAATTACAAACGACCCGAGTTGTATGTAGGGGGTGTTAAAAAGAAGATGAGAGTGCCGAGCACGTGATGTGTCACTGCCCGGCACCAGCATCAATCAGAGAATCCACGCTGGAAAATTTCTGGGCATAGTGTAGCCAATTTGAGAGAAGCGCATCCAAGGGACGTTCTTCAGTTTCTTAACAGGGTTGAGTGGCTGAATGAATGACCAAGGACACCTTAATCACGGGGATAGCACAATAGGTCCAAGAAGGGTGGCCTAAGTGCTACCCTAAACTCTAGGCAACCCACCTCGAATCCAGAATCCAAGCGTTCGTATCAAACTTCTAATATATTTATTGATTAGTGCTTATATGCTACGAGCACTTTACATTTTTAAGATAAAACTATTGGTAAAATGTACTTGTGATTTCTCATACTGTAGTAACTAGTAATTAATTACACTTATCAGTAAAAATAAAATTAGTTTTCTGAGTGCACTCTAAGGACAAATTTGAAGAAAACATGTTTAATTTTTGTAACGTCACTATCCGCTGTCTTATGACTATGTGTTTCTTGAAGTGGCTTTTTCATAACAAAATTTGATATTCCAGGAAATGGTGTTATAGATAAATTGATCTGGTTCATGGATATCGTTAAGACGTCTGCTGATTTGAAAGATATTAAGAAATTACATGAGGTAAAAATCCTTGAAACGTCTTCGGAAGTGATTTATTATTTTTTTATTTATTTGTATCTAACCAAAACTATATCCATCAGATATAATCTGAGGTGTTTGCACATAATTCTAGCTACACTTGCATTTGAAACCTATACTCTAATTATTATAATTAATGTCATTTTTATTGTATTTTTGATTTCATTACGTTTAATGAAGAATTGTCTGCAGCCATTCTTAGTTCTAATCCATATTTCCAATTTGTTTTTAGTGTTTTGTTTTATTCTTTGAGAGTTAGGATGTCAGTCTGCTGAGAAATTTGACCGGTACAAGAAAAATGTTCATCTGAGTGCGTTAGAAAATTGTCATTACGAAACAAAAAAGAAAACAAACAAGTTGCCTCATTTTGGAGAGGATGGTTATGTGATAAAGTTTTTTTTTAATCTCCAAAAATTATTTTGTGGTTGTGGCATCAAGGTGTTATGAATGACAATATACATATTAAATCTTTTTTATTTTAATAGCCTTTTGATATGCCTAATATGTAATTCCATTTTTGTGTTATAACATGAAATGTTTCAGTTATTTAGGTTCAATTCTTATTTTTATATTTCAGAAAAACTTCAGAATTTTGGGATTAAAATAGGAGCCGGTATTTCTAGAATAGCTTAGATTCAAGTTTGAATACGAAATGTTAGAAAAAATTGATAATTTATAAACAAAACATTCATAGATAATATAAATTTAAAATTTCTTAAAATATCAAAAAAAAAATGAACAATTCGAATTAAAAATCAAAATTTTCTGATAAAATAGAGAATTTTTTCTTTTGTTTTATATGTTGACCGATTTCTTAAAAATCTGAGATCGGTCTTGAAATTTTTATATACTGTTTTTAGTTTCGAGCTTTAATTCCAGACAGTTTAAACTCGAAATTTACGTCTTTCAAATTAAAATTTTATTCCAAGACAACTGAGAAATGGTCAATATTTAAAAAAGTAAAGCAAACCTCTCTCGAAAAAGGCAAAATGTCGAACAATTACGTTAAAATATTGAGAAAAAAATGTGTAATTTGCGAATTTTAACTAAGAACTTTAAAAAAAATAGATACTGAGTGAAATCATTAACAAATTTTTAAGTTGAAGCTCCACATTTGAAACTTTCAAAAAAATAAAAATTTGTTAAAGAAATTACATAAAACGGTAAACCTTCAAAAGTATACCTAGAATCTGAAGTAAATGGTTAAAATTTGGAGATTAAAGTCGACATTTTAAAAATCTATGAAAATGTTTAAAACAAGTCAAAACTTTTAAAAAATTTCATCTGTATTGTGTTCGGGATCACTATCAGGTTTTGATAGCTCCGATAAATGAAACGCGTTTTTTATGTAAACTTAACGACGTTTATTAAGTGAACTGACATCGCCGAGGTCTGGGATGCAATTCTTTTGTACAAACCTACAGACTACTTAAAAACACCAAATTTTACCCCACATGTGTTCTATTGTTACAATAGGGTCGCTGGTCAGTCCACATTCTTCCGGTCGTTAAGTGACGATCTGACCATTTCTTACGCTAAAACTCTTAAGATAGCTAACATATTGTTTAGAATTTTCTTTGTCAGTTGCTTCCCTCAGATTGCCAATCGTTTAAAAAAAATATCTGGATATGAGGAGTTGTGAAGGAAGCAATTGGCGAAAAAAATGCAAATCAATATGAATGGAATTAATCCAAGTCTGCAAAGAAGATGCAAGAGAATATCTACTTTAAAAAATGTCGGAATCTGTAGAAAGTATTCAAATTTAATTTCGAATTTTTGAAAAGAAAATCACAATTTTTCGAAATTCTGGACTTTAATTCTTCATGGTAAACTCTTATTGGTCGAAAATATTATGTTTAATAATTTTATTTAACATTTCTGTGACCCAGTTTAAAAATATTAAAATTTCTGGATTTTAAGTCAAGAATTTGAAAATAGAAAGGTAAATATGTCCATGAGAAAAACAACATCTTTAATTTGCTATCTTTAGCATCAACATTTTAAATAAACAGCAATGTTAGACCTTTTTTGGAAAATATTAAGTTCAGGCTTATCATAGACCTAAACCAAGAATTTTTGTGACTTAACATTGTTTGTTTCTGAGCTAAAAATTTGGTTTCGATATCGTCTACTAACGGTATATCATCTCATATTATTGAATGTGGTTATAGCTTTAACACGCTTGTCATAATTTCATCATCTTTAATTTGTACAGATTATTTGAACAAAGAGAGTAAAACAATTTCTATGAAATAAAAAAAAAAGTTCATTGAATTAACTTTTCTCGAACACGAAAGCGAATTACGTCTTAACCTTTTACACTGTACTTAAGAGAAACTTGACATAAAATATTTGTAAAAGTTTTTAGAACCTGGATATCTAATTATTTTCGAAATCAACAGGTTCTTTTCTCAGAAATTTGGAATCAGTAGAGGTAGGAATGCCAAAAATCCGTTAGGAATTGCGACGTAGCGTGATAACAGACATTCATACAGACTAGTAGTCGTTTTTCAATTACGAATTTTGGAGTTAATCGCAATTTAAAAATGTATCAAATGATATCGTCTTCTAGATAAAGTTTCCCTCTATCCAAAAAGAAACCTACATGACAACTGATTTGACGCAAAATTACCGGACTTGTAGTCATTTTTGGGGCGAAAAGTAGAGTTTTTTTGCATTTCGCGTTAACAGAGCAAATCACGAACAACGTTCGTGGTGTGCAATTTTGTGAAACAACTCAGTTTTAACTCAAGATCTAAAAGAAGGCTAAATTGATACTTCTAAATACGAAACTTCGAGAAAAATTATGAAAATTCGGGATTAAATTGAGGTTAAATCTAAGAAATTCAGCCAAAATTTGTAAAGTAAAATGATACTATTTTTAATTAACAAGACAAAACAGTAAATAAAAATGAAGCGTTAGTAGTTTATTAAAAAGCATTTCAAAAAAAAATTAATCCACATGAAAAAAGTTTTTAAACTTCAGAGTTTATTTTCGAAATTGGCGACAAAGATGCAAGTTTAAATATAAAGAAAATATTTGAATTCGTCTTAAAGTTTACATTTTTAGGCTCGAGATTTCGTTTGGAGTTAACATTTTTCAAAAAAGTAGAAATTTTTAGACTAAGTCAAAAATCCGAGAACATCAACACTGGCCTGGTTAAACTTTTAAAATTTTGACAATATATATTTTTTTAATAAATTTTTAATAAAAATTCTTATTATTTTCTAATAACTTGGGCTTTAAACTGAAAACCTGTAAAACAATTATCGATATTAAAATTTTAAAATTTAAAATCTTAAAATCCATAAAAATTTGAAAAAAATAAGTTCAATGTTGGCGAGAAGTTCAAAAATCAAATTTGATAGAAACTAAAAATTTGTAAAAATAATATTCAAGTTTAAGGCAAAATTTGGAGAAAGCTTTAAATTTTGTAAAATTAAAATCTACAAATTTTCAGGTTCATAAATTTCACTTTTGTAAAGTTTCAAATATTTTACTTTTTAATCAAACATTTAAAACTTCTGAAAACCTTTTCACAAATTTGTTTGTTTTTTCAAAGTTTTTATTTTTACTCGAAATATAGTTTTTTTTCTAAACATTTTCTGGAGTTTTTTTCCTTAAAAAATGATAATTTTTAACTTTAAATTCTGAGAAAATATTCGAAATGCTTTTCTAAATTTTGATCAAAAATGGTAGAGAATTAAAATTTTCAAGAAAGTCTTCGTTAATAAATTTAAGTTCTCGAAATTTTAACCCTTTTTTTAAAATTTCTGAATTAAACTAATAATTCTTTTTATTTTATTTTCACGTTTCATCTTGGCCTTTATTTTAACAGGTTTTTAAGATTTCTGGAAGACCAAATTTTGAAAACCATTTCTTTTTTTAAGTTTTGACTGACTTGTTTGCATTTATTAAAAAATTTTGACCCTTTTTTCCCAGTTTGAATCTTTTTCTTTTAATTTTTATTAAAAATCAAAATTGAAAAAAAAATATACAATATTTAGGTTTTTACTCAAAATTTTAAGAACAGCACAATTTCGAAATTTATATAAAAAAATTGCAAATTTTTTAATTTATTCATAACATCTTGATTGCCAATATTCGACTTGCTTCTTAACATTTCTCTTCAAACTTTAACATGTTGCCTTTCACTTCAAAAATTCGACGTCTTCTAAAAATGTGGGCCTTTTTTTTGAAATGTTTGCGCTAATCTCTACATATTGACCTATTTTTATCAAAATTCAAAGTTTAGGTTTGGCTTTAAATAACACAAAAATTTCAGCACATTAATTTCGGAAAATTGAAAAGTGTCAAAAAATATTTTTCTTCTAGTCGCATATATTTCTTGCTTCATTGAATACTTGAGAATTCAGGTTAAAGGCAAATCTTTTTGCTTTTTGTCTAGTTTCCAAGGAAAATATAGCACTGCCCCTCACTACCCAATAAATTGAATAAATAGAATGGGATAGGCTCTGACTTCTTAACTGCTCATTGGCCTGGAAGTTCTCTGGGCGGCAGGCCTGTCAGCGAATTAGCAATTCTGAGTTATGCTTAACGTTTCTTCTTGAAATTAAATCAACACCAAATATGATCAAAGTTAAAAAACACAACACGAAAATCTAGGGAGGGCAGAAAATTAACGCAGGTTAATAAAATAAACTATAAATTAAGGTTTATCAACGATTTTTTTTGAAATAATAAATTAATAGATAAGATAATTTTATAATATTTAAAGAATGTTGTCAATCACAGCCATTTTGTTTTCCTTAGTGACTCCTTCCAATGTACCTATAGGGACCATGAAGCCATTTTTCTTTGATGTGTTCAACTCCCTTGTCGGCGATCATAACACAGGTGGCATGGGTATTTCCAGATACTACTTGAGGCATTATTGAAGCGTCCATAACTCGAATACCGCTAACGCCATGAACTTCCAATTTGGGATCCACTACAGCAAGTGGGTCCGAAGATGGACCCATTTTGCAAGAACCAGCTTGATGATTTTCGGGACCTGTGTAGTATTTGGCAGCGCAAATCCAATAATCATCAGAATCGAACCTACAGAAATTATTTGTTTAAACCGTAGATGAGCAAGATTTTCGACTTACGTGTATTTCTTCTCGCAGTCTCCGTAGTTTCCCTTGAGAAGCGAAAACCCGTACTTCTTCTGTAAAACCGTTGTATTCGCCAGTCTTTGGATAACCCTGATACCTTCCAAGAGATTGTGGACGTCCTGTTGCTCGACGAGATAGTTCGCGTACATCAGTGGGGCGTCTAATGGGTTGTTAGATTTGAGACCAATGTGTCCTCTGCTCTTTGGATGAAGCACAACTGGGGAGATTGTTACCACTTTGTGTGCGTTTGGTTTGGTTGGGTCTACCAATTCGTTGTCGTTTCCAGTTTTGGAGCATCTCGCCGAATAACCGGCAAAGAAGATTTGTAAATCTGGATTTTCACCGCTTGGATCAGCGTTCTTTGAATTGATTCTAGCAGTAACTTGAGACATCCCTATAATTTTAAGTATAATTAAATTATGATACGTAGAAATAACTGGATTGAACAAGGCCTAATACATAACATCTGCATCAGTTATATACGGCTAAATCGATGTCGATGAAATCGTAATGGAATAGTCGTTTTTGCAAACGATAAGTGTCGTCGGCAACGTAATTTTTATTTGAAATTTTTGAATTGTTAAAGTTAAGCAGATGTTACTTATGAAAAGGAATAGAAAATTCCAGGTTAATATGGTTCATGCCATTTTGGCTAAAAGCACACAGAAAATGAACAATATTACTAAAGAAATGACATATATTATTCCAAAATTGAAGTGATTACTTTTAGGTAACAAAGGAATATTTATCTCCAAATTTAAAACAAAATGTTGCTCATTTTTTGGTGTTATTTAATTTTTTAGCATCAAATGGATTCAGTTACCAAAAATATGATTTCCGCGGCCATTGTTATTAAAAATATTAATTGGATTTGAACCTTGCCAAGGAACAACTAAAAGTGTTTGATGTTTTACATGCCAACATAAAGAACCTTTTAAGGAACAAGAAAAAATTTAAATTCAAGAGAGAAGAGTACTCTAACTCAGTATGTAAATCATACTAGGGGCAAAACTCTTCCAAAGAGACAGTAATAGAGAAAAGAACATGAAGTAAGGCATGGTAACTCGGTATTCCAACCATCCCATAAATAAAATTTATCTGCAAATACTGGGAAATGAAAAGAAAAGTTAAAAAAAGATAAAGAAGCAGGGTACTTCACTATGTAAGCCATATCAGAGTCAAAACTACCAAAGTAAAAAGGGCACAAAAGACAAGATAGAGCTAAAGCAGAAAGTCAAAAATTTGTTTAACTCAAAAATATTTTTTCTTGTTTTCAATCATGTACAGACGAATCCCTGGGTGACAGTTACTGATTGCGCCTAAGGCGACAATTCCAAAAAAATCAAATTTACTAACCTGATGATGATAGTGGTCCTTGCCTATTTTTTAGATATCTCTGAACATTAACCCAACTCATGTCATTGATATTCTTCCTGTTCTTCATTTCGTAGGACATGTAGAAGGTAACGTGATTGTGCAGGTTTTTACCGACACCAGGTAACTCATGAATTTGTTGAATTCCGACCTTTTGCAATTCTTCCTTGGGACCTATACCAGACAACAACAAAATCTGCGGGGAATTTATAGCACCTGCTGAGACAACAACTTCTTTTCGCACTTTCACTCTGTATTTCTTGTTTCTGTAGACGAATTCAACGCCAGAAACTACTTTCTGTCCGTTGGTTATCTTGGTCAGGATTTTGGTGGCGGTGGAGTTGAGCATTACGTGCAGGTTGTGGCGACCTCTTGCCGGACGGAGGAAGGCCCTGGCGCTGCTCTGCCTAGCGCCGTTTCTAACAAGAAAATATATTGATGACAATCATTACTAGAAGACTCGTTAAGGTCAGTCGCATAACGGAATCCTGGATCGATTTCCAAATTCAGACTCGAACACTGAAATAAACATCGGGAATTTTTACGTGTGCAAGCGGTGACTGAATTCTGAATCTGAATTATTCATTCGGAAACCTGATCGGAATTCCGTATGTATGCGCCCGATCAAAATGACGAAATTTGACCATTTTCGATATTTGATTAAGATACTAGTTCTTAGTCTTGCCTTGTCAACATATTTACTGACTAATGTATGGTGTAAACTAAGAGGTTTCTAATAAAATGTCTTTTATAAAACACTTAACCCCTTCCGGAAATATTTGGCAATGAAAAATTGTTCATGAAATAATCGTTTAATTTTTATTTACCAAAAACTTGTTTTTACTTTTCTACCCAATATATTAGCTGAAGTCTCGATAAAAAGCTAAATGTCATATTAACAAATTCAAACAAAACATTATTCTGTAACCTGTAGAAAATCATTAAAGTTATGCACGTACGTTTGCAGATTAATGAGAAAGTATGTTAGTTCGATATCTATCTTGATCTTGCAGCAATCTACCATGTCTAGTTTTTTTATTAAAACCAGAACCAATGAAAGCATTTTAACAAAACAAATTGGTCAGTCAATTTAACAAATTTAAAAACCCGTTTTAATTTACGGTATTTTTTCCAATGAGTTTTAAATGCAATTATTCATCTAATTCATCATACGAAGTCATAACTAATGGTTAGTACGCAGTAAAAGTGCTTGATATACAAAATCTTGTCCCTGGAACCAAGAAAGATTTATTGTTCAATTTTTGAAGATAACCAAGGAGCATTCAGTTGTGCCACCAAAAAAAAAATAGAAGTGCTGCCGAATTCAGCACATAAAAAAATTAGATCAAATTTCAATCATATTCAACTTTAACTTTAGTTGCATGACGAGTATATTTCGTCATTATGCTGTAAGGCATAATAAACCAATGGGGAGCTATATTTCTTTTTTCACCTGAAGGATTTAAGTGACTTACGTGTTACATAGAAACGTGTATGATACTTACTCCACATTAGCTTGAGCTATAGCAAATCCAGAGTACTGTTCACCGTTCAAATCATCACTAACTGGATAGCCCAATTCATCAGCGGCATTCAAAATGTCCTCGGCCAGTTCCGGTTGATGATTGAATCGTTGAACATTAACCAGGCCCCCCTTAGCGTGATACTTGTTGCTAACGAGTGTACCGATCTCAAGATTGTTCTCCGATTTCAAAAAATACGGAAGAACTTCCCTGTAACTCCAGCCGTTGTTACCAGCTGCCGCCCAATTATCATAATCCGTGGGGGTTCCCCTCATGTACATCATGCCGTGAATAACACTGCACCCTCCTAACACTTTACCACGTTTCCAGCTGCAGCGTTTCTCTGGATAACCTTGACAACCGACCGGTTCGGGTTCAGTTTTGTACTTCCAGTCAACGTAAGGGTTATCGTGGTAACTGGCAACCATTGAAGGTACCTGTGAACCTAAATCGTTTTCGTTATAGTTGGGTGTATGGAATGGTTAAATCAAAAATATACCTGGCGGTTCATCTCCTCCAGCTTCTAGCAATAGTACGTTCCAGTATGGTATTTCAGAGAGTCTTCCAGCTGCAGCAGCTCCAGCGCTTCCTCCTCCAATGACGACAAAATCATATTCGTCATTGGGGTGATCCAAAGGATGAACCCTTTGACAAATCTCGGAAACATCACATTGCTTTACAATGTAGCTATTCAAGAGTGTCATAAAGGTGATGAAGGCACCCCCACCGCACGTGTTATCGAGCGGGGGTCCTATGTATGGGGCGTCACAACCGCAATTTACCGACATGTTTGGTCGACGAAATTAATTCAAAAAATGTTTTTTTCTGTTTATATAGGCTGTATATGAAGTACTTGATTATTTTGTTGATGTATACGAGGCTGATACGATTAATTTTCAACTTGAGATTAGGGCTCAAAAGTATCTTGATCTTTGCACTGGTGATACTAATTGTAAATGACGTTAATTCTTCCAATGAAATTTTGCAATATCTCTGCAAAAATCAGTTTATTAACCTAACCTGGTATTTATTATAGTCTGTCACTATTACTTATTAAAAGATAGTGGATCTGGAACAGTTTATATTTTATTCGGAAGCACAGAAGATTCTTAACGTAATGACGAAGCATTTAAGAATCTTGACCCACTTCAACTAGACAAGGTATTAATTGGTTTTAAATTTATTTTTAGGCGACTTCTCCGTTGTTCTAATCTATGAGAACAAAGGTGTTTAAGTGTGCCATATAAGATGATATTTTTAATGAGTTTGCGGAAAATTAAAGATGTGTTTTTAGAATAAATCACGCAAGTGGTTAATGGGTTCGGTTAGTAATAAATTTACATTAAGTATTTCGCAGTTGTAACTTTTTTTATTCAATAGAAAGAATCTAATGATATTCAGAACGCTAATGTTGAACCAAAAACCTAAAGAACATGTTTCGAAAACTTTCATACATTTTATTAATCAATATTTAGTAGTTAAACAATTGATGTGTATGTTTTAAATATGTTGCAAATTAAAAATTAAACTATATAAGAAAACAGTAAATCAAATAAATGGGCTGAATTGGAATGTTTATAGCAATTGTGATCAATAATTGAATTATTGGTTTGATATATTCCACCCTGGAAAATAGCTAAAAATTGAACCAGCAATTGCATATTAATTATCTACGCTTCAAATGAATGACGTTAATAATTAAATTATTTTAGTGTAAATTGAAAAAGATAAAGCAGATAACTGAATTAAAATTGTGAAAGTTGTCATAATAAATTATTTTCTAATGGTTTTTAACCTACAAAGTAAAATTATGTTAATTTTTAATTCTGCAATTTTTAGATATTCGTCATTATCAGAATAACTCAATCAAGAAGAAAATTATATCAATCCGAGATTTTTTCCTCTGTTTGCGTTAAAAAATGTCTTATTAAAAAAATATTTATAAAATTTTAATCCATAAAATTCTAAGCAAAATATATTTTAAACTGATTTTAATTTTAGATATTTTATAAATAGCAGAGCTCTGAATACAAATTCCAGCAGTGGATATTGTAAAAGATTTTTTGTTTATCTTTTATTCAAAATTCTCAAAGTTTGCAAAATTATATATTTTTTATTTTATTATAAATTATGGCTTTTTTCGATTAATTGTTTTTAAATTTCGCCATGTTTCTCAAGTCTACGGTATTTAACTGAACATTGTAACTTCAATTTATTTTCTAGAAATTTCGACTTGGTTTCCAAAATTCCTTTTTCTCGAAATGTTGACTGTTTCCTAAAAATTGGACCTTTTGTTATGTTTCTGCAAATTTTGTTTTTTTTTTCAAAATTTGCCTATTTTTCTAAAAACTTTCTGAGAGAAGAAGGGAGAAATTGTTTTTTGAAAAATGTTGATTTCGCCATAAAATTCTAAGCAAAATATATTTTAAACTGATTTTAATTTTAGATATTTTATAAATAGCAGAGCTCTGAATACAAATTCCAGCAGTGGATATTGTTAAAGATTTTTTGTTATGACGAAGAAAAAAAAAGTATAAAAGAAATGAAGAATGAACTTGAAATTTTGTGAAGAACGTCGATATTTCGAGATTTATGTAAAAACGTAAAACAAGCAGAAATATTGGGAGAAAATAGTTGACATTTCCTAATTGAAATAGTACGAAAAAAAGGAAATTGAAAGTGTAATCGAGAAAATTTGTAAAAAAGGAAAATTTTTATAAAGAAATTGGAAAATAAGAAAAACTAAAACAGTTTCCAGCTTGTAATCCATTCTGACGTTTTAATTTATTAATTGTTTTTTTAAATAAATAAATGTTGTCCAACAACATGAATTATCGAGAAAAAAAATCTAAATTAAGAAATAGATTTGCAAAAATCCTAAAAATTGCAATCCTTTAATTTGAATATTGGAAAACATTCATATTTTATGTTTAAAGGCGGAATAAAAAAAATAGCTGAATTTTTCAAAGAATTTTTTTTGAAATCATGGGAAAATAAATCGAGGATTTCAGATTGAAGACAAAATTTTTAGCAAAAAAAAATGGACGAACATTTTTAGAGTTTTTGGTTTGCCATCAAAGTTTTAGTCTAAATTTTAGAAAGAAGTAAGAATGTTACGTTTTAACCGAACATTAAAAAAAAGTTCCTTTCTAATAAATTTCTAGAATTTAGGAAATTATAACCGAATGTTCGAAAATTTTTGGAATAAGCAGTATATAAAGATTTCTCTTTAGGCGAATAAAATTTTGACAAAAAGAGATTTTTTTCCAGTAAAAATACCGGACATTATAAAGGAACTTTTTTTAAGTTTGTTTATAGTAAAAGCTTAAAAATTTACGAAATTATAATGGAATTTTAGGGAAAAAAACTATATTTTTTTTTAATTTTGGAAGTTCGGAAAAAAGTAGAAATTTCGAGTGGTTCGAAATTGAAAACAAAAATTGAATTTCAGCTCCAAATATCCAGAAATATGTCGACATTTTGTAAGTTTTTGGTTTAAGTTATGCAACTCGGAGACTGGTTTATCACATGTAAAATTTAATCAACATTCTCACCCCCTAAAGAGGTAAATTTCGAAAAATTTTTCCTTAATGATCACCTGTAGCAAAAGCATGTGCGAAAATTCTCAGTGTTTAGAATTTTATTTAGTGGATTGAAAATCGACATTGGTTTTTGTGAATTTTGTTCGCTGGTAGATGATCACGGTCAACAGAACAACACTGCTTTGCTGCAAAAGTAAAACCTTGTTGAAAACATAACAAAGTACAGTATTTCAATGCAGCAGCCAATCCACAAAAAGAGAACAAAGTTATTCGTATAAAGAAAGCTAAAATTCCACAAAAGACTTCCATATATATCCGAGTTTTCCATACTCCACGCTTTTAATCATTTGTTTGAAAGACTACATTTGCGCTAACTGAAAAAAACGTAATATTTCAGATAATCCCAAAGCATTTATTAAATTTTTTATTGCATGATAAAGCCTTTCTGAAGCCGATACTTTAGATTGAATAACTGAAACGTAATAGGATTTAAATGCGAAGTGGCACATTCGTCATAAAATGTAATAATGGTACATTCTCATAAAGTTTTAAAATACAATGTTTACCGCCTCCGAAGAAGTACTAAAAGAGTAATATCTTTAACTTTGATAAGGCATCAAAAGTAGTCTTCATAAAATATATCCCCGAGTTCAAGTGTCTTTAAAAAATCCACCAAATAGCTCTGAAGCATCCTCCACGAAATTGATTTATATATCCTTAAATTCTTAAGTTTTAAAGTATAATAAAAACGAACAAGTTATTCTGAAGTGTATCGTAAAAACTTTCTTTCAGCGGTAAGGAGGCTATTTAAATTTCATTCGAACTAATTCGGTCGGCATTTTTGCGCCATAAATTTCATCTAACAGTCATTAAATGAGAAGATAAGGGTTTTATGACCACCAAATAAAGTTGTAACCAAAATTGCGGTCGAAGGTAGTAAATGGGGATAATATATTTAGAAACAAAAAACGATGCACTGACGCTGGTCAGTAAATTAAACTGTCCATGGGTTTCTTTACACACTACAGGGTAAAGTTTTCGTTTTGTCGTGGACGTCGTCCCGTAGGTTAAAAATCGGTTTAGTGGCAGTAAAGTTGGTTCAAATATCTAAAGAAAATAGCACCCCTAGCTAAAAGAGCTCTAACATTTATTATAATTCCGCGAATACAATAACAACCTTTTCCATACTTAACAGATACGGCCTAACAAACTGGATGCAAACTTTTATAAGCTGTTTTTCTCTAATCTGTCGTAGATACTGTGATTGTATTTAAGCGGAAATATACTTAAATCTTTTTCACTAAAAAAGTATAAAATATTAAAAGATGATAATTTGGAAATAGTGAGAGAATATTTTGTTTAAATTTCGACTTTTTTCAAAATTTATCTTTTATTCAAAATTCTCAAAGTTTGCAAAATTATATATTTTTTATTTTATTATAAATTATGGCTTTTTTTCGATTAATTGTTTTTAAATTTCGCCATGTTTCTCAAGTCTACGGTATTTAACTGAAAATTGTAACTTCTATTTATTTTCTAGAAATTTCGACTTGGTTTCCAAAATTCCTTTTTCTCGAAATGTTGACTGTTTCCTAAAAATTGGACCTTTTGTTATGTTTCTGCAAATTTTGTTTTTTTTTTCAAAATTTGCCCATTTTTCTAAAAACTTTCTGAGAGAAGAAGGGAGAAAGTGTTTTTTGAAAAATGTTGATTTCGCCACTTTTCTCGAAGTTTTCAGTTTTTTGGACAGTCATCTTCATTGTTTTCGAAATTAATTTACCAATTTTCTAAAAATTTAACTTTCGAATTTTTTATCAAAATTTCTATACAAAAGACGTTTTTTTCCAGATTTATTACTTTTTCTTACAAAGTTTTAACTTTTCCTTGCAACTTCTTTTTAGTTTGTTCCCGTAATTTAATTGTTTTCTTCTTCTCTAAAAAAGTTTGGATTTTTTTTTAAATTCGCTCCCACATCCGCTCGCTTACTGATGAATCAGCATTTTTCTTCAGACACTACAACTTTCAAATATAATTGGTTATTGGTTTATAGAAATTAAACACTTGAAAATGTAAAATTTTTAAACATAGTGGACATTTTCAAAAAAAATGTCTAGATTAAATAATAATCAAAATTTTAAAAAATTAAAATTTAGAGAAAGTCGACATTTTAAAAATAACATAAAAGTTTTTAAAAAAGTCGAAATTTTAAAAGTTCGTTAAATTTATAAATGGATTTGCCGAAATTTTCAGACAGAGGTTAAATCTTGTATTTTCAAAAATAAAGATTTCCAAAAAAGTTGAAACTTTTTAAAAAGATGTAACTTTTATTTAAAAAAAAAGAAAACTGAAAATGGTAAATTTTTAAAAATTCAGAATCTTTATAAATGTCGATATTTTCTAAAAGTCGAGATATTTGTAAAAACTTCAAGAGAAAAATGCTGGAATTGTGAATGAAATTCAGTTTCTAAAAATGTGGACTGAAAATTTCCTACCTTTTTAAAAAAGTTACCTTTAAGAAAGGTAGTAAATAAAAATATCTTGTATTTTCAAAAATAAAAATTTTCAAAAAAGTTGAAACTTTTTAAAAATATTTAACTTTTATTTAAAAAAAAAGAAAACCAAAAATGGTGGATTCTTAAAAATTCAAAATCTTTATAAATGTCGATATTTTCTAAAAGTCGAGGTATTTGTAAAAACTTCAAGAGAAAAATGCTGAAATTGTGAATGAAGTCCAGTTTGTAAAAATGTGGACTGAAAACTTTTTAAAAGGTTACCTTTTAGAAAGGTAGTAAATAAATAAAACGTCAAAAACTTATATATTATAGTAAAGCCGAAATTTTCAAATAAAATCTAAATTTGGGAAAAAGTCATCCTTTTAAAGAAAATGGAATTATCAAAACATGTCCAAATACTTGAAAAAGACGGAACATTGAAACAATCTTCAATTTAAATAAAAATCGAAATTTTGAAGTCCAAATTTTGAAAAAAGGCGAAACCTTTAAATACTGAAAATTTTGAAAGAATAAAGAAATTTGAAAAATTGTAATTTTAAAGGAACTCGACATTTTCAAAGAAGTTGGGCTTTTATAAAAAGCAGATTGCTTTTTAAGTCAAAAAGTTGAAATTAAATTACAAAATTTAGAAGAAAGTCAGAATTTTTAAAAATATGATACCTTGGAAAAAGTGGAAAATTTGAAGAAAAGTGGAAATTGTGAGAAAATTCCTCTTTTCAACGAATATTTTATGAAAAGGGGGAATTTTAAAAAAGCCAAAATTTTGAAAAAAATGGCGAAATTTTTACAGTAAAGTTTATTTTAAAAAAGCCGATTTCTACAAAATTCAAAATCTTATAATCCAATTTTGAGAAAAATAGAAACTTAAATATAATTGAAACTTAGAAATAAAATTGAAAAATTTAAAATAGTCCTAATTTTCATGTCTAAATTTTTAAGAAGAGTATACTTTGTAACAAAGCCGAAATTTTTGGGAATAAAACTTAAAAAATATAATATTATTAAGAAGGTTTTAATTTTCAAAATAATTCTAGATTTTGAAAAAATCGAAATTTTCAAAATATTCTAACATTTTTTAAAATCTAAATTTGGAAGAAAGTTAAATTCCGGAAAAGTTAAAATTGGCAAACCAAATTTAAATTTTGAGTTGTCACAATTTTGAAAAAGTCAAAAGTTTTGATAAATTATTATTTTGAAAGTAATTCGAAACTGTTGCTAAAAATATAAAATTTTTGAATTTGAAATTGAAGAAATTGAAATTTTGAAAACAAGATGTTGAAATGTGCGAATGAAATGGATATTTTAAAAAAAATTTAAAAAAGTCTAAAAATTGGAAACATAAATGTCGGCAGAGTCAAAATTACCAGGTCAAGATAAAATTTAGAGGAAAGGGAAAATTGATAACAAAATCAAAAATTTGGATACAGTCGAAATTTTGGAAAAATGTTAAAAATTTCAAAATCGACAGATTAATAAAACCGAAATTTTAAACACAAAATGTCGAAATTTGTGAATTGAATTGAACTTTTGAGTAATCCAATTTCAGAACTCTGACCAAATCTTTGTTAAAAATTTTCGTTTGGGAATTATACGACTTTTCCAAAATTTCAAACTTTTCCTAAAAATTTCGATTTTTTAATCTTCACTTTTCTGAATTTTGACTTTTCAAAATTCAGAAAAGTGAAGATTAAAAAATCGAAATTTTTAGGAAAAGTTTGAAATTTTGGAAAAGTCGTATAATTCCCAAAGACGAAAATTCAAAATATCGAAATTTATCGACATTCTAAAAGCAATATAATAGAAATTTAAAAAAAGTGCAAGTGAGTGCAAAGCTCCAAATTTTGCTGTGATTGATTTGTTTAAAGTAGTGACAATGACAAAAAAAAGAATTTCCTTCGCATCGTCAGAACGACCTGGTAGCTGGTTATATATTAACTTAAATTTTGTTTTGATAGAAATAGTGGATTTGCCCTTTCAAAATTATTTTCAACTTTTTGGCTTTAAAACTTAAATACGATTTTTTTTTTAAAAAACGGCCCCCAGAAGGAAATAAACTTCTATAAAAAATTTAAAATTGAGTTTTGAGTTTTGAAAGTCAAGTGTTCATATTATCGAATTAAGTGGAAATTTTGAGTAAACGAGTCAGATTTAAAAAAAAGCTTTGAATTTCAAGTCTAACTTTAATAAAGGAAGATTAAATTATTCACTAAAACTCTAAATTTTGTAAATAACAGAAACATTTGGATAAACAAACACCTAATTTACACAGGATTATTTAAAATATAGGAAATGATTGCTGTGATTATTTTAAGACGAAAAGTTTTTATAAACCTTTGTCCCTGACGACCTCGAATATACGATGGTAAATCAGATATGAACTGGAATTTGTTTATAAAAATTTATTGGTACAAGATACACATATAAAAGTTAATAACTATTTTTCTGCACAATCTTCTGATTTTATTATGCATTTTTCCCAACGGATTGGGAGTTTTTTAATGCCATCATCATAAAAAGAAAAGAGGAGTGTTTGCAGCCAATTGCGCACAAATGTCTCAGCAGCAGCATCATCATGGAATTGCTCATCTCCTAGAGCTTCTTTCAGTGGCCCAAACATATGAGAATCGCATGGTGATAAGTTGGGACTATAAGGAGAGTGTTTTAATGTTGCCCAATGCATTTCCTCTAATTTTTGATATGTTGGATTGGAGTGGGGGCGGGCATTGTCGTGAAGCAAAATCACATTTCTTATCAAAAATTTGCGCGTCTTTCGCCGATATGTACGTTTTATTTCGTTCAATATATGGCAACGGTAGGCAGCATTAACCGTATGACGTTTATGCAGAAAATCAACGTACACAACTCCTTTAAAATCCTAAATCTTTATCCCAAGAACCTTTCCAGCTAAGAGGCAAGTTTGCCATAACGGGTGCACCTTCTTCCTTTCTTCTCCACTCCATACTTGCTTGTTTAGATTCAGAGGTGTAATGGTGGACCCAAGTCTCATCACATGTAACGATACGTTGCAAAAAACCATCATCTTTACGTTAAAAATGTCCAAAATGTCGCTGATAAATCTCCAGTCGTTGTTGTTTCTGTTCTTCAATTAAAAGACGAGGTACCCATTTGGCAGAATTTTTTCGAAACTTCTGCTCATCTATAATTATGGATTGAGCACTCCCAAAACTTATCCCTATCTGAGCTGCAATTTCACCAACAGTTAAACGGCGATCAGCTTTCAAAAGGCGTTGAACGGCGGTAATCTTGTTCTGTGTCCGAGAACTACGGGCCCGGGGTTTATTTTGAACTTAAGTTCGTCCTTTCAAAAATTTGTTGTGGCATTCATACACTTGACATTTCTTTAAACAAGTATCCTTAAACTGTGCTTCTACTCTACAAAAAATGTTGGCGGAATTTACACCTTCAACGACAAGAAATTTGCGCTGCGCAACGTGCGGATGAACCTCTTGCTCACTCAGCTCAGCTCAGCAGCTCACTTGCAGCTGACAAATGGTGAGAACAAAATTCGCTCAAGCGCAGGAAGTCATGTGATAGCCCCACCTAGCCTGTCTAAGTGTATGAGCACACTCCCGACGCCCTCATGGCGACATGATAAAAATTCCGGTTCATATTTGATTTACCCTCGTAGATACCGTAACTCAAATTTATTTCAAACTTAAATTGTTTTCAATAATTCTTAAATATGTAAAATTTGTTGTATAAAACTTCTTGAACAAAACAATCACCAAAACAGAGTTTCTTTAAAAAGAACAACTTCGGTTATTTAAATTAAAATTTACACTAAGAAAATATTTGAATATTTCAATAATTTAAATTGTTGAACTACGTGTAACTAAGAAAAATAATAATTTACTCCTAAACCGTTGCTTGTATCAAAAAAACATAAGAGAAATTTTTTTACGGTAAATAATGTAAAAAAGACTTGTAATCAAATATTAACGATGTTGGAAGGGGTATTAGCCCTCGGAGTAGTTGTTTCTTGTTGATCGGGCTTTAAATACTTACATTTTTACCATCCTAAATTATTTATAAAACGTATATTCATGTTGAACATTTTTTATGTATTTCAATTTGTTATTTTTAAGTACTTCTACCTCCTTTATTTTTCCCTCTCCTTGTTAGACATTGTTAAACATCGATGCCTAATTTATTTACAAACAAATTTTGCATTTCCTATTTTTTGTCGGCTGTCATAAGGTAAAGTTTTAAAAATTTAGATATCACGTCATATTTCAAAAAATGTTTCCGAACAATGTCAACTTTTTTAACTAAAAATTTAAATATTTCCAAACTGGGTTGCAGAAATGTTAAATAAAATTAATAAACATTGTTAATAGTGTGTAACAATTATGAATATTAAGAAATTTCAAATAGTAAGGCTTAAAAATATCAATCAGATATTATAAATTTAGCATAATGCGTTTAGGAGCTATTTAAAAAAATATATATTTCTATAACAATTTAACATTCTGTACCTCCGCAACCAAACTGCTAAGGATTATATGCTTTATAGGAATTTTTCATCTTAGGATAATGTCAGCCTAGCGAAACTTTCAAAATTCTTTTAAATCACCATATATGAAATAAATTCTTAATATTTTCAGTCCATTTAAGAATAATGTTCTATTTAGATTTTGAAATTTCGACTTGAACAACAGATATTCCAATTTTTTTTAAACTTTCGATCATAAAGCACTAGATGAGTTTTAGATTTTCTACAAAAAATTGAATTGTTGCAACTGAAGTGCAAAAGTTTGAGAGACGCAAGTTCAAATTTTAGAAAAAGTTAAAGTTAAAATCCCAGAAAAAAAGTTTTTCAATTAGCTTGTGTAAAAAAAATATTTCAGTTTATAAACGGGAGTTTAATTTAAAATTCAGAATTCGTAATCTTTTATCGGAAATGCATATTTATTTCCAAGAAAAACAGATAAAAGCTGCAAAAAAAGCAAAAACAGGACCTTTTAAATTTTTTTGCTTTTTAATTATAATTTAAAAATTTTAATCTAATTTGTTTAGTAAGGATATTTATATTTTGTGATCCTTCATCTAATTATTGCCATCACTTAGCACCAACCAAACACCTAATATTTTTTTTAGCTTATGGAATCTTGATACCCCACGAACTGTCATCCATATGAAATAAGTAGTTTTTTTTGATGAAAATTTACATGGTCTGCAAATACAACAGCTATTGTTATTTCTATTAACAGTCACAGATTTTAACGATCTTTACGTTTCACATGGTAGTAAAAAATGGCGAAAACTGCAAACGTATTTCGCAATAGGTATCTAAAACAAAAGACTGGAATTGTAATACGTATTATAATTCCAATCAGTAAATTACAAGACATATTTCCTCCTCTTTCAAGAATTAGAACAATAGGTGTTTCTTAGATATGAAATCTTAAATCAATTTTATAATTTCTTTAATGAGCGGAAATTTTCGTATATCGCAACACGTGTAAAATTGTATTCAAATGAGGGGTTTGCTAGATTATTTTTTCTTAAAATTACCTTGAGAAGATTTTCGCGTTATTGTTATTGCGCAACAATTTCTTTATCGTTTAAAGAAAATTTAATCGATTTCCAAGAGATCTTGTTTTTGATTTTAACGAGTGTTATCAGTATTTTGTTTTTTCCTATTTCATACTTCATGGTACGATCAAAATTACTGCACTCCTGCTATCGATAATATCCTTACTTATCATATATGCTAATCGTCACCTCGTCAAACCACTTGAAAACATATTTAACGAAACAAACACTAATTTGATTAAAAGCAACTGCAAAAATAGAATCAACCTTTAATGTGAAATTAATTCGACTGGAAAAGCCCTAAATTTTAATAACCACAAAAACCCAATATTTAATTCGCAAAGAACGAAACAAAATTTGCGTTTTAAATATTGTTTTTTAATAAAGTCCGGCTTAATATTCGGCAAAGCAAAGCGAAAAGAATGTTTAACTTTTTATGGAAATTAGCGGTTAGTAGAAAATTATTACTGCGGTTGATATAACAAAAGTGGATTTATCTGTAGAATGCGAAACAAGTTCCAATTTAGCCTGCCGGCGCTTCACGAACTTGACATTGAAGCCAATCGATGAGACTTGCTTATTTTGTATTCACAGTAACACAATTACCTAATTAAATCAAGTCGCTTTGAACATTTTGCATCCGTTTCCCGAATAACAAATGATACTTGAAGCACTTTGATACATAAAAAAGTTCCAGTTTTGCTATCGGTTTCCGTTTGAAGTGGGGCGCGGGGCAAAAATTGTTGTACAATAAATCAAAAACTTACTTGTATAAATACATAAAATGTAGCTGAAGGTTAGAGATTTTGTCAAAAAAGGGAATTTTTTATGCACGTATTTAGATAATTTAGCTTCACCACAACAAGATTTACTAACAAATGATGCGATCTCCGGATCCACATTCAGTTTATTCATCGTGACTAAAACAGTCGAAGAAAAAGGATGCTTTTATTGTAAAAGAGGTAAAGATGACACACGTATATGTTAAATAATCTGAATTGTGCAACTTCGTGGAAGTTAAACTTATAATTTATCTTCATATGTATTATTGCTTTACCAACTATGTGTCCAACGTTTTTAACTTAAAAAAATTACGTATTTTTCATACCAGTTGTCCATTGTTTTATCTCTTTAGGGGATGAATTTGCAAAAACGTTGACTTACCTTTATAAACCGAATCCTAACACGAGTTTATATTTGTAACTTTAAAAATGACGAATTTCCATACAAACTTTTATACCCTACTTAACACCCTCAGGAAACGAATTTTTGAAAATTATTTCCTTGTGCGCACCTACCTTATATCAGGAACCCAAAAAGTTTAATGCTTCCATATCCACCAAATGTCAGTGAATGTTTGAGAGTTTTATTAAATAAATAATTCAAATTCACTATTTTTGATGTTCTTGAACAAAGGGTGACTGACAGGATGCTAAACAATTGGGAGATCTATTTCCTTAATGAAAATCATTTATCGTATGTGCGAACACATATATAAAATAATTAATTAAATAGCAATAAATGTTTTTAAATCTCAACGTTTTTTTAAATGGTCTAAAAAGTATAAGATAATTTTTCCTTGCCCCATACGGATCGATAAACCTTACTACATACAGATGGTTCTGAAAATTTTTGGTATGAATTTTTAATAACAATGAACATACTTGCAAGACTTAAAACGAATGTGAGGCTCATGCAATAGGTAACTGAGGCATAAATAGGTAGGAAGTCACTAACAATTTTATTGCACTTAAAATGACACAAACCAGTATTTTTTAAACTTCTCGAATACACGACCCCTATAGGAGTAAAATAATTTGGTGACCCCTGCAGCTATGTAAGGGGGAGAGTAGGTATTGCTCCCATTTAAAATAAAAATTACTCACTTTGAAGTAATAATAATCACTAATTTATTGCTGATAAGTAAACTAAGTAAACATAAATTATCTATACTAATATTATAAAGTGAGAACTTCTGATCGCCTGGAAAACTTAATCATCAACGCACAGACGTAATTACTGAAGCCAGAAACATGAAATTGAAAAAAAAGATTGCTTTTATGGTGTAGACAAGGAAAAGAAAAAATGTTTTGGAAATTCGTTTTCTAAGGGACTTAAAAGAAGGTAAAATGGAATTACGAATAAGCAGGAGACAGAGTTAATTTTAAAAACTAAACTTTTGTCTAAATATTCTAGTAAAAAAAACTATTAGACCTGTGTTTGGCCGATTTTAAAAATTCAGCCCTTAAAGGCGTAAAAGGGGGCGAAACCTAATTTCGAGTTTGGTTTGGAACAAAGTAAATAATGCTTTCATGGACTAAAATTTTGTGTAAATAATCTATGAAAGCAATAATGAAACAAACACTAACACTTCGACAATTCCGATCCTAAAAGAGTAAAAAGGGGTATTAAAAATTGGCAAGAAAAAAAAATTAAAAAAATTATTTTATGACCCAAAATTTTGTGGAAAAAGATAAATAAATTAGCGTATATTTGGCCGATTTTAATAATGCAACCCTGGAGTAAAAGAAGAAAGTTTAATCGTAAAAAGATAAAAAGAAAAATTGCATAACTCAAAGTTCAATGCGAATAATTTATGAAAAAATTATATAAACACTAATTTGGCTGATTCTTGCAGATCAACATCTAAGGGGATAAAAAAGAGTATTAGAATTGGTATAGAAACAACTAAAAATTCACATAACCCAAAATTTGTTTCGTAATCCAAATCTATCAGTAAAAAGAAATGACTAAACGCATCGCTGGTCAATTCTGAAATTGCAAACTCCTAAGGGGTGAACCTATATTAAAGATAAACGACCTCATTGATTGTCTGACTCATCAACAGAAAACCGTAAATATTGGAAACAGAAAATCTAAATTTGGATTATAGGTTCCATTAGTGATCTGAGCACCCAACGCAATACAATTTTCAAAAATTCCTTTTTTAAGATTTCAGATTTTGAAACTAATAGCAAAAATAGTTTAATATAAATTTTATAACAATTCAGTTCCTAAGGCGGGAACAATAATAAAGTTTGTATATTGTCCAAAGAAAACAAAATAGAAAATGGTTTTAAAATACAAAACTCTGTAAAAAATATATTAAAGACATGTTTTTTCTGAAAATTTTTATTATTTCAAAGTTTTCACATTTCTCAAAATTTTGGCGCATTTCATGCCTTTTTATTTTTTAAATTTTGTCCATTTTTGAAGTGAAAACTTCTTCAGGCGCATTGAGCCCAAACAAACGAGTTGTTTCACGTTATCTCGTAGGTATATGTAGCTATGACTAGATCCCGCAAGCGAGGTTCGACCCTCCCCCCTCCACCACCACGTCAAAACTACAGATGTTTATTGAAGAAAATATGTAGAGCTTATAAGCCAATGATGGCCCACCCATCTTATCTTATATTTTGGGACAGTGTAGGTAATTGCTACATTTATTGCATTTGATATTGAAGTTAAATGTATGTTGTGATAAAAAGATATTTAGTATGCTTTAAAGAGAAAATGAGAAAGAAAAAACTTCTTTCAAACAACTTAACTTAAACCTAAGACTAGGGAACCTAAAACTAAAGCAGTTTATGGTAGCCAAGCCAAAATCAATTGCTCTACCACTGTAACAGCCCCTCTTATTGAACTGTAAGCTGAACTTGCCTGATAATCTAACCTTACTAATAAAGTTAAACTGAATATGCGAAAATGTTAACACTATAATTGTTTAAATTGTGATTTAATTTGATTATTATTATTCCTAATCTCTTCGTAAGCGAAACTTGCCTATATTAGAAAAGAAAGGACGCTGGAAAAATTTTGGCAGGCTGATAGGCGTCAATTGTAATGCGCCTTGCGGGATAAGCGAGACCACGGCAATAAAGACAGGCCTTGTTCGAAACGCGAACTTACAATTTAACCCCTCTACGCATTTCCCTGCTAGTCACTCATTGTTTTTGACTACCACAAAGTTATTAATGTTTTTGATCTGTCGATTTTGATTATGAAATTGATTTCTCCTTGAGATTAAAATCTAATACAGGTGACAAGTAGGGAAAGGGGGGGCATAACCGGATACTTAATTTGAATACCCTCGAAAAGATATTTAAAACCAGTTTATTATGAAAATAAATATTGGTACATATTCCTACAACTGTAGACCAAATTCCAATAGAAAAATAAAACTTTATTTTAATAAAATCTTTGAACTAAAAATTAATTCCCTGAAATTTTGGAAAATTCGGTTTTGCCCCTATACCTGCTGGTGTTTAAGCATTTTAAGCAAGATTACCTTTCTCATCAAGGATTTAATTAAGATGTTCTTCATGCAAAGGGGTACTTCCCTCTTGTACCCTTTTTCCGAAAAATTTAATTGCAGTTTGGGCTCTAGCCAACTTTCTTAAAGCCTATTTATTTTTCATCTACTGCTTCTATTGCTTTGCGCCTACTATTCGTATCCCATCCTTGCCTAATGAATATTGTGTAGTATGTGGGTGACATTTTAAAATGTTAAAAAATATGCTACATAATAACCTAAAAATATGACGGAACACAACTGGATAGCATAAGGTTTTGCCTTATTCGGTTGTGCTCCAAGCATACTATTTGGTCATATGCAGTACTAAAAATGCATGACAGATTTATTAGAATATAATAAAGCATACAAAATAAAACCTATAAGATAGTCTATCTATTGCACAAAAAATTAGAAATTACATTTATAAGCAACACCATTTGCTTAACCTTTAAAAATGACCGTAAATTAGATTAAAAATCTTTAAATCGGAATTAAGCAAAAATTACTAGGAAAACTTGCTTCCTGATGGTGTATCTTCATTTTATAGACAGATTTATACCTAACAGACCTATTTTATCCTTTAAACGGCGGATGTCAATATTCGTTTTTAAATACAATTGAAATCCGGTTTTACTCCACTATCCGATTATGCCACCTTTCCTATATAAACAATCGATGAGCAGCTTTATATTATATGGCAGCAGCTCTTTATTTATATAAAAATCGACGTTTGTGAGCGAGACCTCGATTATAGAGAATATAGTTTAAATCTAATGAATTAGGAACTTCAAGAAGGCATTTGTGGGGCCATTTTAAATGTTTTTAATAATGGAGGAAAAATGTTTTGAATATTTACTCAGTTAAATTAAAGCCAGAAGAAGATCTTCTAAAATTACACTGAGTTTCAAAGAGTATTAATAATTAATAACACCTTGAAGATTTTTTATTTATTTTATGACCGAAGTTTAATGTATCCTTTTCATGTTGTTTAGTGAACTATTTCTTTATAAATACAAGTGGCGTGAAAAGTTGCTTAAAAAGTACTTCTTGATAAATGAATAAGGATAAAATTGTTTTAATATATTTGAATTTTTAAAGTCAATTCTACATATTTTGTATATCGACTCATCCAACAAAAACTTTGGTAACTAATTATTTGCAGTGTAGAGGTGGTTCAAATGAAGGTGTTTAGGTAATCACGAAAAATCAGTACATTGGAAACATATTTTTTTGAAATATCTTGAAATTTGCTACGCAAATATAAAATTTAGATAGGATGACAGGTTTTTCAATATGCAGTAACTTAAAATAGACAAGATTAAAGAATAGAGCGTGTACAAATATAAAAGATATAAACACTAGAAATAATAATTTTAATTTACAAATTATGAAATTTTTATTTTTTATATTACAATTTAAAAATTCAAAAAAAAACACTGTTTAATTGTAGTTTTAAATTTCAGTCAACTTTTTCTCGAAATAATGTCGTTAAAATGTTCGACTTTTTTCAAAATTTGCAGCTTTTCTTCAAATTTTGCCTAATTTCTCTAATTTATTTGTCTTTTTTTAATGTTGCCTTGTTTTAAAGTTTCCGCTTCTTCTCGAAATTTTATTTTTTTGTAAACCTCTACTTCATTAAAAATTTAATTTTTCATTTAGGTTTTTTAAAAATTCAAACTGTATTGAAAATAATGACCTTTTTTGCAACTTGTCACTTTTTGGAAAATCTTGGCTCTGAAACTAAATCTTTTGAGAATTTCGATTTTTCCAAAACGCTTTCAAGAAAGAATCTTACATTTAATAGTTTATTTATTAAATTAAAACAGAAAGTTAAATCTTTAAAATGTAATCTTGGAATTATGATGGACTATTAAAAATAAATGGCTTGGCTATTGATTAGGAAATATGTGGTTTAATCTCTAAATTTTTAGAAAACCGTGAAGATTTGCGATATTTTGAATATAAATTTAAAATTTGATCGAAATTTGGAGTTTTTGTGGTGAAATTATCAGAAAAAATATATTAAGGAGTATAATACAAACCTGAAATTTTTAGAAAAAAAGTGAATATTTTCTAAAAAACGGTTGTAATTAATGTAAATAAACTCAAAGAATTTTTAGTTAAAAGTCAAAATTCTATAAAAAGATTAAAGATGAAACTTTTAGTTACAGGGATGTTTCTCAAAAATTTAAGAGAATTGCGTCTTGTACTTTTGAGCAGTTGTTAAAATGAACTAATTTAAACTGTGTATAAAAGTTGTCATTATTATTATTATTGTTATTTCTAAGTTTGGTTATTTCATATTACATTACTTTATCCACTTAATAAAATTTAAACACTGAGTGACACACAGGACAATATTTAGACTTGATGGGGCCCTAAGCTATTTAAGACATGAAGCCCTCAAGAATTTTGGTGACCAAAAAAAATCTTTTCCACAGAAACCAATTATTCTGCAAGGGGCTTCCAACAATTTTATTGATCACTAAAAAACATCCCCAACACTACTTTTCCCTCAACTTCCTCTGTACAACAGTGTATGTCGAAATATACCCCCCTCCTCATGATGATGGGGGCTCTAAGTTATAGCTTACACAGCTTATACGTAAATCCAGTGCTGGTGACACACATTGCCTAGCCCAGGGGTTGGCAAACCGCGGCTCGGGAACCGCATATGGATCTTTTAACAATTGCGACCCTTCAAATTTTTCTAAAAAAATAAATAAATAAATGCTAGGATTCTAATGCACAGACCAATAGGTTTGAATATTTATTAGATTCGAAGTTTGGAAACCAAAGACTGGGTTCGATCTTGTTAGATCTCGTCAGTTTGGTATATCCAACTCGAATGCTAACAAATGTTCCGACAACTAAGTACTAAAGAATTCACAGACGTCAAGCGTGTAACTCTATACACGCCTGGAGGGCTGCATGAATTTGTAGTCTAGGTTGTATTCTACTTGCATACAACATTGTTGGCGATGGCCATAGTTTCTCTATGGACCAATAGGTGGTAGTACTAAGAGTCACACGCTTGACATGTTAGCATTCGAGTTGGATATACCAAACTGACGAGATCTAACAAGATCGATACCGGTCTTTGGTTTCCAAACTTCGAATCTAATAAATCTTCAAACCTATTAGTCTGTGCATTAGAATCCTTGCCTTCTGGGAAATTGTTCCTAGAGAGCAACCGCTTCGCTAGGTGACAATGTTTCAGCTGTTGATAGTTCAGCTACCTATGATTCACTATACACGCCTAGAGGGCTGCATGAATTTGTAGTCTAGGTTGCATTCTACTTGCATAAATAAATGCTAGAGTGGATAGGCAAGCAGAAAATGAGTACTCATTAAACACGTAACCTACACAAGTTGAAATTTCCAAAAATAATTATCTAGGAATTTTTAGGATTTGCTTAAATATTGACAAAAAAATTATGATTACAAGAAGTATTTTTAATCTGATCGATTTGTTTTAATATTTTAAAAAACACATGAAATTTCTAGAAAAAGACCAATCGAGGAGTCGAAATTTGTAAAAAATACTTTTCTCATGATTTTTTTAATTGTAAATTTTCTACAGCCTTGAAATTTCATGAAAAAAAGTTGAATTACTTTTGTGAAAAAAAAAATCTAAATTTACAGAAGTAGCAAATATCAAAGTTCAAAATAAAGTTAAAATTTCCAAAAAAGCCAAATTTTGAGAAAATGGAAGAGATTTCGAAAAAAATTGAGAAAAAGAAAGAAACTTCTAAAAAATTAAGAAAGAGGAAGAGATTTCGAAAAAAATTGAGAAAAAGAAGAGATTTCGCAAAGAATGAATATATCAAAATACATCAAAAGTTCACAATTGTCGAACTTGGAACCAGTTTTTCAGAGAAGAAGAAAAAAGTCAAATTTTGGGAAAATAGAAAAATGTTTAAGGAAAGAGTCAAAATTTTAAGAAAAGCTCTAAAATTTGGACAAAAAATTTGCAATTTTCCAGAGAAATTTAAATTTTGAGAAAAAAATTGAAATTTCGAGAACAAAAAATATCCAAATTTTCCGATAAATTCGAATTTTGAGAAAATTGGTAAAATAATTTCTAAAGAAGAGAGAATGTCGATAAAACTTCCAGTTTTGAGAAAAATATTCAATTTTAAAAAAGGGACAACATTTCTCAGAGAAATCAAATTTTAAGAAATAAAACCAAATTTTAAGATTTGAAAATAGATTAATTTCGTTCAAAATAAAAGTTGAAATTTCCAGAAAAATTTTAATTTTGAAAAAAAGAGATTAAAAAAATGAATTTGTCAAAAGTTTTCAAAAAAAGCATAATTTTAGAAATAGATATCTAATTTGAACAATAGATTGAAATTTGCAGGACAAATTTAAAAGCCTACAATGTTAAGACAAATTTAAATTTTGTGAAAAATTGTAAAATTTTGAAAAGAGAAATTGTGAGCAATTTAACGCTTAAAAAATTGTCGAAATTTTTCAGAAGTCGAAGTTCTTCAGAGAATATTGCAATTTCTCAGTTCTTTGAGAGTTACATTCTCAGAATAAATTAAAATTTCGAGAACAAGGGGAATTAAAAAAAAACGTCAATTTTCAGATAAATTCAATTTTGAGAAAATTGGTAAAAATTTCGAAAGAAAAGTAAATGTCGATAAACTTCCAGTTTCGAGAAAAGTATTGAATTTTAAAAGAAGATCAAAATTTATCGGAAAAAGTTAAATTTTAAGAAAATAATCAAATTTGGAGATTCAAATGTAGATGAATTTAGTTCAAAAAAGAGTTGAAATTTTCAAAAAAACGTGTTTTGAAAAAATAAAATTTCAAAAAAAAAAATGAATTTGTCAAAAGTTCTCAAAGAGGTGAAATCTAAAAAAATGACGAATTTCGACAATAGATTAAAACCCAGAACAAATTTAAACCCTGAAATTTTTAGATAAATTTAAATTTTGTGAAAAAATGTAAAATTTCGAAACGAGAAATTGTAAAAAATGGAAAGCTTGGAAAAAATCGTCGAACTTTTAAAAAGCCCAGGTCCTTCAGGGAAAAAAAATAAAAAAATTGCCAGTAGAAAGTTAAATTTTCATAATGCATTTGAAATTTCGAGAACCAAGACGAATTAAAAAAAAAATCCAAGTGTTCAGATAAATTCGAATTTTGAAAGAATTGGTAAAAATAGTTTCGAAAGAAAAGACAATATCGATACAGGTCAAATTTTAGGTAAAAAATCAAATTTTGAGACAAAGTCAAACATTGGCGAATTTCGTCGAAATAATCGCAGCTTGCAGAAACAATAAAATGTTGAATATTGAAAGTCGAAATTTCGAAAAAAAACCGAATATTGAGAAACAGGTCCAAATTTGTGGAAAATAAATAAAAGTTTAAATGTTTTGTAAAAGTCAATATTTGGGCGAAATGACTTAATTTGGAAGAAGGACGAATTTAAAAAAAAATGTAGCAAGTTTTAGAAAAAAGCCGCAATTGAGAACAAAGTCAAAAAAATGTACTTTTGAAAACAGAAGTGAAATTTGAGAGTAGATCTAAATTTCGAAAAAAAAAAAATTTGAAAATAAGATCAAGATCTTCAAAAACTATTTTACTTTGATGGAACGGACTGGTCCTTGGTTATCTTCAAAAATTGAAAAACAGAACTTGTCCCCTGAAACCAAGAAAAATTAAAAAACACAACAAAGGTTGCTCTAACGCGTTTCGACAGCCAAGCTGTCATCACCCTTATATACTAAGAATATTCACTTCGTGCGTGATCGGCCGCACCCGAACGCGCATCCTTTTACTTAACATCTCCAGTTACTTCAAATTTTGTCTTTTTTCATTAAAAAATCGACAAAAGGTGAATATTTGAGAAATAAGACGAATCTTCCAGTATGTCGAATTGGAAAAAAGTAAACTTTTTTACAAATTGTTGAGTTTTGACAAGAAAGGAAGATTTGGGGTAAAAGTCTAATTTTAGGAACAAAAAAGAAGAGGTAAAAGATCTAAATGTTGAGAAATCAAATGTCTTTTGATTTTCGTCGTTTGACTGTATGAGTCAGAGGGCTCTCTCTCTCTCTCTCTCTCTCTCTCTCTCTCTCTCTCTCTCTCTCTCTCTCTCTCTCTCGCTCTCACTCTCTCTCTCGCGCCACTGGCTCTTTCGGTTTAAAAGTTTGCCGACTCCTGGCCTAGCCTAAACAGATGGCTCTAGAAGCATATACTACATAATATAAGTGAGCACTAAAAAAGGATATTATTTGAAATTTAGCCGCTAAGGGGTTGAAAATGTGTAACAAATTTTCCACGTAATGCATCTCTGGATTGCATACTCTCATTAAATAAAACAAATAATTGCAGTGAAACGCTGTCTATGAAGATTAGGCCTTGCAAAGTGTTTTATTTTCGTCATCGTTAATCATTTAGTTATTATGCATGCATTTATTTCTATTTCCTCCATTAATTTATTAAGTCTTCAGTAAGTTATCAGTAAAGACAAAATATCCGAAAATAAATATACCTGAATAAAATATAAAAGTGAATGAAATAACACATAAAATATCTCATTGTTATCATTAACATCTTGAAAAAAAATTGTGTAATTTAAAACGAGTCAATGAGGATCTCAAAGTGGAAAAGAATAAATCTTGAAAAGAAGATACCATAATAAAATTTAAGATTACAACACAATGAACTTTTGTAAACAATAAGCTTATTTAACCTGTTAAGCATCCATATTATAAGTTTTTCCTTTTCATCGTTAACGATTTTTTTAATTTTGTAAAGTTGATATTGCCCGGAATATAAATACCATTTAATAAGAAACCTATCAATTGTACCCTCAAAATTTCGAAAAGAGAGCTTCAAATTTACACAATTTAGTTTCAGAAATACAGAATTGGGACGCAATTTCGAGTTTGTATTGAACAATTGTAAAGAAAAAAAGTATAAATCGAATTTTTTTAACAATAACTAAAAAATGTTAAAATGTTGTTTATTTAAATTTTAAGGCAAATTTTAAACTTGTAAACTAATAATTGTGGGAAATTAAGAATTCGTTATTGTCAGTTTAAAGTCAGTAAAAAGTTCAGGAAAAGGAGTGAATATTAAATATATTCTAAGCTGTGACATGGAAGTCGAAGGTTCTAAAGAAACTGTGACTTACAATAAACAACAGCCTCCGAATTTCAAGAAAATAATCTAATAAGTAATACCTTTCAATGAACTTTAGGCCCATTTTGAATGTACTGAATTAAGTTCTTAGTTCTGATTTGAATTGTATTGTTTCTGCAATCCATTTTCCCAGAATGGACCATATATTTGATAAAAGCTAAGACATCTTCAAGGGGCTATAAAATGGGCCATTTTCGCAATCAAACTATTGTAATAGATGCTAGAAGTGTAATATGTCTGGATTTACAATTTTATTAAGATGCAAGGTGAAATTGGTTTTCCAGCATTATATAACAATAAATCATCTCTTTTACACATCTTGGAGGCTCATATTAAAATTGAAAAGACATAAACGGCGTAAGCATAGAATTTATATAGAAGACGAAATGACAGAACTGGATTTTAATGGCACCATATAATTTTTACAGGGCCATAAAACGGACACAACACCTGGGTTGTCTATCGAATTTAATTACGTATGTTTTTTTTAAGCAATTTACATGCGGCTTTACACATTTGCATCAAACATTACATATGCGAACATGGTTGCAAGCTGTAAATATGTTAGTTGCTGATATAGTGTCTATTTTTTCAAGCTGTTTTTTAAAATTAATTTTTTAGCTTTTTGCCTCGATACATATTAAAGGCTTAGTGTGTAACACTTGCTTTTGACATATTAATGCAGATGTAGGCGCGAAATAATTTTTCGGTTCAATTTACATTTTAATGCAGATTGAATTTAGGTATGAAATGGAGTTTAAACAATAAAGCAGCTAATTACACAACTTCGTGTAAATTAAAATTCGGGACACTTTTTTGCACCAATTATAAATGTCACTGTATCCATGAGAATTTTTGCATATAAATTTCGAGCTGTTATATTTACATTTTTTAATCAGTTCCCATTTTATACGCTCCTAGTTAATTAGTTTTATTTGTTTAGTTATTATAATAGAACAAAAACAAAATTAGCATTTTAATATGAATACATATGAACAAATTATTACGTCTATAATGTAATCATAAAGTAACACCAAATATATGAATTTTAAATCAACCGTGCTGTCATTGTATCATGTTTTAAAATATTTGGTAGTAATTAAATGAACAATGGAAACAAAATACGGGAGAGCTATTTTCAGGTGTACAATAACGTGGATAATTAAGCGAAAAATAATACGTTGATCCGATATTTCAGTTCGTTGCTACAAAGGACAAAGGTAAATTGAAATTATTCATAAATTGATAAAAACATATAATATAAGAACTATCGTTAATTGGCTTTTCCGGCATTTTTTGCTAAATAAAAAACACGTTTGGAAAAGGGTCACCATTACCTTTTTTTTCGATATTTCAGTTTCAGTAAAAAAAAACCAAATCACCTATTAGTGATTTCAGGTAAATACGAGGGAGTACCCTTCGAGTTAATGCAAGACGCCTTATATAGTCGAGAAATGGTGGAAAGAACATTTTCACGAATAAGACGAAATTAACACGATTAAAATTTCCTAAACTCATGGGAACCCAACTCGGTTTGTCAAATCGAGTAAAATACATTGGTATTGAACTTGACAGCAAACTGAGCTGGAAGCACCACATTGAAAATAAATTAAACAAATCTTTTAAGATATTCTGGCAATGCCGTGGGGCCATCAAGAGGCAAGGGCGGCCTTAGCCATTGCGAGGCTCCGGGCGGGTAGATCTTTGGGAGGCCCTTGTCTTTGTGGAATTAGTTTTAATGATAATGCTTCACGAGAAATGCAAAGTTATAAATAAATAAATTTAGAGTTTTAACATTGTTTATTGGAAATTAAGAAAAATTAATAATCACAAAAGTAACAAATTATTAATCATGATAAATTAAGGTGCATTAATGTCTTAAAAGAATCAAGGATTCAGAAATGATGTTTGTGGCTTTTTCTAAGAGTAAAATTATTAATTAAATCATAATAATTTAACGAATGAGCTATGTCATTTTCAATTGAAATAATACCAAGAGCTGAAAGCCGATATTTCGTCATAGTACTCCGCATATATGTTTTAATAATTTTTAACCTCGAAAAACTTCTTTCTGCAGACGCAACGGTGTCGTGACTATAATTCTTAGAACTACTTCGAAATTAGGGTACACTTCGTTTAAATTTTCTGTTATTATTATATTTCAGCACCGTAATAATCATAGGCGTAACTAGAATAGGGCAGCGCATGGAGTTTGTCCCCCCTGGCTCATGCAACTACACGAAAATATATAATCAATTGAAGAGACTTTCTAAAAAAATTCCATCTTCTCTTCAAAATTCGTCCTTTTCTTGAGATATCGAAATTTAGACTTATTACTCCAAATACGTCTTTTTTCATGATATTTGTTTTTCTATTTTGAAATTTCAAATTTATTTCTAGAATTCCATTTTTTTAATCAGAATCCGACGTTTTCAAAATTTCAATATTTATCGCAAAATTAATCGTTTTTTTTTCGAAATTTTACCATTTCATAAAATTGTTTTTTTTGAAAATTTCGATTTTCCTTTAAATTTTGATTTTCTACAAATTTCGACTTGTTTATCAAAATTTACCATTTTTCTTAAAATTTAGTCGAATTTTTGATAAAAAACTAAAAATATTTATGCAGAAATTTTGGTAATGATTTTTTCCAAATTTTGAAAGACGAAAATGTCGATAAAATTCTTCCGCAAATGTAACTATTTATTGAATCACAACTTTCTGGAAGTTCACACTTGTTTCTCAAAATTTCGACATTTATTTCAATATTGGACATTTTCTGGCTTAAGATGGGGCAGAGAGGAGTGCATCTGATTCAATCAGTCAAAAAAAAATTCTGGAAATTTAATTTTTCTCAAAATTCGTCCTTTTTCCAAAATTTCCATAAAATTCGATTCTCTTCGGAGAATTTCGAGTGGTTACTAAATTTCTTCCTGTTTCTCGAAATTTCGATCTTAACATTTCGAATTTTTGTAAATTCGTTTTTGTTTTTAAAATTCCAAGGAAAAATTCGAAGTTTCCAGAAATAAAAACGGAAAAAAAAATATCGAAATATTGATATTTTTCTCAAGGTCCGTTTTTTTTTTCTGAAATTTTTTTTAAGACTCGTTTTTTTTTCATAAACGACTTTTCTCAAACTGTACCCTGTTTTTTAAAGCTTGACTTTTTCCGGCAAATTTCTTTATTTTTTTGCTTTATTTGGTATTTTGGTCTCGAAATTTCGACTATTTTTCTGAGATTACTTTTTTTTGAAATTCCGGTATTTTTACAACTTCGGATTTTTCTGAAGATTTTGATTTTTAGAAGACTTTTCAGTAATTTTGAATAGCTGCTTAAAGTTCGGTTTTACTCAATATTATTATTTTTTTCCCAAAATTCGATTTTTAACTTTTCTGGAAAATTTAACCTTTTGTCTTAAAATTAGTTTTTTTCTAACACATTTTCAAAGAAATATTTTTTTCGTCAAAATTCCACTCTTTTCCTTAATATTTGTCTTTTTTTTAATTTCAACTTTTTTAAATGTGATTCCGAAAATTTAAACTTGTTTCTCAAAATTCTTCAAAATTTTTTAAATTTCGACTTTTACCTCAAAACGTGCAATTGGCTTGACTTTGTTTTCTCGAAATTCATCTGTTTTCTTTAAATAAATCGGTACGATATTAAAAAGTAAAAAAATTCGAGCAAAATATTTTTGGAAAATTAAAAGAAAAAGACTTCTTGTACATTCAATTTTTTACTGAAATTTAAATTTTATGTTAAAATTGAAATGAAGAAGTAAAAATTTTAAAACAATTATTTTTGGAAATTCGACGAGATTTTCTGAAAATTGCGATATTTTTCATTACATTTGATCTTTGGTAATACACATTTTTCAAATGTTCAATATTTTTTCTAATTTTTCCGAAAGGTTACGTTTTTATGTTAAATTTGTTTTCTTTTAAACTTTGACTTTCAAAATTGAGTTTAGAAATTACGACTTTATTCTTAAAAATGTAACTAAGTGAGCGAGGCCCTTACAAGAGCGAGGCCCCGGGCGGTTGCCCTGCTCGCTACCCCCAGAAGCCGCCCCTGTCAAGAGGGCTTGGGGGTTATCCCCTAAGATGGACTTTTGGCTATACACGGCGGTCATCAGACCAATTGTAAGCTACGGAGTTATAGTTTGGTGGCCAAAGACAAAGTGCACCACCATAAAACAAAAGCTAAATCACATCCAGAGACTAGCGTGTCTGGCAGTGATAGGAACAACGAAATCCACTCCAACAGCAGCTATGGAGGCGATCTTGTGCCTGCCACCTCTCGATGTATTTCTTGAGGGGGCGGCACAGGCTTCTGCTCTCCGTCTACGAGCAGGAGGAATGTGGAATGCGGTAGGTAAAATGGTGAGACATCGGCGCATAATGGAGGGGGAGCTCCAAAAGGCACCTATTCTGGGTGCGCCAATGGACCATCTACCAGTAAAATATAACTCATAAAATCCCACCCTATAAAAATGGATGAACTACAAGCAAGAATACCAGACGTAAATATATACACGGATGAATCGAAAACAAATGCCGGTACTGGAACAGGAATCTTCTCGGAAGACCTGAACCTTAATGTAAGTATTAAGTTAAATAAATACTCAACAATCTTCCAAGCGGAGATGTTGCCAATTTTATATAGCGCCGAACAAATGACGCAACTGAACATGACAGGATAATATATCCAAATAAAGACGGACAGCCAGGCACCCAATAAGGTCCTGAGGAATGTGAAAACAAACTCAGTGCTGGTATGGAACTGCCACTTAGCTTTGGGACGTATATCACAGGAGAATGCAATTGTTCTAATATGGATCTCAGGACATTCTGGAAAAGAGGGAAACGAACGCGCTGACAAACTGGCAAGGAAGGGTTCGGAGGGAGAATTTGTTGGACCGGAACCAACCCTTTCCCTGGCGAGATTACCCGTAAGATTTTTACTTAACGAAGAAATTTATCATTTGGGCATCAATAACAACATGCCGACAAACTCACGCATTCATTAGAATGCCGTGTAGGGAAAGGGCAAAACTATGCCTAAAACTTTTAAGGAATAACCTCAGGAAACTTGTAGAGATTTGGACAGGCTGGCAATTTTAAACGACATAAATTATAGGGGGTGTTTAGAAGAAGATGAGAGTGTCGAGCACGTGATGTGTCACTGCCCGGCACTAGCATCAATCGGAGGATCCACACTGGGGGACTTCTGGCCTAGTGTGGCCAGTTTGAGAAAGGCGCATCCAAGGGACGTTCTTCAGTTTCTCAATAAGGTTGGGTGGCTGAACGAATGACCAAGGACACCTCAATCACGGGAATTGCACAATGGGCCCGAAAAGGTTGGCCTAAGTGCTGGCCTAAACTTTAGGCAACCCACAACAAATCCATCCATCCATCCATAGTGGTTTATGAACTTTTTTGTTTAGCTTTAAAGTAATTAGATTAAACTTTTCTTTACAATTCGTGGTAAAACTCTAAGATTCAAAGTAAAAAATCCATATTTGGTTTTCAAAAATAAAAATGTACAAAAATTCATTTCTTCTTTCAATCATATTAGTATATGTATAAGAGGTAACATACAATTTACATTTCCAAAAATGTCAGCAAAATAAAAATGAAGAAAGATAATTATGCAGTCTGGGCAGTTCTTATTATTAGGTTATTATTTATTTAATAAAACTCTAAACATTGACCAGGAAACAGCGCATAGCCTAAATTGGTTCATTTAGAGGTACGAAATTTGGTAAGGAGTTCCATGTATGTAAGACTTCCATTTTTTTTACCAATTAATTACATTTTAATAATTTTATTTTCATGAACAATTGCCTATTAATTATGAAAAAATAATAAAATAACATTAATCTAAAAAGAATGTTTTCCTTTATGGTGCTGCGAACGTTTATTCTCATACATTAATAAGGTCGAACATTCAAAAGCTATGCAAAGATGCAATTAAAATTACAGGCCCGTATTTAAAATAACCAACTTGATGATGGGAGCGAAAAGATAAAACGTCTGATAAAAGAAATTCTTACGCTATCCTACAAAGGATGAAAAACGTCAATTAAAAAGTGTTTTCACTTTTTCGATCACTCTAGAAATAACGCCAAGAAATAATAAAAACAAAATCCAAAATTTTACATTTTTTAAAAAATCTCAAAAACATCAAGCGATATTTTGGATTTTTAAATGGAATATTTCTGATCGTCAAATTGTGCAACTTTGCCGTTGCTGTATCTCTTATTGTTTTGGACATCCCTGTAGTGAAAATCAAATTTGTTACAACATGTATATTAGATGAAAATTTTAAAAATTTTTTTACTATCTTGGGCTGGGGTTGAGAAATGAGCAAAAGCGTCTTAGTGTTACATGCTGAGAATCCGTATACCCCTGTGAAGCTCATAATCACCAATCCTGCGTGATAACAAAAATATAATGATAAAGATTGTAATCTCGAAAATTCAACTAAGATGTCTCTAATTCAATAGCCCTCTGTTAACAACATTCTGGGGTTAAAGCAGCACGCGGATGTACAAGATTCGATGGGGAAAGGGGGCCCCAGGTATATTCCGATCTTAGCTCTTTTCTCGACAATCTTAGAAAACTACCAAAATAAATTAACAGAGCAGACTTTGCTCCGAAAATTAAATGTTAAAGCTCTGGAACTTCCAATGCCATTACACTCCAGGAACTAACTTACCTTAATGTATTCAACGCTTAGATTTCAAAATAAAACACTAATAGTGAAGGGAAAAACTCAAAATTTCTTGATGACGATAACATCATCATGGATTTAAGATCGTATAATTTGCATCAGCATTTTTAAGAATTCATCCCCTCAGAGGGTAAAATATTTCTCGGGATGTAGCCGTTTCTGATCAGAAATCTCTACTAGAAAATTTTTAAAATTAATGATAGGTAGAGACAGGACGAGTTAAGATTGTCTGAAAGAAACTCTATGATCGAGAAGCTCATTAAACTTGAATGGCATAAATATCACGTTACTATATGCAGAAAACAACAAAGCATTTAAAACTTTTTTAATTTTATTCCGTAATGACTGCCTTGTCAGCACCTTTGCTCTAACAGAAGCTAAATAGCTCAACTCAGAATCAGTCAAAGCAGCAATTCGAAAAGTTACAAAACATCCTGTTTCTCGTGTTTCTTGTAATTAAGTGCTGGACTCCCTTTTATGTTTGATAATTTCTGAGCCTTTCATTTCGAGAGGTTAATATGGAGTCTCTTTGAGTCGAAATGCGCTAACTCCGTTCAGGTTCGCATGTACAACCGGACTCAAATGTCTGGCATATTAAATACGTGTGAATTTTAATATTGCAGCACACGTAAAGGTTATGTTTTCATTAATTACAAGTGCGATGTAGTAAATGTAAACACTCGGCAATTTCTAGATTGGATGTTTCGTGCTCTTCCCATGTCCCTCACTCCGTGTGTGCCATAAATGAAAGTTCGCTCTAAAATCCCACATTGATGCACGTCAACAAAGGCGAATGAGGGGACTCTCTCGGTTCTGTGCAATGATGAATTATCGTAACCTGTTTTGCCTTTAATGAAAACTTTGCATGGAAACCGATGTACGCGTCTCCGCACCGTTTCAATAAGCTCGCCCTTAATAGACCTCAAAAGCGGTCGATCTCCATTAAAGGAAACTTAAATGATCCAGATAATGCGAAATTATGATGGCAAATTAATCATGTGTTAACGGCATCTTGATTAAGTCTCTTAAAATTACAGAAGACACTTTCCAAAAATATTTAAGCCTCAAATTAATCCGCACTTGGAAAAATTCGGTCAAACTCTAGCAACCGGTTAATGAAATATGATTTTTCAAAGGACCGCAGGTTTAGTAAAGTTTTAATGAGGTCTACATGGTAGAACATATCATTAACGAATTTTTATGCTTATATTAAAATATTGCAAGGTTCATTAAAATTTAAACCACTCTTGCATCATTTGATCTGGAGTTTGACTTCTGCAACTATTCCAATACATTTCTACTTAGTTAGACACCTTGAAAGTTATCAATATCCTGTTCCGGTACACCCTGAAATTAATTTTCGTGAAAGTTAGAATAATTCTGATATTCCAGATGCAGTGCAGGATATTCGCAGTGTTCAGAAGCAAAAAGATTATCTAAATGAGTATTCAACCTGTAGAGGTTCTGTGAATTCCGAAATTTGGAGCGATTCCGATGTTGCACTTTGCGATTTTAATTAATTCATTTTTCTATACTCACGGGAGACCTCAAGGGCAATCGGATGCGGTGAGGGCAGCCTCTTAAGTCCTGAATTCGAGAAAAGTCGAACAAATTTTTCAGTAAGAAATGAAAAATCTTCTTGATAAAAATAAACTTTGGCGTTGACTATGTTCAAAAATAAATAGATAATTTTGAAACTTACGAATTGTACTTTTTGTTCAACCTTGCTATTTTTTTTGTTCGTGTTTTACTTTTAAGATTACCTTAGCAATGATACTGCTAGGCATTGCATAATTAATGTAGGTCACCCCTTTTTTAATATTCGACTTTCGGAGAAGTTTGAAAGGCACATTTGCCTATAAGTTATTCTACCGGGATATCAAAAATCATCTTGGTCAGGGGTGGTTGTGGAATGTAAAACGTGTGTCTTACTTTAAATTTTTGAATATGTTTTGTTGTGTCAGAAATTGTCAAGTCATTGTACTGAAATTTTCTAATCGAGGTTTTGAATCATGCCTCTTACCACACAGCACAAAATTTTCATGATTGAAGTCTATTTTCGAACGGGTGTGCTAGTTAATGGAAATTGGCAATACAGTCAACGTTTGTGTTTGGATAATTTTCGAGAGCACTTCCCAAACGAAGCAATATTACCGGACAATTTTTATGCGTGTCTTATAAATTGTGTTTAAGTGTTTCGCGAAACTGGTTGTGTGACTCATAAAAAAGGTCTTAGTAGACCAAGCGTTCGTAAGATGAAGTTGTCAATGACGTTCGTCAACGTATGGAAGAGGAGCCTGTAAAACCTTTGAAACGTCTTTCTCACGAAATTGGAATTTCTTATGGAACATGTCAGAAGATTTTAAAGAAAGTCTTGAAGATGCATCCATATAAGATGCAATCATATCAAGCTCTTCTGCCGCAGACCACCCCAGATGCCTTGCTTACTGCCATTGGTTTGGCAATAATTTAATGAATGATGATCTTCTGGACTTAACTTTTTTTTCTGACGAAACGTGGTTCCCCCTTTCTGAATACATTAATTCTCAAAATATGCGAATGTGGAGCAATGATAACCCTCATGTTTTTACTGAATCGCCACTACATGCTTAAAAAATTGGTGTTTGGATTGCAGTTTCTCGCAGAAGAATAATTGGGCCAACTTTTTTCGATTTCACCGTCAACGCAGAAAGGTACAGACACAACTTTTTGGCTGAATTTGTGCAACCGTTAAACGATGATGAACTTCGGTACGACGATGCAACAGAACATACTACACGAGAAAATATTGCTTTCCTCCGCGAGTTTTTTGATGACCGGCCGATAAGTTTGCATACAGAAGTTGAGTTTCCTCCGATATCACCTTGTTTGACAATTATGGACTATTTTATATATCCTTACTTAAAAACAAAATTTTCGCAACTCCGGTAAATAATTTGCAAGAACTGCAACAAAGAATTATTCAGCAATGTGCAACTATAACGCCAGAAATGCTGCAAAACGCTTTTTACAGTACGAAGAGGCACGTCAACTTGTGCATCAAACAAAACGGGGGACATTTCCAACAATCACTGTAATTTAGTTTTTCTTGTTACTAAAACCGTTATTTTATAATTTGTAGTTCATTATTGGTTTACAACTGAAATAAATAGGTATGAAATTTCTAGGTTATTGATGATGTCAGTGTAACAGTGACATAATTATTTCAAACGTAAAGTAAGACACACGTTTTACATTCCGCAACCACCCTTGACCAAGATAATTTTTGATATCCCGGAATTTTTCCGCTGGAAAAATTTCACTTTTCTCTATCCTTAATAACTAATTAATTACCTACCTACACAGAAACAATTCCATTTAACATTATGTTGTAAATGCTTGTTAAATTTGATTCTTTCATGTGCTAACACATTCAACGACGCGGAAATACGAAATCGAAGCTGATGTTCAATTTTATTAAAGTTAAGAATCAATCTGGCTAGAATGGTTTTCAGCTTACTTTTAATTACATAAGAATCCCGTTTAAACAGCACGAAGCACGGCGCTTTGCTTTTGAGAAATTCCTTTTGATGTTCCACGAGTTGAACACTTGAATTTGCATTGAACCACCCACTTTCAGAAGCTAAGGTACAATTATATACCTACTTTTTCTTTTTATGTAAAGCTCCTTTTATATTATTTATGCATGTACAAATGTACACAAACTAATGCCACAGATGCACTTGATTTATTTTCGGTACTTAAATATTAATTAGTAATGAATATAAAACAATTAATTTCAATTAAAACATATAATTCTTTCGAGATTGAATGGTATTAAAAACTGCCATAAGTGTTCGACGTTTCGCCCAAAACAAGAATAAATCAAAAGAGGAAAGGAACAAATTCAATGCAAAAGAGCACTGTAACTCATTATGTCAAGTATACCAGACATAGTGAAAGTATTAATAAAGATAATGGAGTCCACAGCCGGTCATACATGAACGAATTTGATCAGCGGATTTAATCCCTAGGGATATATCTGTGCACTTGGCTCGTTACATACCAAATATTAGGCTTTTCATTGAGGTACATATATGTACACATATTATAACCTCCAATCAAATCCGTCAGTTAAAAACTTCACGCTAATGGGCTAATACTCACTTTTGTTCGAATTGGACTCGGCTCGCGGTATGTTTGTATGCACCCAAGATATAACTGGTATTATCTGGCATTTTTAAGTAAAAGATGTTAAAATCGGAAGAAATCAAAACCTTTAACCACCACTAACTGACCTATTTAGTCTGTGCAAAATAAAATCTACCAATTAGCCTATGGCTCGGCCCTGTCCCTTAAGGCAAAGTTAATTCCGCTGATTTGATATATGCCATATCCAATTCGCCGATTCATTCGCTGGTGCATGGACGACTATTAAAGAATATAATTAATACAATGCATATGTCAAGATGAAGTTGAATATACCAAAATGATCTAACAAGATTGAAACCTGCCTTAAGTTCCCAAATTCTGAATCTAATAAGTGTTTAAACCTAGTGGTCTATGCATTAGAATAAAGTCTCTGAACTTTCCCAGAGTGACCGATTCTGCTAAGCAGCACTAGGACAACTGAATTGTTGGTAGTTCAGATACTTGTGGTACATTATACACGTTTCGAGGGCTTCTTTACTGCAGTTTGGGTCATATTCTATTTGTATAAAAATATAAAGAAAAAGCTAAAATTAAAAACAATAAAAATTATTGAAAATATTTATTTAGAAATTAAGGCTTATTTATCGGCAAAAGTTAATACTTTATATTTTTTTTTTCAAAAATTTCGAGTCTAAGTTGGATTATTTGGCTTGCGAAACTCGAACTTTTGATTTTATTTTCATAATTTTGAATGCAAGGTCTACATTTTTGTAACTGCGGATAAATTACTGATTAAAAAGTGGAAACTCGGTGCACAGTTTTAGATTCAAATTGGAGTTTCAAGAAAAACTCGAAATCTAACAAAATTCATTACAGTAGAACCTCGAATATCCGGCTAATCGAAAACACGAATAATCAAAAATCCTTATTTTTAATTCATTAATATTTCATTCAGACCAATACATAGGTCAAAGGAACAAAAAAAACATGATATATGTAACAAAAAATATATTTATTTTATTTATACATACTATATAAACGTAGGTTGTGTAATGTACAGGGCCCCCCAACGAAAACTTGAGCCTCCTTATAATTAGAGTAAAAGAGCAAGAAATATTTTGGAATTCGCCGAGGCACGTCGATTTATGTTCTTGGAGGGATCATTATTGACTATCATTCCAACTTAATATGTTTACCTTCCTAACCCTATCAACTCCCACTTTAAAATTTCAAAAGAAATTAGCCTATTTGTAATATATCATTTTTAAGCTCCTTCCATAGCAAATACAATGCTGTATCCTTTGAAAACGAAAAGTTGGCAAACCGACGGGGTGAGACGCCAAGAAACCAACCTATTTTTTGGCCTTATATGTTGATGCAAAGAACATTCCTTTAATGTTCGACTGCTCGTGAAACTTTTGGGCTTGCCTAGCACACATAGATCCTGTTTGAAGTCCCTTCTGGTCTTTTTGTAAGAACCACATAATTATGGTCTCGAAAAGTAGATCCTTTTAGAGACTTCCTATCAGAAATAGCTGTTGCACAGCCAGCTTTAGCTATAAAGCGCTGTAATTCGGCTTTCTTCTTCACAATATGGCAAACTGTTTGTTTTCCAATGTTATATATTTTAGCCAATGCAGCAACACTTTTGTTATTTTCAAATTATTTTAAAATTTCCATTTTTTATTCTATAGCTAAAACATTTGTTAGCAGAGTTGCACTGAATTGGTGTAATTGTTTACGTTTAACTAACGATTCGAGCGACGTTTGGTGAAAATAATAAGCAAACACATAAATTGAGGATTCCCCGAGACAAAAATCTTCGAGTGTATGCTAAAAATCGAGAAGTTGCGGCAGTCTGCTGCTTACATTTAAATTACGCAGCAGGATGTAACGTGCCAAAAACTTTAAACTCCGATTACTGTCGGTGAACTACCTTAAAGAAAATCGATATTTTGAGCCTAATCATCATCCATCCACGTTGAATTATTGATATAAACATCGATATCAATATCGTTGTTCGATGTAAATGTCGTTGGTTAATCAACATCACTCATTTTTATTTTAGTATTGCTCGTGAGAAATAATTTTATTTTTTAATTCTAACTAGTTAAATGGGGAACTTAAGGATTAAAATTTCATCGAATAAGAAAAAATCAGATTTCCTCCAGCCTATAGCAGGATAGCAATAAGAATTTTTAATTAGTCTTATAAAGTGTCGAAGAAACGCTGCAACTTATAAATAGTGCATAAATTCGCCTCTACAACCTCAACATAATTATTCAATAAATATTTTGTCCGTTGCATTAGCTTGTGACCTACATATCTTGTTTGAGATAACTAATTTCCAACATTTGCTTGAAATAAACTTGACTACTAATTTCAATTGATAAAAAGTTAACTAACGTTTTTTCTTTACAGGTATGTCAGCAAAATGGTGAACCTTGACAGTATCGTGTTAATTATTGTGATAATGTTGATCTCCAATTTGGGAAACGCAGGTACGAATGAATTACTAATTTAATGGTTTACTGCATTATAAATAGATTCATATAAAATGTGTTTTCTGATAGAATAATAATTAAATATTTATTGAATTGCACAGTCTGGAACATTAATAAATTAGTTCACTTTTGGCCGCCATTCATACTACCATTTCAGTATTATTATTGCAATCGATGAAAGAAACGATATTAATATGGTTTTTAAATTACATGAGCCATGAAGGAAAAAAATGATTCCAAACAGACTGGTGCTGATAATGTGAAATAAGGTTAAGGCAGTTATATTGCTGTTCTATGAAATTCTACGAACTCAATCGAATAAAATTTTACACTTGCCTGACAAAATTTACACGCCATTCAATACAGACTACTTTTTTTACCAAATACGCGAAATACGTATCGTGTAATTATTTATTTAATTGCCGATGTGGTAAAGGGGTGAAACCTTCTTTGGACTTAATCACAAGCCACAGTGTTTAGTTCAGTGCATTAGTAACCAAATACAATATTTAAGAGTTCACCAGCTCTCTCTGGCTTACAGTAGGAAATGCAAAATAAATTTTGGTGTAAGGCAACAATGAGAGAAAAAGAAGATAATCATAGATGCCAAACTGCAACTTAATTATTTGAACTGCCTCTTAAAACATCATGTAAAACATGTTTAGATTATGCACAATGTATTTGCGTCATCTCTACAATGACGTCTACAGAAATAACACTTTATATATGTAGAAACTGGTGATATGCACTTGGAAAATAATTTATTAGTACTTTGTCTCCTAGAGCCATGACTAATTGGTTGGGCGATTTACTGTTTTGCATGAGAATAGCGTTCAGATACTATACATTTTTTCGTACTTAGCTCTTTGCGTTATGTCTTCTCTACCGTGCAAGTTTGTGCAGCAGGTTACCACTGGGGCTACGAAACCTAGCCTGCAACATGCACTTCCTTTCACTCGCGATAACCGACATCATAGAAAATTGTCAACTTTCTCAAGGCACTTGGAATCAGATATCGGTTTTTAATGCATCTTGCCGTCATTCTCTACGCCGTAGAGATTTAAGAGTGTTGAAATTTCTCTACGATCACCGACTAACTGAGATGAACAACCTCAGTGATAACCTGCTTCACTACCTTGCGTAGTAGCAAATGAACGAATCAAAACACCAATTGTGAAAAAGGTCAACTAAGATTTCTCTAAGCTAACTTAGGATTAATAACCTTGTGATGGCAAAAGTTATTGAGGAAAAAGAAATACACTGCTGCAAGTCCTGTAAATCAGATAGTATTCAGTTTATTTCGTTTATTTCCGAAATGAAGGCGTAGAAATCTATTAATATAAACTAAAGAAGGTGACTGTTAAACGAAAAGAGAAATGCCTTTAGTTAATATGTTTCAAATTCTGACAGTTCTAAATTTAGGAAGTCATCAGGTCATAATACTCTAGAAACTTACCTGTAGGCGTAGAAATCTATTAATATAAACTAAAGAAGGTGACTGTTAAACGAAAAGGGAAATGCCTTTAATTAATATGTTTCAAATTCTGACAGTTCTAAATTTAGGAAGTCATCAGGTCATAAGACTCTAGAAACTTACCTGTTTGAACCCAACAACCAAAACTTGGACTAAATCTAAACCTCAATCAACTTACCTAAAATTTTAACAAAGATACTCATTTGATAAGGAAGAATCACAAATACGTCTTATTTGTGATTCTTTCTTATAAATTGACAAAAATTTTAAATATTTTAATTAAAAATAAGCAGCAGATATCACAAAAGAAATTTATAACGTTGTTTAACGTTATCGTTAAGGGCGGGGTAAGGGTTTTCACTTTCGAAAAATCGAATTTTTTTTGTTTGTCTTATCTTATTGTTTAACATTTCAAGAATATGTCCTTAAAATTTTAAGCTGATATAAGCAATATTCTTGAAGTTATTGTCTTATTAATCTCCTGGCCTTTAACGCTATAACTCTAACAGCTGCGGGCGGTCGGGATAGCAGTGCAGCTATCGAACAGTTACAGTTTAGTCATTGCTATACTATACACTACAAGAAGAAGCGAGCGTCAATTTGTCGTTAGACGTTCGACCGTGTGCGTACTCAAAATGCCAACGAAAGTTTCAGGTTGAAACTTTCGTTTATTTTCAGATAATTTCCGGCCGAGTTATGGTGAACACCGCAAATTGTTTTTTTCCCAATACGTTCTGGGAGAAGCTCTCTTACCGGCTTATCATTCAATAGTTCTGCATGAAAAAATTACACAACATTGTCAAAAGTATGCTCAATAATGTACAAAAGGTTTGAATAAAATTGCTCAATCCATATTTGAGAAAAAAAATCGCAAAAAAGTTTTTTTTTTACGCTGAAACCCTTACCCCGCCCTTAAGTGACACAAGAATACGGTCTTGTACAAATACTTTTCTAATCACATTGCCAAACCAGATAATTTAAGAAATGGTCATAATTAATTAGATTTAATAGAATAAACAACAATTTAAAGGTGCACCATTAGCACAGAATGTTAACCCATTTGAGGGCCCAAGAAAAATTTGGAAAACCCCGAATTATACTTTAAATTAAAATGAGAAAGGTGGGTCCTTCTTTCCAGTTTCAGGAGCGATTCTAAAACAGTCGCATCTGCCAACCCTCACAATTGTCCAGAAGGATTTACCAGTTGAGATGCTCGCGAGTGGGTGTTAATATCACGTCGTCTCATCCCTCACATATAGTTAAAATTCAAAATGATCAACTGGTATACTGGCCAATACCCTCCCAATCTTCACCCCCCTAATTAGATTTAGAAACCTCAACTGCATGCCCTTAACCCGACCATAAAGTAATCCAAATAAAATTAAAAAACCTAGAAATTTCGGCCTTTTTTTATACATCAATTAAAAATCTCTTCTAAATATTCTAAATTTGGCTGTATTTTAAATTTTTTTTTCTAAAATTTAAAGATTAAACTAGAAATTTCAACCGCTCGACATTTTTTATGAAATTTACAGCGTAATATTTTGTAAGGTTTGTTCTCAATTTATATAGTACTTGAATTAATATAGTACTTGAAATTTAACATTCTTTGCAAAATTTTTACCTTAAGTATTTTATCAATTTCGATCTATTTTAATTTTGATCGTAAGTTTCAAGTAAGTAAAAACTTAAAACTAATTTTATACGTGAATATTCAAACAAATGATATTGTTAAACAAGGAACCTAATTTCTCCTCAAGTTTTTTCAAAATGTTTGTTTTAAATTTGGAAAGTTGCATTGTTTCCAAAATTTTAATTTCACAAGAAAAATGTTCTTTCTTTTCTTGTAACTTTAATTCTGAATTTCGAACTTTTTCATTAAACTTCTAAAAAATAATTTCGTTTTTTTTTACCTCAAAATCAAAATATGGAGGTTTCCTAAAGAAATCAATTTTAATCGCAAAATATTCACAGAATTCCTGAAATTATAAACCTTTCTGTTAAAAATTCTATGTAACATTTGAAATTTATCCTAATATTTCGAATTAAAACCTTACATTTTTATAAGTTTTGTGCTTTCTAAAAACGTCCATTCTGTTTTTTTTTTCAAATTTTCGATTTTCTGCTCATATTATTTTTTTTCTAAAATGTTAAAGAGTATAAAATTTTGAAATATATTTATGGTATAAAGTTCGAGTTATTTTTTTAAATTTTGAAATTTTTATCAACGTTTTCTCTTTAAACATAAGATTTTTTGCGCCCTTCAAAAAATTTCGACTTTAAAATAGATTCTTTGCATTTTTCTCTAATGTTTCAATTTTTTTTCAAAATGTCGATGAAAATTTGACTTTACTATTAAAAATTAATCAACTAATAAACAAGCAAAATAAGAAATAAAAGTTTCAATGGTAAATAAAGTTTAAATTTTGAAATTAAAAGCCAAAATGTCAAGCAAAGTCAAATTTTTAAAATTTTGAGGATAAAGCAAGAAAAAGTAAAAATTTTGCATATTGGGATTTAACTCGAAATGGAAAAAAATCGATTTTTTTAGATTTAAATCAAAATTTCAACTTTAAACTTAAAATTGTCAGAATAAAGTAGAAATTTCCAGTTTAGCCTTTAGCTTTCGACTTTTTTTACCAAAATATAGAGAAGAAAAAACTTTCAGACTAATTTAAAATTCTAAATTTTAATAAAAAAATTTTTCATGACTGAATTTCAAATTTAGACTGAAAATAGGATATTTTTAACACCAAGAGAGATTTTAGGTAAATATTTGTATTTTTTTCTATTCCACTTTGAGATTCCTGTTGACCATAATTTACACCATTTTTTTTATCTTAGCTTACCAATAATATCTAAATGTTTTAGTAGAAATTTTGGCACCGAAATTGAGATTCCGAGAAATTTTAAGGTTGAATGCAAATACTGAAATAGAAATCTTGTCCCCTGAAACCAAAAAAGATTAAAAAGCACAACAAAGGTTGCTCTAACGCAATTCGATAGCCAAGCTATCATCTTCAGAGAGATACTAACACCTAATCCTAAAAGTAACCCTTATATATTAATAACATTCACTTGTTTTATGATCGACTGCATCCAAACGCGCATGTGCATCTAACCATATACGCCGCAGTGTTACAATTACTTATCTATCAACCTTAACTATTTTTAACAGGTATGAGTGGCCTAAAGGTCCAGCGAAATCCTTCATAAGGTGGTCTCCAGTCTTATGGTTGGCTAAGCTTTCACATGCATTTAACATAGAATTCGTATTTACTACTCTTAACAGTTTAATATTATTATCTTTCATATAATCTTATTTAAAAGCATGTCAAGCCACACTTGACTTCTCAGCTCTTCCGTACCTCAAATGAACCAAATACTCCTTCCGTTGGATTTTAAGAGATCATCTAATCTGCCCGACGTACTTGTGAGGACAATCTTTCAATTAAAGTTGAATTTAATAGCTTGAACAAATTCCAAATTTGAGAAAAAGAGAAAGTTTAAGTTTCTAATTTAAAGAGCGAAACATTCGCACCTTTAAGATTGTAAATTCCTAATTATGATAAAGAAACAAAAATATCAAATCTTAGAAGAGCACGCTAACCTATTATTGCCAACTATATCAAGAGGCAAAACTGTTTCGAAGTGAATGTGGCATAACTGCTCAAAGTAGTTTGTTTTCTATTTTGGTTGATATACTGAATTACCATGCTCTTTCTGTCTTGACCCTTTTGTCGTTTGTGCCAATTTCAGTTCTGGCATTTTGAGCTATAATGCTCCTCTTGAATGTGGTTTTTTTCTTGCATTCCATAGTCTCTGCCGATAAGTTTCACTTCTGGTATGGTTAACATACTCTTTTACTTTGAATTTGGTTTTTTGCTTGTCTCAGCAACTTTTAGTAGTTTTTTCCTTGACTCGATTCAATCCTGGAAGATTTTTATATCTTATATAGTTCTAGTTCCTGTAATGGCTGTTGACATATACATCGAAACTTATAAAGCTGTGATCCGTTACTAATCAATATGTTACTATATGGTGCTTATGAACCCTTACTTAATAAAACACATGAATGATAATAATAATAAGTATTTTAAATTACATAAAATACTTTACATTAGAAGTCCTAATACAGGCACCACTTCACAAGAACCAATCTGCTTATCAATCAGGTAAATCTACCGAGATGGCCTTACATAATCTCATAAAGAGGATCAAAAAGGCACTCACAGCAAAAGAAATTAATCTTTGTGCATTTATCGATATAGATGGTGCCTTCGACAACACCTCATACGAGTCCATAAAAAGAGGTGGACAAAACAAGGGCTTTGAAATAACAACAACTGAGTGGATACACTCTATGCTTAGAGAAAGAAGAATCAAAGCAAACTTTGGAGGAAACTCAGGAACTGTGATTGCGGTAAAGGGCTGTCCTCAAGGAGAAATATTATCGCCCCAACTATGGTCTATTGTTGTGGACGACCTTCTTCTAAAGTTACACAACTCAGGTTTTGAAACGCAGGGATATGGAGATGACATTGTCGTCACTGTAAGGGAAAAGCATGACAGAGTTTTATCAAATCTGATGCAACCGACCTAAATATCATCAGCAATTGGTGCTGGGAGAAAAGCCTAAGGGTCAACTTAAGCAAAACAGTTATTATTTCATTCACGAAAAGAAGGAAGTTCTCATTAAAAGCTCGCATCATGAATGGAGTACAAATTGACTTCTCAGGTGAGACAAAATGCCTAGGTTTAATGCTAGACCAGAAACTTATTTGGAACACACACCTGACAAAGAAATGCCATCTCAAAGAGATAGACAAAGTGGAGTTAGAGACTTGCCGCTTCTGAAACGAAGCCAAGGAAACTGCAGAATGCTTACTTTGCACATGCGAGGCATTAGTTTACAGTAGACTACTTCACCTGGAACAGGTACAAGTCACACCTGCAGAGATAGGTAAAATTTCCCCTAGGAACATCCTAGGCTTTTTCAAAAGCTTGGGAATTTAGGAACAATATACATCCGGGTTTATCACAATAGATCTTTAAGGTCGCAGTGATGAGAGGAATGTATATATCTTGTCTGACCCATATTATACCTAAATCTAAATCTACCTAATTTTTTAAATACCTATATAAAAAGAAACAGGTTAAAAATTTATTACTGCAGAAATTGGATTTCAAGGAAGCAATGAAAGCTAATGTTTAATAAAACAAGACATGCACAACCAAATAGGAAGGAACTCGAGCAACTGTTGCAATCTCTTCAAAGAATTGATCTCCAAGCTGCGATAACTTCATCAACTCGAGGAAAATGCAACCTACACTGCAATTTTATGGTTTAGAAGCTTTAAGTTCCATGCAATTTTATTTGCTTTTCTTAACAATTTCATGACACCAATAAAAGTGAGTGCATCGCCTGTTTCGTCAGTCACTAGATCGCATATCGCCTTTCAGACGATACCAGGTAGCAGGAGTTGCACCGGAAAATTCAATTTCATCTCAGCTTCTGTTCCACATGCTTCCCTTTAAAACTTTTAAAATTATTTAGTTTTAAAGCAGTTGCCGGTGCCGGCTTGCTTTTGTTTCTGCGGCTTGGACGGAATCTTTTACGCAATAAATCTGCGCAAACGTCACCCGAAAAAGCAAAACAACTTGACAAATCACAATAAATCTTGCGAATAAAACTCGGTTGAGAATATGTAAAAGTCAGTTTGCGATTTTACTAGATTTAATACGTGTATTCTCTGGCACTTATAAATATGTATGTCAAAACTGAAGGAATACTAGGATGCAGCTAGACATGTACCTCCGAAAAGACGTCTTAAAATAATAATACTTTTAAGCATCCAATGCATCTCATCCATCACGTGTACTAAAATATTTATTGAATAATATTCTCACAAAAAAAACGTAACAATGAGCTATTTCTTGAAAATTCATCACATGTTACCAAATACAGATACTTACGCTTTTCTATGAAAGTAAATATTATTACTCGTAAAGGGTTCATCCAGTTAAACCGGATTTTTAAACTTTTATTTAATCGAAAAACTGAACAATTTATTCTTGCTATTGATGGTCTACATTCAATACTAGAATCCCTCTCTCAAATCTTGAACTAGTCGAAGTCTCGAACAAAGAATTGCCGATCTTTTTAATAGCCCTAATTACTTGTAAACATGTAACATACGTCTCGAACCTATGGGTAATTTCTTTGGCTGTGTATCTCCCCTAATATTTTATTACTTTATAGCTTTTAATAACAAACATCTATTTATAATTATTTAAATGTATTAACAATAAATACAACAGAAAAATAAATTTATATTGTGAAATTAATACAATTTAATAGTTACAAATATTCAAAAATTCCAAGCAGTAAGGGTTAAAAATGTGATCAAACATCCAGTTAACACCTTCCAACTTCACATATGTTATAATACTCTTACGTCAAATGAACCAGCGCAGATAAAAAAAGTCACAATAAATGGAATCGCTTAGATATATTTTAAGTACGTAAGAGATTCACTGCATTTCCGTTGAAAATGTATTTTTCATCTGGCTACGCTCCCCCTCTACAATATCAGCGGATATAAAAACTTCTTTTGTGCGTCCTTATCTAATTTGTTCACCCTCTTTACCTGCGTCTTCAGCGATCGTCATTTACTTAACAGCATTTGACATTTCGTTTTTCCACTACATCAACTAGTAGCCTCGAAATTTGTTTCCTCTTTTACGGATGAAACTCACACGCAAATGCGCCTTATGTTGCTCGGAAATACAATTTTAAGATCAATCACTTAGGAGCGGAAAGATGACACTACTGAAATTATACTAAACTTTTTACTTACCTACATCAAAAACAGGAATGGAACAACAAATACTAACCTAATCACTACCAATGCTTTAATGTTTTTCAACAGATTTTTCTACATGATCATGCACATTTGAATATATCTGAATAAACTTTCATCGTACTTTGTCCATCCCGATTGGGGTATCTTGAAACTTGGGTTGGAGTTTCAACTATAAATTCTGAAAAAATAAATACATATCGATATTTTTATCTTTTTTACGTAACGAAAAGCTACCAAAAAAAATTTGAAAAAAAATCGAAATTTCTGGAAGAATTCCCGTTTCGAAATTTTATCAAAATCCAAATTAAGTTAAAAGTCAAAATTTTATTGAAAATAGTTCTGCTTTGCATTAAAAATCAGGATTTAGACTTTGAATTCAAAATTTTTAGAAAAACACTGGGCATTGTAAGTTTAAAATATTTATTTCAAAATAATAGTCGATAAACGAAGGGTTGTAAATAAGTCAACACCCTGGTAAAACAGGACGCTCAGCAAATTAAGAGCTAAAACAAGAAAACTGTTCAATAAAGCCAAACACACCAATAAATGAGGCGAATACAAAAAAGCCTTAACAGAATAAAGCAAAGTGCTTAGAAGATGTAGAAGGAAATCACGGAGGGGCTTTTGTGAGCGGATTAAAGATGTCCTCTAGTCAATGCGACTTTGGAAAATCCTATCAAAAGACCACTCGATCAAAATAGAACTTCTTCAACACCAGGACGAAATTTACACCAAGAACGGCCTGGAAAGTGTAAGGTTGCTTATGCAAACTAACTTTTTGGCATCTACAGAAATTAAGAATACCCACAACAGTGCTGCGATTGGTGAAGGCCATTTATGCCCCTATATTTACAAAAAACAAGAGAAAATGGGCGGTGAACTCCTTTGAGTCCTATAACTCCTTAGGAAAAGAAAATTTTTTTTCCAGCCCTACTACAGCACGGCATAATGGAACCTTTAAATCTACTAGCTACAATTTTCAAAGCTAGTTACACGTTTAGCCACATTCCAGGAAGCTGGAGAGACGTAAATATGGTCTTTATACCAAAGGCAGGCAACCGAGCGTCTGCGCAGCTTAAATCACATAGACCCATTAGTCTAACGTCATTTTTCCTTAAAACAATGAAGAAAATTGTAAACCAACACATTGAAAAAATCCGCTTCATGAAAATCAATTTGCCTTTTAATAGGCAAATTCACAGAGACAGTCTTACACAATCTTGTCAAAAAGATAGAAAGTGCATACTCAAACAAAGGAATAGCGCTTTGTGGATTTATAAACATAGAGGGTGCTTTTGATAACACCTCATATGAATCCATAAAGGTGGCAACTATAAAAAATGTTTTGAGAAATCTACTATTGCCTGGATCTCCATGTTAGATGGTAGGAGAATCAAAGCAACCTTGAACAGTGATTTAGTCACAGTGAGCGCATCAAGGTGTTTTATCTTCACTGCTGTGGTCCATCGTGGTTAATGAACTCCTAAATATACTACATTACTCTGGCTTTGAAGCAATAGATTATGCAGATGATATTACTATCATTATCAGGGGCAAAAACGATAAAATCCTGTTGGATTTAATGCAGAAAACCCTAAGCACTATTGTCAACTGGTTTTCAAAACAAAAGTGAAGTTAAACCCAAATAAAACAATAATAATTCCTTTTATGAAAAGAAGGAAGCTACATCTAACAGCTTTCACTATGAATCGAGTTCACTTAACTTCTCAAGTGAGACTAAATATCTAGGAATAGTCCTAGACCAAAAGCTTACCTGGCATACTCATTTGACTCAAATAATCAAGCGAGTCACAATAGCGTTATGGACAGGTCGCAGATTATTCAACAAAATCTGGGGACTGAAACCGAAAATGATCTACTGGTCATATAGGATGATAATTATACCACTGATCACATACGATTCTTTAGTATGATGGTCAAAAATAACCAAAAGGACAGCACAAAACCAACTGAACACACTTCAAAGGTACGCATTCTGGGCATAACAGCCGCAATGAACCCCTGCCCAACAGCAGCAATGGAGGTAATGCTAGGTCTAACTCCTCTCCACCTTTAAGTAAAGAGGAAGGCGATCAAAAGAGCCTTAAGTTTAAGGCAATTAAAACAATTTAAAGAAGGAAAATTTGCCGGTCACATGGGAATTCTCAAGAAATGAATCCCTGTAATTTTACCAAGATTGGTTGATTATATGCAACCCAGGTACCAATTTAAGCATTCCTTTAAAGTGGACTTAAATAGTCTTACTGACGCTTAATCAGTACCTGTAGAAAAACAAGAATTATCCATCTGGTTTATAGATGGATCAAAGACAGCACATGGGACTATAGTGGCAATTTATAGCGCTAACTCTAGGTTGCCTGAAGCCTTAGGAAAATACTCAACTGCCTTTTAAACTGAAATACATGCAATAGAACTCTGCGCCTACGAATGTCTTCGAAGAAATCTGAAAAGAACAAAGATCTACATTAACTCTGACAGTCAAGTAGCAATAAAGGCTCTCAGCAGCTTTATTGTCAAATTGAAACTAGCTTGAGACTGTCAACAAACTCTAAAGCAACTTGCTAAACACGTTAGGATTAACCTTAATTGGGTGCCATGGCACAAAGAAATGCAAGGGAATGAATCTGAGGACCGACTCGCTAGAGAAGAATCTGCATCGTCATTTCTTGGACATAAACAAGATTTCGGTTTTTCGAAAAGTCCAATCAACAATGAGGTCAAAAATTGGAAAGCAAAGTCAAGAATTTCCCACTAAAGAGCATATCCAGGACTACGACAGGCGAAAAGATTTATATCTGGATCGCTTGAAAAGACAAAGGTCTACTTAGAACTCAGCAAATCCGAATTGTGGATACTAACCGGCTCTTAAGAGGACATTGCTCTATGAGGTACTGCCTTAAGAAAATGGGTCAAGCTTAAACAGACCTATGTCGCTTTTGCGCAGAAGCTGCAGAGACTGTAGAACATGTGCTATGCAAGCGCGATGCGCTTGTACGCAAAAGGCACGTCCAACTCGGATTGGCGTTCTTAGACCCCTCAGATGTGGAAAAACTTCATCTCAGATCCATAATAAAATTTTACAAGAATTTGAACCTGGGAACTACATAGATCAGGGTATGCACAAAAGATCTCCTTAGATCGAGGTGCGGGGTGAACGAAAAGAAACACGAAATGATCCATATATAATCTAATCTAAATTTAGTTTAGTTGAAAATTAAAATAAAATCATTAACCTCAAGCTTTCTTCGAAAATTTGAGATTTCAGAGAAATGTCATGAACTTAACTCTCCCTTAAACTGTCTTGGATATTAGACACAAAATTTCTAGAAAAAAATCAAAACCTAAAGAAAAAAATCAATGTTTCGACTAACTACTCATTTCGAAATACTTTTCACTTAAGGGGAAAGTCATAATTTTAAAAATAAAATCATCCAAGCGACGAGTTGAGGGTCGAGATTTAAAGAAAAAAAATGAAAGTTTGTCTTAGTGCTCAAAACTTTTAGTTTTGAAACAAAATGCTATCAAAAACGATAAAAAATATAACTCAAAATTTAAATTTCAGGTAAATTGAAATATAATTCGAAATTTTAATATATTTAGGTTTAAAAGAATGTGCGTAAAATTTAAATTTTGAAAAAATAGAGTGGACTTTTTTTGAAAAAAAAAATAAAAAAGAATATTGCAAAATATAAAAAACCTCAGTATTTTTAAGAAAAATTTAATTTTTAAATATCCAACTCTTAGATCTATTCTCAAATTTTAAATTTTTTTATAATTTAAATTTAATGTCAAAAACTTGATTGATTTGATTTAAAAAAATCCTAATTGTGGAAAAAATATAAAGTTTAAATTGAATATCCAAATTTTGGCAAATATGTTAAATTTAAAATTGATCTGATAGATAATTGGACAAAATTTACAAAAAAGTCATAATTTTGGTAGAACGGACTGGTCCTTGGTTATCTCCAAAAATTGAAATACAAATCGTGTTTCGTGAAACCAAAAAAGGTTAAGAAATACAACATAGATTGCTCTAACGCGTTTCAATAGCCAAACTATCATCTTCCGAAGATAACAGCCACATTTTTTGTGTTTTTTTAATCTTTCTTGGTTTCAGGAAACAATTTGTGTTTCAATTTTCAAAAAATTCATAAAATTCGAATTTCCAACTTAATCCCGCAATTGCAAAAATTTTCTAAAATGTAGATTGCAAATGTTGACAAATTAGTGAAAAATTCTTAAAACTCGCGTAGTTTATTCAATGGTATTTTTTCCAACAATATAAAATATTGGAAAATGTATAAAATTGAACTACATTGATGTTTTGAAAAAATTCAAATTTTGAATTAAACCCAAAATTTTGAATTTAATCATAAAATTTCAATTGTTTTCCCAATTTTAATTTTAATTAGAATAAACCAATCATTTTGGATTAAAACTCAAAATTCACACAAAATTCGAAAAATTCAAAATTTTGAATTTAATCTCGAAATTGCAACTCATCTAAAATGTTTACAGTAGTTTTAAAAGATTTTGATAAATAAGTGAAAACTAAACATCTTGCGATTTATTCAACTCGGCATCACTTTGTGATACAAACATCTTTATAATGACGTGTCGTGCTTTCTATAAATGAAGGGTTCGGGCGTAAAACATGTTAAGTCACAAATTTTAAAAAAATGAGTTTGATGGATATAAAATATGTTAAGTACATTCAGTTCATACTGAACGATTCAAATTTGCCGCAAAATGCTGCACATGCGCTATATGGGTACGTGGCAAAACATGTTAAGTGACAGTTTTTACTGAATATATAAAAATATGGTAAATGCGAAAAAACATGGTGGCTACATTTAACAGGTATGTAATTTGTGTTTAAATATAACTGACAATGAATGAAATAATCGGAAACAATAGTGACTATAGTGAAGTTGATGATAGTGAAGGTGATCCTGATTATGAAAATTCAAACTCGACATCAGAAAATGAAAATAATTTAAAGGTTAGTTTAATTTATTTGCAATACATTCTTCAAGAAAAACATGTTAAGTGAAACAGTTATTAACCTTTACTTGCAGCAGATTTATGCTTGTAAATTCTGTTGCCTTACTATTTAACATTTTTTACTTGCATTTCTTTCACCTTATTAATTTAGAAAGAAAATAGTTAATAAAAATTTTACCTATCCTGAGGTAAACAATTAAATATATATACTCTAGTTTCGCACCATAAGTTATATGCCGTTAAATATCAAAGATTTTTTGACTGATACCGTTGCAAGTAGAGTTTGTTGTAGTAGTGTGTTAATTATTTTACCGAAACTCAAAACTTTTTTTGCAGAATAGTGAAGAGGGAAAAAAAGGTAAAAAGCGAATCCGCATGGCTCCACACAAAAATGACTAAAAATTTTGAAAGATAGTGGAAAACGCTATAAAAGCTACAGGGGACATGGGCCTGAAGTTGAACCAAGAAAAATAGGTGATCCATGCAATTGTAAGAATAGGTGTTTTCAAAATATAAGTCAGGAGGAAAGGGAAACTATTTTTTCTAAATTTTGGGGTGTAAATGAATATGACATTTAAAATTCTTATTTGTTAGGGTGTTTGACTAAAAATATTATTAAAAGAAAAACTAAAAAACGTGATACTCGCCGAGCACAAACTATTTCCTATGTTGTTGGAACAAAAAAGATTTTAAATCGGCCTTCGTAAGTTGCATGGAGTCGGAAGAGGACGTATTGAATGCTTGGTGAAAAAATTACGAAATAATCGAACGATACCTGAAAGAGATGGCCGAGGGAGGCATGCCAAACATAAGAGAAAATATGACGAAGATGATTTTATAAAAGTTAGAGAATTTATAGACAGTTTGCCAAAATACGAAAGTCACTATTCTAGATCTGATAATAACAAAAGAGTTTATATGAGCATGGAATATAATAATGCTAATTTATTTGAAGAATATAAAAATAAATGCATTAATAACAAAACCGAACCAGTCTCTATTGATAAATTTAGAAGGATTATAACAGAAGAGTACAACATATCATTCAAAAGCCCCAAAAGTGATACATGTGGAGAATGTGATTTAATAAAAATAGCAATCGATCAAGCTAAAATAAACAATAATAACAACGATATGCAAGAACTAAAAATGAAACATGAATTACATCTTAGAAAAGCTCAGGCCGCTCGTGATTTTCTTGAGGAAGTTACCAAAATAGCTGATTCTGATCCAAACACACATGTCATAACTTTTGACTTACAACAGGCGCTTCCCACGCCAAAATTAACTACAGGTGCATGTTTTTATAAAAAAAAAACTGTGGTGCTACAATTTGAGTGTACGTAGATGTGGAGGTGAAAATCAACGTGGACATTTTTTTTATGGGATGAGGTGACTGCCAAACGCGGATCCAACGAAATTGCTAGTTGCTTAGAAAAATATTTTCAAAACAATGAGGTCTCTGGAAATACCCTTTATGCCTTCTCAGATAACTGTTGTGGACAAAATAAAAATTACACTATTGTTGGTTTTTGGCTCCATTTACTAGCAATTGGGAAATTCAAAAAAATTGTCCATGTCTTTCTACAATCAGGTCATTCGATGATGCCAAGTGACAGGGACTTTGGTTTAGTAGAAAAATTCGCAAGACGTCAGGAGGCAATATATAATCCTGACGGATGGGAACAGATTATGAAAAAATGCAACAAAAAGAACCCTTTTTCTGTATATAGAATGAAAACTGAAGATTTTTTTGATTATAGCGAGTATAGACAGTTCTTTTCTGAAACTAATGTAAAAACAAGAAACGGAGAAAAATTTTCCATAACTTCTTGTGTAATGTTAGAACTTGATTTTTCGGACATCTTCATTCTCAGGGCATACCAAAGTTATAGTGGACTTCCGAAAGAAATTTCTTTAAAAAAACGAGGCCGAGTAATGTCTGCTAAAAATTTTATTCAAAATCCAGCTCAAAAATATAATAGCAAATTACCATTAGACGAAGAAAAATTACAGCATGTTTTATCTTGCTTCAAATGGATTCCTCCTATTTACCACGATTATTTTTATAGTTTGCATTAAATACATTTATCTATTACTAGTTTTTTAAATTATAGTTTAAAAATATAACTATGTCATATATAGTAAACTGTACCGTGAATTTTGAAGTAAAACATGTTTTCTACTGTCTTGACTGTTGTTTTTCTTTCCCACTATCAAAATAAAAATTTCTACTCCATATAAAACTTGTGCAAGTGAAGAATAAACGTTTCTCCGTAAATATGTTAAACAAAATGTTTATAATAATGCAATCCCGATTTTATGATTTATTTTACAGCCGAACCCTTCAAATAAGAAAGCTAAACGATTATTTTTAAAATTTTAACTTTTGAGAATGCAAAGTTCAAACTTAGAATTTCTATTTTTTATTTGTTTCGAAAGTTTAAGGTTGAAATTGACTTTAAGTCTGAAATTTGGAGAAAAAAGTGGGAATTTCGAGTTTGAAATCTAAAAACCTAGAAACTAGTAAGGGTAAAAATTTTTAAATTTGTTCATAATTTTTTAAAAAGATTTTTGATTGACTTTCAAAACCTTAACTTTTTTAAAATTGCAAGTATACGCTTTGAATTAATAGTGAAATTGCACGAAATATAGATTTAAAATTTTAAGAATAAACTGGAGCTCAAATAGTAATTTTGAGAAAAAGTTGCAAAAATCTTGTTTAACTTCCGATAATAAGAACTACTAAAAATGTTCATAGAACACTTTTAGTAGTTCTTTGACACGGTCCAATCCCGGAAGAAGTATATCCTCTACTGACTCTGGCCGTGGAAGCCTTTGTTTTTAATGTGCTTAAGTAATTTCTATTTTTGAAAACAGAATTTCTATAAAACTGGCAAAATCGTCGGATTTGGTTATATATTTTTTCTTTTTAGAAATATTCACTCTTAGAAATTCTAAGAGGTTTATATTTGGTATTTATAATTAACATATCTTTTTTTAGTTATATCTTTAAAATTGAAAACTTTAAATTAAATTCAACATTTCAGGAAAAAGTCGAAGAAAAATTTTGGAATATAGAAAATATTTCTGAATTGAATTTGAACCAGATATTTTACCTTTAAAGTTAAAATGTCTAAGTGGAAGTTGAAGTTTTGAATTCGCTGTCGCAATGTACAAAAAAAAATTTATAGTAGAATGTATTTGAAAATTCATAATTTCCGAAATTTTTTTGCGATGGAGAACTTTGTAAATGATAAGATTTTAACAATAAATGTTTATTTTTCAAAGCAACCCGATCATTTTGGAAAATTTTCCAGATGCAAATGTTTTTTAAAAACTTTTACCTTTAAACCCGTTAACTGTTTTCAAACTTTTAAAAAAGTCAACACTTTTAAAAAAATGTGTTTAGGTCGATATATAGAAACAGTTTGGTTCTATTGGAAATATTTTATTTTATTATTCAAACTTTGAAAAAAAATCAAAATGTTGAGGTTAGGGTTAACTCTAAAATCGGTACAGAAGTTAACATTTCAAGCTTGAAGTTGAAAATTTAAAAAAACGAAACTGTAAAAGTTGTACTGTACGCTTACACTCGAAATTTTGAAAGAAGACAAAATTGGAATTAAATTAATCAAAAAAAAAACGCGTCCCTCTATCTTAAAATTTTCTTACAGATCTTAAAGCTTTGAGTTTAATAAAATAATGCTGAGGTTTCAACAAATTTTGAATTTAAAATTCGGAATGTACATGAAGGCTAGAATTTGCATCGTTGTAGTGAAATTTTGAACTAAGTATCGAAATTAGAGACTTTTCGTTAAACAATTTTTTTCTTCTTCTTTTTTTCGAAGACCTTTTGGTCTGTTTTCATTCAAATTCAGGTATTCTGGTTTTCTTGAGATGTCGATTGCCAGCTGTCTTTCCATCTCTTCGGTAGTCTTCCTCTTGGTCTACGTTCTAGAAGCGTGTCCTCCAGAGCCTTCGAACAACTCTGTCTTCTTTCATTCTTCTCACGTGGTCATATCATTGGTGTCTTCTTTGTCTGCCCCATCTTACCACATCCTTCACTTCGCATATTGTTCTGATCTTATCGTTACCAACTCTGTTTCTAAGTGTTTTCCCGGTGATTTCTTTCAGTGTTTTCATTTCTGCTGTCCTCAGCATTGATTTGGTTTTGTTTTTGTCTGCCCTCGTTTCGATTGTATAGGTCTGGTATATTCTCACCTTGCTATATTTGTTGTTCCACACCACATCTCTCAAGCCTCCTGCTATGACAGCTGCTTTGTTTATTTGAGATCTTAGCTCCCGCGTCGGATCATGGTGGCTCATCACGTCTGTTCCTAGATATTTAAAATTCATTATTTGTTCTTTGCTGCTTCCATCAATTTCAATTGTGCATCGCACTGGGTCTTTAGAATATGTCATGGTTTTTGTTTTATTTACTGAAATTTTCATGTGGTATTTCTGGGCTGTTTGGTGGAAGTAGAATACCTGTCTCTGAAGATCGTCTTCCGTCTCTGCCATAAGTGTTGCGTCCTCGACGTAACATATTATACTGAAGCGTCGATGTTGTAGTTTATACCTCAGATTCAATGATGTGACCTTGTCGATGATATTATTCATTGTCAAGTTGAATAGGAATGGGTTAAAGCTCTCCCCTTATCTGATGCATCCCGGTTTTGATATCTCTCAAGTTGTTTGGTTATGGGCCCTGATAAGTGTCCCGTTCTTGGTGTTGAGTCGATAATCTCCGATGGTATATTTTTCGCTTTTAATACGTCCATCACATCTTTTAGTTGTACTTCGCTTAGTAGATTTTTCCTATAGTTGTCTCAATGTGAATATGGCGTCCGTCGTTGATCTATTTCTCCTGAATCCTTGTTGTTCATCTTTGTTTTCGATGTGTCCCTCTAGTTTAAGCCTTATCATAGAAGCAAAGAGTTTTATGGCTGTACAGTGTAAGCTTATACCTCTATAGTTTTCAGGATTATTTGAAAGCGGATATGGTTACGTTGTTGTGCCATTCGTGTGGAGTCATAGTTATATTAAGCATTTTATTGAAAAGGGTTATTAGATGCCAATTACTTGCCGCCATGAGGAGTTCATTTGGGATATTATCTGTACCAGAAGATTTCCTGTTTTTTAGCTTCTTTATTCCCTTTAGAGTATTATCTATTTCAAGTTTTGTTTGTGGCTCTCCTTTCTGTTGTATTACTTTGGTTTCGGAGGTCTCCTTAGAGTCATATATTTCGTTGACATTCTCTTCCTAATCCTTCAATGGAATGTTCCTTGTTTGCACCAAATCATTTATTGACATTTTTCAGATTTTTAGCATTTCTCATACGTTTCTCTGTGCACCGTAGAGGCGCTCAAATTTTGTAGTGAAATTTTTCAACCAATCAAATGTAAACTTGGAAAGACAATTTTTCGTCTAAATTTAAAGCTTTTTTTTCGGAAATGACTACTGGTCATTGCCTGCAAATAAATGCATTGGGGACGATAAGTTTTTTTAGTAGTTAGAAATTGATGGAATGTGGAAGGCAAAAACAAAGACTTTGCAAATTTCCGGACTGGGTAACCTTTTTTTTTGGTGGTCGTTAGAAACGCAGACTCACAACAAGACAATGAAAACTTTGCGCCATTGAACTTGGTTCTCTTTTTTTTTCTTTTGGCCATTAAAATTATCATTGAAATAATAAACTATTTTTTCAATCATCATGGATATTCAAATGGTGAAAAGGGTCGGTAAAGTTTCTGAAACTTTGAAAGTGGTCAGCGACTACTAAAAGATTAAGGAGAACGAAAAGCAGGCGAATGTTAATGTCGTTTGAAGAGAATTTCCCGCCTTTTTTTCCAAAAATTTGCTTTTAGATTTCAAGCTTAAGCTTACAATTATTATTTCTCGATTCTCTTTTTAAAAATTTGTTTTTCACAATTCAAAGTACTGGCAGTTGAATATTAATATTAAATATTCAATGGTAAACCTGGAATTTTAAAGTTTTTCTGTCACTAAAACTTTTCGGTCCGCCTTTTCTAAATTTTGACTTTACCAAAGTTCTGACTTTATTTCAACATTTAGTTTTTTTTGCAGAACTTTACTTCTAAAGCTTGGGTAAATTAATTTAAAGTAGCTTTTTATTTTAAAATTTCCAGGTTAAATTAAGAAGTTCGAAAATTCATTTTATAAATTTAGATCTTTTAATACTTTGCTATTTAGGTGGTCGCAAGATTTCAACTTTTGTTTTTTGGAATTTTCAGTGTACTTACAATTGGATTTTGTATTAAATATTAATATCTAAAAAAAGTCAATTTTTGAATGAATTTGCGGTCCCTTTTGCAACCTCTTTCTGTTCATTATGATAAGAAATTCCTGTAATTTAAAACCACGAAAGCTTGCCAACATTGATGTTTTCTAGCGTAATTAGCTTTTTATTATGGCGCATCCTTGCGGTTATATGTCTCTTCGGTGGCATGACGCCTACAATTTTAGTTCTAAATTACGCCTTAGCAGCCGCCGTGCATAATCACAATCTTTAATTAAAATGAAACTGCAGCCATATAATAACGTAATGTGCATAATTGCGGAGGTGATAATATCCTTAAATCCAGCGAAAGCTCGGAAACAAACCAACCAATTACTGAGGCGACTCGTTTGTTGTTGGTAACAACTTCACTGCCCGCCTCCAGTCTCAACAAAGTGCATAAAAGCGGGACGATATTAAACGTGGGCGGTGGAGGCTTACCAGACTTCCACAGATTCTGATGGTCGTAATTTTGCATTAGTTTTGGGATATAGCGGACAAAGTGGTGTGAATACATTATTCCCGCTGTCGTAACTGCAACATGTCGCACTGTTTCAACTCACGTAGCCCGACGTATGACGTTCTGTCTAGAAGGAAACCTGTATACGTTCGGCTTAACATGAAAATGGGAAAGGCGATATGCCTTGAGCCTCTAATGAGACACACATTACAAAATTATCCGGAAATTGGGCGCAAAGGTTTGAGGCGCGTTTGTTCTAGTTTCTCGTGACACGAATTTTGGTTAGAATTTTGGTTATGCATGTTAATTGTACCATTGCAAACGTTTTGAGTTTTGCGCATCTATGAGAGAAACAAGTGATGCTGCCGGAAATTTTTTAAACCACGTGGTCTTTACTGTTGAATCATCTTTTATTTTCCTAATAGAGGACCAACGATTCAATTTTAATTTGAAAAAATAATCACTTGAGTATTCGTCCAAGTCCACTGGGAAATAAATGTTTGGGATATGTGGGGAATACTCAATAGTTGGCACATCTTTGATAAACGACAACCTAATTGCCTGCACTTGTTTAGTTCGGAAATTAAGTAGTCCCACTGTTTGAGCCTTAAACATTAATTCTGTAAATGCGTCTTTAGTTAATGTCTTAGGATTCCTGTTTTAGTTTGTATCAGACTGATCAATAATTTAATTTCTTACACTTTTTTCATAATTTACTTTTTAAAATGATTGTTTTATTCATCACACTGATTAATTAAAGAAGCCAAAATGTAAAATAGATGGCATTTATTTTCATATTAGTTTCATGTGAAATACATTTGGGGCCAACTATAAATTATTAATTGAAACTTAATACTCCTACTTCCAAACTATGTTTTCAAAGCGAACATTAAAATAGTTTCCTGTGCAACTACCATCTTCTAAACTTTAAAAGTAATCATTGTACAATTTTTTTTAAACTAGAATTGGAAATTTGAATAAAAATGGAGAAGTCGATTTAAAGTAAGATGCAATAAATATAATCAAAATTCTTTGTTAAATAGTCTTTACTTTGAGTAAACAGGAGAACCATTTTTCGAAGGTCGCCATTAGGATTTTAGTAGAATTATAAATGTTGATCTGCTGGAACATATCACGTGGCAGGCGCAACTCTAATTCAATGGACAGCATGCTATCAACAAGGTTTCTCATTTATTTACAATGGATTAAAAAATCAGCCTTATTTTTAACAATCTTGAAATTATTTGACATGTAGACACAATGCTGTATCACACAATACTGTATCACACGATGTATTATCAGGTATAAATTACATGGCATTCGTAATTGAATATTCTTCTAAATTTGCCTTCAACCTCATAACAGCTACATTACATAACAGGAAAATTCCAATTTGTTCGCTGATGCAGAATGTCAGTTTGTTGATATTGGTTTCCGCAGAATGTGAATTGCCTGCGTGGGAATTGCAGTTGATTTAATTTCAACAGAAAGTGGGATTTATTTCTGTTTAGATTCTGAAGATTAACACTTAATACATCACGAGTTGCGTATTTGCTTTCGGACTTTGAGCTCGTTTGAAAATAATTCGCTTTGATACAGTTTTCTTGTTCTGATAAAACATGAATCCTTTAACGGGATTATGTAAATATTATAATACGGTGGAGGGTCTAGCAAGGGTCTCTGAAAACAATTTCCATGAGGAAAGAAGTCTAAAATAACGCAATGTATTTGTTTATTTCTCTTGAATATTTAGAAATGTGAAAGAATTATGAGTAGTCGCTACATTCACCATGGGGAGGTTTGCTTGGTTTGGCAAGTTTACTCGACAGGGACTTCATAAAATAGAATATATGTCGAGCAAGTCGATGATCTTCGGTTCGTTGCTTGGGGACTTGAAACCATTTCTTTTGTATCTTTCTTTTATTTCCAATTGGGCTTGTATTTCACGTATTGAAAAGTGCTGGGTCCAGGAAATCTTTTACAACTTCCAAGAGACCCTCTTAAGGAATCTATTTTATTTTGCTTTACCGAACGACGCATATACTCATTTTTACTCTGATGCGTAACAATAATATAACAATGTTATATACTTCAGAACTAAAGAGATCTTTTTGGAATTTGTAGGCGTCTAGTACATTTGCACTGTCTCATACTTTACCTAAACTTTTAGATATCTTGGGTACGATTTCCATTTATTTTTCTTAAAACGTCTCTTCTAAGTTCTAGGATTTCGTTCGATCACCTGCTATGTACTCGTAAAATATTGAATTCATCCTAACCTTCTTGCAGCACGGGTTTTGGTTTACATTTTTTTCAGATTTCAAGAACGAATGGCACATTTCAATTTAGGTGTCGCTGTCACTTGGGGAGCCTTGGGGAGTGATCAGTGCAAATAATTATTTTGATCCATTGACAACCCAACTTCCAAGTGTAGAACACTGAAACCAATATTAAGAAGATAATCCTCAGATGAAGCAAATGCGTTTAGTTTTATTTTCCAAAACATGAACAAAGAATTTCCGGAATTCTACTTATAATCTTCTAATTAAGCCGATTTATTTTTTGAACTCGATTTCAAAACTCGTTTTATGTATGTCCGGAACTTACCTTATTATTTTCAAATTCATTTTACTAAATAAGTAATATTTTAATGCCTTTTAAAAGGTGTTTTCTAATTTTCGATCGACTGCCCTTATTTAGTAATGAACTATGGTGTATGTACCGCAAATAGAATGATATTAAATAAAATATAAATCACTCACCTGATTGTCCGGTGTCTTCTGATCTTGGTTTGTCAAAGAAGGGAGAGGAAAAATAGGAAAAATTTCAGCAAACACTAATTAAAAAACTACCGAAAATTTGATCACTGCCGTTTCTTATGGCCGCGGGATATACCTTTTCACCGCGTTATTTCGTTATCGCATTAACAGCTGCTGGCACCAACCGCCTTTTCAAAAATGGCGCCAACATATGGAGTTTAACCTAGCATGCTTTCAACATAATCTCCGGTTTTTATTTATTCCACATTTTAAAGTAATGCGCTCTCTTTTCGTTTCCAAAACAAAAAATTAAAAATTCCCGGATTTTTTACTCATGTTCTTTCAACTAAGCTTCTTTATTTTATTTACTCAACCAATTATTTTGTAACTTGTTTTATGTAAGTCCCAAACCTAAAAGGTTCGAACTCGTTCTGTTAAAAACGTACGATCCAATCCCTTTTTAAAGCGTCTCTGTTTCTAAATTCTCAGATTTCGTTCGACCATCCTTAGTTACTAATGAACTATGGGGTGCAATCTAACATTTTTACCATGCAAATTCTTGTTGTCATTTATTCCACATGTATAGAAATGGTAGGTAGATTTTGGTGGAACAGTCCTTGGTTATTTTCAAATATTGAAATACAAATTTTGTCCCTTGAAACCAAGAAAAATTAAAAAACACAACAAAGGCTGCTCTAATGCTTTTCGATAGCCAACCTATTAACTTCAGAGAGATACTAACACCTAATCCTAAAATTAATCCTTATATACTAAGAAGCTTCACTTTGTGCATGATCGACCGCATCCAAACGTGCATACGCATATAATCATACACGTCGTAGTGTTGCAATTTCTTAGCTATCAACCTTAACTATTTTCAACAGTGATGAGTGGCCTAAAGGCCCAGCGCAACTATTCATTTAGTTGTTTCCAGCCTTATGGATAGCTAAGCTTTCACATCCATTTAACATAGAATTCTTGTTTTCTACTCTTAACAGTTTAATATTATTATCTATCCTATGCTTCAAAAACGAAGTAATATTCATTTGTTTCCTTTATTTGTCTCCAAACGATCCCTCATACAGGCAGCTCTTCTCTTATCTCTCCGTAACCTTTGATCACCTACAGACGAATTATCCAAAAGCTGAGGTTGTCTTTCTCGGTGACTTCAACGTACACAACATCCCCTGGTTAAGGTTTTCTTCCCGAAATGACGACGCGGTAAGGGTGGCAGAGGCTTTCGCCATCACTTGTGGACTATCGCAATTAGTTGAGGAACCCACAAGAATTACTGATGTAGATACCCATCAACCTAATCTACTCGATATTTTCCTTACAAATTCACCAAATTCGTATAAAATCGCTGTGACATCACCGCTTAGAAATTCGGATCACAAGCTTGTAGCAGCCTCTCGCTCGCTTCATATACCACCCCCTTTCCAGACGCAGTCCCTGCAAATTGGGAAAAAATAAGAGACTTCTTTGCATCTTTTCCATGGCAGATAGTCTGCATTAACTCAAACAACCCTTGTTTAGTCGCCGAATCCATCAAGGAAACTATCAACTATCCTGATTAGTATGGAATGCTCGATTCCCCACTCCCAAAAGAAGTCTGCCTCCAGTAAATCTTGGTTCAGTAAAAAATGTGCTCGGGCTGTCTCCTGCAAAAATCGCGCATATCGTCGTTGGAGAAATAATCCCTCAGTAGAGATTCGGACCATTTTTGTAGATGCACAAAATTGTTGTAAACAGGTTATTGATGAGGCAAAAGGTGATTTAGATCATAAAATGCGCTAGAGGCTTATCAACTGTCCGAGCGGTTCCAGGTCCTTTTGGGGATTTGCAAAGTCGATTGAAAAAAATTTTACATTTTTAAATTTTCCACTTTTACTCGATGAAAATAGCAATATTGCTACTACCTCCAAGAAAAAGGCTGACATGTTAGCCTTAATGTTTGCTGAAAATTCCAATCTTGATTCTCGAAACGCAGAACCGCCTATTCTTCCTAAAGTTGGCACTTAGATGCCTAAAGTTGTTTTCAGACAACGCACAATCAGAAAGATTCTTCTTGAGCTCAACACCTTCTGGCTCGACAGCTGGCCTTCATGGTATTCCCGCTATTGTCCTTAAGAAGTGCGCCGCAGAGTTGACTCCTGTCCTAAGCAAATTGTTTACACTCTCTCACAACAAAGGTGTATTCCCTAACATCTGGAAATCAGCTAGAGTGCAGCCTGTCCCTAAAAAGGGAAATAGAAATCTGGCTAACAACTATCGCCCTATATCTTTGTTACCCGTTATATCTAAAGTGATGGAAAAGGTTATCAACATCGAAATTCTCAAATATCTGGAGAAAAATGGAATCATCTCCGACAGGCAATACGGTTTTAGACAACAAGGTTCCACTGGCAATCTGCTGGCATATATTACTCATATCTGTAACTCAGCTATGAAAAATCATGGTGAGGCTAGGATTGTGGCATTGGATATTTCAAAAGCTTTCGACAGAGTCTGGCACCGATCTCCTCTCGCCAAATTAACATCTTATGGTCTTCCTTCTGGACTCTGTCATTTGATATTTAATTTTGTCGCTGACAGATCTCTTCAGGTCGTTGTCGATGGCATCTCATCCGATACATTTGCGATTAACGTAGGGGTGCCTCAGGGGTCTGTTCTGTCTCCTACTCTATTTCTGTTACACATAAACGATCTCGTAGCTTCAACTTTCAATCCTATATACAGCTACGCAGATGATAGTAACCTTGTGTCATCTTTTTTCTCCGACAAACCATTATCTATCGCTGCTTCAGATCGACTAAGGGAACAGCAAATACAGACGATTAATCGGGATCTCGAGATTATTCTAAAATGAGGTAAAACAATTTGGTCGACTGCAACGCTTCCGAAACTTAGGCCGCGGTTTTATCTAAGAAAACACAAAGGGATAATGCAACAAACATACTAATGGACGGTAATATCTTTTCGATGGGATCTAATCTATCTATCCTAGGAGTGAATGCGAGCACTAACTTCTCTTGGGACGATCATTTGCGCGCCATTGCCAAATAAATCTGCCTCTCAGAAGCTAGGCTTTCTTTTTAGAGCTAAAAAGTACTTTACTTCTCATCAGCTATTAACACTATACAAAGCTCAAGTTAGGCCAACACTAGAATACTGTTCTCATGTTTGAAGTTCAGCCCCAAAACACACTTTAGCTCTCTTGGACTTAATTCAAAGAAAAGCGATTCGCCAATTTGATGACGAGAGTCTGACCGATTTTCTGAAAACACTAGAGCACAGGCGTATGGTTGATGACTTGTCTCTTTTCTACAAGTACTATCATGGAAGATGCTCGCATGAACTAATAGGATTGATCCCACAAGGGCAAGATTCTTGAGGGGTCTAAACAGTCGGAGACAGCAAATTCCTGTGCGGTCCAGCTTGACACAGTGAGGACTTCTGTTTACAGAGACTCTTTTTTATGGAACTTCTAAGTTATGGAACTTGTTACCGAAACGAATTTTTCCCAAAAATTACAACCTATTCTTGTTTAAGAATGCGGTTCATCGCCATCTATCCTCGTTTCCGCATCCTACTCGCAGTGCTTTGAAAGCATAATGGGGTTACCCTTTGCGAGTAGATTAAACTTAAAAAAAATGATCTAATTCAAAAGCATGTCAAGCCAAACTTGACTTCTCAGTTCTTCCGTACCTCAAATGGGCCAAATGCCCCTTTAGTTGGATTTTAAGAGATCGTCGAGTCTGACCGACGTACTCTGAGGATAATCTTCAGATGAAGCGAATGTTATTTATGTCCTGTTCTTTACCAAAACATAAACAAAGAACTTCCAAAATTCTACCTATGTTCTTCCAACTAAGCTTATTTATTTTATAAACTTAACTAAAAATTGCAGAGTAAAATTATCAAAGGGGTAAGTGCCAAAAATGTGTTTTGCAGTTTTTATTTTAATTGGGTGCACTAAATGTCATCGCCAATATCCCAACAAAAGCGCCCAGTACTAATCTTTTTGATTTCTAACTTTAATTAATTAACTTAATAAGTGATACATCATAATATAAAGTTTTTCGCTAATAACTCGAAACTTCTTATTTGATACTTAGCCCCTTTGGTATTTCGACTCTACAATTTTAGAATTCGTTTGGCGTAAATCAAGTACTCAGCTGGTGATTTTTGAACTTGTTTAATTAAAGAAGCATGATTTTATCAATCTTTAAAACCTCTCTTGTGAGTTTCAAGATATCGTTCAACCACCCTTAGTTACTCGTGAACTACGACATTCCTTATATGATTCCTTATCTATATTGCTCAGAGTCCTCAAAAACTGAAATATTGTTTGCATCGTCTCTAGATATCATAAAATGTTATCCTTTAACTAATTTACTTATTCTAATCCCCATTAACCCTTAAAATAATGTTGAAAATATTTATTAATGTAGAAATCATACTACAACTTCTTTGCAGTTTATGTAATGATCTCTTTCGTTGTTTACGTAATAAATTCAGTCAGTTCTCAGTTAAGTCTAAAAGAAATTTACTACTAATTAATGATAAATAATCCTCTGGCTCAAATCGGTGTTATCCCATTATTCCTTGTTACGCAATAATTCATAATTGGACAAATTTATAATTGCAAATGTTAATTATCAGCTTCTAGAAGAAACTATCTTTCATGTTGTACTTTGTATTGCAACGTAGCGGATGGAAGGTCAGATTTTTTGCTTCTGAATCTCAAACACCCTTATCAACATTCTACAGCCCGTGACTAAATATGATGTCTCTTTGGTGGTCTTTATCAAAATACTTTCCCAACAACCGTTTAAAAACCTTATATTTTGTGTTCGGTGCGTAGCTTAACTTAAATCTTTCAAAATAAAAACTGAACGCGATATTAATTACACTTATTTTCTTCTTAACCGTATTTAGTAGCATCGAAATAGGACATGCGTTATCAATTAACAAAAGACCAATATTATTTACAAACATATCTGTCTGAATTCTTTCTTAATCTATACGTAATCAATATGTGGCAAAAAATTTATGATATTTCAATTTGTGTTTATACTGATGCTTTCGTACCTTAAAAGGGTCATCTGTTAATTTCCTATGAGAGAAGTGAAATCAAGATCGTCCCAGAGGAGATGAAAATCCATAACTTTATGCTTAGGGATCAGCGCCAAATACCTAATCTACAAACTTACGAGGATCCCTTATCTTTTACGCCAGCCAGTTTGAAGTTTATTGCACTAACATCAACAATTTTATTTACAATTTTATGATTCCGTCACCGATGTAACGTTCTGATGAGCCGTTGGTACGGCCTGATGTATCCTAATCATTGCCAACGACGAAAACTGAAACTGCTGAAAGTTAGTTTGATGTGTTAATTGTCTTGAATTAAGGATCTAGAGATACTTTGGAAATAATGTTTTCGACTCGGATTTAATTAAAGCCAGGGATTTATTTGTTTTCCCTTACTTGCGTTTTAAAGTGGAGAAACTTCGTATGTTTCATATATTTTTTTAATTAGCAGAGATTGCACACGTATTTTGTTTATTTCCACTTGTAATTGCCAGATGAGACAAGAGATCTTTGTGAATCCGCATTGACTTTAACTGAGTTTACGGATTTCGAAACTTTATTGTTTGAAAACAGTTGGGATTCTCTAAAGTTACTTCTCTATTTGCTATAGTAAATTCTCATTTTCCAAGTTCTATTTCCAGCTAAGGCGTTTTAAACTTTACCAATAGCCATTATCCTAACTTTGTTAAGTATAAAAAAAAGTTTAAATTTTAGCAAAAAACATTGCAAATGAGATATTATTTCTTACTTAATATTTATTTAATCAAGTAAACCTTTACATGCTGTATCACCTAAAACATCTTAAAATGATAGGCTGATCGGCTTGTATTTGATCTGTTTTGGTTATTGTTTGCCATCCATGAAGAATAAAATGTGAAATGTGGATATTTGGAAAATCTGGAGCACAAAAGAGTTCCCGTTCGCGGCTGATACAAATACGCCAAATGGGCATTCAACGCTCGGCTGGAATGAATTCAAATGATTTAAAAATAACTCCGCTCTTTCGGATGGCTAATTTGGATGGCAAATATTTCCCTAAGAGATAAAAAGCTTAATCAAACGCCGTATAGTGAAAATCAACAAAAGGGTTGGAACGGAACGTCCGAAAAACCCTAAAAAGTTGGAAAAAATAACAAAAAGATAGTGTGGTGTTATCCCCGATAATCGATTGGCAATTAGTATTCAGTCAGGGCGCGTTGACAATGCCCTTCGGGAACTGAGCGTGTTTTACCGAATGATTTCCAAGTCCTCTCACACAAATCTGCATTCTGCTCGATGCAAACTCGCAAAAAGAGAGATAAATAAACTTACAAAGCTTTCAGTATTATCCAATTCCTTCGGAGTTAAAGCGCGGACGAGTGTTGCCTACTTCCTGCTTTTAAATCTGATGTGGGTATAAAAGGTTTTACATGCAAACTTGCTGCTTTTTATTTTCGCAAAACAATTAAAACAAACGGACCAAACAGGAAACTTTCCCAAACAAGGAAAAGATGTTTTTATATACGAACATAACAGTTTTTGTTACTTTCAAAAAAAATATAATTTCTAATTTAAATAAATACCATGCGAGTGCTTCTCCTTTGAGTATTTTAATTTGTCATTTGAAAAAACGTAAATAAAGATTAGATTAGAGTGATCTGCTGATTCTCCAGATCTTACGCCCAGAGACTATGTTGCAGAAGTAAAAGAAGTAAAAATTTAATGTGTCACAAAAAAATGGGATCCTTATGTTATAGGCTGCAATTCGTGGCCCCAGTGGTAACCTAGCTCAGTGTTGCAAAGCTACAAAAAAGAAGGAATGATTTGATAGTATATATCATAAAATACAAGGAATTAACTAAATTCCTCTAGGCTTTGTCTCTTTCTGATGGAAAAATGGAGACAGTAGACAAAAGCTGCATAATTTCGATGGAAACAACACCAAATAGTTCTTTGTCCCGCTGTTTAACTCTGCTGAACGGAAAAGTACCAAAGCAAGCACCGGGACCACACAATTGGTACGAGGCTACTTCAAACGTAAAATGAAATCGGACATCTGAACGTCCGTTTTTAGTTTATAAACTTTCTTTTTAAGATTCGACACAGTCAAGTCCAATATTATAGCTCAAAACTTCATAAGGAGTTACCATACGATAAGGGAGATACGTAGGTGATACGATAAGATATGATAAAATTTCGAAATATATTAACAAATTCTCAAAAAATCATGACAAAACAAAAAGGTAGTAAAGAAGATAATTTTACTCGTTAAAGTTGCGTCAGTTAAGTCAAATAGTAGAGATTTTGAAAATAAATAATTTGACCATAAATTAAAAAAAATATTACCTGCAACACGAGAGAGTTGATCCTTCTCACAGTAACTTAAAAAAGTCTTAAATTTAAAACTCTATTATCATGGCCTTATTGCCTAGCAACTGGACGTAACTATAATTTCAATATATCAAATAATGGTACCTAAATTTTAATAGAAATGAGAAAGGTGGGACGTTTCCCCCAACTTCAAAAGTGATCCCAAGAAAGTGGCTCATGCCAACACTTGCCATTATCCTAAAAGAGTTGTTGCGCGAGAGTGCTCGCGAATGGGTGGTAATATCGCACAAAGTCTAGCAAAACTTTAGAACTATGAACGAGTACTGACTAATGCCACTTCCCAGATCACGACCCCCAACTAGATCGACAAATCCAAACGCATGACATTTTCTCTTAATATGACCATAACATATCGTAGATTCAAACTAAAATTCTACAAAGCAATTTGAGATATCCTGGGGAAATCCAAAATTCTACTCAAGAGAACCGATATGCAACTAAAAATACGCTAAAGGCTTACCAGAACAATAATCCAAAAATGACAAAGTTCTCAAAATAATAAACCAACTACAAGGTTTCAAACCGCAACTGAACAAAAATTGGAAACCTAAAAGAATGTTAATTTTATCGGAAGTAGAATCAAAGTTAAATCGAAAAAATCGGTTTATTTCGGTTCAGTTCGGTGGATTGTTAACACATTCTAAAAATTTCTGTTGTTAAAATTTCTCTTCAATGTTTTCTGTTTATTAAAATTTGATTTATTTTTATTAAAATTCTAAAGGATTTGCATTTGCAATTATTTTTATGCCATCCCTTAACATTTCAAGATTAAATATTGTAACAGACTGTAGTTATAAAATTTGTATTAGTGTTTCGCTAGTGTAAGGAACTCTCTGGAAACATTTGATAATGGGGAGTGGTCGCGAGAATGAATCATACGGTGGATAAGCGTTCTAGACTCTTCTTGCTTGCTTGAGGCCGATCTGTACGGAGATCCGTTCTAGAAACCGGAATGGTATAAATACGCGGTCGTCTTTTTCTCAAATAAGTCAGTTAATCAGCTAGTCAGATAGTTAGATAGTTAAATAGTCTGATTGTTAAGTGAATCACAATTGTAGTGTTCCGAAATAAATTTGGCATAAAGTGTTTACAAGTCACGCAGTTTTAATTATCGAACCGATAGCACGCAACTATTATTCTGATTTTTCTAGAAAACCTGATATTCTTTTAAATTTCTTTATTTATCCCTAAAGTTTAAATCAAAAATATCGAGGATGTAGAAAAGGTAAATTGTTAGTACTTTCTCGAATTTAAACATTTTTCTCAAAACTCCTGAGTTGACACTTTCATTTACATTTTTATCAAGTTCAAAATTTTGAATTTTGTCTTTAAGCTCTACATTTTGGTATTTTCTTTTCAATTTCATTTTTTTTTCAATTTTTTTTATTTTTGAAATTTTCTTAATTTCTTTAGTTTTGAAGTGCATCTTTCCTTAAAATGTTAGGTAATTTATTTTTTATATAAATTATGGCTTATTTTTCGTCCAACATTTTTTTAAATTTCAAGTATATGTCTTTCCTCTTTACATATTTTTGGCTATATTTTCTTTTCGAAAAATCGAATTTTACTAAACTTTGATTTCTCATAATTTGTAACTATGATTTTTACTTTCTACTAAAATTTGAGATTAATTTTTAGAAGTTTCAATTTTTTTTTAAATTCCACACAAATCCATCATCTCAAGATTCTGAGTAAACAGGATCCACTATAACTGATGAAAGATAGAGCAAGAGTGGATTTTTTGTATGAAAATAATGTGATTTAGCTACCTTATACCAAAAGTTGACATTAACCGGGATACATGGTGTCAAAGTTGAAAAAAATTGAACTTTTCGCATAACTAATGAACACATTTCAATGTAAACAATAAATTTGGCATAGGGGAGTTTCTTTGGTAGAGAAATTGTAATTTGCTAACACATTGCCAGTAACGCATAGGGGGCGCCATCTGCGCTACCTTGTATTATTCTAAAGCATCAAAACTATTTTGTTCCTCGTTGTACACTTATTTTAAATAGATACTTTTATTTAAATACATTTTTTAGCTAAAAAAGGTACACCTTCTGAATGTCGATACAAGTAACGCTTTTCAAAATTTGACGTACATTTATTTTAGGTTATGTAAATGTGAATTTTTCGTAGTAGGTTTTAAAATAAAAAGAATAAAACTGACTTTGAAATAGTTTTTACTAAATATTACTCTACTGACATTATTATTACACATATTTTTTAAGGTTATAAAACAAATTTAAACAAAATACCAAGACAAAATGTATTTTCAAAAATAAATTTGCGAGAAATGATCTGTGTCATGTAAACAATTAAAAATCCGGATGTGTCTTATTCAAACTCATATCCAACTCTCTGTTTTGACAAATCAGACCCTTAAAATTTTCTTGTGCGAACTCAAAGATCACATCTCACATCTCTATGTTAGAAAATATATGATGTCTTCATTTTTGTATTTTTTTTTGAGATTTTCAAAATTTAGGTAATAATATTATCAGCAAAGTAATATTTGACATAATTTTCTTTGAAAGCTGTCCCATTATTATTTTTTTTCAAGCCTACTTCGAAAATTTACTATCTAAGTAATTTAAAACAAAGGCGGATCAAATTTTAAAGGCAAATATCTTGAAAATGGTTGCTTGCATCAACTTTCAAAAGGTATGCCTTTTTTATGTAAAAAATATAGGGAAATTATTTAAACTATTTAAAATAAATATATGTGGGTACACAAAAAAGTTATGATGATTGATAGTCACACAGGGTAGCACAGGTAACGCAACCTATCAATTATTGGTAATATGTTAGCAAATTAGAGTTTGTCGACTTAAGAAACCCTCTTGTGCCAAAGTTCGTGCCTATATTACAAATTATTCAATAGCTGTACAAAAAAAATCGGATTTTTTTTCAACTTTGACCTCCTGTACCTCGGTTAATATCTACTTTTTGTTCAAGGTAAATTTAGATAAGTCACATTATTTTTATACGAAAAATTGACTCTTGCTCTGAGTACCATTACTGATGGTCCACCTTGTAAATATTTTTTTTAAATATTTTCCCAGAAAATTGGTTTGGAAGCTCAAATTTCCAAATTTTTTAAAGACATTGATCCAATTTTAGAAATTTAAACCTAAATCAAAAATTTAAATTTTAACTTGAATTTGTCTAACAATAAGTTAATTGTTTTTTTCAATTTGTTTAACATTTCTTCGGCCCAGTTTGGAAATATTTAAATTTTTATGGTTTGTTGACAATTTTATAAATAGTTTTTGAAATGCGACTACGTGATATTTAAATTTATTGAAAACGTCACTTCATGACAGTTTACAAATTAAAAGGTTAGTTTATTTTACATAGAATAGTTGGGAAATGGTAAGTGCTTCTAACTACCAAGCTGAATAGATTTCAGCGGTTAGGAACAGTAGTCACCAAGAGCATGTAAGTTCAACCCACAAGTGTAGTTCAATGCCGGAAGGGGTATTAGCCCTCGGAGTAGTTGTTTCTTGTGGATTGGGCTTCAAATATTTAAATTTTTAACACAGTAAATTAATGATGAAACGTCTATTCATGTTAAAATTTCTTTATTTTTCTTTTTTATATTTAAAAAAAAAATTTTTATTTTTAAGTATTTCTTCCCCATTGTTCCCTTTCCATGTTATGCACTGCTGACGAGCTCAAATGAGAGCGAAACATCGATGTCCAGTGCTACAACCTCTTTTATGTATTTTTTTATATTTTCCTAATTTATCAAAAAAACAAAATTTTTATTTTTTCCATATCTAATTTTTGGTCTTCTATTTTTCATCTTTCCTATTCTATGTAAAATAAACTAACCTTTTAATTTGTAAACTGTCATGAAGTGACGTTTTCAATAAATTTAAATATCACGTAGTCGCATTTCAAAAACTGTTTATAAAATTGTCAACAAACCATAAAAATTTAAATATTTCCAAACTGGGCCGAAGAAATGTTAAACAAATTGAAAAAAACATAATATTTCCGGTCAATAAGGGTCTACCATGAAGAATAATAAGTTAATTATAAAATTCGCCGTTTTTTTCTCAGAGATTATATTTATTTTAGTAATACCTAGCCCAATTTTGAAAATATTGAATCATATAAATCATTTATTATTATTTTAACAAATAAAATTTTAATTTTTTTACTAATACCTCTATTGTGAACTCAATTTTTTATTTAATTTTGCTTTAGGTCTAACCTTTCAAATCAATCTTCCTATAATTTCCAACTTTTTTTTGAAATTTATTGTTCTACTTTTTCGGAATATTTTATTTTTTCATTTATGAATTTTTGACTTTAAACTAAAGGGTCGATTAGTAGGTATTCTCCGAAATTTTAAAAATATCTTGGAAGTGTTTAATTTTATTTCAAAATGTTACTTTATTTTCCAAGATTTATTACTATATTAATTTCTTATGTTGTCGACCAACAAAATTCTGAAAGGAAGAATAATTCGAGTTTAAACTGAAATATTTTTGTGCAAAATTCGGGTTCTTTTCTCAAAATTTGGACTTTTTTATCCAAATTTTGAAACTAAATTCGAAATTTTTATTACCTTATTTTCCTACAATTTTGACTTTAAAATAAAAACTTTATCAATTTCTTTAATATTCTTAAGTTTTTTTCTTAAAATTTGTTTATTTTTAATAATTATGTAATATAATCTATTATTTCAGCTAGTTGATTAATCAGTTTTACTTATCATCATTGCATACAAGACGGATTTTTTAAAAATTATTTAGTAAATATTTAATAAAACTAAAATTGAAAGGTTTGATAGTAAATCACCTGGGATTGAACCGAAAACGGGAGCTGAACCGATATAATTCTTTTTCCGAAACAAAAACTCAAAAACAAAAACGAAGAATTAATGGTTCGAAGCCCTGCTAAAACTGACATACTGGAACAAGGACACTTCTACTTTAAATTCAACATTTTTTTATTTTTCCCAAAATTAAACTTTTTTTTTCAAAGGAACCCTTGAAAAATATTCACTGCGACTGGAAATTTGGTGCACAATTCTAAGGTAATATTTATAAAGTTACTTACTTAAGTTACTCAGTGTTATTTGCATTCATTGCGTATACTTATGTGACTGACTAATAACTTATACGTTGGAAATGTTTACATTGAGACCAAGGAAACTGGTTCGAAATATTTTCAACTGTAGCACGTTCGATTGCTGCTTTATTAGAGAACATTTGACGTTATTTCTTACGTTTAACATGCCTAAACTTTTATTAATGGTCTTTGCTATATATTAATGGATGTTGCTGTATATTAATGGATGTTGCTATATATTAGTGGATGTTGCTATGCAACTCAAAATACAAAAATGATAGTTATCCTACTACTAATGATCTTTATTATCCTTCAATCAGCTTATTGCAAACATGTTCTCTCTAAGATGCAGTCGACGGTCATTTATCATTTACTCAATGGAATTCACGTCAGTTGAGTATTTATATGGCTGACTAATAGTTAGGAGTTAAAAAGTTTTCAGGTACAACGCCGATGATTTCAAGGGACGTCTAAACCATTATTAATTGTAAATAAAATAGGTTCAACTGTAGCACGTTCGACTATTTTATTACGGAACGTTTAATGTACAAAGTTATCTACATTTTCAAAAAATAATCCAAATGTCCATCAAAATAGAATTAATTACATTTTTGTTTCAACGGAAAGTAAAACTTCAAATATTTGATATTTGCGGAACAGTTAAATACACAAACTCCTTGTTGATTTTTACTTTTCAAATTCTAATATGATTACCAAATAAAGCGAAATGTTATCGCTTAAATGGTAATATTCAGCGTTCTTAAAGCCTCCCAATGTCTCCTTATTAACTTTAAAAACAGCGTAAATCTCTCGTTTGCAGCCATTTAAATATTTTATTGTTTCTCATATCACGATCGTTATTTTTTTAGTAGAGATTAAGTCGACACCTAAAGTATTTCTATAAAAGTTTTTACGACAGCGAGATAATAACTTTTCGCATATAAACTTTTTGTCTTTAACTTGTGCAATTCAGGACGAGACTGAAAGCTCCCAGCATTAAATCTGACGTTAGTTGGAGCGACATAAATGTGGATGCGGATGATACAAAAGGCGGTTACGGCATTCATTACAAATGCAACGCGAAACAACGAATTTGTGTGGCTCCCGTCTCGTCAACTAACAAAAAGTCTCAACACAAAACTGAAGAGTTAATTTTCTGAAAATATTTGTTACGTTGCGAATTGGGCAATTTGAAATTGTTGTTTCGGTAATGTTTCGACGATTGATAAGTTATGTGATAGTCTTCATCCTCTATTCGTTTCTTCCTGTTCTTCCATTTTCGCTCCACTTATACTCTGTATTAGATCGCGTTTTCTTTTTATTTCTTGTTTTTTCTTTCTGCATTTAATGCCAGTAACTTTCTCTTCCATTTTCTTTTTTTTTTCAAAGAAGCCTGATTCTGAATAAGAGAAAATTATGCAATAGGTTCTTCGAATAAGCCGTAAGATTTTAAATTTAACCCATGTTTTCCATTTTCTGTGGTAAATAAGGAGCCATGCTAAATAATTCTGATTTTCGATGACGAAAATTGGAGCAAGGTGAGAAGCCCATTACGAAATACCACATATTCCAAATTGATTCCCCATCCTCCTAATTGTAAAAAAACACTCATACAGTTACTAGGGTGGGTGCACCAGTAACAAACCATTTAGGAGACATTTTTAAACAAAATTTGATAATGTAACTCAATTACTACATCAATCATTACAAAAAAAGTACATCGTATTGCTTGCCTACCATATCATCATATAGTTTATTCCGATTTTTTTAATAACCATTAGGTTTATTTTTATTCAAAAGTCAATGTGGCAAGTCTCAATGTGCCTAAGGTGGATCAGATTGTACCAGTAATAGACCAGGTATTGTGCCAATAGTAGACCAGTAAATAAAGTGAATGTTTTTACTAAAGAATAACTCTATTATCAATAATATTGAACTTAATTAAGTTTATACTAACAATAAGTAATCATCACAACAGTCCCAGAAAAATATTCCCTTTCATACTTTACAATTAAGTAATCGCCTTTCTTTGGTTTTTGGGTGATCTTCAAAGATTTATGAACAAAGAAAACTACATTCTCATCATCAGAATCTAAATAAATTGTCAAACGTTTTATTATTGTTTATTTTTTTTTGGAGAGGTTGCTTTTTTTCATCTCAATCTGTTTCCTGTTTCCTATTCTTCTTTGTTTTTTTCCCTATTCTTTGTCTTCAGAGCTTTTCTTTCTTCTTTTTATTTCTTGATCTTTTTTTCTCTTTCCAATATTTCATCCATTCACTGCTATTTACTGCATCAGGCGTGCAAATCTTACGCTTTTTCTGGTTGCCTTTAATTAAAGATTCAGACGGCCACACAATTACTGCTGCAAATGCTGGGCTTATTGGTTGAAAGTTTTTTCTTCTTTTTTTGCCATCGCTATTATCCAGGATTTAAGCAATACTTCTTCTTGTACAGTCAATATGGTTGGAGGTCCCATTTTTCTCTGCAAGAGTATTTCAGTTTCATTTTATTTATAATAGTTGTGTGAGGAATATTTTGTGGGGAAAATTTTCGGCATGTTTCTCTCACTTTTGCACCTTTGCTTATTTCTTTTATTGCTTTTATGACGTTTTCCTCTTTATATCTGAAAAACGTTCTTTTCGGTGACACTGTGTCTGTGAAAAAAGTATAAATGGTAAATTATTGGAACAAATTCATAGTATAGATATCACCACTATTATACCACTGGTCAACGACTGGAACATTGTGAATTTTTGAAGAGTTTTTTATAATACTTTACTATGGCATCATAAATGAATATAAATGTAATAGAAAAACTAAAAAAAAATATTACACTGCTTAATCACCAGTTGTTGACCAAATGGAATATTACTGGAAATCCATAGAATTTGTGCTCCATTAGTTTTCCAAAATAAACTGTCGATTCAAGTTAATATTTTCTGACTAAATAATATGTAATATTATTAATATATGTATTACAATATCCATTTAATACAAAAATAGCGTCCAAAAATTGATGTAAACAAAGATTTAAAAGGACTTACCGTCGTAAGCGCGCTTAGTAGAATGGTCACCCAGAAAAAAGTGAACGAATCACGTTTTGGAATAGGTAGTTTTAACCTGTGTAGATATTGCTTGAATCACTTTTAGTTATAATTACATGGTTGGTTGAAGTAGGCTAAAGCTACCTATCGCAGAAAAATTGTCGAAAAATTTAAAAGAAAGTTAATATTTATATCTGAATTTAAAATGGTGGACTACTGGTTTCTGGTGTGGGACTGGTGCACCCACCCTAATTAACCTCCAGATCTTTTTCGACTACTCATTTTTAAAGTCATAAAAATCAGAATCAAATAAGGCGATGAACTTCAATCAGGTATGTAATATCCAATGCAGCTGACTATTTCCAGGGCTTGGTTGTAATTAATGGGGTTCTAAAATCATATTTAATTAAAATCCAAATATTGCCCGGTGTTCGACAGGAATAGAGCCCTGGCACGATGCCATCAATAAATCGTTAAAGTAAGTTGAAAATTAATTTTGTATCTGTAAATGCAAAATTAGATGCATTACAATGAATTTGCATTATCTGAGTGTCTGCCTGCCATGAGTAGCGTAATTTAATAGAAACATATTCGGATTTTATCCTCAATTGATTCATGAGCCAACCGAGCATTCCCGCGTACGTTCACTGAACTGTCGAAATGTATCACAAATCTAATTTGTTTCCTAACTCCGGAATTGACTTTGTAAAGGCGAAATATTGCTAAACTATATTCTTTTGAAAGAAACCAATCTAAATTTCGCTACCTCCCCTACATATAAAACAAAGCTCTGAAGTTTCGACCAATTCGAGGGCATGATACGCAAACAAATATTCAATATCCTGGCCCATCCACTTTTAGCAACACCTAAGCCACGAATATTTCGAAAAGTATTGCTTATGCAAACAAATATATTCTATTTGCTTTTTTATGTTATCGAGTAAACCCGTATAGACTTCTATGAAATTCACCTAGTGAATAGGATCCTCGGAATAACGACTTTATTGTTCCTGGAAGACGCTGAATAAATTGTTTAGAATCTTTACGAAGCTCAATAGACCGTTATCCTTTAATAACTTACTAACTTAGTTAAGGTTTGTATTTGTAGAGAGTATATCCTTAAGTTTTACAATACGATTGCCAAACTACTTCAAGAGATTTGATGAAATTTGTAATAATTTTAAGAGAACGTTCCAATATTCTTAAGAGAAATTCCTAATCTAATTTCCTTAGACTTAAGAAATCTTCTAATTTCTTAAAACCTTTTTAAGGCTTGAGAAATGAGAAGTCTTTTAATATTCTGAAACGATTTGTGGAAGTTTTAGCTTATTTCAAGCCACTGGTAGATGTTATTCTATGCACAAACCAATAGGTCTGGAAATTAATGGATTAAAAATTTGGTAATCAAAGACCTGATTCGAATTTGTTAGACTTCGTCAGTTTCGTCTACTTAACTTAAATCAGATAAATGCTTCATTCGAAGGTTTACACTATAAAACTACACATGTGTCATGAATACGGTTTAGACTGCAATAATGCAACCTTCTAAATGTGTGTAGTGAGTCATAGGTAGTTGAACTGCCAACAGTTAATTCACTAATGTTTAGCACAAACGGTCACTCTTGGAAAGTCCAAGAGGCTTAAATCTAATGTACACACCAAATGCTTTAACATTTAACAGATTCAGATTCTAAGAACAAAAAACTTATGATCCATTCACACAGAGAATAATTCTCTGTGTGTAAAGGAATGTTCATTGGTGGAAAGTTATATTTTTTAAAGATTTGAAAAAGGGCCCAATCTAGTAAAAATATTTGAAGAAAATTTTAATATTGTTTTTTATTTTTATTATTTCCTATGGGGTCAATTATTCTTGCCGCACAAGCTTTCGCCTATTATGCCCCCCCACGATTATCTCATCATTGACCCGTTATTCTGAAGAATTCCAGAACCTCCTGCATGGGTATTTCCGTTATTATCTTTGGTTTAGTGAGAGCATTCTCAAAGCTGGAATGTCTATCCCTTGCCAGGGCCGGAGATTCACATAATATGTGGAAATGAGTATCTTCCTCCTCTCCACACATTCTACAAGTGAAATTTTCTTTTACGCCAATTGTTGTCATAGTCCCATAAATAGACTAACTGTTCACTGAGCTGATTTTTGCTTAACTGTAATAGTTCTCTGGGTTTTTTTTCTGACTGTCCATCAATGAACATCTGCGATTGCTTCAGATCTTTGACACCCCTCCAGTGGATGCTGTGTTCTTTCCGTAGTAATTTCTTTATTACTTCTTTTGCCGCTTTATCAGCAAGCGGACAAGTAGGTTCCGGCACTACTAGAGGAAACTCGTCTTCCATTTTGATTAGAAGGTCTGCTCTTTCATTTCCTTCAATTCCCCGATGGTCCTCAACTCATCGAAGTATAACTGTATTGTGCTGTGCCAAGCTGCTTAGCTTATCAACGCAATCTTTGACCGTTCTGTAGTTTATTTCATAAGCTCTTAGCACATTTAGTGTTGCTTGGCTGTCGCTATAGATCACGATTCTCTTGTTTTCATAAGATCTTCTGATCATTGCTTCAGCACAAGCTGTAACTGCAGTAACTTCTGCCTGAAATACGGTTGCCAAAGATCCCAGGTTCATGTAAAATTTATTCTCTGGTTCTTTGGCGGTTATTTCCGCACCAGAACGTATCTTTGCTTTGGATCCATCTGTGAACCAGACTGATTCACTCTCTTCTTTTAATTCTACTAACTGAACTTCCCTTCCTGGCATTTCTACCCGGTAGGTTTTGTGAAAGTTGGGGATGTCCTTTGTTCTGCCCAACGGCATACTCAGCGTATGGTTCGCATAGATCCACTCGAATATTTTTGTATGGCATGTTGATTTAGGTGATTTTATTCCATACCCGTTTGTTTCTAGCCTATAGGCTGCTGACAGGGCCTCCGCCTCCACCATAAGATAAAGTGGGGACAGGCATAACAGTGCTTTCATGGCTGCAATGGGCGTTGTTGCCATCATCCCTGTCATTCTTAAGCAAGCTAACCTTTGTACATGCTTGGTCTGATAACACTTTTTTTCTGGCTTTGTGCCATCAGATTAAGAACCACATGTTACTATGGACACTACAGCCTTGGAATATATCCAATGGACCATCGCTAGTCTGGGTCCCCATTGTTTTCCCATCATGCCTCTATAGCCCATAGGGCCTTAATAGCTTTGGCAGTAGCTTTTTCTACATGAACACCGAAGCTGTGTTTGATATCTAAGGTAACTCCCAAATATTTAACTTCCCTACTCATCGGAATTTCTTGTCTTCCTAAACTAGGCCTCTTTAAGTCATTAAGATTTCTTTTTTTTTAGTGAATGCGACTATCATGGTTTTCGCAGGATTCACTGTTAGTCCACCTGCTAAAGACCACCTTTCTGTAATATTCAGTGCCCGTTGCATTAACGCTGCTACGGGCCCTGGAAATTTACCGCTAATTAATAGGGTACCATCATGCGTATCATTGCGCATGAAATGCTCCTAGTTCTAGTACCCTTAGCATATCATTCACTACAAGGCTCCACAGAAGCGGGCAGCCGCGGGCTGCAGATACCGCTGTCTATACGTTACTTAGTGCTGTTGTTATTCTCCTGTTTTAGAGCATAAAGTCTATCCAGCGAGTTACCAACGGATCGACTCTATGCTTTTCTTCGGCTCTTGTGATAGATGCATATGACGTATTGTCAAATGCACCTTCAATGTCGTAAAACGTAATTTTATATTGTTAGTGGGCTTAAAACAAGTTGAAATTTTTCTAATATTTAAAAACCATGATTGATTGATTTTTTCAGGATATCCAAAGTTAGTGCTTATCATTTAAGGATTTGAAGCAAATTATAGTCTACGTAAGATTAAAGAAACAATATAATTTCTTTAATAGCTACAAAGACTGATATGCAAACCTTGTGTCCTAAGACCAAGAAAGATTAAAAATACAATAAAAGTTGTTCTAACGCGTTACGATAGTTAAGCTATCATCATCAGAGAGATAGTATATCAGGGGACAAGATTGGTATGTCAATTTTTGAAGATCACGAAGGACAAGTTCGTTGCACCAAATAATAAAGCTTTGAAGACATTTTTATTCTGCTTTGAAAATTGGACAGAGTCGTCTTGAAGTCTCTGAAAAATTTTGCATCTTCTCAATGGTTTTAGACTGTTCTAGTCTCCTTATACATTATAAAAAAACATCGAAGTTTCTTCAAAGATTTCGTAAAAGAGTAGAAGAGGTTTGAGAAAATTTCAGTCTTTTTGAGGAGTCCTCAAGAGATGTGCAGAAAATTATATTATCACTAAGATTTGGCATACATTTAAATTTAAAAGAAAGAAATTAAAAAACTTTCTAATTTATCTAAAACTAACTGATATGTCACCCGACCCCACTCTCTATCGCCACCCTCAATACTTTCATTAACGTGTTAAATGAATTGATTTTTTTAAACCCAACATTTTTCCAAAATTTCGATTTCTTTTAAATTTCCCCATTTTAAATTTCTATTTTTTCACAATTTTGACTTTATTTTAAAAATTTCAGATTTATTGAAAATCTAGTTTTTTTTAGTTTGTCTAAAATATCGGCTTTGTACTAAAAATTTGACTTTTTGAAAATTTGATTAACTTTCGAAAATCTTATTTTTTTTTAATTTTGCCTGTTTGTAGAAATATTGAGATTTCGATTTTATTTAAAAATTTCGACCATTTTACATAAATTTCGACTTTTTTAAAAATTTTGGTTTGCTTAAAAATGATAAAAGTCATTTTTAATGTCAACTTTATCCATAATTTTAACTTTTTTTAGAATTTTAAATTTTTATTTTCAATTTTTTTTGAAAATTTCGACTCTTTCGACTCTGATAAAATTTTCATTATTTTTCAAAATTTTTACTTTTTAAAAACTTTAAATTCATTTGGTAATTTTTTAATATTTTGAAAGTTCAATTTTGTGTAATTTTATTTTTATTTCAAAATGTTAGCGAAATTTCGAGTTCTTATATTTTTTAGACTTTCGACTATTTTTAAAACAGTTTTACTTTTTTTTTCAACATTTCAACTTTTAAGATTTTCCGAATTTTATTTTTTGAAAATTTTACCTTCTTTTAAGTTTGAGCTTTTCCAATTTCCATTTTTTTTAAATTTTCGATTTCTTTATATATAATTTATATATATAATTTTGACTATTAAAATTTGATTTTTTTTCCAAAAATTTAGACTATTTTGAAGATTTTGACGTTTTTGAAAATTTCGACATTTGGTGAACATTTTCACCCTTTGAATATTTTTACCTTTTTAAGAGAAAATTGGAATTATTTTAGTTTCGACTTTTCCAAAAATTACTGCTTTCTGAATACTTTAATTTATATTCTAAGAAATTTGAATTTGCAAAATTTGTGAAATTTTTTCGACAATTTAGCCTTTTTTGAAGATCCTGACTTCTTTGAAAATTTAGATATTTCTTTGAAGTTTCTAGTTGTTTACACTTCTTACTTTTGAAAAGTTTTTTGAAAGCGGACCTTTTTAAAAATTTTGGCTTTTTAAATCTTCGATTGTTTTTAAAAATTTTGCCTTTTTTTAAGAATATAAAATCGTTTAAAAGGTACAATAACTACAACATTTTGAAAAGTTTAATTCAAAAAATGTTTATTATTTTTTAAACCTGGTCCCGTCGTAGCGAATAGTTATAGGAACATCGTGGAATTTTTAATACCTGTTGTTGTTCTAATTATTTATAAAATTTAACAGTTATGATTTTTCTTAAAACATGAATTATTTTTCACAATTCAGACATTTTTGCAAACTTTCGATTTTTTTGTTGTTGAAAATTTCGTTTTATTTTAATATCCTGAAATTTGAATGTTTTCTTAAACTGCCACATTTAAAACACTCGCTTTTTGTCATTGTCTATTTTGAGTCTTTTTTATCCTTTTTGAAAATTTCATTTTTGAATATTTTCAAATTATTTTTTTTTTTATTTTAGACTCTTATTTTCTTTGTAGTCTCAATTAAAAACATTTTGACGTTTTTAAAAAATGGTAGACAATTGTTTAAAATTTTAACTGTCCAAAACTTTTCAAAATTTCGACTTTTTTGAGGAAATCAACTTTTTAAAACAATTTAGGCTTTGCTTCAATGTTTAACGAACGCCTTTCATTAAAAATTTAACTGAAAATTTATCGAGTTTTTTAAAATCACATTTTTTTCAAAATGTCAATATTTTTAAAATTTGAATTTTGATAATTTTAATAATAGTCATTGTTTACAATTCTGAATTTTTTTTTGTGTCGGCTTTTTCAAAATTCTGACATTTTTTTCGATGTTTTGACTTTCTATGGAAATTTCGATAATTTCCGACTTCTTTTGAAAACTGTGAGTTAAAAATTATCAGCTAGCTCAAAATGTTAACCTATTTTAAATTTGGATTTTTTTTTAAATTGTGACATAAAATGTTTGAATTTTGCGAATTCTGATTTTTTAAGTTTGCAAATTTTTTCCCAAGATTTTTACCTTCAAATTTTCAATATTTATTTTTTAATTTGTTTTTTAAAATTTCAACGTTTTTTAAAATCTGAATTTATTTTAAAGATTTCGATTTTTTATTGAAAATTTTGCCCTTTCTTCAAACCCCAATTTTTTTTAAATTTTGGGCTTTTTTAATTTTTTAACTATTTAAAAAATTCCCACAAAATTTAAAATATTTAAATTTGCTATTTTGTTTTATTTTAATTTAGATTTTCTTTTAAATTTTCGGCTTTTTTTCGTTTTTTGTTCCTTTGATAGGTTTTAAAATAGTTCTAATCTGCTTGGGGCTTATGCAAAATGTTTTATTGTTCTTAAAATTTTGAGACCATTCTAATTTCCCAAGAGATCGGAATGCTCTTGTACTTGACGTTTCTATGAAATAAAAATCTTGTCCCCTGAAACTAAGAAAAATTAAAAAAAAAAATTCTGCTCTAACGCGTTTCGATAGCTAAACTATCATATTCAGAGAGATACTCGCGTTAGAGCAAGATTTATTGTGTTTTTTAATCCTTCTTAGTTTCCGGGAACAAGATTTGTGTTTCAATTATTGAAGGTCACCAAGGACCAGGTCTTTCCACCAAAATTGACGTTCCTTGTTTTTTTTGTTAGAAAAAATTCCAACATTTTTTGAAATCAAATTTAAGTTTTTACTTGCAAATGTCGACATTCTTTGACTGAAGCAGTGTAATAACATTAAAGATCCGAATTTTTTGTTGAAAAATTTTGTTCAAGAAATTGCCAAAATTAGAAATCTGAATTCATTTTTTTTATGTTTAATTTTGAGTAAACCCAAATGTGAGCTAATACGCCACAGATTGTTGTACAAATATTAAAATATCGACACTTTTTATACGACCATAAACACACTCAAGATGGATGTGGGAATCGAACCCACGATCTTGATGGCAGGTAGTCGGCGTTCAATCTACTAAGCCACGGGGCCGGTATTCCGAATTCTATTGATTCACTTTGGAATTGGCGAATAGGTTTGAGAGAACTTACAAATATTTTCCCTAGGTCCTTATGAGTTTTGACTTCGCTATTAAAATTTTATACATAAATTCGCAATCCTCAACTATTTTTTCATACATATGTTAATCTCTTAGATGTTTAAAAAATGTAATGGTTCTAAAAATTTGTAAAATGTTTTAATTTTTTTTCAACCGTTTAAAAAGATGTAACTTTAAATGTTTGTTAAAACTTTTGCCACCTTACGAGTCTTATAAAATAATCTAATCAAAAGTGTTTGTAAGAAGTTCTTGTTTCCTTAGGATAATCCTAAATAACTGTTTAATTTCTTACTTTCAATTTCTACAAGACACTTAAGAAAAGTGATAATCTGCAAATGAAAGAAGCATGTTTTAAAGTAGTTTATAAATCTTTCCAATAATCTTAGAAGCTTTAAAGGAGTTGCAAATATTATAGAAAAATATGGGGCAAGCTCTAAAGGAGATTAGAGCTTGCTTTAAATATTTCCATAATATTAGCACCTTCCTCAAGCTTTTTAAGCTTATTAGAAAATCTGATGCATGTTCTAATTTATTAGAAGATTTAAAAAATTGTAGTCTTCTTCAGGCACTTAAGAGATCTTTGAAAAAATTAGAAATTACATTTTATATCAATTGTAATATTGTTAAGGGTATTAAAGAACATTTCGATCATAGATGACAGTTTTATCTTAGAAAAAGGGCAAGCTTATTTATTTTGAACATTTATCCATTTGAAAATTAAAAGTTTCGAGTGGAGTCAATTTCAAGTACATAATTTTGGTGCAATGGACTGAACCTTGGTTATCTTCAAAAACTGAAATAAAAATCTTGTCCCTTGAAACCAAACAAAGGTTGCTCTAACGCGTTTCGATAGCCAAGCTATCATTCTAGAGAGATACCAATACCTTATCCTAAAATTAAGCCTTATATACTAAGAATATTCACTTCGTGCATGATCGACAATCACAATTCCTTATCTATCAACCTTAACTAATTTTAACAAAAACGAATGGCCTAAGGGCCCAGCCCAACCATTCATAAGGTTGTCTCCAGCCTTATGAATGGCTAAGCTTTCACATGCATTTAACATAGAATTCTTATTTACTACTCTTAACAGTTTATTATCTATCCTATGATCTAATTCAAAAGCATGGCGAGCAACACTGGACTTCTCAGTTCTTCCGTACCTCAAATGAGCCAAATGCTCCTTCAGTCGGATTTTAGGATTAGGTATCAGTATCTCTCTGATGATGACTATCGAAACGCGTTAGAGCAACATTTGTTGTGTTTTTATTCTTTCTTGGTTTCAAGGGACAAGATATTTATTTCAATTTTTTAAGTGCATATTATTTTAATTTTTTAGCAATGTAGCATTTTTATCTTGATAGGAGACCGAGACGGAATCTAAAAAACCGTGTAGAAATTTGAGACGAACTCAATTTTATCCCTTATTGCGTCATAACTAAAACTTTAAAAGATTTATATTCGAAATAAACATACTCCACAAAATCAGCTTACCCCTTATTTAAATAATCTCTAGGCATAAACTTTATATTTGATTCGAAACTTTTAGGGTTTCACGTAGCGAATGCGTCTCGAAGGCGTTAAAAAGGTCGCACTCGAACCTTCCAGGCCATGGATATGCGGCGCGGAACAAAATAGAAAAGCTATAAACTGGTGGCGTGATATACTATAAAGCAGTACATAGGGGGCGTCTTTGTATCATAAAGTGGTCCGAATTCGCCGAGGTCGACCACAATATTGCGTATTTTACGATTCCGTAGAAGTATAGACATACACTGTTTTATATTCAGTCCAATTCTATTGAAATTTTCCGCTCGCAGCTTCGCATCTACGTGTCGTTCGGTTACCCGCTGACCGATTCGCGGGCCACTCGGTCCGCTTAATACGATTTATGCTAAAAAGGCAAAGTAAACAGCCCAATACACCGGCCGTAGTTTTTAGATTTAATTTTTGCGTTGAAAGCCGCCCGGATAACCGCAAGCAAATTTGGGAAATTTTAAACAGTTTATTTTATAAACACCCCTTATAAACTATGCCGGGGGTTTCAAAGCCACTATATGCCTAACATGTACTATTTATACTGGTTTGGTGGGAAGCAGCATCTGCGGTTGGCTTCATGATAGCATCCACCAACTGTATGCTTGGCTGTATGAATATTTCAGGAAAAAAATATAAAATGCTCAATGGTGCATCGCAATTCGACAAGAAATGCATATAACACAAACAGAAGATTAACAAACTGATATTTTACAAACATTGTTTTAAATATACAGTTTAAATGTAAAATGAATGCTTAAACTACAGTAGGAGTGATGATCATGATGATACACTGACGAGAAGATTGGTTGAGGGAAATCCGTTCCACATTTACTGAAGTAAGAGGCAGTTTCTGTGTTAATTTGTATTTCATATTTGTGAAATAAAATCAAAACGGGACCAGATCAATCAACTTAACAAAGCCTAAAATCTGTTTGTGTGAACGAATCTCCGCAGCATTTCTCCATGTACCTTCTTCTTCTTCTTCTTGATATGCTATGTCCGTTTAACGGATGTTAGCAAGCATGTTGGCTATCATCATTTTATTTACAGCTGTTCTGAAAAGCTAACTTGTTGTCTGTCCAAACCACGTCTGAGGTTTCTAAGCCAGGTTGTTCTTCGTCTGCCAGGTCCACGCCTTCCCTTTTCCCTGCATAATTCAATTCAACATGTCGTATACCTCCGGATGTCCCATGACATGGCCGAAATAAGACAGCTTTCGAATCTTCACTGTCTTTTCAATTTCTTTATCCTTCTTCATCCTGTTCAGGACCTCTACATTAGTGACATGGTCCATTCAGCTTATTCTCAGCATGCATCTGTATGGCCACATTTCAAATGCTTCAAGTCGCTCCAAGGTATCCTCTGTTAGGGTCAATGATTCCACTCCATATAAGAGAACAGAAAAAACATAACACCTGACCATTCTCATTTTAAGATCAATGTTTAGTTTATGTCCACATAGAATCTTTTTCATCCTTACAAAGGCAGCCCTAGCTTGCTCAATTCTTGGTTTTATTTCTAATGCGTTGTCCCAATTTTCATTCAGAAGATGATTCTTTATTTTCTAATTTATTTGAACCAATCCAGAGTTCCGCTCGTGGGTTCGGTTGTTTACTTACAACCATGAATTTGGTCTTTTTAGTGTTAAGTGTAAGGCCATACTGGCTACATGAACTGTATACTTGATTAAGGAGGTTTTAAAGTTCCTCAACACTATGTGCAAGAAGAACAGAGTGGTTTGCATATCTAAGATTATTCAATGTTATGCCGTTTATTCTCAATTCCTTTCCGGTATCCTCTATGACCTCTTTAAAAATTTTCCCGAGTAGAGACTGAACAGAAGCGGCGACAGAATGCAACCTTGCCTTACTGCCCGTTTGATTGAAATACATTCAGTTAAACGGTTTGTTGCTCTTAGATTTGCTTTTTGCTGCCAGTAAAAGTTAGCGATGAAACGCAGGTCTTTATCATCTATTTCTGTTGTACTATGTACCAGTGGCGGCTGATGCTAAGGTGGGATAAAAAAGAAAGTAAATTGTTCTTTATGTTGTTTATTTTATTTATTGATAACAGATTTATCGTTACCAAACATACTGCTGACTATTGCGGTTTCCTCCAATTCGTAAGGGTTTGACGACATTATTGGGTCCATGGTTTGCAAAGTTTGCAGGCTAGACTGCAAACTTTGCTTTACACATATGCACCTGCGCGTTAACTCATATTTTGTTCGCTTAAAATACTTGCCCATAAGCAAGCATTAGGTTGCACTTGTGGGTGCAAACCAGATATTGATTCGCTATTATAATCTGTCATCGGTCAAAGTTGGGGGTCTTGAAACCCAAATAAAAATGAATTCAGTGCAAAATTCAATTGCACAGCCATTCTGTAATCGATCTGTGTCGGAAAAACTGGAAATTAAGCGACGTGGATCACCTATTCCAGACTTAAACATTGTGCAGATGGTGTCTTGTAAAAAGCGAAGTTTTAACAGAAGTAGTTCGCAAAGCTAAAGAAGTACCTATGTGACATTGTTATCTGCTAAGCTAAAGAACGATTCAGCTTCACTGGCCATTTAATTGCAGCATCTTTATTTTTTTCTGAAAAGTTTAACCAACATAGAATCACTTTTCTCGAAAAGAATTTTAAAGGAACCGCTAAGGTTTATCCATTTTTTAATTTACAAAAACTAAGAACTGAATTATCTGTAATTTACGAAACAGAAAAGTTTTAATGAGCTTTTGGTTTACTTGTACTCTATAACATTATTTCAGAAAACAGTGAGCTTAGTGAAACCCTAAATCTTTTAAAAATCCTGATAACTATCCCAATGGTTTCTGCTGAAGCAGAGTGGTGCTTCTCCAGTCTGAAAAGAAAAGAAATTTAAAAAAAATACATGATGCCAGGAAACATTGTCGGCATTAACGATGTCTTCAAAGAAAAGGACTTAATTCAAGGAATACTCGACTTCAGTAAAAAGTTATTGATAAATTTGCAGATGCCAAAGGTCGTCCGTCGTATGGACTTCCTCTTTTTTTTCTTTTGTTTTTTTACGAATATAAATAAAGGAGATATATGTATAACATATATCAATTTAAAATCATAAATATCCCTTCCTCCAGCTTAATTTAAAATTTCCAGTTTCGGCACATTTTTGCAAGTGTCTCTTTGCAACCCCCAAATTTTATTAGCACCAGCCGCCACTGATATGTACCACTAGTCTACAATTAATTGTAACACCAGTGACTGTTAGTCAAACTAAAGAAGATCTTTCTCATCCCCATTGCCCCATTATAAGGTAATTAAATTATATTAGCAGAGAGGCGTTATTTTGTGAACACACAATATATCAACCGTTCTTCAAGATAATATTTTTGGTCCCGCGTTATATCTCTTATTTACAGCAAATTTACCAACAAAAAGAACGGGCTTTGTTGCCACATAGTTCTATTACACTGGTATCTTGGCCTCTGTGAGATGATCCAAATTAATATTCTTATGGAATATAGCAAGGAAAACATGAATCAGTGTTCGGTACAGTAGGAGCGACAGGGTAGTGTAATAAGCATGCGCAAGAAATTATAAGTAAGATGTACCAGTAAAGTACGTAGGTTAAGACATCTACTACGATCTGATCTAAACTCAAGGACCGGATACGTTTAGACCATAAAACATATAAATTTTTATTTTCATCATCAAGGTAAACTCCAAACTAAAATTTAAAAATATTTAAAAGGGATTCTTTATATTGGGGAGATGCTCCACATCAATATCACTTTATATCAAACGCTTTTTGTCTACTAGAAATATTACAAATTTTCCTAGGTGCGATTAAAAATAATGTCATCACAACGAGATGAAAGGTGCTGTCCTTCAAGGACAGAGACCGGCAGAAATACATAAGATATTATTTTGGTGAAAAAGGGTTAATGAAGTTCTCTTTTCAATGCCACAATACGAACCTCTTCTCATTGCTCAATTCCAGAAATGGATTTGGTATAAAACATGCTACAATTGCAAATATTTATAACCAGCAACCATAGATCGATTCGTCCTTCTTTGGCCTCATCAATATAGATGTGGCAGAAAAGTAATGAGACTGATTTTTTATTTATTTAGGTTTTAATTGTTCGCAAACATCGATGATATCCGGTTCAGAGTGGTCCCCTTGGGCAGCTATACACCGATGGAGACGTTGTTCCCAGTTTTGGTAGCAGCGCTAAAAGTCTTCAACCGGTTTGGTCTTCAGCTTGTCCGTTACACTCTTTTGGATGTTGACAACAGTCCCAAAATGATGTCCTTTGAGGACATGTTTCAGTTTAAGAAAAAGAAAAGTCACAGAGGCTAAGGTCAGGTGAATAGGAATGTTGTCGACAGTTCTAAAATGACGTCCTTTGAGGACATGTTTTAGTTTAGGAAAAAGAAAAAGGTCACAGGGACTGAGGTCAGGTAAATAGGGATGTTGTCAACAGTCCTGAAATGACGTCCTTTAAGGACATGTTTCAGTTTAGGAAAAAGGATAAGATCATAGGGACTGCGGTCAGGTGAATAGGGAAGCTGGGGAACCATAGGAATGCTTTTTGAGCTCAAAAATTTGATGACAGAGAGGGCACTGTGACATGGGGCGTTGTCATGATGGAGTATACATTTGTCTGCAATGTCTGGTCTCACGCGCATGACCTTTTTTCTGAACCTATCAAGGACATCTTTATAAAAAAACTTGTTTTTGAAGTTGAAGGCCTCCCTGAATGGTGTTCATCTTCAACGTGTTATCCACCTTCCAAAAATGCTTTGTGCCAGCGAAACACTTGAGCTCGGGATAAAGAATAAAAGAATGTTCCCCATAGGCCTGTTTTAATTTTTCAAACGTCACACTTGCCGATTCTCCCAGTTTAACACAAAATTTAATGCCATTACGTTGCTCCAAATTTTGCTGTTTTATTTTGCGTGATGCTCAACCAAACAACTTCACTAATAGCAGTCACAAAATTGTCATCGTTACCGGAAGGAGCTAAAACTCGCTCATGGGAGGATACTGATATACGTGCTCTATCTCCGACAACAGCGCAGCAGTGTTACCAATGTCATTAATTTTCTGCCATACCTTCTAGTACGGTGGCTGTACAGCTTTCCAGTAGCCAATATTCATCCACATAAGATAAGTACTCAAGAAATCTGACTTGTGACTGACTTTCCACTATATCTTACGAGGAATTTTTTTGCCACAACAAGGTAATTAGAATTACGAGGGCTACTAGCAGTGAGATGAACTCCTTTTCTTTTTATTCTTCCTGTATTCAAGGGTAAATCATCATGTTTTGAAAAATTTTAAGTAGTTGAAATACAAATGTTGTCCTCTAAAACCAAGAAAGATTAAGAAATACATTAAAGGTTTCTCTAACGCGTTTCGATAGCCAAGCTACCGTCTTGAGAGAGGTACTAACACCTAATCCTAAAGTATCTGTCTGAAGATAATAGATTGGCTATCGAAACGCGTTAAAGAAACCTTTGTTGTAGTTTTTAATTTTTCTTGGTTTCACGAAATAAGATCTGTATTTCAATTTTTGAAGATAACCAGGACCATTATGTTCCACCAAAATTTCAAATACCTAGTTGTTGTAAAACATTCAAAATTACCTCTTTATATAAAATGCTGGTAAATGACCTTAAGCTAAGATTAACCCTTTAATGCCCAACGGTAGTTATAAGTACTGTCCGTCTTTATTTAATTTCTTTGAATATATTATTTTTTGCCAATTTGGCTTGTTAGAATACAAAAGGAACTTATATATAAGGTACTTCTCTGTTCCGATAAAATTAATTGTCAAAAACAAAGGTAGTACGTACATAGAAATTAGATAAATACTGATTGGTACTTATAAGTTCTGTGGAGCACCAAAGGGTTAACTCCAATAAATAAATCTTAGGAGTCTTAGGTCGACTCCTGGAAACATTTTATATTGTAAATTTTAGACCTGGGACCTCAATAATAATCTGATAGTTGCAGTTTATATTAAATCATAACCCTTGTCATTTTCTGTTTTTTTTAAATTAAAAGTAATTCTATAAAAATATTGAACTATTTGTTTCTTTACAGCTGTGATAGCCAAAGACGTACAAGCAGTGGAAGGGAAAAGTGTTAGTTTACCTTGTGAAGTGGCACCGCCGGGACATGACAAAGTTTATATGGTGTTTTGGTTCCAACAAGGATCTGGATATCCTATTTACAGGTAAGATATTTCATTAGAAATAAAAATGTTGAATTTTGTACCAACCTGACAAAAAATTAATTTTAATGTTCCAAAATACAGTTTAAATAAGAATGACAAATCATTTTGTAAGTTTGTGTAATTTGGTAACACAATTTCGAGGTTTTCACATACTTCAATACTTTCATAATTTAATCATCGCCTTTGCTCGAAAGTTTGTTCCATATTTTTGCGAAAATACTGAAAAATCTTGTGAATAAAATGGATGAGGTACACTAGTTCTTAAAGCATTATTTAACATACCTAGCCTGTGTTTATTGTTAAAGAGCAAGGCGAGTCATCAATTGAAAAAACATTAAATAGTTCGCAAATTTTCAAGCAGATACTCAATGAGGATACTATTCTTCATATTTAAACAATCACCAGAAATATTAATATGTTTGTTGTCACTTTCAAGCTGCCCGAGTGTTGTTAAATAAAAATCTTTCAGTTTTAGCCAGTCGTAATTAAGGTTTAACATCGAAAGGCCTCCAGGTTACTATCAGTAGAGACCAGATTATATGCATTTGGATATTTGCATATACAAGAGCATATTAACCCATTTTTACCGCTTACTACATACATATTTCACTTAAAATCCAATGATAATGGATATTTTTGCTATATTTACAATATTGTTCCATGGGTACTTACTCAATGATTGACGTCTTATTAGGCGCTGAGTAGGACGTTTACTCTACTTGGTTAAAGCAGTCGATCGAAAACTCATATTCAACCAGATGAAGACCATTTTTTCTTTAAAATTCTGTTTTTTTTGGAAAATTTGTCTTTTATTTTAAAATATCAAAATTATTATTAAAATTCGACTTTTTTCTTGTCAAAATCTGATCTCTTTGAAATTTTGAATTCTTACCTTAAAATGTTTCATTTTTTTTCTTCAAATATTCTATTCTTCAAAATTCGATATTTTCTGAAAATTTCCACTTTTTAGAATCCAGATTTCCGTAAATTACGACTTTTTTATCAAAATTTGTTTTTTCCTCAAAATTTGATAAAAAAGTAAAATCTTTGAAAACATTTTTTTTCCTGAATTTCTAAATTTTTGTAAAAAGTCAAAGGGCCTAGAAAATTTTCTTTGGAATTTTTTCTCAAGAGTCATGTTTTGAAACTTTCGACTTGTTACGTCTTGTTCGAAATATTATTTTTTTGAAATTTTTTATTGCTAGATCAAAACTTCCATATATTTTTACCATTTGCTTAAAACTTAACTTTGTCTTCAAATGTTCATGTTTATCTCAGAATTCAGTATTTACTATTTCTGGAAAAAACGACGTTTTCTTCATAATTTGTATTTATCTTCTTTGAACTTTCGATCTTTTACTCGAAATTTCTATTTTCTTTTCCAAATTTGTTTTTAAAAATTTAGAATTTTTCCTTGAAATTTTTCTCGAAATTTCGAAATTTTTCTACAAAATCATGTTTTGGAACTTTCTAATTATTTTCAAATTTATCTTTCTCATAGACAACTATTACTATTTTTTTTGTTGGAAATTTCTATTGTTTTTCCGAAGTTAAATGTAGAAAAAACTGTAGAAAATTAAAAACCAAAAGAAAGCCAAAGTTTTGAGGAAACTTTTTAATTAACGCCAATTTAAAAAAAAAAGGCAAAATTCTAAAAGAACTGCAACTTCGAAAAAAGTCATAATTTTCAAAAAGTCGAAATTTTGAGGAAAATGGAATTTGATAAAATCCAAAGCTTAACAAAATGAAGTTTTGAGAGTTGAAATTTTCAAAAAGGTCCAAATTTCCAAGAAAGAAACATTTTTAAAAACCGGAATCTTTAGAAAAATTAAATTTTCGAAATTTATAAAAAAGTCACAACTTCCATATTCTCTGAAAATAACTGTTTTTTATAAAATTGGCTTTATTCTCAAAATTTTATTTTTAGGTTTTTCATTCCAAAAACCTTCATCCTTTTTTGAAATCTTGTTATTTTTTTAAATAATAATTTTAAGAAGACATTTGAAATTTAAAAAAATAAACAAAATGTAACAATTCAAAAGGATTCGAAATAATAATAATAATGTTATATTTTGTCAAAAATTTTAAATATATTCGAAACAATTAAAGAATCTCGAAATTAAAAAAAATCGAAACTCTCAAAAAAGCAAAATTTTAACAAAATAAAAAAAATAGAAATATCATGGAAGGTCTAAATTATCAAATAAAGATAGAAATTAATAAAAAATCAATGTCTGACAATGTCAAATTTTGAAAGTCCCAATTTTGAAAGTCGTAGTTTTAAGAAGTCGACATGTTGAAGTCTCCATGTTGAAAAAAAGACAAGATATTAAAAAAATTCTGCAATCGCTCAAAAATGTCACAATTAAAATAAAAATAAAATTTTCAAAGTCGAAATTTTGTAAAAGAAAGAACCAAAATTTTGGAAAAAGGTTGAAATGTTTATAAAAGTGAATCAAACCTGAAATTTATTTAAAAAACTTTCGAATCTCAACTCAAATTTTCAGAAAAATGTCGCCATTTTAAGATCAACAAACTCAGAACAAAACAAAACTCAAAATTTTAAAACTAGATTAAGTTTGAAAGAAAAAAGCGAATTTTGAGAAAAACTTAAATTTGGGTAGACACAGTAAAACTTTGTCAAAATTGGAAGCAAATCTATTCAAATTAGAAACAAATTTGTTTACACTAGCAACAAACTTATTTAAATTAATAGGAAATTGGTTTAAATTAGTATCAAACCTATTCAAATTAAAAGCAAACTTACCGAAATTAAAAGCCAATTTGTTCAAACTGGAAGCTATTAGAAGTAAATTGTTTAAAAGAAAAAGAAAATTTTTTCAATTAGAAGCAAATTTGTTAAAATTACCAGTATTTAAAGTTACATAATTTGACACTTTTTATGCATATTTTAGGCATTTTGAGTGCATATTTGCATGCATATTTCAAGCTTTTTATGTTGTATATAATCCGGTCTCTAGGTATCAGTTACAACTGGCAGAAAGTTCAAAGAAGCCATTTAATATATTCAAAAAAAATTAAATTATCTTTTATAAGCAAAATTAGGTTTTCAAAGATTATTTTGACTCTATCTTTATATTTCCAACTCTTGTAGGTAACAAATTTCATATTTTTGATTTCCGAAATGACGACTTGCTCATAGATTTGTTTATTTTTAACTAGGGACGATACTAGATCTTTATCCGCCTGCATGTCTACTAGAATGTACTCGCTCAAATTATTTTCATCTGATAAAGTGTGAGTTTACGGTCGTAGCCGAAAATTTTACAAAAGTTTAAAATTTATAACAAAAGCTACCCCAAATTCTGAAGGAAAAAGCTGATATATAGAGATTAAAACTAAAATTTGGAAAACATCAAAATGCCCAGAAAGTTTCGAAATTTAGATTTTAAAATGGACACTAATAAGGAAAACCTTGAAATTTTTAGGAAAATACTAAAATTTGATACGAAAATTATAACAATATATTCCTGTTAACAATCGAAATATTAGAAAAAAGTATCAATTGGGAGCACAAACTTCTAATTCCAAAATGAGTGTTCATAAAAATTTTTAAATTTCGAAAGTAAGACCAACATTTCTACAAAAAAATGGAAATTTTGAATTTTTAAAGAAAAAACTAGAAAAAAGTAAAAATTCAAATGGAAATTTTGCTAAGAAAAACCAAAGTTTTCAATTAACATATCTTGCAATAAAAATTTCCTTAGACTTTTGTCTTTACCATCGAAAGTTGATAAAAATGGAAGTTATAGCAAAAAGTCAAAATTTTGGAAATAAACGAAAAAAATTATTACGGAAAATCAAGTTTACATGAAATCTTCAAAAAAAAAGTAACAATTTTGGAATAAGGTCAGTAATCTCAAAAAAAAATTAAAAGCCATGAGCCAAAATCCTAAGTATAATTGTAATAATTTTAGGAAAAAAGTAAAGTTTAAAATGCATTTGCTACAAAAGAAAATTCGACAAAAACGCAATAAAAAAGCGAAAATTTGGAATTTTAAATCTAATTAAAAAAAAAAGATGTAAGCAATTTCAAGCAAATCATGAAATCGTGAAACTACCTAAATATTATGGAAAAATTTAAAATTAAAGAAAAAACATTGAATTTTCGGGATTAAAGTTGAAATTTCGAAACAATATTCCAATTTTATAAAATAATTTCAAATGTTTAGGTGTAACTGTAAATTTTAGATTTTAAGGTTAAACTAAAAAATCCAACATTTCAGAAAAAAGGTAAATATGTTAGAAAAAGTCTAACTTTTTAAAAAAAGTCGACATTTTAAAAAATTTCGAAATTTTCATTATAAGTTAAAATTTCAAAAATCGAAAACCCTTAAACAAGTCAAAATGTTAAAAAAAAGTCAAAAATTTTAAAAAGAAAACAAAATTTAAAAAAAATCGTAATTTGTGAAGTTTAAAATTTTGTTAAATGGTCGAAAATTTCAAAGTAGCGAAATTTGGAAAAAAATGTAATTTGAAAAATATTGGAAATATGTCGAAAAATGGAAATTGGAAATATTTAAAAAGTTCCAGATTTATTAAAAATTACCTAAGAGTTTAAAAAATATTAAAAAAAATTTAAGAAGGAGAAATTTTAAAGATATTTCAAATTAAGGCGGAATTTTTTTTATTCTGCTCATGAGAAAAAATTGAAATGTTGAAAATAACTCACAATTTTCAAAATTTATAAATAAATCAAGTCTAACCCCGAAATTAAGAGGAAAGGGGCAAACTTTCAAAATTGATTTCTACATCTGTAAAATGATACCTTGATACTGAAATAAGTAAAAATTTATTTTAAAAAATAGAAATTTTGAATCAAGCAAAATTGCAACAAGAAAGTCAAAAAAATTGAAAAATTCAACCCCTCAAATATTTGTATTTTTAAAAAATCAAATTGTGTCTGATTATACATTGAGCCCACCTTATTAGGCCTCCCTAGAAGGGGTGACCCACTGCTTGAGAAGTCCTGGTTTAATCTATACAATGTATCATAATCTCATTAAAGAACATTTTAAATGTTTGTTGGTATCTCAAATAGTTATTGACATATTTATGGTTGAAATGGATAATCCTTAGACTTGTATAGGCACTTCTTATGAAATTAAAATTCATTTTACAACATTTTACTGTATATAGGCAAAAAATGATAAAAATTATTTTGATGCTTATTTAAAAGCAAAATTTTATGGAAATAAATTAAGCAGCTTCTGCGATATGCACCGTAATCCCCAAATCAATAAAAAAACCTCTCCTGGTCGAATATTGAATTGTAGATATAAATTATCGGCCCCGCTAGGTAATAAAAACATAGGTAAATTTGCATTACATTAAATCCGGCAAAAAGTTATTGCAAAGCCAAACAGTATCGGAACAAAATCCTACCGGATACCGCCTGGAACGTTAAAACTTCCTGTTTTTCCTCGGATTCGGGTCGCCTCACAAAAATATAAACGGAACGGACTGAAATAAGGATTAGTGTCACTCAAAACGTATACGATGTCTTCTTTGTTTTGCGAAAGATAGTTCGCATCGATTTCTCTTTAAATTTTGTTTATCGTCCGCATGAACTTTGAACGTCAAAAGAGGGAAAATTTAATTTATAATGAAACATCTTGTAGACGAAGCAATACAGTATGGAATAAGTACAGCACAATAAATATCAAGATGAGAAATTATGAAAGACAAATATTTGTTTAGTATCTGTATGTTGCATCAGACTAGATGCAAACAAGCTGGAGCAAGACTGACCCTTTTCAAATTTCAAAGTTAAACAGATATGACATTTGGTGAGTGCAAGGGTTTTATGAATGAAATTTAAAATAAACCATACAAACCGGAGCTTTATTTTAATTAGCAGTAATTGTTTTGTCAAATGCCACGTCTAATAAACCAGAAGTAGGTAATTAATTAACAAAGTTTAGACGTAATATTTTTTTTTCTAAAACGAAATGAAAGTTTTTCAACTGCAAACTACGGATTGCAGCATAATGAGTCAAAGTTTAAGGAAGAGATAAAAATTCTAATGCACAGACCAATAGGTTTGAACATTTATTAGATTCGAAGTTTGGAAACCAAATACCGGTTTCGATCTTGTTAGATCTCGTCAGTTTGGTATATCCAACTCGAATGCTAACAAATGTTCCGACAAGTAAGTACTAAAGAATTCACGGACGTCAAGCGTGTGACTTCTTAGTACTACCGTCACCTATTGGTCGTAGAGAAACTATGGCCATCGCCAATAATGTCGAATGCAAGTAGAATGCAATCTAAACTACAAATTCATGCAGCCCTCCAGGCCTGTATGGTGAATCATAAACGTAGCTCTGAACTACTATTAATTAAAGCACTGCCACCGAGCGAAGCGATTGCTCTCTAGGAAAAAGTTCCCAGAAGACAAGGATTCTAATGCAAAGACCGACAGGTTTAAACATTTATTAGATTTGAAGTTTGGAAATCAAATACCGGTTTCGATCTTGTTAGATCTCGTCAGTTTGGTCTAGGTTGCATTCTACTTGCATAAGAGATAAAAATGACAAAAAGGACTTGCCAAGGTTTACTTTCGTTAAATGGGTATACAAGTGGTCACATTTGACCTTAATATCTCCTAGGCAATGGCATTTACCGCAGGTGTTCCCCAGGTCTATGTTTCATACTATTTTTCGGTAAATAACAATGATTTCTCAGTTTAAACTTTCGCTACTGTGGTAATGGTAGTCAGCAGTGATGCTCAATCATTAACTTTATTCGAGCCAGAGACTAAGCAGACTGAACGCTGTAGGGTAATCAGTGAAGGCATTTGGAAGCCTGACGAAAGCCCAGCTTGCAATGCGCTTTTATTCCTTAAAAGACCTTAGCAAAGATAACATCGGTTTTTTTAGGAAATAGACATTAAATATGGGAAAATATATTTTGGAACTCTGTTGGAACAGAAGTGAACATATTAGGGAAGGAAAATCAAAAGTTTTATTCTTTATGAAGGTAAAAATAAAATATTCACTTATCGACTTGCGCAAGTTACCGTTTCACTGCAATCATCACATATTTGCAGCATCGGCTTAACAATATTGGGCACACGCGTGGTGTATTGAAAATTTCATCTAAATGTTTAGAACCGTTAGGCGGAAGTTTTAATATTTACAAATTTGACTTAATCCGACAATGTCAAGAGTAGGAAGATACCAAGTTCTCTCTTCCCCGCATTTTGCGTTCAACGGTTCTCATGCTACGAGATTGAAGGATTCAGTATATTTAGTCTCTGATTGGAGCCATATTCCGAGCTTAAAATTGCAGGCGAGCTACAAACGTAAAAAAATTAAACAAAGTAATATTAGGATTGACGTGGTGGCTAAAAAAATCCGCCAAGAACAAGTCGGGCGCGTACAATAAAGGTTTCGTACTAATTGCTACAGTGAAAATTCAATAGACATAATTAAATCATTTTTACTTATGTATGAATTTGAAATTGCATCCGAATTATCTTTTATTATAATTAAAAAATAGAAAAATACCCATTTTTAAATTCACATTTTTTTCTACAACCAATTGCAATATTTATTGAACTGGTAACTATATTAATGTCGTAGGTAAAATGCATTTATTTACAGTTCGCAACGAGTCTATTACTAACACAGTTTATAAGATCGCCTCGGATCGCGTTAAAATGTTCGATTCCAACCACAATTACCGTATTGCGTAGAATTTAATAAAACAATGCTAACTTCAAAAAACATTCATCTAAATGAAGTAATGTAAAATACAAATTTGATGTACATTCCATCTTATTTGAAAAAAAAATAGTACTATATGGATCAAAAAGCCTTGGGATGCAAGAACCTTCTTCTTCTTTACCTCCGTGACGAAGGTTGGCAATCATCATTGCAAAACGGATCTTCAACATTGAATTCCGGAATAACTGATTGGAGCTGCATCCGAACCACTCACTAAGGTTTCTCTCAGCTATGACATCCTACTTCTACCCATGCTTCGTTTACCCTGTATCTTCCCTTGCATGATCCATTGTAGTAGCTGGTATTTATCTCCACGCATAACATGGCCTTGATATTGCAACTTTCTCGTCTTCACTGCATCAATTACTTCCTTTTTCTTGCCCATTCTTTGAAGCACCTGAACCTTGGTGACCTTATCGTTCCATGAGACCCTTAAGATACGTCAATACGCCCACATCTCGAATCCTTCTAGCTTATTTATTGATTGTTTATTTAAGGTCCATGTCTCCATCCCATACATGTGAATCGAGAAAATATAGCACTTCAGTATTTTCACTCTTTACTTCATGTTGTTGAAAGATCCTCTTGCTTTTTCTATTCTAATTCTGATTTCTTTTATATAGTCATTTGTGTCATGATGTTAGTCCCTAAGTAGTTGTAACCTTTCACTGGTTCTATTTGTTCTTTTTAGTATAGAGGTTGATGTTGTCGACACATTTTTTTGTGATCAACATAAACTTCGTTTTCTTCGTGTTCAGCGTCAACCCATACTCGTCGCTTTTTTCTGCTACATTATTTACAATTCTCTAAATGTCATTAATATTCTCTGCTACAATAGCGGTACCGTCGGCGTATCTGATGCAGATTGGGTGGGCATTAATTTTTACTCCCGCTGTTTCCTCTCAAAGTGCTTTCTTAAAAATATCTTATGAGTAAGCATTGAACAATGATGGTGACAAGACACAACCCTGTCGAACTCCTCTCTCTATTTTTATAGCTTCCGTTTCTGTATTATTGATGCATACTATTGCCTCTTGTTGATAGTAAAGGTTTAATATTATCCTGATGTCTCTTGACTCGATGTTTTTATCTTTGAGAAGATGTATTAGCGGTTTATGTTGAATGGTATCAAAGGCTTTGTTATAGTCTACAAAACACACATAGATACTCTGATTAACGTCAAGGTACCGTTGTATTACTATTTTAAATGCAAATAGTGCCTCCCTAGTTCCTAGAACGCTTCTAAATCCGAATTGTGTCTGTTCAGAGTGTGCTTCCAATTTATCATATATTCTGCGATGGATAGATTTCAACAATATTTTAAATAAAGTAGCAAGTACCTATCTTCTCGTCAAATATTATTTTTCTCCACAACTAATACAATACCGAAAAAGCCTGCAGTTTTCCAATAATCTATGACCCAATATCTATTAACCTATTAAAATCTTAATTTTATCTTTAGAAAACTAGGCTAGGAGTTTGGGGGGAAGGTCATTTGTTACACATTTTGAGCCGTATTTTTAAGACTATTGGCCCGAAAATTACGAAAAAAAATGTTTTTGGATTCTTAGAATTAGCTCTTTCAAATGACATCGCACGCGATATATTACCTAAAGCTTGATTTTTCGATGACCCCCTCATTTTATTATAAAATTGTTTGATTTTCCAATAGTTGGCTAGCCGTATTTGTTTGGATCATTAAGCACTATCGCGGTCCTACGTTACATAAAAAACCTCTTCGTAACAGACGGACGGATGGACGAATACGACAGTGGGATTATAAGGGTTTCATTTTTTCCTTTAAAGGTGCGGAACCCCAAAAAGAATAATCCGTCGCTAACATATTGTAACATAAAAATAGTGAAGTGTTCCTCACAGAAGCCAGACAAACGCGGTTTCTTCATCAAATTTTGTTCACACGACCCCGATGACCAATATTCATTTAGAAATTTTAAGTTTAAGCTTAAGATTTTTAAATTTTTTAAATTTCTAAAAAAGAGTTATTTTTCAATTCATGAAAAAAATCAAAAATACCAAAAAAAAAAAAATAATTTAGGAAATTTCGACTTTTGCTGAAGTTTTTAAAGTTTAGAAAAGAATTTCAAAAAAAAACGCAAACATTCGAGTTTAATAGAGTAAAATAGATTTTTTTGAATTTAAATTTAAAATGTTCTGCAAAATAAAAAAGGGTGTTATCATTTTAGAAAAGTCTAGCTTGGGGTTTGAAGTCAAGTTTTTTAAAAATAATAAAATTTTTGGAATTTTGCAAAAAACCAAAATTAAAAAGGACAAATTATTTGCAAAATTTCTACTTTTGCTGAAGAAGTAAGAGACAAAATGTTTATATTAAAATGGACAAGTATTTTCCCTAATTGTAATTATTTTCTTAAAATTATAAGTTTAATCTCGAATTTTTTGTTTAGATATCGAGATTTAATTTCATATTTCAAGAAAAAATAAATTTAAAGGAAACACTTTAAAAGTTATAGAAAAAGAGTTAAATTCGTTTCAAGAACCAAAGCTTCGGAAAACTAGATTCGTAAATAAAAGTTTCTCAAAATTTCAAATTTTTCCAGTAATTCGGAACTTTTGACTACTTAGGACAATGTCCTAAAATTTAAATTTAGCCTAAATATAAAAAACCAATAAAAGAAATTAATTTTTGGACTTGAAAACGGAACCTCCAGAAAACCACAAAAATTGCTAGCTTAAATTAGAAAATTGGTGAAAAATATCAAAATTTTGAAAAAAAGTTTATCTTGAGGTTTGAAGTCAATTTTCTGGAAAATAATAAAATTCTTGGAATTTTGCAAACAATCAAATTAAAAAAGAACAAACTATTTGCAAAATTCCTACTTTTGCTGAATTAGAGACATATTGCTATGAATAAAATGGAATTTTATTTGAAATTGTTGAAGTATTTTTCCCCAATTGTGATTATTTTCTTAAAATTATAAATTTAATCTCGAATTATTTACTTAGATATCGAGATTTAATTTTATATTTCAAGAAAAAATTAAATTTAGAGGAAACACTTTAAAAGTTATAGAAAAAGAGTTAAATTCGTTTCAAGAATCAAAGCTTCGGAAAACTAGATTCGTAAATAAAAGTTTCTCAAAATTTCAAATTTTTCCAGTAATTCCGAACTTTTGACTACTTAGGACAATGTCCTAAAATTTAAATTTCGCCTAAATATAAAAAAACCATATATATAAAAACGGAACATCCAGAAAATCGCAAAAATTGCTAGCTTAAATTAGATAATTGGTGAAAAATATCAAAATTTTGAAAAAAAGGTTAAATTAATGAACTAAATATTATCTATTAAATAAATATTATCAAAAATTTTCTTAGACATTTTGAAGAATAAATTTCGAGGTCACTTTCTATATTTTTACTGTTTTTAAATTTCCAGGTTTAAGCTTAAAATTTTTATTTTTTTTATAAACAAATTATAAATTTTGAGAGAATAAATATACTATTTTTTTAAATTGTCTAAACCTTCTCTAATAGTAAAAACGTTTGAAAAGGAAACTAAATATATTTAAAGATATTAATATCAAAGATCCCATATTCAAGTCAGAATATTGAATTTAAGTTTGAAGTTCTATTATTAGAATCAATATTTTCTGGTTAAAGTTTGCTTATTTTTTTTTGGAATTTTAACCCTATAACTCAAAATTTTGAGAAACGGGACATGTTAAAAATATTAAGTTAAACATTTTGGAAGAAATATTAAAATCTGAACAAAAACTAATAAAGCTTGAAATTCTGGTGTTTACAAATCTGAAATAATTATTTGGAATATTTAAACTCCATGCTGACGAGGCCAAGGAAGGCCGAAACTAGTCTACGGTTGCGGTTGTACATATTTTCAATTTTAAGCACGTTTAACTGTTTAATTACAGAACATTTAATTGGTCATTTGTCAAAACTAGATGAAAGTAAGTCACGCCGAGGACGTTTGTATCTATGGATGTTGCGATGCAACCCGTGATACAAGCTTTGCCTCATCTACGTGAACTTTGCAATTGCAGTCTAATTTTCATTAGATTCTAATGAAATTAGATTTCAATTGCATCGTAATAAACTTGTATATATTCGTATATACAAGGCTTATTATCTCAGCAAAAAATATAGGTTTACACGCGAAATTCCTAAAAAATTCGCAGTTAAAACAAAAAAAAGATAAAAGTTTGCCTTTAGTCATAAAATGTTAATTAATCTCTGAACAAGAGGTTAAATATTCGAGAAATTATTAAATTTTCGTCTTTAAGTTCAACATTTATTAACTCAAAAATTTATTTTAAAACATTAGCTCGAAATAACGACTTTTTGCTCAATATTTCGTTTTTTCTCTTTATATGTCGTTAATTTGAAGTTCATTGTGCTTCTTTTTGAATATTTATACGTTTTTTTTTAAATTAGCATGTTTAGGCTTAAATTAAGGTCAAAATGTCGAGGGATAAGTCGAATTTTTGAAAAAAATAAGTTGATTTATTAAAGGAAAATGCTGCACATAATTTCTGCTGTAGCACTGATATTTCATATATTTTATTCGGATTTAATCTCAAAATTTGAGAATAAATTAAGACGCGAATATCCGAGCACCAAAGATGTTTAGGTCTGGTTTATTTTCGCAGTCAGCCATTCCGGAACATCAACATGAGACCGGACATAAGATTCTCTTTGATAATATTTCAATTATATCCAATATTCCCAACTACTATAATCGGAAGATACGCGAGGCGATTGAAATCCAAAAATTCCCCAAAAACATCAACAGAGACGACGGTTACATGCTTTCCTCGAAAATCTTCGGGAGTGATCGCGTAGACAAATGGTATATAAAGTTTCCATTTCCCTCTTTCCTCTCAGAATAGATTCGCAACTGGTATGGTGGACATACTGAGTTACCGTGTTCTTCTGTCTAAACTTTCTTATCCTTTGTACCAATTTTCAATTCAGAAGAGTTTTGCCTCTGGTATGGTGGACATACTGATTGTGAGTTACTGTGCTCTGAGGTTTTGAAATTGGCCTTTTCATTCTTTCATTTTTGCATATCCCCTTATATTTCTCTTTTCATTTATTGTTTCTTTTCTTTGTTCCTGAAGAAGCCCCCTACAATGGTGGGTGAAACGTCGAACACTTTTAGTAGTTCTTTGACTCGGTCCAATCCTGGAAGAAGTATAACCTGTATTTGAGAATATACTTTAAATTTTAACACTAACACTAAGTCTTTTCGAAATGTTGAACTGAGGCCTGAATTTTGGAATTATGTTTTTTCTAAAACTTTGATCAAAACTATATTTTTTTGACTTTGTTTCTGAAAATTTTGACCTTAATTTCGTAGTAACAATTCTCTCTCGAGAAATTTCGAATTTAACTCTAAAATTTGACTTTTTCCTCAAAATTTTGTTTAAAACTGCGGTCTTTAAATGATTTACATAATTTCTTATTGAAGTTTGATTCAATGATTTAAAAATTTTTAAATGTTTTTGTTATAATAGGTATCTTATATTAACATTTTGACGTGTTCTTTACAGTTTTTAATTTAGAAAGTTCAATTTATGTTTCAGATTTTTTTCAAAATTTGAGCTTTTTTCCAAAAATTTTGAGTTTAAACTTGATAAACCAGATTTTTTAGAATAAACTTAGTTCTAATAATTTATAGAATTTTGGTCTTTTGTCCCAAATTTTCTTGATATTAAAAATTTGTTTCGAATATTTATACCTTTAAAGTCTAAATATCGACTTTTTTCTAGAAAGTCTGCGAGTGCGAGTCACATTAAAAGTTACGGCCAACCACACGCGAGCGAGAAGCAAACTTCTTAAATTTAAACTTAAATGCGCGATGAGTTTTTTTCGATGTTCAGTACATTAACCACAAAAACTAGCTGCACTAGAAAAAAAAGTTAAATGGGGCAAGTTTTATGGGCCCAATTTAGTGCGCCATTTGGTCTTTAAAAAAAAACATGACACTAGATATTTAGAGAAAAAATAGAGACGTTTTCTTTAAAATATTTTAGCTCTGGTATTTTAAATTTCACAGAAAGCGTGTTACGCCGCAGGTTCTAGAAAATTATGTTTTTAATTAAATGCTCTCTTTAAATACAAGCAATAGATGCTACGACCACGTAAAATTGACAGTTTTTAAAGCTTACCAACGATATAAGACTCGTATGGTTATTTTGTAAATTGTAAGAGTTTTTGTTTTATTTAGATTTTTAGAAACGAAATTCGTTTTTTTAAATTGGAGAAATATTTTTTATAAATGTTCAACTTCTACTTGAAATGCTGAATTTAAAGTTAAATCTCTAGATTAAAAAATTAAATTGATTTATTATTTTATATTGTTTACTATTATATTATTTATTTTTTATGTGCAGTGGATATTGTTTTACAAAATTTCATGATAAAACTTTTTATTTGCGCACCACGACCTTCATCAAAAATGTTTTAATAATTACGAGAAAGTTTTTATCTTTTGAGCGGTCCTTAGATGTATTACAGTACCTCCTTTTCTTTTCTCCGTTTCAAAATATTTCAAAGGGTTTAGTACCATTTGCTGAGCTTGAAAATTTAATATATTTTCATGTCTATACAGCCACTCTGATCAAAATACACACAAGGCTTTTTTCAGATGAAATTCACTCGCAAAGAGCTGAATAAAATAGAAGTTAACTTGCTGTAGTCCTAGCCTTATGTGCAAAATTTCTTATATAGTTTTTAAAACAACTTTTTAAAATAAACTTCATTCACTGCAATTCACATGTTACTAGAATCAGTCTGTGATAGATGTTCAGATGGTTAGAGAAATATGCAATATAATTCAATTGGAAAGCAGGAGGGTCTGATACCATAGCAGATTCCTGACACAGTGGCATCCTTAGAACAGATCAACTGCAATGAATTTAAACGCATTTTATTTTTATTTTTTCCTGTAAATATCACAAGCAAATTAGTGTAGAGAGAAAAAAGACTTATTTTGGCAATACTGACGAATTGCATAGCGTTATTTTTGTGTCGATGTTTCGTAAATAATAAATGTTTGGTCAAATTACCTATTCCTGAATGTTTATCCCTGAAGGACTACGCTGGTGCTTAATTAGATTTTAAACTGAAATAATGCAAAAAATTATAAAACAGCGATCCGAAAACTTTTGCCTTTTACATTGCTCGTTCAATTAAAACATACGCATATTCGTTTCCCCATTTAATTAAAAGACCCAAATGGCCATATTTCGTCAATTCGCTCATACAGCATTTTTCTTGGCAGAGCCGTAACATGCGTCCACGGATGGTATTGCGATAAATTTAAAATTAAATTAGTTTTTCGCTATGTAACCTTAACGGCAGAAAAATTATTTACCGTACAGATCGGCCTTTGGAAAAGGGTATTGCCATATATCAAAGAGGCAATATCCGTCGCGCCTGGGTAAACTATTGGCCAGGTTGAAAGTTCGAGAGGAAGTTTTTATCGCCGCCCCCTAAATATCGATGAAGTTGCAAATTATAGCGGTAGGTAAGTAGATAGCTCTGCAGCCATGTATTTACGTCGTTTATCTATTTTTAAAATAACAAACTGATACATTTGGAAGGTGAGTTTGCACCAACCCCGCTTCCAAACAGGAGAAGGTCCCATTTTTCACTCTACCTTCGAACTCTAAAGAAAAGGATTTGGGTCAGATCGCATGTAGTATAAGGTTGAGCATTCCTAATTAATAGAACCAAAACTTCCACCCCAATCTCGCTTTCGGTAAAAAAAAGTCGTATAAAAGTTCAGTTAAGACCAAAATTCCCAATATAAATTTACTAAGGAGAAATTCGCAAAATTTTGAAGTACTCTATGTAATAATTTCAGGTTTTAGCAAACTTAGGAATTAGGATTTTTTCTGACTTTTTTATTTGAGTCTTATAGCCAATTTTCGGAAAAAGTAGAACATATGAATTTAGAAACTGTTTTTGAGACTGAACTGAAAATCTTCTGGATTATTATTTAACCAAACATCGAAAATTGTTTTCAAATTTTGACTTCTAACTGCCTAGCTAAAGTCAAAACTAAAAAAAAATAATTTGTTCCAATTTCGTCACCCCCGAAATTTTCAAAAGGAGTCGAAATTTTAAAGTGTCGAGATTTTTAAAAATAAAAAAGTAAGATTTAAAACGGAGCAAAATTTTTGACCAAAGTCAAATTTTTCAATAATGTCATAATGTTGATAAAGAATGATAAATTACGAAAATAGGTCCATATTTGAAAAATAACTAAATTTTTTTTTAAAAAGTCGCAGAAAAAACACTAAAATTCCAAAATAGGCGAAATTGTACTAAAATGCAAAAATATAATCCAAATTTTTAAAAAGTGTAATTTTTCAAGGGTCGTAATTAACTTTCCTAAATAAATGAAATTTTGAAAAGTCAGGATTTTCAAACAAAATCAAAATTTTGAAAAATATTCGAAATTTAATAAAAGGGCAAAATTTAGAAAAAAAAACATCTCGAGAATTGAAAAATACTTAATGAAAATGTTCAAAAAGAGTTGAAATTTTTGAGAGAAGTCCAGATTTTCAAATAAAGTCCATCTTTTGGAAAAAGTAGATATTTTAAAATATAAATGAAAATTTTCAAGAAAAAATCGAAAACTAGAGATATGGTAAAATTTACAATAAAATTAAATATTTTTTGAACAATAACATTTTCTAACTAATTTGAGAACTTAAAAATAAGGCTCAATTTTAAAAAAAAAAGCACTTTAAAAAATGCCGAAGTATGAATAAACAGACGAACCTTCAAAAACTGTCAACATTTTTGGGTTAAAGTTTTTAAAGGGAGGAAAAATTTCGAAAAAAATACTATTTAAAAAAATTAAGGTTTTGCAATATATTCAAATTTTAAAAAATATCCAAATATTATAAAAAGTTAACATTTTCAAAAGACGTCAGGGTTCTAAAATATTGCCGAAATTTTGAAAAAGTTCACATGCTTAAAATAATCCAAATATTAATGAAAAGTTAAAATTTTCAAAAAAAAAGTCAAGACAGATTTATCAACAATATCAGCCCTCAACGCGTATAGACAACTTTAAAAACAGTCTCATGCAATATTCACATTGCATACATTCAAGCTGATTTTTAATATCCATTTTTGCTATCTTAGATACTGAATTTTGAATAATCATTTCTCAGTGCTCACCTACGTATTTTGGTCTACATCTGTGTGTTATTTCAAGTTTATATACTAACAAGTTTAGGCTCTTCGTTCTGTCAGTCAGTGCTTAGAGGTTTATTAATTACATAATAAAAAATTTCGAGAAAAATCTCCACATTTGTAGGTAAGAAATCTAATATTTTTATTAAAATCTCAATAATAAGTTTTTAAGATAAAAATGCCAATGTTTCAACTATGCTCAGGAAATGTCGACTTTTTTCAAAAGTTATGTTAAACCAGAGAAGAACTATACCATTTAAATATTTCGATTTTAAAGCCAAAAATTTTCACACACGAAAATAAATTGTGAAATTTTGTTAATACCTGAAATTGTTTTCATAAATTTCAAGATTTTCCCAAGAAACTCAAATTTATTTTTATTTTTTCGGTTTTCAGCTTTCGTTCCGGAAAAATAATTATAATATCGCTTACTAATGCACAGACCAATAAGTTTAAACATTTATTAGGTTCAAAGTTTGGAAACCAAAGACCGGTTTCGATCTTGTTAGATCTCATCAGTTTGATATATCCAAGTCGAATGCTAACAAATGTTCCGACAAATAAGTACTAAAGACTCAACGAACGTCAAGCATGTGACTCTTAGACTACCGCTACCTACTGGTCCATTGATTCTTTAGCACTTACTTGTCGGAAAATTTGTTAGCATTCGAATTGAATATACCAAACTGACGAGATCTAACAAGATCAAAATCAGTCTTTGGTTTCCAAACTTCGAATCTAATAAATGTTCAAACCTATTGGTCTGTGCATTACAATCCTTGTCTTCTGGAAACTTTCCTAGAAAACAACCGATTCTCTAGGTGGCAGTGTTTCAATTGTTGGTAATTCCGCTACCTATGATTCACTATACACGCCTGGAGGACTGCATGAATTTGCAGTCTAGGTTGCATTTTATTTGCCTATAATATGGCTTGGGTTAAATTTTCGATCTAACAAAAATAAAATTTTTCCGGTTTGGTTTTTGTTTCAGTTCCGAGTGACTTATTTTTAATTTTTTTTAAAGTTTTGATAATTTTGATAAAAAATTCAAAAATTTGAAGTCAAAGTCAAAATTGAAAATAAAACTGAGAAGGAAAGGTTTCGAGATTTTGGATATGTTTTAGAGGACAGCAATCTAAGACAGACATATTTTTTTATTGACCGATAAACGGTTTTAAGGGTAGTTCTACCCCCTCAAAGTTGGGGCTGAAAACACAAATTTTGCTGTTTCTCACCTACCGAAAATGATATTCGATTCGTTTTTTTCCAAATGTTTTATTTGGACGTGAAATGAGAAAAAAAATTTTTTTAATTTTTCTTCCCTCCTTAAGGAGCTAAATTACCCCATTTTAAAGTTTTTCTGTAACAAAAAACGTCATTATGGCAACAAAATTTTGGAAAAAAAAATGTTAATTTATACACCAAAACTAATTTTACCTGTTTTTAAGTTTTGTTGAAAAAATATTTTGGGGGCTAAACACCACTTAAGGCAAATACGAATATGATAGGGTGTATTTTTACATTTTTCGGTTCGGGGTTTTGGAAAAGTTAAAAAAAAAATATGTTTTTAGTTTCTTGTCGAAATACCTCGTTTCAGAAAATTAACAAACCGAAAATGATATAAATTCACCCTTTCATATACGTATTTACATTAAGTGGTGATTACCCCCAAAATATTTATTTTTGACAAACCCATAAACAGGCAAAATTAGTATTAATGTATTAAATAACATTTTTTTTCAAAATGTTGCTCTCATCATGACTATTTTTGTGCTTAAAAATTTCAGAAGGGGTAGTTTACCCCATAGGAGAAAGTAAAAAATTGGGAAATGTTTTTAAATTTCATTTTCGCCCATACTAGAGAGATCATAATGATCCAGCGTTTCCCGGTTTTTCAAGTAGACGGCTCACCATCCTGGTAGGGTATGGTGGAGGATAAGCGAGGAGGGTTGTAAAAAAAGTTAAAAAAAAAACATTTTTTTTAGTTCTTTGTCGAAAAACTTCATTTCAGATAAAAAACGAACCGAAAAATAAAAGAAAAACAAAAACAGGTGAAATTAATTAAAATTGGTTAAATGAGATATTTTTTTTTTAAATTTTGTTGTCAAAATTACATTTTTTGTTACAAAATATACTTTAAAAGGGGGTTATTTACCCCTTGAAAGGGGATAGAAAACTTTGGTAAATTTTTTTCCACATTTCACATTCAAATGAAACTTTTACAAAAAGAAAAGAATCGAATATTATTTTCAATATATTAGAAACAACAAAATTTGCATTTTCAGCCCCAAATTTAAGGGGGTAGAACTCTTCTTAAAACCATTTATCGGCTGATAAAAAAAATACCTGTGACTTAGATTTCGGTCCTCTAAAACATATCCAAAAATTAGCAAAATCGTCGACTGACACTTTGAGACCTTTCCTTGTAAGAATGTTCAAAACTTTAAGGATGACATTGTGTGCTTGAAAACAAATGTCCAAAATGAAAAGGTAAAATGTTTGGAAAAAATTTAAATCTAAAGTTTAAATTCATGAAGAAGGCAAACTAGACTACAAATTTATGCAGCCCTCCAGGCGTGTATAGTGAATCATAGGTAGCTGAACTACCAACAGTTGAAACACTGCCACCTAGCGAAACAGTTGCTCTCTAGGAAAAAGTTCCCAGAAGACAAGGATTCTCATGCACAGACCAATAGGTTTGAACATTTATGAGATTCGAAGTTAAGAAACCAAATAGCGGTTTTGATCTTGTTAGATCTCGTCAGTTTGGTATATGGGCGATTCCATTATCGCGGGTGCAACATTTAGGCAACTCTTAAAGCTAGAAACTATTAAAATAAAAATATTTTTCATGAAATTATTCTCTGAATTCTCTGAGATTTCAACCTGTTCTCATCTGATTTGTTATTAGAATTTTACTAATATAATATAAGTAGTCACAATGGAAGTTTAAAGTACTATCGCGGGTGCAATCAAATCGGCTCTCCCTTCCAGATTACAGTAAAAAAAACACAAACATTTATTAATTGTGAAACATTTATTAAATTATGTCTTTAAAAGAGTACAAATTAATTTATTAAAATAAACCAAGAAAAAAATATAGAACTCAAAAATAAACAATGAATTATTCAGTTTTAAAGCAATCGCGGGTGCAACTTCAAATTATTGGGGTTGCAAAGCACCTTAAATTCTGAGAACATTAACTTCATTATACGCAAATAATTACAAAATCAGAAATCAAGCAATATATATTACTAATTGGTATACTTCTTTGTCACCAAGCAATAGCTTAGAACCCAAAGACAAAATCTCAGTGACCGATAGTGTCCCAGGTACCATTTTTCAGTTGGTTTTTTGCAGCATATATTCAAATGATACTATGTATAAACACCTCAAGTATTTAAATGCGAAGTTAAGGCTACAAAAAATAGTTTTATTATTAAATCCAGATTTTGGTTTCTTGTATTGACATCAAAAACGTAACAAATACTGCGATTTAGAAGTTTATCTCAGAATCGTCTCCAACGGAATCGCCCATATCCAACTTGAATGCCGCCAAACAAATGTTCCGACAAGTAAGTACTAAAGAATTCACGGACGTCAAGCGTGTGACTTCTTAGTACTACCATCAACTATTGGTCCTAGAGAAACTATGGCCATAGAGAAACTATGACCATCGCCAATAATGTCGTATGCAAGTAGAATGGAACCTTAACTAAAAATTCATGCAGCCCTCTAGGCCTGTATAATGAATCCATAAGGTAGCTGAACTACCATTAGCTAAAACACTGCCACCTAGCGAAGCGGTTGCTCTTTAGGAAAAATTTCCCAGAAGACAAGGATTCTAATGCACAGACCAATAGATTTGAACATTTATTAGTTTCGAAATTTGGAAAGTAAATACAGGTTTCGATCTTGTTAAATCTCCTTAGTTTGGCATATCCAACTCGAATGCTAACAAATGTTCCGACAAGTAAGTACTAAGGAATTCACGGACGTTAAACGTGTGACTTCTTTTTACTACCGTCACCTATTGGTCCATAGAGAAACTATACACGCCTGGAGGGCTGCGTGAATTTGTAGTCTAGGTTGCATTCTACTTGCATACGACATTGTTGGCGATGACCTTAGTTTCTCTAGGACCAATAGGTGACGGTAATACTAAGAAGCCACACGCTTGACGTCCGTGAATTCTTTAGTACTTACTTGTCGGAACATTTGTTAGCATTCAAGTTGGATATACCAAACTGACGAGATCTAACAAGATCGAAACCGGTATTTGGTTTCCAAACTTCGAATGTAATAAATATTCAAACCTATTGGTCTGGGCATTAGAATCTTAAAGTTTAAAGTTAAAATTTTGCAGAATGTCTTTGAAATCGAAGAATTTATGCGTTATGGATAATCAACCACTCGATTATAAGCAACAATAAACAAAACAATGATTTTAAATAACAATTCGCGAAATAGCCCTTAAATATTACTTCGATCCTGGTGTAGCAGCACAATTTCGTTTCAATGCTTAAGATGCTCTGAGGCTCGTAGTTAGAGAATATGTTGCAAACCAGGAGTGTCATGTTACTAGGGGTTACGGGTTGAATTATTCCTCTTTTAAAAGGTCAAATATTTTTTGATTTTCTGCCTTCTTTAGGCCTCCCTAGTACGAGGTTAAAATGAATCACAATAACTGAAACGTAGGTACACTGACTTTCTCTTAGAAGAAGATTATATAATTCTATTCATTTTCCACTTTGAGATCCTTATTGACTCGTCCTAAATTATACAATTTTTTTATTTTAAGCTTACCGAACGTGGTCTCGGTAAGCTGAAATAAAAAACGTGTGTAATGTGGGTTCATATTTTAACTAAAGATGAGTTAAAGTGGCGAAAATATTACTTCGAAATGAAATAGTCGCGGACAAATTTTGCGATAGCACGAACGGTTACTTATGAAACTTGGCATGCAGCTCCTACAGAAAACTTCCTGAATATGCTAAGCACATGATTTAGTGCGAATCACGTACGTCACGGTGCAAAATTTAAAAGCAAAACAGCCGGTTTGAAACTTATTTACCGGACGGAATCGGGCACTCGACCCTAATGGCTTTGTTATCAAATGTAATACGTGTCGAGCAAAATTTTTATGAGTAATAACACTTTATGAAAATCATTCGTCTTAATAAATGATAATGACGAACACGAGTTCGCAGAATGCCGCATAAAACATCTGAATTAATAGTATGGTAATAGGGCAGCAGTATACAACATAATGGGCTTGAATAATATTGTCACTTTGTAACAAATTGATTTATATGCTCCTTCCATACTTTATGTCCCTATAAAAACTCCCCTAGGACTAGAGTTATCAAATATGCTCCGATATTTAATATTTTAAGCATGTTTCCTGCATAATTTACTGCATCGTGTAAAACTTTCATGAAAGTCTTTAAGAACTGCTGAATTTGTTTTTAGACTAACTTCGTATTTTCTGACACATCCGTGCTTCCCTTTTTGCTACGTGCAGTCAAATGATTAAATAGAAAATATCAACCCAGAATTCTGGTTCGGTAGTTATTCCTAAATATAAAGAGTTATCATGAATTAGATAATGAACAGTTTCTTAATTAAATTTATTTATTCCCGCATTTGTGTCATGCATATTTTTCTCTTCTATTAAAATCTATGACATAATATCTGAGACACTCTGTGTAGCAATAAAAGGAACCAAAAAAATACCTTTACTAAAAAAATTTCGGACCGAGTTTTCTACAAATATTGTGTTGTTAACAGTATAAGAGAGTAAATCGAATATGAACCAGAATTTGTTTTTAAAAATTTATTGCTACAAGATACATATATGAAAGTTATTAACTATTTTTCTACATCATCTTCTGATTTTGTTTTGCATTTTTCCCAAAGGAATGGGAGTTTTCTAATGCCATCATCAGGAAAAAAAGGGGGGTGTGTATGCAGCCAATTGCACACAAATGTCTCAACAGCAGCATCATCATGGAATCGTTCACCTCCTAGAGCTGCTTTCAGTGACCCAGGCATACGATAATCACTTGGTGATAAGTCGGGACTATAAGGAGGGTGTTCAATGAATTTCTTTTAATTTTTGATGTGTCAAATTGGCTGAGTGGGGACAAGCATTGTCGTGAAGCAGCATCACATTTCTGTCCGAAAATTTGCGCCTCTTCCGTGCATATGCACATTTTGCTTCATCCAACAGTAGTACGACGTTAATGCAGAAAATCTACGTGCACAACTCCTCTAAAATCGCAAAACACTGTCACAACAGCCTTTCCAGCTAACAGGCGAGTTTTTGCCTTGACAAGCGCATCTTCCCCTTTCTTCTCCACTCCGTGCATGCTTGTTTAGATTCAGGGGTGCAATAGTAGACCCAAGTCTCATCACACATAACGATACTGTTACCTTCACGTTGAAAACGTCCAAGATGGTTGTGACAAATCTGCAGGCGTTGTTATTTCTGTTCTTCAATGAAAAGACGAGGTACCCAACTAGCAGACATTTTTTGAAACCCCAGCTTATCTGTAATGATGAATTGAACACTCCCAAAGCTTTCATGTACGAGATGCAATTTCACCAATAGTTAAACGGCGATCACCTTCTAGGAGGCATTGAGTAGCGTTAATCTTATCTGCAGTCACACTGGCCCGAGGACGAAGAGGGTTTATTTTCAACCTAAGTTCGTCCTTCCAAAAATTTTCTGTGCCATTCATACACCTGAGTTTTCTTCAAACAATTTTCCTCAAACTGTGCTTCTAGTTTATGAGGAATTTTGGCAGGCTTTACACCTTCAATGGAAAAAAATTTAATAATAATGTGCTGCGCAACGTGCGGATGAAATTCTTGCTAACTCTTTGTATTTACAACTGACGAACGGCTAGAACAGAACTTGCTTGAGTGCCGGAAGCCATTTAACCACCATTTAACCACCTAACATGTCTAAGAGTATGCGCACACTCCCAACGCCCCCATGGCGACATGTTAGAAATTCCGGTTCATATTTGATTTACCCTCGTATATAACATTAAAGCATGTTGGTAACGCAATTTAGCGTGATGGCGATGCCAAACTCTCTCTCTTCTCAAAAAGCGTCCAACAATACTAATGTAATTTTCACTTTAAAAATGCGTGGTCGGCAGTACCTGTGCTCCACATATGATATATGTATGACAGTACTAATAAGATGTTGAACATTACTTGCAATAAATAAAAATAGTATATATAAAATATATAAATGTATTTCACCATCAATAAATATTTGATTCGTTTCCACCCGACTATAAGCATCCAACCACAAATATAAAAATGGTAGGTCAGTTTGTGAATAGCATAGGTTCGAACTACACTACGTAGACACTGCTACTTCCTAATTTTAAATTCTCACTTCTGTCGGCAGCCTCATGACTGCCAAATTTATTTCTTGCAAATGGGTGGTTTCAACTTAATTCATTATGAAATCGTGTAGTCGCTTGAGGAAGAATTAACGGCCAAGTTTAGTTTTTTTGTCAAGTTCGATTCGAAATTTATGCTAAAAATTTGCAACTTTATCGTTTGTTTCGCATGCAAATGCGAAAGCGACAAGTTGATGAATAAAGCTAAGACAGTTTAGCAGATTAAATTTCAAGTTCAACACTTCACAAAATCTCTCTAAGTAATTCTAAACAGAAGATGGAATCTAATTTATATTCAATCGCTTCGTCTGCTTCTCCTTGTCTTGGGCTTTTGCTTTATCACATCAGCGTGCCTTTTGTAGCATTTTTCAGGTATGCAACTCTGAATTTAGCAGAGTGAAGTGTAAATAAAATTTAGGGGCATTTGTTCTTAAAATATTCATATGTATACTGAATGAGTTAAATGATGAAGTTTGGCGTAATCCTGTTAATAAACTAATAATATTGTCCAGATCGGGGTGTGCAAAATTTGAAATATGAGAATGAGTAAATTTTAAATTCGGCGGGCCAAGTGTTAAACTCAAAGACATGTATGTGCACTTGTACAAAAACCAATAAAATTCGAATTCGGTTTTTAGGAAGTGGTATTTAAATATTTAATGTCTCCAAGATAAGGAGAGGTACTATGAGTATAAGGGAAATGACAGGATACAATCTACAGATTAGGTTAAATAGGAAAAACAATGAGCAATTAAAAGAATAACAAAATAACGCCTACAAATATTCGACTCCTTGCTGAGATGTTAAATTCAAACATATTCAGCGATCTTATAAACCATCTTAATCATTGCGAATACGTGAATGCACTTTAATTGGGACATTTTGTGGTATTAAAATTATGACGGTCGCAGTTCTATAAATGTTGCTAACTACTGTAAAAAATGTCATATTTGAAAATAGACAATTACTTCTTTTTTCAACTATAACACAATTTGGATAAGATTTGAAGATATATAAATGAAAAATGACTTAATTTGATCCATTGACTACTAACTGTACAATAACTGTGTGAGCCTGGCTCGCTCTTGGTGAGTTTTTTAATAACACCTACACCTGCTAGCAATTTGAAAGTATGCAAAAACTGTTTTTTTAATGAAACAATTTATAAGGCTTAGTAGGGTTTCGCAAAGTTATTAGATATATTCTCTTGAGACGATATTGCGTTTGCATTTAGTTGGAAACTCGCAGTCGCAGTCGACGTGAAAACACTGAATAACAGGGAAGATCAAAGTTCAACTAAACTTATGAAATCTCTATTGTGGAAATATGCATAAAACGCGGTTATTCTCCTCTCAAAAGCAGTGGGATAAATAGAAAACCAACACAGAAACAATAGGTTTTAAGTCTGAGGGTGCATTTCCAAAATTAAAATGTATCCAGCAGCTGAAGCTTTCTACGGTGTTTGCAATACCTGCAAAAATATCAAAATTAATAAACTGAATAAACAGTCTTGATTATTTGGTCAAGTTGACCTGCTCAATAGAGACATTCCTAATCAGCTATCCGCATCTTCTATTTTTTTGTGACAGACCTGTGAATATTCTGTTGATGCAAAATATCAAATGCAATTTTTTTTGGATGAGAGAGAAAGTAAAACAATAGTTTTAGAATATTTCAAAAATATACCCCTTGATAAGTCCTAAGCGCCAGCAAAATTAGAGAGTTCTTTAATGATGGGTAAATTAATAGAATGAACTTTGGGGAAAAGAACAAATTTTTAAAAATATCGGCGAATAATTTAAACAGAAAAACGATCTTTTCACAATTAGTAAAAATTAACAAAAGGAAAGTGTGCTTTAAGACCAAATTCGAAGTTTCTCTTTAAAATAAAAAATAAACATGAATAATTTCCTGAAATGTCGTGAAGAAAGTCACCATTCGAGATCAGAATCGAAATATTATAAATCAAATTATTTAGAAAAAATGCAGGTTTCCAAATTTAAAATGTTCTGCGCTTTTTAAAATGGTGGTACAAATTTCGAAAAAGTCCAAAATTCTTTAGAGAAAGTCGATATTTCAAGTTTAGGGCCTACATAATAGGGTTGCCTTTGCGGGTGAATTGAAATAAAAAATAAAAAAGTAATCGTCAACATTGAAGAAAAAGCCACAATATTTTAAAAACACACTTTGAAATTTTAACTTTACATGATCTTAATTTCAAATTGGTAATTTTATTAGGAAGATATCGAAATGTTTACGTAGAAAGTGAAAATTAAGAAAAAAATATTTTCCTTTGTAACATTTTAGAAAAAAAAGTTGAAATTTCAAGAACGAAGCCTAAAAGATAAAATTTTGGAAAAAAGTGAAATTGAAAAGTAGCAGTGTTGCTAGGAATTTGCTTTGAGAGAAAAGAAGGTTAAAACTTGTCAACTATTATTTTAAGAATTATTTCAAATTCCCGAGTACCCCTAATATTTTTTTTTAATTCTCAAGGGTCACTACTAATGTAAAAAAATTTGCTTCCAACTTGCATTTTACCATTAGAAGAAATGTTCTCTTGCTGAATAAATGCCCAACTCGACCATGATTGGCAGGGATTGTTCCATTATACGATAAGCTCTTAAGGGATACCGCTGATTGATGTAAGTTTTGTAACTTTTGAGAAAAAACGTACCTATTTTTCCAAAGATAACAATAATTAATGTAAAGGAAAAAATCTGGAAATTTTTACAAAAAGATCGACACTAGTTATTTCATGATTTAATTAAAAATTCGAAAAAAATCAATGCAATAAAAAAGGTGTTACTCATAAAAATATTTTGGGTTTAAATTGAAACTAAAATTTGAAGAAATTAAGAATCAACTTTTTTAGAATAGTCCACTTCTGAATTTAACATCATATAATGGATTTAAATAGAAAATTCGGGTTAAAAGGTGAAATTTTAAGAAAACGTAAAAATTTCTAAAAATGCAGGAATCCATAAAAGTAATATTATTAAAAAATAACTGTTGCCTTTAGTTTCGAGGAGAGTTAATATTTCGAGATTAGACTTCTTGATTTTAAATCCTTATTGACTCGTCCTAAAGTACACCAAATTCATTTAAACATCTTTCAAACTAAACTTACCATAAATAAAGCTAAAATGGATTAAGTGTGTTTCGAGTTTAAAGTTGAAATTTCAATGAAAATTCTATATTCGAAAATTGAAATACGGAACTTGTCCCCTGAAACCAAGGAAGATTAAAAAACACAACAAACCTTGCTCTAACGCGTTTCGACAGTCAAAATGCCATCTTCAGAGAAATAGAGATAGTATTTCTCTGAAGATGACAGCTTGGCTGTCAAAACGCGTTAGAGCAACGTTTTTTGTATTTTTTAATCTTTCTTGGTTTCGGGGGACAAGTTCTGTATTTCAATTTTTGAAAATAACCAAGAACCAGTCCGTTCCACCAAAAGCAATGTTCTACCAAAATTCTATATTTGAAAAAAAAGTATGCATTACGGGATCAAAGATAAAATTACGAAAGTAAAAACGTCAAAAACTGCAAACTAGAAATTTGGAAACAGCTGAAGATGAATAAAAAAATTCTCCAAGCCAATTTTCAATCAGTCCAACCATTCTAAAATGGCAACCTGATTATGCATTTAGACACCATAAGTAGGATGCAGAAACAAGAATAGATGGCAATGAACCACCTTCATAAACGAAAATAGGTTGCAATTTTAAGCAAAAATTTCGTTCGGTAACGAATTCCATAGTTTGGAATTTCTATAGATAAAAAAGTCTCCATAGACAGAAGTCCTCACTGTGTCAAATTGAATCGCAAAGAAATTTGCTGTTTTCTACTATCTTGCATGCCTTAGAAATCTTAGCCTTAAGAGGAGCAATCCTATTAGTTCCTGCGAGTATCTCTCATGAAAGTATCCGTGGAAAAGAGATAAGTCACCAACCATCCGGCTGTACTCTAATGTCTCTCAAAAGTATTGGTCAAATTCTCGTCATCCATTCGGCGAATCGCTCTTCTTTGAATTGAATCCAAAAGAGGTAAAATGTGCTTTGGAGTGGATCTCCAAACATAAGAACAGTATGCTAGTGTTGGCCTAACTTAAGCTTTGTACAGAGTGAGCAGCTGATGAGATGTGAAGTACCCTTTAGCTCTAAAAAGAAAGCCTAGCTTTTGAGAGGCGGACTTGGCAGTGGCGTGCACATAATCGTCTCAAGTAGTGTTGGAATAATTGAACGATTTTCAGAATCGAATACATTGAATTTGAATACTTTTGAGAATCGAATAAGTATTCGAATACAAAGAATCGAATTATGGGATAACCTAACCTAAATACCTACTACAAAAATTGTCTCGGCGGCCTATTCGAGGTATGTGGTGGCGAGATATGACTTTCGATTTCTCTACTTCCGTACCTATGCCCATAATTGGCAATTCCCTAATTGACTGTATTTAAATTTCTTAATATAAATAAATCTTGAAGTTTTAGAATTCACATACGTATCTTCAACTTTGATTGGATTCGCATATTGGCACTGTATTTCCAGATATTGTTAAATTTCATTATTAAAATTGAGATCCAGATTTTAAAAAGTACTTAAGCATTTCGTTATTTCATAATTTTATGAGAAGGATGAAGCAATAAATTAAAATTAGATACATACTCGAATGCATGAGTGTGCGAGCATAATGCGTAACCAACCATCCCGAATAAAAATGATCTCGAATAAAATACGCATTCAATAATGCATGTCTAAGATGTCGAATACAAGAATCGGGTACAGTATTCAACAACGGAGAAGTTAAGAATCGGAGGTATAGCGTATTCGGCGAATCGCTCTTCTTTGAATTGAATCCAAAAGAGGTAAAATGTGCTTTGGAGTGGATCTCCAAACATAAGAACAGTATGCTAGTGTTGGCCTAACTTAAGCTTTGTACAGAGTGAGCAGCTGATGAGATGTGAAGTACCCTTTAGCTCTAAAAAGAAAGCCTAGCTTTTGAGAGGCGGACTTGGCAGTGGCGTGCACATAATCGTCTCAAGAGAAGGTAGTGTTCGCATTTACTCATAGGATAGACAGATTAAATCCCGTCGGGAGGATTTTACCCATGATGAGTGTTTTTTTGCGTCATCGCATGACGTTTTCTTAGAGAAAACCGCGCCTGAGTTTTTAAGGCGTTGTTCGAAGTTTAAAGTTAAAATTCCAATGATATCTTCTATATTTGAGAAAAAGGTTTACATTACGAAATTAAAGGTGTAATTACGAAAGTAAAAAAGTCAAAAACTGCAGACAGCAGAGAAAGAGCTGGAGCCGAAATTGCCAAAATAAATGAAATCAAAATATCCAGATAATACAGAAATTTGAAAAAAGTTGACGATTTCTATTAAGGATCAGATCAAAGTCGATATTGTGAAAGAAAAATTTGCGAAAAATTGTGCATGAAGCTGACATATTAGAAAACAAAAGATTTAAAAATGGAATTATAAGAAGAAACATTAACTTTTAAAAAACTTAGAATTTATATGTATAAAGGTTTGAGTTTAATTTCCAAATTTTGAGATAAAAATCAAACTTTTACAATCTCTAGGAGACATCCTAGACATCTTAGACATAAGAAAATGGCAAATTTAGTCCATAATCTTATGTTATGTTTATAATTGTAGGTTACGACAATTTTATTTACGTCTCAAAATTACAAATTTTTCTAGAAATTTTTACTCATAAAAATAGCAGTTTTGAGAGGAAGGTCAAGATTCCACATTTTTTTTTTAAGTTTAATTCAACACATGAGGTCTATCATTCTGAAGGTGTTGATGAACCACCTTTAGATTTGAGTTAAGGCCCCAAACGTTACAAAACTGAATTTTAAATGAATTATTTGGAAAATATAAGGCATATTAGAATTTTCTCTGACCGTTAATGTCGGACTCCTTCGTACACCCTCCCCTTACGGACATCCGAACATGATGGTTGTTTATGTTCAAAATTTTTTGCACGAAAAAAGTGCATCATCTTTGTTTTTCACAATTACAAAAAATGGATTACAATAGAAGAGGATAAGGAGAATGGCAGGATGGGAAGAATAACAGGAACCGACCCACATGTCAGAGATGAAAACATGATGAAAGCATACTAATGCCACGTGGGATGATACAGCTTTGGAAAACTGAAAGTTCAAATCTACCACCTACTGTAGGTATATAATGATTAAAATTGTTGCTTTGAAACTGCTTCACTTTCTAAATTTCAAAAATCTACGAACACAAAATTACCCGATTTTAAGGACACGTTGAAAAAAGGTCATACTAGTTAATATTACTCTAGTTTCAAATGACGCAAGTCCAAGATCACATAATAACTTTAAAGTCATGTGAGAAAAAGAATCAAGATCGCCTTGATCAAAGCCATGTAAGCACAGGGATTTCAAAGTTAGGTAAGTCTAAGTTCACTCCTCTTGGTAAGCAAATATTGTATAAAAATATTCACCTTTTCCTTAAAATTTTGATAATATTAAAATTCAAAAGACCATGTTTTTTAAAAACTGGAATATCGACCCTTGCTTTCAAAATTTTTTACACTTATTGGATCTCAAAAGTCCGCGAGGACAAGTTTACGTAAGTCTAAAATAAAATGACGCAAGGCCAAGATCTCAGAATACATTCAAGTTCAAATGAGAACAATCATCAAGGTCGCCTGAGATCTCAGTTAAAGTTCAGATGAACTCAAAGTCACATGAATTCAAGATTAGACGAGGTTAAGAACATGTAAGTTCAAGATCACTTGATTTTGGGGGAAGAGACTGGTCCCTGATTACTTTCAAAAAATGATATACAAATTTTGTCCCCTCAAACCAAGAAATATTTAAAAAAGCACAACAATAGTTGCCCTAACGCGTTTTGATAGCTAAGCTATCATCTTCAGAGAGATATTAACACCTAATCCTAAAAAAATTGAAATACAAATCTTGTCCCCTGAAACCAAGAAAGATTAAAAAATACAACAGAGGTTGCTGTTTTTTAATCTTTTTTGGTTTCAGGGGACCAGATTTGTATTTCAATTTTTGAAGATAACCAAGGACCAGTCCGTTTCACCAAAACCTAATCGTAAAATTAACCCTTATATACTAAGAATATTCACTTCTTGCATAATCGATCGCGAACGAGCAAAATCAGTTGGGTTTAAGGCCATGTAATCTTAGAGTTAAAGGCGCGCAGGTTTAAAGTCACGTGTTCTCAAGTTCACGTAAGTTAGAGGTCATGTGGGCTTGAGGTCATGTAAGTTCAAGGTCACGTAAGCTTAAATCACGTGGGATCAACATCATGTGCAGGCAAGGTTGCGTTGCGTCAGTGAATTCAAGTTCACCTGAGTTCAGGATTACGTTAACTCAAGATCTCGTATGTTCAAGATCACATTAGCTGAAAATCACGTGAGTTCAAGTTCACGTAAACTGAATGTGACTTGAGTTGAAAGTTATGCTATCACGTGCTCACCTGAGCTAAAGTGAGGTTTACATCACGTAAGTGCAAGAGTCCATGGGCTTAAGGCCACTTAATCTCAGAGTCACATGCATTTGAGTTCACGTATATTTAAGGTCAGTTAAGTATAAACCCCATCTTAATACCCATTTTTTAAATATTAGCGATATTTCTAAGCAATAATTTACTGTTCAGAGTTTGAAGTGAAGAAAAGTTACCAACTTTTGCTTTGGTATCTCCTAATCTCTGAGCAATTCCAGATCAGCCGTTGGAATACATCGCCTCATACCTTTGTCACAAAGAAAGTGATCGACCCTTTCATTGAATCTGAATAGGCTGCTGCATTGGACAAATTTTTATTTGAAAAATATTCAGAATTTGTTGATTTTTTTCAATATTTTAGTTCTAAATTTTTAATATTGTTTCATAACTTTATGTTTTCTGGTGTTTTAACTTTAACTTAGACTTTTACACATTTTTAAGAAATGTCGTTTAAAAATTATATATATATATATATATATATATATATATTTTCAATAAATAATAGTGTAACGCCATGTAAATAGATAAAATAGGATTTAGAATAGAATTGTAGGATTTAGTAAATAAAAAAAGTTTCTAGAAGGATCTGATAAGAGGAAAGCGTTCCAGAAATTTCGTCAAACGATAAGCCTTATCTGCCGAAAAGTTCTGGAAGCCGGGGGCCGAAACTATAAAAGGCGGTCAGCTTTCCCTCGAGTCAGTCAGTTAGAAGTCAGTGTAGTTAGTGGGTTAGCAATTAGGAAATAATAAGTGAGTTACTATTCAGTTAAAGTGTGCCGAGTTAATTTGGTAATAATGTTGTGTAATTCACACGTGGTAATCTATTCGAACCGATAAAGCCCGTAACAATAGTATTTCCCGACATTAAATTTGTAGATTCATCATTACGAATCCAAAAATTTCAAAGATTTTTTTCGAAACGTTGACTCTTTTGGCTTTTTTCTTAAACTTAAAAAAAATGTCACTATTTCTTTTCGTGTTAAAATTATTTTATTTTAGATACTGCGACAGATTGTCCACTTAAAAGTGCACATAGAGCTTTAATAAATGTTTATAGATATATATTATTTGAAGTTGTTAAGACTCAATTAGCAAACGGAGAAAGCTACTCATAGGTTCGAGACTAGTAATTAGGGGCTATTAAGAAGATACGTAATTGTGGATTTGAGATTTGGAAGTATTGAGTATTTTAATATGACTAGAATACGAATTACATTCGTGTTCCAGTCGTACTAGAAGAAGAACCCAACAATTGCATGCTATAAATTACATTTATGTAAATAAATTCTTAGTTGCTCTTTTAAATAACACTTTACAAAATTCATGGTGTCTAATTGTGCAAATCGCTAACACGCAAGAATACTCTTACAATATTTCCAGAAATTAAATATAAAAGTATAAGAACTTCAATTTTATTGTAAAAATTTGAAGTTGAACCTAAATCCTTTGTTTTTCTCAATATTTCGATTAAAATCAAATAGTTATACTCAAAACTAGGGAACCCTGGAAAATGCGAGAACCTTTTTATGAATTTCATATTAGGCTTTTAACTCCCCAGGTCAGATAACCTAAATTAAATGTGTGGACATCACGAAAAGTGATGTAAATCATCTGACTAGATAATGCAAAGTTTGCGTATAACTGCAGAATTTTTTATGAAATAAATCCCCACGAGAATATCTCAAAAGTAGAACGGCAACATTATTCTATTATATTGGACACCTGTATCAGGTTTTCACCTCAATTAGTCGAATGTAAATATTTGAAAGTTTGCCCACCCGTTTAAATAATTTTTTACCGCGTCTGCCCTCGAAAGCTAAATCTGATATAAGGAAAATCGATTAATAAACAACGATGAATTATTAAAAGCAACATTAATGATGATGGCCGATAGCTGAATTGATTGGGCTTTATTCTTTTCTTCATTATACAAAGCAGCTTATAATTTACCTGAAATGTGCCTCCACACGGCAACTAATGGAACTTTTTCTGGGTTACCCTAATGAAAGCTACAATCTGTATTGGAGCGTTATAATGAAGCATAATAGGCAAGAATATTTCAAATTAATTGTAAAACAGATAATCATATTATATTTAATAACATTTTCGTGTATTAAATAATAAAATATTGTCATCATACATGGAAAAATCCCCAGTAATAATATGTATTCGATTTGAAAACTTCGTAAGCCGAAAATATGCTTTTCCCCATTTCCATGAGAATAGGTGCGAAACCATTTAGCGAACTTTTTAATTCACAAAGTGGGATAAAGTTGTCAAAATATTTGAATATAAATCCATTTTGGTGCGGAAGTGAGAAGGAATTAGGATGTGCTTGGCGCTCCCGCTTTTGAATTGTCTCAATAATTGAAGTTTGCGGAAGTTCCAGCACTATTAAGACCTTAACTTCAACACCAGACGTGGTAAACAAAAAACACATAACCCCCATAATGCAAAACTTGCCGCGATATCGCACCAAACTCTCACGGAGACGCCTTTCATTAGCTTCCCTTTCCTGATTTATATCTGCCATTGTTTCACCGTATTCCAGCCCCCTTTTTCAGAAAAAAGTCGATGAGTAAAAGCTTCGAGTTTTGTCACTAAAACGCATAACTGGATTTCGTTTTAAAAATAAAAACGCAAATAAGGAGCTACTTTGGTGAACGTTCCAAAGAAATTGCTGTATATATAATTAAATTGCTGTTAATATAATTTAATCGCCTAGTTTTTTGGAGCAACAAAAATATGTTGGTTGTCTTAAAAGTTATTATTGTTTTTCATAATCTTGTCCTCAAATTTGACATTTTTATATTTTTTTAAGAGAAAAATTTCTTAAAAGATAAGAAAGTCAGATATTTTAAAAAGACGCCTATATTTCGTTTGAGCGTAACAATTTTAAAAGAAAAATTAAATGAATTGTTAAAAAAAGTCCTCCAAATTTCTATTTTAATATGAAACTTTTAATTTGAACCTCGAAACTTTTGATTTCGAAGTTTTTTTTATAAATGTCGTATTTTTCTCAAAAGTTAGACTTTTAAATTAACCAGAAATGTCACAAACACAAATTTGATTTTTATACATTTTTAGAGGCTCCCGAAATATAAATCTTCATCACAAAATGGGACGTTTACGGATTGAAATTTCTAATTAAATATTTATAAAGATTAAGCAAAAAATGAAAATTTCGAAATAAAATTATAATTAGATGATTAAAAAAAATGTGTTTTTCCTAATCTTTCCAAAATAATCTTAAAAATATTGACTATATTTTTGGTTTTCTATAGAAATCCCAACGTTTGAACATTTTTTTAATGCAACTTGCAGAAGTTTTGGATTTAGAAAAACAAAAATTAAAGAAAAATTGAATATTCCATTTAAAGTCAAAATTTTGTAATTGAGAGTCAAAAAATCACCTTTATACTACCAAAAATAATTCGAAATTTTACGATTTTTTGGAATATCTTAGGTTTTTACAAAATAAATATAATTTAAAATTATAGGTTACCTAAAATGTAACCTTAATCCGAAAATTACATGGTGTTCTCTAAATTTCTAATTAACACTAATTTATTTTTTTCTTGAAAATACTAAAACTGTTTTATTTTCTATTACAATAATTCTCTTTTCAAAATTTCGACATTTTGTTAAAAATTTTAGAATAAAATTTTAACTTTCAACACCCTGTATCTCTTAAGTCAGCGACATTGGTGAAATGCATGTTGAACTCAAACGTAATATTTTGGTTCTAGTATCTCCAGTTCAGCGTTGGCCCATTCTTTGTAACCCATCCTGCATAACCTTAATTTTTTCTTTTGAACTAGAACTTTTTTCTCAGACTTTATATTTGAAAACTCGAGGATAGTTTGGTTATATTTTTTAATTTTATTTTCTGAATCTTAACTTTGCTTACTTTTCATTTTAAACATGTTTTGGATTCTTTTTATGATTTTAACCTTAAAATAAAAATTTTTATTAATTTCGAAATTGATTTTGTAAATTTTTACTAAAAAGATCTTTATTAAATTTTGATGCATTCTAGTTTTAACCCTGCATTCAAGTTTTAACCCTAATCCTAAAATGTTGATATATTTTAGAAATTTGAGGTCAAATCCGAAATCTGGCTCTTTTTCTTAAAATATTTTATTGAAACTCATTTTTTAAATGTTTCATCGTAATAAAACACTATCAGAGTTTCTTTTTAAATTACACATCTAAAATTGTAAATAATTTTTTCTGAATTTTTAGTTTTTTTTTTAATTTAGACTTTTTAAGAAACTTTTTAATTTAAACTTGAAAATTATAGATACAATACTTATTTTTAATATGTTAACTCTAAAACTGAAATTTCAAGTCCTAAACAACCGATCTACGAATTTCAAAATTCATGCAAAATTTGTCAAGAAATCCTATATTTTCTAAGGAAAGGATTTTGAATGTAAAATTTAATGTTTCTCTTCTTTTACGCAAAATATTTGAAAGAATTGGCCATAGAAAGAAGATTTCAATTTTAATTGAAGATTTCAAAAATTGAAATACAAATCTTGTCCCCTGAAACCAAGAAACATTAAAAAACACAACAAAAGGCTGCTCTAACGCGTTTTCATAAATAGCCAAACTATCATCTTCAGAGAGATTCAAGATGGTAGCGCGTTTCGATAGTAGCCAAGCTATCATCTTCAGAGCAATTGAAAGATGATATCTTGGCTATTGAAACGCATTAGAGCAACCTTTTTGTGTTTTTCTAATCTTTTTTGGTTTCAGAAGACAAGATTTGTATTTGAATTTTTGAAGATAACCAAGGACCAGGCCATTCCACCAAAATTATTGAAGAATAACAAAAAATTAAAATGTTTTCCAATTAAAGCTAAATTTTCTGATTTTTCCACCTGACACTAAATCTTCGAAAAAAGTTTAAGAAATGTCGTAATTGCAATGAAAAAAAACATGGAGGATTAAAGACGATAGTTTGAGATTGAGAGAAGCATTTTAAAAAACGGTTAAAAAAAGGACAGAAAAACTCTTGAGTTTGGGTTTCAAATTTCCAGATTAAGTCGAAATTTTGTTATATTTTATTTAAAAACCAAATATTTTAAATTTTTAATTAAAATCAAAATTTTGAGCCTACTTAATTGAATCATACTTTTGTTTCACTAATTTTGGAAGTAAAAAGAATATTTCAAACTTGCTTTAGATCTTAAAATTGTTGAGCAAATTGCTACCCAGAGGCCAAAATATAGATTTTGTTTAGAACTTTGGCCTTATTATTTAAAATATTGACCTTATTTTTAAAGCCTTGTCCTTCTTTGAAAAAAAAAATCCTTGGTTCTGGAACCTGGAAACTTTTTCTTGAAATTTCGAGTTTAAACGTTGTTTTTAAAACTTAAGCTCTCCAAATTAGGACATTTTTCTCAAATTCCCTGTTTATACAGTAAACTTAAAAATTTCAGAATATTTTTGGTATACATCGGATGTTTTCTCTCAATTTTAACTTGTTTTACTTTTTAATTTTCATTAAAAAATTGTATTTATCTAAAACATGTTAATTCAGAATTAGAATTTGAAGTAAAGTCTGGAATTTGTTTGCTAAAAATTTTACCTTTTTTTCCGAAAATCTCTGTTGACGACTTCCTTATTTTTTTCTATTTTGCGGTCAAATTTTTTAAATTATTTTCGTAATCTTTTAACTTTAAAATCAAAATTTCAACTTTAAAAAAAAAATTAATTTGATTTTCAAATTTCTAAAAATTGAAATACAGAACTTGTCCCCTGAAACCAAGAAAAATTAAAAAACACAACAAATGTTGCTCTAACGCGTTTCGACAGCCACGCTGTCATATTTAGAGAGATACATCAAATTTCTCATTTTAATGTCAAAAGGACGACTAATCGATACATAAATTTGAAAAATATATTAGAACCGCGAGGGAGGTGCAAAGTAGACATCTGCTGCATCCAGAGACTAGCTGCATCCCTGGAAAAAAATCAACAGAACAAATTAAAAGAAAAAAATGTTTGTCCTAAAAGTCACTATTTGAATAAAACTTCTGACCTGCATATTCAAATACTCACTAATTTGAGTTTTTTAAAAATTTTACAATTGACAAAACGTACGTTCTTCAACAAGATTGAATCTTTTATCATACTTCGACGTAAATTTGAAAAAATTAAAGACGTCCAAATTTTTAGAAAATAGCCAATTTTAGGTCACTAGAAAAAGACCAATTTGAGAAAAACTTGAAAATTTTAAAAGCATATCAAAATATTTACGCTTTCATTTGACATTATCTGGAAATTTCTAGAAAAAATCCCAAAATATTTTTTTAAGTTAAAGTTGTCCATATTTTAGGAAAATGAAAGAATTGCGCCAAAGTTGTCAACCTTTCGAGCAAAATACGAATTTCTAATCAAGGTCTTTTCCTATAGCAAATCAAATTTTGAAGAAAACAAGTCATTTTGGAAATAAAGTTAAAATTTCGAAAAGTAGGCCCAGTTTAGGAATAAATATTTTGAGAAAAAAGGCAGTAAATTGTAACAAATCCAAAAGTTTAAAAAAGCACATCAAATTTTCTTAAGAGAGACGAATTTTGAAAAAATCAAAATTTGAGAATAAAGTTAAATTTAAGAAAAGACGAATTTTAAGTATAAAACAAAATTTATTAAAAAAAACGCATTTTTAGCGCCTATAAAAATATCTAAATTTAAGAAAATCTTTAAAGTTTTTGGAAGGAAAATACTACTAACTTGGAAAAAAATTTAAAATTTTATGCGAAAAGGGAATTTAATATAAAAAAGTTAATTTTAAGAAAAAATGAAATAATACCTAATTTCGAAAGAAAAACTAATTTTGAGATTATCTCAAGATTTGGAGCAAAACCACGGTCTTTAAAAGATTGTCGATATTTTCCAAAGAAAGTCACATGTTAAGAAATAAGTTAAATTTTGAGAATAAAGTCAGTTATTGGAAAATAAAACAAAGATTGAGAAATGAAATAGAAAATAAAAAAAGGAATTTGGATAGAATAACTTGAATTTGCAGCAACATGAAAGTTCGAAATTTGAGAAATTTTGACAGAGACGAATTCTGAGAAACAATTCGAAATTTCTAAGAAGTTGCATTAGGAAAAAGTGTGTATCTTTGAAGAAAAAGCACGCTCTTTAAAAGATCGTCGATATTCTTCAAACAAAGTCACATGTTCAGAGTGAAGTCAAATTTTGAAAATAAAGTCAGACTTTGGAGAACAAGACAGATTGAAAAATTAAATGGAAATTAGAAAGATGAATTTTGATAGAAAAAGTGAAAGGTTCAGAAACATGGAATTTCGAAATTTGAGAAATTTTGAAAAAAATAACCAATTTTAAGAAACAATTTAAAATTTTTAATGAGTTGTATTAGAAAAAAGTCTAAATTGTCAGAAAACCCAAATTTTAAGAGAAATTAAGAAGAATTTTGAAAAAAAAAGACAAATTACGAAAGAAGGATGAACTTTCAAAAAAAACGCCAAAATTTGCAGAAAATAAGTTAAAAAAGGCAGATTTTAAAAGAATATATTTAAAAGGTTATTTCGAAAAAATGCAAATAAAAGTAATTTTGAGATTATCTCAAGCTTTGAAGGAAAAGCACGCTCTTTAAAAGATCGTCGATATTTTCCAAAGAAAGTCACATGTTCAGAATAAAGTCAAACTTTGAGAATAAAGTCAGACTTTGAAAAACAAGACAGAAATCAATAAATTAAATAAAAATGAACAAGACGAATTTGGATAGGAAAAACCGAAATTTGCCAGAAATATGACAGTTCGAAATTTGAGAAATTTTGAGAAAAAAGGACAAATTTTAAGAAACAGTTCAAAATTTCCAAGAAGTTGTATTAGGAAAAGGTCTGAAATCGTCAAAAAACCTTGTATTTAAGAAAAATTAGAAAGAATTTGAAAAAAGAGACAAATTACGAAAGAAAGATTAAATTTTCAAGGAAAATGCCGAAATTAGCAGAAAAAAATCAAAAAAGGGCAAATTTTGAAGGAATAGATTCAAAAGAATATTTTTAAAGAATAGATTCAGAAGATTATTTCAAAAAAATGGCGATTTCTCAAGAATCAAATTGATTAAGATTTTTTAAAAAAATCCACAAAAGCCGGGTTTTTTAATAATGGCGAAATTTGTAAAAAAAAGACACATTTTGAAAAAAGTCGAGATTGAGAGGTTATACAGAAGATGGTAAGCAAGCCAAAAGTCGAATGTTGAGAATAGTGGAAAGTAAAAAAAAAACAAATTTAAATTCAAAATTTACATTTACCTAATGCTTTTTCTAGGTCAGTTCTGTATTGGTAGAAGGCATGACACACGAGAGCTGATGACAACATTTTAAAAATTTAATTAAGCCATTTATTAACGCTTTTTTTAATCTAGGCGATAAGTCGGGAAAAAGGATAAAATAGATAAAAATAATATAGTAAGTTAGATTTTCAACATTCTTGTTGTATTCGATTTTTCCGATGACCCAAGGATAGTCGCTTAATCCCCCTTCACCCCCTAATCTTGAAAACAATCCTCTAAATGAAGCGTTTCGTTAAGAAATTTCTAAAGTCAGGAAAATTAACACAAATCGCCTCAGAGATGCATCCTAGGAGGTTCCTTGGGTCGCAGATCACAAATCCGTGGTTGGTCTTTCCGGAAAAATCATTGCTTGTATGTATTAAAATTTTTGCTCCAAACGGTGTCCTAGGGGTTTTCAGGGTCGCTGATTAAGAATCCGAGATCTGTTTTTCCGAAAAATTTATTTTCCAGTCGGAAAATCATCAAAATTTTTTGATATCCTAGTAAGCTTGTTGGGGTTTTGAGACAATATGATGAACCTTTTTTTTTAAATTTGTGTCTTAGGATTTTTTTTGGGTCACTGATCAATAATCCGAGGCCTGCTTTTCTGAAAAACTCATTTTCCGGTCCGAAAATCAAGAATATTTCCCATTTTAACTGTTTTAAGACAGTGTAGTAAAATGTTTACTTGAAACGGTGTCCTAGGAGTTATCGGGCCAAATTTTCTTGATTTTCCGACCGAAAAATAAGTTTTTTAAAAACAGACCTTAAATTCTTAATAAGCGACCCCGAAAACTCCCTAGGACACCATTTCGAGTAAAAATTTTACTACATTGTCTCAAAACACTTAAAATGGAAAATTTTCTTGGTTTTTCGACAGGAAAATGAGTTTTTCGGAAAGCATGCCTCGGATTCTTGACCAGCGACTCAAAAAAATCCCTTAGACACAATTTCGAAAAAACGGTTCATCATATTTTCCCAAAACCTCAACAAGCTTACTAGGATATTAAAAAATGTTAATGATTTTCCGACCGGGAAATGAGTTGTTTGGAAAAACAGATCTCGAATTCTTAATCAGCGACCTCGAAAACCTCTAGGACACCGTCTCGAGTAAATATTTTACTACATAAAAGCAATGAGTTTTCCGGGAAAACCAACCACGGATTTCTGATCAGCGACCCAAATAACTACTAGGATGCATTTCCGAGGCAATTTGCGTTAGTTTTTCCGACTTTCAAAATTTCTTAGCGAAACGCTTCATTTGATGGATTGTTTTCAAGATTAAGGTGTGAAGGAGGGTCGAGCGATTTCCTCTTAGTAGCAGTGAATGATCCTTGGTTCATCAGAAATCGAATTCAAAAAGAATTTTGAAAATCTAACCTACTATATTATTTTTATCTATTTCCCGGCTTATTGCCTGGATTAATTTTTAAGAATAATGCATCAAACATCCATCCTTTAGCCTGAAAAAAACCTCTAAATACATAAATGTTTTGAACCATTCTCAATATTTGAAGGATTGCTGTTTCAACCCTTTTCATCGTTAATGTCCGCCCGTGGGGCCAAAAAAAGATTCGAGTACTTAAAAAATCCCCATTTATCCTTAATCTCTAACACGGCTGGCAATAGCTTTTTATCATCTTTTAAAATTTATGAGGACGGTGGAGCAGCGGCGCAGAATGTGATATGTTTTTAATTAAAATGAACTTTTGTAAGCCTTTGTTATTTTTATCTTCTAAGTGAATAATGATTACGGTTTCATTAAAATATTTTACAGTCAGATGAAAATTGTGGGAATATCCTTCATTTCACTTTGCACTAATGCAAAATAATGTGTTTCGTTTTTAATTAATGCCGCTGTTATTTTAAATTTTAATTTTGTGTTTGCGCAAAACCGCTTCGGCAGATGAAAGTTTACGTGATTAATTTCAATGGTTGTTCTGCCAACTCAGACGCTTTGTTCCTTCTTACCCCTTTTTTATTATTAAAGACTAATTTTCTTAAGATTCTGAAGCTGTATAAGTGCTTTGCTCGGAATAATGAGCAAGGAGCGTCGTCGTTTTAAAAAATAAATAAAGTTCTGTATTATAAGCCTCCGAAATTGCTCTTATTGTTTTTAATTGCTGACCGCTGCAAAGAAAGCAAATTAAAATGCATTGTTCGCTGCTGAGCTGATTCCTATATTTCAGGAATCGAGACATTGTCTGGGTTTTTTAATACAATCAGCGATGTATTGTACAACAACGACGTAATTCAATATTACAAAGAGAATAATCGTATTACAAAACAAACTCTTACTGATTCAAATCATTAATTTTTTTTAATTTGGATAAAATTACATTAAATTTTTCTAGATAGAGGTTTTATTATTATGGCATTTTACGTATGAGATTTTAAAATAGGAAAAAAATCAACCCTTACACTCTCTCTAACAGGGCGCTTTGTATTTGCAGAAAACTATTACTTTTGTTTACAATTTCATAGGTCAACAGATGATTATCACGCTATCACGTCCCCTTCTACTTAGCGGCATATTGTGCATATTTCCACACCCTTGAAACTAATAAGAAAATAATTGTATTTTAGCATTTTAGTTTTTTAATCAACCGGTCTGACAAAAATAAATAATTCTGTCTCACAAAAACTAAAACAGGAATCCTAAAAAATTGAATACACGACGTAACGGCAAAATTAATGTTCAATGCTCAATAACAACCGAATTATTTAATTTCGCAGTGAATTAACCATTTGTCAGCGGCTTGTTGCTTATGAAAAAATATGCCATTGATGAAATTTTAAACAATGCTCAAATATTAAGTTGCTCAGGTCAGGTACAGTGTACTTGCAGCCATTGACGTTTCTGAAAAAAAAAAGATGATTGGTTGTCGTGCTTCGAGAAATTTCCGTTTACATCTTCCGTTTCCCTTATAGATTTACAAAATTAAAAATGTTTGTAATGTTGTTTAAAAATATTTTTCAAGTACTAGCCATTTTCAAAACATTTGTCTCAATTTCACAGTAACTTTCTTCTGCAATTCGTTATCAGTTATAGGGCGAATTTTATGCAAAAATGCGTAACACTTTTTCTTGGAAATGTAGCATGTTTTTATATAGCATATATAATATAAAGATTGTTTTGTTTTCCCCTTGATTACCGATTACCAATTGTGGAGCAACTTCTGTATCATCTAGTGATGTTGAAGTCACCTGGAATAACGTAAATATACCTTTACAAAATTTGGAAGTTATGACGCAATTGTGAATCCTTCGAATAACTTTTACGGAAACATTATTGAAATTTTATTTCTTAGCCATCGAATGAACTTAATGTTGGTCAAACTTGAACAATCTGCAAAAATATGGCTTGAGGGAGATTTCCCTTTTCATTATTTCGATAATCCTTCAACAACTCAATCTCTTTACAAAGTTATCGAATAAAATCCAGCTTTTTTTTCTCGCATGTTGAGAGCCGTCCTACCTTTTATACTTTTCAATTTCCCAAAGAAAAAAGCACCAAGTGCGTATACAGAGAGGGGAGAAACGCGAAATAAACCTCAGCTAAGGTTTATTGTTGAATTCGACGGAAATAAGTTAGCTATCGCGTATGAACTTTGAGCGTGACTTCTTTCACGACGTCGAACTGCTGCTGGCAACTTCTCGCTGTGTGTGATTTTCATACATTCGCACACAATTCTTTCTTCTTTCATATTATATTCGAAACTCTTGTTAATCGCAGTCGAGTAGGTCTCAATATAATGTTTTATTCGAAGCAGATCTGAAAAGTGTTTTATTGGAGCAAGAAATTAGATTACGATTGAGTCGTCTTAGAATTTTTCCACGTAGAGTAATCGATTTGAAAGTAATTGAATTCATGGGTAATAATTGTAAATAGTTGACAAAACCAAAAGTGCAGCATTCGGAAGTTAAACTAACTCGAATTTTTTCTAGAAATTAATAAAACTTGAAATTTCAACAAAAATTACCCAGTTAAGTCAAATTTTCTTAAATTAATTTCGAGTTTAAACTCGGCCATTTTCTGGACGATTAAACTTTTTCCAAGATTAGTTTTTCCACAAATTTTGGGCTTTTTGCAATTTTACATTTAATCACATAATTTGTAGGTTCAAATTGTCTTATTAAATTTTGATTATTTGTCGAAATCTTGACTTGAAACTCTAAATTTCTATAGCTTGTTGACGTTTTGCGTAATTTCAAGACAAGTTTTTCTACAAACTTCCCATTTTTTGTAATTGGGATGTTTTGTACAAAGTGACCCAAGTTAATTCATAGATATACAAAGAAAATTAATAAAGAAGTCTTATTTGTAATACGGTAGAGCCCGGTGAGCAAAATGTTGAATTCGGTAAAAGCAAACAACTAAAAAAGGCATTAAATAGGTAAAATACTCTGAAAAGGGGCATTAAAAGGTCAAGATCACAATTAACGCGAAAAACATTTGTTGACCATTTTAAATATTATTTTGTTTCTAACTACAAATTTGAGCATCTTCGCCAGAATAAATAGTTCTTTTCTGCGTCAACAGAATCTAATCTTCAATTTCCAAATTCCTTTAGTCAATAACCAGCTTTCTAGCCGTGGGTGTTCCTAGATGTTTAGCCGCCTCCGTGTCCAGCAGAATTCGGTCACCATATTTTTTTTTTTTTTGATGAATAACGTACGCAGGGCTTTAGTCAGGAATTTTACAAAAGGAGTTTAAAGAACAATTGAAAGTACAAACTTCGAATTGTAAGAAAAATGTACCAAATTTCTAAACAGCTTAAAGTAGAAGGGATTTTAATAAGTTTCGAAAATACATATAACGCCAAAAGTTTCACCAAATACAAAATTTTGAGTTTTTTAGCGAACAATTAGGAAAAAAAAGTGAAAATTTAAATAAAAAGTTTGACAAAAAAATTCGAAAGCTTATATGAATGATAAACTTTCGACTTTACCATCAAAATTCGTTAGCGAAGCAAAATTAGGAATTGTTAAAGGAAATAAAGATCCTTAAGCTTAAACTCAAAATTTTGAAACACAACTCAAAATTTCGTCATTAGAGTCGAAATTTCGAAATAAAATTAAAATCTCTGAGGCGAAAAAACGAGATTAAAGTCATAATTTTAGAAAAAAGGGTGAAAATTCGACCAAAATAATAATCTTTCAGTAGTCTGAAAATCCCAATAAAAGGCAACATTTTTGGATGGAAATTTTACAATAAATCAACATATCCATAAAATAGCAAACCTTTGAAGTTTTTAGTTGAATTTTCAAGAAAATAAGTAAAAATTAAAAGACTAAATGTTTAGTAAAAGACAAATAAAAAAAATCTACTTTTAGAAAACTATTTTTATTATTAATGGATTTTCATGTTTCAAGTCAAAATGATAAAATAAAACAATCAGTTTTTAAGTATAGAATAAAATATTTTAAGAAAAAAATCAACTTTTCAAGATTAAAGTAAATCTTTTGACATTTAAATGCCAAGATTACGAATTTAGGTTCAAAATTTTTCGAAAAAAGTAAAAAGTTCGCGATTAAGGCAGAAATTTTGGAAAACCCTGTTAAAATTAAAAAGTTTTTACACAAAAAAAAGTTTACTATTTCCAAATAAAAATATTTTTTAAATCTCGGAGTTTATTCTCGAATTTTCACGGTAAATTTTAAAATTTTTACTTTCAACTCAAATTGAAATTTTACCCCATATTTTGACCTTTAAATCTGAGATTGCTCTTGACTAGAAGTAGACAAAATTTTAGGACTAAAAGTCGAAAATTCGAGAAAAAATCCAACAATTCCAATTCAGGGTTAACTTTGATTTTTTTTTAAATAATTCAAACATTTCTGAAAATTCCTTTTTTTATATTCAAAATTTTCATTTAACGTTTTAAAATGAATAAAAAATGTAAATTGTTTACTTTAAAAATTTCAAGCTTAAGCTTCGTATTTTGAGAAAAGATTTAAATTTTAAGAAAAACTCAAAATTTATATAAACGATCTTTCCAAAACGAGAAAAATTTGAATTTTGTGATAATATTTTACAATTTTTAAATTTAAAAGTTTAAGGTTTATATTTGATCAATTTTTTCCTAGGAATTCATTCTATAAAATTGATCTAAAATGTAGAGTTACCTTTAAATTTCGTCTGAACATATTTTAACTGAAAAATTTAAAATTAGGATTTTTTTTATAACTTTAGCCAGTTTAATTCGAAATTTTTAATTTTTTCGTAAAATTTTAACTTCATAATAAAAACAGTCGATTTTTTGTTATGAAGTTGATTTGTTTTATATGTACATTTTGATTCTAAAAATTTGACTTTTTTCCCAAAATTTCGATTTTCCAGTGAAGTTTCAGAAAAAAATTTGCAGTTTCTAATTCAATATTGAAATGTCTATCTCAGTTACAAAATGTTGACTTTAATATTTTTTTTTACTTTGAATTAAATTTTGGCTCCAAATTAATATTTTTAAAAAAACTTGAATTCAAAATCTTTTTGCAAGTTTTCGAATTTAAATTGCTAAAATTGAAGTAAATATTTGGAAAAAAATTTATTAATAATTTTAGTTTTTTTTCAAAATCTTTCCATTTGCATTGGTTCAAAATTCAGTATTCTTCAAATATTTTGACTTTTCCTTCCATTTTGAGAAAACAGTACCTAAAGGTTCCAAGACACCTCATTGTTATTTTAAATTTTACCATCAATTTTCATAGTTTTTCTTCTTTTTGAAAATTTTGACCTTCAAATCCTTTTTCCAAAAATTAGGACATGTTTACTCTAGAGACAGTAATTCTAAATGTCAATTTATTTCTAAAATATCGAATTTAAAAAACTGTGAATTTTGACTTCGAATAGGGAGGTTTGTTAAGAATTAACATATTTTGCTTTTATTGAATGTTCAAAATTTGTAAAAAAGTTGATATTTTGAGATATTGTTATTGATAAATTCAGTTTGTGTTTTTTAAGTTTAAACTCACTCGTAATTAAACTTTTTCTAAAACAACTTTGTCTCCGTTAAATCTAGACGTTTCTGAACATTTTGAATTAAAATTCCAAATTAAACAAATTTAAGATTAAGTTTAGAATTTTGATATATGACATTTTTTACAAAAATTTTCACGAAACTTTCAGGTTTCTAGAAAGAGTCAAAGTTAAAAAAGATAATTGTTGGTTGAAAGTAAAAACCAAAATTTTAAACTTCGAATTTTTATAAAAAAATTAAAAATATAGAAATACTCCGAACTTAACAGAATATTCAATTCAAACCTAAAATTTCCAAAAATGGTCCAAATTTTAAGATCTCAGATAAGACTCAAAAAAACAATGATAAATGACTTTACAGCAAAGGCTTTTATTTCAAAATTCTAGAGAATGAGATGCATTTCGACATTGCAAATTCGGATAGCAGTCAATAATACCTCTAAAAAAACATTGAAATTTTAAGATTGCTCAAAAGTAAAATCGAAAGGAACGAAGTTGTAATCAGTTAGACTAAGAGGTGGACGCAGAGGAAACTTAAAATTAAAAAGCATAAAAAACACCTAATTTTTTCAGAATTTAGAAAGAATATCCAAATTCCAAATGTTTGGGGCAAGCTTTAAATCTGGATCTGGAAGTATTTTTCTCACACAAGTTCATTTACACAAGACGGTTCGAAGAAAATTTTAGAAAAGGAATCTCCTTCGGCTAATTTTCTCATTTTACCTTGACATCAATTTTTACTCATAAATTAAATTAGGATAAATAGGGAACATATGTAGTTCAACTGTCCTCCGTCACAATAGCAATGCAAAATTTAGAGGGGACTGGGTGTGTCATAAGGATAATTGATGTTAAATTACTTTTTTTGTAAATTTAGACTAAAAGTTTTTTTTTGTTATTATGATTGAGTAATTTATTATTTTATTGTTATATTTCATAAAGTACATATTTATGCTTGAACTTATTAGAAGTGTTCATAAATATTTAACTCTATTAACGATAAATACAACAACAGATATTAAAAATTCCACTATGTTTCTATAAGTATTTACTTTGACCGGACCTGTACCTACCAGTAGTTTGTTTAGCCGCTGTTATGCTAACAAGCTCCATGGATCACAGACTTCTACCAATATTCCGCCTAATTCGAATTTTAATTCAAAACCTCAATTAGAGGTGCGTTCAGAAAATCAAGTTGCTCGTTCATAAGTGCAAATTGACCTAATTATCATATCAAATATTTATAGAAGAATCGCAGAATTTTTAATATATGTTGTTGTATTTATCGTTAATAGAATTCAGTTGTTATAAACAATGAAGAATTCCACAAAGTAAAGGTTTAAAATGTCAATTATCTTTAGAAGTGGAAATGTAGTGGGGAAAACAGTAGAAACGAATAAACAGGCACCTTTTGAAATAGATCCAAATTATGTATAAAAAGACAAAGAACAATCAAAATTGAAATTAAGGCAATAACGCTAGTAAAATGCCGAAAAAGGTAAAAACGTATAATTAGCCTCTAATTAATTAGGTAATAAGAATATGAAATATTAGTGGCAGCTACTAAATAGAAGAAGTATTGTACATAGGTTAGTGTTGTACCATCAACGGTTTTACTTACACATATTCAATGTTGTGAGTAAAATATACTGAAAATCAGGAGATGCCTAAATGTATTGGTTGAGCTACTTTTGCATTAGATGCCTCAATTTCAACATTAATCCCAAACTAGAGCACTGAACTAAACACTCTAGTTTTAATGGATCTTTTGGTCTGTCCAACATATGTCCAACAATTGTTTTTATCATATGTTGGAGACACCAAGAGATCCATGAAAACTAGACTTAAAGAACATATCGCTTATTTTAGATACAATAGAGAAGAAAAAATCAAGTGTCGCCCAACATATGATAAGTGCAGGACACAAAATTAATATTAAAAATTTAAATTTGTTAATATCAGTTCCAAATGACAGGGAACTAGATGCATACGAAACAATTTGCATCAACCAGAGGCCAGGTACCCTTAACGAACATAAAGGAACATTGGCGGCGTCCAGTTTATTGAATTTTATTTGTGGCAGGTCAAAATTGCATGCACCAGATGTGTAAAACAATTAGAAATAGGAAAGAAACCAAAAGACCGCCAGTATCGATTTGAATAACAATGCAGATGATGTCGGTACTTCTTTTGCTAATTAATTAAGATTAGTGCACTTGAAAATGCCAGTTCTGCTGGCCAAATACGTATCACGTAATTATTTGTTTAATTGTCGCTGCTGGTAAAGGGCTAAAACCTTCTATAAAATTAATCTTAAAATTATATTCAAATGATAAGAGTCGTTATTTGAAGTATTTGGGCTTTGTTGATTTGACTGGGGAGTTATCATCGGAGGGTCTAAGAGTGTCAATATTCATGGTTGACCGGAAGTTTTGCCATATGTGAAGAGCGCAATGGCACGATATTTACACCCATTCGCGAGCAGCCTCGCTTATATGTCCGTACAATAGCGGAACTTGGTAAAAGCCACCCTAGCTTCCGAAACTATGGCAACAGCCCCACCTTTTTTTATTTAAATAGGGCTAGTTATTTGTATTTATTTATGTTTACCATATAACATCAGTAATTAATGCCTATATTATTAGTACACAATGTTTACTCTGTTGATCAGGAAAGAATGTGCAATTTTTACGACCACCAACAGTTTTTAAATAATATACTAATATAATAATAATAGCAAAAGTTTATAAATTACTACAATCGTTAACGATCTTGTGTCAAAGGAATATTACTATGCAAAACATACTTCGACCATATAGCTCAGTATAAAATAAAAAGAAAAATATAGCACTAATCTAATTCATTTTTTTCCGCTTAAAATGGTTTCTAAATTCATACCAAATAGTATTCCACGTTTTACATCGGCTTGAAGCTTACCGAAACTATTTCCAAGTCTCGTAAATTTTCCCTAAAGATGCTGAAAATTTAAAAGAGTTCATACGTTGCAAGATTTTAAACCTGCATCTAGCGAAGGAAAATATGGTTTTCGGTCCGCTATGTAACTTCCATTTTATTTTCACGTTTAGAGCGGATCCCGAATGCCTTGAAACCTTGAGTAAATGTGAACGAACGTAGAATAACACATTGGGAATTCGACAGCTTCTGAGAAAATTCCACTAACTTTAGGGGGATTTCGCAGCAAACACAAATATGGTGAAATCATTGGCATTTTTATTTTTCGATAAATATTGTCAATGGAAATATATCGTACACATTTCCACAGATAATATTTGCGGAGTACATTTTGCAGAGACTTTGTTTTTCAGTGTTATAATTTTTAAATAATTGACATTTGTAACCCTTACTTTGTGGAATTCTTCAATATTCATAACTATCAAAGTTTATTAACGATTACAACAATAAAATATATTAACATTTCCACGATGTTTCTATAAACCTCACCGGACCTGGCTTCGAAACCAGGTCTGGTCATAGCAAATATTTATAGAAACATCGTAGAGTTTTTAATATATGTTGTTTTAATCGTTAATAAAGTTTAATAGTTATAAGTTATGATTTTTGTTAATTTGTTTCTAGAAGCGCCATTCTAGTTAAAACACATTTTGGCATGTGCAATAAGTGTGTGTGTTAGATGAAATTTTGTGGTTTAATAGAAAGTAAATTAACACTTTATGTAACAAAATTGGCAAAATTATTACAATGTTGTATGTAGATACTTTTTTGTTTAATTCATGATTTGGTAAAGTTATTATACTTTACCAGAATTGTAATGAAATGTCCTAACATTTAAAATTTTTAATTACACCTATTTCCACTTTAAACTAGATTATTTCTAATAACCCCTATAGGACCAAATGTAACGTGTTAGAGAATACAACAGATTTCACAAAAGAAAATAAATTCTTCTCAATATTATTTTTACCAAAGTTTCGACATTTCCAAGGTTTATCGATTTTATTATTCATTATTGCGAACTTCACGTATAGCCAACTGCTTAAATCAGTCCCTTGAGGTTCGCTATAAGTAAAGATGGCTGTAGTTTAAGGTGCGAAACCCTATCTGCACGCGTCGGACTAGTGTTTAACTTTTTTTTGTAATTTTGGTGGCATCATGTTCTTGGCTTTTTAAAGATCAAATACGGCTGTTGGAGTACTAAGGAAGATTTGAAAAATCATTTCAGTTCGTCAGTAAGTGTCGCAAATAATGCATTATTAAAATTATACCGGCGCATCCACCATAAGATCGGGAAGGTTTTATTCGGCAATTATGATAGTTCTCGGGCGCCCTACCGACCATTAGATGATGATTCTTGGTTTTTACAATAAAAAAAATATGGCAATCAGTTTCTGATATTTAAAGTAAATCCTTCGGAATATTACTGGTAAAAGTTACTAGATGTCATGGGAAAACTTTAAGTGATGCTTGTGCAAAAAGACTTTCAACATATAAAAGGATGCAGAAATAAGAACAAGTTTATTTGAATTATTTGTGTATCAAAGTTCATAATTTAATAAATTTAACGTAATGAGAGAATTTAATGTCATATGTGCGATTAAGGTTATCTGACTCTCATAGAGTTGCAGAATAGTCTCGTGGTGTTCCTAGATAAGGTAAAACCGAGCATCTAGAAAATATGACGATTTTACAAGTGCTAAAACCTGTTAAATTGGATCAGGAAGGAGCATAACCGTTTCAAGATAAGGATAAGTTGCAACAAGAAAAGCAGTTAGGCGACCTGCGAGACCAATAAACACTTAGTAGAAGGTAGTACGGTGGCTGGTTGGGACGTGCATGTGCCATCAAGACGATAGAATGTAAACTAAAGCAGGATATCATCATACCGCGCCATTAGGCGGTGCAGAATTTCATAATTCGACCAAATAGACACGTAATCCTCGTCGCGCGGCTTCGATTAAACTTATACATGCACACAACATTGCTTTTCGGCGACGATGCACGTAACTCGGCGCATAAAAACGGAAATTAGACGCTAATACCTATTCCCACTCTTACTTTCCTTCCTTTGTTGCGGATATGGCTTCGCAAATAGCATTCATTTTTCAGCGAAGCCGTCAAGCATACTTAACCGCAAATAACAAAGGAGAGGAGAAAAAAGTGTTGGGAAATAAAACGAATTGCCGGCTGTCGAGTGGACAAGCTCCAATCACTTACACTCGGAAGAATTTAGCTAAAAACAAGGCAAGGAACATTTGCACAAACGAGGTAATAGGTTAACCCTCAAATTTAGCAGAATAAGTTAGTGTCTTACTTAAAAATGTGAACTGTGGTATACTCCAAAAACGATTTTTGAGTTATTGCCCTGGAAGCACACAAGCAATAATTACCAATATTAACAGGGGCCTTCCTACTGGTGGTTGTGGTGCGTCCAAATTTGACCTCCATAAAAGTTGTAATTCACTAATGACATAAATAAATTTTCGAAATATTCATTTTTTTTATCTGAACAGAACCGCAAGGACGATATTTTAAGTTACTACAATGTCATATTCATTTTCTCCCCAATCTTTATACATGTATGTAGTCAGAGAGCTAATCTGGCTTCATCTGCCTCCGAGATCTCCAGTATATAACAGTAATATGCCAGAATAGAATTGCATTTAGACCTTCTGTAGATAATTTGAGTTTTTTACAAACTTAGATTTTAAATTCGTAACTTCTTTCCAAAAATTAAAAATTGACAGTTAACCATTTGGATTTTTCTATATTGAATTTAGCTTTTTTTTTGAAATACCAATTTAAATTTCAAAAATTCGATGTTTTTCAGTCAATTTCGGATGAAACCAATGCCACATATAACGAAAGACCGTTTATAACACATAAAATTATGGTTCAAAGCTCCATAAGAAAGCATGCATTCCTTGTTCGCTTATAACGAACACCCGCTATAACGAACTACGAGGGTAAATTAAATATGAACCAAAATATCTCTCATGTCGCCCTGAGGGCGTCAGGAGCCTGCGCATACTCTTAGACATATTAGGTGGGGATATCACTTGATTTCCTGCGCTTAAGCGAATTTTGTTCTCATCATTTGTCAGTTGTGAATACAATGAGTGAGCAAGAGGTTTATCCGCACGTTGCGCAGCGCATTATTATTAAATTTCTTGCCGTTAAAGGTGTAAAGTTTGACGTAAATTCTTCGTAGACTAGAAATACAGTTTGGGGATACTTGTTTGAAGAAAACTCAAGTAATTGACATTTTGTTGCGTTTTTTATCGTTAATGAAGTTTATTAGTTCTGAAAACTCAAGTGGATGAATGTCACACAAAAGTTTTGGAAGAAAGAACTCAAGTTGAAAATAAACCCCATTATTGTCGTCCTCGGACCAGTGTGACTGCGGATAAGATTAACGCTGTTCAAAGTTTTTTCGAAGGTGTAGTACGCGTCAATTTTCTGCATGAATATCGTAGGGTTAATGGGGTCTACTACTGCTAACTGTTCGATGAAGCAAAACGTGCATATCGACGAAAGAGGCTCGGGATTTTGGGTCGGAAATGTGGTTTTGCTTTTCGACAACGCTCGCCCCCACTTAGTCAATCCGACACATCAAAAATTAGAGGAAATGCATTGGGCCACATTAAAACACCCTCCTTATAGTTCCGACTTATCTGAAAGAAGCTCTAGGAGGTGATTGATTCCATGATGATGCTGCTGTTGAGACATTTGTGCCCAATTGGCTGCAAACATGTCATACTTCTTTTTATGATAATGGCATTAAAAATTTCCAAGCCGTTGGAAAAAAGGCATAACAAAATGAGGAGATTATGTAAAAAAATAATTAATAAACTTTATGTATGTATTTTGTACCAACAAATTTTAAAAACAAATTCCGGTTCATATTTGATATATCCCTTTAAAAGTTAAAGATGTCCATGGTGGTACATCTTATGCGAAACTGTTTCTATTTTTATTTTCGAGCTTCCTTTCAGGTTTTTGGGCTCTGTGAAAAATTCCTGTTACAATTGCAATTTTTACATATTTCCCTAAAATTTGAGCAATCTTAGAACATGATGTAACTTCATTAGAATTGTTGATTTCTTTTTCTGAATTTGCGGTCTTGAAATACCCATGCATTAGTTTCTTTAGAAAGTTGATGAAAAATTAAATCAAGTTATCGGTTTCTTTTAGTTTTAAATTTAGTCTCAAAAATTTCGATCTTTTTCGTGGGAAATTTTAATTTTGAATAAGATTTTGTTTTAGCAGTTTTGGTCAGATACGCAGACAGGCAGACTAGTCCTTGGTTAGCTTTAAAAATTGAAATATAAATCTTGTCTTGTAAAAAGAATATGACTTTCCGGGCTGACGAAAATAAAAACTTTATGTTCGTCTCAGTTCCATTTGAACCCTCGCTTACGCATGGTTTAAGCGAAAACCGGCTTGCGAGATTTTTACAGTTCTAACGGCAAATTAAATTGGATTTTGGGTAGTTTAAAGGATAAAGTAGAGCAAGTGGACAAGTCAGGTATTTACCACATTTTTTGTAAAGATTGTCTCCAAAAGTACGTCGGGCAGACTAGACAATCTCTTAAAATCCAACTGAATGAGCATTTGGCTCATTTGAGGTACGAAAGAACTGACTGAGAAGTCAAGTGTGGCTCGACATGCTTTTGAACTAGATCTTAAGATAAATAATAATATTAAACTCTTAAGAGACGTAAATAAGGATTCTATGTTAAATGCATGTGAAAGCTTAGCCATCCATAAGACTGGAGACAACCTTATGAATGATTGCGCTGGCCCTTTGGGCCATTCATCTCTGTTAAAAATAGTTAAGGTCGATAGATAAGGAATTGTGACACTACGGCGAAGTAAATATTCTTAGTATATAAGGGTAAAATTTAAGATTAGGTGTTAGTTTCTCTCTGAAGATGACAACTTGGCTGTCGAAACGCGTTAGAGCAACCTTTGTTGTGTTTTTAATCTTTCTTAGGTTCGGGGGACAAGTTCTGTATTTCAGTTTTTCAAGAAAACCAAGGACCAGTCCGTTCTCCCAAAAGAAATGTCTGAAAAAAGTCCCCTTAGTTGAATATACATTTTCTACAGACTGCTTGAGACACAGGTGGGAGGGTCAAACGCCCTAGCCTGTCCTATTCTTACTACGCCTATGAAAACAGTTCTACATTATTAATTTTTTATTTTGGAGAAAGAAATCTAAGCACTTGGGCTCCTGAACTACCCAAATCAGTCGCCTGAATGGCCCTTCTTTTTTGGTTAACAGAGGGTGCTGGATTTTAAAATGAGACTTGCTTCTTTTTTGCAGCAACGATTATGATTTCAACTATAAACTATGTGCAAAAATGTAATATTTAGAAATTAGTGACTTGGTTCCTTTCTGCAAAAAGCAGTCAAAAAAGAAAAACCCTAAACTCGAAATTTGGACCCTAAACTTCTAATTAAAAATAACGATTGGAAATTTTAATTTTGAAATTGACTGCCTTTTTAAAATCTTCAAATTTTGAATATAAAATCAAAGTTTACAATTTTAAATTATATTAAAGTTTTGAAAATATTTCGAGCTGAGTAAGTTAAAATATCGAATTTATAATTATTTTCTTGAAATTTCGAGTTTAAAGCTTAAAGGTCGAAATGAAAGGTAAAATGTTACGTGCAAACCCAGAGAAAAATGGAAAAAACTCTAAATTTAAATGTATCATTTCTGTTAAAATTAGTTAAGGTTGATAGATAAGGAATTGTGACACTGCGACGTGTGAATATTCTTAGTATATAAAGGTTAATTTTAGGATTAGGTGTTAATATATCTCTGAAGATGATGGCTTGGCTATCGAAACACGTTGGAGCAACCCTTGTTGTGTTTTTTAATCTTTCTTGGTTTCAGGGGACAAGATTTGTATTCCAGTTTTTTTCTAAATTTGTACTTTTTTGCGCAAAATTATTTAAGACTTTAAAATCAACATTTTGATTTCTGATTTTAATTTTTAATTTGAGAAATTTTGACTTCTTGCTAACTATTTTGTCCATTTTTTTGAAAATTTTATTTTATTCTTGAAATTTTTAAACCTTTTTTTGAAGAATCCAAATTAAAATTAAAATTTTTGAAATTTCTTTCTATGAATTTAGAATTTGAGCATTTAATATTTACTTGTTTGGTTTTTTCATTTTCTTTTCAGCATAACTCATGATTTTGACCATTCTAAAAATGGTGACATTTTATTTTTGAAAACTTTTCATTTTTTAAGTATGCTCGAAACACGAAACTAATAATTTTGAAATTTGGAACTCTTTTAAAATGTCTGTTCTTTTCTAAAAGTGTACTTTCTTAATTTCCATTTTTTTTCTGAGAATTTTTTTTTATTGGATTTTTTGTCACTCATTCAAAATTTCTACCCAGGGATTTAAATATTCGATCTTAATCCCAAATTGTTAACCTTTTTTCAAAATGTTGAGTTTACACTTGAAATTCTCCTATAAACGCCTTGACTCTCTTTTCGTAATTCTTATTTTATCTTTGATAAAAAAATATTGCTTGTAAGCACAAAAGTTCAAGAAAATTAATATTCCGATATAATTGGAAACTTCCACTTGATTTCAATTTTTACCTTTTTTTCAGTTGTCTACCTAAAAGGTCTAAATTTTTACTTTTTGTAAAAATGTTGGCATTATTTTCAAATTTGGACTTTTTATTTTTTTTTATAAATCTACACTCATTGGAATTCTAGACTTTTTTTCACAATTCAAAGCTTATATTTTCAATTTTTGTATTTCGACCTCAAAATTAGCAGGGTGGAAGCCAACGCACCATCCTGCGTTATTCTGGTTCATGCAGCAAACTAAAAATTTATATGTATTTAATTAAGGGACTTTCCAATTCCTCAAAATTCATCCTTTCCTTAAAACGTATTTTATTGGAAATTTCTATCCTTACCTCAAATTTTTTTTACAAAATTTGTCTTTTTCTTTTGAAAATTCGCATTTATTCATAAAATTCGACTTCTTTTATCAAACATAACCGTCGAAATTTCGAATTTAAATGTTTGTTGTTTTTTCTGAAATTTTGCCATTTCTCGAAATTTGACTTTTGACTGGTTTCCTAAAGTTTGCCTTTTTCAGGAAATCCTAATTTTTGTTTCAATAATCGATATTCAATATTTCTATAAGTTTTTTCTTTTTTCTGGTAAATTTGTCTTTTTTTTCAAAATTTTGAATTTTTCTCAGTTAGTCTTTACCTAAAATATACTTGTAAGTACCTCAAAATTTGTCGTTTTTTAAACATTTTATTTTATTTCCAAAATCCTACTTTTTGGACTTGCATTGCATACCTGACTAATCGGGTAGGTTATTTAAATAGAATTTTAGAATATCCTTATTGCTAAATTTGATCCTCAAGTTAGTGTTTTGTAAATCTATTAATTTCATTTGTGCTCATTTGGAACTGTTTCTGAGTCCTATATTAAATGACTAAGAGAAAATACGAAAACTACGAGCAGTATTTTTGGATCGAAATATTTTAAAACTTAATTCAAAGTGGTTTATTAAGTTTTGAATTTTCTGGCCATATTTAGTTCTAATGTGAAGGAGTTTTTCTCAAGCATGGAAAATATTTGGTGTTTTTTGACAACATATGTTTCTTTCAAATGGTACGTTTTTTCTGCATCAAATTGTTTGACATTTTCTTTTTAAAATTTTTATGTAAAGCAGCAGAGCTCAGGCGGGCCGCACAAAAATGTTGGGCGGGCCGCATCTTGCTCATCCCTGTTCTAGACATTAGATTTTTTTTGTTTAGACCTTTATTTCTAGTTTAGCACTTTTCTCAGAAAGTTTAAGTTTAAATTCAAATTCAAACTCAAATTTTCGATTTCTTTTTCAAATACTGAAAATTTCTGGATAGAATTTAAATTGCCAAATTAAAATCAAAATAAAAAATAACGAATTCAGCTCATTTAATTCTAAATATCAACTCGAAATTCGAATAAATAATAAAATTTCAGCATTGCATTCGAAATTTTTCAGTCAAAATATAATTCAACAATGTAAATCTTTTCAGCAAAAACTCGACATGTCCAATTAAAATGATTGGAAATTTTAAGACGAAAAGCAAAGGGTTTTGGAACAAAAACTCAATTTTTTTAGGAAAAAATTGAGATTTCCTGATAAACAACAACATTTCGTGGAAAATATAGAAATGTTCACAATAAAGTAAAAATTTTAGTTAAAAAAAAATTCCTAAACTTAACTAAAAATGCGGTGGAAAAAAACGAAATTTTTAAAAACTTGAATTTTATATAAAAATCCAATTTTAATTTGAGGCTTCTAGAAAAAGGAGAATAATTTTGACCTCAAACCGGAAGTTTTGACAAAAAAACCAGAAAAAAACTTTTTTTTGTCTTTTAAACTCAAAGAACGAAAAAAGAAACTCACAATTTTAAAATTAAATCCTAAGCCTAAATCCTTCAGAAGAATCAATATTTTGGGATAAACTTGTAAAAATTGAAAGTTTAAATTAGAAGCTTTGAAAAAGAAGTCATCATTTCAAATTTATACTTCAAAAATTTAAACATTAATTTCAAATTTTCGACTTTAAACTAGATTGTTTTAATTTTCTCAATTTCTTACTTTTAAAACAAAATCCAAATTCTCCAAATAACTAGATTTCAGCCAGAATTTTTAGAAAAAAGTAAAATCTTGGGTTTAACATAAAAATTTTAAGAAATATTATTAAAAAAGTGTGAAATAAGGATCAAAATTTTGAGTGAAACGCAAACATCTTAGAAAAAAGTCAAAATTTTAAAAACTTAAATTGGAAAATTCTAGGAAAAAAAACAAAATTAAAACATTAAAACTTATTATTTGTAGAAAATTTTAAATTGTCGTGTTATGGTTAAAATTTTGAGAAGAAGTTTAAGTTTTAATAAAAGAAGTCCAAATGTTTATTTTAAAACTTTAGTTGCATAAAAACATTTCAATTATATTGTTACGGGCTTATCGGTTCGAATTGATTACCACGTGTGAATTACACAACTTTATTACTGAACTCAACTTGGATCACCACAACTTGAACAATTAACTCACTTATTATTAACTTCTACTAACTCACTAATTACACTGACTCTAACTGACTGACTCGAGGGAAAGCTGACCGCCTTTTATAGTTTTGGCCCCTGGCTTCTAGAACTTTTCGGCAAATAAGGCTTATCGTTTGCCGAAATTTCTGGAACGCTTATCTGCCATTTGTTTCGTTATCGCGGCCGCTTTTCCCTTATCAGATCCTTCTAGAAACTTTTTTTATTTACTAAATTATACAATTCTATTCTTAATTCTATTCCATCTATTTACATTGCGTTACAACATGTAAAACAAAACCCAATTCAAAAATTTTTCACGAATTAAACCAACAACTAGGATGACATAAAACACTATAAATCTATGGTTAGAACAGTACATTTGACAACAGTGATCATAAACTGAACTATCTCATAATTTTGATTTAAATGTTTCGATATTTTTCCAAGACATTTGAGTCTAATTTTAGGTTCTTTTAAGGGACAACTTTAAGTTCTAAATTTCGAAATGCTCTCTAGATTTTGTTTTTTGAAAAGTTTAACTTTAATCTCAAAGTGCAGCTTTTTTTCCAAAATTTCGCTTATTTTTTGTTATTTTAATTTTAATCTTTATTTCTAAAATGTCTGTCCTTCCTCGATACTTAATCAAAAAAATGTAATTCAGAGCGTCTAAATTGTAATAGACACGCAGACGTCTGAACTTTTAGGAGCCGCCCTGATTCATGAATATTCTTACCAAGATTTCCATAGCCATGATGTACTTTTCCCGGGAGTAGACCATATCAATGAACTACTTAAAGGATTCGACGTTTCGCCCACCATTATAGAGACTTTCTCACAAATAAGGGGAAAACCATATTCAAGAGAGGAGAGTACAATACAATCAGTATGGCAACCCTACCGGAACTCTTCTGAAGCGAGAGTGGCACAAAACAAAAAGGCAGGCGAAGGGATTCAGTCGATATAAAATAAAGTATATTAACAGAACTCTAGTATGGTTACCATACTAAATTTTTTCTTATGTTAAATTGTTATTTAACTCTGATTTGTTCCCGTTGCTTTCTACTTCCAGAGGCACGGGCTTGCCCTCATAATTAAAACAGCTTAACAGAAAAACTATCTAAAATTAAATATAGTTTTAAAAAAATTCCAGTGACTTTAGAAAAACAGTTTTAAATTGGTGACACTAAATTAGAGTTCTCTTTATCCAAAATATCCTAAAACATTAACTGTTTCTGTTTGTGGAAGTTGAAAGGTCGACAAGCCCTTTGATAATAATTTTCCTCGAATTCTGGACATTCTTACAAGAAGCTGGGACATGCGGCCTCTACATTCTTTCGTAGAGGTATTTCATTTTGTTTTATAAATGCACCAGAAGACATAACCTTATTGTTTGCGGGGAATCCTTCCAACGCTACAGTCTTATATATTACTTCCCTTTCTCCCCGCTATCACGTACAAGATTAAACTAGACTAACCTAATGGGAAACGCTATTACTTTAACAATAAAAATCCAAGCGATCTTAAATCTTATGCAGTAAAAAGATAAAAATTCAGGTTATTTACGAAGTTTTCTGGTTACTCGAAAGGTGCACTTTTATAGAACACTATCGAACGTCCGCAACAATGTCTACATATGTATAATGTCTTTGCATCTGTGAAAATAAAATTGATTTACTGTGAATTAGAGTTCATTTTTTATAAGCTTATGAGTTTATTTACGATTGCTTTGTCTCCTTATCTTTTTACGTAGAAATATCTATACAGAGCTAATACCATATTGATGGGACTTTCACTAGAAGGGCCTAACATTTTTTTGCTCAATTTTCGCTACACTAAAAATGTGATTTAGGATTAAATGCTATACAATCAGTTTAGTGCAAATATTTTGTAAGCAGTAAATATTATTGGAACAATAATTGTTACAAAATCTTGTAGTCGAAAAAGTTTTTATACGTTTTTTGTTCGAGTGATACGTCGTGATATCCTGATTTAAAAGTGAAAGCGCCAATGTTACGCTTATAATAACATTGCTATTTTCAAGTGTGAACTTACCGGAATGACCTTCAGATAAGAGCCACAAAGTACAAGATCTTTACTAACCAGATTATTCTTCGCAACGATTTTTGACATGAATCTAATATGAAGCTTAATTCTACATAGAATACAAAATTAAATTCGAAATAATAGTAGAGAAATAGAGAATTCAAATTGAAAATGTTTCAAAGGTAAATTCTGCTCACAACTATAGAATCATATATATGTGCTGGAAACAATAATTATATTTAGTTTAAGTAAAGTTTTAATTTATCGCTATTATTTAATCAGAATTGAATAATATGCTAAGAACAGTTAAATGAAACAGCTGGACATAACTAATGAGTTATATGCTATTTACCACGTTCAATTATTCAGCTTTTACGTTTGAAATGTGACAATATCCAAAGTTTACAATGCTACGTCTCTTTGTCGCAACAACTTTGACTAATACAAGTATTCTTGTGCTTTCGCATTGACAAGGAGAACAATTTAGATACTCTTCAAGTTAACAAAGCTGGCGCAAAGTACAGTAACAAACTCTACATCCAGCACATCATTGATTGAGGCAAAATATCTCATTGAACTTGCTAAAATCATCTCGCTCTTTTTCATGTAATAATGTCCGTACTCAAAATATGTTCGATATTTTTTATTTTATTTATTGGCTTCAGAAGACACGTTAATTTGGTTTAGCAATTTACCAGGACCTAACGATTCTTATAAAAATATAGGTTGAGTTAGATGTAACGTTAAAGTAAGAGTAAATAAAAAACCAGTAAAACAATCTATAACATCTAATGCCTTCTTCTTCTTACGACTAGGATTTCTTCCTGTGTGTCTGCCTCATTCAGTTTCTGTTGCTGTTGACTGTATGTTATCCTGCCATCGCGTTTTTGGTCTTTCTACTGGTCTTCTGTTTTTTCCGTATGGTTTATTGTTTTTAAAGATCTGCCAGTTGATCTGATCTCATCTTATCTACATGTTTTCTCCACTTTTCCTCTCTCGTTTTCACCCATTTGTTGACGTCTTGTATGTTGCATTCTTCTCGTATGTTACTGTTTGTTTGCCAATCTCTTAATGTTATGCCTTTTATTGATCTTAATATTTTTATTTCCACACTGTTTATTTTTTGTTTTGTCCCCTTTGTGTCTACCCGTGTTCCTGCGGTTAATATAGGTCTCACTGCTGTTTTATACACTTTCATTTTGCTTTCCGTGTTCATGAATTTGTTTTTCCATTGTGGGTTGTTTCAAACAGCCAGTGGCGGCTGGTCATATAGAGCGCAAGAGCAAGCGCGCCTCGTGAAATGAGTCATTCATTTTTTTCTGTTTAATGTAAAAGATTAGGATTTATTGCATTATTACATTTTTAAGTAATAATAATGATACTTTAATTAACTAGTACTTGTGAGTTACTTGGAATAAAGTGCCCATACGTTTTATTCCATTGCGAGAAAACTTAAATAATTTGCTGCACTCAAAACTATGCACCTAGCGTGGCTGCCGTGCGATTCCAATCAACGGCATCCTCGCGTTACGAAGAAACGATAAACTACAGAGCGCGCATTAAAGTTAGCGCAGTACGCCGCTCGCCCATGCGATACTGCCACATTACTATACTAATTTTGTGTGGTCCCATTCTGTATCCCTCTTTCTTTTTTACTTCGTAGATTATTTATTGCGAATCCGCTTGTTATATTCCTCCCTTTATATTTATGTATCTTGTTTATCCTGTTGGCATTTTAACCTTTGTTTTGTTATCCACATTTATTTCTATAATTACTACTTGAATCTTATCCTCTATTTGTTTAGTTTGTAATAGTTTTATAATGGCATTCGGTTTTACTCTGTCGAACGAAGGGCTTGTTGTATTCAATTGACTTTTCAACTATTTGTCTTATGATGAAAGCCGCATCTATAGTGCTACAGTTTTTTCTGAAACGTTGTTGTTTCTCGGCTATGTCTAATCTTACTTCTATCTTATTTTTTACTATTGCAGTTAACAGCTTTAGCATGGTATTTAATAAGCTAATTACTCGATAGTTTTCTCGTTCTCTCCTGTCTCCTTTCTTTAGTATTGGTACTAAAATGCTGTCCTTTCATTCTGTTAGTACTTTTCCGTTATTGATTATGTTGTTGAATAGTTTCTGAATCTATGTGCACGATGTTTTCCCTCAATACTTGGCTCGGTTGTATATTCCAACTAGAACCGATGCTTTTCTGTTCTTTAATCGTTTTATTTGCCTATTTATTTCTTGCTCTGATATTTGAAATCTATCATTGCTGGTCTCATTATTTTTATTACCATCATTATTATTTTCTTCTATTTCTTCATATAATTTTGTGAAGTGTTCAATTCATTGTTCTTTTGTGATATTGTTTATTCGTATGAATTCATTCATATCCTTTCTTTGTCTTGTCATCATTTTCCATATTTTCTTATGTGATCCATATAAGGCATGTTCCATGTTTTTTGTTAACTTTTCCCAGTGTTCTTTTTTAATTTTATCTGTTTCTTGGTTTACTCTATTTCTTCTTCTTAGAAAGTCTTCTTTATCTTCTCCTGTTTTGTTTTCACATCTAATGTGACATCGAAATTTTTCGAATATATTTTGGTACTTATTACAAAAGGATAGATGAAACTTCATATCACTTAAAGGGTACTATGCCACAGTTGTGCAGAAAAAAAAGAATCATGGGTGTACAAGGTGTTTTAGTTAACATTCCCACAGCCAATATCTCAGAAAATAAAAACATATCGTTTTATTCTGTAAACGGTTATAGAATTCTATAGCTGGTGCTTTCTTTGAAAAGTAAAATTTACTATTGTAACAGTCAAGGCTTACAAATATCAAACAAAAGCCAATTTTTTCTAAAAATGTCAAAAGTTGGAAAAAGATATCAAAATTTTAAAATATTAAATATTTCCTTAAAAGTCGTAGTCTTTAAAAAAAGGTTTAAATTAAAGTCGAATTTCTCAAAAGAGTCTTTTTTTTCAGACGAAGTTGAAAATTGAAAAAGTCCATTTTCTTTGCAGTATATATCAAAGTTTACATAATATTTAATTAAAGACAAATTTTCCAAGTATGTCAACTTTACAGAGCAATGTGAAACTGGAAAAGCTATTTATTTTTTTTAAACTAGGTTTATGTTTACCAAAAAAAGTTGAAATTACAAAAAGTTTTAATAATAGTCAAAATTTTCAAAGCAATTAAAATATTCAAAAAAGGTTCAGGTTTTTAAAAGAAGTTGAAATATTGAAGTCCAAATTTTCTACAAAAGGTTAACATTTTAAAATGTTCCAAAAATTAAGAAAAATCACAAAGATTTTGAAAAGAAAGCTCCAACTTTTAAAAAAAGTTAAAAGTTTCAAAACAACTGAAATATATAAAAAAAGTGGAGGTTTTTTAAAAAAATCTAAATATGTAATAGTCAAATTTTCTAAAAAAAATCGACCTTTTAAAGTTTAAAAAAATACAAAAATATTACAAAAGTTTTAAAAACAGTGCTTAACATTTATAAAAAAGGCAAAATTTTTAATGAAACAAAAAATTGAAATTTACGATAAACATCGAAATTTTGAAAAATCTAATATTTCATTAAAAGTGGAAATTTTATAACAGTCACAATAATAAAAAATCTAAAAACTCATAAAATAAAATCAAAGTTTTCAAGAAAAATTGAAATATCCGAGTCAAATTTCCTGAGCAGATTCAAACATTTTAAAAAAGTTCGACATTTTGAGCAAATATTGAAATTGTGCAAAAATGGGAATATTTGAAAGTCAATTTAAATTCAAAAAAAATTTGAATTCCGAAAAATGTTGAATTGAAAAAATATTGAATTCAAAAAATTTTGAATTCAAAAAAATTTTGAATTGAAGAAAATGTCGAATTCAAAATAATGTTAAATTCATAAAATAAGTCTAAATGAAAACAAATTGACCATATTTCTAGAAAAAGTTGAAATTTTAAAAAAAGAGTCAAAATTTTGAAAAGCAAAAAGTCAAAGTCAAATTTTAATGTTGAGAAAAAGACAACATTTCTGAGAAAGTGGATATTTAAAAAAATTGATTTTTTAAGAGGGACGCATTTATAAAACTAACTGAAACTTTGAAGACAGTTTAAATTTTGATTAAAGTAGGAATTTAGAAAAACCAAAATCAATCAAATTTTTACTTAGGAGAAAATTTTGGGAATAAATCGTAATGTTTGAAAAAAAAAATGAAATGTTCAGAAAATATTAAACTTTTCAACAGCAAAAATATTTAAAAAGGTTCGAAAACTTCAAAAAGATTTAAAATCTCGATAAAAAATTAAAATTTTGAAAAGGATCAAATATTTTCAAAAAGTCACAATATTTAAAAATTCCCACATTTTTAAAAAATCTGAAAGTTTAAAACAAATGTCGAAATTTGCATAAAAAATGTCGATACTTAAGGCTTGGAAAAAATTGAAATTTATAAAAAAAGGTCAAATTTTCGAGAAAAATTTGATATTGTTACGGGTTTTATCGGTTCGATTGATTCACACGTGAATTGAAAATAATACCCGCTTCATTACTAAACTAAACTTGGATCACCACACTTGAACAATTAACTCATTATTATTGACTTCTACTAACTCACTAATTACACTGACTCTAACTAACTGACTCGAGGGAAAGCTGACCGCCCTATATAGTTTTGGCATCCGGTTTCTAGAACAATCCAGCAGATAAGGCTTATCGTTTGCCAAAATTTCGGGAACGCTTATCTGCCGTTTGCTTTGTTATCGCGGTCGCTTTCCCCTTATCAGATCATTTTAGAAACTTTTCTTATGTACTAAATTCTACAATTCTATTCTAAATTCTAGTCCATCTGTTTACATTGCGTTACAATATTTTAAACAAAGGATCCCAATTTTAAAAAATTAGATAAATCTAAAACAATTAATATTTTAAAAAAGTCTAAATTTACAAAAACATTTGCTATTTTAGGTTAATCAACACATTAAAAAAAATAACTTTCAAAAAATTTGAAGTATTTATAAAGATCGAAATAATAAAGTTAGTCAACATTTTGGGAATGAATCGCAATTAAAAAAAAAGTCAATTTTAAATAATCTGAAATTTTGAAAAGACTCAAGAGCAGTTCGAAATTTAAAAAAATCAAAACTAAAATGAATCGAAACGTTATAAAAGGTAAAAATTTTGAAGAGTCGAAATGAGAGTAAAAATTTTTGAAAAGAGTCAAAATTTTGGTAATAAATTGTATTGTTTAAAAAAAATGGAAGTTTCAGAAAACATTGAACTTTGTAACAGTAAAAATATTCAAAGTGTTCGAAAACTTCAAGAAAATGGTCCATGTTTTAGAAACTTTTTACATTTACAAGAAAGCTGCAATATTCAAAAGGTCAATTGAGATATAAGAAACAAAAGTTAAAATGATAAAAAACGTCGAAATTTGGGAAAAAATTTAAAATTTCAAAATTTTGAACGAAAGGCCAAAACTTCAAAAAGCAAAAATGTTGAAAAAGCACGAGATCTTTAAAAATGTTGAATTTTCCAAAAAAGTTTTAAGTTTTTGAAAAAAAAGTCGCAAAGTATATACCTAATTCGGAATTTTGAAAAAAAAAATTATAAATTTTCTACAAATCTAAATTGTCAAAAAAAAGTCAATTCAATTCGAATATGAAAAAAAGTTTAAATACAGAGATGAAAATTTAAACCGAAAATAAAATCAAAAGCTGAAAAAATACTCAAAATTCCTGAAAAAAAAAACAAATTTACGGAAATTTTACATTTTCTAAATTTGGAAGAAAACTTAAATTCCCAGAATTGATTTTTTTTTAAAGTTTTTCAGTTTTCTAGGATTTTAATTTTTTCTCGAAAGTTAAAGAAATTTAAGTTTGGTTTCTAATTTCTTTCAAAAAATATTGTCTTTTGACATCGATATTAAAATGCCTCAAATTGCTTTGGCGTTTGTGTGTGACTTGTGACTTTTTGGGATACGAATGCACTGGGAGGTCCGGGAATCTGCCACCAATTTTTTTTTGGAAAATGTGCCCCCAAATTTTGGCGAAAATTAAATTCCAAAAAAATCGTTTTATTTGGATTTTAAAGAAATTTTAAGTAGAGGCTTTTCACCTATTTTATGTTTTTTCAGTTTTGTGCCAAACTATTTCAGATCGCTAACACCTCTTAAAGTCGTTGGATGTTTCCCGCCTTTCAAGCGAGCTTGCAATTTAGGCCTAATTTTCATGATTTTCCTAAATATCTCAAAAATTGTTAACCGCAGACCCCTATTGTTTGATATCATTTTAATTAGCATTTTGTAAGGGATTCAAATGTGCTACAATATACAGGGTGTTCTATTTAAACAAAGGCAACTGTCGTGCACCTCTATGTATATGTTTATCCTGTATAATAAAAAATAATTTTAGAATGTGCGCCTTATTGTAATGTACCTTCGTACCAACAATATTTTTATTAGCGAAGAATCTGTAGGAACTAGAGAACTTTATTGTACTAATGACTCGCCCTGTACATTGAATACCTATTTTTTCTTAAATATATTGAAATTTGCTATGCAAATATAAAATTTAGATAATATGATAGGTTTTTAATATGCAGTAACTTAAAATGGACAAAATGAAAAATAAAATGGTATACAAATATAGAAAAATATAAAAACTAAAAATAATGATTTTAATTTACATATTTACAAATTTACATCTTTTGATACTTTTTTTAAAATTAAAAAAAAAACTCTGCTTTATTATAGTTTTAACTTTTTACTTCTGTCGGCAGTCCCCACAACTCCCCAATCTTTTTTTTTTAATTAACTGTTTATGTTGGCTTTCAAATAATTTTTCTTTATGTTATGTCAGTGTTTATCTAGTGTGGGAGATAATAGTTTTCCAGAGTATCCAATCTGTCTCTGATCTAGTTATGGGCTTGAAGTAATAATACAACACCGTGTCCTAAGTGAGCAAATTCTTTTGGCCTCATTTTCTTGAAAGCAAGACATTTTGCCGTCGAGTACGTGAACTTTACAATGATTTAAGCTCTTCTCACGTTCCGTTGTTTTTGCTGAATGGAGTGGTAAAACTGCGGTTTTGTGGAAGTATATACATATGAAATTTTAAAATGAATTTCCATCCCAGCATCTCAACCAACTCAATGTTCCATATAAAACATGATCAAGCGGAACTTTGATGTTTCAAATAAAACACCTCGGTTCCGAAAAACCTCTTCTACTATGCATGGAATCTTCCGAGCCAATCAAAGTTGAATTTAGTGCTCTCGTGGCGAACATGTGGGGTGTAAAGTGTCACTTAACCACTCGTGATTATGACGGTGAAATTTTAAATTTGTCATTTCCTCAGATGCGTGACGAACATATTGCTGGACGAAATTTTCCGGAAGTTATCTAGATTACATAAAACATATACGGCATTCTTCGTCCCCAACGATCCGAGAGATATCGCGGCAGTTGTGACAAAACTTTGAGCAATTTTTCCTGAGGCATCAAATCTACTGGAATAAAAATGCCAAGTTTAGGGTTAACTTTTTTCTATGCAATTAAGATTCAAAAATATTTGTTGAGAATTCTAAAGCAAATTAATGTTTCATATAATGTGTGCATTCATTTGTTAATTGCTCATGATGGTTTGTTATAAACCTTTAAATCACATATTAATAAATGTATTAGAAGTGGTGCTTGCCATAGACTTTTATATAGTCAGAATTGTTGAAACTTATATTACTTTACTTGAAAAGAATTATTACTTTATTATTTTTATTTATCAATAAAATCTTCCCACGTGATTGATTTTAAGGGTTTCACACCTTTCAAGGAAAAACACAGAACCCTTATGATCTTACTCTCGTTGAAACTTATATTACTTTACCTGAAAAAAAAATATTACTTTATTATTTTTATTTATCAATAAAATCTTTCAACGTGAATTAATTTTGAGGGTTTCGTACCTTGGAAGGAAAAAGGCAGAACCTTATAATCTTACTCTCGTAAAGTCCCACAGAATTATTGATTCCACGCAACACAGTAATTACGCCAGTATAACCGTCGGTCCACAATATACCACAGCCAGCTGATACGTTGGAACTGAACATTTTAGTTCTATATCATAAACCCTGTTAATCATTGTAAATATATGAATATTCTTGAAAAAGTTTGTGATGATAAAATTATAACATTCGCCAGTTCCATGATTGTTGCTGTCAACTGTATTAAGGTGTCTATTTGAAAACAGACCATTTCTTCATTTTTTGTAGAAGAAAAGTTGGACAAGGTTTTAATTTTAAATAAATAAAAAGTAGTTTTGGTTTTATTGTTTGGTTATTGTAGCATTGATAGGAACCTAAATTCTGCTAGCCCAATTCGCATATAATGGATTTTTTTGTAAAAATCACATACAGTAACAGTGGTTTCTCAACAATCTTAGTCGGAAAGCAACGTTTACTAATATAATGTTTTATTTTCAGGTAATGACTAGAAAGTTTCACTGAAAAATGTTAATACCATCACGATGCCATTTAAGGTAAATACTTTTCTACTGCTTAAACATCTACGCTGTTAAAAAATGTTAATATATTTGTTCTATAAATCACAGGGATACCTTGGATAAGGTTACCTCTATTAACAAACCTTCAATATTAACGAAGATCTGGATCTAAATTTATTTTCAATGATTACGTATTATTTATGTTATTTAGAATGAAACAGTTATCTGTTTATTGAAATTATTTCAGAAGTATGCCGATCAAAATCGAAGTTTTGGAAAGTGAAATAAGTTAAAATATAGAAGTTAATGTCGACATTTCAACCTGAAAGTTCAACTTTCTGTCAAAAATATAAAAAAAAAAGTTAAAATTTTACATAAAATGTAGAAATGGTAATGTTTCAAGCGAAATTTTAAAGAAAAGAGGTAATATATTTGCTAAAGAAAATTAGAGAAATTATCAAAGATAAATTTAAATTTTGAGAAAAAATGTTGAATTTTCGAGAAATGAGTAAAAAGTTAACAAAATGTGAAAATAGAGTTTTAATTCAAGAATAATATCTAAATTTCGAGAAGAACTGTAAATTTTTGACTGAAATTCATTTTCACGTAAAAAAATTAGAAAAAATAAATAGAAATGTTAAGATCAAATTCAAAATTTCGGGTTAATGTTGAGAAATGTTGACAAAAGTGTGCAAATATTCCCAGAAAAAGTGTTAACTTTGTATACAAAGTCAAATGATACAGATTTCAAGTTCAAACTGAAAAGTTTGAGAAAAAAAATCAATATTGGAAAAAAACATTGCACTATGTACGTTAGAGACCATAAATTTTGTTTTTTATTTTGACCAAAAGTAGTTTATGGTGCAGTTTCGCTCAAGAATCGGTAACAGATTACAACCAAACAATAAAAAACCGAATGTTAAGAAAAACTAAACATTTTCAGGATGATTTGAAAATTTAACTTAAAATTTTGATTTCAAAGGACAAATTTTAGAAAATTGTAAAATTTTTCAATTTAAACTGAAAACTTTTAAAAAAAGTCAAAATTAAAATACTCGAAATTGGTAGCAAAAATATTTTAAATTCAAATACGAAATTTTAAGAATTCAAATAAGAAATAAATTAAAAATGGAGTTTGGCAAAACCTGACCTAATTTAAATTCAAAACCTCGAGAAGAAAGTTAAAGCTGTGCAAAATTTTGAAATATCAGTTAACATTTCAAATTTAATTTTAAAATTCTATTTTGGGAATTAAATTCACAGTTCGGAAAAAAACTCGAAATCTATAAAAAGGAATTTCAATTTTGCCGAAAAAGATGAATATTTAAATAAAAATTTAGCATATATGAAGGGAAACTTAAAAGAGAATTAATGTTAAACTTGGAATTTTGATAACGTCTTAACTATTTAATCTTTTACCTGGAAACCTCTATAAAACACGACATTTAAAGATTAGAGTTGAAATTTATGATTTTGAGAACAAATTTTTAGCAAATTTAATTTTTTGTCAAAGTTTTCACTTTTTTACAAAATTTATTAGGCTTTTTTCAAAAATGTTAAAATAATACCTAATTTTTTCTATTATGGTTTTTGTTCCCGTTTTTTATGTCGGTATGTATTACTGACGAGTTGAAATAATGCTACGGCGACCGATAAACCTTCTCTTATTACATTTTTATCTTTTTAAATTTGTTGTTAATTACATTTTTTATTTTTTGTAATCTTTGTAATTCTAGTTACATTGCACCAACCTGTTAACTACCAGGTGTACAAGTATGAAATGCGGTTATTTTTCTAAAGAAGACATGTTGAATTCAGAAGAATGATAAAAGGTGCTTTATTCGAAGTATGCTTTATCGCTTTGAATACGTTTTTCTCATCTTTCGGGCAGTTTGTACATACCACTCCAGTAAAAATCTTCCAAATTTGCTGCAAATCATTTATCCAGCCATTTCACATCTTCAAACAAACCAAAGCGCTGCTCAGCAAGCGCGTGATTCATTGATGCAAACAAGTGGTAATCAGAAGGAGCCAAATTTGGTGAGTAAGCCGCTTGGGGTAGAACTTCCCACTTGAGTGCTTCTATCGTGTCGCGAACCAGTTTCGCCGTATGCGATAGCATTGCCATGATGAAAAAATGACTTTAGGTTGCCTCTTTCTGTATGCTGGTCCTTTTTTTAGCAGCCAAGTAGCGAATGGTGCTGTTGGTTACGTTTAGTATTAACCATTTCTCCAGGTTTTAATAGCTCATAATATAACACGCCTCTCTGGTCATACCAAACACAGAGCATCGTCTTTCTGCCAAAGCGATTCGGTCTTAAGGTGGATGGTTCGGCTAGGTCTACCCATGATATTTTGCGTTTCGGATTCTTAAAATAAATCCACTTTACATCCCCTGTGACTATACGATGCAAAAATGACTTCCGTTTCTACCGAGCAAGCAAAATGTCACATGTGCTTTTGCGCTTTTCTATTTGCCTGTCTTTTAAGCTCATGTGCTACCCACCTACTGATCTTCTGAATCTTTTTCATCTCTTCTAGCCGATAGAAACAGCTTGTTAACTAACGCTCAATTGCTCGGTAAAGTATTTTTGTGTTTGCAAATTACCTTCGTTCAACAATGCTTGCCTTAATCTTTGCTAAAAATTTCAATCTTAATTCTCGAAACGCAGAACCTCCTTATCTTCCTAAGGTTGGCTCTTCGATGTCTGAAGTTGTTTTCAGACAACGCACAATCAGGAAGCTTCTCCTTGAGCTTGACACCTCGAAAGCTTCTGGCCTTGTTGGTACTCCCGCTATTGTTCTTAAGAAGTGCGCCCCATAGTTGACTCCTGTCCCAAGCAAATTGTCACACTCTCTTACAACAAGGGTCTATTTCCCAACATATGGAAATCTGCTAGAGTGCAGCCTGTCGATAAAAAGGAAAAAATTATTCTGGCTAACAACTATCGCCCTCTATCATTGTTACCCGTTATGTCTTAAGTAATGGAAAAGGTTATCAACATCGAAATTCTCAAATATCTAAAGGAAAATAGAATCATCTCCGACAGGCAATACGATTTTAGACAACAACGTTCCACTGAGGCTCTACTGGTATATTTTTCTCATATCTGTAACTCAGCTATGGAAAAACACGGTGAGGCTAGGATTGTGGCATTGGATATCTCAAAGGATTTCACAGAGTCTGGCACCGATCTCTTCTCACCAAATTAACATCTTATGGTCTTCCTCCTGCACTCTGTCATTTGATTTCCAATTTTCTCGCTGTCAGATCTCTTCAGGTCGTCGTTGATGGCATCTCATTCCAGACAATTGCGATTAACGCAGGGGTGCCTTAGGGGCCTGTTCTGTTTCCTACTCTATTTCTGCTACACATAAACGATCTTCAACTTCGTATCCTATATACAGCTACGCAGATGATAGTAACTTTGTGTCATCTTTTTTCTCCGACAATTCATTATCTATCGCTGCTTCAGATCTACTAAGGTAACAGCAGATACAGACGATTAATCGGGATCTTGAAATTATTCTGAAATGGGGTAAATACAATTTGGTCGACTTCAACGCTTCAGAAACTCAGGCCGCGGTTTTCTCTAAGAAAACATCAAGGCATAATGCAACAAACATATTAATGGACAGTAAAATCCTTCCGATGGGATCTAATCTATCTATCCTAGGAGTGAATGCGAGCACTAACTTTTCTTGGGACGATCATGTGCGCGCCACTGCCAAACCCGTCTCTCAGCAGCTAAGCTCTCTTTTTAGAGCTAAAAAGTACTTTACATTTCATCAGCTATTAACACTACAAAGCTCAAGTTAGGCCAACACTAGAATACTGTTTTCATGTTTGGAGTTTACCCCAACACACTTTAGCTCTTTTGGTTTCAATTCAAAGAAGAGCTATTCGCTTAATTGATGACGAGAATCTGACAAATTCGCTCGAAACACTAGAGCACAGGCGTATGGTTGGTGACTTGTCTCTTTTCTACAAGTACCATCATGGAAGATGCTCGCAGAAGCTAATGGGATTGATCCTTTCAAGGGCAAGATTCTTGAGGCATACTAGGTAGTCGGAGACAGCAAATTCCTGTGCGCTCCAGCTTGACATAGTAAGGACTTCTGTCTACGGATACTCTTTTTTCTATAGAACTTCCAAGTTATGGAACTTTTTACCAAAGGGAATTTTCTTCAAAAATTACAACCTATTCTTGTTTAAGAAGGCGGTTCATCGCTATCTATCATTGTTTCCGCATCCTACACGCAGTGCTTTGAAAGCATAATAGGGTTACCCTTTGCGCGTGGATTAATTTAAAAAAATATATATATTTCCACATCTTCGTATTTTTTGGGAAGTTTTCTACATTCCATCGAAGGAACCATTTTTGAAACACTGAAACCATCGTTCACACGTATCTTGCTGTGGAGCATGTTCACCATAAGCTTCTCGAAGAAATCGGTATGATTCAGCAGCAGTTTTCTTTAAATGGAAACAAAAATTAATGCTGTCCAAGAATATTCTTTGTTCGTTATAAATTTTGACATATTGAACACAACAACACAGCACTATCACACACTTTTCCAATTTATCACTCATACGCGTCTGTCACTTGTTGATGGAAAAACAAGATGGCGCATTGTCAAATCTATACATCACATACTCATTGGTGCATTATCTGCTCTCTAAAATCCGCATTTCATACTTGTGCACCTGAAATATTATTTAATTTTACACCTTTGTGGCTCGTTTAATTTGTGATTGGTGTTTATACATTAATGTTTTAATTCAAAAATTACACCTGTTTTATTCTGCTCATAATATTCATGACAAAAATTTGGTTGCATAACATACTGATTACCCTTCCAGGTCATCAAAGCATGTCAAGCGTTCAACACGTCATTGGTAACGAGTTCAAATTCGATTACACAGGAATTTCAATCAGTCGGCGCGATTTTACAATTAACAATGTCGGTAACATATAATCGTGCTTCTGTTACGACCAAATCTAAAGCTCTAATTAATGGATCGAGAAAGGATGACTAAATCCTATTTATCTAATTATGGATAAATCTGAATATTTAGAAGGGGTTTAATGGATAAACGCTTCCAAATCTGCCTTTGATTAACTACATTAGCTTTGTACAAGGGAATGTTGATTCAAAAATGACAAACACCATATTGATTAAGGGTTTCCAATTTGTACACAAACCAATTTTACCATATTTTCCTTTACCAAACAATGCTTTTTACTTACCCCATCACTCAATAGGTCTCGAAACTGGCTCCTAAAAAAACATTTTTTGTCAGGTTGTAGCTAATTTATCAACAGAATTTCCTTTTAAAGTGAAACTATTATTCCAATAGTTCTCTAAGAGTTCAATGATTCTTTGTAGACCGATTTATTTTTGAACACAAAAGAAGCGTTTTTTAACGCTATAAGTTTAGCATTTGATGCAACTTTCTTTTCTTGAACATTTTTTAAGGTCCGAGAACATGTAGTAGTTTGTAGGAGCCAGATCCGAAGAATAAGATAGATCAGAAAGCAATTTAAATTTCACTTCATGCAATTTCGTCATCAGAGCCAAGAAATTGCGACACCGTGAATTTAGCTGGTAAAAAATACTTTTTTTTACATCTAGGTGGTTCCTCTGTACCTTTCTTCAAAAACACCATTAAAAATTCGCTATTGATGTTTTTTTAAGAAATGGACTGTTCCTTGGTTATCTTCAAAAATAGAAATACAAATCTTATCCCCTCAAACCAAGAAAGATTAAGAAACACAACAAAAGTTGCTCTAACGCTAGCACTTTTAAAGAGATACTGTATCTCTCTGAAGATGATAGCTTGGCTATCGAAATGCGTTACAGCAACCTCTGTTGTGCTTTTTAATCTTTTTTAATTTTAGGGGTCAAAATTTGTATTTCAGTTTTCGCTGTTGATGATTTTCCTCTTTCAGTATATTCGGGTGGATATTCTGACTCTTTATTATACAACTAAACTAAGGATATGATTCCGGAATGTAGCGGTGGATTCATGTTTTATTAGCGGTTCCCAAACTTTTTCAGTTGGCGACGCCCTTTCAGAAAGAATATTATGTTACGGCGCCCAGTCAAAATTTGTCTAAAGTCGTGTTCAACAAAATACTGAACTTGCAAGGTTTGCGCTTTAGAACCTGCTTACTGCATAGCAGCAAAGCACAAATATTGTACTTGTACTTCTTTGAATACTACTTTATATTGGCACTAATTAGGTACCAGATACCAGACATAGAAATGGAAATGAACCTCACACATAAAAATATAAATATCATAATTATTAAAAAAAATAGGAGACAAATTCAGTGTGACGTATGAGCCTGATGATCTCCACACCTTTTTTCAAAACAAGAAATAAGGCTTGACACTGCCACTCCCGTTTCTTGCTTCACGTCAATCTTTGAGCGATATTTGCTCATTATTACAGCTACAGCTCAGTATCAGTCTGCGCGACGGGAAGAGAAATGAAGATATCCGACAAAGAACTAAAGTCGTAGATAAAATAGAACGGATTGCAAAACTGAAATGACGTTGGGTGGGACAAGTGGCTCGCCAAGGTCAAAGTAAATGGTGAAAGTATTGGCGACCAAGACAAACCAAGCGCAGCGCGGGAAGACCACAAAAATGATGGCTTGATGATATCAGAATACAAGCAGGAAATAAATGGTTTCAGTTAGCACAGGACAGATCAGCACGAAGAAGCATGGCAGAGGCCTACTTTCAAAAGTGAACAGAAAACATCTCGGAAAGAAAAAGAAGAAAGACAGATGCAGCTGACTTCGCAAAGGTGTTGCAAAGGGAATAAAAATCCCTTTAGCTTTTGAACTTAGATTTGGATATTCATTCAGGTTTGATGGCTATTCAAAACCAACCAAGTCGGAATAAGCAAATTTTGTTTTAATGCTGTTGTCTAAAGAGATTTTAATGAGATTTTCTTGTGAAGTGAATTCTGGTGGAGCTTGAACATGGAAAGGAACATAGATCTATACAATTTTTTTGACATTTTTCTTTAAAAAGTATTTTCCAAACCATTTAGCGAGGTTCGAAAGGTGTTCCGTGAAAAGAAATAGCAAGTCTAGAGAGATAACTAGCTCATTAAAAGTCGGTGATTTATGCAATTCTGGGAAAAAATCTTGACCGCCATCTTCACACATTTTTTTTTCCGCCAACTGCAGTTTTCTCCCAAACGTCTCGATCTTCTCCAATAGTTTCAAGATGTGCATGTTATTGCCTTGCAGAAACAGATTTAAGGCACCCAGTTTGTCAAATACATCACACAAATTAGCCAGTTTCAGCAAAAAGTGTGATTTGGCAAAATATCTGGAGTTTGCGTAACCTTTCTCTTGCAGAAAAGTGTGAATCTCTTGATGTAGCTCGAATGCACTAAATAAGATATTTCCACGTGAAAGCCATCGTGAACTACAGTAAAATAGCAGAGTTGTGTGTTCAGCTCCTATGTCTATGCAAAGTGTTTTAAATAGTCTGGCTTTTCGCAGCCTAATTTTTATGTAGTTTACTACATCGATGATACATTCCGATACTAAATTCAGTTCAAAGTTTATCGACTTCGATTTAAATGTTTCTCATGAATGATGCAAGGGGTCCACATAGCATGCGGTGCTTTACTGCGAAGAAGCGCTTCCAATCCTCCATATCGGCCAGACATTGATCCAGCACCATCAGTGCACATACCGATACAGTTTTCCCAATCTAAATTATTTTCTTTAAACTTGTCCAGAATTTTAAACAAGTCTTAAGCATGCATTTTCTCTTATGGTTTTGCAAACTGAATTATTTTGTACCCACAAATATGTATAAATAAACTTAGATTCCATAAAAAAATAGGAGCATCTCGCGGCGCCCCTGGTTACCCTTCACGACGCCTCAGGATGCCGCGACGCATACTTTGGGAACCCATTATACATTGCCACATGTCTATAAAAAAATCCAGTTTATTACTGTTACACAACTTCTAACAGTAATCTGAATGATTAATGAATTGTTGTTTTTGTTTACTGTGCTCATGAGAGACACTCTCCCCAGACACATTCTCTTCAAAGACAAATTTTTCAAATAAATGATTGTGTAAAATAAATTAGGCACTGCCTTCAGATATGTTTAAGGTATCAGTTATGTCTCGTAACTTTAATTTACATTCTTCCATAACGGTTTTTTTATGTTTATGGAAGCCGAATTCGAACGACCAAAGCGTCGACTATCATCGATGTTTGTACCACCGCATTAAACTTAGCAAACCAACGTTTGACGCTTGCTTTGGATGAGGCAGAGTCCCCTTAACATATATCAAGCCATTGTTTTGCTTGAGAGTTAAAGCAACCCACGAAATTCCTTTTTTTTCATTGTTTTGAAAAAAAATAGCGTCATTAAAGCACTGTAGCTTGTAAAGAAATGCTCAGATTGCCATGTTTTGACATTATCGTTTGACGGTTGGTAACTTCTAAAAATATTCTAGATTTTTTTATTGAAAAAATATCTCTGCATCAGCCTCAGGACTTGCTAAGAGATGAGATGTGTTCTTCTCTGCAGTAATAGCAATTTAAATAAAGCAATAAAGTCACTGGAAAAACAACCATCAAAGATTTTTAACATTCTGGGGTAGATTAGAATATAGGCAAATGTTTTACGATTTTAGCTAAAAATTAATTACATTCAAATTAGAGAGATTCGGCATTGGAGCACAAACAGTCATTTCGGATGAAAACGAATGCCATGTTAAAATGCATGGAAGAAATGACGGATCCCAGACCTTTAATTAAGGCAGACAATATAATAGCAGTTGACTAAAAGGCAGGAAATAATTTCCGTCACAATAATTTTCTGCGCTGGGTGCTAATAAAGTATGTCCGTATTTATAAGAGAGAGAAGAAAGGGGATAGCAAAGAGCACATGATTAGGTCCCTTGCAATCTACGACTGGAGATAATTAACCTGCTTGTGTGTTTAGCACTTCTCCTCCACTTTAATTACCAACATATCAATTGTTGCGTTGCCCGTTTCCTTAGCAACGACATTTTGTCATCTACTTATTCCATTCTTAGATTACGGGTTAACTGTGACTTTTGCTTGTCACATAATTTTGAATACGTATTACAATTAACCAAAGTAATTGCCTGCAGGTTTATCTGTTCCAATTCTGATTATAATATAATCCAGGGGTGGGTACGTATCTACCCCAACTTAGTTTCAAAATGTCGGTTCCGCTTTCGAAATTTAGAGAAGCATTTTTTCTACATTTGTTTTTTTTTTTTTTTCATTGGCAACTAGTACATAAGCACTGTGGAACTACAACACTCCCAATTTCTGCTTTCGAGTTTTTTCTGAATGATTATGCCTTTTGTGAAAATTTTATTCCAAAAAACTTTGTTAAAGAAACTTTGAGTTTACTCTCATTTGTTTTTATAGAAATGTTAAGCTTATTTCATTTTTAATTAAAATTAAAAATGATCATAAACTAATTTTTGTGGAAATCTCGAGGAAAAAATCATAATTTTAAGAATGAGGTTGTAATTTGCAGAAAAAAAACCTAAATTTCTACCCAAATATCAAAATTTTACAATAATTGATATTTATAGGAAAAAATCCAAATTCAATTTTTTTCACAATTTGGTATTTCTCTAAAATAAAACTATTCCAGAGATTTTACTTCAAATATCAATATTCATTTTCTTAAATTGGAATAACAAAATAAGATAAACTTTAGAATGTCGAAACGTGGAGATTTCCAAAACAAATTAAAGAAAAATTAAAATTTCTGCAAATATATCCGGAAAAGTTAGAATTTGTGCAAAAAATATTCATGAAAACAATTTCCAAAATAAGACAAAGTTTAAAAAAAATTTTCTTTGCATTAAATGTTTGGGGAAAATAATTTTTTTACGAAATACAAATTTCTTAAAAAAATTAAAACTTAAAATTGGCATAAACAAATTTTTGTAGATATTTCAAGAAAAACATTGACATTTTTATTAAAAACCTGAATGTCAAAATGTTAAGAAAATCATTGAAACTTGAAAAATTGAAGATGTGAACAACTCTTTCACATTTTGATCTTCTTCCAAAAAAAACCGAGTCTTCCATTTTTTTTTCTTGAAATTTTAATTTCTGGTTTCTTTGTATACAAAAACTGCTGTAAACTTGAGGAAAATTCAATTTTTTTTATGAAATTCTATTTTTTTCCAAACATTTTCGACAAAGCAATTTTCTCGAAATTTCGACCTTTCATCATAATTTTGTCTTTTAATATTTTAATATTTCAACTTCTCCAGATTTTTTTCTGTAGAAACTTTGATTTTCGTCTAATTTGTTTTAGAAATTCCAAGTTTCTTATGACATTTTAAAGTTTATCTTATTTTGTAATTTATAAAAAAATTCAAGACATTTTTGTAGAAGTTTCGAGAAAAGATCAAAATTTGGATAAAAAAACTTAAAATTCTGTATAAATGTCAAAATTTACAGAAAAATGTAGCAATTAAAAAAACCCAAATTTCAGCAAGTTTCGCATTTTGATATTTCTCTAAGAACACCGAATCCTCGATTTTTACTTAAAATTTTAAGTTCGACATTTTTGCACTGAAAACTTCAAGATTTTTCCACAAATTTCAATTCTTTTACGAAAATACAAATTTTTTCTATAAAATCTTTATCTTAAACATTTTAAAGAACAATTTTTATTTGAAATTTCTACATTTCAAATTCTGTCTAAAAATTTTTCATAGACATTTTGACTTCTTCAATTTTTTTTGTGAAAATTTTGATTTTTTCCTAAGTTTTCAAATTTTTTCACAAATTTTTGATATTTTGAACATATTAGGTAATTTTAAGAAAAAAATTAAAATAAACGAAAACAAATTCTGGTAAAAATTCCGTGGAAAAAGAACATGCTGGAAACAAGATTTAGCGTAATAATGACGCGCATTAGCGTGATGGTCACGCGAAACCACAAATTTTACTTCTATTGAACGTTAAAAAAATAAAATAAAGAAGTTTCTATTTCAAAACTTTGAAGCTTATAATCTCTCTAAAATAAGTATCCAGTTTTTGCTTAAAATTTAGGGCTAGACTCTTTTTGTATGGAAATTTTGAATTTTTTCTGAAAATTTCTGTGTTTTACGAAATTTATATTTTTCTTTACACATTTTATAACAAGAATCGACGAATTTTTTCTTGAAATTTTGGTCTTTTTCAGAAATGTTGCCTCTGAATTTTTCATAAAATTTTGAATTTAAATTGAAATTTTTTTTTATTATCTCAAGCTTGATATAAAATGTCGGTTTGTTCTTAAAAGTTCGATAATTTTTAAAATAAATTTGGAGCTTTTGTTTTCATTTCGACTTTAGTCAATTCAAATCTTCAAAAGCTTTTTAAAATTTAATATTTTGTGTTCTTTCGAATTTTTCTAAAGTTGAGGTTTCCACGATATTCGTTGGAACGGGGCTGCTTTAATTTATTACTGTATTTAACCAATACATATTTAAATTTTTGTTACAATTTTAACACAAGTGCTAAAAATTTTTTGGAGGAGCACCCCCACTAATTTTAGCTACAAGTCACTACTCTTTTTTTTTATATTTTAAACCTGAAATTTCGACTTTAAAATCCAAATTTACACACGTAAATTTTTTCTTTAGAAATGTCGATTCTAATACGTAATATGTGCTTTAAAGTTGGAGGTGGATTAAGGGTTTGCGGTTTAAATATTATGTTTTATATCTTAAAGTAAGGTGCATATAGATTGCAAAATGATAGTATCTTTAAGATTATATTGTTGCTCCTAATCAGTTCGAAAATTAAAACTTCGTGAATTGTAACCGCTTTATTTCCAAACTGATTTCGGAACACTAAAATTATAATTCACTTAACTGACCAACTGATTAATTAACTGACCAATCAACTAACTGGCTCACTGTTTAATTAACTGACTGAGGAAAAGACGACCGCGTATTTATAGGCTTCCGGTTTTCTAGAACGTTTTCGTAAGGCCTATCGCTTGCGAAAACATATACAGCGCTTATCTGCCGTATGATTCATTATCGCGGCCAATTTTCATTAGCAATTTTTTCTAGAGAATTCCTTACTAATAAAAATTCTATAACTACATTTTGTTACAATATTATTAACGTTCCATTCGATGCAAAACTAGGGGTTTGAATGCCATAAATAACATTTGGTGCCATTTTTAAAATAACAGGGGACTATTTTTTGAACACATGGCGGAAGTTTTAACATTGAAAAGATAATCAACAAATTGCAGTGCGGATTTTGGTTTTTATTTCCATTTTCTGTGTTTTATCTATTTTCAATTTACACTTCCAAAACTAGATTATTCTTATTTTAATATTTTAAGCTGTTTCTGGGAATAATTTGAATGTCAAAGAAAGAAAAAGTATGCACTAGTCTCTGACAACTTAACAGTGAGTCAAAAATTTTGGAGTTCTTTGATCTTGCCCAAAATTTTTACCAAAAACTATCGAAATATCTATCTGAAAAAAATCTGCGGAAACTATTTTCTAATTAAGTAGTAAAGAAACGCCCCTATAAATAATCGAATATTTTTCGATTTCACTTAACTTGAAGTTTCTTCTGGAGTTTTCGACTTTCAACATTACACAAGAATATTTTCTAAAAATTCCCAATTTTCTTTCAATATTATACTAAATTTCGACCTTAAACACCAAACTACGACTTTCGCTACTAGTTTTAACTCAATTTTTAAATTTTGAACACATTTTTTGTTATAAAATCTAAAGATTTTTTGAAATTCCGACTTTACTCTTAAAATTTTTGCTATAAAATTTGACGTAAATTTTGACAATTTTTCTTGAAATTTGATTATAAATTCAAAGGATTAATTTTGATCTCAAAACTTACTGCAACATTTATCTTTTTAACTCGAAATTTGGATTTTCATTTCGAATTTTGAAATCAAATTCACTAGCAATTTCTTCTTCTTTATTATATTAGGCGTTAATCTAGAATACCCCTGTGAGGTTGGGAATTCTTTTCTCTTACCCTTTCATTTCATTGTTTTGTTTAAGAATTCTTGTTCCTCTTGTTGTTTAATATTTGCTCTTTTTACCTCTTTTGAGATTTAGACCTTCCATGTCTGTCTCTCTCTTGGGTTAAAGATTTGACATATCTGCCTATATTTGTGCTATCCACTTTGCTTCTGTAAACATCTTTTTCACGTGTTTGGAACGACTTGTTCTTCTTTGACCTCCTAGTCATTTGACCACGCCCCCGAGAAAACGACACTAAAATCAGAAGTTAGTAAACTGTATTATCTTCTTAAGACCGCCCTAGACTTCTCGAATCTTTGGTAATCCTGCGCTGCATAATCCACTGCTTCCCTGAGGAGTCGATTTGTATATACTTCTACCCTATCAAATTCTCTTCTTGTGGCATTTCTTACCACTTCTAATATGATTTCAATTTGTAGGTCTTCGTGAAGTCTTCTATTAGTTACGAACCAAGGAGCGTTAGCTATAATCCTTAGCGTTATATTCTGTTCTCTTTGTAGCTAAATCATATTTAATTTTGCTGTGTGCCCCCAGTGCATTGCCCCATACATCATTATAGGTTGTTTATGCATTAGTCGTTTATTTCTCAGACTGAGATAACCTTTTCTGCACAGTAGAAAGTAGATCCTTGCCCTTGCATCAGTGCTCTGTTTTAAGCATGTTTCATGTATTTCCTAAAGATAATTCCTGGATATTCCCGGATATTCTGCTTCTTATGTCCACGGAAGCTCATCGTTGAAAATGTTTAAAGTTTTCTCTGGCTGTAGCATTTTTATTGTCATATATTTGTCAGTATTTTTGTCTCCATTGACTTCAATATGCCATTTTTCGAATTAGTCTCCCAAGTTGAAATAGTGCTTCCTGCAATCTGTTAACAATTATTTTCTGTCATCTAGACTTTACTTGCATCGCTGTATCATCCACATACAGCGCTATCTTGACTCCGTTTGGTTTGGGAATATTATGTATGTATATGTTAAACAGAGTGGAACTTAAAATCAATCCTGTGTGGTACCCCACCTCATATTGTTCTTTCTCCTGTTGTTATTACGTCCACTTTTTTTCAAATTTTCTATTCAATTAAGATTTTATTTGCTATACCAACTTTCATTTAAGAGTTGAACTTTTGATATTTAATTTCACATTTTTAAATTAAATTTTAAATTGTAGTATTAAAATAATGAACCTATTTCTACAACCTAGAACAATATAGTATATAGTAAGTATCAGAGTAAGGTGAAATCGTTGCTGTTATCGAAAACTTCTATCGGAGACTTGTACAGTCAGTCAACACCAGAGCCATACCGTCTCCGTGAGGATAAAGGCCGAGTGATTCAAAACGTCGGTTCCGCGGAGATCCCTGAAATTAAGCAACTAGAATTGAGGTTGGCACTGAAAGAGATAAGAAACCGAAAGGCTTCCGGAGGAGACCAAGTGAACAAATGAGATCTTGAAGACTGGAGAAAAAGCGTTAGATAAAGCGCTTCTTATTTTTCTCAACAAATGCCTGGAAGAAGAAAGAATTCCCGATGCATGGAGAAATTCTGAGGTTACCATCCTTTTCAAAAAAGGCGATTCAACGAACATCAAAAAGTACCTGAGTATCAGCCTTCTCTCGGTACTATACAAGCTCTTAACCAGAATAATCACCAACCGTCTTAACAATAAGATTGATTTTTACCAACCTGTGGAACAAGCTAGATTCCGAAAGGATTACAGCACGATCGATCATATCCAAACAGTGTGCACACTGATCGAGAAATGCATTGAATACAATGTCCCACTTCATCTTGCATTCTTCCATTACCAAAACGCCTACGACTCTTTAGAAATCTGGGCAATCTTGCATGCGATAAGCTTCTGCAAGGATTGATTGACTCAAGATACTTAAACTTCATCAGAAACATCTATGAATACGCCACTTTCCATATCAAAATTGAAGAAGACTTAGTCATCAGAAAGACCCGTCAAAAGAGGAGTCAAACAAGGCGACACTTTTTCGCCGAAACTGTTTACGCTCGCACTACAAGATGTCTTCAAAAATCTGACATGGCAACAAAAAGAAGTCAATATGGACGGAAAGTTTCTGAGTCACCTATGCTTCGCTGATGACATCATTCTTATGAGCACTGACGCGAATGAACTTAAGGATGTGTTAAGAGAGCTGAAAGAAGTTTCAGAGACCGTGGGACTAAGGATGAACCTTTCAAAAAACCAAGGTCATGAGTCAGGTTACGCTCCACAACCACACACTGAAAGAGGTTAAAGAATACGTGTACCTTGGCCACAACATCAGGCTCAACAAAGAAAATCAGGCCGCAGAAACCACCAGGCGAGTTGGCTTAAGGCATTTGAAAAACTTGGCCACATCCTCAGGAAACCGGATATTCCCATCAAACTGAAACGAAAATTCTTTCACTCTTGCATGTTGCCTGTCAGGCCTTGAGACAGTAAACCTAACACAAATCAGGGCACATCGTTGAAGGGTATGCCAATGAGCTATAGAGCGCTCAATGTTGAGGATCAGTTTGAGAGAGCGAGTAAGAAGCGAAGCCATCAGAAAGAGAACGAAAGTCGTTAATGTTATAGAAGGTGTAACTACTAATAAAACGACTTTAGCAGGACACATCGCCAGAGATGATATTAAATGGACGAAGACGATGATACAATGGAGACCCAGGGAAACTAAACGAAGTATCGGACTCCCTCAAACAAGATGGAAAGACGATATTCAGAGGCGAGCTGGCAGAAACTGGATCTAGAACGCTCAATGTTGAGGATCAGTTTGAGAGACCGAGTAAGAAGCGAAGCCATCAGAAAGAGAACGAAAGTCGTTAATTGTTATAGAAAGTGTAACTACTAATAAACGACTTTAGCAGGACACATCGCTAGAGATGATATTAAATGGACGAAGACGATAATACAATGGAGACCCAGGGAAACTAAACGAAGTATCGGACTCCCTCAAACAAGATGGAAAGACGATATTCAGAGGCGAGCTGGCAAAAACTAGGATCTAGAATGCTCAAGATAGGGATCGGTGAAAAAACATGGAGGAGCCACATGTCTAGGAGTGGATGAGAATGGGCTAAAGAAGAAGAAGAAGAAGAGGAAGAGCAATATCGAAATTATGAATAAATTTCATAGCCGTGACTCGCATAGATTCACAAGGCCACATGTTCCAAATTATTCGATTTCATGAGATCTGCGTAATAAGTATTATTTGATTGGCAAATCTTATAATTTCTCTACGTCTACTAATGCCCAAAGACCAAGATAACTAATTTCAATTCACAGTTGGTTAAATTAATTTTTTAACATACACGAGTTGCCCCAATGTGTAAACGAATGTTTATCATTCATTAAATAAAGGGAATCAAATTGCCATTTTCGTAAAACATATTTGCATATATCTACATATATTTTGAAATATCCCTTATCGATGTTTTAATTACCCCGATGTTAAGTGCGAAATGTTTAGCGCCAATTTTGGCAGCAGAAGAACGCCATAAAATTTATAGACTACAAAGGAGTAGCGGTAAACTTTTTTATGGAACTCCAGACGTATTTGAAAGTCCGTAACTTTTTCAGTGTTTGAGTTGTTTCAGTCGCAGTGGCACCCTTTCAGCTGAAACACCACCCCTACATTCGTAATTTAGCAGGCAATCCGTCTTGTCTTTTCACTTACAACGGTGTAAGTTGTTTGTCAGGGTTTTTGCTTAACTAAGACGAAATATGTCACAGCTAATGTCTGTTTAATGCTTGTTTCTGCCGCGATAACTTTTCTTTAAGACCATCATGGTTAAAATTTCATTAGGTGGAAAATGAAGATTTGTTATTCATATTTCTTATTATAACCTGCGTTGCTGATGTAGCAGGGGCGCTCATTTATAAATTAACCCATATCTTGAATAAACGCGACATAGTGTATTTTTTCTAGGCTTATAAAATAAGTCGAGATTTTGAGATTTATTTCAGAATTTGAAGAAAAAATACTATAAATTAACAAAAAAAATCGAGTTTAAATTGGCAATATTGAAAAATGAAATGACCTTTTGGAATTAAAATTAACAATTGAACAAATAGAAATAAAAATTTAAAAAGGAATTGTGCCTGCAATCTAAATTTTACTAATAAAGTATACATTGAAAATGTACGGTACACTTGGAATGTGAGAAAAAAAGGAAATGCCAAAAACACTCCGAGTTTATTCCAGAATGTGCCAAGGGCTCGCACAATTAGAATCTTGCACCAATATTAGAGTAAGCAGTCAACAGACCAAGATAAACTAGAGAGTAGTAAAACGTACTACGAATTAAACTGATTTTTATTTATGTATTTGACATTGTATCGAAATTTTCTTGCGTTACAACTGAAAAATTAGGACTTTTTCAGAGACCCTTTTTTATTGAGTCGACAGCAACTGTTGTGGAAGTCGTCATTTTAACACCACAAAATGTCTCAAACAGTGAATATTAACATATTGTTTCGGGCTGTCGGTTCGAAATGGTTATTACGCCGTGAATTATAACCACTTTATTTCCAAAGTAAACTCGGAACACTACAACTGAATGATTACCTCACTTCTAACTACTAACTCACTAACTAACTACACTGAATTCTTACTGACCGACTGCCTCGAGGGAAAGGTATCCGTCTTATATAGTTTTCGCTTCCGGGTTCTAAAAAAATCCAGCAGATAAGGCTTATCGTTTGCCGAAATTTCTGGAACGCTTATCTGCGGCTTGCTTCATTATCGCGGCCGCTTTCTCTTATCAGATCTTTCTAGAAACTTTTCTTACGTACTAAATTCTATAATTTATATTTCGTTACAATATTCATAATCACTAACGCGGTTTATGAGATGGCGGTAAAAGATCCAGTCCCAACGCCTCAGCTGATTATTGTATATTGTATACCAACGGTGACTACCACTCTGCAGTAATTAGGGTATTACGTTTAATTAATAAACCTGTGCTGGCTCCTAAAATGTTCATCAAAATAAAATAATGTGAAGAACCAATAAAATAACATAATTTTGTGCCAATCGATAACTGATGGTAATTGCGTAGGTAATCAAGTACCAAATTTTAAATTCCTAACTGACCTATTTTTCGAAAAAAAGTTATGTGACGCGAAGGTTCCCTTTTTTGTTTTTAAGGTATGGAATCCTAAAAATCACATATTTTTTAGCAGTATGAGACCATTTAACAGAACTCTTAATTAAAAGTGGTAAATTTTCGAGTTATATGGTTATAAGTTTGCAGTTGCATTGACGCGATGGTACATAATCATTAGTTGAGTTTCAAACAAAACGCGCATCAATCGACGAGGCTATGGAATACAGTCACACAAAGTAGCCAAATCAAACAGTCAAAGATCAATATCGAATGTTGGCCTAACTTTAGATTAATTTGGCCAAATTCCTCCAACCGATTCACGTATATCAGTTGTAGAACACACAGCGGCATGTAGGCAGCAGGATAATATTGTAACATGAACTAACAAGCGGAAGTACACCAACCTGCGGATCTATTAAATTCTACTATCGTATACTTTCCATGAAGCGCTTACAATCTGACATGTGTTTGTGCCCGAGATATCGCTTCTAGTAATTTGTTTGTAGTTGCTTACGATGCTGAAATTTTCACAGTAGCGACCGCTGCAGTGGCAATGCAATTAGCAACACCGTAATTGGGTTTCTATTGGATTATACAATTTTAATATGTAAATTCACCTTAGAATTGATTGGATTATTGTAAAATAAAGGATGGACCTTCTGATTATCGTCTTTGTAGTAACATTAAACCTTGTCAGTAATTACCATGAGATTTTGTACGGACCTTTTATTATTGGAAGTACCCTTTTGAAACTCGACCGAAATTTAGCGGTGGCTTCGAATTATTTTGCACATTACACCCGCACAAATGTAAGAGCTTCTCTTGAATTTTCTTGACACAGTTTGATTAGTTTTCTAGTTGCCTTCTACTTGTTTAGTTAGTAAATTTGGTGAAGGAGATCCTAGATTTATTAAATCTTATTTCCATAAGTCGCTGTCTTACTTTTAATTAGTTAGATTATGTTAAATTAATAGAATTGCTAGTTGCAATGCCACTAACAACCCGGAAAATATAATAATACCTCGCGTATGCGAAGACTATCGCTACACTCTTCAGAGTGTAAAGAATCGAGAAATCATAATCATCACCATCAACAGGTAAACTGTTCCTCCGACTTACAATAGCTGCGTTCTATTCCCACTACTTTGCCACCGTCTCAGGTGAATTCCAGTGAAGATGTACCAGCGAGATGCCTGTTATTACAGGCTCGGCATAGGGGCCAAGATCACTAAAGGGCCCCATAAGAAATTGACGACCTTTTCTTAGTCATAAAAATATTGTAAACACCGTAAGGCATAAGATTTTACCATTATTTTGGCGATAAAAAATAGGTGCACAGGAGACCTCACAAAAAGTTGAAGGACTTTTTTTAACCATCAAAAATATTGAGAGAAAGGATTTCTATTTAAAGGTCAGCTGCCCCACAAGTGTGCTGCACAGGGCCTCTACCAACTTTAATCCGTCCCTGAGCAGAATGGGGTTTTAAAAACTTGACAACAAGTCGGTGAGGCAACAATCAGCCCTGCAAGAAACGTGTCCAATTCATCCTCCTGAAATCAAAGGCACGAAAAAAGAAGGTTTAAATCTCGAAAAACACTCGAAGTTTAAAGATATTTCGGATTATACCCAAAACTTCGCAAATAAGCCAAAATTTATAATAAAAAAATCAAAATTTTGGCTTTAAAGTCGGAATTTTGTTAACAATGGAACTTTAGAGATTAAACCGGACGTTTTTAATGTATTATCGAAACTTCCAGCAGCTACTCGAAATTCGCCCCTTCAATTCATTATTTTAAGAAAAATAGTCATAATTAAAAACTATATTGGAAATTTTAAAAAATGAACCTTTTGCCGAAAGCTACAAATTTTCAAAAAATAAAAAATCCAATTTTCCTGATTTGAAGAAAACTGCCGAAACTTCGAATTCAATTTCGTAATTTTTAAAAGAAAAGTCGATATTTTGAGACTGGACAAAATTCTTTAAAAAGAGTTTAGCTTTAAGTAAAATATCGGAATCTTAGGAAATAAGTAGCTTTCAAATTTAAACTATACAAATTGTAACAAATTCGCTTTTCACTACAGGGATCTCGAAAACGGTAACAGATACAGTATCAGTTAAACTAGGGCAAAGTTGCACAATTTAATGATCAGAAATATTCCGTTGAGAAATCGAGAATATCTCATGCTGTTCTTGAAATTTTAGAAAAAAGATAAAATTTTGAATTTTAATTTTTATTATTTCTTGGCGTTATTTGAAGAGTAATTGATAAACTAAAAAACTTTTTTATTTACATTTTTATCCTTCACAAGGTAGCATGAGAAGTTTTTTAATTGGAAGTTTCGTCTTTTCTCTACCATCATCAAGTTCGTTATTTTAAATGCGAACCTGTAATTCTTATGGCATTTTTGTGTAGTTTTCGAATTTCTGACTTCACTGATGGATAAAATTTTTATGTGGATAAACGTTTCGTAACTGTAAATTATCATCAAGGAAAAATACCTTTTTCGGATAAAGGTATTTTGTATTTTTGAATAATAGTTAACCAGAATGTAATAAAATATGACAAACTAAATGTGACAGCTATTGTTTTATTTGTTATTTGCTATTCTAAATATCCATAGTTGCTTTGTTCGTAGTTATTAGTCGTTATTTTTGGTGGTCAGTTGTTTATGGATATGCTGTTTTTTGTTAAAGTTTATTAATTTCTCCATTACTTTTTTCTTACCAATTAATTACCTTTTTATAATTTTATTATAAACAATAATTACTTATTAATTATAAAAAATAATACACTAACGTTAATATAAAATAGAGTGTTTTTTCCTTGATGATGGTTTGAAGTTACGAAACGTTGAGCCACATACATTAATAAAATTGGAATTTCAAAAGATGTACAAAGATGCAATAAAAATTACAGGTCCCCATTTAAAATATCGATTTTGTTCATCTAGCGAAAAAACGAAACGTCTAATAAAAAAACTTCTGATGCCATCTTGTGAAGGATAAAAAACGTCAGTAAAGAAGTGTTTTCAGTTTTTCAGTTACTCTTCAAATAACGCCAATAAATAATAAAAACGAAAATCCAAAATTTTACTTTTTTTTTAAATCTCAAGAATAGCAAGAGATATTTTCGATTTCTCAACGAAATATTTCTGACCTCCAAATTGTGCAACTTTGCCCTAATTTAATCGATGCTGTATCTCTTACAATTTTTGAGATCCCTTTAGTGAGAAGCGAATTTGTTAGAACCTGTATATGTTTTAATAAAATAGAGCAACTTTTTAGAAAAAGGTAGATACTTAAATTTCAGTGTTCAAAAAATTTGAAAAATTTTTTCATAAAATAGTCAAAAGTTTGGAACGAATGTCGAGACAAATTATTTAAAAAAAGCTGATCTTTTTTTAAATTTCTAATTTTGAAGAAATGCTACAATTGTCAGAAGAGCAGAAATTTTAAAAAGTCGAATATCGCAAAATACAATTTTAAAAAACGAAACAAAACAAATAATTGGGAAATATATTTAAATAATTTTAAAAATGTCTAAATTTGTAAGTCTTTTCAAAAAGTTGAAAAATTAAAAAAAATTGTTAAATATTAAATAAAATTAAAATTTAAATTAGCTGAAAATTTGAAAAATTATCTAAATTTTTAAAAATAGTCAAAATTTAAAAAGAATATCAAGACAGAATTTTTGAAGAAGCCAAAATCTTTGTAAAATCTAAATTTTCAACAAATACTTTATTAAAAAGCCAAAAATTTTTGAAAAAGTCGAAATACTGAAAAAAAAAAACTTTCTAGATTTTGGATAGTTGAAATTAAGAAGGAAAGTCAGACACTTTTTAAAGAAGTCAAACTTGTGAATCCAATAACTAAAAAATAAAACAAAATTTTGAAGATGTCAAGATACTCAAAAAGCTGATCTCACCAAAATAACCAAAAAATTTGAAAAAATGGAGAGATATTTTAAAAAACTATTAAAGAGTTGGAATTAGTTTTAAAGGTTTTCTAAAAGATCTCGTTGTAAACGTATGTTGCATGTGGGCACTCCAAAACTATATTCGCGCAAAAGCACTATATTATAGCTTGGATTGTCAGTCTGTGTCATCTTGCGCAAGTGTAAACAACATACATTCCAAGACCATTCAATATGTCAACTTTCGTGCCAAATAAACGCAATTTGAGGGAAGCTTTATTGTTCTGCTTCCATTTGAAGAAAACTGCTGCTGCGAGTCGTTTGCTGCTCGAGAAAGCTTACGGGGGTTATATTCCATCTATTTCGACATGTGAGTACTGGTTTCAATGCTTTAAAAGTGGTGATTTTGACACCGATGACAAGGAACGTCCTGGGCAGCCGAAAAAGTTTGAAGACGAAGAATTGGAGGCGTTACTCGACGAAGATCCGTGTCAAACGCTCCAAGAATTGTCCGTATCATTGGGAGTTAACTTGTCAATAATCAGCAAACGTCTCAAATCCATGGGTATGATTCAGAAGCAAGGAAATTGGGTGCCATACGAGCTGAAGCCGAGAGACATGGAGAGGCGGCTTATGACGTGCGAACAGCTGCTCGCGCGTCAAAAAATGAAAGCTTTTTTGCATCGCATCGTCACTGTCGATAAAAAGTGGCTCCATTACGATAACCCCAAACGTAAAAAATCGTATGGATACCCCGGCCACACATCGTCATCAACGCCAAGACCGAATATCCATGGATCCAAGCTCATGCTCTGTATTTGGTGGGATCAGCTGAACGTCATTTATTATGAGATGCTCATACCGAACAAAACCATCACCGGGGACCTCTACCGAACACAAATGATGCGTTTGAGCCGGGCATTGCAGGAAAAACGGCCGCAATTCGAGCAGCGGCACGACAAGGTCATTTTGCAACATGACAACGCTCGTCCTCATGTCGCAAAATCCGTCAAAAAGTACTTGGAAACGTTGAAATGGGATGTTCTACCGCACTCGCCGTATTCCCCAGATATTGCCCCATTCGATTACTACTTTTTCCGATCGATGGCACATGGCTAGGCTGACCAGCACTTAACCTCTTACGAGGAAACGGAGAAAATGGATCGATACATGGATCACATCAAAAGACGAACTGTGCTTCCGAGTTGGTATCCGAAAATTGACAGAAAGATGGGAAAAAGTACTGGCTAGCGATGGACAATACTTTGAATAATCGATTCGTAACCATTTTTGCTCAATAAAGCCTCAAATTTCGAAAAAACCTTTAAAGCTAATTCCAACACCTAGTAAAAATTTTAAAAAGTAATCGACGAAGATATAGAAAATTTTAAAATTACAAATTAAAAAATCCAGATTTAAAAAAAATTCTGAATTTGCACAAAATTTTGATAAAAGTTAAAATTTTAAACATAAATGTGTTGTATAAAATTTTAAAAGAAAATTTTAAAAAGCTGTAAATTGCGACAGAATCTGAATTTTGGAATTAAAGTGAATTTTGCAAAAAGGAAAAAAAAACTCGACATTTTGAAAAAGTATAATTTTAACTCGATATTTTTTAAAAAACATTGATATTTTCAGAGTAGAAATTTTGAAGAAATATCACCATTTTCAAAAAAGGTTATATCTTTCAAAAAAAGTAAAATTTTTGACCAAAACTTAAAAATTGAAATACAAATCTTGTCCCCTGAAACCAAGAAAGATTAATAAACACAACAAAGGTTGCTCTGTGTTATTCTTTCTTGGTTTAAGGGGACAAGATTTGTATTTCCATTGTTGAAGATAACCAAGGTCTAGTCCGTTCCACCAAAAAAAAGACCAAAAATTTAACTTTGGAAAGTCGAAAATTAATACAAATCTAATTTTCAAAAAAGAGGAATTATATCGGGTGTAACAGGATCATGGTACACAACTTTTTCTTCTTTATTTATTAAGATAAATTTTTTTAGCTTACTACACTTGATGTACTTATGAAATATCAAATTTTGACATGAAAATGACATTCTTACTCCTGTCACTTTCGCTAAAACTGATACCAACTTTTAATTTTAAAAATGAAGACCCTGTATATTATTACATTTTTGGAAGCTGCACAACTTTTTGAACACAATGCACTTGAAAAAAGTGATTTTTAAAGGATCGAAGAATTTTTTGGCCCCATTTTATTTTTTAACCTAGAAGGTTATGACTTATTCAAATTAACTCTAATGGACCACATTAAAGCTAAAAAAAATCTAATCACGTGAAAAAAGGAATAGTTTATTCTTTCATCACGTGATAAAGTTAACAAAAATGGTTTTTATGTCATAACTTCATTTTCCTAAATAGTACCATATTGGTAGTGTGGTACCACCAAAAAGTACAATTACTGGCGAAACTAAGCATATTTTCAATTTTGCTAAGAAATCGATAAAACTGAAGTTACAGCCAAAAACATTCAAAATATTCACTTTTAATTTATTTGAAGATTTATTCAATAAGAACATAAGATGACCGTGAAAAACAAATTTAGAACAAAGACACTTCCTAAGTTTTCCTAATTTCATTTTTTTGCAGCGCTAATATGGTCAGTTACCATTAATTAGGATGAGTCATGACCTTCCAGGCTGAAACATAAACTGAGACCAAAAAATGTTAGATCCTTAAAAAATCACTCATTTTAAGTGTATTGTATCCAGAAAATTGTGCAGATTCTAAAAATGTAATAATATAGAGGCTGTTCCATTTAAAAATAAAAAATTGGTAATTAGTTTTAGCAAATGTGACAGCAGTAGGAATGTCAATTTTTTGTCAAAATTTGACATTTACGCATCAAGTGTAGCAACTTTGAAAATTTTATCTTCATAAATAAAGAAAAAATAGGGGGTGCACCATGATTTTGTTACACACGGTAGATTAAATTGAAATTCTAAGAAATAATCGGAAGTTATAAAAACGTTAAAATTTTAACACGACTTCTATATTTTGATGTAAAACTTGTATTTTAAAAAATAAGCCTTTTAAAAGGTGGAAATTTTCAGGAAAAAATATTAAATAATCGAAATCTTGATGAAAATTCAAATTTTGATAAAAATGAAACTTTGAAAAAGTGAAAATCTTAAAATGTTTTTTAAAGAAATAAAAATTTATAAAAAAGTCAACATTGGGAAAAAACTCAAAATTTTGAAATCTAAAATTGTATAAAATGTCACAACTTAAAATTATGAACATTTTAAAATGTCAACGTTTTCAACAAGCCAAAAACCTTCAAAAAATCCAGATTTTCAAAAAAAAGACGAATTCCTGAGAAAAAACACAATAATTTTCAGGAAAAGAAAACTTCGAAAAAAATCGAGATATTTAAAAACTCAATTAGATTTTAAGAAACAATAGAACTTTTCAGAAGTTATAAATGAGTCAAAATTTTCTAAAAACTCTAAACTCTAAAAATTTTGACTTTAAGAATTTTCAAAATATAACTAAAATAGCGAAAGTCAAAATAAGGAAATAGTCGAAATTTTTAGTTAACTTTATTACAAACGAAAACGAAATTTTGAAGAAAAAAGTCAAGATGAAAAATTGTAAAAGAATATTTTAAAATAAAAGTCGAAATTTATTAAAGGTCCATATTTTAAAAATGTTGAGAAAAATCATTTTTTTTCGTAAAATCGGTAATTAAAGAAAAGGAAAATTGAACGTTTTAAAATTTTATAAAAATTGGAAATTAATAAGAAGGTCAAGATTACGAGAAAAAATTGAAATTGTAACAAAAATGTCAAAATGCAAAAAAGTGGAAATTTTGAAATGTCAAAATTTTAAAATAGAAATTTTGAAATGTCAAAATTTTTGAAGAAGCTGAATTTGTCAGACAAAAGTCAAAATCATTTTAAGAAAAAGTCAACATTTCTAGAAAAAATCAAAATATTTAAAATAGTTCAACATTTGTAGAAAAAGCCGAAATATGATTTACAAAAAAAAAAGTTCGTAATAAAGTGAAATTTTAAAAAAAGTTTAAATTTCTAGGAAAAGTGAAAACTTCAAGGAAAAGCCAAAATTTTAAAAGAAACGAAATTTACAAATTTAATTAAACTTTCGAGAAAAAGCCACAATTTTTGAAACGGTAGAAATTTCGAAGCTAAGTTAAAATCAAACCCATCTAAATTTTCAAAAATCTCTTTTTTTATAAAAAAATTCAAAATTTTTAAAGAAAGCCGTTTCAGTGTGTCGAAATTTTCAAAAAAATTTTGTTATTTTCATAAACCAAAATATTCAAAATAGTCGAAAGTCGGAATATTCAGAAAGAACGAATTTTTTTAGAAAAATTGCAAATTACGGGAAAAGTCAATATTTTTTTAAAAAAGTTTTTGCATTTTATTAAAATAGATATTTTGAACAATAAGATCTCAGGATAAAAACCTAAAGTTGCTAATTTTATTTTTTTTTCTCGCATGCTCAACATATTGTGAGAATCTTTAAAAAAGAAGAGAATCTTTATCTTCCAAAGGATCTAAGAAACCTATTATATTTTCGTATTTTAAATTGTGGAATGTCATTTTATTTGCTTTTCCGAAACTTTAATCTGATATAATATTTAAAATCAAATCTTTACTTGCGCAATAAATATTATGATTATTGTGAAGGGTTTATATCTAATGACCTCGCCATTGAATAAGGTAAGAACACTTGTCTGGGTGTCAAAGAAAATTTCAAGATTACAAAAGTCTCATTTTGCTTCATTTCTAATTTAAAAACAAGAAAACAGGAAATTTGCAGAAGTTTCGAGAGAAATTTCAATTTCGATAAGGCGGCGCGGATATAAGTGCTGCACCCGCCCCAGTAATTAAGTCGCTTAAAATCGTGAAAGCAGCGAAACATTATGTTAATTACACCCCATAACTTTTGTAGTTGGGCTTTAAAAACTCTTATTTAAATTTATACTTTCATAAAAATTAATTATTAATTCGCGCTCCTCGGCCCCCATCGGGCCACAATCAAATGGAAACAGTTAATCTTTATAACTCTATTTAATGTCGCTGTTGTTCTAAAATTAGTTCAATCTGCTTAATTTTGGCGTAATAAAAAGCGTCGATATTCAGGCGGCGGTGTAGAACGTCCCCAAATGAGGGCACTTTTCTTCAAATAATATAATGGCGATATTTCTTTAGCGTTAATTAAAAAGTGGCTGTAAAATAAAGGCGGGGTGTTTTATATCCCTTGCTTAGTTGGCCATGCGATCTTCTTTTATTACTTTAAGGAAATTAGCGAATGCATTAGGCAGCCCTTGACTTCCGTTTAACGCTCACTGGGACAGGTTGATTTCTTTAATTACCGTTTCATGTCCTGTATCCAGTTACCTGATCCATATTCTATCCGCTTTTAATTTTTTTTTAACAAACAACGGCAAACATGTACACGGAACAGTGGTGTTTGTTGCATATCCCATTGGAAGTTATATGATCAAAATGACAATTTTTATTATTATTATCAATGACGGTTCATGTTTTTCTGACAGGACGGGTTAGTAAAATCTTACCTTAGTTCAGTGTTTCCCAAACTTTTGACATCTGTGTACCCCCTCAATAATTTTTTGTGACGTTGGGTACCCCTCGTTAAAAAATTGCATCCTATTTAATATATAAATGAGGAAGCGTGTTTGCCGGCTTGTTAGTCTGCTAAATGTATCAAGGAATTTGAACAAAATATCATCAAAATATCATTCTGCAGATTGCACGAACTCTTTTAAGCTGTACAAGCTAATTAAGTTGATTTTATTAGGTTTATACAATTTTTAATTTTTGAGTCATCTACAGCTGCTCGATGCAGCACGTACTCCCACCAAACTCTCCCCATTCCCCTGGGGATCCGTGCCACATTTTGGAAAACACTACCTTAGTTAATGGTAACGTGCAGATTCGATTTACTATTATAGTAGAGCTGTACAGATGCCCGCAAAATGTATTAAAATTATTTTTTTTTATTGCAAAGGTTAAAGTATACTTTATTCAACTCAAAACACCAGATTAAAGTACCATTTTAACCGTAAGGGTAGATAAAATGGAACTTTAACAGCAAGGATAGATAAAATACTTTAATTAAGTAGGTATCTATTTTTATTTGAAATAATAATTATTATTAGATACAACTTAATTATCTTTAGTGCTTTCATTAATAATAACTTGGATCGTACCATTCACATTTCCCGAAACATGGATGTCCGGAACAGAACGGTGTTCAGAATGGTGAACAGACGGGCATACAGAAGATATAGTATTACTAACGATCCCACTCGTTGACCCAACTAGTGTCTTCTTTGAAACTTCAATTTTACTTCGTACTGAATTTTCTATATAAGTTTTCAGCTACTGATGATGACTTCCATCCCCCTGCGCGCTTTATTGTCACCATGTCAGCCCCTGAGTTTACCATCATTGTGGCTGCAGATCGTCTAAAACAATGACCACTGTATTTTTCTGAATCCGGTAAATTTAGGAAATCGGCAATTTTTCTTGGGACTTTATATAAAGTGTTTATGCCTACAGGCTGGATAGTACACTTTTTTTGTCTATAGTTAATAAAAAACTTATTATGAGGAACGTGTTTAGGACGTAAGCCGATATATTTGCTTATGATGTCCAAAACACCCACTTCCATGGTCAGTTATACAAAAAGACCGATCTTTTTTGGTTTTAGTATCAATCAGTTGAACGATCATTACTGATGTTCTATCATCAATATTAGACATCTCTAATTTATACAATTCATCGGACCGGCATGCCCCATATAAACCCATTATCGCCACAACCTTCATAAACAAATAATCATCATCGGGAGCTTCTTTTATAAATCGAATGATATCATCAGGTTCAAAAATGTTCTATTTCTTAGGTTTATAACCATCACATAGTTTCTTCAATAATGCAATTAGTTTACTGTATCTGTAAACAATAATTCGTATTAGCAAAAAAATTATACACTAAATTTGACGTTACTTACTTTGAAATGTCACAATTTTCGTTGACCAAAATTGTAGGACTTCAGCATCGAATAATAAGACCACAATGTTGATGGCTTCACCTTCTTTGCTTTTTCAGAAAAATATGCCAGAAATACCGTTTCACTTAAACTATTAATCTTCTTTGCCATTTTCCACCTTTGAAAGCATGTGTAATCTTTTTCATATATTAATCGCGATTTTTAAGGCAATAATTTAGCTACTGCCTCTAACGCTTCTTTCTTCACACATACCGGAATGTTTTCCTGCTCTACCTCGTTTTCACACATTCTTAAGATCTTGAGATTCATACGGATTAAAATTGAAAAATTGATGTGAAACAATTATTTATTTGGTATAACTGTAGCAACGTACCAAACGAACCAACTGCGATTTAATTTTTGACTGCTTTTCTTATTTCTGTCTGCAAAATTATTGAGTTTTTCTCTCGATTTTTCTTTAACCTTCGCAATAAAAAAAATACAATGTTACACACGACGGTAAAATTTCATTATCGACTCGTGAAATTTAATTAATTCGCTCCTTCGTCGCCCATTAATTAAACATTTTCACTCGTCGATAAAAAATAATGTTACCGTCTTGTATAACAAATAACTATCTCTTCTCATAGAAAAAGCTGTTATAACATTTTTTCATTAAAATTGTCCTATAAAAATTTAATAAGCTGTTACAGTTTTGTGTGAAACTACAAAGAATCTATTTTTTATAAATAAAATGAGCCCTAAAATTTAAATAAAAATATTCTGTTATTTTCTCAATTGAAATTTCCTAAATCTTACACCCTATTTTTGTTAACGGATTCCATCGCTGAAGTATTTAAATGAATATTGGTTATGGTGTCGCACAAAAAAATTTAATCTTTTTTAACGTCAAAAATCAGTGCCATGATTTCGCAGTTGTCATGGGTGATGCCAAAAATGTATTTAATAACTTTGCTGATTCAAAAAATGTTTCAATTTAAATATTTACTGACGTAAATGATAGTAAGTTTTTGGCAGCAATATATTCACGATATCCGGTCGTAAAATAATAAACTTCTAGTTCTGCTTTTAATCAAAGCGCAGATAAACATGTGGATAAGCAAGAGTTACAACTTTGAAAATATTAACTAGAGTAATTATAGCTGCAAATTGATTTTTAAGGTTGTTTGGTCATTAGATTAATATCTACAAAAGAAGCTAAGCATTTAATAGGTTATTAATAGAGGGCGGATTATATGCAACTTACACAGGCAAGCATATTTTGCATATTTTTGAGATGCTGGCATATTTCTAATAACTTTGCATATTTCAGCTTATTTTTATTACATTCGGCAAGAAGAAATGTAAAGTTCAACACTAAAGGAAGATGTTGCCTAAATTAAAGTTATTATTGTTTGAATATGTAAACTCCACAAGTAACATTTTTGTTCACTGAGCACTACAATACAATTATTGCGAAATTTTGACTTTTGAATTTTTTGATCTTTATTCAAAAGTTTTACTGGTTTTTTTTTAAAACCTCTATCTTTTTCAAGATACCCACTTGTTTTCAAAAATTTGCATGTTTGTTTACTTCTAGCTAGTTCTCAAGGTTTTGATTTTTTTTTTAAATTTGACTTTTTTAAAAATTTTGACTTTTTTGCCAAATGTTTTGACTGTTTTTCAAAGTGTTGACCTTTATATAGTAAATTAGACTTATTTCAGTCATCAAAAAATTCGAGTTTTTTCAAAAATCTTAGTTTTTAAGTTAAGTTTTAAGTTTTTAAAAAATTGCATTTTAAAAAAAATTCCGCTTGAAATTTTAGAATTTTTTTTAAAATTTTCACTGTTTTTTTTTAAACCTTTATCTTTTTCGATATAATCGCTTTTTTTGAAAATGTGCAACTCTTAAAATATTTGACTATTTCTGGAAGTTTTCACTTTTTTTAAATTTCGACTTTTTTTTGACCTTTATGCAGTAACTGGATTCTTGTTTGAACGACTGAAACATTTGACGCTTTTTTGAAAATTGTGACGTATTTAAAATATTGGATTTTTAAAAAATTTCGACCTTTGAAATTTTTGACCTTTGAAATTTACGACCTTTGAAATTTTCGAGCTTTTTTCAGAAGTTTCACTTTTTTTTGTTTTTGAAAACCTTGACCTTTTTCGAAATGTCCACTTTTTTTAAAAATTTGCACCCTTGATCAAATTTTTGACTATTTCTAGAAGTAAGGATTTTTTTTTAACTTTCGACTTTTTCTTGAAGTTTAGACCTTTATGCAATGAATTGGATTTTAAGTTAAAAAATTTAAAAATTCGACTTTTGTTAAAAATGTTCAGTTATTGAAAAAAGGCATTTTTTTAAATTTCCACTTTTGAAATTTTTGGAGTCTTTACAGAATGTTCACTGTCTTTTCAACGTTTTCAAAATACCAACTTTTTTTAGAAATTTGTATCTTTGTTCAAATATTTGAATACTTCTGGAAGTTCTGACTTTTTTTAAAAATTTCCACTTTTTTTCAAATATTTCGAACTTTTTTAGACCTTTGTTAAATAGTAAACTGAGCTTTTATTTAAAAAACTGAAAAATGTAACTTTTTTGTAAACGCTCAGTTTCTTGAAAAATTGTATTTTTTTCAAAATTTCCACTTCTAACATTTTCGAACATTTTTCAGGATTTTCACTGTTTTTTTTAACCTCTTCATTAAAATAATAATAATAATAACATAATAATTGTTAAATCAAAAATGTAAATAAATGTTAATAATAATTTACATATCAAACCAATACTGAATACCGTAATACCTCGTATACTCCAAAGTTTCCAACTTTTTACCATTTGTTCCTCGATACTCCTTAGCATGTAAAAGAAGCCATTAGGTGAGGTCATTCGATTAAAGACGAAGGCAAACAAAGCTATTTTGTTGTGTTTTGCAAATGATTCGGTAAATGAGGAGATTTGAAATAAAGGCTTGTAAAAGGCTGCCGTTTGTATGTATAAGTGGTCGGCTACAAAGCGAAGTGAAAGAAGATAACACGCTCGTATGGTGAATAGAATGTTGCTCATTATCAAGGATAGAAACACCGTGAGTTCGCTTTAAGCCCTTAATTTTGGAAATGAGCCCGGGCAGGTCCTAGACAAGGATAAAGTGGTGGAATCTCCATAAAACGAAGCGCTCGGCAGTCATGGAAGCGTTCTTTAGAGCCGAATAAGCGACCCTGCACTCAAATAACTGTCCTATAAAGTCCCACGTAATGAGTTCCACGTTCACAGGTGTTTGCGTGATCCTATATTTCACTTTCCACACATTACGGCTTGCATTATTGGGATACGGCGGTTAACTAGTTTCTTTTTTATACAAAATAGAACACGCATCTTTATGAGTTCCTCCCTTTACTTGGAAACGGTAAAATTTAACCGAGCCCAAAGAAACACTCCCCTGTAATACAGAAAATTTACCTGAATATTCCTTAAATTTTCAGCAAAAGTTTGAGTCCGATGCTAGGGAATTCAAATTATTTAAATATATCATCAAAATATTATAAAAAAATACCATTTCTAATATAAGTTAATTACTTATGTCATAAGTAAATGTACAGTAATTGAATGTTATGGCAAAATTAGTAATTTGGGAAAGAAAAATTTGACCTTAGGCCCGAAATTTATAAAGTAAATCTTCACAAAATTTAAAGAAAATATTTTGTCATCGAAGCTGAAATTTCGAAACTAGTCAATATATGAAAGCAAAGTAAGCAGTTTTAGAAAAAAATATCAATTTAAATTTAAACAAAATATTAAAGTTAAAATCAGAATTCGGATTTATTCTTAAGAGTCAACTTTAAAATTTAAATTTCCACATTTTTTTAAAATTTCAAATGTAAACTTTAAAAATTCATCAGACATTGACATTTTGTTTAACGTTTTGATACTTTCTAGTTATTTTTAACTACGAATATTTACACTTTTTTGTATGATTTTAATTTTAAACTTACAGTTTCTAAAATTGAAATACAAAACTTGTCCTCTGAAACCAAGAAAGATTAAAAAACACAACAAAGGTTGCTCTAACGCGTTTCGACAGCCAAGCTATTATCTTCAGAGAGATACTAACATCTAATCCTAAAATTTACCCTTATATACTAAGAATATACACTTCGTTCATAAGCGACCGCATGCCAAAGGCCCAGACCAACCATTCATGAGGTTACCTCCAGCCTTAGGTGTTAGTATCTCTCTGAAGTGACAGCTTGGCTGTCGAAACGCGTTAGAGCAACCTTTGTTGTGTTTTTTAATCTTTCTTGGTTTTAGGGGACAAGTTTCGTATTTCAATTTTTAAAGATAACCAAGGACCAGTCCGTTCCACCAAAAAAAAAAAAAATCAATGTTTATAGACAATGACTAAAAAAATTTTCAGTGCTTCGTAAAAATTTTGATTCTATGCATTTTTCTTAAATCTACGATTTTTGCCTTTAGCAAACGCCTTTTTTTTTGAAGTTTGATTAAATTAAATAGAATTATTTTTTTTAAATTTCGAGTTCTTATTTGAAAGTTTAATTTTCGATAATGTTTGAATATTTTTACGGGGCTAATTGGGTTTTTGGGGAGGGACTTAACTCCCAAGCCCTTTCCTTACTGCTTCCATGGCTTTAAATCCATTATTGAGACATTTATGCAGCGTTTAAAAATGCCAAAGAAACAGATGCCTTTTAAACTGGGTCTCTATAAGAGATCCCCTTGCGCAAGAGAACCCTCCTGCACATCATAATACTGTCCCCTCAAAGCTACGCCATTGACAGAAGCTGCCCTAGCAAAAATGCTGTTAGAGGTATAATACTGCTTTTAAGTTAAAGGATTTAATATTTTTTTAAAAAGTTTAGATTTGATTTTGGTGTCAAATGCCTAAAAATATAATTTTGAAATTTTGGAAAAATACAACATCAAAGAAAAACTAATTTTCAGAATTCCTACTTTTGTTGGATATTCTAAAGTTCAGAGAAAAATTTGAAAAAAAAATTGGAAAATTCAAGCTTAACGTGGAAACGTTTTAATTAAAACAAAAATTTGGATTTTTTATATAAATTTGGAGGTTTTTGCGAGACTTGGAGTATTTTCTCAAAATTCTGAGTTTTACCAATTTAGAGTTCTAATTTGTTATTCAGATAAAAAACACTTTAAGCTAGAAAGAAATAATTTAAACATTTTTCTTATTTGTTATTCAGAGAAAAACACTTTAATCTAGAAAGAAATAACTTAAACATTTTTTAGAAAAGGTCTGAACGAATTAAGTAAAAACCAAAAGTTTAGAAAGGAACAAACGAGATTTTTAAATGAAAATTTTCTAAGGTTTCAATTTCTTTTAATAACTGTTTGCTCCTGACTGCTGGGAGAAAACTCAAACAATATAATTTGAAGATTAAAAGTTTTAAAAAAATATTAAATTGTCTGTTTGGTGGAACTTTTAGAAAAAAAAACTACAAGATAAATTTAAGACTAAATTAAGAATTAAAAGCCTTTTGAAAAAAGCCAAACCTATTATTACAAAAACTTTGTTATAATTTTGAATTTTTCTAGAAACTTTGAAAGATATTTGGAGAAGGAATTTTAAGGTATTTTCGAACTTTTACCATGATTTAAATATTCCAATTTCAACCTAGAAGTTTTTTCCTTTAAGAAGAAAATAGTCTAAATTTTAAGAAAAAAGAAGTGAAAATTTTGGGGCAGCCCAAATTTAAATGAAAAATTAAAATAAAAAAACTTAATTTATTTAAAAATATATTTCTCAAAATTTCTTCTTTAATACTAATATTTCCATTTTTTTTTTTTGAATTTCTGGGCACAGATTGAAGTTTCAATATATCAAAATTTTAAACTAACATAAATTCGATTTTTCTCCGGAAATGCCAGGATATTAAGGTTAATTAGAATTTAAATCTACTAAATCTACTAATTGCCATCACAATTTTCTAATTTACATTAGAACTTGGAGATCCTTATTGACTCCTCTTAAATTACACTTGATGAGCTAAAATAAAAAATTTGGGTAAAATTCGAAACTTGGAAATTAAACTCTTAATAAAACTGAATTGATCTCAAAACTAACATTTTCTTTTAGAGAAAGACCTAAATTTAAACAAAAAACAAATATTTTTAAAAAACCTTTGAAATTTTCGTGATTAAAATTTTGAAATGACCATGGCAGTGGATAAAATCCCTAATTTATAAAAAAAATGACATTTAACCGAAAACTTCGAGAGAAATTCAAATTTAAACTCGAAATTTTTAGAAAAGGTAAAAAATTTACAACGAAAGTCGAAATTAAAAATCTAATTTATTTTTAAAAAAATTTAAAATCCTGATTTCAATTTCAAACTTTCATTTTTTATAAATATTAAGATTTGCGGCAAAACGTTGAATGTTTCAGAACTTGTCAAAATCTCCTTTCTTTTGACATTTATAAAGTCGATTTGTAAAAATATATGAAAGCTTACATATTTTCTCGAGACTTTGACTTTTTTCCCGAAATTTCGAATTTTTGTCGTAGTTTATTGTTAACTTGAACTTCATTTTTATGAATTTTGAGTTTACCTGAGCATTTTCTTTTCAATGATGATTGGGCTTAAGATCTTAGGATTCAAAAATATAATAATTTTTTTAGTACATTTTAAGGTAAAAAGGAAAATTTGGACGAAAAAGTCGAAATTTTAAAAATAGTTTGATTTATTACAAAAAAATATTTCACAAAATTTTCAGGCATAAGTTTAACATTTCAGCTTTTTTATCGAATTTTTTACTTTAATCTCATATTTTTCAAAATAAACAGGAAATTTGAAGACATTTTTTCAAAATGTTAATTTTCTTCTGAAAATCCTGAATTGAAACCTGAAATTTAGTAGATCATAGAAAATTTTGATTTGGTAGTCGAAATCCAGAAATTTGGGCTTCGTTATCCAAAATTTTGACCATGGTCTCAAAATTTGAACATTTTTCTCGAAATTTTGAATCTTCACTTAGAAAAACTCGAAATTTGAGACTTTGTTTCGAAATTTCTACATCTTTTACCATAATTCGTGTTAATATTTAATTTATCTGATTTCTTAAATAAGACCTTATCTTAAGTGGCTTAAATATGTTATAACATGTTATGTTATCTTTTAACTAACATCAGTTAAAGACGAAAATTCACCAATTGTATCTGTAAAGAACGAAATTGCTTTTCACATAATCAATTGCCATTTATTTGTAAGCAGATTCCCAATTCTTTCCTTGACGATGGCGTAAGAGTATATAAATTTCGCCTGGTTTTAAAAATTTCGACTCGTTTTGAAAATTTTGACTCTTATCGATACTTTCCACTGTGTTCAAAATTTCAAAAAATTTTATGAAAATCACAATTGTTTTTTTAGAATTCGTTATTTTTTCATCACTTTGCTTTTTCAAAAATGGTGAATTTTTTTGAGGGATGCAAATTTTTTAAAAATTTCAACTTAAAAAAAAAGAGTTGATAATTTAGACTTTTTCACAATTTGATTTTTCTGGAAATTGACTTTTATAAAATTCCGATTTTTCTTCTCAAATTTTCGGATTATTTTTAAAAGTTTTTACTATAGACAACGTCTAAATATTTCGCCTTTTTTTTGAGAACTTTAAATTTTTAAACTGTTTGGCTATTTTTCAATATTTCTACTTTTGGACGAAAAATTCTGCTTTTTTAAAAAATTTAGATGTTTTTAAAATTTACTTTTTTGAACATTTTGACTTGCACATTTTAATTTTTTTTCTACTTTAAACTCTCCATTCTTTCCAAAATATCCACTTTTCAAATTTTTGGAATTTCCTAGTTTTTTCGAAATTTTGAGTTCTTTTCGAAATTTTTATTTATTTGTAAATGTCAACTTTCTTCGAAAAGCTCTGCGTTTTTTGAATATTTGGACTTTTTTGAAAATTCTGCCACACCCTTCCAAATTTTTGACTTTTACCTTTTTAAAATATCTTCTTTCTTAAAATTTTGCTTTCTTTAAAAATTTTGTCTTTTTTAAAATTGCAATTTTTTGAAATGATCACTTTTTAAAACAGTAGTTTTAAAGTATGAATTTTTTAAAGATTCAATTTTTTCTAGATCTAATTCCATTGATAATTTAAATTTTTTGAAAATTTTGACATTTTTGAAAATAATGTCTCTTTTTCAAAGCTTAGGCTTTTTTTCATTAGTGAAACTTTTTTAAAAATTTTCAGTAGTTGTATAAATTTTGATCTCTTAAAAATTTCTTGTTTAAAATTTTTCAATTTGTCAAAATGTCGGCTTTTTTGAAAGTTTTAACTTTTATTCCAAATTTTGACTATTTTAAATTTAATATTTTTTAGACATTTGTTTTTTTTTAATTTCTGAATTATGAATTTCAACTTTATTTGACTTATTCAAAAAATGTTGACCCTTTTAAAATTTCGATATCTTCCAATTTTTTTTTGGTGCAACGGATTGCTCCTTGGCTATCTTCAAAAATTTTTGACCTAAATTTTTTTACAAAATTTTTACTCTTTCTAAGAATTGTATTTTCTTGGTAAATTTTAATTGTTGAAAAATATTACCTTTTATTTTCTTTGTTTCTACTTTTTTTCGACAATTTTTACTTTTTTGAAATTTTTTCCCTGAAACTTCCAGCTTTATAAAAAACATTTGGTTTTTGTGAAAATATCAACTTTTTAAAATTTTGAATTTTTCAAAATTTCGACATTTCATAATTTTACTTTTTTTTTAAATAGTGACTTTTTTTTAGGATTTCATTTTTTTTTCAAAAAGTCGTTTTTTTCGAAATTTTGTTTTTTTTTGTAAATTTAGGCTTTTCTGAAATGTTTTATATTTTCTCAAAATATTCTGAAGCACAAACCGGTAAGGTTGAGGCATTTATTATATTCAGGGTTTGGGATCCAGGGGCCAACGGTTTCGATCTTGTTAGATCTCGTCAGTCAGAAAAACCCAACCTAAATCCAACAAATGCACCACTGTCGGCGAATCTAGCAGATATACAACTCCTGTAAAGCGCCATCTATCGGGCCATGCGAAAACAACTTTCACAAGAACAATCGTGCAAATAGCGTTCAATCTAGACTATACTCTATATGCCAAAAAATATCGAATTTCGATCTATTTCATAATATACACTTTTTTTGAAAATTCCAACCGTTTTCGAAGTTTAACTTTTTTTGACTATGACTTTGAAATTACGGCTTTTTTTCCAAATTTCGACTTTTTTGACCTTTTTGAAATATTTGAATCTGTTTTTAAAAGTCGACTTGTTTTAAAATTATCTACCTATCCAAAATTTCCACTTTTATTACTTTTTTTGAAAGTTTATCGGACATTTCGACTTGGCAAAATTTTGTCTTGTTTCAAGAAAAGTTTTGGCTTATAAGGGAAAATTTTATTCAAAGTTAAGTTAAATATTCTTTTTCACCTCTTTTGGGGCTTTAATTTTTGAAATCAACGAAGTACCTGCTAAGTGATTCATTTCGTATATTCTTTACACAGAAATTTGGGTTATAAAAAACTTTTTAATTTTTTTTCGAATTCAAGGTCTTTTTTTTATGATTCAAATTATTAAAATACATGTATTTAAAATGTGTGTATAAAAAATGTATTTAAGAATGTGCTCAACTCTTGATTTTACATATTCTTTACACAAATTTAGTGTAGGAAAATGATCTTTTAATTTTTTTTTTTACCAACTGTAATGTCCCTTTTTACCATCTTAGAAATGTTCCAGCAGAAAGCAGAAAGGTAACACAAAATATTTCAACAATTGTAATAAAATGAAGACAGGCAATATTTACATTAAATTATTGAAAACTTTCCATAGTTATTTTTTTTTAAATAGTAGTTTTTAAAATGAGTAATGAAAACAAGACATAAAACTAGTCATGGGTTACATTTCGTTTCTTGCTTCGTATTGTCGAATTTCGATCGTTTTAAAACGACAAAGATACATGTCCACTCGACCGCAATATTGACGTTGAAATGGGTATTATTCTCCGATCAGGTTTTATTGAAATATTTGTTTATATATCAAAGGACCACCAAACAATGCATGTGACAGGATCATTATCGTTATCTAAGAAAACGCTCGAACATGACATGCGAACGCAGACATCACAAAAGCAGTGCTCGAGGATGTTTCCTGAAAGTTAAATATCCCTTTGCTAGTAACAAACTTTTCTGCTTACCACATTTGAGGTTCTTCGATGCATTTGCACTACATTGCGTTCTCTAAACATAAACGTCTAGTACTATTGACATTTAAAATTCAAATTAAAAAAAAATAGTACTCAACAATGTTTTAAAGAGTTGAGCAAATGTAGTTCGCAATTCTAGATTTTAATTAAAACTTCATTTACGGTTGCTGTTATGAAAAATCTTTGTAAAGTGGTATAACACTTTAATAACAGATAAAAGCAAAGGGCGTAATCTCATTGCATTTACGATGATGCGTTTAAATGTCCAAGAACTTAGGCATTAAAAGCACTAAAGCAGAGATAACGAACTGCTATTTCAATGTTTGTTAAAAATGTTATAATACGTACGAAGCAGACGTAGTAGTGAGCTGAATGTTTATTCACCAGGGTAATAATGCAAAAGCTTATCTCCGTCATGCCACATCTCACTTTTATGTCGACCCATTTGAACTACAAACATTTTACATGCGACAACGTGAGAAAGATATAACACTTTCGACTAACGAACCCAATAAAATATGTAAGCTTCTACCTTTAAGAGACTTTACCTAGAAATAGCAATTTTTATGTGAATTGAAATTAATTTAACTTTCTTGGACTCCATGAGTGTTATGCAGTAGAAGTCAACAGCGTTATTTGTTCTTTAAAGACTTTAGTGCTATAAAATGAAATTCTATTCATTCAACACACAACTGAGCAATTAATTAGGAATTGTTGCCTTTTTTTTAATAAAGAAAGTTTTTCTCTGTCGATATTGAGAGCACTAAATGAACAGCGAAATCGTCTAGAAAATCGAGCTTTTGAAAAAACCTCAGAAGAGTTTGAGTTGAATATTTAATTCTGAAAGAAATTCATCAGTAATCTAAACTATTAAAACAAATTTATCATCGTCTTCTTCTTCTTTATCCCATTCTCATCTACTTCTGGACATAAGCCTCCTCCATGTTTTTTCCACCGCTCTCTACCTTGAGCATTCAGTTTTTGCCAGCTCGCCTCTGAATATCGTCTCTCCATCTTGTTTGAGGGCATCCGATACTTCGTTTAGTTTCCCTTAGTCTTCATTGTATTACCATTTTCGTCCATTTAATATCATCTCTGGCGACGTGTCCTGTCCAGTGCAATTTATTAATGGTTACACGTTCTATGACATTGACGACTCGCGTTCTATCTCTGACGGCTTCGCTTCTGACTCGGTCTCAGTGCCATTTATTAGTGGTTACACGTTCTATGACATTGACGACTCTCGTTCAATCTCTGATGTCTTCGCTTCTGACTCGGTCGCTCAAACTGATCCCCAACATTGGGCGCTCTATCGCTCGTTAGCATACCCTTAAACGATGCGCTCTGCTTTGCGTTAGGGTTACTGACTCAAGTCATGATAGGCAATATGCAACAGTCGAAGACTTTCCGTTTCAGGTTGATGGGAATGTTCGGTTTCCTGAGGATGTGACCAGGTTTTCCAAATGCTGCCCATATCAAGCCAACTCGCCGGGTGATTTCTGCGGCCTGATTTTCTTTGTCGAGCCTAATGTTGTGTCCAGGGTACACGTATTCTGCAACCAATTCAAGTGTGTGGTTGTCGAGCGTAACCTGAAAGTTGTCTGGATTCATGACATGGGTTTTTTAAAGGTTCATCTCAGTCTGATTGTCTCCGAAACTTCTTTCAGCTCTCTTAACATATCTTTAAGTTTATTCGCATCGATGCTCATTAGGATGATGTATCAGCGAAGCGTAGCTGACTCCGTCTATATTGACTCCCTTCTGTCAGATTTTTGAAGACATTTAGTAGTGCGAGCGTAAACAGCTTCAGCGAAATCGTGTTGCCTTGTCTGACTCCTCTTTTGATAGGTACCCTCCCAGTGACTAAGTCTTCTTCAACTTTGATGTGGAGAGTGGCATGCTCATAGATGTTTCTGATGACGCTTGAGTATCTTGAGTCAATCCTTGCAGCGTTCATCGCATACAGGATTGCCCAGATTTCTAGAAAGTCGAAGGCTTTTCTCGGTAATCGACGAATGCCAGATGGAGTGGGGCATTGTTTTCAGTGCTTTTCTCGATCAGTGTGCGCACTGTTTGGATATGACCGATCGTGCTATAATCCTTTCTGAATCCAGCTTATTCCACAGGTTGGTAAAGATCGAGTTTATTGTTGACACGGTTGGTGATTATTCTAGTTAAGAACTTGTATAGTACCGAGAGAAGGCTAACAGACGGGTAGTTTTTAATGTTCGTTGGATCGCCTTTTTTGAAGAGGCGATCAAACAAACAAATTCATATCGGGTATTAAATAAATCCATTGTCCCAATTAGTTCGATGTTTTACTCGAATACTCCATCCTTTTCTCAAAATTTTGATTTTTCCAAACTTCTATTTTGGTTTTGAAATTTTGATTTTTTTTCTGATATGTTATTTTCTTGAAATTTCGATTTTTTTTTCGAAATTTCCCTCTTCTCTAGGATGCGGTGTTTTTGAATTTTTTTTCTTTTGTTCTAATTTTTTGCCAGAATTCGTCTTTTCCTCGTAAATTCGATATTTTTTTTCCAAAGTCCGATTCCCTTTTTTCGAAATTTCAATCACTTTTTCTAAAATTCTACCATCGCTCTGAACTTGTAATTTCTTTAGAAGCTAATTTTTTGTAAAAATTTCGATTCTTTTCCTCAAATTTCACGTTTTCCCAAAATTTCGATAAGATATCGAGATGTCGTTCTTTTTCTTGACTTTTATAGTAAAATGCGATCCTGTATGTTCCTCAAGATCTCAACTTATTTCTTGGACTTTTTCTCGAAATATTTCCACTTAATTTTGGCTTTTTTTCTCCAAATTTCCATCTTTTTTTCAAACTTTTTACCTTTTTCTTGAAATTTTGGATTTTCAAACATCATTTTTGCCACTGAAATTTTCGATTCTTTTTGTCGAAGTGTGTCTTATTCTCAAAATTTCGATCATTTTCCGAAATAATCTTTTTCTTCAAGATTCGACCATTTGCTCCCATTTTTTCAAAAAAGGCTTTTGTTTGTAAAAATTTTGAGTTTTCCCAGACCTTCCTCTTTTATCCGAAATTTCAGTATTTTCCCAAAATTCGTCTTTATTCAAAACTTCGAGCTTTTTCCCGCAGAATCTACCATTCTTCTGAAATTTCGATTTTTTTTCAAAATTCTCCTTCCTATCGAAATTTGTGTTTTTTTCGATATTTCAACTTTTTTTCTTGAAACGTTGTTCCTTTTCTAAAAATTTTGATTTTATAGTAAAAAAAAATCCTTCATGTTCCAGAAGATCTCAACTTTTTTCTTGGAACTTTTCCCAAAATTTAGAATTTTCACCAAACTTCGATTTTTTTTGTTCCATATTTCAATCTTTTTTTTTTAAATTTTCTATATTTCACCCAAAGACTCTTTTTCTCTAAATTTCGATTTTTTATTATAAATTACGATTTTTATCCTCCAGATCCCTTTTTTAGAAATTTCATTCATATTTTGGAAATTTTGGATTTTAACATAAAATCATAAGCTTATTTCAATTATTCTTCATGGTAGACCCTTATTGACCGGAAATATTATGTTTTTTTCAATTTGTTTAACATTTCTTCGGCCCAGTTTGGAAATATTTAAATTTTTATGGTTTGTTGACAATTTTATAAACAGTTTTTGAAATGCGACTACGTGATATTTAAATTTATTGAAAACGTCACTTCATGACCGTTTACAAATTAAAAGGTTAGTTTATTTTACATAGAATAGGAAAAATGAAAAATAGGAGACCAAAAATTAGATATGGAAAAAATAAAAATTTTGTTTTTTTGATAAATTAGGAAAATATAAAAAAATACATAAAAGAGGTTGTAGCACTGGACATCGATGTTTCGCTCTTATTTGAGCTCGTCAGCAGTGCATAACATGGAAAGGGAACAATGGGGAAGAAATACTTAAAAATAAAAATTTTTTTAAATATAAAAAAAAGAAAAATAAAGAAATTTTAACATGAATAGACGTTTCATCATTAATTTACTGTGTTAAAAATTTACTGTGTCAAAACTTTAAATAAAAAAATTTTTATTTTTAAGTATTTCTTCCCCATTGTTCCCTTTCCATGTTATGCACTGCTGACGAGCTCAAATGAGAGCGAAACATCGATGTCCAGTGCTACAACCTCTTTTATGTATTTTTTTATATTTTCCTAATTTATCAAAAAAACAAAATTTTTATTTTTTCCATATCTAATTTTTGGTCTCCTATTTTTCATTTTTCCTATTCTATGTAAAATAAACTAACCTTTTAATTTGTAAACTGTCATGAAGTGACGTTTTCAATAAATTTAAATATCACGAAGTCGCATTTCAAAAACTGTTTATATAATTGTCAACAAACCATAAAAATTTAAATATTTCCAAACTGGGCCGAAGAAATGTTAAACAAATTGAAAAAAACTTATTTCAATTATCAAAAAATGATAAAATCTTTTATGTTCCTGAAAGTATCAATTTGTTTCTTGGAACTTCTCTCGAAATTTAAAATTTCGATGTATTTTCCAAGATTCGATCTTTTTTCGAAAGTTCCAATTATTTTAAAAATGCGCTTTTGTTTTTGAAATTTTTGATTTTTTTCTCGAAATTTGTCTTACGCAAAATTTCGATATTTTTTCAAAAATCCATCTTTTTTCAGAATTTTGACCTTTTTCTCAAAGATGTTATCTTTATCTTGAGGATTTCTTCTTTTTCTCAAGATATTGCATCTTTTTGTCAAGATTCGTTATTTTTGTGAAAATTTTCAATCTTTCCTTCTCAAAGTTTGTGTTTTTCTCGAAATGCCGATCTGTTTCTGGAAATATCGTTCTGTGTCTCAAAATTTTGACTGTTACCGTAAAATTCTATTCTTTATGTTCTTGGAAATTTCAACATTTTTCTTGGACTTTTTTTTAGAATTTTTATTACATTTCGACGGGCTAACTAAAATTCGATCTTTTTTATAAAAATTTCCATCTTTTTTTCAAGGTTTTTCTCAAGATTTCGTTTTTGTTTTTCAAAATTCATTCATTTTTGAAAATTTTGATTGTTTCCTCAACATTCGTCTTTTCTCGAAATTTCGATATTTTACCAACATCTGTCTTTTTTCAAAAGTTCGACATTTTTCTCGAAGATTTTATCTTTTTCTCGAGGATTTCTTCTTTTTCTCGAGATTTTCATTTATTTTTTATTTCAAAGTTCGTTTTTTTTGCAAAAATGTTTAATCTCTCCTTCTCGAAATTCGTGTTTTTCTCAAAATTTTTATCTGTTTCTGGAAATGTCGTTTTTTTCTCGAAATTTTGACTTTTATTTTAAAATTCGATCCTTTATGTTCGTGTAAATTTCAACATTTTTCTTAGGCTTTTGTTCCAGAGTTAGAACTTTTACTGCATTTCGACATGCTCTCTAAATTTCGATCTTTTTTGTAGAAATTTCTATGTAAATTTCGTTTTTTTTTTCAAAATTCATTCATTTTTGAAAATTTTCATTGTTTCCTCAACATTCGCCTTTTCTCGAAATTTCGGTATCTTTTCCAAAATCTGTCTTCTTTCAAAATTTCGACCTTTTTCTCGAAGATTTTATCTTTTTCTCGAGGATTTCTTCTTTTTCTCGTGATTTTCAATTATTCTTTATTTCAAACTTCGTTTTTTTTTTGGCAAAAATGTTTAATCTCTTCTTCTCGAAATTCGTGTTTTTCTCGAAATTTTGATCTGTTTCTAGAAATATCGTTCTTTTTCTCAAAATTTTAACTTTTATTGTAAAATTTAATCCTTTATATTCGTGGAAATTTCAACATTTTTCTTAGGCTTCTGTTCCAGAGTTAGAACTTTTACTACATTTCGACGTGCTCTCTAAATTTCGATCTTTTTGTAAAAATTTCTATCGAAATTTCATTTTCTTTTTCCAAAATTCATTCATTTTTGAAAATTTTCATTGTTTCCTCAACATTCGCCTTTTCCAAAATCTGTCTTTTTTCAAAATTTCGACCTTTTTCTCGAAAATTTTATCTTTTTCTCGAGGATTTCTTCTTTTTCTCGAGATGTTAAATTATTTTTGTTTTCAAAGTTCGTTGTTTTTTTGAAAAAATGTTTAATCTCTTCTTCTCGAAATTCGTGTTTTTCTCGAAATTTTTGATCTGTTTCTAGAAATGTCGTTCTTTTTCTCGAAATTTTGATCTGTTTCTAGAAATGTCGTTCTTTTTCTCGAACTTTTGACTTTTATTCGTAAATTCGATCCTTTATATTCCTGGAAATACTAACATTTTTTGGACTTTTGCTCGAGAGTTAGAATTTTTACTACATTTCGACGTGCTATCTAAATTTCGAGCTTTTTTATAAAAATTTCCATCTTTTTTTTCGGGGAATCAATCTTTTTCTCGAAATTTCGTTTTCTTTTTTAAAATTCATGGATTTTTGAAAATTTTGATTGTTTCCTCAACATTCGTCTTTTCTCGAAATTTCGGTATTTTTTCCAAAATCTGCTTTTTTAGAAATTCCACTTTTTCTTCGATTCATACACTTTACGATTAGTCATGAATATTTCAATATTATACGGCTTGTTACAAAATTTTTGAGTTTTTTAATAGTAATTATTGTTTTTTTAGGCTCTGTATTTTTTTATTATTAGGAGCTATAGCGATTGCATTGTCTACTATGATTTTTTTAATAATAAATTACTTTATTTAACCCACTTTGCGCCACATTCGAAGTATGCCATGAAATATATCAAATTAATCAAAAATATGCTAAATTCAAAAATGATAAAATTTAAATAGCGTCCATAAGAAATAACAAAGTTGACATAATTTTCTTAAAAACGTTTTTTTTTTAAATAACGTACACCAATGAAAAGGTCTTAAAAAACAGTTAGCTATTGTTTTTGATTTTTTTCGATCGAATTTCAAATAAACAAATTACAACTGATTATTAAAAATGGTTATTTTCAATTTTTTCTAAATAAAATTAAGACGAATTGGAATTAAATTGTTTTGTTAGTGGAATATTTTTAGGCATTAAATTCTCCACTACTTTGCTCATTTAATCTTTCTTGTATTTCTAACAAATTCCGAGTTCCCTGTAGTGAAAATCAAATTTGGTTCAACCTGTATAATATCTTCTTAAAAATATTTAAATTTTAAAAAGTAATATCAATTTTTCTTAATAATTATTCTAAGAATCATTATTACAGTATTAATGATGCAGATAAGCAAAGAATTCTACTATAGCTCATGTAGGTCAGAGAATCAGGAGAAAATAATAGGGCGCAGCAAAGGGTAACGCACGAAAGAAACCGGAAGTGGCACAGTAAGCAGTACAAGAGCGTCATCTTATTTGTATGTAAATCCTTGAGAGTTGGTGGCTACGAATCGCTAGGGGCTTATTAGACATTCATAGAGGGCGCTACTCGGTTGACAGAGGTGAGCCCCGGGTCGGGATTCATCACTCCAATTAGTGTGTAATCTGGGGGGCACAGCCGACTCGGCTGTTAATATTCCATCTCATTTTAGAATCGGCAACCTCGATGACCTCCTCTTCTTCACCGAAGGGTTTTGCAGGGACCCTCATATTAATAATGCTTTGGTGAGCGTTATTTCATAAACTACCGCAAATTTCGAGCGAAATTAAATTAATTAATATTAATATTTCCTTATATCAAATTTACAAACCTTTCTAATGAAGCACATGCATCAAAATTAATTTAAATTATTCGGTGCGGAGCGTCTGCTTGTTTGTGGAATTACATGTAAACTCGTTGGCTATATTAAAGTTTTTTTATGTTATTTCGAACTTCAAGGGACCAACACTTGAAATTCTTTCGCTTTAGATCAGCTATGCGTACTTTCAGCGTTACAGCTGAATACAATGGTAACTTTATACCCTGAAAGTTAGTTTCCTGTAATATTAAATCTCTCTGGGGACAATTTTGTCTAAATCAAAAATATAGAATGAATAAGTAAGATTCTGTTGAAAATAACTGTAAATCGTTTTCTACGTAAAGAACCTTTATGCCAGGTCGAAAAGGCGAACTTTATGACTCCGCTCTACGAATTTTATTCATTGTCAAAGGCATAGTTTTGAACAGTTGCTCCGACTACACGTACTTTCGAATAACATTCATATTTTACAATTTTTATTGTTCCCATTGAAAACATTTACTGATGTATTGTTGGAAGATCCACGTTCGTCTAAAGCGATATTTCAATGGGGTAATTTGGTATGCATGTCTACACTGCTTGAAAATAAATCCAGTCATATCTCTGCCTGTCTCCGACTTTATTTATATAGAAATATGTTAGGATAACTGTGTGATCCTGTCGTTCACTTATTTATATTGGTGGCTGAATGTGATGCAACCATTGTAAACCAACTAGTATAACAATTATTGTACACAACATTTATGTGAAGTTAGCTCATCAAAACTGTGGGGATGAAGTCCCAAAATAAAAAGACTCAAATATATATTTTTTTTCATTCCGTGCAATATATGTATATGTCAAGGGAGTCTAAAGCGAATTATCCATGAACCATGTAAAACGCAAATAAAACACAACCTTAACTTCAATAAAGCAACCGTCTAAACGTGTATCGTGAACCATAGGTAACCGAACTGACGTTTAGCGGAAAGGTGACTTTGGGAAAGCCCAAAGACTTTACTCCAATAAACATTTATCAGATTCAGAGTTTGGGGACCAAATACCAGTTTCGATCTTATATGATCTCGATAGTCTGGTATACCAAACTTGAATGCTGACAAATATTTCGGCACATACTCCAGTATAGTGTGCTTCAAATAATAATAATGATTGGGGCAAATGTTACATGGGCAAACTGAACGTAGTATAATCTGTAACTACAACGAACTTTCTCATGATAGAGGTAATAATTATTGCTCATATTCAGATGTGTATCACACTTTAAAGATAGAAAATCTTTCATTATTCACTTTGCTAAATTATCTCAGGCTTCGCTTCTTCAAGAATATGTAACATTATAAACTTATGTCTTTGTTTTGGTGTAATTTTCTTGAAGTCTCAATTAAAAATTAGCTTACAAATTATTTAGAAAGATAATCTTTTCCATTTTTAACCGAAATAAACGTTGACTGTAATACTGAACAATATAGGTGTAATAATTTTCATTTATTAGAAATGTGCGGTTGTTTAATAACGATATCGGCAAAGTGGCCTAGAACAAATTCTGCAACATACTGCCGGTATGGTGCAGCTTATTAGCGTGTTTATATTATAAACTACTTTAAAGCAAAACGCTCTACACTTAAACATGAAACGTTGGAGGTAGAAGTGGTTTGGTTCAAGAGAGCGTTATTAAATTTAAAATTAATCTACACAGAACACTATTATGAAGCAAATTTAAATATTTATTTTGATCAATTGATCATAATATTGATGATGTACCTATCTACCAAAACTCCCCTTATATAATCTCTCTTGCCTACTGATAGATTGTCCACTGTTGGAACAACTTAGTCTAATACTTATTCTTTATGGTAGACTTTTATTAGTTGAAATCATTATGCTTATTAATTTTGTTTAACATTTCTGCGATCTAGTTTGGAAATATTAAAATTTTTAATAAAAAAGGTTGACAATATTCTCTGTATGTTTTTTGCGATGTAATAGTATTTCTATTCATGTTTTATTGACTTTTTCTTCGCCAGTTACTCCTTTCACAAATCTGAATTTTCAGTAACCTTCTGTTAAGGATTGCCAATCCGTTATAGGTTGCCCCAAACACCGATTGCGTTGGATCTTGGTTTGTTACTCGCTGTTTGTGACTCAACACTAAAAAAATACTTAAGGCGGCGGTCTGGTACTCTTAAAACGTCGAAATTCTTCGCTTGCCATTTTACAAAATACGTCAATACTATTGCTTATAATTTAATGAAATTTGGTAATAATGTTTAGAAATGTTGGGAAATTGGCGCTTTGGAAGCACATTTTTGATTTTTGTCTTAGTGTTCCCACAAATGGAAGTACAATTCGTTTCTTTTTTGCCTGTTTTCAGAAGCAAATATCTCTGAAACTAAACGGAATTTCAATAAAGTACCTCCAAAAGGCAAATTCGACATCCTTGCTTCATAAGTTCTCCAAATCTGAAAACAAAATATTGAAAAATAAAGGCACCATTTGTACAATGGGAGAGCGGTGTTTGGCATAGAAATTGCGCTTAGATTTCGATTGCCCTCACTCACATCAGGCAGAGTACGGAGACGGACATGATGCGGAGCAGAAAATTTTATGCCCCCCCCCCCCCCAATACGTCATCAACAAACGAAATATCTTTGGCTTCCAAGCTTATATTTCTTTATCTAAGCACGGCGGATATATCATACCAATAATAAACAATATTAAAACATTTGTTCTACCAGAGTTTGGGAGTAAAATGAATTGTTTAGTATTTGTAGCTTACAATCATTTACTGAATATTTAGTAGTTTTTGTTTTGATATATTTAGAAGAATTTTTTTCTCTCCTAATTAACATTTTCATCTTATTTTTTGAAAAAATATTGTTCGATTTATTTGACTTGATTACTCGAAGGACCAGAAAAATGATAAGCTTGTTTCTTGCTTTTAAATGTGGATTTATTCACGGTCTCTTTTCGAATGTATATTGGTATAAAATGTCCAGGGTTAACCAGGCAGGCAGGCACCCTCTGATGGGAGAGGGAAAAGCAGGTAGAGAGATTTATCTCTTCTGGAGAATTCCACAAGAACATGTGCCGAACAAATATAAACTGTTTAAGTAAATAAATGCCAGGACAGATTTAGGCAAAAAAAAAGAAAAACTGATTTTATATCATTTAAATTTGAAATGTTATATTCTACTAGCATCTGCAAAGAACGAAATTGTTTTTCACATAATTAATTAATAGGTATTTATATGCAGATATTTAGTTCTTACCTTGACGATAGGAGAAAATGCGTGGAAAAATAAAAATTTAACCTCTTTGAAAATTTCGAATTCTTCGCAAATTTTGACTTTTTTCAAAATTTCGATAGTTTTTTGAAAATCTACTTTTTTTGAAAACCTCAACTTTTTTTACAATTTCGACATCTTGAAACTTTGGACTGTTTTTGAAAATTATGAATTTTTTTGAGGAATATGATTTTTATGATAATTTCGACTTTTCCTCATTTAGTTTTGAAAATTTCGACCACTCACTAAATATTTTGACTTTTCTTGGCAATTCTTATTTTTTGATACATATTTTCAACTTTTTTTCAAAATCTCTAGTTTTTCTTAAAGAATTTGACATTTTTAATTTTATCTTTTTTGATGATTTCGACTTGAACATTTTAAAATTTCCACTTATTTCAAATTCTCATTTAAAAAAGAACAAAATTTTGGCCTAATTAGAAAATTGTAACCATTTCAAAATTTTTCCTTTTTCTGAAATAGTGCTATTTTTGGAACATCCAATTTTTCAAAATTTCAACTTTTTCAGGAAATTTTTATTTTGTTGTAGATCTCGACTTTCCTTAAAACATTCTGTTTTTTTTTGACAACTTCGACATTTTAAAAAGGTGAACAAACGAATAATTCCGACCAGGTCAACATTTTCGAAAATTCGAATTGTTAGAAAAAAAGTCGAAATTATTAGAAAACCAAAGTTGAAAAAATGGCAATATTCCAAAATGCAAGAATTAAAATAAAAAAGGTAAAAATTTTGTGGAAATTTAAAAAAAGAACTTGTCTTAAAGTCGAATTTTTCAAAAAAAGTTGAATTTTAAGAATAAAGCCGAAGTGGCAACAAAGAAGAATTTTAGAAGAAAATTCATAATTTCGAGAAAAAACTGTGCTTTCGTATCTTTGTAGAAAAGTATATGTACATTTAAAAGGAATTAACAGGAAACAAAAGTGGTAAAAGGAATCATTTTTAAGTCACCTTTTTCTAACTATGTACTTTACCTGCTTAAAGAACTAAAAAAAGGAATACGTGTCAAAGAATTTTTTTAGAAGTTTGCAATTCGGTAGCTCAATTTTAAGCCTTTCTCTCGAAAATTTTGAATTTAAAAGTTTAAACTATTCGAATTTTCCTAGAGATTTTAAAATTTCATGGAAAACGTCAATATCAAATATTTCAATTTAAAATCAAAGTTCCTTACATAAATCTGATTTTTTTTAAAAACTGTTGCTATTTTCCAAAAATTTCAGTTCAAATATAAAATTGGTATTTTTTTATAATTCAAGGTGCAATTCTAAAGAGAACAGTTAGAATTTTTAAAACATGTTGGCTGTTTTTTTATTTCTGAAATTGTTTTTTTTATTTGGAATTCCAGGCCTAGAAAGAAAAATTAAATTTTCAGCCTTTACTTTCCAGTCAAAATAAAAATAGCAAAAAAAAAGCTTATTTTTTGAATGTTAAAGTAAACTAACATTTCAGGTAAAGAAGTCGAAAAAAATTGTTTAGAAAAAATTCAAGCAACGTCTTTTTCAATTTCAAAATTCTCTGGAAATTTTGTAAATTTTTGACATAATGCTGTTCAAAGTTTTTTCCAGAATTTTGACTTAAATCTCAAATTCCGGATTCTAAGTTCGAGTTTAAGAAAATATGGATTCTAAATTCGAGCTTAAGAAAATAAATAAATAAAAATAAAAATGAATAAAAATTGACATTTGTAAAATGGAAATTTTAGAAATATTTTAATTTCGACTTTTTTTCTAGAAATTCTATTTCGAATTCTAAGTTTTAAGAAAATAATTTGAAATTTCCAACTTAAACTTTTTGGCTGTTTTTCATAATTTATTTAAATATATCCTTTTTTAAGTTTTTTGTAATTTTGTTTTTAAAAGCCTAAATTTTAACAAACTTTTTAAATAACATAAAATTTTGACATTTTAGTCGAAAGTTTGGTGAAACGGACTGGTCCTTGGTTAGCTTTAAAAATTGAAATACAGAACTTATCCCCTGAAACCAAGAAGGGTTAAAAAACACAACAAACGTTGCTCTAACGCGTTTCGACAGCAAAGCTGTCATCATCAGAAAGATACTGAAGATGACAGCTTGGCTGTCCAAACGCGTTGGAGCAACGTTTGTTGTTTTTTTTTAATTTTTCTTGGTTTCAGGTGACAATTCTGTATTTCAATTTCAGTCGAAGTCTACAATTTTTCTCAATTTTCGTGGAATAGACTGGTCCTTGGTTATCTTCAAAAATTGAAATACAAAAATTGTCCCCTGAAACGAGGAAAGATTAAAAAACACAACAAAGGTTGCTCTAACGCGTTTCGACAGCCAAGCTATCTATCTATCTATTCTCCATATTTTGTTTCTGAAACGGTGGCTTAGGAGACTTTACACTGGATGTTTAAAATACAAATAACTCAAAAACTAATAGAGTTACACTAAAATAAACAGGAGTACCTTTTTTATTTAAAATTAAACTCTATTTTAGATTTTCTGATCATTTTAGCCATATCTCATTAGGCAAAAAAGATATGTTGTAATTTACTTAAGTAACAGGCTGTAACTAACGCCCTGTATAAATAGTGCAAAATTTCGCATTAAATTCGTAATTATCATGCCAAAAAACATAAAGTTGCCAATTTTCCAGACGATACTGCTTAAAATTACAAAATTATTAAGAAATTTCAAATTAAAACTCCAACTTTGAACACCCTGTACCTCGTAAACCTGTAAAATTTGTTTAAGGCATGTTAAGCTCAATCGCCATATTTTGGTGTGTAGTATCTCCAGTTCAGAGATTGCCCATTCTTAATGAATCACCCTATATAAGGGGGTCACTTTTCCCCAAGTTATTTTGTTAAGTTAGTTAGAAGTCAATGAGTAAGTTAGTTAATTAAACAGTGTTAGTGAATTGCAGTTGTATTGTTCCGAGTTCAGTTTAGAAATAAAGTGGTTATAATTCACGTGTTAATCATTCGAACCGATAACGTCCAACAATATGTACTAGAGATAAATAATATTTTTCGAACGAAATAGAAAAAGGAACTGTTCTTTTTAGAGAACTAGATGAACTAGCCAATAATATAAACATTGCTTGGCTCATAAAGAACTCTAGAAATAAAAACGTTTCTAATTCTGATTTAAATTTCTCATACGTTATGTTCGTTTTTCGTTTATTGATCCAAATAAACTTCAACTTTAGTAGAAACTAGATATGTGGCGTACAATTTGCTTAAATGAATAGCTAATTTTTACAGTTTGAAATGAACAATAATTCTTTTTCTTGCAACTTTTTCGTGGAAAATGGGATTTTATTTTTAAATTTTTTTTTGATTGCCTTCAATGAAATTTATCAATTTAAAGATGAAATTAAGTGAAAAATTGTGAATCATTCGAATGAACTGAAAAATTTGTAGATTAAAGTCAAAATTTCGAAAGCATTTTTGACATAAATTTTGATTTTCTTCGAAATTTTGCCAATTGTAAATTTGACATTTACATTTTTAAATTAAAATCTAAATTTCGAAACAAAGTTATTGTCAAATTAAAATCAAAATTAAATTTCAACTTTAAACAAACAAGAAATTTAAGATTAAGACATTTTCTCCGAAATATTGTAAAAGTTAAAATTGTGAGATCAAAGAGAAAACATTTTTTCGAGATTGATTGAATTAAAAATTTCGACTGAAAACTTGATATTTAAAAAGTACAAATTTTTCAAGGATGAACTTTCGACCTGCACACCACGGAAATTGGTTTTTATATTAACATTTAGAAAAAGGCAGAATGTTCGTCTTTAAGCTCAACATGCTAAACTATTCCTAAAATCAAACTTATCTTATGTCACAAGAGTCTTACAAAACATAATCAGCATCATATTACGTGTCTCATTTGCAATGATTGCAAATGTTTTGTTCAGTAGTATCTTGTTAAGTGAACTTAGTGTAAGTAATTGTTTGATACAAGTTAGTGTGAAATTTATGCAGCTTCTATTTCTATTGCTGGAGTACATTTCATTTGGATATCTTCTATTAAGAGTATTATGAGTGGTTTCTAGAGTTTCAGCTATCATTTCACATTACTGAATGAGATTATAGTTCTAAAAAAAATAAATATGTCTTGTCAGCTTTGACATGATTATCATAATCTTGCTATCATTAATATGTACAGATTACTTCAACATAGAGCACAAAATAATTTCCATGAAATGAAATAAAAAGATTTTTTGGGAAATTATTTTTCTCGAAAACGACTTTTACGACATATCTACTTAAGAGGAACTTAATCAACAATATGTAAAAAAGTTATAAGGATCTGAGAATCCTAGGTTTAATTTTCCTCTACTAAACTATGTTAAACCTTAATGAAATTTAAACTATTTGACCGATCATTTCCAAAATCAATAGGGTGCTACTCTGATAAAGAATGAACTCGGTTAAGAATTGCGATCTTTAGCGTGTAACAAATAGTATTATCGCCTAGAGAAAGCTCTCCTCGATTCAAATTGACTGATTTGATGCAAAATTACCCGAGATATAATCATTTTAATAACCAAAATTCGTATTCTTTGGTTTTTTCGATAACAGAGCACTTTTCAGTTCATAGGAGCACCTTAACTCCAAATGTAAAAATTTCTAAAAATGTTGACAGACTTTTGAACTCGGAATTGAAATAAAAGAGTTAAAAAAATCGGGTAAATTAAAATTATTTTATTTTTTCTTTTGAATTTAATCCTACATTCGGAACTTTTAAAGGTTCAAAATTTGGAATTTCCCAGAAAAAGTTGTCAAGGGGGTCAACTATTCAAAATTAAAATTCCAAATCGAAATGTTAAAATAAATTTTAAGCTTTATTATGTTTAGATTTTTTTTTACAAAATACAAATTTTAATTTAAAATTTTAGCTCTTTTATGCACGTTCGAATTTTAAACTTGAAATATAAACTTTTTATAGAAATTATTACCCTTTTACATTTCCCCTATAAATTAAAAATATTTATTTACTCAAAATGTGATATTAAAATTGAAATTTTAAATACGTTCTAGATTTTACTGAAAATTCAAACAGTTTTCCCAAAGTTAAAGTAAAATTTTTTATTCTTCGTCGAAGTGAGAATTTTTTAACGAAGTTGAAAATTTGAAAAAGTTGGAACCTACTGAAAAAAGTCGAAAATTTGAAACAGGTTGAAAATTTTAAAAACTTAACATTTAAAAACGGCAAGATGTTCCGAAAAAACTTAGAATTTTAAGAAGTAGTCAAAATTTTAATAGTAGTAAAATCTTGAAATTTTGGAAGATGCTAAAACTTTGGCAAGAGCTGGATTTCCCATGAAATTATCTCAAATTTTTAATTTCATTGGAAATCCTGCCCTTCAAATTTAAAAGAGATTTTTAAAAATTAAGCGTTATTGTTAAGAGAAGGCAATATTTTTTGAAAACTCAAAATTCTGGAGTCAAATTTTCAAAAAATGTTAACATTTTTAAAAAATTGAAAAAATTTTAAAACAGTTGAAATTAAAAAGAAACAAAACAAAATTTTGAATGGTCACAAATGTTGATGACATAATTTTTTTAAAACTCAAAATTTTTTAAAATTTCTAAATTTTTATAGGGAGTTGAATTTTCAGAGAGCAAAGTTACGGTTTTGAAAACGTACATATTTTGAAAAAGTGTTGAAATGTTGAAGAAATTGACGTTTTAAAAAAATTTGACAGATTGAAAAAATAAAAAAGTTTTTTAAAAAATACTAATTTTCAAAAAATTCAAATTTTGAACAATAGTTTGAGATTTACAAGTGGCTAAAATTTTTTAAAAATGTCAAATTATAATGAGTAAAATTTTCAACATAAAAGTTGAAACTTCCGAGAAGTTTAATTATCGAAAAAAATTAAAATTATCACAAGTAAACATTTCCAGTAAAGTGAAAATATTCGGAAAAGTAGAAATTTGTAATTATTGTAAATTTAAAAAAATTCGGATTTTGAAAAAATACTAAAATTTAAGAAAAAAACCTCAAGATTTTTACAAAAAGTCAGAATGCTAAAAAATATCGAAATTTTGGAAGAAACTGATAATTTTAGGAAAATAGTACAATTTTTAGATAAGTTCGTATAATCGAAATGTCGACGTTAAAAAATTCGTGGCTTAAATAACAATCGAAAATTTTATGTATATTAAAAAAAAGTTGAATTTTTAAGAATAACCAAAATTTCCAAAAAATGTAATTTTAAGGAAATGTCGAAATTTAAAAAAGAATTTTACAAGAAGGCAAAATTTGGAATAAAGATCGAATTAAAAAAAATCGCAAATTTCAAAAAAGTTGAAAATTTAGAGAAAATTCAGCAAAATTTCGACACTTTAACAAAAATAGTTATTTTTGAATGGTGAAAATTTTGAAAAAAATTGGAAATTGGCAAAAAGTCAAAAATACTACATTTTTAAAAATATTAATTTTTGGAAACTCGATATTTTTAAATACGTACAAATTTTAATAGTCTAATTTTTAAAAAAGTCCCATGTCAATGAAAGTCAAAACTTTGACAAGTGAGTATTTCGAAAAAAAGTGTCGAAATTTGTAAAAAATACAACATTCCAAACAGCTCAACATTTTCAAAAAGTAAGAATCCTCAAAGGGTAAAGATTTTGAAAGTGTCCAAATTTTTAACGAATTAAATTTTTATTAGGTTTATATTTTTTTTACAAAATACAAATTTTAATTTAAAATTTTAGCTCTTTTCTGCTGGTTCGACTTTAAAACTCGAAATATAAAATTTTAGAAAAATTATTACACCTTCTTAACATTTCACTTGTAAATTATTAAAATTGAAATTTTTAATGCTTTCTAGATTTTACTATAAATTTAAACAGTTTTTTCAAAGTTAAAATGAAATTTTTTATTCGTCGACGAAGTGAGAATTTTTTAACTAAGTTGAAAATTTGGTAAAACCTAGAATTTCAAGAATAGGATACTCTCAAATCCAAAAAGAGACTTTTGATTTTCGACCCTAGGAAATTTGGCGAAAATCGAAAATTTCGAAATTTTTCAGGCTTGCATCTCGTAAACGGATAGTCGTAGCCCAATTATGTTTTTAGATTCTTATTCTACGTCCCGAAAACTATATAAAAATGCATTAAACTCATTTTCGAAAAATTGAAAATTTGAACTTTTTTCTTAACTTCAAAGTCTCATATCTTCCGAACCAAAAGTCGTAGTTCATTTTGGTTTTCAAATTCTTATCCTACGCCCCGAAAAATATATAAAAATGCATTAAACTCATTTTCGAAAAATTGAAAATTTTTCATGTTTTGGAAGAAGGGACCCTCTTTGAACTTTTTTCGTATCTTCAAACTCTCATATCTTCCAAACCAAAAGTCATAGCTCAATTTGGTTTCCGGATTTCAAAATTTGAATAGTCGAAACTCTGTAAAAGATTGAAATTTTGGAAGATGCTAAAATTTTGGCAAGAGCTGGATTTCGCATAAAATTTTTTTCAAATTTTTAATTTTATTGAAAATCCTGCCCTTCAAATTTAAGAAAGATTTTTAAAAATTGGGCGATATTGTTAAAAGAAGGCAATGTTTTTTAAAAACTCGAAATTCTGGAGTCAATTTTTCAGAAAATGTTAAAATTTTCAAAAAATTGGAAAATTTTAAAACAGTTGAAATTAAAAAAACACAAAACACAAAATTTTAAATGGCCGCAAATGTGATGACATAATTTTTCTAAAACTCGAAATTTTTAAAAATTTCTAAATTTTTATAAGGAGTTCAATGTTCAAAGAAAAATTCGGGTTTTAAAAAAGTACATATTTTGCAAAAACATCGAAAGGTTGAGGAAATCTACGTTTTAAAAAAATTTGACAGCTTGAAAAAATGAAAAATTTAAAAAAAAAATCGGTAATTTTAAAAAAAAATCAAATTTTGGACAAAAGTCTGAGATTAAAATACAGAACTTGTCCCCTGAAACCAAGAAAGATTAAAAAACACAACAAACGTTGCTCTAACGCGAGAGAGTATCTCTCCGAAGATGACAGCTTGGCTGTCGAAACGCGTTAGAACAACGTTTGTTGTGCTTTTTAATCTTTCTTGGTTTCAGGGGACAAGTTCTGTATTTTAATTTTTGAAGATAACCAAGGACCAGTCCGCTCCACCAAAAATAGTCTGAGATTTACAAGTGGGTAAAATTTTGTAAAAATGTCAAGTTATGATCAGTAAAATTTTCAACATAAAAGTCGAAACTTTCGAGAACTTTAATTGTCGAAGAAAAACCAAAATTATCACAAATAAACATTTTCCAGTAAAGTCAACATTTTCAGTTTATGTTTTGAAAAAATCTAATATTATTTTCAAAGTCGAAATTTATAATAATTGTAAATTTTAAAAAAATTAGGATTTTAAAAAGATATCAAAATTTTTAAAAAAATTCAAGATTTTTACACAAAGTCAGAATGCTAAAAAAATATCGAAATTTTGGAAGAAACGGATAATTTTAAGGAAATAGCGAAATATTTAGAAAAGTTCGAATAATCGAAATTTCGACATTAAAAAATTTCGTGGTTTAAATAACAATCGAAAAATTTTATGTATATTTAAAAAAAAAAGTTGAATTTTTAAAAATAACTGAAATTTCCAAAAAATGTAATTTTAAGAAAATATCAAAATTAAAAAAAAATGTACAAGAGGGCGAAATTTAAAATAACGTTCAAATTTAAAAGAAAAAAACACAAATTTCAAAAAAGTTAAAAATTTAGGGAGAATTCAGCAACATTTCGACACTAACAAAAATAGTTATTTTTGAATGGTGAAAATTTTGAAAAAATTTGGAAATCGGTAAAAAGTCAAAGGTACTATATTTTTAAAAATATTAATTTTTGGAAACTCGAAATTTTTAAAAATGTAATAATTTTAATAAAATCTAATTTTTAAAAAAGTCCCAAGTCAATAAAAGTCAAAATTTTGACAAGTGAATATTTTCAAAAAATGAGTAAAAATTTGTAAAAAATACAGCATTTCAAAGAACTCAACATTTTCAAAATGTAAGAATCTTCAAAGTGTCCAAATTTTTAAAGGGCTAAATTTTTCAAAAAAACTCAAAAAGTCGAAATTTTCATAAATAAACCCTTTAAAAAAATTGAAATTTTTGGAAAAGTCGAATCTTTAAAAAAAAGTTGAAATTTTCGAAAAAGGTTCATAATGTTAAAACAGCTGAAATTTTGGAAAAACACGAAATTGAAAATTGAAAAAAAATCAAATCCAATCCAAATTTTTAAATATGGAGATTTAAGAAAACAGATTCATTAAAACGTTTCAAAAGTAGTGTAATGTTCGTGGCAATATGTTTCACCCCCGTCGTCGGGTGGCATCATTTTTTTTATATTCCTGTTACCATATTTTTTTTAACCACATTGTTTAATTATTTGTTGTTAATAACCCTCGCATATCTTAAAAAATAGCAATAAAAAATGATATCCAATCAATATCAAGTGTACAAAAAGTTTTCTAATCTAGTGTGCTACTGTCATTTCTCGACATGTTCACGTATGTTCCTTACTTGATTCCTAGTCATCAAATTGACATTTAACCTTGACATAAAAATTCTGCAGTACCATCAGGAATAGAAGAGATCCATTCACGATTGCTCTTCTAGGATTTTCGAAAGTAGGATTCAACAATAAAAGATTGTTCTTCTATTGCAACATCAAACCAATGAAATATTTTTTAAAGATTATGTTTGTTAACCTCTCTGTTTAAAATACCGACCAAGTAAGAAACATATGTTAACATGACAAAAAATAACAGCAGCCCACTAGATTGGAAAACTTTTTGTACACACGATACATAATTTATAAATTGGTTCATTTCTTTCACTTTAATTAATACATAAAATTATAATAATTTGATTAATCAACTTCTTTACTTAAACTTGGTATTAACATGGCATTACCAGCATTACCAGCAATTACATTTTAAAAGAAAAACTGTCCAAAATTAAAAAGTTTTTAAATTTGTTCAATTGACGGATTATTTTGTTTAGTTTTAGTGTTTCAATTTGTTTTCGCTTTTAATTAAAAACCACACAGTAGATTAATTAAACGTAATAAAACTAAATTACACATATTTAAAGGGTTCGTGCAGATTGCAGAATGATGTTTTGTTCAAATTCGTTGATACGTTCATCTGCACTTAAAGGGTCTCCAGTTAACATATTGACTAGCTAATTCGCACCCTATCGCATTAGATGACGCTGTTAAACCTTTATATTAAAAAGATTTCTACGCACTAAAGCTAAGGCAAGGTTGTGATCTATCATTAAACTTTGCTTTCATCGCTCTCATATCATTTATTTTACATAATAAACGGAGAAAAGTTATTTACGCTTTCTGGGTATTACATCGCTTTTGGCGTATCTGCAACAGTTTTTCGGTTTGAAGGTGCGTCTATTCTAATTTTTATGAAAATTGCTTTAGTTATTGAGCCATGAAAAGCCGACAAACAGACAACACACTTGCGCATTTACATATTAGTTAAGGTTTTATCAATGAAGCTAATTTTGTAAACTGCTTAAAATTTATTTTGAAATTTGGGTTAGTGTTTCTTTTAACATATTTACCAAGTCAATTTAGTGAAAACATATTTTATAATCTCTTAAAGCAACCAAAGCTAAATTTTGATTTAAAAAGTACTCATAATCCTCAGAGTTCGTTCTTTATTGGCCAGCACCAAAAATCGAAGTTTTTAACATCGATTATGCGATGATTTACCTATTTCAGCCATCGCCATTTTAACATCGATACCTCGATACTTAATTATCATTTTAGCATCCCTACTTCTGACGGAAGTACAAAATACCTTAACTGCTACTGCACGAAGAAGCATTTTACAGTATCTGTGGAAAATTTAAAATTATGAAATTGAACATTTTTCTTTTTCTAAGTCTCTGTGAAGACAATTTCTCGTTAAAATGCCTTTAAAAGTATTACAAAAACAAATTTCTAACGAATCCCTGGGGTGCATTAAAATAAATGAATTTTCAAGTTTGTTACATAAGTCTTGTATTTCTGTCAACTTTCGGATTGTTTGTAAATAAATTGAAATCATCTTATTTCGCAGGCAAACTGTGCATTCTTTAGAATTTAAGGTTCCCGATGTAAACAGCTTAAGTAAATTAATTCTTCCCTTGTTGTGAAGGGAACAGATTGCTTGCTTAGGTATTAAACAGACACTGGGCCTCATCTGCTAATAAAAATGGCAGACAATTTAAAGCTTTATTGTATGAACTTTTAACCTTCTACTTGAACTTTTAACCGCCTGCAAGAAAATCCATTATGTCATCAAAAATTTATATTTTTCTATTTAAACTTTTGATGTGTATTGTTACAATTGGAAATCATGTGTCATGTATGAGTGAAAATTCCCCGAAACGTTTTATAAGAATATACGAAAATTACTTCACTCGGAGCACGAGAGCAAAGAATACGTTGAAAATGCGACAATATTTTCAGTTAGCTAGTGGAGAATTTTAAACGTGTTTTCTACGCTGATCTAATTTCATTTTACGTTGCAAAGTATAAAATCCTCAGCTGACTTACATAAGACAAGACGTCAGGTCCTCGGGGAGAGACATGTAATCACAATAAAATCGACCTTGTAAGAAAACTTCCCCGAGACATAAATCGAACGTTTAACAACCCTATCAATTTTTCCGGATGCCCTTCTGCAATCTCCATTCAAGGAAGTGACATGCGCCATCTTTACTGCACTATTTATTTGATTGCATCGGTAAATGAGAACGTAGAGCGAGGTGCAACCCTTTTTTTGTAATTGCCTGCTTTATAATTCTACGTTGATATTATGTTAGTTCATAGCATAAATAAATTGAGTTCACCAAATAAAAACCAACGTTACACTAGTATATTAAAAAGAAAAAATTACGCAGTCTTGCAGATTGCGGACAAAAGTGAAAACTTAAAACTAGAAAATAAAAATCTAGTTCGAGGTTCTAATCCACAGATATACTAATCAACATGCTTTGATGTTAACAGTGTGAAGTTCTATTAACATTAGAGCATGGCGGTAACGCGAAACCACAACCCTATCCAAAATTGCTTAACGCGCCTGAAGAAGTTTTCACTTCAATAACAATGTAGAAAAGAAAAGTTTTACCAAACGAATATACCGTTTGAATACTACTTTAGATTTTTTCTCGAAATACTGATTTTAATCTTGAATTTTTAATTTTTTTTTTAATTTCAACTTTTTCCTTTTAATCTTGACTTGTTCTGGTTATTCTCAAAAGTTCTACTGGAAATATCAGCAAAACTCTTTTTTGAAAACTGCAAGTGAGGTTCTAGAAATTTAAAAGTTGTCTATTCTGATCTGAACATTTCAACTTTTAACTGGACTTATGGACAAGCTCATTCTAAATTTTGAGATTTTTTTAGTGGCTCAAAGTTGTTTTTGACTTTGATTGATGTCAGCTTTGAAATCAAAAATTTTAACAAAATATATTTATGTTATGTATCAAGCTTTCAGCAGAAAATTTCATTTTACTTCCCAATTTCAACTATTTTTGGTAAATTTCAATTTTAAGGGTAAGTTACGATTTGAATTTTAAACTGAAAAGTTTTAGATTGAAATAAAGCTTTTGAAAATATGTAAACATTTTACAAAGAATGTTTTTTCCCCTTTTTTAATTGAATTGGCAAAATTTGAGTTTCAAATCTATTCTAAATTGTTTTCGATTTTAACAAGGAGATTTCGATTTTAAGTCCAAAACTTTGTAAAAGATTTTGAAAATTTTAGAGTTTGTCTAATAAATAATTTATAATTTTTACTCCTCATTTCTAAATTTCAACAATTTTCGAAGAATTTCAATTTTAAGAGTAAGTTTAGATTTCAATTTTAAACTGAAAACTTTGAAATTAGAGTGTTTTGTAAAAATGCTAATAATATTTTTAAAAATAATATTTAGGTTGAAGTTGTCGAAGCTTTTTTCCAAATTTTGAGCTAGCATTTAAATATTTTCGATTTAATTTAGAAATTTGGGTTCCAAATCTAAAAATTTTGAAAAAATATGTATTTTAATTCCAAATTGTTTTCGAATTTAAACGAGCAAACGCGATTTTGAACACCAAATTTTTATATTTTTTTTTAGATATTTTATGGTAATTTCAATATAAAAACCATATTTTGATTGTAAAATTAAAAATTAAAAAAAAGCATAAATTTCTAGAAGGAGAATTATTTTTCTATATTAATAATATGTTGAATTTTCAAACATCGTTGAATTTAGTGTCGAGTATTTGTTGTTTTTTTTTCTCATTTTTTTTTACCTTTTCCATTTTTTCTTTGAGGTTTCATTTTAGGATTAAAACGAAACTTTAGTTTAAAGGCAAAATATCGAAATGAAAGTACCAATTTTAAGCCAAATATTTAGTTACCTTATTAGGAAATCTCAAAGATTTTTTTAAGAAGTTGTAGACTTTTTAAATAAAATTTAAATTTTTTTGTTGAAGTTTCATTTTTTGTTAACGAATTTTAAATTAAAAGTAGATTTTTGACTTTTAACGAATTATTTCAATTTAATTAGTGATCGGTAGAGACCAGATTATATGCAACATGAAAACCTTAAAATATGCATACATATGCAAGCATACCCAAGCAAAATGCTTAAAATATGCATAAAAAGCGTCAAAATATGCAAATTTAAAAAATAATGCTGTTGATTTAAACAAACTTGCTTCTGATTTGAAAAATTTTCCTTTTCTTTTAAGCAAATTTGCTTCTAGTTGTTTCCAGTTTGATCAAATGTGTTTTTAATTTTAATAAATTTGCTTTTATGTTATATAGGTTTGATTCTAATTTAAACAGCTTTGCTATTAATTTGAATAAGTTTATTTCTGGTGTAAACAAATTTGTTTCTAATTTAAATATATTTTCTTCTAATTTGTACTTTTCTAACAGTTTGAATAAATTTACTTCCAATTTTGATAAATTTTTAGTATGTGCCCACCCAAAATTAAAAGTTTTTTCTAGAAATTTGGTTTTTTCTCTTCTCAAAATCAATTTAATTTTAATTAATTCCGAATTATGTTTGGTTCTGAGTTTGTTGATTTTAAAATGTCGACATTTTTCCAAAAACTTGAGTTGACATTCATTAAGTTTCAATTTTTTTAACGAATTTTAAATTAAAAGTAGATTTTTGATGTTTAAGTTTAAATTTTAGTAACTAGAAAGTAATAACATTAATTTTGAAAAATAATTTATAAAAAATAATAATTTTTAATATTTCAGAACTATAATTTTAAGTTTAAAAATTTCGCTTTAATATCGAAATTAAGGATTTTTTTTTATTTTCTAAATTTGCTATTTTCACTTTACCTTTAAAATATCTGTCAATTTGCTACATTATGCAACCGTAACATTGAAGTTTTTCAATAATAAATTGTGAGTTTTCAATGGACATTTTGGTGTTTCTTTTACAATTTCAATTATATAATTTTGAAGCTCTAATTTCCTCTAAATTTTCAAGAATTGCAGGTTTTTTTATCAACTTAATAATCAGAGTTATATCATTTTTTTTAATTTTTGGAAAATTTCGCTCCAAAATTTCCTGGTTTTTTTTTCAGTGTTTTCCTTAAAACTTTGATAGCAAATCCACAATTGTAAGTGTTTTCTTGAAAAAAGCTTTTGAAACTAGATTTTTTCTCAACTAACAGTTTCTTTCAAAATTTTACCTTTATTATAGAAATAACCATTATTCAAAATTTGGGGTGTAAAGACGAAAGTTTTCTTTTACAAATTTTGACTTTCTTTTGGAAATTTTGACTTTCTTTACAAAAGCTTTTTATTCAAAACTTTTATTTTTATTTTAAAATATTGAAGCTTTTCATTTCATCCTTGATCTACAAATCACCACAAATATTCGATGCAAATTTTAAATTTCAAATTATGAACAAAATAAAGAGGAAAATGTATAAAACCTGTCAAAATATGACTTTTCTATCAAAATTTTAAAAGAAAAGAACAAAATTGGAAGCGAATTTAAAAAACTTAAAAGTATTAATAATTTGGTTTCATCCTAAAAGATTAAAGTGGAAATTCCAAAAATTGAAGTTGAAGTTGAAATTGTATGGGAATCACTTTGTAAATTGCCCAAGTCCCACCCCCTATTTTTGATTGATTTTTAAAATTTTAAATTAAATTAGATTAAATTAAATTAGATTAAATATTCAAACCGGTTTTTAAGACTTAATTTTTTTTAAATCATGCAAAAAGCGCAAATTGTCAAAAACAGGATAATTTTTTTCAAAAATCCAAAAACTTTGAGAAAATGGTCATTTTTTTTAAATAGTCGCAATTTTCAAAAATATTAAGCCTTTAAAAAAAAAGGTAATTTCAAAAAATTGAATTGTTTCAAAATAAAGAAATCAAAATTTAAAAAAATGTAATTTTTTTATTTTAATCCAGAATTTTATTTTTTTAATTTCGCCTTTTTGGAAAGCTGTGTATACTTTTCAGGAAGTCGAAATTGTTTTTAATATTTTAAATATACAGAGATGTATAATGTCTAAACTTAAAAAAATTCTAAACATTAAAAAATTAGCGAAATTTTCAGAAAGTCTATATTTTCGAAAAAAGTAAAATTTAAAAAGAAAATCCAAAAAAAAATTGAGAAATGTAACGTTTGAAAATAAAAGTGGGATAAAGTCGTAATTTTCAAAGAAAGTCAAACAATTGAGAAAACCCGAAATTTGCTATAAAAGTTACAGTAAAAAAAAGTTAATTTATTAAAAAAGGCCAAAGATTGGAGAAAAAAAATGCAACAATTCAATTTTGAATAACCCAAAACCTAAAAATCTACATTTGTGGAAAATAGCTAATTTTTTTTAAAAATATCGAAATTTGCAAGTTAGTGTTTTAAGAAAAAGTCGATATTTTTAAAAAAGCTTAAATTTTCAATCAAAAATTTAAAAAATATATAGATAATTTGACAAAAAATTGGAAACTCAAAATGTCGATTTTTTCAAAAACAAACCAAATTCAAAAAAAGGGTAGTCCTTAAGAACGATTGCTTTAAAGCAATCGTACTTTTGCCAAACAGAAAAATTTTCAGTAAAGGTTGCAATTTTCAAAATAAAGGTGAAATTTTCAGCCAAATTAAATATGTATATTCAAATAAGGTAAAGCTTTTCAAAAAAAAAGGTAGAAATATTGAAAATGAGCCAAAATTATCAATAAAACAAAATTTCCAGATGTAAAAAAAAAGTCAAAAATTCACAAGAAAAATCAAAATTTTGATAAAGATCAGAAATTTTAAGTTCAAAAAATCTAAATTTAAAAGAGGTAGAATTATTGAAAAAAATAGTTGATCTTATTAAAGTTCAAATTTTCAAAAAAGTCAAATTTTTCAAATAAAAAAAATTCAAAGGAGTCAATGTTTCGAGAAAAAAGAAATTTGTAAGAAAATCAAAATTTAAAAAAAGGTGAAATTTAAAAGATATAATTTTAGCCCCAAGATATGCCAACTATAGAAAACTGATCTCATGTTTGGAGTTGAAAACAAGTTCAAACTTTCAAAAAGTCAAATTCTTTAAATAAAAAAATATTTCAAAAGAGTAGTTGTTTCGAGCAAAAGTAGAAATTTGTAAGAAAGGCGAAATTTAAAAGATGTAATTTTGGCCTCAAGTTAGGCCAACTGTAGAAAACTGATCTCATATTTGGAGTTCAGCCCTCAAGCACACCTTAGCTTTTTTGTTGCAAAGTTGCAAAGAAACTTCACAAAAATCCTTACAGCTAATGCTATGCGAAATGCAATATGATAGCAAATATTTTTTGCGAAACCCGTGCGTTACTATTTATTGGTTACAATTTTAAGAGAACATATCTCATTTTTTTCTGGAAATTTGTAGTCTAAAAAAATTTGCACTTCAGGTTTAAAATGTCGAAAATTTAACTGTAAGCTATAAAACCCCGAATCACCGAGTGGTGTATAATTTGGTTTTACCAACGATCTTATTTTATTTCAGAATGTAGGTGTCTAACATTTAATTATATTTTTTATTTTATTTCTGAGTTTTAGCAACCTTTAAAAGAATCGAAAGCTACCACTTTCCAATTTTTTCGGTAAAAGTATTAACGGAGTAGCTTTCTAGCAGCGAAGACTTTTCACTTAGACTTTTAGACTATCTAGACGTTACATTTATTGCACAATAGAAATAAAAAGTTGATTTCACGATTCCTTTTCCTCGCCAACTCCTTTGATCTCACAATGACGTTTTGTAATTCAACGCGCGTCTTTCACTCAGTAATTGCCAACTGCTAACCTTACTACTTCGGCCTCTTTCATCCCTTGCCCGTATTAGAACAAGTATTTTATTTATTTAGCGAATCTAATTTTACGACTTTATTGCCAAAGAAGAGGTTGAGACGCTGAAACTTGCTAAATGGATTTCTGGAGTTGCCGTGTTGATATTTAGAATGATCTAAATTGTATTTAATAATTTCTCGAACTTTGTCGGTTTGAACTAAGTTTTCGAGCATTACATGGTTAAATCACTCAAGACTTTGCTGAAAGACGAAACTTTGGAATCTTTGCACTACTCGACCATATTTCATCTCTCAAAGGTTTGTCGGTGATTTCTAATAGCAAATAATTCAGTGGGAAAATTCTTATGATTCTAATTATTCAAATCCATTTATGGTTTTTATGTAGTTTTAATGTTTCCTTTCACGAAATTATTGCAAATCACTCAAGATGAAGACGTAAAAAGAAAATGACCCTTGTTATTTATGTAACTACTTTTCATTTCACATATTTGTGAGTTACTAAACATTGGGACATTTTTTTCCGACCATACACAAAGAAAGGTGTTATGACCATGATGTGCGATGTAATCAAGGTTACAAAGGTCACTTCTAATGAAGTAAATAGTAACTTTCATTTTTGTGTCATTTACACACATCAAGAGAGTATCCATGTTGTCAGTGCGTTTGCGGACACTGGATACAACTCCCAAATGAAGATGTTTCTAAAACAAATTCCATTAGGAATTGTTTCATAGGGAAACTCTAATATAACTGGACTATATTACGAGGTTGTATTTTAACCCTGGACATGATCAACTGCATGTTTCAAGTTTAACTTTTTAGAAAGCTAGAAAAGTGTAAAAGATTTTTGTTAAAGAAAGTTATAGAAAAAAATCGATATTTAAAAAAAAATATGTTTAGTTCTTCTGTTGCACTAGATACTGTGGTGGGAATTATTTCAATTCAATTAGTGATCAGTAGAAACCAGATTATATGCAACATGAAAACCTTAAGATATGCATACATATGCTAGCATACGCAAGCAAAATGCTTAAAATATGCATAAACAGCGTCAAAATATGCAAATTTAAAAAATAATGCTGTTGATTTAAACAAACTTGCTTCTGATTTGAAAAATTTTCCTTTTCTTTTAAGCAAATTTGCTTCTAGTTGTTTCCAGTTTAATCAAATTTGCTTTTAATTTTAATAAATTTGCTTTTATTTTATATAGGTTTGATTAAAATTTAAACAACTTTGCTACTGATTTTAATAAGTTTATTTCTGGTGTAAACAAATTTGTTTCTAATTTAAATATATTTTCTTCTAATTTTTATTTTTCTGTCAGTTTGAACAAATTTGATTCCAATTTTGATAAATTTCTAGTATGTGCCCACCCAAAATTAAAAGTTTTTCCAGAAATTTGGTTTTTTTTTCTCTCAAAATCAATTTAGTTTTAATTAATCAAAATGTCGACATTTTTCCAAAACCTTAAGTTGACATTCGAAGGTTTTTTTAACAAATTTTGAGATGAATTGACTTTTTTAAAAATTTTAGCCATTTGCCACAATTTTGATTTCTTTTTTTTTAAATTCGATTGAAAATTTTATTTTTTTTAATTCGACTTTGTTGTGTATTTCAAAGTTTTCTAAAAATCTCGTCTCTTTTTTCAAAATAGAGCCTTCAAAATTTCGATGCTTTTTTAAATTGCAATTTTCAAAATTCAACATTTTCAAACACTGATTTTTTTTTTGAGATGTCAAATTTAGATCTTCTGTGAACTTTTCTACTTTGTTTTTTGAAAGTCTTCTTTTTTAAATTTTGCTTTTCTAGCAAATTTGATTGTTTAAAAACATTTTTTTTTAATTTCTAGATTTTTTATTACTTCAATTTTTTTAAATTCTTTTATTTTTCTCAAAATTTAACTTATAATACTACGAATCCTTTTAAATTGTTACATTTTTTTACTTGAAAATTTTAAGTGTTTTCTGCAAAATAATTAATGACAGGAGTTCATTTTTGAATGAGAAATTCAAAGAGTAGAAATTGGGGAATAAATCTAAATTCTAGCCAAACACTCATTTTAAGAGAAAGGCACAACATTTCGAGAAAAAGATAAATTTCGAGGTCAAGTTAATATTTCTAGAGGCTTTAGGAATTCAGCCAAAATTTCTGGAAATTTAGATTCTGAAAGATCTAAATTTTTAGAAGATAACTTAAAATAACAGAAGAGGGAGGGATCTAGAAATCATTCTGGAATGAAGTAAGAAAAATCTGTTCGACTTTAACGCATTAATAAGTCAGGCCGCGATTTTCTCTAATAAAACAACAAAAAATAATGCAATAAACATACTAATGGACCAATGCAAGTACTAAATTCTTTTGGGACGATCACGTGCGCGCCATTGCCAAATCCGCCTCTCAGAAGCTGGCTTTCCCTTTAGAGCTAAAAAGTACTCACACTATACAAAGCTCAAGTTAAGTCAACAATGGAATTTGTTCTCATATTTGGAGTTTAGCCCCCAAGCACACTTTAGCTCCTTCGGATTCAATTTAAAGAAGAGCGATTCGCCTAAATAGAGCACGGGCGAATAGTTGGTAATTTATCTCTTTTCTACAAGTACTATCATGGAAGATACTCGCAGAAACTAATAAGATTGATCCCCCAAGGGCAAGATTGTTGAGCCGTACAAGACAGTCGGAGACAGCGAATTTTTGTGTGGTTCAGCTTGCCACAGTGAGGACTTCTGTCAACGGAGATTTTTTTTTTCTATAGAACTTCCAAGCTATGGAACTCGTTAACGAAAAGAATTTTTCCCAAACATTACAACCTATACTTCTTTAAGAAGCCAGTTCATGGCCACCTACCCTTAGTTCCGCATCCTTCTCGAATTGATTTCAAGGCAAAATGCGGTTCCTTTTGCAAATGGATAAATTAAAAAAAAGTCCAAATAAAAAAAATGTATTAAACAGCATTCAGAATGCCTCCTAAGGAAACTAGAGCACTTTGAAGATGACACTCAATAAATGGATTGTTTTGTAAATATCTCAAAGTCTATTTAGGCTTCATCTATAGAATTTTTTAAGCAGGATTAATTTTTTAAAGAAAATAAGAAAATTTCGTTACCACCAGTGATGTAGAATGAAGGAAATATAGACAAAAAATGTATAATTTATAATTTGTCCAAAGTGCAGCATAATTAACGTACAAAATCACTTTTCTCTGAATTAATAAAAAATAGAATTATTCAGCAAGAGGATCTCTGTTATGTGAAATGTACAGAAAATTTCATTTTACTGTTAGAATTTAAAATTTTTTTTTCAAACAAATAAAAATCAAACAAAAATGTTATTGAGAATTTTACGACATTGGTAGCAATACAAATTTTTTAATACCATTAATAGATTTGTAGTAGAAAATAACCCTCTTGTAAAAAATTTTATAGATACAACTTGATTAACGTCCCATTTGTTGGGTGTAATATTCAAGACTTTTTAGCTTGTGATATTTCGAAAACAAGAACTATCCTCAACTTGAAATCTTGCCTACTTTAAACTATCACCATAAGCCAGTGGTTTCCAACCTTTTTGTACCTGTGCCCCCCTTTAAAAAAAAAGTTGTTGCTCCGCCGTAATTTTTCTAACAATCTAATTTCTAATTTCTAAAATAAATTGTTCGCAAAGATCTTCAGATATATCGAATATTCGTCTTCCCACCGTATTATCTGCAAGTGGAATGATTTTAAGTTGATCATCATATGATTCAGCGAGCATCGTAGCTATTATGTCAGTGGCTGCAGGTAGCACCAAAGTTTCCCCTATTGAATGGGGTTTTTTGCATTTAGCAATTCTATAAGAAACGTTACATGACGCAAGCAATGCTTTTTGTATTACAGACATGTTCTTTGAAAACATTGTTGTTTATTTAAATTCTCTAATTTTCTTGTCTTGCCAACGTGATCTGTATGTACTTTTTCAAGATGTCGTTTTAATTTATTTGGTTTTATGCTGTCTGAGGCCAAAGTATTTATACAAAGCAAACACATTGGTCGTTCTTGGCTATTAATAACCTTATACAGATAAGGGAAAATTTTCATTGTCCATGTAAAACGCTAAGAATTGTCCCTTCCATAGTTTTCTACGGCCGCTGAACGTATTTTCCTACTTTGACGCTCGTATCTTCCAGTTTAGATGTTAGAAAAAACTCGTCGAGAGTTTTACAACAAACTGGAATATTGTTTAGCGCAGTCTGGCGGCCTATTTAAACTCCTTATATTGTAATGTTTAAAGTTATTTTGTTATATTCTTCATTAGAATTATTACTTAATTTGTTTAGGAAATCGCGTTTATTTATTTTGGTTATCAAAGAATATCAGTTTTATTTTGCCTCGGACGTTGATTAAATCAACAGACTAAAAGAACAAACAGCATGTGGTACGCAAATTTTAATAAAATTGCTGCCTGTCAGTAGTAATTCCGTAACAAAACAGGTTAGAAGCTATTACGTGCTAGTGAAATCTCCACCAGCACTGATCGCTGCGCTCTGCGTTGAATTGTTTACATCGGTGTAGGAGAATACAAGGCGCCGCCCATCTATCCCACTATTAGCTCCCAATGTTAAATCTCTCATTAACATTCTCCCTATGGACAGTGTTTGGCTTTCCTGATGTGCATGTAAATCCTAATGATAAGTACACTGGATCATATTTTCTATATTTAGGTTTACTATTTTGCGAAAATATATTTGCGTTATTTTCATCACCTTTTCTTTTGCCCTCTGCTTCTGCTTCATTTAATTTTCTTTTCAACCCAGTTACGTATTTATCCATCTAAAAAGGTTATTATTTTAAATCAAATAAAAATACTTTTTTCACTACTAGCTTTTAAAGCGGTCGTTAGACCATACAATATGCTACCCTCCATTAAAAGTCCACTTTATTCACTAGGGAATAAAGTACATTTCGGTAATTTACAACAATTGAGGATCGATTTCAGAAAAAAAACTATATTATAATACAATTTTTTATCATTGGCAAGATCGTAATTATGTATACTTTACAACTTAAAATATTAATAAATAAAAAATATTTCAATTTAAAAATTAAATTTGACAGGAATTGGATATATTAAGTACGCCATTATGTTTTGATACAGTAATATATGATCTGAATTAGTAAGCAACCTAGCAACCATAAATTTTGTTTCAAAGATAACTTTATATTAATTTAAAATACAATACAATTATATCAATATTTTCTTGTTTTCATTTTTTCATTTAAATTAAAAATAAATCTTTATTGGGGTAATTTTTAAATGTAGAATTAAAAAACTAATTTTTTCTCAAAATTAATTACTGGAATATAAACAACATAAAAAGAACTTGCGCTCTTCTTACATAAACGTGAATTTTTCCAATAACAATATTCATATTATTCAATTAAAAAGGTTACTGGTAAATTTACGAGAAAGTAAAAAATGCGCTAGTAGTGAAAAAAATCGTATAATAACCTCGGCCAGGATGTTATTTTATTGTTTCGGATGTTTATAACCCTGGCACTACGCGCTCGTGCCGATAAACTACTTCAACAATAAAATAACATTTCCTGGCTAATAATGTACTATTATAACAGTTACGAAATTTACCTCAGTATTAATTTAGAAGTTACCAAAGCGAAATGTTTTATTCTATATATCAACGTGGTTATCGCAAGCACTGCTAACGAACTAATTCTGTTCATAGACAACAGAAAAAAAAACAGATGCTTCTGTTTACTGAAGTTTGGCGCGAGTAAGCACGAGAATACCCGGGATGTTCCGAATGCTTGTCTTTTGTTTCCTCGCCCCTCCGGCGCACGGCTGCAAACGCGAAAGCGAGATGTTTTCGTTCCAGCAAGAATATGGATGGATGTTTTAGCATTTATATACCTATTTTGCTGATTCATTTTTTTGACACTTATTCGACTTTTTTGTTTTGTATTCGAAAATCATATTTTGGAAACAGATGCATGCCCCCTTGCAACAGTCTCGCGACCCCCTAGGGGGCACGCCCCACAAGTTGGAAACCACTGGCCATAAGCTATCATTTAGGCCACTTGGTCCCCAAAAGGGGCGAAAAATAGGTCGTATTTTGGGTCATCCTTTCGAATAAAATTCGATATTTCGAGAAAAACTTAATTAATTTCGAAGGTTGAATATTAAGAAAAAATTTAAAATTTGTTAAAGCAAATCAATCAAAACAGCAAATTTTCAAAAAATTGTCAAAAATACCGAAAAGAATTAAACTATTCCTAGCAAAAAAATCGAAACTTTGAGAAAACAATAGAAATTTTCTACAGAAAATTAAATTTTGAAGAAATTGTTTAATTTGAAAATAGTTCTCTATAAAAATGGTAAATTTTGAACAAACAAATAAAAATTTTGAAAAAAAAAAAGATTAAGTTGAGATATGAAGTTAACATAATGGATAATGGATAATGGATATGAAGTTAACATAAAAGTCAAAAGACCGCAAATTCGAAAAGAAGACAAATTTTTAAAGAAAAGTCGTCTTTTCCAGAAATAATAAATACTGAATTTTAGGACAAACATGAAAATTTAAAGAAAAAGTTAAATTTTAAAGAAATAGTAAAAATATCTTGAAGTTTTGATTTTAACAGGTAAAGATTTTGAAAAGAGGATCCAATGTTTAAAAAAGGAGGTTTCGAAAAAGGCGAAATTTTAAGAAAAACCTTAAACTTTAGAAAAGAAATTTTGAGAGAAAGTCAAATTTTAAAAAAGAAATTTCAAAGGAAAAAATGAAATTCAATAGAAATTCAAAATATCTCAGAGACTTACATTTTGAATAAATAAATGGTAAAATTTTAAGAAAAACTTTAATTTTTTTCTGTTGGATATTTATTTTCCCTTGACTGCTTGAGTCAGAGAAAGACAAGTGCCCCATCATGACGTCAGAAAATGTCCAATATTGAGATAAATGTTAACATTTTGAAAAACAATGTGGAATTTTAAATAAAATGAAATTTAAAACAATCTTAAGAACCTTAAACTTTCCAAAGAAAATTTCGTAGACCTTTTGTCTTTTTACAGAAATTCTAAAAATAATTTTTTCAGTGTTAACTTTTTTTATGAAAAGATTGAATAAATTTTGAGGAAACGCAAATGTTAAACAAGTCGAAATTTGCAGAAATTTGGATTTTAAAATGGTAAAAATTTTCAAAAACGGTAAAATTTTGAAAAATAAAAATTTTGAAGAAATATATGAAAAATTTTGAGATAATTCAAAATATCAAAGAGATCAAATTTAGATAAGAAAAAAGTCACATTTTAATAATAAATTAGGAATTATAAAATAAAAAACAAATTTTGCAAAAAAGCAGAATTTTGAAGAAAAAATGGTAGGGGAAAGGGGGGCAGATTCAATCTTGGGATACATTTAACCAAGCCCTTTTAAAAGACACCCTGATTTAAATTTAGCTTCATAAGGCTCCTATGTAGCTTTTCGTACGTCAGAACACTCACCAGGGAAGTTACATTACTCTACCATGTTCATTTTTTAGTGTTTAAACTAAATTGAGCAAAAATCAGATTTTAAGTTAATTTTTTGATTTTCAATTTTTTCACACGATTTTTTTAAATTTGATCTGTAACCGGCTGCATTCGACATATGTTAAATGGTAGATTGATAATATTTATACTACCCCAAGCGTAAAATTATAGACAGTGGAAAAAAATATATGTTTTTTTCAAAAATTTAACATGGGGCAGATTCGACCAGCGTTGGATGGGACAATATTAACCACTGGCTTGGTGTCTTCTGACAATCTTCGCGTGGTTTCTGTACCATGATGTAACTTTTTCTTTTACCAGAAAAAAATTGATTCTGAAGTTTGATGAAGGTACGTTTAAAAATCAGATTAAAGATGTTTAAATGTGATTTTCAACTGGTGACATTTCCGCTAAAAACATATAAAATATTGTGTAGGAAAGGAACTAAACAACATTAATTCAAATGTCAAATTAAATTTTTGTGCCAAAAACACTAAATTACATACCGGGTGTTTTTTTAGTTGGGAGGTTACCTTTATATGGAGTATCACTTATTATAAAGGCAAACTGATTTCGTCGATGGGGCTAGTCAGAGCAAAAATGTTTTTAACTTCCTCTCACTTCCGGTTATACCGGAAGTAGACATCAACTTTTTTATTTTAAATAGTAACCCCCAAATTTTATACTTTATTTAGATTTTACGTAGAAAAATAAGGTGAGTTTATGTATACATGTTTATTGCTATATTTGATAGTTTTAAAGATATTTCAATTTTTCGAAAAAAAATTACTAGAAAAGAAGGTTATTTTGACTCTTTGTATCTTTTTTATTATTTGCAGTAAAAACATGAAATTTGGGCTGATATCATGAAATATTATGGAGACTATAATAACGTAATCAGATTTTAACATTTATTACACAGGGTGATGGAAATTTTATGATCTTTATTGTTTTGGTTTTATTCAAAAAAAACTCTGTTTTTTTAAATAGGAACTATGTGTTTTTTAATCATTTTTGGATTCTTCACGTAAAAAGAAGAAAAAAGATATATGACTATTTGTTTAAATTCTGCACCGTTACAGAGATATAATTCAAACATAAAAAAAGTAATATATATTTTCTTTCTCTAGTAGTAAGTTAGTATAGGCAACAAAATTTTCAAAAAAAAAATATAACTACAAGGCCTAAAAATTTTAGGCTAAATAACATTCAAAAGATAACCATACAAGACGAATAAGTTTTTGGCTAATTGTTAGAATACTTATTGAAAAATGTTTAGGGAGCCACGAATGTAAGTTTTCGTGAAAATGGTTTGTTCAGACTTCTTATTTTTGGAGTAATGAAAATCAACAACAAATGTTCAAGAAAATTCGTCTTTTAACTGTTATGCAGTTGGATTAGAACTCAAGATTTTTAAGCCGTTAAATTTTATAATAAAAATCGAAATGGAAATTATTTAGTGATTTTTTTACGACTACTGCATGACTAGTACAATGCTAGGAACAATGGGATGTGCTTTAAAAGGTTATTCAAGTCAAAATCTTAAAATATGCCTTAAATGTATTGAAACAGAAGACCGTCCTTGTTGTTCTTGATATAAATTTTTTGTCAATTATTTTATTTTCCTATTACTTTTTATGATTAATTATTTAAGTTTTTATTGCCTACACTTAATTTTTCACTTGAACAAAAAAGAGATGTTTAATTCTTTTTATTTTGAAATTTATGTAAAATACTTCCCTAACGGCTCAAAATTTTAAAAAATAAGTTATATATCTTTTTTCTTATTTTTATGTGAAGAATCCAAAAATGATTAAAAAACATATGGTTCCCATTTAAAAAAAACAGAGTTTTTTTGAATAAAACAAAAACAGTAAAGATTATAGAATTTCCATCGCCCTGTATAATAAATGTAAAATCTGATTACGTTATTATAATCTTTATAATATTTCGTGATTTCAACCCAAATTTCATGTTTTACTACAAATAATAAAAAAGATACAAAGAGTCAAAATAACCCTCTTTTCTGTCGATTTTTTTCGAAAAAATTGAAATATCTTTAAAACTATCAAAGGTAGCGATAAACATGTATTCATAAATTCACCTTATTTTTTTACGTTTAAATCCAAATAATGTCTACTTTCGGTAGAACCGGAAGTGGAAGGAAGTTGAAAATATTTTTAAAAGATAGCTTATCTCCGATTAACCCCATTGACAAAATCAGTTTGCCTTTATAATAAGTAGTACTCCATATAAAGGTGACCTCCCAACTAAAAAAAACACCCGGTATATTCGTTGGTCAGTGATATATTACCAGCTTATCAAGGTAACATAGTTTTAAAGTTCTCAAGTCCAAATTCTGTAGAAAATGTCCTTTTTGTTTAAGATTAACCGCACATATTACAATGTTTACTAACACCAACGTTATTGTCTTTGAGTATTGTTTTCAATCTTACTTCAAACATGTTTCGCCAATTTTTTATTTCACTTCCAAAATACATAATAAACTTATTTAGGCAGAAAAACCATTTTTGTTGTATAAAAAAATATATATTTATATCTCATGGTTGAAATTACCCCATCATTTGGTTGAATGTACCCCGCTAGTGGGGCAGTTTGAACCATTTGACAAATATGCAAATGCATATTAATCCGGTTTCTAGTAATCAGTGAATGGTCATTATAAGAGCAAACCATAACTTTTAGCAGAAAATACAAGTACATAAAAATAATCGTTAAAATGGTTTCTCTGAATATTGTATTTCAAATCTAACAAGGTCTATATTTTTCTTTACTAACTCCTAACAATTTGAAACGAGAGTGAGTATCGTAAATTAAACTCGTACAATTATCTGCATTAATGCAATAAAAGTAATATAGTCTTGTTTGGTGGTGTAATATCTAGAGTAGATGAGGCATAAGCACACTATCAGAGAAATAAACCAACTGATAATAAAAGGGGTACTTTAAACTGGAATAACGTTTGTGTATTGCTCGTTATAGAAAGAAAAAGCAAAACAAATCGAGTGGCTAGTGCACTATAAAGAGCTGCACGAGAGTAGACAGTAATGTCGCAATAATTCTACATTTTAATTGAAAGCAGAATCGTTTTTACCGTAATTGTCCTTCCTATATTACACAACGGAATGCGAAATGCATTCTCCGCGTTAAATGTCCCTCTTTTTCGAGCAGGATGCACTTTATCTGTTTTTCAGCGGAACATTCCCACCGAAGCGATATGATTTGTAAATCAGCTGAAAGCACTACAGCAAAAATGATTTTAATATCCCATCAGATCCCACAAATAAAATTGCGCCTTTGTCACCATCGTCATAAAAAAACAAATGCTGCCCCTTATTTATTTATAGTGCTGTTGAATTCCAGAATACGTCAAACAGTTATGCATTTAACACAAAGAGGGGTACGAAACATTGATATCATGAAACTTTATTTCAAACATTCCGTTTTAACGGCATCAAGCACGCAACGAAATCAATGTAATTGCTGTTTAAAATTTCAGATAAAGCAAATTGGTGAGATTAGCGAAGTCGGTCAATAATTTAGTTTTAATAAATTCATATGTGGAAGTGATTTTTTAAACGACCAAAGTCCATAATCTACACTTTAATGGGAATTAACGGGATATCTAACCAATAACACAAATTGGCACTTTCGACACGCAATAGGCCGCCGCGATCGTCAATATTGTTGCTGACATGCTACTGTTGAGGATGTGAGCCACTAAAAAATAATTCTGTTTTGATTGCGATTGCAATGTTGGATTTTGCTTCTGAAGACTTTATTTTCCATTTAATAGTCCTGTTTTTGTCAATGAAGTTGGAATTTTTCTGTATAAATGCAGAATTTCAGCTCAGACCAAAGCAATTATAATGTCATTATTTGAGGATTTTTAATAACTACAATACCTTTGTTTAATATTTTTGTTTATGACGCTGTAAATTAAACAAGGAATCAAAAGCTCAAACCTAAAAGTCAAAATGTAGGAATTGTGGTCAAGCATTAAAGTTGAAATTTACGTTAAAGTAAAATATTATTTTTGGAAGGTTTTGCGTTTAGTGTCATAAATTGTAAAAAAAAACTTGGGGATTACTAACAGTTCTTTTACAATTTTGAATATAAAAACTTAATTTAAGAATAATTCACCAATATTTGGTTGTTAAAGCTAGTTCGAACTTAAAGCAATGCGTGGGTAGGGATTGCAAAATTTTTAAATTTAAAAATAAAATCTGTGTTCTATCATTTTTGCAACCAATATTTTGCAAAAAAAAAACTCTAAATTTCTAAATAGTTAAAAGCGAAATTGTTGAGGTTATAATCGAAATTTCATATTTTGAGCTAAATTTTTTTTTCACTACCGACAGTTAATATTTTAGTTTGAAAGCCAACCCAAGATGTTGCGATTTTTAATGGTTTCCCCTTGAAATAGTAAACAGCATGTTAAGAAAATGTAAATTTAAGAAAATAATTCAGGATTGCTCTAAGCTTGACCAATCTAAAGATAACACTCCTACAACCGTTGTAAAATTACCATTTTACCCAAATATCACCAATAAAATTAAGAAAGTTCTAAAAGAAAACAATGTAAAAGTAGTGTACACAGCCAATAACAGTCTCCGCAATAATTTGGGTAATGCTAAAGATAAATTGGACAAGCTCGAGAATTCCGGAATTTACGAAATAAGCTGTAACAATTGTAATTTATCATATGTTGGACAGACCAAGAGATCCATTAAAACCAGATTTAAAAAACATATCGCTCATTTTAGATACAATAGAGAAGAAAAATCAAGTGTCGCCCTACATATAATAGGTACAGGACACAAAATTAACATTGAAAATTTAAAATTGTTAAGAGCGGTCACAAATAGCAGAGAAATTTGATGCATACGAAACAATTTATATCAATCAGAGGCCAGTTACCCTTAACGGAAATAAGGGACCATTGGCGGCCTCGAGTTTATTGAAGGCTATTTGTGGCAGGTCAAAATTGCATGCACCAGATGTGTTAAACAATTAGAAATAGGAAAGAAAGCAAAAGACCGCCAGTATCGATTTAACTCTCAATGCAGATGACGTCGATGCATCTTTTGCTAATCTTTTTAGATTAGTGCCACGGCCGTCTTAAGTAACAGGCCATGAAGTAGGAAATTTGGCAACAAGGGATGGTTGTCCACCCTAGCCACCCTCACACTTTTACTTGTTGCAGTTGTTAGTTATGGTGGATTTTTGCTAATCATAGTTACATTATTATTGAAAAGATAATAATTTGTTTCTTGTGGTTGTGTAGAAAAAATATTCATAGTGTTGGTTTGATCGAAAACTAGTGATAAAACACAGCTAATTTCACAAATTCAACTATGGAAACCCACTTAAATTGCTTAGTGACCAGTGTTTTCGCTAAGATTTAGTGGACATAAATATCCCTTTTGATTTTACGTTAAAGTTGTGTTTTTTTCTTAGTTGCGTGATTTGTTGTTACGTCGTTTTCAGTTAGGTGAATTAGGTGAATACGGAAAGTTATTAAAAAAAATAGTGTATGTTTTTTTAGTTTTATGTGAGATACGCAGGTTTAGTGTTTATTTTATTTAAACTTTGTAAACTTGTAAAAGGGTAAGTTTTTTGACGTCTAACATAATGCCAAAAACCTGCTGCGTCCCTGGATGCAAATCCAATTATAATAGTTCTTTAAAAGCTGGAGAATCTATGGTATCGACCTTTGGTTTTCCAAAGGATGGTATTTTAAAAAGTAAATGGCTAAAAGCTATCCCCCGAGATGACTGGTGTCCTTCTAAATATTCAGCTGTTTGTAGTAAGCATTTTTTAGAAAGCGATATTATTAGGGAAGATAATTTTTTACTACCAGACGGAAAGGTGACGAAAATTCCATCAAAAACTAAACTTAAACCTAATTCGGTGCCTTCAATTTTTTCAAATTTACCTCAATATTTATCTAAAAAAGTACCTATTCCAAGAAAAAATCCGGAAGAGAGATATAATGAAACCTTAGTTCGTCATGATGAATTAAACGAATCATTTGAAAAATCAGACTTAATTAATAGTTTTGACGATTTAGTTTTGAATCATCTTAAGCAAATCAATATTCCTGAGTCTTGGACAATAAAAGTGATAAAAGATAAGAAAATTTATTTTTACGTTCTAAATTTAACAGAGGAAATGATTAAAATTGTCAATCAGATTTCAGTAGATGTAAATATGGTTGTTAAGGTTTTTGTAAATGAAACAGAATTAACCTTTAAGGATTTAAACTGGATTCTACCTTTTCACTTTCTGAAATTCAAAAATATACTGGGAACTGCTGTAATGAATCCGATCTTGACTGGAACATTTCGAAAAATACTGAAAGCGACAAATTTTCACTTATATTGGAAACAGAATATTTAAAGGAATACCAAATAGACGAATCCGCTCAAATATACATATCTGGTTATGCGTCTTTCAAAGTGTCAAAAAAACTAAAATGCAATGTTTGTATTTCTCTAATTACAGAAAGTAAAGGAACTTATATTGAAAATAAGTATCTTAATTATTTACACCGCGGGGGTTTAAGTATTCCTACAGACATTGTTAAAACTTTTTTATTTCATATATGTGCTATCTTTGAAAAAATTATAAATGATTCATCCACCGAATATGCTTTTCTAAAAGAGTGTAAACAAAAAGATATTTTATGCCATCTTACTTTTTTAAGTGCATCCCAAGATATATTTTTAAAAGATTTTTATTCTCAATGTATCTGCGGTAGAGAACATAAGACTATTCTCATTATGCTTTCTTCAATTTTTTCTAATATTTTACTAAATAACTACATTAAAAATAAAAACAGTGAATCCAGTGCCGAAAAGGTAGAATCAAAGAATAATAGAAGGAAAGTCAATAATTTTAATAAATAAAAATAGGAGAAAACGCCACCTTATCTATTAAATTTTTGTAATTAAAAATCATATGCAACAAAATACATACTTATGACATTGTTACGATATATACCGTAAAAGAAATCTTCAAATAATAATTTATAAAACTAATAAAGCAAACAGCAAAATATGATCTTAGTATAGTAGACTTTGACGGAATGGACAACCATCTAACTTTTGGCAACACCCGCATCGAGGGTTTGTTCATGGCCTGTTAGATAGAGTCGGCCGTGTTAGTGCGCTTGAAAATGCCAGTTCTGCTGGCGAAATACGTATGGCGTAATTATTTATTTAATTGCCGTTGTGGTAAAGGGGTGAAACCTTCTTTGGACTTAATCAAATGAATGAAAGCCAACATTTAGAAAAATAGGAGAACACTTATTGTTAGTTGACAGCCACCCTGATTTTCAGGCTATTAGGTGAAAATTATACTAACATAATACCGTTCAAAAGTACAATAATTATGACATGCAACAATCACCTCGAGTGAAAGAAAATAAATTGATAAATAGCCCAATAAACAGTGTTACGAAGTTAGCTAAATCACCCACACTTCTGCCACAGCAACAGGCAGCTCAGTAATTCTTTCAACAAACCGTATTCTTTACATTTAAAAGCAGCTTTGAACCTTCTTTAAGAAAGTAATAGACACAGAATTAATAATAAATAAAAATTTATATCTAAGAGTGCGTTTAGATTAGAGACTTATTTCATGATAGAAATCTCAGGTATCTGAGACTAAATTTCCTTTCCCGTTTACACTATGACACAAATGTACCTGAATTGCTGACACTGCTAATTAAGGTAAAGTGTCGACATAAAATGTCTTTGTGATTAGGTCTAATTTGTAATTCTGGATAGTCAATTCTGTAACCAATGATTTGCAAATAGTGAATAGGTTTTGTCTATTTTAATTTGTTTTGTAAATTACTTGTATAGAATAGTATCTCAAAATTATAAGTGATTTACAAAAATTAATTGCACGAAATATCTCGAGAGAACGACTACAACTTCTGAGATATACACTGGCTGAAATTTGTGTCGACATTTTGTGTCAAGTAATTTATCTCAGCTGTGTGATAAGTCTCAGATAGCTTTTACTGGATGATTTGACACTTGATATATTATTAACAGTCCATTTAAAAAGTCCATAGGATAACACATAGATGGCGTAACTAGAATTTTTTCCATATAATTTTTGTTTAGTACTAACCTTCAAACGATACGTGTATAAATTTGACACCAATCTGACTATTAATTCGTGAGTTATAGCATTTTGGGATGCGAACGAAATAATATTCATTGACTATCTCCAAAAAGGAACATCAACAGCGACTATTACTGTGCACTTTTAGATCGATTGAAGGCTGAAATCGCAAGGAAATGGCCACATTTGCAAAAAAAAGTGTTGTTTCACTAAGGCAATGCACCGTGTCACAAATCGATGAAAACGAATTGGTCTTCGAATTGTTTACCCACTTACCGTATTCTCCAGATTTAGTCCCCAGCGACTTTTTCCTGTTTTCAGATCTCAAAAGAATGCTTGTTGGAAAGAAATGTAAGTGCAATGGTGAAGTAATCGCTGAAACTGAGGCCTATTTTGACGAGAAAGAGAAATCGTTCTATAAAAGTGGTATCGAAAAGTTGGAAAATCGCTATACTCGTTGTATCGCCCTCAAAGGCAACTATTTTGAATAATAAAATCAAGTTTTGTTAAAATTTTGTTTTTTTCTTACTTATCCTACGAGTTATTGAATGACCTGGTATATCAGAGAGAAATGCATGTACTAAAGTGTCTAATCTAAACGCACCCATAAAATCGATGCTATTTTTATAATTTGTTAAAAGTCAATAGCGCTTGGAAGAGAAAAAAGCTCTATAACTAAAATTAATAGAACAATTTTATCGTATGATAATTAATTTCCCTTGTTAGGTTTTAAATTGCTAGATACCACGTAAAACACAAAGGAAGATCAAATAAACAAAATCATTTTAGGCAAATGTTACTTTCCAATTTACTTTTTGGCATCTGCAATACATTACACAGTTAATTTTGAATATTCCCCTCTCGAATTCCAAGAATTAACTTTTGCCTCGCCATTGTTTTGACTAACAATTTGGCCAAAGGAAATTAAATATGCCACTCTATCATATTTTGTGACGTATATTCAATTAAAGAAGACAAAGTGCCAACTACGAAACGTAAACATTTCTTATTAAATTTTGAACAATACGGTTTCCGCTTAGATTCTTATATAAGATTGCATTCTAAATTAATGAAAATTTGCTAAGCTGGGCAAAGCAGATACTTTATTAATTGGACAAAATTTCTGGGGAGCGTGGTGCAGGTACTCTGTTAACTAATAAGAAAACGCGACATTTAACTTTAAGGTTATTTATTTGGATAAGTTTACTAATATAAGTAGTGCCCATTTATTTAAGTTTGAGTTATGCTTGTCCTTGTATGTAAAGTGATTTAATGCAAAACTCAATTTTCACTTTCAATGGTATTTTTCTTGGACTAACAGAATAATTATCCAATGTTGTATTGATTTGCAACACACATTTAAATTATTTAATAGAATATGTAAATATCAAAACTTTTGTTTTCGGTAAGGGCGTGGAAAATGAGAAGAATGTTTTATGCCTTAGACTAACAGAATAATGTCTAATAGCTTACAAACTGCTTTGCTTTATAAGAGATATTTAAGTCATTGGAATTCGTAATTTATGAAAAATTTTGTGTTCTGTACGGAGGTACGGAGAATGAGAATAACATAATATATCTCGGACTAACAAAATAATTAATATTTAAGAGCCTATAAATTAAATAAAAAAAATTAAATTGTTGAATGGGATGGGTAATTTATGAAGAGTTTTGTTTTTAATTAAAGATTAAAGAATAAGAAAGATATCTTTTTGGACTAATGAAATAATTTTTAATAGCATATAAACTGCCTTGATTTAGAACAGAAACCTAGGTTATTTATTAGATTGTGTTAATTATTTAAAGTGGTCGTAATTTATAAATAGTGATGTTTGCGATAAAAATGTACAAAATGAAAAAAAATACGTATAACCTAATGAATTAGAATAATATCCAACAAAATGAATGTGAGCTGTCTTGATTTATAACAGAAATTTAATGTATTTAATAGAATTTGTAATTAACAAAAAGTTCCGTTTTCGGTAAAAGTATAAAGAATGAGAATTTTACATATCTTTAAGCAACATAATACCATCTAGTAGTTTGTAAACTGCCTTAATTAATAAGGGAAGTTTGGGTTATTATTGTCAAATTTATTATTTATGAAAAGTTGCGTTTTCGGTAAAAGTCTAGAGAATGAGAGCGACTTATATCTTTAACCAAAAAAACTATATCTAATGCATGTAAACTGATTTTTAACTGAAAAGGTATTTGTTGTAGTGTGTTAGAGGTTTTTATTTTTTTTTAAAAAGCTGACCTTATATGAGTTATTTGTGGAGAGCACAATAAGCGAAAACTCCAGTGCTACAGGAATAACCAACCACAAACGAATAATAATAATAACAATTTATGTAAAGTTAGATTTTTGATAACAGTGTAGAAAATGTAAAGAAGACTACAATAACAAAATAATATCTGATAGCATCTAAAGTGCCTTGATTTAAACCAAAAAGTTAAGTTATTTAATAGGATTTATAATTTGTGAAAACTTTTCTTTTCAGTTAAAGTGTAGAGAATGAAAGCGATGGAAGTGCAAGCTGTTAGTGTTTTATTATCAGGAAATCCAAAGTGGTTTGCTTTGGATCGGTTAATGTACGATGGAGACAAAGTAAACATCAACCTATATCTAAACATATAACTTGGCGGGACAACCTGCGTGTCACTAAAGTGTCATGTTTACTGAACAAATACGGGCGCATAAGATTCTGTTGACAGCTATCGAAAAATTATACTTCCGGGCGATGAGGAAACTAACAACATACTAAAAATGGAATATCCTCGAAGTGCCGCCGAGATGTTCTTTATTATTAAACATGAAACTTGGAGAATTACACACGGGAAAAGAGTATTTAGCTTTTTCTGTTTTACTGTAGCTTGTACCTCTGGAGAGAAACTACCAGAACAAGCATCCATTGTTACGTAATACTGAACAATTCAACCCAGGGGAAGATGATTTTAACTTATTTATCTGGCGCGGAAGGAGATATAGCCAAGAAACAGACGTTATAAGCACGTGTGCTGTACCTAATGACATCTAACAGATAGATTGTCGGCCCAAATAATAGTTGCCTGTCTGACATAACGTAAAGCGCGGTCTTAAACTTAGTTAGACTTGAAACTTTCATGTATCACACGCACACTCCTACCTACAAAGATACATTTTCAGACTTTGATCTGGCTTGATCTCTACCAAGAAGGCCGCCAAGGGCCTTAATATGAATTTTAATGTTTTTTTATCCTTAAACAGATTTGTACCACTATTATAATGACTTCGTTTGGAATCACTGTTTATTACTATTATTAAAATATCTGCTGATTAATATTTGTTGTTACCATAGTTTATTAATCTGCAAAGTGATGGGATTTTCGTATTATATTTTGTTGTGCTAAGGCCAAAGGTTTAACTCTTTTTATGTCAACTGGTAGTTTTACAGAATAAAAAACCTGTATAAAACCGCTTTTATTCAAATTTCTTAAATCAATTGAAGTTTTATTGACATTGTCAATTCTATCCAGAAACGTACAGAACTTTATTCCTAACGCTTATTATTAAAGGTTTTGATGACGTTATATCGCTAGGTGACGATATTAACTTAACATTCAGATCCTGTTGTTTTGACGCCTACACGAAAAATTTGAATAAAATTACCAAAAAAAAACATTTTTGCAAGAGAAACTACAGAAAATGAGAAAACTAAGGTCTACAGGTGCCACGCTGGAAGAAAAGATGTAGTCTGTCATTTATTATTAACAATGTCATCGGAATATGACACAGTAGTGACAGCTCTGGAAACGCTATCTGCTGAATTTCTAACTTTTTCATTTGTAAAAAATCGCCTGCTAAGGGATAAAATGAAACGACAGGGGCAAGACCGAAAATAAGAAACGGAGGCAAAGAAAACACGGTTTTTGGAGCTTATTTGGGAAAGAATTCTAACAAAGAAAAGTTTCGTCCTAAGTGTTACAACTGCAGTTTGATTGGTCATAGGAAGTCAAAATGCAGGAAACCGATCCAGAAGAAAGCTGAAGTGATAAAACCTGAAGCTGATGCCAAAAATCTTGTGTGCTGAAGAACATTTTACATTCCCAGCTGTACTCAAATTGGATACAGGCGAAGACTTACCATGGTATTTGGACTCCGGTGCAACAGAACATTTGGTGCGTACACACAAGTTTTTGAAGAACACTCGACCCCTTGAGCAGCCAATAAAAATTAGAAGTGCCAAGTCTGGACAGTATTCGGTAGCAAGACAAGGGGGGTACGTCTTCGTGAAGACGATAGTGGGAAGGTCTGAATTTAAAGTAGTAATCAAAGATGTTCTTTTATTTTCAGAACTTGAACTAAACTTGTTATCTGTTTGAAAACTCGAAACGAGTGTTTTTAAAATTCTATTTAAAGGTGGACAGGGGAAGATCATATAAACTAAAAGGTTGTTGCTGTTGCTGTAAGAAAATAGGAGCTTTATGAATTGCTATTGTCTGGTTATGAGAAATCTTATGCTTTGAGAGATTCAGACATGAAAAGTGAATTCTGGCATAGAAGATTGGGACACATCAGTTATGGAGAACTAAAGAATTTAACAAAAATTACTAATAAAATTGAATTAAATGCCAAAGATAAACCTAAAGAATTATGTAAAATTTTTATTAAAGAAAAACAGATAGGTCAACCGCCTAACTAAGAACGTATAGAGGAAAATATATCTGCAGCAATTAGTGCACAAAGACTTATTTGGTCCAATTACTCCTGAATCATATAATAAAAAGAAATATGTTTTTGAACTTATCGATGACTATACACATTTTCCAGTGGTTTACTTATTGAAATCAAAGTCAGAAGTATTTCAATAATTTAAGGAATATAAAGCAAGCGCTACGGCTCATTTTAATATGAAAATTAGTAGATTTAGATGTGATAATGGAAAAAAGTACTTGTCGAACGAGATAAAGAACCATTTTGAGTAACAAGGAATACAGATGGAAACCATCATTCGCTATATTTTACAACTTAATGGGGTTGCAGAACGAATGAATCGCACTATAATAGAAAAAACTCGGTGTATATTACTCAAATCAAAACTTGAAAAGAGTTTGTGGTCAGAATCAGTTGTAGCAGCTGTTTACCTAATAAATCGATGTCCAACCAGAGCACTGGAGGAACAAACTCCTGCAAAAGGACGGTATGGTACAAAACCAAATTTGAAGAAACTAAGAATTTTCGAATGCATTGTATATCTACACATTCCTACTGAAACTGTGAGAGGAAAATTTGAATCAAGAACAAAGAAATGTATTTTTGTCGTTTATTATTTTAATGGTTATCGATTGTGGTGTCCGACAGAGCAAAAAATTATCTATGGAAGCAACCTAGTATTGGACGAATTTAAAACTATTTCTGATTTTGTAGAAAATGGAACTGTTTATAAAACTCCAACTAAATATATTAGTGTATCCGACACAGAAGCTTTTGAAGAAACTGAATCGGAAACAGATACAAATGAGGAAATTAAAACCGAAAACGATGAAAGAAATGACACAGTGGAAACTGATGAGAAAAATTTGGAAACCGTACGTAAAAATAATTGAGCATATCTAGATGAATATACGACATTGGCTCCAAGTGCTGAAGCTTTTGTGGAAGATGTTTCAAAGAATTTCCAAGATATTGAGAAAAGAGAGGACAAGATATATTGGTTTGAAGCTGTGAAAGAAGAAATGAGATCTTTAGAAAACACCTGGACCCTTGTGAAAAGACCACCTGAAAGAAAAATAATTGTAAATAAGTGGATGTTTAAAATAAAAAGAAGTAAAGACGAAAATATGGACAGATACAAAGCAAGGCTAGTTCTGAAAGGTTGCTTGCAAAGACTACAACAAGACTTATGTTGCTCGCTTAACAACTCTACAAGTATTACTTGCTGTAATTGACAAGAACTAACTAGAATCTGTACAACTAGATGTGAAGAATCCATTTCTTCATGGGAAAATCGAAGAAGAAATATATATGAAGCAAGTTGAAGGATATGAGAAGAATTCGAACTTTGCTTGTAAATTAAACAAATCTCTCTATGGTTTAAAACAAGCCCCTTGTGCTTGAAATAGCCGATTTAATGATTCTTTAAGAAAAATTGGTTTCAAACGTTCCGAATGCAACATGTGTTTATACACGAAGTTGACTACAAATTCGAAACTTTATTTGTTACTTTGTGTAGACGACATCATTCTTGTTGGAAATAATGAAGAGTTAATTAAAGTTAAAGAAAACCTGAAGACTGAATTTAATATGACCGATATAGGAAAGCTTTGATTATTTCTGGGCATCAAAATTAAATCTATTTGAGATGGTTCATTTCTGAATTTTAAAAATTATGTAAAGAGCTTACTGAGACGATTCGGAATGTTCAACTGCCACTCAAGTAAAACTTCTTTGAAAGTTGGATATATGAATTCCAAAAAATCAAGAAACTACTGTAATCGACACATCCTACAGAGAACTAATTGGTTATTTAATGTATTTGACGTTAAACACAAGATCAGTAATCAGCGCAGCTGTAAATTATTACAGTAGGTTCCAGACTGAACCCTCAGAAACTTATTGGAAACGTCTGAAATGGATCCTTCGTTACTTATGAGGAACGAAAAACTTTGGACTATTGTACAATACTACGCAGTCTGACGAAATTCAAATTGGATATGCTGACTCCGATTGGGCTAATGATTCGACAAGAAAATCAACAACTGGATTTCTATTTAAACTTTATGGCGCAACTGTAAATTGGACAACAAGAAAGCAAACTACAATTGCGCTATCATTAACTGAGACTAAATATGTTGCACTGGCTTCAGCAGCCAGAGAATTTATTTGGCTAAAGGCGCGTACTGACTTGAATGTGCATGCGTTGAGTCCAAGCGCATACACAAGCATATGCATGTGTACCAACTCAGAACATTTGTAGACATTTATTGCCCCGCACGCATGTGTGTTGTTTCACTCCTTTCCGGTCATTCGTGCATGTCTTCTCAAAAATAATAGTTATTTTTTGTTTTACATTATTTACCTACCGATTTAACTTATCGGCCATTTCATCCCAAGCATCTACCTTTTTATTTTTAGAAGAATGGAAGGAATGTTTTTCATCCCCCAAAATGGGATGTTGATCATACAAATCAATTAATTGTAAGCATTCTTCATTAGACTACTCCATTCTGTCTTTATTGAAATCGTTATTTGTCAAAAACTCTTCACAGTAAGGAACACTGTTCATTCTGGTGCATGCCTTAGACTACTGTAGATTTGCAGATTAACAAAAATCCGTCCATACTGAGCACACATGCACGATATATTTCTTTTGAGAGGAGCCAGAGACCGACAGCCGTCGGCTCAGGCCATGCGCGTTCGCGGTCGCTCGCGAGAAGTTAAACATGCTCCGAGTCATTGTGAATGGCACGTCCACATTTGAATGCGAATGTGCATTTGCTTCGACTCAGCGCATGCACATTCAAATCAGTACGCGCCTTAAGACGACTGTTAACGGACTTTGATATTCGCATAAAAAGGCGACTTTTTTTTAAAGTTTAATTCACTCGCAAAGGGTAACCCCATAATGCTTTCAGAGCACTGCGAGCAGGATGCGGAAACAAGGATAGATGGCGATGAACCGCCTTCTTAAACAAGGATAGGCTGTAATTTTTGGGAAAAATTCTTTTCGGTAACAAGTTCCATAACTTGAAAGCTTTATAGAAAAAAGAGTCTCCATAGACAGAAGTCCTCACTGTGTCAAGCTGGACCGCACAGGAATTTGCTGTCTCCGACTGTCTAGTACGCCTCAAGAATCTTGTCATTGGGGGGATTAATCCTATTCCTGCGAGCATCTTTTATGATAGTACTTGTAGAAAAGAGACAAGTCACCAACCATACGCCTGTGCTCTATTGTTTCGAAAGAATAGGTCAGACTCTCGTCATCAATTAAGCAAATCTCTCTTCTTTAAATTCAATCCAAGAAAGCTAAAGTGTGTTTTGGAGCTGAACTCAAAACATGAGAATAGTATTCTAGTGTTGGTCTTACTTCAGCTTTGTATAGTGTTAATAGCTGATGAGATGTAGAGTACTTTTTTAGCTCTAAAAAGAAAGCCTAGCTTCTGAGAGGCGGATTTGGCAATGGCTCGCACATAATCGTCCCAAAAGAAGTTAGTGCTCGCATTTACTCTTAGAATAGATAGGTCACATCCCATCGGAAGGATTTTACCATCCATTAGTATGTTTGTTGCATTATCCCTTGATGTTTTCTTAGAGAAAGCCGAGAAAGTCGACCAAATTGTTCTTACCCCATTCCAGAATAATCTCAAGATGTCGGTTAATTGTCTGTATCTGCTGTTTTCTAAGTCAACCTGAAGCAGCGATAGAAAATGGTTTGTCGGAAAAAAAAGATGACACAAGGTTACTATCATCTGCGTAGCTGTACATAGGATTGGAAGTTAAAGCTAAGAGATCGTTTATGTGTAACAGGAATAGAGTAGGAGACAGAACAGACCACTGAGGCACCCCTGCGTTGATCGCAAATGTCTCGAATGAGATGCCATCGATGACCAGAAGAGATCTATCAACGATAAAATTGGATATTAAATGACAGAGTCCAGGAGGAAGACCATAAGATGTTAATTTGGCGAGAAGAAATCGGTGCCAAACTCTGTCGAAAGCTTTTGAGATATCCAATGCTATAATCCTAGCCTCCTTATGTTTTTCCATGACTGAGTTACAGATATAAGTAACATATGCGAGTAGATCGCCAATGGAACGTTATTGTCTAAATCCGTATTGCCTGTCGGAGATAATTCTATTTTCCTCTAGATATTTGAGAATCTCGATCACCATCACTTTAGATATAACGGGTAAAAAAGATCTAGGGCGAGAGTTGTTAGCCAGATTCCTTTTTCCCTTTTTAGGGACAGACTGCACTCTAGCAGATTCACAGATGTTAGGGAATACACTTTTGTTGTAAGAGAGTGTGAACAATTTGCTTAGGACAGGAGTTAACTCTGGGGTGCACTTCTTAGGATCAAGAGCGAAAATACCATCAAGGAGAGAAGCTTTCGAGGTGTCGAGCTCAAGGAGAATCTTGCTGATTGTGCGTTGTCTGAAAACAACTTCAGGCATCAAAGTGCCAACCTTAGGAAGAATAGGAGGTTTTGCGTTTTGAGAACCAAGATTAGAATTTTCAGCTAACGTTAAAGTTAACATGTCAGCCTCTTCCTTGGAGGTAGTAGCAATATTGCTATTTTCATCGAGTAAAGGTGAAAAATTTAAAGGTGGAAAACTTGAAGGTAGAAAATTTGGAGGTTTAAAATTTTTTTCAATCGACTTTGCAAATCCCCAAAAGGACCTGGAACCGTTCGGACAGTTGACAAGCCTCTGGCACATTTTATCGAAATCACCTCATCAATAACCTGTTTACAAGAATTTCGCGTATCTACAAATATGGTCCCAGTCTCGACTGAGAGATTATTTCGCCAACGACAATATGCGCGATTTTTGCAGAAGACAGCCCGAGCACATTTTTTACTAAACCACGATTTACTGGAGGCGAACTTCTTTTGGGAGTGGGGAATTGAGCATTCCATACCAATCAGGATAGTTTCCGTGATGGATTCGGCGTCTAAGGAAGGATTGTCCGAGTCAAAGCAGACTTCCTGCCATGGGAAAGATGCAAAGAAGTCTCTTAATTCTACCCACTTGCAGAGTTAAAGTGCTAAACCCTACGGGACTGCGTCTGGGAAGAAGGTGGTATATGAAGCGAGCGAGAGGCTGCTACAAGCTTGTGATCCGAATTTCCAAGCGGTGATTGTTACGGTTTAAATTTCCGTTAGAAATAGGGCTTGTGGCTAGGCCACCAAACATACATTGGTTGGTTTTATAAGTGCTGGCATATCTTCTGTCAGTCTTGGTGTGGGGGAAATCGACCATCTTCTCTTTTGTCGTTCACTTGGGTGTCATCCTTCTCAAGGTGAAGTTACAGCATTTTCCAAGTGTATCTTGGTTGTTTTTCCGGTAAGGGATTTACTGTAACCAATCTTTGGACCGTCTGGGGCGATTGTATTTCATGGTGTTACTAAGTTAGGACGAAAACCTCATATGGTTCCGGTTTTTCGGGAATAAGCAAGAAGGTGCTTCCCAAGCACGCGGCAGAGCCGACTAATAACTAAGGCTCTTTTTCGGTTGGGATCCTTGTCGGATTCATTTTTAAATCCTGGTCATCGGAAACTTTGGATCCATCTCTGATCGGCCAATCAGGACCTAAAAAGGGACACGAGGAGTTCCAAAGGAGTGGCCATCGTCTCGTGGAAACCTCCAAGTGTGGGCTTCGAGGGCTTCGGTGAAGGGAGTTCGTGTAAATCGATTCAGTAGCTGCATGAAATACCAGCATCCCTTTCGACCTGGGACCCTTCACGAGGATCACTTAAGTACCCCATCTTTATATTTTTATTTGGGGATTGTCCCAACCATGTCAATTATTTGGTGTGAACCTAAAGTATAATTCAGTTTGAAATTTTATCTACAGTCCCTTCTCGTTTGCTTAAGTAACTTGTTCTGGTGGGCTTGGGTCCAACCAGTGTCAATTTTGCTCCAGTGGCCCATCAGAGGCCCGCTTTTCAACTTAGTTTTAAGTCCTTCAGATCACGGGAGGGGGGATTGCCCTTGGAGGCAGGGGATTCACTTTCGAATTGAGTTCCGGGGTTACTGGGGTGGCTAACCTTACGGGGGTTTCCTAGGGAGTTCTTACGGTAATGGGGGCAGCGGCGAGTAAAACACCATCTTTATCTCGAGCCTCCTTGTTGGGAGTTCTCTCCGGGTAGCTTTCGGGGCTAGCCGAACAGATTTCTCTCGGGATCCGAGGCTAGGTGGGTAACCTGCGTCCTCCTCCTTTTCTTGGGCGGCGCCGTGGGAAGTCGCCCCTCGGCAACACTTACTCCCACCAACGTGATTGTCTTTTTTTTTTAATGTCAGTAATTCCAGTTGTCTCATTAATTCTTTTCTTTTTGATTCTAAGCTTTAAATTAGTTAATAAGCCTTTCTTTTACCTGCTCGTTGTTAATTATCTTACCCGATCTTTGTATCCTCGGGTCTGACTTTCGAATCCTAGTGCCTTAATTTAGATAGCCTATTAATTTTCTAAGCTCTATTTAGTGCTAAAACGAGACAGGAAACTTAAATTTGTACTCATTAACCGAGAATGTTAAGATATGAAATATATATTAAAGGTAACGTTTACCAACTTTTGTAAACAGCTGTACGGAACAAAGTGCGCACTTTTTTTTAATAAATATTGTCAGTATTCTAGAACCAGAATAAGAAAGTTGTTAAAGATACACGTACCTTGAGTGCGTACATTATCAATTGTAAAATACCGTGCAGTACATTAGAACTTATCCTGCCTTTGAAATATTTTGTTTTATTGTTTCTAAAAATTATTTTTCTGTCTGTCTAAATTGTAAGCTTAAAAGATAGACAGCAACACTCTTAATAAGGTAGGTCACAGAGAGAGTGGCAACGAGAACGGGAACTACGCCATCTAGGAGTGAACCGTCCAGCTTCCGTGATTGAGTATCTTTTGGTGATTTTTCGACGTCTCCGTTAGGTATATTGCGTGATTCAAAATCACCTGGCGCCCCTTTTTGGTATTCTTTAGCCGCCGTGCCGCGCAATTACCAAACTTAATTCTATTTAAGCGAAACCTGGGACTTAGAAATATTTTCACTCCTGAGTTCCGGACTTGTCCTTTTTTGGGAAGTGGGAAGTTTTCCACTCAATAGATTTTTACATCGGCCCAAACGAGGGGTCCTCACAGGGGGTACGACTCCCAGCCTGCAACAAGAAGAGGCTCTTGCTCTTTCCCCAACGCTAGCCGGCGATAGTGAAGGAATTTTTTTCTTAGTCTGATAGTGGCACTTAGGAGGGTTTCTAGTAAATTATAAATACTTAGCCACGATTCCTTTACTGGGGAAAAACTCCGTAACATAATGTCACAGAGATTTGATAAAAATTTGGTAAATTTGTAAGGAAAAGGTCGAGTAGATAGGGTTAATGGGTTGTGTACGTTGAAGTCACCGAGAAAGACAACATCAGTTTTTGGGTAATTCGTCTGAAGGTGATCAAAGGTTACGGAGAGATAAGAGAAGAAATGTCTGTATGAGGGATCGTTTGGAGACAAATAAAGTGAACAAATGAATATTACTTCGTTTTTGGAGCAGATTTTTAGCCAAATCACATCATGATCAGCAGATTTCAGTGCTTCTTCTCGTTGACAGGACAGGTCGCTTTGCGTAAAAGCACACGTGTGAAAATTTTATGTGCAAATTGTAGTTAGGGCAAAGCAAATGGACTCTATTGATGTATGGGGAGACTTGGGTTTCTGTCAGAGACAGCACATGGGGTCTTTCATTTTAAAAGTGTTGATGAACTGAGTTTAAATTTGAGTTTAGACCATGAATGTTACAGAATTGAATTTTGAATGAATTTTTTGAAAGAAACTTGGCTCGTGGTATATTAAAATTTTCCGTCGATTTTGGATTCTCTCGTACACACTCCACCCGGATATTCGAACGGGAGGGTAGTTTACGTCCGGAATTTTTTGCACGAAGAGAATCCATCATGTTTGTTTTTAATAATTAAAAGAAAAAATCAGAGTAGATGAAAAAAGGAAATAAGGAAAAGGGCAGGATGAGGAAAGAAGAATAGCAGAAACCGACTCACGTGTCAGAGACGGAAACATGATGCAAGCATCATTTTACCGCCTTCTAGTGATACGTGGGGTGGTACTACCTCGGACGACTGAAAGTTTCAGTCTATCACCTACTATGTACGAAGACAATTAGTCGTGTATTCACACATTACACAGACAAGAACACCGAAGACTGAAACATGTTGATGTGAAGTATAACTTTGTTCGAGACCTACAACTCTCAAAGAAAATAAACGTGCACTACGTTTGGACTAAGGAGCAGAGAAAGGATGTTTTAACTAAAGGACTTAAAGCGATACAGTTTGAAAAATTTGGTGCGTTACTAAAGGTAGTAAAAATATTGAATTGGGGGAAAGGGGTGTTGTGAAATGCCAAATCAATATTTGAATTATTACTTTCTTTAGCTTGGCATTGAAGGTTACTCATGTTTTATGTTTGCAATATGTCAATGCCCTTTTTAGAATAAACAGTTAGTCATGCAATAAGAAGTTTCTCTGTGCAATATATTAAAGAATTTAGCATCTTGTCTTAAAGCTATTCCACTAATCAAAATTAACAACACTAATAAGTACCAATTTCCGGATGCAACCAGTGGCAGTGGAAGAGGGATAAGGCTTTTTCTTTAACAACAAATTTGTCGTGGAATATGTGAAGATCATTTTAAAGGAATATAAAAAAAAATATACTCCGAATTTTTAGTTCAACTGTTTTTTTAATTTTTCTCCAAAGTGTCCCTACTGCTTACCTACATATTTCATACCAGAAAGACCTGAGCTTTTATACGGTGTAATAGTAGGTTGCTATTTAAAAAATAACTATCCTTGAACAAAAATATTGCTGCAATGCGTCGGTAAAGCTAACGTCAGTTTTTAAAACAAATGAAAAAATTTCTTTTTCAAAGGTTCACAAAATGAATGCAGAATGGTAATGTGGTATATCATTTCATTTATTTGTTTAATACCACATTCCACGAATTTATTACTTGCCATTGTATTTTTACGTATACCTCCCAGCGGATCAGGTTCCCTGCATAAAATAATTGCAACAAATAGAGAAACAGTTCAGCTGCCACGTAATCCATATGAAAAAATGGATATTTTAGCCAAAAAATAAATCGTAATCTCGCGGCATTCAAGTCAGCTTCTTTTCTATCAATGTAACATGCATTATTTTTGAGGAGAATCTAAATATTTAGAAGACGAAGAGAAAATCCCTAGCGTAGCTCAATAAGCAGCTCAACCCAATGCTAAACGTTTATGAGGTCGCAAGCTGATGTATCCCTATCCATATGTAGCCAAAAAATATTAAAGAAGTTATCTGAAAACATATACCAGTGGAATTTGTAGTGGTCATCGTTTTATTTTAAACACGATACACGTGCGATAGGGTATGAATATGAAATCACGTCGGCAGGGGGTTGCATCGTTTTATGTTTGACACTGTTCGTGCCAAATCATCATAAATGTTTGATCACATTACTAAAAACCAAACGTCGTACGTTCTATGCTCGAAATGCATCACGGCACGGACAATGGCTGGTCATTCGCCACAGCACATAATTCAATGATATTGCATATTTTTACGATTTTGCCCGTTTATTCGCATTGCGCATAATCTTTTCACGAGAAATTCATCATGCGTTGAATTGAACATCTATTATGTTGTTCCCGGACATTTCATTGTTTTTCTCTATGCGAAAAACAAACGAATATGAAGAGATTTTTGTTGGTTTTGGCTTATTTTCGATTGTTGTTCGGTTATTTGTTAGTAGACGACAACAAGCCTGCAATCGCTTGATATGTTTCAGGAATCTGTAAAATTCCGACAACAATAACGCGGCCGATGTATAAAAAACAAAAGCCAGTGTCATTATGTTGGAAAATGCAATCATGATAAATTTTGTCAATTTACGTCCATTCCAATTTCATAAGGAATTGGCCCTGTTATGCTGGGTTGGCGCAAATAAAATGTTGAACTCTCCCAACTTCCTTTAATTCTGCACAAACTAGATAATAAAAGCTTGTATTTTTGCATGATACCGAAACTTTTCGTGGCCAAAATCAGTACAACATTTACTTCCTTTCAGGATTGGACCAAGTCAAAAAATTACTTTTTAATTTGGCACGGTCCAGTCCAGTACTTTTATGTTTGTCTTTTATCTAACTTAAAAATAAATTTAAACCTGATGCATTCATTATATTTTAAATATCTTTATAGTCTGACCATCAATTATTAACAAAATAACACTAACTCATTCATTCAACTACTCGCCCACGAATTTTATCCGAAACTATTAAATTCACAAACTTGGCACTTATCAAACAGATTCCCTATATGACGGAGCCATCGACTAAGGAAGGATTTTTGGAAATTTAATTTCTAAAGGGATACTGTCTACCTATAGAGATGTGAAATGCTGCAAAATATTGCTGCGGGATATTGGTTTGAAATGATTATTACGCCATGAAATATAACCACTTTATTTCCAAACTAAACTCGGAACACTACAACTGACTAATTAACTCACTTTTAACTACTAACTCACTAATTAACTACACTGACTTCCGCCTGACTGACTGATTCGAGGAAAAGGCGACCGCCTTATATAGTTTTTGCTTCCGGGTTCTAGAAAAATACAGCAGATAAGTCTTATCGTTTGCCAAAATTTCTGGAACGCTTATCTACCGTTTGCTTCATTATCGCGGCCGCTTTCCCCTATCAGATCTTTCTAGAAATTTTTTTTACGTACTAAATTCTATAATTTACATTTCGTTACAATATATTTTCCTTTACCAATTGTCCCTGGACTATTTTGCAGGTGAATTGTGATATGTATGTATTTTATCTTTACAATTGTCGCTTGTAATCAAAATTCGACCTACTTAATTAAAATTTTTTTGTGCAGTTATTCCTAATTTTTACCTTTACGCTATGTGGAAAAGAGTAGTGATTTTTATTAAATATTCTTTTCGATTGTTACTGAAAATTTTAACTTTATTTTGAAATATTTCTTCTTTTGGTAATTTCAACTTTAAAAAATGATTTTCTCTTTTACAGATTATAACTTTTTTGAGGTTCGATATTTTTGAACTTTTTTATCAATACGTCTGCTTCTTTTTAAATTTTGATTTTTGTTTCAATATTTCGTCTATTTTAAGATTTTTATTTGCTAAAAATTCTACTTTTTTTAAATTTCAACTTTATTTGAAGATTTCTATTGAATTAAAAATTTCTGAATATTTTATCAGTTGAAAATTTTCACATTTTTCAAAATTACCACTTTTTTCATGATTTTGACTTATTACAATTATAACTTGGAAACTTAAAAATGTCGACTCCCAAACTTCAACTATTATCACAATTTCAACTTTTGTGAAAGGTTTTACTTTTTCGAAAATTATACCTACTTGTTAGAAATTTTACCTTTTTTTTAAACATCGACCTTTTAAAAATGTATACTTTTTCACAATTTTTACTTCTTTTCAAAATTTTTACTATTTTTCTCATAATTTCATTTTTTTTTCTCTACATTTTCATTTATTTTAATTCTGACTTCTTTTAAAAGATCCATTTTTTAATTTTATTTTTTTTTGTAATTTTTATAGTTTAATAACCTGTCAGTTTAAGAAATTTTCTACCGTTTCTTAGTTTCAAGATTTTTAATTTCCATCTTTTTTGAGTTTTTTCAAAAATTTGACTGCTTCTTAAAATGACGACTCTTTGAAAATTTTGACCCCCTCTTGAACATTTCGTCTCTTTTTATAATTTCAACAATTTTTAATTCCAACTTTTTTATACTTTGATTTTTTTTGAAAATTTCGACTTTTTTTAAGTTTTGGACTTTTTTCACACGATTCGATTTTTCTTCAATCTCAGTTTTTTGAAAATATTGAGATTATAAAATTTTTGCATTTGTCAAAAATTCTCAATTTTTAATAATTTAATTTTTTAATAATTTTAATGTACATTGAAAATTTTGACTCTTCTACATTTCAGCTATTTTCAAAATTTTTATCTTACAGGGCAGAGTGCGAACTATACAAATTTTGGCCTTTTTCTTTAGGAAAATACGACTTTTATTAAAAATTTTAACTTTTTTCTGAAATGTTTAATTTTCCAAATTTCAAAATTTTTTGTTTCTTTTTGAATTCTTATTGACTTGTTTTAAATTGTTTCATTTTTTTTTTATTTTAACTTGACGATCCCAATTTGTAAGATATTTAAATCATTATTTAAATAATAATCTAAATATTTTACACACTGGGCTTGGTCACCTAAAATAATTTTTTTTGTAAACTTTCCACTTTTTTTCAAATGGTTATATTTTTTTGACAATTCTGTTTTTTCAAACATTCCTTTTTTTAACTTTGACTTTTCAAAATTTGAATTTTTTTTAAATGTTTACATTTGAAATTTCTTACTTTTTTCGATATTTTTTGACCTTTTTTATGATAAGACATTTTCTCGACAAAATTTTGATTTTTGAAAGTTTTGTATCCATTTGAATATTTTGATCTTTTTGAAGATTTTAAACCATTTTGAAATTTTTGACATTTTCTTGACGAATTCGACATTTAGGAAATTTCCTTTCTCAGAATTTCCACTTTATTTGAAATTTTACCTTTTCTTAAAATTGTAACTTATTTTAAACATTTCTGTTCTTTTTATGTTCCGACCATTTTCAAAATTGTGACTTTTTTGACTGAATTTTAGAATGTTGACGTTTTCTGAAGTTCTTGATTATTTTTTGAAAATTTGAATTGTTAAAATCCTAACTTTTTCAAAATTTCTATTTTTTTTGGTAATATGGTGTTTTTTTTCCTAATTTCGAATTTTTCTTGCATTCTTTTCTGAAAACTCTGACTGTAAAAAAGTTATATAAATGTTTTTCAATTTTGAATTTATAAAATTTTAAAGGTCTCCAATTATTTCAAATTATCGACTTTTTTTAAGTTTTAAAGTCTTTAGAAATTTTGTTTTCTAGGCAAAAATGTTGTGACATTTTTTTTATTTTGTTTAAAATTGCGATATTTTTGGATGTTCCGACTTTATTAAAAATGTTCACCTTCCTTGAAGAAATCGACTATTTCTTACATTTTCGACTTTTTTTTTAATATCGTTACTTTTTTAAAAACTTCGACTTTTCAAATGTTTACGTTTTTCAAAATTTTTACTTGCTTAAAACTTTCAACCTCTTCCCAAATTATAGTTTATTTTAAAAAATTCGACCATTTTCAAAATTTAAACTTTTTTTTTCAAAAATTTTAGTTTTTTTTAAATTCTACCTTTTTTAAAAATTTTTATTGCAGACTGTTTCCTAATTTTCACTTTCAAAAATTTTAATTCATTTTGGATTTTCTCGTTTGTATTTTCCATTTCTTATATATTTCCTTTGCATATTTTTTTTTGTCTTTTTCTTCCTCTTTTTCTGTTTCTTCTTCTCCTTCTTCTTCCTCATCGTCTTCTTCTTTTCTTCTTCTTCTTCTTTTTCTTCTTCTTCGTCCTCCTTCTCCTCCTCCTCTTCTTCTTCTTCTTCTTTTCTTCTTCTTCTTCTTCTTCTTCTTCGTACGACTAGGATTTCTCCTGTTTGTCTCTCATTCATTTTCTGTTATTGTTGATTGTATATTGTCCTGCCAAGCCCTTTTTTGATCTGTCCACTGATCTTTTCATGTATGGTTTATTGTTTTTAGAGATATTTGCCAGTTAATCTGGTCTGCTCCTATCTACATGTTCGTTCCACTTTTTATTTCTCCTATTACCACCTGCTTCTATGCAAATTTCATCTTGGTGATAATACACTCAAACAAATATTATTGGTAAATTGTGAATAATAAGGAATTAACTTACATTTTCACTTTCTTTATCAAGTTTGATTAAACATAAATTTTATTTCAATATTTCGAATCATTCTTTGTAGTGTTTCCGCAAGTAACTACAAAATTCGAGGTATAGAGCCACCTAGCGGTCTTTAGAAGAAACTATGGAATAACTTCAATAACAGTCATGCAAGAAGAATAAACCCGGAGAGCAGTAATGCCCACATTTAGAGGGCTACGATATTGCAGTCCAGGCTTATTCTCTTTGCAAAAATTCTTGAAAATAAATGAAAATTTAAAATTTATGCCATTTTGTAGTTTTAAACCTTATAAAGTTCATAGAAGGTTTTTAATTCATATTTTAAAAAAAATATATTTTTTATGCTACCAAGAATAACATCAGTTTACCTAGATCGTTTTTTTTTTTTCATTTTTAAATTAAACAAAGTGTATGAAAAATAAACAAAATAATATTATTTTTAGTAATTAAAGATAAAGCGAGAGTTTTTATAAAGAATGTCTTTTTATCGTAAATTCACAAATAAAAAAGATAACCCTCTTCAGTACACCATCTTGGGACAGACTGTAAATCTTAAATAAAATAGGCGACAAACTGCTCCCTTGTCTTAACCCTTTTGTAATTGGAAAAGTGTAAGAAGCAACATTTTTGATGGTAACTACACTCTGCGTTTTGATACATGTTCCAAACTGCGTGAATTTTAATTTGCACTGAAAATTTGGACTCTTCTACAATTCAATTATTTTCAAAATTATTAAATTTTTAGGTTATCAGGAAGAGTAAAGCTATACAAATTTTGACTTTTTCTTTTAAAAAATTTGATTTTTAATTAAAATGGTGAATTATTTTAAAATTTCCATGTTTTCTAAAAAAACATTTGATTTTTTCAAATTCCTTTTTTTTTTACTTTTAATTTTTGGATCCTTATTGACTCGTTTTAAATTGTTTTATTTTTTTTATTTTAGCTTACTGGTCCAAGTTTGTAAAATATTTAAATTATTATTTAAATAATAATTTAAATATTTTACAAACTGGACTCGGTAAGCCAAAATAAACACTGTTTTTAAACTTTCCACCTTTTAGCAAAATGTTATATTTTTTTGAAAATTTTGACTTTTTAATCTTTTTTTAAACTTTAACTTTCTAAAATTTAATTTTTTTACAATTTTTCAAATTTTTCGCTTTTTTCGACATTTTCTGAAAATTCTAATCTTTTTTAAAATTGATACATTTTCTCGACGAAATTTTGACTTTTGAAAGTTTCCTACCCATTTAAATATTTCGATATTTTTGAAAATATTGACCGATTTTAAGATTTTTAATTTTTTATTGAATAATTCGATTTATAAAAAATTTCATTTTTCAAAACTCCACTTTTTCAAAATCTTAACTGTTTCTTAAAGTGTTTACTTATTTTGAAATTTGCTATTCTTTGAAATTCCGACCATTTTCAAAACTGTGACTTTTTTGACCCTTTCTTGAAAAATTCTACCTTTTTATAAAATTATACAATTAATTATTGGAAATTTTGACCTCATTTCAAACTGTTTTACTGTTTTCCCAGTCCGCTTTTTTTGTTTTTTTTTTGCTATATTTTTACTTTTTCATTCGCATTTTTTTTAAATAATTCTTTTTTTCGAAATTTTGCCCATTTGATATTTTGATATTTTAACAAAATACCCACTATTCTTAAAAGTTTCGATTTATTTCAAAATGTTGACGTTATCTTCAATTCTTGATATTTTTTGAAAATTTTGAAATATTAAAATCGTAACTTTTTCAAAATTTTTACTTTGATAGTATCATTTTTTCCGAATTTTGACTTTTCCTTGAGTCCTTTTTTAAAAATTTTAACTAAAAAAATGATATATATTTTTTTTAATTTCGAATTTATAAAATTTTGATTATTTCGTACTTTGTCTTTTAAAAGTCTTCAATTTTTTCAATATTTTAACTTGTTTTTAGACTTCATGTTGGACTCTTAAAAATTTTAATATTTCCAAACTGGGTCGCAGAAATGTTAAATAAAATTAATAAACATTTTTTTTTAAGTTTTGAATTTTTTCGAAAGTTTGTTTTCTAGGCGAAAATGTTGTCCCATTTTTTTACTTTCTTTAATATTTCAATATTTTTGAATATTCTGACATTGGTAAAAATGTTTACCTTTCTTGAAGAGATCAACTATTTTTTACATTTTCGACTTTTTTTAATTTTCGATATTTTTTTTAAAGGCCTTAACTTTTTAAAATTTTACCATTTTCAAAGTTTTTGCCTGTTTAGAACTTTGAACCTTTTTTCAAAATTTTAATTTATTTTGAAAATTTTGGCTTTATTCAAAATATAAAATTTTTTTTCGAAAACATAAACTAAAAAAAAGCAGAAATTCTCTTTTCAAAAAATTTCTACTTTCTTTTTTGAGAAATATGAATTTGTTGAAAATGTTAACTTATTTTAAATATCTGCTTTGGACTGTTCAACTGTTCAACTTTTTAAAATTTGTATTTTTTTTTTATTTACTGCTTTGGTTTTTACATTTCTTGTATACTTTTCTTGTATGTTTTTTATAATTTTCATTTACTATTTCTTTCTTTTGTTCCTGAAGAATCCTCCTACGATAATGGGAGAAACGTCGAACACTTTTAGTAGTTCTTTGACGTGGTCCAATCCCGGATTATTAGGTTTTTTTTATTTTAATTTAAATCAAACTAAAAAACGGCAAAGTTATCACAATAAATTCATACTAACAAAGGTTAAAAAGGCTTGAAATCTATGGTTATGTAGTTTTGAAGTTGTTTGAAGGCGCTTCCGCCAGCTACCATAATCAACGTAAACGCTGTTCACTATCAAGGTGCTCGAATAAGTGGTGCTTTAATAAGTGAGACGTTCAGTAAATATGGTGGGTAGAAATAGTTCAACTCGTTTAGCTTCTACGGGGATATTTGTGAGATGAGAAGTCGATCGTTTTCACGCCAAAGGAATGCACCTCCTTTATTGATCAGTGCTGGACAAATACCTCTTGATGCATATTGCCAATTTCTCGACACCATTCGGTTATGAATTCGCTATGATTTAAAAAGTAGATGACTTAGGGTTACAGACTACGATTTCAAATTTTTAATTCCAATTATAAAGGGTGTCCCCGTTTCAAGTGCCTTAAAAAATACAGGTGATAGAAAAAACAATTTTAAGAAAAAGTTTCCTATGAACATGTATCCGGAAACTCTTAATAAAAAAGATGCAAGGTGTTAACATTTAAATAAAAAAAAGTTTTTATGGTTTCATTTTCAAGTTTTCAGAGTTATTTAAACTAAATTTTGCACATATGGTGTGTAGATCAAGGATTATAAAATAAGAGAAAATTAAGTTTTTATCGCAACCCGTAGCGGAGTTGCTGGTAATCTGTGATATTGTTTTGAAAAAAAAAAGTAGTACGACACTAAACAGAATGAAATAAAATACAATTTTTGGATAAAGCGTTTAATTCTGAAGAAGTTTTTTCTTTTTTTTTTTGTTAAAGTAGGGGAAAATGCTTTACGCACATCTTGGGAGATAACCCAGATAGTGTCGGACTTCCGCTCAAACTACGGGTACCGACTAAAAACCCCTACTTCTTCGGGCCGGGCTTTTGGCCCCCAATCCCTCCGTCGAAACAGTACAATAGTGCTGAAGCACTGTTGTAAGCTGTTTTGCCTGAAACATAAGAACAAACAAAACAGAAAATTTTCACGATAAAAGTCTTAGCCTAGAGGACCATCCTTGGTCTCCTAATCCTGGTTGGGCTCTCACCATCGCCCTGAAATTAATTTCTCTAAGAAAATCTCTCGCCAAAGGTAGTTCAGCTTCTCTATGGAACTGATTGTTTCTCGCAAACCATGGAGCATCCATGGCTTGTCTTAGGAAGACGTTCTGGAACACCTGGAGTTTCTTCATCTGATTATCCGTCGCTTGTGACCAGGCTACAGATGCGTAGGTCATTGCTGGTCTTATGATTGATTTGTATAGTAACACTTTGAGTCCAATGGACAGGTTACTATTTCTACCAATCATCGCTTGCAGCAGTCCCTTCAGCATTTTGGCTCTGGACACTGCATAATAGATGTGTGCCTGGAATGTTAGTCTTTTGTCTAGAATGACACCTAGATACTTTGCCTGAAGTCTCCAGTCGACGTTTTGCCCATGAACATTTACATGTCCATATGGTTAGAGTCTTCTTCGAGTGAAAAAGACTGCTTGGGTCTTGTCTGCGTTGACTTGGATTCTCCATTAGCCGAAGTAATCTAGTAGACTGTCTGTTGCCTCCTGAAGTCGTTTGGAGACCACCTCTGGACGGAAAGAGCACGCCACTAAAGCTGTGTCATCTGCGTAAGTTGCCAATAAGGTGTGGTCGATTGTTGGATTGTTTCTCGGAATGTCTGCTGTGAACAGAGAATACAGCAGAGATGACAAGGCAGAACCTTAAGGCACCCCATACTGTAACCTAAACTGGTTTGATAGTTCCTGTCCCACCTTTGCTCTGAAAGAGCGCTGGTCCAGGAACGAGCTTACCATTTGGACCATTGTTAGAGATATTCCAAACTGGTGCATCTTGTAGACTAATCCTGTATGCCAAACTGTGTCAAATGCCTTGGAGATATCGAAGAAGATAGCTCCAACTACCTGGTTCCAATTCATGCGTTAAGTGATTGTTTCCACCACTCTCAGCAGTTGGTCTGAGGTAGAGTGCATAGGTTGGAAACCAAATTGTTCCTTGGGAATGATGTCGCGATCGCTGATGATATTCTGCAGACGATTCCTCAAAATCCTTTCCGCCACCTTACCCAAGTTGGATAAGAAGCTGATTAGCCTGTAATTTTGGGAAAATTTCCCATCCTTACCTGGCTTAGGAATAAAGATAACATTTGCAGTCTTCCATCTGGTTGGAAAATACCGGAATTTAAACATGGAATTGACTATTGCTCCAAAGTATTTGACAGCTTGGTCCGGAAGAGACTTCAAAGCTTGGTTTGGAATTCCGTCTGGACCTGGAGACTTTTTGACATTTAGCTTGCGCAGAAAGCTTTGGATTTCCTCCTCGTTTGTCGGCTGAATGACGTCGTCTTCTTCTGGCAAAGTTTTTTCTTTACATTTTTTTGGCGTTTACTACCCTATGTTTTACGGAGGAACTGTTGGAATACAATGAATGTATGCTGGTCTTTAAATAATCACTGACTAACACAAAGAGGGGTAAGTTTAAGATGCTACGACACTGGATAAAATAAAATGAATTAACAGTTTTGGATAAAGTTGACTCTTAATGTTCTTTCATATCTGTCACTATTGCGACAGAATTTAAATTTTTGGAATTTTCCCGAGTGAGAGTGATGTTTTTTCCAAAACCAACGACATCACGCAACCAGTGGCAAATACGGAAAAATGTCAAGAAATAACTTTTATTCAAAATTAAATGCTTTACCCAAAACAGGTATTTTATTTCATTTCTCCAGTGGTGTACCGCGTTTTTCCTACAATAATATCACAGATTACTCGTAACTCCACCACTGGTTGGGATAGAAACTTGGTTTTATTTTGTTTTGTGATCCTTCATTTATACATCATGTATAAAAAATTTGGTTTAAATATCTTAGAAAACTTGGAAGTGAAAAAGTAAAAATTCTTTTTTAATTGAAATTTCAACACCTTGTATCTTTTTTATTAGGAGTTTCCGGGTACATGCTCATAGGAAACTTTTTCTTAAAATTGTTTTTTCTATCACCTGTTTCATTTAAGGCACTTAAAACGGGGACACCCTATATACTCTGTCGAAGATAAGGAGAATCAAAACGGGCAAGGTACTGACGAAAATTACAGATTAGTTTAAATAGGTAAACTTTGCTCAATTAAACGACTAATAAACTAACACCTAAAAACATTCAATACGATTCTTAAGTTAAGAGTTATTTTAAAACAGTCGAAATTTTGGTTTTTGTGATTTTCTAATTTTTTCTGACGTTATTATTTTTTTAATACAGTCGTATTTTAAATGGTTTAAATGCTTTTTTAAACATGTTTTACCATTATCGAAAAAAAAATGATAAATAGAAGAAACACCAACCTGTATTACTTCACAACCTCATTTTTTTTAAAGAGTGATAACTGCACTATAAATGTTGTTATAAATTCAAAGTACGTCATAGGTTGTGCTGTATCAATTGAAATTCATTATTTTTCACCCTGAGAATATTATATTTTAAAAAGTGGGTCAAATATTGCATTTAATGCTTCAGGTGCCAAAAATATCACGCCGGAAGGACTGTAAAGCACTTAAAAATTGTTAATTAAAATTAGGGACGTCTAAATTAAAAATATTGATTTTACGCGAGAGCCCCAAAGTGGTAATCGCATACTGAATATATTAGAGCTTAATACAATTAACATACATAATATATCGACAGATATGGTGCAAAATTTTAAGAGGATTTCAAATGCAGCACGATTTAAAATAATTTAAATCGCAATGACCGATTTTTGCGTCAGATTTCACCGTCGCACATAACAAATTTAAAGCTTTGGCATGCATATTACATGAAACATGGAAATTATGATGCATTCGTGAATTCAAACAAATATTTGAAATAATTATCGTGAAATGTGCGGTAATTTTTGTGGTATTCAAAAAACATAAATGCGTATATAATTCCGTTGATTGTTATGTTATAATGAAACGTGTATGCATTGGGTATGTTTACCACAACATCAACAAAAAGCCACTATTACGAACGGTGTGCTTATTTATGCAGCTTTTTGTCAACATCAGAACAAACAGAATAAGCTGCTTTTATGCGTAAATGTTAAAATTAATTTGGTGTAATGACATATTTTTAACCCCCACTTACTCAAACTGATCCATGTTCATATTTCAGAAACTAACTTAACAACAAATACAACGAAACGAATAATAATAATTCTTTAATCTGAAATATCCCACTATAACCATTCAAATTTTAAAATTTAATTAATTGTCGGTTATAAAACAGTAGAACCAGTTACAGTTAAAAATATTTAACAAACAATTATTAAACCGGTTCCAGCTTTACTGAGCATCGTCCTGTGATGTAAACATTTCCAACTTATAGCTATTAGCCAATCACATAAGTACGTGAAATTCATTGAACTTGTAACGGACTTTAATTTGATTTTAAGGAAAATGTTTCTTCGAGAAACGCCTTAACATATAAAAAAATTTTCGAGTTAAAAAAATTCAAATTTAAGAAATTCTGGTATAAATACAATATTTTAAGAAAAACCAACAAATTTAAGTTATCTTTATACTATAACTTTTTAAAAAATCAGTTATTGTTCGGCTCTATAGGGATATTTCGTTCGAAACCTGAAATCGGTCGCAAGGTTAATAACCAGAAACGTCTGGAGTATCGTTTGCCATGAATAAAGCAGAGCGAATTCCGAAACACTGGATACTCTGATTTGTAATTGGAATTTATACGTCAATTGATTTGAACAGTTTGCGTTTCGCAAATTCGATATGTAGATACGTCAGGAGAAAACACAAATAACTATTGTTATTATTTATGAACCACCATATAATTGCATTCATTCGCTTGATTAATGGGATTACCATTAGATACCAATTATCATATCGAGCTCGAATGCCACAGAAGTGGAAAATTTGCATAGATTATTGATAGGTTCAAGTTATTTTATCTCATTACCTGTCAACTGATTATTTCATTTTAGGATACAATAATTCATTCACTGACGAAATATTTAATTTCAAGGGGATGCTAACGACCATTTCAGTAAACTGCGTATTTTCGAAACTTATATTTGCAAAATTCTCACTTTCCTGTCGTCATTTTTTTTTTAATTCGATTCTAAATGGAAAATTTGACTTTTACTAAAGTATAGATTTCTGTTTTGGGATTTCGACCTAATGAAATTTAGATTTTTGTACTCCAAATTTCCAACTCAAGCTCGATATTTTTCTATCGACATTTTTAATAATTCTGTATTAAAACCATTTGGCGTTTCGCAAATTTCTTGGACTTCTCTGGCTTTTTCTTGTGCTTGTCTTTAACAAGAGCTAGGTTTTTCATCAGAAAATTAGCAAGAAGCAAGGTTACTTGCTTTTTTCACTGTTTTTTTTAAATACGCTCTACAATAGTGTTTCAATGCTTTTTAAATACAGAATTTCTGTACAACTGAATAAATTCTGGCGCCCCTCTGAAATTTAAATTTGGAAAAATTATCCAGAAAACATCAAAATTAAAAAACAGTTCAGTGTTAATTTTTTTTTAAATGACGTGATTTAAATATCTGATTCTTAGGAAGAAATTTCATTTTTCCAAAATTTTTTTCCTCATAATTTTTCAACATTTCCTCAACTTTTAATTTTGTTCCTTAAAATTTCAATTTCCATTTCGATATTTTGATTTCTTTCTCGAAATTAGAATTTTAACCCCAATATTTTGACATTGCCTCGATTTTTTTCTAGACCTACTGACTTTACCCACAAAATTTTTCTTTATTAAACTTGGTTCAATTTTGATTTACGAGGATAAATCAAATTTGTTTTTAAAAATTTAAGGTACAAGATCCATATATTTTTGTACATAATCTTCTAATTTTGTTATGCATTTTACCCAACGGATTGGTAGTTTTTTAATGCCATCATCATAAAAAGAAGGGAAGCGTGTTTACAGCCTATTGCGCACAAATGTCTCAACAGCAGCATCATCTTGAAATCGTTTACCTCCTAGCGCTGCTTTCAGATGATAATCGCATGGTGATATGTCAGGACTATAAGGAGGGTGTTCTAATGATGCCCAATGCATTTTCTCTAATTTTTTATGTGTCACATTGACTAAGCGGGGGCAGGCATTGTCGTGAAGCAAAATCACATTTCTGGACGAAAATTTGCGCCTCTTCCGCCAATATGCACGTTTTGCTTTACCCACTAGCTGGGAGTAGTAGGCAGCATTAACCATAGATTTTCATGCAGAAAATCAACGTGCACTACTCCTTTAAAATCCCAAAACACTGTCACAAGAACCTTTTCAGTTGAGAGACGAGTTTTTACATTGACGGGTGCACCTTCCCCCTTTCTTCTCCACTCCATGCTTGCTTGTTTAGGTTGAGGGGTGTAATGGTGGACCCAAGTCTCATCACATGTACCGATACGTTGCAAAACACCATCATCTTCAGGTTGAAAACGTCCAGGATGTCGCTAACAAATCTTCAGACGTTGTTGTTTCTGTTCTTTAGTCAAAAGACAAGGTACCCAGCTGGCAGAAATGTTTTGAAACACCAGCTCATCTGTAATGATGGATTGAGCACTCTCAAAGCTTATCCCTATCTGATCTGCAATTTCACCAACAGTTAAATGGCGAGCACCTTCCAAAAGGCGTTGTACAGCGTTAATCTTGTTCGCAGTCACACTGGTCTGAGGACGACATGCATGGGGTTTATTTTCAACCTGAGTTTGTCCTTCCAAAAATTTTTGTGCCATTCATACACTTGAGTTTTCTTCAAACAAGTGTCTCCAAACTGTGCTTCTAGTATATGAGGAATTTCGGCAGGCTTTACACCTTCAATAGCAAGAAATTTAATAATAATGCGCTGCGCAACGTGCGGATGAAACTCTTGCTCACTCATTGTATTTACAACTGACGAACGGCGAGAACAGAATTTGCTTGAGCGCCGAACAAGTATCTCCAAACTGTGCTTCTAGTCTATGAACAATTTCGCAATTTCGGCGGGCTTTACACCTTCAACGGCAAGAAATTTAATTATAATGCGCTACGCAACGTATGGATCAAACTCTTGTTCACTTATTGTATTTCGAGAACGGCAAGAACGGAATTCGCTTGAGTGCAGAAAGTCACGTGATTTCACCACCTAAGATGTCTAAAAATACACTCGCGACGCCCTCATGGCGACATGATAGAAATTCCGGTTCATATTTGATTTACCCTCGTATTATTGAGTTTTAATCCCAAGAGCTCGAATTTGAACTCCTAATTTTAAAAAGCGTTTTTAAAGAATTTCTGAAGCAGAGTCAAAATTTTAGATTTAAAAAGAAAAAAATTAAGTAAACAAAATTACACTCATATAAAATAAAAATTTCAAAATTTGAGCACACTTAAATTTTCCTCAAAATATTGAAATTTCCAATTTCAGCGTAAATTTTCTGATTTTACTTTTTAACTTGTTTAAAGTATTTCAGATTTTTGAGAGATTTTTATTTTTTCCAGAAATCTTAAATTTGTCTTCAAATTTTTCTCTTTTAATTTTTTCTCGAAATTTCGAAATTAACATTTTTATTGCATACTATCGCAATTTCAGCAAAAAATTTTAAATTCGAGTGTAACATCGAAAACTTCGAAGTTAAATTTTTAGCTGAAAAATTTAAATATAATCATCAAATCATCAACGGTTCAAAATGTCCAAATAGAATTTGTAAACTTCTAGTGTTTTCTCGCAATTTGTAATTTTCTGAATCTTTATTAAACACATGTTGAATTTTTTCCCGAAAAGTCAAAAATTTTGATTGCAAAATTGAAACTGATCGTGTCGCAGTTAAGTCTAAATGTATTTTGTTGTTGTTCATCCGACAAACAAACAATCCAGCAAGAATAAGAAAAAGTAAGACTCTTGGTAGCAAGACAAGAATCAAACCAGCAAGAAATTGGCAAGACAAGAAGTAAAACAACTGCTTGCCTTGCTCTGCAAGACAAAACAAGAAGATAAAGAGCAGGACAGAAGATCTTGATTTGTACATCCATTTTTATTTTTTTTTAAAGTTCTGTTGACGAGAAATTACAATATTTTATTTAATATAAAGTATTGGAACATTTTAAAGACTTTTATTTATTTATTTATTTATTTATTTATTTATTTATTTATTTACTCGTTCCAACAGACTTAAGTCTATAGTGGAAAAATACCTACATACTTAAAAATATAGCATGATAAAAATAAGAACCTAATAATTTAAATGGTATTACATAAAAAAAGAAAATGTATAACAAATAAAGAATCCTAATAAATAAAAATAACAGAAATAAAAATAAAATAAAATAAAATAAAAGGAATCCAATAATTTGGTGTACAGAATTAATATTAATTTTTTGAATAACAATACTACGTAACTCTAAGTAACTGTCTTTTTATACGCGGAGAACTTAAATTGTCAAGAAATATATCTATGTTTTGCGGAAGGCTATTAGACAAGCGAATGCATCGAAACAATGGGCTGTTATAATGGTGCAAAGTGGATGGGGTAATATGAGAAAATGCCATGGGATAGCGTGTGTTAGGTCGCGGAACATGAAAGTCAATTTGTCGCAACAAATCCTCAGACCTTATTTTACCAGTAACAATTCTTTGAAAAAGTATTAAGCAGTGCATATTTCTGCGGCTGGTTAAAGGTACTTCATTGACCATATTTAGCAGCCACCAATAATCACAGTTCCGCTCTGGATAATTTCCATACATTTTAAGAAATACATATTTTGCAAATTTCCTATTAATTCCTTCCAGCAGATTGTTGTAATTTTCATAGTAAGGACTCCAGACCTGACAACAGTACTCGAGTTTAGACCTTACTAGCGAATAATATAATGTTTTTATACAGTGAATGCTTGTGAATCCTCTCGTGTTTCTAAATACAAAACCTAATACTTTTGTGGCTTGCCACACAGCTTGTAAAATATGAGGTATAAATGTGAGCTGCGCATCCATAATAACTCCCAAATCAGTCATTTGGGTGCATCTGTCAATAACTTGGCCCTCGATCAAATAATGACAATTTATAGGATTCTGAATCCTGGAGAAGGTTAATATTTTACATTTCTTTTTATTGAGTGCCAGTCCATTACAGTCACACCAACTTTGCAGAGAATCTAAATCATCTTGCAAAATAGAGCAATCATTTACGTTCGTTATTATTTTAGCAATTTTTAGGTCATCCGCGTATATAAAAGTTCTACATTTTAAACCTACAACTACATCATTAAAGAAGATATTAAACAATAATGGACCAAGGTTGGAACCTTGTCCTACTCCGCTGGTTGGAAAGTAAGGGTTAGATCTAAATCCACCGTATGACACAATTTGTTGTTTATTGGTTATAGTCGATTTTATTAAATTAACTAACGAGCTACTTAAACCAAATAGACGCAATTTCTTTAACAGTATACAATGATGAACTTTATCGAATGCTAGTGACTTTTCCCAAAAAGCCACTATTAAGGTTTTAATTATACCTTTTAAAAAAAAAATATTTATTAAGAACTGAATATTTGGACTTTTTGTACAAATTTTATTTTGTTTTTAAATTATTGATAAATTTTCAGTTATTTTGTCAAAGTTTCTAATTTAAATCATTTCTTTTTACAATTTTTAGAATTTTTTAAGCGTACGTTTGTTCTGCTAACCCCATTAATTTTAACTTTTTTCTTAAATTTCTCCTTTAATCGCAAATTTTTAATTGTGTCTTTGATTTTACTCTATCAATATCGATGATTTTAATCTTGAAATATCAATATTCCCAACGAACTTAGACATATATTCATATAAATTTTAATTTTTTTGAAATTGTGACTTACAGTAGACTCCCGCTAAAGTTGCGCTCACCGTACTGGATCGACCGTTAAAGTTGCTACTCCCCGTAATCCCTACCATTGTCGAAAAATAATTATGTTTTATTGCTCCTTGCGCGATTGAGTGGGTTATTCAAAAGTGGCGCTAAAACATGGAAGTCCAATTCGTTGTTCGCAAATTAGAGTGGGGGAATATCCACGCAACATTAACGATCGTATCCTGACAACTTTAACGAGCATGCAACTTTAACGGGCGCAACTTTAGCGGGGGTCGACTGTAAATCTCGAAATATATATTGGCTTTTTGTCACTAAAGTTTGACATTAGTGCACGTTTGATTTCACCAACGATTTATACCCTAGTATCACAATCTGAAAAAAAATATCAAATCCCAGTTTTAATCCCTTTTTAGGCTATCATTGAGGCCAAACGACTTTGACATTGCTAGAAAATGCGACAGCTGCCCCACAACTTGCGACCAGGAATTGAATTAAACAAAACGTTGTTTACGTTATCCCTGAAGGATGAAAACAAGCAAATAATCATAAGACATTTTGGCCCCCAAAAAAAATTAGATTTTATGTATGAATCGGTCAAATGCAATAACGAAATATGGAAGAATATTAATGTGAAATCTTGAACAGTACAGAAGGTTTTAAAAAGAATTGGGTGCACGTATTATAAAGTGGCTAATATTCCTCTTGGTAAGCTATAACCGTTAAACGGATCTTAGCAAGCGTGTTGGCCATTATTATTTTATTTACAGCTGTTCTGAAAAGCTGACTTGTCTGTCCAAACCATTGTCTTAGGTTTCTAAGCTGGGATGTTCTTCGCCTACCAGGTCCACGCCTTCCATCAACTTTTCCTTGCATGATCAAATGCAAGATGTCATATACCTACGGATGTCTTGTGACATGGCCAAAATAAGAGAGCTTTCGAATCTTCATTGTGTTTACAATTTCTTTATCCTTTTTTATCCTGTTCAGGACCTCTACCTCTCTAGTGACATGGTCCAGCTTATTCTCAACATGCGTCTGTATGACCACATTTCAAATGCTTCAAGCCGCTTCAAGGTATCCTCTGTTAGGGTCGATGATTCCACTCCATGTAAGAGAACAGAAAAGACATGACACCTGGCCATTCTTATCCTAAGATCAATGTTTGGTGCATGTTCACATAGAATCAGCCCTAGCTTGCTCAATTCTTGATTTTATTTCTATTGCGTTCTTTCAACTTTCGTTTAGAAGCTGTCCCAAATACTTTATTTTCTGTACCCTTTCTAATTCATTTGGACCAGTCCAGAGTTCCGCTCGTGGATTTAGTTGCTTACTCCCGACCATGAGTTTGGTTTCTTTAGGGTTAACTGTAAGGCCGTACTGGTTACATAAGCTGACTACTTGATTAAAGAGGCTTTGAAGTTCCTCAACACAATGTGCAATAAGAACAGAGTCGTCTGCATATCTAAGATTATTCAATGTTATACCGTTTATTCGCACTCCTTCTTTAGTATCCTTTATTACCTCTTCAAATATTTTCTCCGAATATAGGTTGAACAGAAGCAACCTTGCCTTACTTCCCTTCGGGAGTGATCGCGCAGACGAATGGTGTATAAAGTTTCCCTTTCCCTCTTTCCTCTTAGAAAAGTTTCGCTGCTGGTATGGTGAACATACTGAGGTACCGTGCTCTTCTGTCTAAACTTTCTTATCCTTTGTACCAATTTTTAATTTAGGAGAGTTTCGCTTCTGCTATGGTGGCCATACTGGTTTACCGTTCTCTGATGTTTTGAAATTGACCTTTTCCTTCTTTCATTTTTGCATATTCTCTTATATTTCTCTTTTTATTTATTGTTTCTTTTCTTTGTTCCTAAAGAAGCCCCCTACGATGGTGGGCGAAACGTCAAACACTTTTAGTAGTTCTTTGACACGGTCCAATCCCGAAAGAAGTATATCCTGTACTGACTCTGGCCGTGGAAGCCTTCGTTATCATATTTCTGTTGTTTTCAATATTTCTATCACTTTTTTATGTTTTACCCTATCAAACGCCTTCTCGAAGTCAATAAAGCACATGAACACATCACAATTCACGTCTCTACGTTAGTGGTTTAAGAACTGAATGCCAAACAATGCTTTCCTGGTACCCAGGCCTTTACGGAATCCAAATTGTTTGCTTTCAATATGTGTTTCTATCTTGGGGTATATTCGCTGATGAATTATCTTTGGAAACAATCTCGGAACATGACTCATTAGGTTTATAGTATGATGATCATTGCAGTTCTTTGCCTTTTGCAGTCTTAAAGATCGGGATAAATGTCGATCTCAACCAATCAGATTGGATGTCTTCTTTATCATATATTTTGTTAAATAATTCAACCAATAGTTTTATCGTTTTTCTTCCTAGGATTTTCAGTATCTCAGTTGGTATTCCATCCGAATCTGTTGCTTTTCGTTTCTTTGCTGTTTTGATGGTTTTCATCTTGACTTTTATCTTCATCTCTGGTAATTGGTGGTCTTCATATCTTCATGCATCCCGTGACCTATGTCCCGTTCAGCTTCAAACAATCCTGTGATGTATTCCTGCCATCTTCTTAATTTCTCCTCTATTTGAAAAATTGCGCCCCCCTTCTTGTCTGCTATGACATATTCACCCTTGTGTTTGTACCCTTTCATTTATTTTTTTTTTTATGCAGATTGAAGTTGTGGTACTTTTGTCGTATTCTTTAATTTCTGACCATTCATGAGCGAAGTACTCAGCTGTTGCTTATCTAATTTTTCTTCTAATCTCTAAGTGAATTTCCTTTGTACCTGTCTTCTTTTCCTCGAATCTTGTGTTGCCTTCTACTTTTTATATACTCCAGGATTTCTTCGGTCATCCAGATTTTCTTTTTTATTCGTTCGTCTGGTTTTAGTTTAGTGTTCATGGCATCTTTCATACTTTTAGTAAATAGTTCCCATTGTTGTTCTATAGAGCCTATTTTTTTGGTCCATTATCTACAGCTTCTTCTATCGGTCTGGACACCTCATCTCTAACTGTTTTCTTATTAAGTTTACTTGGGTCCGGTTTTTTTAGGTGTTTTTTGCATTGATTTTCTTGAGTCGGCATGCAATCTTAGACACTAGAAGGACATGGTCAGAGGGGACGTTGGCGCCAGGGTATGTTTTCATCGATATGACAGAATTTCTGTACCGCTTCTTAATGTTAATTAAGTCTGTTTGGTTTCGAACGATACCACCTGGTGCGTCGCCAGGTGCTTTCCGCGTATAAAAGCAACGTTTGGGTAGTTTCAAGAAGTGTTCGTAATGACCAACTCATGCTCCTGTAGGCCGTTTTTAGAGTCACGCGGGTGGCACCCGTCACCCGCGCGATTTTTTTCAAACCTGAGCACCCGCTAAAGTTTTCTCTGTTTTGCCTTTTAGAGTCACGCGGGTAACGGACGGGTGTTATGCAGATATTATAAGTATAAATAAAAATAATTATTATTATTATTGCCTTAGTTTATCCATTGATAGCCTCAATGTCTGTGTGTTGGGGTCTTTAAAAGTTTCAAGAAAATTTTGAAAAAAATGAGTAAGTTACAATTAAACTTTTGATGAGATGGGTGTAGTTTCCTCAAGTGATCAGTTTTTTTAAAAAAGCACACCAACATTTCAGTACTTAATAAAAATATTTTCATTTTGTCTGGGATCCTATGAGTTTTAAGCTTGAATGTCTGACTACTTGCCCCAAGGGTCTAACTAGGCTTTCAGTTTCGATATATTCAATATTCATGATGGTACACCATAGGAAAAAATGAACAAATGGCCCGTGTCACACTGAAAGACATAATATGTCCCAATGGCTCTCACGCGAGCGGGTGCCCGCGAGGCGTGAGAGTAGGCGCGGGTGCAAAAGACACCCGCGACGGGTGACGCACCCGCACGCGGTCACCCGTTCCACTCTAAATAACTTGCTGCAAATAAATGTATTCTGCCTACCCGCGCGCGGGTGACAGGTGCTACCCGCGTGACTCTAAAAACGGCCGTACTGTACAAATTTGTCTTCCATTTTATTTCTAACACCCAGTCCATGATTTCCCACAATATCTTCCTCTTTGCCACATCCAACTTTGGCATTAAAGTCGCCCTTTAGTACAGTCATTGCCTTACTTTTCAATTTGTTTAACACAGTGATCAAGTCTGAGTAGAACTGTTCTATATCATCTTCACTACTTATAGACGTAGGGGTACAGACTTGTATGAGGTTAATTGTTGTAGGTTTAGCCTGAATCTGTAATGTGGCTAATACTCGATAAAATAATTTCTGACGACGAATATTTTGTGAATCTATAAAAAAAACTGGCGATGCTGACGAAAATTTGTTAAACCACGTGTTGTTTATAGAGAAGTGACCAATCATCTTTATTTTATTCATAGGTGTCTCAACTCTCAATAAATTAGGCAAAAAAGGCACTTGATTATTCCTGTAAGGACGCTGGACCTAATCAAAGAATTTAAATATTTTCGCTGTTAGGAAATGTCGTTAACACATTTTTCATAAACAACCGTCCAGAAATGTTAAATATGCTTCAAAATTAGATAATCCGACAAGTATTGAACATTAATGTTATGCATACGTCATTATTTAATTTTTCAGAATTCCTGTTAGTTTGTGTCAAACCTCAAAGGAACTAGTTATTTTGGTATCCATTTTAGATCATTTATTTATTCTAATTTCTCTTTTATTTTTTGCCAGATAGGTTTATTATTATTTTCTTATTAGTTTCAGATGTATGGAATTACAAATAATCGTATAGTGTCAAACGTAAAGATGTTTTGCCAATTAATTTGTGATATTCTGTCTGGTCATCTATGCACCTGCAAACGTCATTAGCGTCTGTTGCCCTAAGAAGTCGTAAACAATGTTTAATAAGACCTTGTTTCAGTTAGTTAAAAGGTAGATTTTTTCTGATTTTCTCTTCATACTATGCCTTCCGAGCAGGTGGTTAAATTAATGACATTATTTCTGACCTTACATCAGCTGAATATTATTTTACCTTTAAGTTTACGTACCAATTTGCAAGCAAAGCGAAAAATTGCACTATTACTTAGCACAATCTCCCAATTTCTTCGCTCGAATTGCATCATCAATAGTAAAACTGCAATTTGGCCAAATTTAGAGCTTCTTTTGTTCAATAAATAACCACAAAAGTGGATCATTTGGTAGTTTTAGCAACTAATCGGCTCACCTTCTGTTTCTAAGAAATTGCGCATAAAATTTTCAGGATGTTCGGAGTCTGGCAGGCCCTTTCGCTGCACTCGTCGCGATATATCAACGTTAATGCCGTCCGTTCGTTTCGTACCAACTTTTTATCGCACTTTTTACAAGATTGAGAGACGTCTCGAAAAAACTGTACATTTGTCTGAAATTCGTCAATGTTTCCAACAGCTCTGCGGCCCTTGGACATATAAGATCTGGAAATAGTTTCGTCAATTGTAGATAAGATTTATGGCAGCCGAAATTAACTATTAGCTTTGGGAGCCGTATTTGCGTAAATAGATATGATGAAAGTATGAAAGTAGTGTTTGATTGGTAAAATATTACTCAAAATCTGCAGAAGTGATATCATTCGGAAATTGAGACGATTAAAGTTTAGAAAATGTTGATGTTGGCAGAATGTAAAATATTACATAATTGATCTCAGGAATAACCTTCCATGTTAATAAGAGATACCCGTTGATTCAACATTTTAAAGTTTTTTAAGCTTGTTCGGAATGGACCTCCTTGCTAAGCGCAAGCATGTCAACTTTTGTTGAAGGTTCGGCTACCTATGTTTTAAGCGTCTCTTTGCTCATAGAGGGTTTCAGTGTGTAGTCCAGGTCGTATTATATTCGCACATTAGCCAACAGTTTCGCACGGACCAATAAGTGACTTTGTATAGTATACTTGTAGTAGTTGCTACACGGTAATCGAAAAGCAAATACTGGCTGAAACCTCTGCAATTATCAGATTTGGATTGGGTGTACCAAACTGAAGATATTTACTAAAAGAGAAACCAGTCTAAATCTAAAAATAAGATTAGGATTTAACCATTTGACAATATGGCTCCTTGAACACCAGTGTTTGGGGGAACCTAGCTTAGAAAATCCTAATGTTGACGAATGATAACCAAATATTAGACATTAATCCTATCGGCGCTATTTCCCAATAGCTCATATTCCGTTCGTTTCGTCAGCGTAACATCTGCTAAAACCTGTCCTTTGTTGCAGTTTTGACGTGCGGGGTAAACCGCTCTCCCAAGCGCGTCACTGGTCCTCGCCGGAGGTATTCGGCACAAGAGCCTACTTCCGGACAGTATCGGAGCCAGCGCAACTTGTCATAGATGACATCCGGCGCCACGACGAGGGCGTCTACCGCTGCAGAGTCGACTTCCGAAACGCTCAAACCCGTAGCTTCCGATATAATCTCACCGTAATTGGTAAGTTCATTTAAAATTTAGATTGCCGACCTTTAAATAAATCAACTCTAATTTGATTTTCTCGGCAGCTAGAAGCGCATCCCATGTTATATTTCACGATGACGAGTTATATAATATTTCAGAATTTTTCAATTATTTCATATAACTCGCTGCTTTATATAGTATCGTCTTATATCGGAGATATTGACAACAAAAATAATTTTTGAAACAATATGTTTTATTTTTGTGAAGATTTTTCTTTATCGAAAATCACTAAACAAATTTTGATAAAGCTTTCTGCTATAAGGTAGAGCATTTTCTCGTGCATCTTTAGACTATTTCTTTCAACCGATTTCGCCAATTTCATTTGTCATACTTCTTTCCGCGAAAACGTTCTAATGATTTCAAAAACATTTACTTCATAAATCTTGTTGTCTGCTAGGTAAATGCAGCTTCCCTTAGTAGAAAAGTATTTAACTTCGAGTTTAAACTTTAAATTTAAAAAAAAAGTCGAAATTTAATGAATTCAATTTTGAAATGGAAGCGAAAGAAAAATATTGATCAATTTTGAGTTTTATGTTGACATTTTAGAAAAAATAGTTAGGAAATATTTTCTGAAAATTTCGACTTCTGTATAAATTTTTGAAGTTACTAGGAAAATTTTGAGACTAAACACCATTATCCGAATTTGAAATCAAAAATTTGTGAGTAAAACCTTTTGAGAAATTTCCAATTAAAAAATTTCCAATTTCCATTATAATAGTCACACGCAATCGTTCTCATAAGTTACTACATATTGCAGCAGCGACTTGTCTGACTCCGGCTTTAAAAATTTGAAGTTTATACAGGCTGTCCGGAGTAATTCTCCAATTGTGGTTATCGTTATCGATAGATTCTTATGCGAAAAACGAATCATTCAACGACTTTCTCGAGATTCTTGAAGCAAAAATTAGATATAATTTAATGACGTGCATGTTTTCGGTTGAAATCAGTTACAGGGGCTTAAGGTGCAATTTGAATTTTTTTTAACGATTATACTTAAAAAAGATTTTTTTATCATGTATTCGTGTCATATACTCATTGTTTTTTATATTCTCTTAAAATTAATGACATTATGATTAAAACATTCATGTTTATTAATTTTATTTAACATTTCTTCAGCCCAGTTTGAAAATATTTAAATTTTTATTATTTGTTGACAATATTCTAAAACAGTTTTTGAAATATGACTACGTGATATTTAAATTTATTTAAAACGTCACCTCATGACACCTCATAAGAGGTTAGTTTAGAATAGGAAAAAATTGATAAATTATGAAAATATAAAAATATAAAAAAAATACATAAAAAAGATTGTAGCACTGGACATCGATGTTTCGCTCTCATTTGAGCTCGTCAGCAGTGCATAACATGGAAAGAGAACAATGAGAAAGAAATTCTTAAAAATAAAAATTTTAAAAAATATATTTTTTTTACATGAATAGACGTTTCATCAATAATTTCTGTGGTAAGAATTTAAATATTTGAAGCCCGATCCACAAGAAACAACTACTCCGAGGGCTAATACCCCTTCCGTCATTGAACTACACTTGTGGGTCGAACTTACATGCTCTTAGTGGTAAAACATTCATAATATACTTTTTATCTATTTTTTTTTAAGGAAAAAGAAACTCATGGGGTGGCGCAAGTTTGAGATAAAGCTTTATACTTTTATTTGCGATTTCGCAACATTTCACGTCCTATATGGAGTATCTGTTTCGTGAGAGTTAGGAGAGGCCTTAATTGAGGAAATTAGCTAATAGATTGAGCATACCAAGTTATTGATCTTCGGCTTCTGCTAGAGCTAAAGCCGTTGCGGCTTTAGAGCTTAGTATAAAAGTAATAATCTAAAGCGCAGAGAAGCTCCAATGTGAAATTTTGCTATTAATACGATACTAATAGCCGCAAAAAGCCATCCACCGCTTAGCACTTTGAGTTAAATGTCATTAGGAGAGTCATTATCAGACCGGGTTGTGCATTTTGGGGTGCAGAAAACACAAGGTGGAGTATCGTTAATGCCATTTCATGTTTAGTAGCACACAGCGTTAACGCAATTTTCCCACAAGCTTAATATCAGCAATACATTTTACGGGGATATAAGCAAAACGCACCATTTTCCCTTTATTCCGAAATAACGGGCGGTCATAAAATTGTAAAGCCATTTGATGCTTCAAGAAGTTTTAATGCTTTAATGCTTTAGATACAGATATATTACATGATTTATTATCAGATTTCACATTATTTATGTCGTTAATGCAATGCGCTTCCGCTTGCTTCCTTTTATTATTATTGAATTCGTTCATGATGTATTTGATATTACTCATTAAAAGATTTCAAAAAAGTTTCCTTTTCCCAAACGTTTGGTTTGAGTGATAGACTTTCTAAATATAAGAGTCAGCAAATCTATGTGTATTGATATAAATTTTAACAGCATAAACAACTACGAAATACTGCAGCCTTCTTACTGCATATTTAATATAGAGAGAAGCCTTAAATTCAGAACTATTATAATAACGGCTAAAATTAAACTAAAATGGGAAAGGTGGAATATTCTCTCCAGTTTTAAAACCGATGTCAAAAGAGGGTTGTTTATATTTGAGGAAAACAGAAAACAATTAAAAACGCAGAAATAGGGCCTTCAGAAGCACTCTAGAAGCTCACTAGTAGCCCGAAAATATCGGAAGGACGACCGTTAACTTTCGCTTGCATTAAAAAAAAAATCAGGCACCCCTACCTTCGCTGATGTGCTGCTCCATAGCGATGCTAGAGTAGCTTTCATAAAAACCTCTAATTTTATACATCATCAGTGGCGGATTCTTTATAAAAGCTATGGATGCGCAGTTTTCTTGTAAAATTGAGCTTTTCTGAAAATTACGACTTTCCTTTCAAAGTATGGCTTTACTCTCAAGATTCCAATCATCTGGCAAGTTCAACTATTCGAAGAATCTTTAAACGTCAAAGTTTTGTTTGTTTTTTTTAATTTGGGCTCTTATTCTAATTTAACCTTTTTTAAAATTGGGCTTTTGACCCTTTTCTCAAAATTTCGGCTAAAATCTGCAATTATAAAATCAATACTTTAAGACAGAAAATAAAGAATAGGGGAGAAAGAAGCACCTTAGCACAGGGGCAGATTGGATTTTGTTGATTCTTAAACGCAGCTTTGTATTAGTCTATGCCACAACTCCATTTTGATGTGGGCAATACTGGGTATGTCAAACATCAAATCACAAAGCGCCTGTGTTTATCTGTAAAATCGATTTATAATCCCTCATCTTTCTAGTGCTGTCAAAGTTTAAAAACAAAATAAATGTTGTAAGGAATTATCAATGACGTGAGTAAAGGTTTATCATCTACCAATTATCTATTACCTATTAGTTTTTCATCCACATAGTAGTTTTTGCTTGCCGGTTGTTTCATATATATTTTTTTTGTAAATATTTGTCTCCCAAGTAACTATGGGGCATGTTTGGTCAAAACAAAAGAGGCACATTTGAACACTATGTTCGTCCACGTCAATGGGCCATTTAAATAGAAAATTTCAGAAGCACAAAATGATCGCTGCTTGAACATCCTGCTAGAATCATAACAATCCATTATCTGCTAGCCATTGTAACTCCTGCATACAATGCTTCTCATACGCCCAGTAATAAAATCTTAAGATTTTTCAAAACTAAACCAGGAATTTATTCATTTAACCATAATGTATTTACGGACGATGATTTCTAATGTGCAGAAGTCACGAATTGTCCTCAACTTGATATATCTACCGAAAATGAAGGCTCCATGGCAAATAATGCCTTGCTTGAAATGCCTGATATTATTCAGCCAATAGTAGCTTCACAAAGGGTTACATACACCACAAACTTTATCTTCTGGAGCAGAAAAAACTGATTAGCGATTCTTTAGTGCAAGTATTTGTGATCTGAGTGAGCGCAATATCAATGAAAGGTCCCATGAAGTACCCAGTCCCATAACTCCAGAAATGATTGAACCTTATCCCAAAGCTTCTCCACATAAAAATTACCCCCAAAGGACGAAAAAAAAAGAGAGAAGAATGCAATAGAAAAGGCACATTTAGATCGGATGAAAGTTTAGAAAAGTATGCTATTCGTCCACGTAAAAAAGAAGGCAAGCCACATTCCAAAGTGAAGCAACCTACAAAAGGCAAGCAACTTCCTAAAGGCAAACAGCTTTCTAAAGGCAAAATCTAAATTAAAAAAGGGATCTATATTCACATCGACTTCTGAATCTAATGATTATGATGATTACATCTCCAGAAATGACGACACCGACTTGGATGCCACTGATGGGAGTGACAGTCATAATAAGGATAAAGAACTGCAGGATGCAGCTCGCAGTACTCCTTTTACTAGTGAAAGCCTGAATGTTGGGGACTTTGAATTAGTTCAGTGGCCTTCAGAGAAACAAGCAGCATTTTCAGTTTGTATTGCTAGTATTGAAGAAAGGATCTTAATACTTCTACAGTCAATTACTTAAAGGGAAAATGACTTTCCTAAAAAAGTTGACAGGTGACCTATTACTGTTTTGGTAACAAAACTTTTAGCACCTAATAATGCACCTGACACGTCCAGAACTGCAGCAACGTTTTCTTTTGATTTCAATTTCTTTTGCATGGGATAAGTACCTAAGATGTTGATTTTAAAATGATGATGCAATGTGGTTGTTTTTGTTACCAAAGTCGACTTCTGGCCAAATTAAAAACCATTATTTTAAGCTTCGTAATACAAGATTTAAACTCAAAGGTTTGATATGAGTTTATGTTTGATTGTTAGTCTGTGACAATATATACATATAAGTATCCTAACTACAAATGAATACTCCATTACTCTCGATTTCCTGCATTTATACCTTTTTTTCAGAACTGCTCCATGTCGATTCAAATGTGCCCTCATGGTGAGGCAGATTTGAACAAATTCGACTTTGTGAAAATAGAGCTTTCATCAAATTTTAACGTCTCGTCATTTTTATAATAATCAAAGCTAAGAAAGCCAAGAAAAAGATGTAAACTTTAAATTATGACTCATTTTACAAAAACCCTTTAACTTCAATTTTCAAGTTTTACATGTTTCTTAAAATATATCGATGTTTTGCAAAATTTGCTACTTTTCTCAATATTTTGACCCTAATCCCAAAAATATAAATTTTTTAAATATTTCTGAGGTTAAATTATTTTAAAATTTGGTTTTTTCAAAAAAGTAACACATTTAGTGATAAGGAAGTAACTTTTTATCACAAAATGTCGACTTTAATTTAAAAATTTCGAGTTCTTTCTTGATACTATGTGTTTAAAGTGAAAATTTCGTCCCCTTTTTCAAACTTTTTTGGTCTTTTTTTATAGAACTTTGAAAAAAACAAAATAAATTTAGCGTTAATAATTTTTGATCTTCGACTTTACATAGAAATTATTAACTTTCAAGCAAACAGTTTCATTATTTCAATTTATTAAAATTTAAAAATATTAAACTTGTAATTTTTGGCTAGTAATGAGTATAACATAGCTGGGTACAAAAATATGAAGCACAACGGATAACTACTTATAAAGAAGTAAGACACCAAGCTTTGAAAGGAGCCCGAATATCCGGATGCCTAAGGGATGTAACATGGAAGAACAAATATCTCAAAACGGAAAGCAAATGAAGATTTATAAAACGATAGACAGACAAACAATGATTTATGTATGCAGCAAAGACACGAGCTGATACAAACAGAACAAAACAACTGCTACGAATAACCGAAATGAATACCCTAAGAGCTACAGTAAAAAAAAACAAGAAGAAATTGTATTAAAAACACAGCAATAAAGGATCAATGTTACATAATAGACATAATGAAAGTGAAAAAAAGACGAAAAGATTGAAATGAACACCTTCAAAGAGCAGATGAAGATATAATAATAAGAATATCACGTGACGGAAACCAGTAGAAAAGAGAGATTCAGGAAGGCCAAAAAAAGATGGATAGAAAGCTGAGTATCTGCCTCAACAGAAACACCACGAAATTAGTAAAGAAATACAGGTTCAGACTTAAATAAAAGAAAAACAACAAATATAAGAATTTAAAGTTCCTTTGAGTTTTATAGTAAAATAGAAATTTTTAGAGAAAAAGCTTAAAGAACAAAGAAAATCTTGTCCCCTGAAACCATGAAAGATTAAAAAACGCAACACAGGAGCAACCTTTGTTGGGTTTTTTAATCTTTCTTGGTCTCAGGGGACAGAATTTGTATTTCAGTTTTTAAAGATTACCAAGGACCAGTCCGTTTCACCAAAATTAAAGATTAAAGTCAAGATTTTGTGACAAAAAAGGTTTAATTTCTAAAATCACGAAGTTTTGTTTGAAGTCAAATTCACAGGAAAATATAAAACTTGCCACTTTTAAATAGAAATTTGGAAATAAATAAAAACTAGAGTATTAAGAACAACTTTTTCAAAAATTCGAGTTATAAAGATTCTGTTTTAAACGAACTTTTCAAACAAAATTTTAAGTTAAGGATAATGTTTCTAAATAGAAGTAGAAATAGTAGAAGTATAGTAAAAATTTTGAATATTTTTCAAAATGCTGACTGTTTTTTTTTATTTTTATAATTGGAGCCTTGACTATAAACTTTCAAAAGAAAAATAATGAAAACTTTTGCAAGGTGTCTCAATTTTGAAACAAAAATCAAAATTATATTAAAAAATTCTTTTAAATTTATGAACTTGAGGAATATTTGAAATTTGAAAATGTTTCAAGTTCTTAATTCTTCACTGAAAAATCAACTGTTAGCTCTTCAACGTTTAAAATAACAATTTTGAAGTGAAAATTGAAGTTAAAGGCCAAAGTTTATTTTTGTAAAATTTAAGGTAATTTAAACTTTTTTCTCAATAATTCGAAGTAGGTTTGTTCTTTTTACCCTTAAAAATATCATTTTTTTTCTGTTAAGATCAAATTTGGAACAACAAAAATGTCTAAATTTGAAAAAGGTTTCAATTTTTTTGTTATTAAAATTTTTAGTGCGACCTCGAATGATTGGCGTTTTCCTCTTCAATCGTAATTTTAAAATTTTGATTGTTCTTTTAACTTTTCAATTTCTAACAAAAACTTGAAACTTGAAATTGCTAAAGAAAATTTGTATTAAAATTTACATTTCCGTTTCCATTTTACATAAATTTTTATTTTATATTACTTTACAAAAATTTGAATCTTTGGTAAATTTTTAAGTCCATGAAAGGCCTGGTTTCTGAAAAAAAAAACAAATGTTTAAATTCCAAAAATCTGTTGACAGTTTTAAACTTTACTGTTTAAAATTCTACAATATTCATAACATTAAACTCTATTAACGATAAACGCAACAAAAGACATTAAAAATTCCACGATGTTTCTATAAATATTTGCTATGAGTTTTACTTTTTAGCATCATCGGCAGTTATACCGGTAGTTTTTAATGCCTCTTGTTGTATTTATCGTTAAAAGTATTATATATTCGAGGAAAATTTGGTTCGGTAACGTTCCATAGAGAGTTCCATAGCTTGGAAGTTCTATAGAAGAAAGAGTCTCCATAATCAAAAGTCCTCACTGTATCAGGCTTGACCGCACAGGAATTTGCTGTCTCCGACTGTCTTGTATGCCTCAAAAATCTTGCCCTTAAAGAATGAATCCTATTAATTCCTGCGAGCATCTTCCATGACAGTACTTGTTGAAAAGAGAAAAGTTACCAACCATCCGCCTGTGCTCTACTGTTTCCAGAGTATCGGTCAAACGCTCGTCATCAATTAGGCGAATCGCTCTTTTTTGAATTGAATCCAAAAGAGCTAAAGTGTGCTTTTGGGCTAAACTCCAAACATAAAAACAGTATTTTAGTGTTGGTCTAACTTAAGTTTTGTATAGTGTAAGTAGCTGATGAGACGTGAAGTACTTTTTAGCTCTAAAATGAAAGTCTCTCTTCTGAGAGGCAGACTTGAGAAAGGCGCGTACATAATCGTCCCAAAAGAAGTTAGTGCTTGCATTCACTCGTAGGATAGACAGATTAGATCCCATCGGGAGGATTTTTCAGTTCATTAGTATGTTTGTTGCATTATTCCTTAAGGTTTTCTTAGAGAAAACCGCGTCCCGAGTTTTTGAAGCGTTGAAGTCGACCATATTTTTCTTACCCCAGTCTAGAATTATTTCGAGATCTTGATTAATTATCTGTATCTGCGTTTTCTTTGCCGATCTGAAGCAGCGACGGATAATGATTTGTCGGAGAAAAAAGATGACACCAGGTACTATCACCTGCGCAGCTGTTTATTGGATTGGAAGTTGAAGCTAAGAGATCGTTTATGTGCATCAGAAACAAAGTAGGAGACAAGACAGTTCCCTGAGGCACCCCTGCATTAATCGCAAATGTCTCGAATACTATGCCATCGACGACGACCTGAAGAGATCAGTCAGCATAAAATTGAATTTTAAATGACAGAGTCCAGGACGAAGACCATAAGATGTTAAAACGCACTAAAAAATGTTTGGATTTTTTCTTTAAGAGATTGCGTGATACAAGGTTTTCGAAATAATTTCTAGCTGAAGTAAATATGTCTATTTTTTGTTAGCTTAAACGTTTCTTTACAAAATTTGTTTAGAAAAATTAGTTCTTTTTAAATATGCAAAAATATAGGTATATTTCTGGAGACAAAAATTCAATGACGTCATTACTTTGGTTTCCAAATCTAAAAAAATATAAAAATTTAGCTTCAAATGAACCTTATTCAACAAATGTAAGAATTTTTTTTCAGATTGCTTTTATCGTTTTTCATTTTCTTATAAAAGATACATCGAGTTTCGCTCACCCTGTACATGTTGTTTAGAAATTTTAAGACGTGTACTGTTAAAAAATGAATTTCAACATTACGATAGCTGAAATAAGTGCAGTTATTAGAGGATTTCTAGTTCTCTAGCCCTAGCTATAAATGCATCTCCTGAATAATTTCATTTAATGTAAAATAAATTTCTTATGATAGTTTACTTTAATTTCTCACATGCAGGTTGACGAAATCTTGGATGAGACTTTTATCTTTAAATTTTTTAATATTTAGAAGCTATGAATCATAACTAATAAATTGTATTAACAATAAATATAAAATTATTTGTCCAAACATCATGGAATGTTGTATGTTAATTTTTGTGCATATTCACTATTAATATAGTTTATTATGTTAGTTATGAAATTAACTTTAATATATTGCGAACAAACACAAGAAGATTTATAAACTGCATAAGTTGCGACAAAAACAATTAAACTGATCCAATTATATTTAATCAGTGTTAGCTCCCCTGGGACACCAAGTCTCGACAAACACAAATGAGGCCATCATATACTTGGATAATCTACTCCTTCATAGAACCTATTCATGTGTCCGAACTGTGTCCAACTTGACTAATTTCAGCGGCGCTAACTTAAACATGTGTGCACCAATTAATCTTGCTTACTCTACTTATGGATCAATTATACTGGAAACCGGGAGATGAATTTAATTAGGGTGGAACCGCTGAGTCCTGCAGATGCTGCGCCATCTGATATACCGCTTGCTTCTCTAATGCAAGTAACATGACTAAAGCTGCATCGACAGAAGAATGTAATTTTTCGATAATGATGTTCAACATTGTGAGAGATATAAGACGTACTATGTAAAAATTCTTGACATAATACGTAACGTTATGCGGGCTCTTATTAAATTTTTATTAGAAATGTCGAGTGGAAAAATATCATCAACTTTTGTTGTAGGAGAAATCAATATGTAGGTAATCTATCGAATGGAGTGCTCGCTGTTGTAATAAAGCAGCCAGAGACGTGCTTTGTAGAGCTAACAGAAACTTTCATTAATGATAGTAAAGCAGCGCCAGAAATTCTTGATTAATTTCGGTATTTATGCGAACACCAGTCGCTTTTGATCTGATTCTGTATAATTTCAATTACATTTGCGATAGACAGTAAATAATAAATTTGCACTACGAATCCAAATCCGTTTATTAATTTAACTAAAAGAGAAATTCTATCAAATCGCATATAATATACCTAGTGCAGAAAAATGTTCTCATTACAGGTTCATGAATTAAAACTTAAATACTCTTCAAACTAAACTTCCAGCAATCTTGCACAGCAACAATATTGAGGACCAGGTGTTTGAATAAATGGAGCTTTAATCCTTATTGGAGTTATGACAATATTTCACAGAAAGGCGCAACTAGAATAATGAGTAAATCCATCGAGAAAGGATTACAAGGAAATCAATAAGGAGTTCATTATGTGATCCAACGACTTCGGATTTACGGATTTCAGGTCTCGGTTCGAGCCCCTTTCCTCTTTAGTTCTCTTCAAATAATCCTGGCGTACTATCCAATTTTCTGACGGATAAGTTCACTCCATTTATAGTGCATTCAGAGGTTCCATCAAATTATTAGACGGTCTGATGAATAGCTATTCGAAAAAACATCTTGGTTTAATCTTGGCTTTCAGGAGAAAGGGAATAAAGGGATTTGTTATGCACAGCAATCAAAATTAAATCCTTTCATAAATGCACTGAGGGAAATTTTTAAGTATAATTGCATGAATTAGCGGGAGTATTACGGGTTTTCTCAATATGCAGTTCATTTTTGATCATCAAATCGGTCGCTTAAGGCTTAAGGAATTATAAATAATTAATTCCGTAAAAAGAGTGGACTGAACTATTAAATTGGTTCCACTTTTTTACCTTGGAATGCAATTTTAATACATTTTAGTCATTAGCTTCATGGCATTTAAAATTAAGTTATGTAGAATGTCACTAAAGGCACAAAGGTAGCTAAAAATAAATTTTTTCTTATGGATTGCAAAGTAGCATCAATTAATTACACTCTCTTAGCATAACATACGGTTAGATTAACTTTATGTTAAACTTGGCAAGAATGTTAGTTAAATGTTCTATAATAAAACAGTCGAACGTACTGCAGTTGAAAATATTTACAACCAACAAGCAGTTTTGGCCTTCCTTTGCCTCATCAATATGGTTTGGTAGTTGTAAACATTTTTAACTTATAGCCATCAGTCAGCCACTTAAATATTCAAAAAGTCTAAATCCCAGTGAGCGATTTGTAATTAACTTTTGAGTGCCTCTTACATGAAATATATTTGCTAGATGCTATTTATGACTTTCTTTAGATCTAACATAAACTAAATACTTGTACATTTCTCAGCAATAATTATTGTTTCAGTTAGCAAATAGTAAAAATGTTCCTTGTAGGGTAAAGTCGAAAGTTAGTTACAAATCACTCATTGGGATCTAGATCTCTTGGGTCGGGCTTAATCTCAAACTTTTTACTTTTTTTCGCAAAATTTCAGTTGTAATATGGTCTGTTTCTAATAATTATAAATTTTGATCTACATTTTGGTTTTTAAAATTGAAATGAAATGAAGCAGAGTAGAGAATTTGATGTTGATGTTTAAGATAATATTTCAAAATAAAATTTTCGCTTTTTATTAAAAAATTTGGATGTCAGAATGTCTAATTATTTTAAGGCACAATTCGATGTAAAGTTCAAAAATTTTTAACAGTATTTGTTTCTCCAAATTTTAAGTTTAAATTTGAAATGTCTTTTTTTTAATTTTATATTAAAGCTCAAGGTCGTCGTATAAATTCTTTTCTTAAAAATTTGTATTAAGCTTGAAATTTTTGAACTCTAAAATTCCAGCATTTTTAATAATAAATTTTACTTTTTAAGTTTAATTTACTCGCAAAGGGCATCCCCATTATGCCTTCAAAGTAGTGCGAGTAGGATGCGGAATCAAGGATAGATGGCGATGAACCGCTTTCTTAAACAAAAAAAGATTGCAAATGTTGGGAAAAATTCCGTTCGGTAACGAATCCCATAGCTTGGAAGTTCTATAAAAAAAACTCTCCATAGACAGAAGTTTTCACTGTATCAAGCTGAACTGCAAAGGAATGTGCTGTCTCTGACTGTCTTGTGTGCCTTAAAAATCTTATCTTTGGAGGGATCAATCCTATTAGTTCCTGATGATAGTACCTTTAGAAAAGGGATAAGTTACCAACCATCCGCCTGTGCTCTGGTGTTTCGAGAGAATCAGTCAAACTCTTGTCATCAATTAGGCGAATCACTCTTCTTTGAATTGAATTAAAAAGAGCCAAAGTGTGCTTTGGGGCTGAACTCCAAACGTAAAGACAGTATTTTAGTGTTGGCCTTATTTAAGCCTTGTATAGAGTAAGCAGTTAATGGGATATGAACTACTTTTTAACTAAAAAGAAAGTCTAACTTCTAAGAAGCAGACTTGGTAATGGCAAGAACAGATCATTCCAAAAAAAGCTGGTGCTCAGATTTACTCCTAGGATAGACAGATTAAATCCCATGCGAAAGATTTTACCGCCCACGAGTATGTTTGTTGCATCATCCCTTGATGTTTTCCTAAAAAAAACTGCGGCTGAGTTATTGAGGCGTTGAAGTCGACCAGATTTTCCTTACCTCATTACAGAACAGCTCTAAGATGTAAAGCCGCGACGGATAATGGTTTGTCGGAGTAAAAAGATGACACCAGGCTACCATCATCTGCCGGATTGAAAGTTGAAGCTAAGAGATTGTTTATATGTAACAGAAACAGAGTAGAAGACAGGACAGACCCCTGAGATACCACTGCATTAATCGCAAATGTCTTGGATAAAATGCCATCAACGATGACCTGAAAACATTTGTCAGCTAGAAAACTGCAAAAATGACAGAATTCAGGAAGAAGACCATAAGATAATGATTTGGGGAAAAAGAGTAGTGCCAGACTCTGACAAAGGCGTTTGAGATATCCTAGTGCCACAATTCAAGCCTCATCGTGTTTTTCCATAGCTGAGGTACAGCTATGAGTAACATATTGCCAGTAGATCGCCAGTTAAGCGTTGTTTTCTGAAACCGTATCGCCTATCTGAGGTGATACAGTCCTTCTCCAGATATTTGAGAATAACGTTTTTCATCACTTTAGATATACGTAACGGGCAGCAAAGGTATGGGGCAATAGTTCTTAGCCAGATTCCTTTTTCCCTTTTTGGGGACAGGCTGCATCTTAGCAGATTTTCAGATATTAGGGCATACACCTTTGTTGTAATAAAGTGTGAATAATTTGCTTAGGACGGAGTCAACTTTGGAGCGCACTTCTTAAGAACAATAGCGGGGATGCCATCAAGGCCAAAAGCTTTCGATGTGTCAAGCTTGAGAAAAATCTTCCTGACTGCGTTATCTGAAAACAATTTCAGGCATCGAAGTGGCAACCTTAGGAAGAATAGGGGTTCTGCCATACGAGAATCAAGGTGGGAATTTTCACGAAACATTAAAGCTAGCTCGTAATTTATCTATGGATATTGGTTGGGTTGTATAGATCTTTGTTTTTAACTAACAGTAACAGAAGTAACCAAAATAAATGCCAGGAGGTCATATCAGGTAACCTAGGTGGCCACTTCATCATGCCACCTTTTCTTTCTATCTCCCTCCAGATATTTATGTACAAACTGAATGAAATATACTATATTATTTTAAAACATAAATAAATCTTCGGAGCTAAGCGCCCTTTGATCTGAATTTTGAAAGACATAACTCGCCATCCGTTCACTCTAGACCACAAGTATTATACATACTCGTCAAAAGAAGTCCAAAACACTAATAAAATATAGAAAGCGTTGGTCTGGTGGTGCAGGGATGAAAGTTACACTCAGAATAAATATGACGAAATATGTCCCCCTGAGTATGCTTATTGACGTGTTTTTGCGTCACAATCCAAAAAGTTATTTAGGGTGGATAGTTTTCATTGAAAAGTACTATATATTATAATAAAGTTTAAGTGAAATTGCTGCCATACGTGGAAAAGTCTGAGGTTTTTCAAATTAACTAGCATTTATTAATAATTTTTGACAATTTTAAGAAATCCAATTTCTCTCTGTAGAGTGATTCCCGGCATTTTGAATGATATAGGTAGATGAAAAAATCGCTGAAAGTAATTAAATTCAATAAAACACATATAGCAGATAAAATACAATGAAACAATAAGGACAACGATTCAAGAAGAGAATTAGTAATACATTTACAGTACTTTGTGCTCGTGTTGCCAAATAAAAACAAGAAAGTACAATTACTTTCCTACAAAAAGCTTCACATAATCGCCATATTGGTGCGTAAAATCTCTATATTATTTCACCAACCCACGTGGAGAGACAACCTAAAACATTCGCATGTAACAAAAACAAGCGGAATCATTGTGACCTGGTAATCCGTTAATAATGAAAACGAAATAATCCAACTTTGATGTAAATTATTGCGCAATGAGGAAATGTTTGTTTTTTAAAATGCAAGTAATTTAATTAACTTCATCAAAGCAAAAGCTTTTCAAATTTCATGCTACTTTGCTTTAACGATTTGCTAATTAATTATTAATTATCGTGTCATTAATAATGATGATAAATCGCAGTCACTGTTGATTAATTAGACAAGAAGGCAAATTACGCGCAGGGGGAAAGTGGACTGAAAAACTTACTTTTGCATGTTCAGGTATAGTCTTCCGTACAACTATAAATGCCTTCATCGATTTTTCCATCAACAACAAATTTAGGATATGTTTGGAATTGTAATGCCAAAGGCAATATTTCCAACAGTAAATTAAAAATAGGAGCTCTGGAGGTATTTTAATTTACCTGAACCTAAAGTAAACAGGATATGATGTAAAAATTCGAATTTTATATTCGAAAAGTATCAGTTTAAAAAGCCTTTCGGTGTAGGAAATCGATTGGCAATATCGCGTTCATTTTCAAGTTACTCTCGAGTTTTAATTTAATAATGGAATTGTCTTGTGGCATCCACTAACATTTAAATATTTGGAACAAGGCGTCAAAATCAGATTTTTAAGAAAATCGAAGTTTTCAAAACTTCGAAAACAAAGTCAAAGCTTTAAAAAAATTGGACACTATGAAACAACTTCAATTTTCAAACAAATTTATAAAACAGTCGAAATTGTTTATAAAAATCAAAAAGTCTTAAAGAGAAAAAGCGAACTTTTCACAGAAAGTAAATTTTCAAAAAAGATCAAATTTCTGAAAAATGTCGAAATATTGAAATTCGAAAATTGTAGAAAAGTCAAAACTTTTAAAATCAAAATTTTTAATAAAATTAAAATTCTTAAAGAGCAGGTGATTTCTTCAAAAATAACCAAACAACCTATGTAACCCTAAAGGCTTCTCTAAAGGGTTACAAAGGTCACTCTGTGTGAGACAACTTTAATTTTCTTGTATTCTGGATTTGCATTCCATTGAATAGAAACGTGGTCGGCGCGACATGCGTTTAAGCATGTTAAACTTAAGCACGTATCTTACACTTGACACGTTCACACTGTCTCATTCCAACAACATTTCGAAATTCGAAATTTGAAAAATAATTTAAAATTTTCTAAATAATTAAAAACTTTCAAATTTTTAAGAAAGAGAAATTTCCAAATAAAAAACACAAATAAATTTTACCTTGATAAAAAGTCAAACTTATCACATAAGTCAACATGTTCAGAAAAATCGAGGTTTCAAATTTAATAGAAAATCTAAAGTTCACGAAAATGTTCAAAAATTTTCGGCCTATTTAAATTTCGACTTTTTTTTTATTAGATTTTTAGAAAAATGTCTTTTTTTTAATTAAATGTTTGAAAATTGTATCGTCTTTTGGTTGACGATTTTTTTTTAATTTCAGTTCCATTTCAAAATTTCTAATTTTTTAAAATTTTGCTTCTTTCCCTATATTTAAATTTGTTTTAGTTTTGAGAATTATGTATCTTTTTCAAATTTTCTACTCTTTTCAACATTTATTTATTTAAAAATGTTAACTTTTCTTTTAAATTTTACCTTTCTTTAAATTTGATTTGGAAAATTTCGACTTTTTAAAAATCTAAAATTTTTACCTTTCTTTCCTTTTGAAAATGTGGTACTTTCTAGAACATCGGATTTTTTAAATTTAGATTTTGTTCCAAAATTTTAACTCTTTAAGATGGTGGACCTTTTTCAAATTTCGACTTTATTAAAAGTCTTGAACATTTTAATTTCTTTGTTGAAAATTTCCATTTTTGTTAAATTTTTACGTTTTTTAAAATTTAGATTATTTTTTAAATTTAGATTTTTTTAGAAAATGTTGGTTTTTGAAATCTAAAGCTTTTTGTTACTTTCGGAATTTTGTTCAAAAATTCATTTTTTTTGTCTGTTTATTTAAAAGTGTCAAGTTATTTAAAAGCTGAACTTTTTAAAAATTTCACCTTTTCACAAAATTTTAACTTTATTGAAAATTTTCACTTTTACTTTTTTTAATTTCAATCAGCTTCGAAATTTCGCCAGTTTTTATTTTCGATGTTTCCAAAATCTCCAAAATATTATTTTTTTTAATGTAGCCTATTTATAATTTTGCCTTTTTTTAAACTTCAACCGCCTATTATTATTTTTATTTTTAAAATTATGATGACTTTTTAATTTCGATTTCTTCAAAATATCGGGATTCTTTTATTTGGTTTTCCAAAATTTCGATTTTTGAAATAATGATGCCATGTATCAAAATTTCGACTTTTTTTTGTCTCATCTTTGATCAAAATTTCTTTATTTGAAAATTTCAACTTTTTTTAAGATTCCATCTTTTTTTTAATTCACATTAGTCTTTTCCAAATTTCTCTCTCTCTCTCTCTCTCTCTCTCTCTCTCTCTCTCTCTCTAACTCTCTCTCTCTCTCTCTCTCTCTCTCTCTCTCTCTCTCTCTCTCTCTCTCTCTTTCTTTCTCTCTCTCTCTCTGTATTTTATAATTTGAATTTTTACGAACCATTTACTTTTTCGAAAATGACTTAAAAGCGTCGAGTACTTAAAAAATTTTACATTTTGTTATTGAAATATTTGATTTGTTTTTAAAATTTATATTTTTTTAAAATTTAGATTTTTTTCTTTTGGAAGCGCCTTTTTTATTTTGATCATTTCGACATTTTTGCATGACTTCTTTTGTATTTGTTTAAAAATGTCGAATTTTTTTTTAGTTTATTTTTTTTTAATTTCACTTCCCATAAAATTATCACTTTTTTTGGAAAATTTAGAAGTTTTAATTTTTTAACGACCCTGTTTCAAATTTTGGAAGTTTTTTGAAAAATTCGACTTTTGCTAAAATTTTTCGGTTTTTTTTTCTAACTTTTTTAAAAAATTTGGGCTATTTTTCTTTCGACTTTGTTTTAAATTCCAAACATTTCTTAAAATTTTGACTTTCTTTAAAAGTTTGAATTTTGTAAATCTCGACATTTTTTAAAACGTTTAATTTTTCTCAAATTTCTATTTTTTTTAATAACATTTCGCGATTATTTTAATTTTCAATTATTTTTAGGAAATTTTGAGTTTTTTCGAAAATTTGCCTTTTTTCGATATTTTGACTTTTTTGAAAATATTGACATTCAATTTTGGAAAAATTATTATCTACGACGATTCTTTAAAAATGTCTACTTTTTTTAAAATTTCGAATTTTCTTTTAAATTTTTAATTTACAAAAAAAATTAAACTGAACTTTTAAAAAGACATAGTTTACGATATACAGTGTGTCCCAATAGAAATGGGATAACATGGATAACTTCATTATTAGTGGAGATAGAATCACGCCATTAGAAAACAATTGAATACCGGTTTGTTTACATTTTATTAAGAAAAAAGTAAAAAACCTCATTTTTTAAAATCTGCTGTAAATTCTTTATTTGCAGTTTCGTTTGACAATAACTAAAATCATTGACATTTCCAACCTGGTCCGGTGTTAGCAAATTTTTATCGAAAACCTTGTGGAATTTTTAAATTTTGTTGCGTTTCTATCGTTAATAAAGTTTATTAGTTATGAATAACTAAAATCATTTTTGTGTGGCTTCCAAAAAGCTTTCCGGTAGCGTAGCTAATAGTTTTTCGTGTTGAATAATTTCTGAGAAAATTATGGCAACTTTTTTTAAAGCGTTTGAAAAACAAAGCAAAAACTATTAAAAGGTCAAATAAAGAAATTACAGCAGATTTTGGAAAATGACATTTTTTGCTTTTTTCTTAATAAAATCCAAACAAGTCGGTATTCAATTCTTTTCTTAATGGCATTCTAATACGCATAAAATTCCGCACTACTTTGACTATTTAAGCGACTTTCTTCACTAATAACAAAGTTATTATTATTGCTGTTTTAATCGTTAATAAAGTTCAATAGTTATGAAGTTACCCGTGTTATTAGCCCACGTCCACTGGGACACACTGTATGTAGATATTATAATATATTTTTTTAAACTTTGAAGTTTTCAACAGAAATTTAAAAAAAGTAAAAATTTAAACAGTAGCCAAATGTAAAGTCAAAACTTTAAAAATAAATAAATTTTCAGGGTAAAATTTCCAAATAAAATTAAAATCGCAAAAAAAAGAAATTTTTAATTTAATTGAAGATATAATTTTGGGGAAAAATAAAGATTAACGTGAATTTTTTGACAACAGTTTTGAAAAGGACACTAAGAAACATTTTCCGAAAATGTAGAATAGTCCATGTTTGGGGTCAAAATTTTTAAAGAAGTGAACAAATCTAGGAAAGGTAGAAAGTAGAAATAGAACCCAAAAATGGTCAAATTGTAAGCATAAATTTTAAGGAAAAGACAAAGGTTTAAACAAAAATGATTTATAAAAAGACATTCTCAGAACTGCAAAAAAAATAGCTATTAAAGAATTAAAATTGTTTCCAGAAAAAAGTACTATTACAAAGGAAAATCTAAATTTGGAATTAAAGTACAAACAAGCTGAAACGTGCTACCAGTGGCGAAACAAATGAAGCTGTAAAAATTTTGGTAACTGAAATACTTCTTAGTAAGGAAATTTTGTCTTTTATCGCAATCTAATAGTTCAAATTAAGAACGCAATTTTTTGTTTTCAAAATTTCTGATTTTAGTGTTTACTAATAATTTTTAATTTAATTCATTGAGTCTTTTTCTAATAATTTAGAGCTTACCCTTTAAATGTCTAATTTTCTCTTCTAAGACTTCGAATTCAAATTTGAATTCTCTCTAAAGATTTCAACTTTTTTCGGCATACTTTTTTCTAGGTTTTCTGAATTTTAACTTTTTCTCATAATTTCAAGTTTATTTTCAGTTTTTCCTTTAACTTAAAATTAAGTTGGCAAGCTAAATAATTTGAGAATTTAATTTTACAAAGTTCTAGTTTTTTTTTAATTTCGATATTATCACGAAACATTACTGTTTTCTCTAAATTCAGTAACAAATTCTTTCAACATAATCATGAATTTAAAATTAAAGTTCGATTTTTTTTTAATTTAGCGAGTCTGCATTGGGTCTAAGAAGACACTGTAACAGGGCCCCTGGCCCAGGAAAACTGTTGTGCATCACATATTACAGCCTTCAATAACAATATTTCCTAAATGAAAAAACAATGACTTCTTTATGTTGCAACAATAGTTCATCCAAACTCGAGAAAGTTTAGTATTTCCAAAATGCAAGACGATTTAACGCATGTTTTGCATGTTAGAATGATAGAGAAAGAGCTTTGTCAGATAATAAATGTTACGGCATTTGTTAAAACTCAGAGAAAAGCAGCTGATTTGCCTCTCCAGACGAAATGAGGAATACGATTCAATAGGAGAAATTCGGAATGGTGACAGAGACACCGGCTCTGCGATTTAGAGGGCAATTTGTCGGCTCAGTGTCGAATATCACCGTAACAAGAATAACCCTTTCCTGTTTCCACTCGAGCGTATTACGGATCAGAACACAGTTCATTCGGATTCTCCTCAGCCGCGCTGAAAGTTCAAGTTGTATATTCCGTTCGTTGTTTTGGAAACTGTGTCGAATACGACAGACGCGAATAATTTAAACCCAACAAAAATATTTTTCTGTGCTGCATTAAGAAGGGGTTAGATTGCGGGGGTTAGGGGTTGTTCAAACGCTAAACGCAATGTTTAGGCTTAATCTACGGCTATTTATCAGAATTACACAGTAAATGGTTGGACGCCGCCTGAGAAAGATGAATGATGCTGTTTGGAAAAATGAAAATATGATTCAAAATCATTTCTCTCTGACAATATTTAAAATGCTTGGTATTTGATTAATTACAGAGCGTAATACCCCATAAATATCTCAGCTTTCTCTACGTGCATATGTTCCACTGCTAAAAGCTGATATTGGGGCAATTTTTCTCTTCCTTTCGCATCCCTTCATAATTTCAGTTTAATATCCCGAATTCCGACCATTTTTTTCCAACATAAACAGATGTTCATTAATTTGATGCGTTTCCAAACGAATTCGTAAATATACATTATTAATACACAAATTCCACCCTTCTTCACATTTACGCAATACCTACTAACGATTAATTAACATGTTTGCTTCATATTCCGATATTGTTCACTAAAGGTATTCTTGCCATTATGATAAATGTTTCTACTAATTTCAATGACAGGCACTCACGATCAAACTGCCAACAGTGATATACATTTAAAAGCGATATTTCTTTGATTTCAAATTTTGACAGAAAAATTTGGAAAAAATCAAAAGATTTAAATTAGCATCAATTTTTAGGTTACAAATAAATTTATTAAAAAATTTAAGGCATCCAAATTTTGGGTGTAATTTTGAAATTACCATGCATTTCTTAACAATTCGAATTTAATATAAATATTTTAATATTTCTTAGAAATTTTAAAGCTTTCAGTACAATTTGGTACGTAAAAAAAGTCAACATTTCAAAAAGACGTCGAATGTTTTCACTTTCATATTATCACAATTTCTAAATTGCTTGATTATTGAGAAAATTTTTCAATCGCTGGTTTAATGAACTGGTGTCAGCCCATAAAGAAATTTGATGTTCAACAGAGAGATTTGACTGGTCTACAGAGAATTTTACTTATTTGCTTTCAAAAATGGTGTTGTTAACAAACAAAAGAAAAAAAGAAGAAAAGAAAACACTTTCCTAGCCAATAATAATGATAAATACATATTGATATATTTTTATTTTGAGACTCTTTTCTCGACCAACAATAATTAGAATGGAGCATCTTTTTTTTTGTTTTTAGTTGTTGAAAATTATTTTCGGGGTACGTTTTTTTGGGGGCGTCTTGTAGGTCACTCACGTAGGACGCCTTATCCTGCCTAGGTATTCCCTCTTTTTCAAAGGCCAAAAAAATTTTAGACTAAGAAATTTTTGAAAATTCTAATAGAATCTGTTAAAAATTGAAATTGTGGAAAAATCTAACATTTCAATTTTGAGTCACAGCTTCGTGAAATTTGTAGAAGTAAATTTAAATATTTAAATTTGTTTACAGCAATTTTATTTTTATTTTCTAAATTGTGACTTGCAAAACTTTGAGCTATATAAATTATCAAAATTTAAATTCGAACATTCGAATATAAAATCTTTGAAAACTTGAAAACTTTTGAGTTTGATATCATATTATAATGTTCACTAAACACCGATAGAAACTATCGATAGTATCGATAGTTTTTAACAAGAAACGTTCAACTTTTAAAATATATGTTTCACGTTTTGTGAAAAATCTTGAGAATTTCTAATTTAAATTCGAGGTTTAAGCTTGAACTTTTCACACTCGAAAATTCCAAAAACTTTAATGCTAAAAATCTCCAGTAAAAAAACAAATTTAAATTAAAGTTTTATTTATCAAAAAAATTCTTGCTAATTGTCGAAAATTCACAAAAAATCTTCATCTACAAATTTCGCAAAAAAATAGAATTTGAATGCCTTTTTCTACCCCTTAGGGTCAAATCGCATTATAAAATTCTCGTAGGGAACGTAGGAAATTTCGAACTACTGTCACCGTTTACCATCCGCCGATTGTCACTTCGAAGAAGATAGGTACCGAAAAAATCGATCTTTTTGAAAAAACTTAAATTAAATTTTCTAAGTTTCCTAAAGTTTCAGAATATTCAGAATTTTATTAAAATATTGATCCAATTTTGGAAAAATAAAGAATTTTAAAAATAGATGAAATTTTCAGAAAATTATGAGTGAAAATTTTCAGAAACATTGCATTTTGATGTATAAGAAACAAGAAATATTCGGGAATTTTAATTAAAATAAAAACAGAAATAGTCAAAAAAATGGATTTCAAAAAAAATAATGATTTTTGAAAATATCAAGGAAGGTTAAAATATTTAAAAGATAATTTAAAATTTTAAAAAAAAGTTCAATTTTGAGACGAAAAAGTTGAATTCTTAAAAATAAATTCTTAATTCCGAAAACGACGAATTTGGAGAAAAAAAACCAATTTTGGGAAAGTTGAATTTTTTAGAGCAGCAAATTCAAAATAAAACCTTAACCTTTCGAAACGAATCAAAACTGTTGAAAATTCGAATAATGCCAAAATATTTCAAAAGATATTGTGAAAAAAGTCGCAATTTTTATTTCATTATTCCAATTTTAACATAATATTTAAATTTTAGTAAAGAATTGAATGTTTTTCTCGAAATTCTCCAAACATATTTTCCTCAACATTTTTGATAACATGCCGAGAAAACAGGAATTTCGAGAAAATTAAGAAAAATTTCGAGGAAAAAATCGACGTATTTAGGAATTAAAACATGGCATTTTGAAATAAATTTTGAAATTTCGCGAAATAACCGAAATAAGGCGAATTTTAAGATACAGTTGAGGTTACCAAAGTAAAATTTAAAAAAATCGAAATTAAAAAAGAGACAGAAATTTGACAAAAAAAAATCATTAATAAAACAAAAGAGCTGGAAAAAAATATTTTTCAGAATAAAATCGAAATTTCGAAAAAACTAATTTTAAGAGAAAAAGTTAAAATTTCCAAGAAAAGTTAGATACCGAATTTTGAGATGAAAAATAAAAATATCCAGGAAAAGGCAAACTTTAAAACACCAGTCAAAATTAATGTAAAATCAAATTTTAAAAAGATAAAAATTTTCAGGAAAATTCGATGTTAATAGAGATAAGATATTTCGAAAAAAAAACGAAATCTTGGGAAAACAGTCAAAATTTTGACTACCAAATCAAGAAAAAGATCTAGTATTTTCTTAGAAAGTCAAATTTTAGGAGAAAAATACAATTTTGAGAGTAGTCGTTTATGAAAAGCCGAAACTTGAGAAAAAAAATCAAAATTTTAAGAAAAAGACGAATTTTGAGGAAAATATTTAGATTTCCAGGAACATACAGGATCGGATTTTAAGATAAATTTTAATTTTTCGAAAAAATTCTGATTTTGAGAAAAATATCGAAATTGCAATTTTTTTAAATTCGTTTTTATTTCAATTTTGTTCTCGGAATTTTGGAAAACAAATGAATTTGCAAATAAAAAATTCCAAATTAGAAGAAAAACTAAAAATTTTGAAAAATGGGGCAAAATCCAGTAAACATTCGAAGTTGCCCAGAGGGGCTACGCCTATGACTGCAAAAAATATGGCATTCTTAAGAAATTATTTATAATTATGTATAATTATTTATAAACAAACTTGTTTTTTTCCAATTATACAGGGTGTCACAAAAGTCCGGGCCGCTACTTCAGGAGCATATTCTACCCATTAAAATATGAAAAATGTTGCAATACATTTTTTTCTTCAAATTGCCTCCTAACGGAGATATGACCATTTAAAGATGGCGCCCCTGAAGTGGTTTTTTTACTACAAAAAGTTAACGGTTAGTAGCAAAGTCATGAAATTGGGCAAGCAGTTAAAGAATTGGATTAGGCATATTCTCATGTAACATATTTTTTAAATAAGCAGTAGCGTGGTGTGTAGGGGGTTGCCCGCGATTATTTTTTGCCGTAACTTTTTTGTATTGCAATATTTCGACACAAAAGTGCCATAATCGTAAAAAGCAACATTTTTCATACAAAAAAGGTACTCTTTCTCAAAGTCGCTAAAAGTAACCGTTTCCGAGAAAAAAGCGTTTAAACAAAATTGTTGCATTTATTAGAATTCGTTTTGCAAATTTCTAATTTATCCACTACTAACTGCATTGATATAAAAATAGTACAAAATTAAGAAAAAAAAATCAAAGCAAGTGTTCGAAATTACTGCCCCCTGCAGCAATACATTGCTCGGCTCGTCTTCTAAGGGAACTCCTTACTCTTTCGCAAATGCCTGGTGTATTGTGAATCTGGTTGAACCCATTTTCAATTCGTTCACGAAGATCATTGATATTGTCAACTGGTGTGGAGTAGACGATCTGCTTTAGATGTCCCCATAAGTAGAAATCGAGTGGGTTGAGATCAGGAGACCTAGCTGGCCATGGTATCGGACCTCCTCGACCTATCCATCGTTGATGATAGTTGTTATTCAAAAATTCCCTAGCAACTGCACTAAAATGGGCAGGTGCCCCATCGTGCATTATCCACATTCGCTGTCTTGTTATGAGTGGAACATTTTCAAGTAACACGGGTAACTCTGTTTGCAAAAAATGTCTATATGATGCTCCTGTTAACCTATGAGGTAAAAAAAACGGTCCAATTATAGAGTCCCCTATTATTCCTCCCCAAATGTTAAGTGAAAAATGTTGCTGATGTCTCGACTGAATAACTAACTGCATTGGGATTTTCAACTTGCCACTGATGCATGTTGTGAAAGTTAAGTATCCCGTTTCTGGTAAAACCCGCTTCGTCCGTAAATAATATGAGCGATGGAAAGTTCTCATTTTCAGCGATCTTATGCAATAGCCAGTTGCAAAATTCTATTCTTGGAGGATAATCAGCAGCAAGTAACCCTTGCACTCTTTGAAAATGATAGGGGTAAAATTGGTAAAATTTCAAAATTCGCCAGATAGTTACGTGATTTACTCCTTCGGCTAAAGCAAGTTGTCTAGTGCTGACACATGGATCTTCTTCAACTCGCTGAAGCACACGCTCCTCTAAATTAGCAACTTCTGCGTTTGGCCTTCCAACACGTTCGCCTTTGAAAACAAAATTTCCTGTTTCACATAAACGAGCATGAATTTTCTGGAACAATTTTTCTCCTGGTAAGTGTCTATTAGGAAAACGTTCAGCATAAAGCCGTCTTGCTTCAGCACGATTACAATTTGCAAGCCCGTACATTAAATGCATATCGGCCATTTCTTGATTTGAATAGTCCATTTTATCAAAATAATGAAAAGTTAAAAAACTACTACACTTACTATTGACAACAAAAACTGCTAAAGTTTACGGCTTACGACCAAATTTTATCAGTGACACAACGTCAATCTCTGGCAGATATTGTCAAGTACAATTGTTTTCTTTACGATCAGTTTGCATGACCAACTTATTTTTTCTTATACAAATTAGTTAGAATTTCGAAGACGGGATAGGATTATTTAAACGCCTTTTTCTCGGAAACGGTTACTTTTAGCGACTTTGAGAAAGAGTACCTTTTTTGTATAAAAAATGTTGGTTTTTACGATTATGGCACTTTTGTGTCGAAATATTGCAATACAAAAAAGTTACGGCAAAAAATAATCGCGGGCAACCCCCTACACACCACGCTACTGCTTATTTAAAAAATATGTTACATGAGAATATGCCTAATCCAATTCTTTAACTGCTTGCCCAATTTCATGACTTTGCTACTAACCGTTAACTTTTTGTAGTAAAAAAAACCACTTTAGGGGCGCCATCTTTAAATAGTCATATCTCCGTTAGGAGGTAATTTAAAGAAAAAAATGTATTTTAACATTTTTCATATTTTAATGTGTAGAATATGCTCCTGAAGTAGCGGCCCGGACTTTTGTAACACCCTGTATTAGACGGTTTAGTGTATGTTACATTTTCTAATAGAAATAGAATTAATCGAACAATGAGAAAATTTATTGCGGGTTACACGTACGATATTTATCAATGTTGGGAAAATTTTTATTGCTTCTTGATACATCGTGAACTGGGGCAGCTATCTCCCCAGCGGGGACGACCGTTGAAACATAGATGGCAACAGCAGGTTAAATTGAAAGGTTTATTTGATTTAATAAAATTATTATCCAGAACTGTTGACACTATTGATATTTTTGTACAAATCTGTCGATACTATCGATGATAGAAACTTTTGATGTACAGTGAACATTACGCCTTACATAAAGAAAAAACCCCATAAAGCTATCGAAAAAAAATAATAATTTTGATGTAAAGTGAACACTATCATACTATAAGGCAATATAATTCAATTTTCCCCGAGCTTAAGATTTTTTTAATTTGTAAATTATAATTACTACTATTATTTCTTCTAGAGTTAAAATTAATAAATAAATTCAAAAAATAAATCTTTTTTATATCTATAACATGTTTTAAATTTAATCCCATCATCAAAGAAATCTTTTTAAAAATTCCAAAAAAAAATATTTTTTCTTCGTAAATATCAGCAATTTCAAGCTAAAATTCAGTGTGTCCGAGGTTCACTTAGAAAGCAACCATTGCGGTAAAACGAGTCAAATCAATTCAAAGAACGATTTCCCAAGAGCAGCCGGCTACAGCCTTTTGCGTTTAAACATAATTTTGCACGCAATCTCAAAATTTTAAGCATTTAAAATTTTGGGCTTTCGCCTAAAAATTTTGACTTTATTTTTGACGTTTCGTTTTAAAGTCAAAATTTAGAGAAAAATATAAATTTTTGCTTTAAAATTAGAGCAGAAAAAGGTCTTTTGAAATAGGTCTAAGAAATTTCTGAAAATTCTAATTTTTTTGGGAATTTTAACCTTCTCTTCTCTAACTTTTGGTTTTAACTCTACATTTAAACATAAAATGTGCATATTTTTTTAATATTTCGAACCACAAGTATATGTGTACAATTGTCGAATTTCTAGTTCTGTACGGAATGTTATACATTAAAAGTTTGAGTTTTTTAACTAAACTAAATATTTTCACTCTGTTACTATTATTTTGACGTATTCGAAACATTGAGAAGCAAATTAAAATTTGGTCAAATTTAATATGAAAAAAGTTAAAATTTTTGGTTAAAAATGACAATACCGATATTTATGTTTGGTGGAACGGACTGGTCCTTGGTTATCTTCAAAAATTGAAACACAGAACTTGTCCCCTGAAACCAAGAAAAATTAAAAAACACAACAAAGGTTGCTCTAACGCGTTTCGACAGCCAAGCTGTCATCTTCAGAGAGAAACTAACATCTAATCTTAAAATTAACCCTTATATACTAAGAATATTCACTTCGTGCGTGATCGGCCGCACCCGAACGCGCATCCAATCATACACGTCGTTGTGTCACAATTTCTTATCTATCAACCTTAACTATTTTTAACAGGGATGAATGGCCTAAAGGTCCAGCGCAACCATTCATAAGGTTGTTTCCAGCCTTATGGATGGCTAAGCTCTCACATGCATTTAACATATAATTCTTATTAACTACTCTTAACAATTTAATATCATTATCTATCCTATGATCTAATTCAAAAGCATGTCGAGCCACACTTGACTTCTCAGTTCTTCCGTACCTCAAATGAGCCAAATGTTCTTTGAGTCGGATTTTAAGAGATCGTCTAGTTTGTCCAACATACTTTTGAGGACAATCCCTACATGAAATTTGGTAAATACCAGACTTATCTGTTTGCTCTACTTTATCCTTTAAACTACCTAAAAGCGAATTTAATTTTCCATTAGAAGTATAAATAACCCGAAAACCCTGATTTCGTAAAATTCCACCCAAACCCTGCGTGAGCGAGGGTTCAAATGGAAGTGAGATATTTAAATCAAATATAGAGAAAAAATCTCAAAATAAAAAGAATTTGAAAAAAATTGAAATTGATTCAAGTTGTTTGTTTAAATTTTAATAAACTAGATTTTTTGGATCAGGGGTGAAAACCTGAAAACTTTTATTTTCTTACATCTATTTCAACTTTAATCCGAAAATTATTTTAATTTTGAGATTTTGAAATTAAAGTTGCAGTTTCGAATTTTGAGATGGAAGTTTGACTTTTATCAAGTTTTAATTTAAACTTTAATTTCTTCTTCTTTTTGATCTCATTTAGATATTAGTTGGGAAATAGAGAATGTGGAGTCGAAATTTAAAATAAAAGAAATAGCAAACAGAGGAAATTTTGATTTCATCAACTTCGTGAAAAATCTAAAAGTTTTAGATTAAATTGGTATGTTCAACTTCAGTTTTAGAATGTCCAATGTAGACTCAAATCTGAAGTATAAAACTGAAATTTGTTTTTTGAAGTTTTAAAAAATAATAAAAAGGTGAAAATACTTAGGTCATTATTTACTCTTTAAATTGAAAACTATTTTTTAATTATGACTTTGTTCTTAAGATGGCAATTTTGAAATTGTGCATTAAAAATTTAAATCTGAAAAAATTCCAAAAACCAATTTAGTAAAAAAGAATTAGTCCTAGAATTTAACAATAAAATTCCAAAATGTTTTGGAAATTTGACGTTAAAATTTACTGAGAACAAAAGAGTTGTGACAAATCTCGACGATTCGACTTCAAGCTTCAAATTTTGTCGCCAACTTTTGAATTTAAAAGTATGACAGTAATATGAAAATATCAAATGAAATTTCGAAATTGTTAAAGATTAGAAAATCTTTAACTTTTAGCAAAAAGGGAAAGGTATCTAGACTTCATCCCAAATCACTTCATTTTTAAAATTTCTAATTATTTTTGAAAATTTGATCATAATTAAAATTTTAAAATGGATGATTTTAAATAATATAATAAATTTAGAATTAAAATGTTGGCTTTGAACTCAGGACTTCTATTTTTTTTTTACTTCATATTTTCTTTCAAAATGGAATCTTCAAACGTTGTGTTCAAAATCAATGTTGTAAGAAACATTAGGCCAAGAGCGAGAAACAGCTGAAAAATCATGAACAGATTTCGAGGATCGAAATGTTATCAGTAGAGACTTGATTTTAGGCACAATCAAATAAAATGACTAAGGAATAACTAAAGCAGGCATTAAAAAGGCAAAATACTTTTAAAAAGGCACTAAAGAAAAGAAGAAAGGCACCGAGAAAAAACAGGGCCGTGGTCAGAAATTTTACAAAAGAAGTTTAAATTTTATATCAAAAACTACTCGAAAAAAGAACAGTATTGAAAGGGAATTGTGAGAAAAACGTCGAAATTTCAAAATAACTGAAAGCTTATAAAACATTTTGAAAAGCCAAAATTTCAAAAATACATATAAGGGCAAAAGTAAGGTATATATTTTTAGGTTTTAAGCGAACAACTAAGAAAAAAAGAGAAAATTGAAATCGAATTTTTGAGAAAAAAATTGGAAAGTTTATATTAAATACAAATTTTTCCAAACTTTCCAGTTTACGATCGAAATTTGTTACAAAAGTAAAAATAAGAATTGTAAAAAGAAAGTCTTATTTAAAAAAACCGAAAAATTTATAACTGTTTAATCTGAAAATTTCGATAAAAGTCAAAATTTCGGGATTAGGATCGAAATTTCAAAATAAAATCAAAATCCCTAAGTCAAAATTAATAGCTTAAAGTAGTAATTTAAAATAAAAATGTAATTATTGAATTTGGCATTTTGAAAGAAAAAAAATTTATACAAAAAACAGAAATAAAAATTGTCTTGAAATATCAATAAAAAAGACGACACGTTGGATAAAAATTTGAAAATAAATGGACATATCGAGAACAAATTTAAAATCTAAAGTTTCTAATTGAATTTTTAACAAAATACCTCAAAGTTGAAAGCTTGGATTCTTAGAAAAAGAATTACAAATTCAAAATAATTTTTATAATAAGGTTTTAAGTAAAAATAAAAAAAACATCAGTTTTGAGAATTGAATCAAATATTTTGACAAAAAAGTCAACATTTCAAGATGAAAGTAAAACTTACGATATTAGAAAGCCAAAGTTCTAAGTTTAGGTTCAGAATGTTACAAAAAAGTAGAAATTTTGCAATTAAGGCCAAAATTTTAAAAAGCTGTATTAAAATTAGAAGGTATTTATTCGAAATTTTGAGAAAGAAGTCAATTTTGGGTTATACTCAGGATTTTTGGTGGAACGGACTGGTCCTTGGTTATCTTCAAAAATTATAATGCAAAACTGGTCCCCTGAAACCAAGAAGGGTTAAAAAACACAACAAACGTTGCTCTAACGCGTTTTGACAGCAAAGCTGTCATCATCAGAAAGATACTGGAGATTAAAAAACACAACAATTAGGGTGTTCAAGGGACAAGTTCTGTATTTCAATTTATACTTAAGATATTTAGAAGAAGCATATGTAGTTTCAAATTAGGAAATTTTTAAAATTGCCTCGAATATTTACCTAGTTCTTTTTAATTTAAACATAAATATTTGATTTTTCCCGAAATTTTGACTTTTAAATTTGGGATTTCGTTTGAAGCTTACACTTTTTAGAAAAACTTATTTTGAGAATAAAAGTCGAAAATTTGATAAAAAAACCAATATTTCAAGGTTAAGCTTGAATTTTTAAATTTTCTTTTAAATAGTTTAAACCTTTCTTGAAATTTCCTATTCTTTTTTATTGAAAATGTCGACCTTATGTTTCAAATTTTGTAAAAAATGTTGAATTTTACAGTCTAAAAATTTAACTCTTTAACTTCGCATTTGAAAAAAAAGTTGAGATTGAACACGAAATTTCGAGAATAACTTGGAATTTGTAATAATGATTTTAAAATTATGTAAATTATTTAAAATCCAAATTTAAATGAGATATTTTACAAAAATTTTAAATATCGCTCTTTATTAAAAATTTAAAATCTCTTCTAAAGCCCTAATTTTCAAAAGATATTTTTTAATAATCTTTCTAGGAATTCTACAAATTTTGTCTAAAATGTCGATTCTTTTATAAATTTAGATTTTTACACAAAACCTGAGCATCTAAGCATTTTTAAGCTTCAGGATTTATAATTCATCATTTTTTAACAACCAGTTAAATTCGAAGTTGAATAAACTTGTTTTGAGATTAGGATATTGATTCCGAAAATTCGACGTTTATCTCAAAAATTTGACTTCAAAGTGAAAACTTCGGCAAAAAATTGACATTTTAAACTCAGCATTGAAATGTCGATTTAAGTTAGCGAATTTCGACTTTAATTCGGTTTTTTTTTACTTTTATCGCGACATTAGCAATTTATATTTTAAGGAAAGCTTGATTTAAAAATGTTTGCAGCTTTTCGAATTTAAAAATGTCAAAATTAAAAGTAGAAAATTAAAAAAAAGAACTGGTTTTAATAACTTTGGTTTTTTCTTCCGAAATGCTCACATTGACAGTGGCTCAAAATCTTGTTTTTACAACAAGATTTTGAGAAGACAGTAAAGGTTTTAACAAACCCCAAAATTTGTTCTCTAAATTTTGCTCCAAGCTTTAAAATTTTAGGAAAATGTTAAATTTTGATAGTTGTTAATTGATTCAATCTTTTCGAAATTTGGACATTTTTTTCTAGAATTCCTAATTCAAACTTGCTTTGCACTTTTTATAGTCAATCTTTTTTTTTGAAAATTTTGACTTCAAACATTTTTCTCCAGAAATTATGGCTTCTTTTTTCTCGAAGTTTAGGCATGTCAACTTATTTCTAGAATTCGGAGTTTAAAAAACTTGGGTTCTGGGTTAAAAATTAACATGTTCCATCTTTTGTTCGGAAGTTTAAATCTTAAAAAAATAGATATTTTTAGAAATAATTATTAATGAATTCAGATTCTTTTTTTTTAAAGCATAAGCTCACTAGTAATAAAACTTTTTCTTAAACGACTTTGGTTACTCGAATTATAGACTTTATTGAACATTTCGAATTAAAATTCCAAATTCCAATAATCCAAAATTAAGTTCAAAATTTTGATCTAACACATGAAAGATGTATCTCTCTGAAGATAATAGCTTGGCTATCGAAACGCGTTAGAGCAACCTTTGTTGTGTTTTTTAAATTTTCTTGGTTTCAGGGGACAAGATTTATGTTTCAATTTTTAAAGATAACCAAAGACCAGTCCGTTCCACCAAAAATAAAAAGTAACACATTTTGAATAATTTTTGCTATGATACAATTTAACTTACCAAACTATTACAAAAAAGTTTTTAAATGTCTACAATTAAAAGATTTTTCTCCCATTGACCCTAAACTTGTGTTTAATAGAGCACTCTTCCTGGAGGCATTTTTCACACTCAAGTGTACTTTAAAGAAGGCAGTTGAAAGATAAGTTTTTAAACTGTAGAAAAGTAATATCCTTCCGGTAATGTTATTATTTTACCTGTATATCTGTTTTCACTCAAAAATTAAGATAAATATTTATCGTAGTTCAATTGTCCTGCGTCTCAATAGCAGGCAAAAGTTATAGGGACTGAATGGGTCATAAAAGTAATTCTTATGAAATTACGTATCTTAAAAATTTATGCTTGAAGTTTCTTGTAGTTTATTAGGATGGATTAAAATTCTATTTTATTACTTTCCATTATTACGTATGTATACATATTTCTGCTTAAATTTTTCAGAAGTGTAAATGTCTTGGAGAAACCCACTGAAAATGATAAATAGGCACTAATCTTTTTAAAAATAAGTCCAAATCATGCATAAAAAAGCAAAAAAACAAGCAAAAGTGAAATTTAGGTAATAACACACAAAAAATGCCGAAACAGATAAAAAGGTAGGATCATAGGATTTTAACTAAAATTCGGTCTCTAGTTATCAGGTTTCAATAAAATAGAAAATACGCCCTCTATTATATTTACTGTTAAAGTCACAAGAGATTTCTAGCATCATAGCAAAGGGTGGTTCAAAGAGGAACGCCGGATAAATCTTAGTAGACGAAGGGAAATATTTTAATAAGAGCAAAGCAAATAGTTTCCGTGTTTATGTGCAATTTGAGCGTGAAATTGGGTCGAAATGTTTAGAAGGGGTGAGTTGTACACAACGTCGAATCTGGTTTGTATTATTGGAAAAGTTATGTAGTTTATACAGGATGCATATTAATGTAAAAGTTTGTTTTGGTAAAACTTGAAGCTGGCAGGTTTGGATGTCAAATTTAAACGGTTATCAGAATGTAGAAATTAAGATCCGGGCAATATTATTTCAGGCGTCAGCTGTTATTATGGCGGTATAAATGCGGCGTATTATGTATATATCGTAAACATTATTACCAAGTTGTTTGTTAGGAAACCATCTACCTGCAAATTCCCAAATGCCGCTCGCAACCTCGTAAATAGTAAAATATATTACTATAGGAGAGAGCATTTTAGCAATTTCGGGCACATCAAAATCTGGCGCATCCTCCAAAAATAATTTCAGGTTTCATTTTAACACGCTCGGGTTTAACACTTGATTGAGTTACTAATGAACAATTTTTCAATTAAATTTAAACCCTGGATAAGGAAAATCTGGTATTTCTTTTACGTGGGTAAGATAAGAACCTTACAAAACTTATCATGGATGATGGATGAAGACTCTTAATGAAAGAACTTTTATTGACAATCGACGTTATCATCGATTATTGAATCGAACTCAACTAACCAATGTTTTTAAACATTGATTGTTTTCGATCACTAATACTAAATTATTACATTGAAATATATATGAAAACATCAGTGTGTTCATTTAACATACTAAAATCATAACTTCATTTAATGCTGTAAGTTAAAAAAAAATTAATTCTGCGCGATATTTTACAAAATTTGGAATAATATAAAACTATCTTATCAAGACAAGAGTGACAGCCTTACCTTGGATATTTCATAGTCTGGCGCATTCGCCATAATCGTTTCAGATTTTATATTTAGCGGGCTTCAAATTTCGTTTTAAATTTACTTCAATTAACAGATTGATGGGTTTTTTGTATGACGAAAATTTGTACCCTTACATGATTTCTCAACACTTCTCTCTATTGCCTTGATAACAACAAAAGCCCGGTTATATTAATATATCACCCTGCAAATTCCAAAACATAATACCTCTTTTATGCTTGGCATGAGGGCTCATAAGCCCTTTTTTATATAATTAATTAGGTAGCCTGACTAAAGAATATTTGTCAGTGCCTTTCCTGGTGACACTAATTGAATGGAGCAGCAATCAGTTTCCTCCAGAAAAACTCATGCGAGCATCCTTTTTATCAAAGGATCGGGGCCACTTTTATGTACCACTTTTTGTATGGTGGGCAATCTACCATCGCTAGATTTATTACTTTATAAGATGTACGTGCATTCGGCAGTTGAAAGAAATTTGTCGGTCGGAATTAGATTACTCGGATCCGATTTATCTAAATTCAGATTTATTTGTGAAGGACGAATTTTTCCTATCTTTAATAGACTTCAAATCAATCACTCACAAAATCGATTAGTTTTAAAAGAACATTTCAACCGATTAGATTGGTGCAAATAATAAATTGAAATAGATAGCGAATTTAAAAACAGTACAACATATGAGAACACATGACTTTAGTTGAAATATTTATAATCGAATCTTGTTACCACAGAGAAAGCTTTTACTTAAAATATAACCTGTTTAGATTTCTCCAAAGGGCCATATGGTATTTAATTAAGATATTTATAATTTAACCTTGTTCCGACAGCAAAAGATTTTATTCTAAAATAATCTCTTTAGATCTCTGGCATGTCATAAATCGAAGGGTGAAAGGGTCACTAGTTGATCTTTGATATATTCTTTCTTAAGGCAAAATGAAAAACTTTTCTTTGTCTGGGGGCATGTTCTTTTTCAATCCGAGGATCAAACAGAAATTACTTCTTTTCATTCAAGTAAGATGATGAAGATTAAAATAATACTTCTGAATACGAAGCATCTTCTCATTGAAAACGGAAGGTTAATAAAAACATCTTTTAATGAAAAAATGGTAGCCTGGAAATATTAAATGATTACTTGTTCGATTATATAGCAACGTACTTAGGAATAAGAAAGTTTAAAGAGGCCCAATATTTAATTTTTGTCTGCATTATTAACTGTGTTGAGTTGAAAGTTCGATATGGTTTGAATCAAGCTAAATTTTTGATTTATTTTGTTAAAAGTTAAGGCCTTTAAATCTAATGTACTTTCTACAACAACATTGTTTAGTCAATTTTCGTTAATCTAAACGAATGCTTAATAAATCATAAATACGTATACAGATTGCAATCCTTGCTGTACACATCACGAATTTTTTTTTATCATTTGCACTTGAAAATTTTTATTTTATCGAAATGTTAACTTTGAGCTCGCAATTTTAATCATTACTTTGATGAAAAATTGAATAGTTCTCCTTCAAATTAGAAATGAGCGATATTTATGAATGTCTACAAAACATTTGATATATTTGAAATATTGCATAATCGATGTTAGAAATAATAAATAAATTTTAAGCAGCCATGAGAAGTGCTGACAGAAGTGAAAACTCAAGAATAGGAAATGACAGCAGTTATTTATTTTAATTTTTAAATAAATTGCACTATCAAAAATTAAAATTTAATAATTTTATCGTATCATTAAAAATTAAGTGTCTTTAAAATTAAATCTTTAATGATAATTATTAACCTCATCAGCAGTTTTATAATAAGTTAGTAGCATATAATACGTTAGTTATAATTATAATACGTTAGTTACCTATCATAATACCCTAAATCGTTGTCAATGATACGATTAAAGCTTTGAATGCAACTCGATTATTAGCGATTTAAACAATCTCGGACGTCCTCGATTATTATAAATTGCATAACAATCTCGTTACATCAATAGTTATGAAAATTAAAACTAATAACATTAGTTGCATTTCTACATCCACGGGCACCCTAAGCGAAAATTATGTTCATTTATATATAATTTATCTATTACATGTTATGATCTACTCACGCACAGTACAATATACAGATAAGGAAACATTTTCATTGTCCATGTAAAAGGCTAAGAATTGTCCCTTTCATAGTTTTCTACGGCCGCTGAAAGTATTCCCCTACTTTGACGCGGCATGCTCGTATCTTCCAGTTTAGATGTTAGAAAAAACTCGTCGAGAATTTTACAACAGACTGGAATATTGTTTAACACAGTCTGGCGGCCTATTTGAACTCTTTATATTCTAATGTTTAAAGAGTTATTGTGTTATATTCTTCATTAGAATTATTATTTATTTTGTTTGAGAAATCTCGTTTATTCATTTTGGTTATCAAAGAATATCAGTTTTATTTTGCTTCAGACGCTGATTAAATCAACGGACTAAAAGTACAAACAGCATGTGGTACGCAAATTTTAATACAATTGTTGCCTGCCAATAGTAATCTCGTAACAAAACACGTTAGAAGCTATGATGCACTACTGAAATCTCCACCAGCACTGATCGCTGCGCTCTGCAGTGAATTGTTTACACCGGTGTAGGAGAATACAAGGCGCCGCCCATCTATCCCACTATTAGCTCTCAATGTTAAATCTCTCATTAACATTCTCCCTATGGACAGTGTTTGACTTTCCTGATGTGTATAAATGCAACTTAATTGAAATATTAATATATAACTCATAAAAAAAGCAAAAGGCCTTCTGTTGCCGCCTGGGTTTGAACAAGTCTTTGCGTACCTTACACAAATAAATTTGCGCAAAGTTTATAAATGTTCGGATGCCCGGGTGAAGGGTGTTCGAGGAAATCCAGAATCGACGGAAAATTCCAATGTGCCACGAGCCAAGTCTCTTTCAAATTATTCATTCAAAATTCTGTTCTGTAACTTTTGAGACTAAACTCAAATCTAAACTCGATTCATCAACACCTTCAAAATAAAAGACCTCTTGTGCTGCCTCTGACAGTAGTCTCCATATGCATCAATAAAGGCCATCTGCTTTTTCCTAGTTGCGACTTGCACACAAAGTTTAGACACACACAAGAGGGAAATTTGTGCTTTTACGTGAAGCGACCTGCCTTGTCAACAAAAAGAAGCACTGGAATCTTCTGATCATGATGTGATTTGGCGAAAAATCTGCTCCAAAAGCAAAATAACATTTATTTGTTTACTTTATCTGTCTCCAATCGATCCTCCACACAGGCAGCTTTTCTTTTATCTGTTCCTAACCTTCGATCACCTACAGAAGAATTATCCAAACGCTGAGGTTGTCCTTCCCGATGACTTCAACGTACCCAGCGTCCTTTTCCAACTGACGACGCCGGAAGGGTGGCATAGGCTTTTACCAGTGGTATATCTCAATTGGTTGAGGAACCCACAAGAATTCCTGATAAATATACCTAATTAAGCAAGGCTTTCTCCTGCAAAAATCACGCCTATCGTCGTTGGCGAAGTAATCCTTCAGTCAAGACTCTAACCACCTTTGTAGTGACGAAATTGTTGTCAACGGGTTATTAATAAGGCAGAAAGTAAATTTGATCGTTAAATGCTCCAGAGGCTTATCAACTGTCCAAACGGCTCGAGGTATTTTTAGGGATTTGCAAAGACGATTGGAAATAATTTTACTTCTTTAAATTCTTCACATTTACTAGATGACAACAACAATATTGCGACTACTTACAAGGAAACGGCTGACCTGCTACCCTTTACGTTTGCTGGAAATTCCAACCTTCATTCTCAAAACGCAGAGCCTCCTATTCTTCCCAAAGTTGGCACTTCGATGCCTGAATTTGTTTTCAGGCAATGCACAGTCAGAAAAATTCTCCTTAAGCTCGACACATCAAACAATTCTGGCCTTGACGGCGTTATTGTTCTTAAAAACTGCACTTCAGAGTTGACTCCTGTCCTAAGCAATTGGTAACGGCTTTCTTATAACAAAGGTGTATTTTCTGATATCTGGAAATCTCCAAAGGTGCAGCCTGTCCTTAACAAGGAGATGAGATTTCTGGCTAACAACTATCGCCCTATATCTTTGTTGCCCGTTACATCTAATGTGATGGAAAAGGTTATCAACTTCGAGATTTTCAAATATCTGGAGGAGAATAGAATCATCTCGGACTTGTAATCTACTGGCAATATTTCTTACATCTGTTATTCAGCTATTGAAAAACACGGTGAGGCTAGGATTCTGGCATTGGATATTTCAAAGATCTGCGGCAAAGTCTGACAATGAACTCTTCCCGTCAAATTAACATCTTATGGTCTTTCTCCTGGGCTCTGTCATTTGATGTCCAGTTTTCTCGCTGACAGACCTCTTCAGGTCGTCGTTGATGACGTCTCATCCCAGACATTTGCGATTAATGCAAGGGTACCTTGGGGGTCTGCCTTGTCTCCTACTCTGTTTCTGTAACACATACACGATCTTTTAGCTTCAACTTCCAATTCGGCCTGGTGTCATCTTTTTTTCTTCGACAAACCATTATCCGTCGCTACTTTAGATCGGCTAAGGGAACAGCAGATACAGATCATTAATCGGGATCTCAAAATCGTTCTGGAATGGAGTAACGCGATTTTCTCTATGAATAAATCAAGGGATAATCCAACAACATACTCATGAGCGGTAAAATCTTCCAAATGAAAATTAATCTCTCTATCCTAGGAGTGAATGCGAGAACTAACTTCTCTTGAGACGATCATGTGAGCGCCATTGCCAAGTCTGCCGCTCAGAAGCTAGCCTTTCGTTTTAAAGCTAAAAAGTACTTGACATCTCATCAGTTGCTCACTCTATACAAAGCTTAAGTTAGACCAATACTAGATACTGTTCTCATGTTTAAAGTTCATCTCCAAAGCACACTTTGGCTCTTTTGGACTCAATTCAAAGAAGAGCAATATGCCTAATTGATGACAAGAGTTTGACCAGTTCCCTCGAAATACTAGAGCATAGATGGATTGTTGGTGACTTATCTCTTTTCAACAAGTACTTTCATAGAAGATGCTCGAAAGAACTAATAGGATTGACTCCTCCAAGGGTAAGATTTGTGAAGCATTTAAGACAATCAGAGACAGCAAGTTTCTGTGCAATCCAGCTTGACACAGTGACGACTTCTGTCTATCAAGACTTTTTTATTTATAGAACTTCAAAACTAAGAAATTCGTTACCGAACGAAATTTTCCTTGAAAATTACAACCTATCCTTGTTTAAGGAGGCGGTTTATCGCCATCTAGTCTTGTTTCCGTATGCTACTCGCGGTTTCTAAAGGCATAATGAAGTTCCTTTTTGCGAGTGAATTAAACTTTAAATAAATAAAAAAGTAAACATGGCATTATTCTGCTGTAAATATGGAGATAAATTATGTTTCTTTTTTCTAAAATCCATAGTTTTGCAATTATTTATTATCAAGGCTCGGATTCATATGCACAAGAAATAATCAAAATATGCCCATATATATGCACCTTAAATCCCCATTATATGCAGATAATTCACAAAAATATGCATGATATGCACGATTATATGTACATAATATAGAACAATTTTTTTTAATTTGAATAATCTGTATTGCAAACAGTTGCCTAAGGACTTTATTAACTTAAATTGGGGTAAAAAAATTTAAGATTTTGACCTGCTTTCATCATGTAAGGGGCAGTCTGTTAGCTCAATTTTACTTTTTCAAATCGACAAGCAGCTGAAAAAAAAGAATTTGTAAATCCCTCGTTTACAAACCTACATATTAGTGCGTTATTGGTTTTGTCAAGTTCTTTTGCACTTATTAAATAACCTGCTTCAAATTCGTCTGCATTTAAAATTCCAATAATTAAATTTGTGATACATCGTCCACAACTGTCCGTAGTTTCATCCACTGAAAAATAAATATAGTTGTCCGCTATTATTTCACAGATGTCTCGCATTGTTTTTTTTTTGTAAATTTTATTATCATAATTTTTTCGTAAAGTACTTTCATCGGGTATTTGCTTATTGGTGTACTTTGCCAAAAATTGTCTGAAACTGACATTGGTCAACCTAGCCAAAGGTATATTGGCAGAAATTAGTGCATTGCATAAATCCACATTAAATTTGTCCTCTTTATTGCTTCAAGAGGATAAAGCAGTTGTCTGAAGCAGTGACATTTGCAGTTTTTTGTTAACTTTTGAATTCTGTAGTTCGTTTTGATGCAAAGAAGTTTGAATGTGTTGGAATTTAAAATTCCTTTTCTTAGAGAAAACAAAAAAAAATATATCAAACAATAGGTTTCATAATAAAATAAAGGATTACCATTTACCATTTTGCTGCAAACTTTGCAAAATTCTGATCCAATGTTCGGGCAATTTTTTTATTTGCATTTGAGGAAAACTACTGTCTTTAGGTTGTTACTTAAAAAATACTTATTTTTTTTTTAATCCACTCGCAAAGGGTAAAACTATTATGCTTTCAAAGCACTGCAAGTAGGATGCGGAAACAAGGATAGATGGCGATGAACCGCCTTCTTAAACAAGAATAAGTTGTAATTTTTGGGAAAAATTCCTTTCGGTAACAAGTTCCATAACTTGAAAGTTCTATAGAAAAAAAGAGTCTCCATAGACAGAAGTCCTCACTGTGTCAAGCTGGACCGCACAGGAATTTGCTATCTCCAACTGTCTAGTATGCCTCAAGAACCTTGCCCTTGGAGGGATCAATCCTATTAGTTCCAGCGAGCATCTTCCGTGATAGTACTTGTAGAAAAGAGACAAGTCACCAACCATACGCCTGTGACTTAAAAGTCACATTGGCACATACAACCGATAGAGTCGAAAAATTAAAATAAACTGCGGTAAATGGCCCTGCTTTCAACATTTGAGGAAAAATACTGACAATTTCCAAGAACTGAGCGCTCTCGCAAACATTTCTTTTTCTTGGAATTTATTATCTAGGTATTAATTTAAACTTTAAGGAGGTAATAAAACGATCTAAAGGCTGGGGAATGTCCAAAACAACTTCAATAATTACAGGTCATTAAGAGCACTACTCAAAACAGCCACTAGCAAATACAGGTAGTTTTGGGGGAAAAACTGTTAAAATGAAATATAAAAATCTTAAAATTTCATAAAAATATGCTGGCATATGCACTTCATTCAATTATATGCACTAGTTGATAAAATATGCAAATTATATGCATTTGCATAAAATCCGAGCCTTGTTTATTATGATTGAATTAATTGTCATTGATCCAGGTCTGAGCAATTTTCTAGATTTGAAATTCCTATTCATCAAGAAGTTAACTTAAAATCGATCGTAAAATTTGTACGAAGCAGACAGACACAAGAGCGCCTATATAACCAGACAAGGAAGCGAAATTTTTAAACGCAAATATTGATATAAGTATTGAAAATATTTAGAAATAAGTGCTTTGTTTTTGTTATTTTTTTTTCTATAAAAATATTACCACTTTTGGTACTCACTGTTTTATAGTGATTCTGCCACTAAAGAAATAAAAACGACGCACATTATACACACAATAAACTTTCCATGTGGTCAATTTAACTTATAATATTATAAGCGTGCGAATAAAGCGAGTTAAAATTTAAAATTGTTATTAGGCATAGTGCAATTAGTAAGGCGATTGATTCTGGCGTGGAAGGCCCGAGTTCAATCTTCGGTGCCGATCACGAATTTTTAATTATATTACAGGTCTTACTTATATCTGGATATACTGTTCACATTAAAGATGTTGCTAATGAAACATCAACATCAACTTAACTATAAAATTATAAAAAAATAAGCAGCAGCATATCGACGATTCACACGTAAACATTGTTTTATCTTTGAAGACACGATAGCAATGCAGAGATGAATAAGTTAAAAACAATTAAATTGAAGTCTAGCATTTATTTAACTCTTCTTCTTGCCATGTACCGTAGTTTTCTTTACGTCTCTTATTTGGAATCCAGATGGACTTGCCAAACTGTATTATACATACTGTATAGATAGATAAATATGATATGGGTCGGAGAGGATATACAGATAAGAAAAAATTTTCATTGTCCATGTAAAACACTAAGAATTGTCCCTTCCATAGTTTTCTATGGCCGCTGAACGTATTCCTCTACTTTGACGCAGCATGCTCATATCTTCCTGTTTAGATGTTCGAAAAAACTCGTCGAGAGATTTACAACAGACTGGGATATTGTTTAGCACAGTCTGGCGGCCTATTAGAGTTCCTTATATTGTAATTTTTAAAGTGTTATCATGTTATATTCTTCATTAGAATTATTATTTATTTTGTTTAAGAAATCTCGTTTATTTATTTTGGTTATGAAAGAATATCAGTTTTATTTTGGTTCAGCCGTTGATTAAATCAACGGACTAAAAGAACAAACAGCATGTGGTACGCAAATTTTAATAAAATTGTTGCCTGTCAGTAGTAATCCCGTAACAAAACACGTTAAAAGCTATGATGTACTACTGAAATCTCCACCAGCACTGATCGCTGCGCTCTGCGTTGAATTGTTTACACCGGTGTAGGAGAATACAAGGCGCCGCCCATCTATCCCACTATTAGCTCTCAATGGTAATACTCTCATTAACATACTCTCTATGGATAGTGTTTGACTTTTCTGATGTGTATACATTCCTCTCATCACTGTGACCTTAAAGATCTATTGTGATAAACCCGGATATATATTGTTTCTAAATTCCCAAGCTTTTGTAAAAGCGTAGGATTTTCCTAGGAGAAATTATATTCATCCCTGCAGGTGTAACTTGTACCTGTTCCAGGTGAAAAAGGTCTCTTTTAAAAAAACAATGATTCGCATGTGCAAAGTAGGTGTTCTGCAGTTTCCTTGGCTTCGTTGCAGAAGCGGCAAGTCTCTGACTCCGCTTTGCCTATCTTTTTGACATGGCATCTTAGCGCGCACTGTCCTGTGAGAGGGCCTATTATTAACCTTAATTCCAGTTTGCTAAGGTCGAGAAGTTCCTTCGCCTTGATGTGGGAATATGTGATGAACTTTTTCGTATGGTTTTGTCCTGAAATTATTTTCCATTGGGATTCTTTTTGTTTCTCTTCCCATTTGTGGACTTTATTTCTTATATCGCATTTTGCTATACCAAAATAAGGTTCGGGTTCAAGAAATGGGGGAGCTGCTTCTTTTCTAGCTAGGCGATCGGCAATCTCATTTCCTTCAATATCTATGTACTCTGGCCACATCAAGGTTACCTTGTTGCGGGCAGTCAACTGTTTTAATAGTTGTAGACAGTCCTACACTAGTATGAATTTGACAGTAAAGCTACTCAGAGCTTTAAGCGCCGCTTGACTGTCTGCACAGATATAGACCCTTGCTCCTTGTAAGTCCTTCGATAGACATTTCCGGGTGCATAGTTCTATGGCATGTACTTCTGCCTGGCAGATTGTGGTAGTTTGACCTAACGCTTTTTTTGTTAGCCTATATCTTGGGCCATATACACCGACCCCAACTCCTTCTGCTGGTTTTGATGCATCCGTGTACCAGATAAGTGATCCTTGTGGTTGTTTAGGTTTTTGGTCCATCCCACCCATATGTCGATCATTTATGACTACTTTAAATGAGTGTTTGAACTCCAACCTGGTTTGCATTGGTTTATCGTTGCCAATGACACAAATTCTTTGATAATACTTATGTGTCCGATAAAACATCCTTCCTTCAGATCTACTGCCTGAACCAGTCTTAAAGCCACCAGAATTACCTCTTTCTTTACCTATAGATGTAAAGGGGGAAATTCAGCGTGACTTCCAGAGCTGCAGTTGTAAAGGTTTTCAGTGCTCCTGTAATTCCAAGACATTCTGAACATAGTACTTTTGCAGGTTTATCTTGTGCTGTCCTTTCTTTTGCTTTTGGTCACCATACTAACGAGGGGTACGTAACCATTGGTCTGATAACCCTCAAGTAAGACCAGTAAATCATTTTGGGGTCCAGTCCCCAGGTTTTTCCAAAGAGTCTACGACAGGTTGCACGTTCAACTACCTTTGTCAGGTGTGTGTTACAAGTAAGTTTCTGGTCTAGCATTAAACCTAGGTATTTTGTCTCAATTGGGAAGTCAATTTGTATTCCGTTCATATACATACTGTATACAGATGATAACAATTAATTTGGCGAGAACAAAAACATTATGAAATTAAAAGCTTATGTAATTTGCTTTTCTTGAAAAATGTATCAGGCATTAAATGAGTTCCTCCCGACCAATTTATCTTAAAAATTGCATTTATTTTAAGTCTATCATTCGCAGTTATTGATGAAACTAATTAACCGGTATTTTTTTCTTCGTTTCAGTTCCGCCCGAACAGCCGCAAATACTTGATAAATGGGGACGACAATTAAACGGAACTGTGGGACCACACGAAGTTGGGGATGACATTACTTTGACATGCAGAACAGTTGGAGGCCATCCTCAGCCGGTCGTAAGATGGCTTGTTAACGGCATTCAAGTGGACGATCAATATGAACACAATGCGGGCGACGTTATAGAAAACAGACTGGTTTGGCCCAAAGTCGGCAGAAAAGATCTCGACGCCATTTTCACTTGTCAAGCCATCAACACCATGCTGACGGAGCCCAAAGAGGCCGTAGTTGTTCTAGATTTGTACCGTAAGTAGAACTAACTTAGATGTCGCATAAAGTTTGTTAACAAATAAAACAAAGAAGTCTTCCAAAATATCCAGTGGCGTAGAAGCTGCTCGCTGCTGTCATTCAACAATAACAAACATATGTAGGCGAATCAGCAATTTTGTATTTTAAGTCCACGAAAATTGTAACCTTCTAAAATTAATGTTTGTAGTTAGCAATTTTTTAATCAGTTAAAGTGCCTCACTCATAACTGCATTAATCTTAATTACGTATTCAATAAACTTGTAAGGAAATCGAGAAAAGACGTTTTATTTCTGAAGGGTAATTTTTGATACCCAATACATATTTATGGACTATTTCTAATATTAATATTGCATATTTCTAATGTCACTAAATGATTGTTATTGGAGACGATGAAAGTGTAATTCGATGAAATCTGTGTTTGTCCCCCAGCCAATATCTCGTTAACGTTGAAATCCCTGCAAAGCAATCCAAGCAGATATCTTATTGGTTTTGCTTTATTGCAGTGAAGCCTCTGACTGCCGAGATTCGAAACACTGTAAGCCCCCTAGTGGCGGACAAGAGATACGAGGTGACTTGCGAATCAGCAGGATCCCGACCTGCAGCCATCATTACTTGGTACAAGGGTAAACGACAGCTAAGGAGAACGAAGGTATGTGCTTTTTAACAATCCACTCTCTACGCTTTTACGTTTAGTTTAGTTTTACATTTGCCTTTAAAATAAATTATGTCAACCAGTCTTTGTAGCAGAATGAGTAGTGGCTGGTGATTTGTGTGGGCGCAGATTCAAAAATTAAATTCTTATTTTGCTTAATGGTGACATGATTCGATTCACTATTATAGTATAGCTATAGAGATACAATCAAACTGTATTTCCTACATTAAGATTATTTCTGCTTCCGTGGAAATAAAGTGTTACACGACTTTTTCATAAAAATTTTCTTGGGAGATCAAAGAAAATAAGACGGTGTCCCATTTAAACTACAAAATCAAACAAACTTCATTTTTTATAAATAAAATCCGCTCTACGATCTTTTAAAAAAATAAATTGTTCTGTTACCCAATCATCAAAATTTTCTATATCCTGCACGATATATTTTGTTGGCGATATCATCTCTAAAATGTATAAATGGTCATTGTTTATGGTATTATGTAAGAAACTTTTAATCCTTTTAATCGTTGAATAGCAGCGCTGTAATTCTGCGGTGGTCATTTCTGTTAAAATCATATTCAGTTGGTAACTTTACGGTTTCAGAAAATGTTTCAGTTAATTTTTTTTCTGACACAAATAATGTTAAATTTACGGCAGCAATAATATTTTCAAAGTTCGGTCGTAAGTAAATAACTTTTAATTCTGCCTTTAAACGAGGTGTATGAGATAGAAGTGAGTAAGCAGAAGTCACAGCTTCGAAAATATTAGCTCCAAAGGTTGTGCAATAAGTAAAACGATAAGGAGCTGCATTTTTAATACGTTTTAATCGATAGTAAATAGATAAAAATGTTTTATGAAGAAAATCTAACAGTTTTCGTGCAGTTAGGTAGTCAAATTTGCGAAATTAAGAAAGGTTTAAAGCTGTTTGCATTTCAGGGAAAATATTTCCAACTTAAAAAAATTTGACATTAAAGTTGAAATTTCTATATTACAATTGACATTTTGGGAACATTTTTCAAAATTTGTAAACATTGTTTCCCAATTGTTAAGTTTAAAATCCTTTGAAATTATAAAACTTGTTTTTTCCATTTTTTTTTCTAAAATTGTGGGATTTAAAGTAGATAATATAGCATTTAAAGTGAAAATTTCGAGGTTATGTTGAAATCTGAATATAAGGTCGAATTTCAAAATGAAGCGTTATTTTTCAATATTTTTATTTTATATTTAAAATATGGGGATTAAAGCCGATATTTTGAACTGAATGTCGCAGTTTTACGTTTAAAAGTCAAACTTTTTAGATGACAAAAGTTAGCAGTCACGGGGAGAGCAGAATTGGCCCAAATGGGCAGGCCTAGGTACTGCCTTAATTTTGAGCAATCTACCCTAAATCCAATCCAAACGAAAAAAAACCTAAATAAAGTTAAAACACTGGAATAAATTTAACTTTTTTGTCAATATCTCAGCTTTAAGTCAAAATTTTAAGGTAGAAATTGAGATCAAAGTCGAAATTTCCAAAAAAAGACTCGGACTTTTGGTAAATATTGAGCTTCAGAGTCGAAATGTTCTCTTTACGATAAAAATTTTAAAGTGGTGCCTCAAAATTGAAACATGAAATGTCTAAAAAAAAATTTTTCTCAAATGACTCAATCCAAAAACTGAACTATAAATCTTGTCCTCTGAATCTAAGAAAAATTAAAAAACATAACAATTGATGCTCCAAGAGTAACCGTTGTTGTGTTTTTTAATCTTTTTTGGTTTCAGATGGCAGGATTTGTATTTCAATTGCTAAACGTAACCAAGGACCAGTCCGTTCCACCAAAACTTAATTCAAAATCGAAATTTTGAAGTCCAACTTTTAAATTGTAACAAATTGAGATTTTTAGGTTAAGGTCAAAATTATTTGGTTAAAATTAAAAATCTGAAGAATAAAATCGAAAAATTTTGAAAATTCAAAAACCAAATTTTTCTTGAAATACCTATAAGTGGAACTATAAAGACTGATCGAAATTTACAGTTTAACGTCCAATTAAAGTTAGTTCACCGATAGTAGTATGATCTTAAAGTTTTTGGAACGTTAGATCTTTGATGCCTAAACGAGATGTAAGCGTCAAACTGCCACAACTATTCGATTTTTAGCATTGATTACACTACTTATGCAAAAGCAATCTTTACATAAATCAGATGTTATCAAAATTTTCATGACCCGGGACGCCATGAATCAAGCTACTATGTTACCCTTATACTTCAAGATGTTTCGCTAAGGTGAAGCATGAAGCATCGAAATTCCGTGATAGTTCCAGATTGCGATTACTCAAAAACGAGTACCGCTTAAATGCTCCTTTCTTAGTGTTTTATTTTCAGTATTATCTTACATAATAAAGTACTTTTTTATCAAAATTTGTAGAAAGATTTGGTCGCAATAAAGTAAAATCTCTTCGAAAAAGTCTTCGCCTATACCTTACATATTGAAAATCTTATTTAAACATTGAAGATCTCATCTTCGGTACCGACAGGGTTTCTTTAATTTTGCAGTTGCATAGACAACACTGTTGGTAATATCTGACAAAAGTTTGAAGAAAGTCTAAAGAAAAGTAATTGACTGGTGAACTACAGTTCTGAAATAGAGTCGCATAGGCTTTTACACCTCCCAGCATTGCGACCTATTAAGATCTTTTGTGCAAACTCTAATTTTTTAATGATTGACCAAGATGTTTGGACTATTTACAGGGTCTATTATCTTTTTAGGAGCTGTTTCTCTTATTTTCTAGGGTATTAAGGTCACTCTTTCAAATAATTTGAGCGTTTTACAGAACTGAGCCATGCATTCTCATTGCAGGTGTTCTGGTGTTTCTGTTGCTGCGTTTTCAACGTCCACTTTTCCCATCTGCTTAACGTGATACTTTACTGGGAAGTGTTCTGTGAAGTCCAGTCACTATTCTTAAATCGTTCTTGGTCAGTTCGAGAGGCTGCTTAGACTTCTTTTTTGAGATAGTGATGAACTTTTTTGACTTTGTTAGGCCTAAAGCTTTTCTCTAATATAACAGCCTCTGGTTTGTTTTCCAAGTATCTATTTCATTTTTTACTTGGCTTTTTGTAAGACCACAGTATGGTTCTGGGCCCAAGAGAGGTGTAATTGAGGCCCCTTTTGCAAGTCTATCTGCCTCTTCGTTTCCTTCTATGTCTGATGCCCTGGAACTCACAACAAAGATACTTTGTTGTTTGCAGCCAGTTAGTTCAGGAATTGTTTGAATTCCTAGGCCATTTTTAATTCGGTTCTGAATGACTTTAGAGTTTTTAATGCAGCCTGGCTATCCAAAAAGGTATAAACCTGTACGTTTCTAAGTCCTTTTTCAAGAGACTCTTTTGGGGTCACAGTTATAGCAAGCAGTTCTGCTTGGAAAATTGTGGGGTTTAGAGTGTCTTAAATTAGGACACATATTCCTAGTCCTACTTCTTCTGTTTGTTTGGATCCATCTGTGTATTAGACAGATGCATTGTTTGCTAGCCTTTCACTATGTATATTCCATGTCTGGCGGTCCCCGATAACCACTTCGTATGGAACAACAAGGTCCAGTTTTGTAGGCATTTGATTTGTTGGTTTGCCAATGGATCCCAGTGGAATTTTCTCTAGAATCTATAAGTGGCCAACCAAGTTACCCGGTTACAGTTTGCAGTTTGTTCAATTGGAATAGCTTCGAGGCACTGAAGGCTGCCTCCTTTCTCACATAAATTTGAAGTAAAATCAAGCCTATCAACGCCTCTTTTGCAGCTGTTGGACATGACGCCACAGCTCCGATTATTCCAATGCAAATAAACCGCTCTTATTTGTGTAATTTATCTTGCGCAAAAATTTGTTCTGTTTTTGGCCACCATACTATTGAGATATGGGTAACCATGGGCTTTACTACCGTTTGGTATATTCAGTATATCATTTTTGGTTTCAGCCCCTATTTCTTTCCTACTGGTGAACTAACCTAAATTGAAAATTTTGGGTATAAAACGCAACATTTGTGAGCTTCAAAAATATTTCTGATTTTATTTCAAATTGCTGAGAAAATGTCATGATTTGGAAAAAAATGTGACATTTCTTAGATATACATTTTTCTTGAAATTTCGAGTCGATTTTTACAATAAAAATTAAAATGTCTTCAGGTTGATATTTCAAGTGCACATAGAGATGTGGAGATCAAAGTCAAATATACTTCAGAATTAAGAAATTATTTTCCAAACTGCACATTTCAAGTCATTTAGAAATTTTTCTGGCATTTTGGGGGATTCTTAGTGATAAGAAGCAAAGAAGGTGCTATCAGGACATTTCAAAGACAAAAAAAACCTTGTCAGGGCAGTTGTTGACCAAATGCACTAGAAGACTAAGAGAGATCAACCAGAAGCTTAATAATTTTAATCCAAAATAACCATAGATTATAGATTGTAAGTTCCTGATGTATATTTTTCGTTTATGGGAAAATCATAATATTCTAGACATTTATAACTAAAAAAAATCATGGGGGTTAAAATTTTAAAATTGCTGACTACTTATGTTACTAAAAAACCAAAAAAATCATGTGGCACGAACAGTTGATCAATTTTCTTTTTAATTCCATAGACTTGAAACTAACAGGAAAATAATTGGGTGTATTCTAACTTTTTTGGTTTGTTTAATCAATAGGTCTGACTGAAAGTAAGACTGGAACTTCGCAAAATCAATAATTTTAAAAAGTGTAGAAAACTAACCAATCAGTCGGACAAAACTAAAACAAGAATTCTAAAAAATTAATGAGAATGCATCAACAAAATTAATGCTTAGTGCCAAGACGATTAAATTTTATTTGGAAGTTTATTAAGTATTTGTCAGCAGTTGGGTTATTTATATAAAAATGATGGAATTTCTGTGCACGAACAGGAATACTTAAATGTATATTTTTCCGAACTACTCCAGAGCTGTGATATCTATGGCAAAAAAAATTTGTCAGTAAATTTCACATGGTTCAACAATTTTCGTTGGCATTACGTTTCCCTCATAGCTCCACAAAACTTAAAACGTTTGTAACGGTCGTCGAAAAATATATCTTGAGTATTAACCAGATTATAACGTTTGCATCCATTTCTTTTCAAGATATTTCGCACTATTCCCAATTTCACATTAATTTTCTTTTTAAATTCGTTATTGCTATAGGCCAATTTTTATGCGAACAAGTGAATCTCTTTAAGGCCTCTTGGAGGTAAAGTATCACTTAATGATTTGCAGGTTTTCATCTCCTAGAGATTTGTTTTTCTCAATTCCAAGTTAGGGTTTAACGATGTGGAATGTGCTTTTTTTCAGTGCCAGCTTAGAAAGGTGCAAGCAATAACAAGACAAGAAATTTGCGTGCAAGGACAAGACAAGACAAGAAATTTTTTTAGCAGGAGCAAGATTTCTTGACAAAAACTAGCAAGAAGCGAGATTTCTTACTTTTTTCAAGATTGTTTTGAAACCATCTCTAAAACATTGAAAAACAAATCTTGTCCCCTGAAACAAAGAAAGATTAAAAAACACAACAAAGGTTGCTCTAACGCGTTTCGATGTGGTTAAGTCAAAGTTTGGACTTCAAATTTGATAAGAAAAAAATCATTTCAAAGCAAATTCGAAGTTTTAAGAGCAATAAACAAAAAAAAGAATAATTTTGGTTGTGTGTTTTGATCTTTCTTAGTTTCAGGGGACAATATGTTTTCCCATTTTTGAAGATAACCAAGGACCACTCCGCTTTACAAAAAGAGTTCTAGAACAGTGGTGTGGTTTTAAGCCTTTTCAAATACACAATTCCTTTACAAGTAATACATTATGGCAACTACTCTCAAATTTGAAAAATTCAAAATAACCTAAAAATTAAAAGAAAAAGTTCAATGTTAATTGTTTTTCTGTAAGTGATACTATTTAAGTAACCGAAATTTAAGAAAACATCGAATTTTTTCCTAAATTTTCAATTTTTTTTCAGAAATTTTGAATATTTCCTCATCTTTTGATATTTCGATGTTTTTCTCGACATTAAAATGTCAACAACAAAATTTTGACTTCGACTCGATTTTTTCCAAACATGACTTGATTTTGATCGCAAAATTTTTCCTTACTTCACTCAACTGAATTGTGATTTACTGTTGAAATTTAGAATTTTAATCTCAAGAGTTTGACTTTGAATTCTAAATTTAGGGAAACATTGTTGACGAATTTCGAAAACAACATTGAAAATTTAAATTTAAAATTGAAAATTTCGACTCTGAAGTGAAAAATTAAGTAAAAATATTACACTAACAAGTTAAAATCGAAAATATCGGATTTGAGAAATATTTTTGAAAAACCTCAAATTTTTCTCAATACACTCAAATTTTCAGTTTTAACATAAAATTTCTGATTTTACATTTTTAAGTTTTTTTATGGCATTTTAAATTGTCCACATTTTTTTTAATTTTTCCCAAATCTCCAAATTTTTCTATTTCAGTTCCTTCTCGAAAGAAATTAACATTTTTACTGCATCCCAAGCAACATTGATTAGTATAATAAAGGTTTCTTAAATTAAAATTACGTTTATTTTAACTTTAAAAAACGTTTATACACCATTTAGTGTTGCTTGGGATATTATCTCAATTTAAGATACAAAATCTAAAATTTGAGTATAATGTCAAAAAATTTGTCCTTGAAGTTTCAATTCTAACTAAAAAATTTTAGTTCAATCATGAAATTTTAAAAAATATTTCGAAAAAATGTCCAAATACATTAAGCGGGTGTTTTCTCGCAATTTGCAATTTTTCGAATTTTTATTAAAAAAAGTTGATTTTTTTCGAAAAAGTCGAAAATTTTTGTCGTAAAACTGAAATTTAAGTTTACACCGAAATTTTGAAATTTGAGCTTCAGTTTTGGCCGATGAGGTTTCGGGAAAAAACACAAAATTATTACTAAAACAATGTTTTTAGTTTGAAGTGTTTTCTCTACAAATCACCTTTTTTTTCGAAATTTCTAGTCCAAATTTAAAATCTAAAGTTTAGACAGATTATATTCTAATTTTATTAGATCCTTAAAATTTTCCATTTTCATTTATAAATTTCAATTTTTTTATAAATTTTCGGTGGATTTTCGTTTTGAGATCCCACATCTTCAATTTATCGTTTTATTTTGTCTTGAGATCATGATGAGCTTTTTAAATTGATTATATCGCAATTGATCCTGAATCTGTTTTATTGTTGCTCAGGTACAAAACAACAAGCCAGCAAGATAATAAACAGCAAAAATCTGCTAGCAAGACAAGAATTAAACCAGCAAGAAATTGGCAACATAAGAAGTAAACCACTTAGTTGTCTTGCTCAGCAAGCCAAGACAACAAGTTAGATAGCAAGACAAGAAGTCTTGCTTGGTGCATCACTAATCATTCGTATCGAACCCGTTTTTCTCGATAGTTTTCCAAAATAAATCATAATGGCTAAGAAATTCTGTATTAATACAATCCCATTGTAATATGTTTATAAATTGTATTTAACATTTCTGCGACATAGTTTGGTAATATTTAAATGTTTATTGTTTGTTGACAATATTCTAACATACTACCAAAACTGGGTCGCAAAAATGCTAAATAAAATTAATAAACATAATGTTTCCGACCAGCAAGAGTCCACCATAAAGAATAAACCAGTTGTAATAAGTAAAATTTGTTTTGACCATTTTATTAGCCAGACTAGACACAAAGGACACGCGTATTAAATTATCTGATACTGTAAAATGAAACACAGTTTTTATTACCTATTTCACGTTAATTATAATTTAGGCAACCAAAAAAGTTTACAAAGAGATAAAAAAGAACGGAATTAATTGCTTCTTTAATTTCATTTTAAAGAACCAGTGAAATAAAGTAAATTCTTATTAAACTTTCATAGGTAAAATAACTCAACTTTTGCAATATCCATAAAGCTGTAATAGAAATGGAATGCTGTTTATTGCGCCCACATTAAATAAACTTTTTGTCCTGAAGAATTTTCCTGCGCGCTTCTATAGATGTCATTCGAGATAAATGGCAGAATGCGAACATAACGTACTGTTTATGACCGCAGATGGATTAAGTATAAAAGGAACTAACGAACAGCTTACTTAATGTTCCACTCGTTGGAATGAAACATTAATCTTTCCGTTGGTTTCAATTCGGTCCCTGCAGGGAGAATGTTTTCTATCTACTAAAAAGACGAAACAGTCCATATATTCAGACCGGATTGCTCAGTACTTAATATATTGGGAATTGTCCGAAAACTTACACTTCTGTTGAATAATGCAAAATTTTCACCAAAGTAACAAGTGTACAAAAAGTTTTTGCATCTAGTTTGATGCTGTAATTTTTTAACATATTTTTACGTGTTATCGGCTCGATAATTAAAACTGTGAAATGTAAACTCTTTATTTCAAACTTATTTCGGATGATTACGATTAAGATTTACTTAACTATCAGACTATCTAACTATCTGATATCTAACTAACTGACTTACTTGAGGGAAAAACGACCGCGTATTTATACCATTCCGATTTCTAGAACGGATCTCTGTACATATCGGGCTTGCGCTCGCGGAAACGTCTAGCCGTGTGATTTATTCTCATGGCCCCTTTCCATTAACAAATATTTCCAGAGACTTCCTTACACTACACAATTACTAATACAAATTTAACAACTACACTTCGTTACAATATTCATGTATGTTCTTCATTTTAAAAATACATCTTGACATTTAACCTTTACATGATGTGAATTGAAAGTATACTGATCGAGTAAAGAACATTTGTGAACATGTCAAAAAGTTGCAGCAACACAGTAGATGGAAAAACTTTGGACACGCGTTATAAACGAACTTTACATTTGGGAAAGTAATTTTCTACTTTGAATTAAGGTCACTTATTTTGCACCTCAATGAACTTTTTAATAAAAAGCTTGTTCGACAGATAATTTTGATTTGTATGGTTATTATGTGGTATATTTCAATGGAATATTTCATAGATAGTCTTTCAGCTAATTTTAGTAGGTATATGTAGTAAGTTGTAGTTGCTGTAAATGTTACAGATGATCTAGAATGTATCGCTTTCAAACAGCTGAATACCTGAAGTTTGCCATTTTCAACTTGCCGTTGTAAATTCGACATTCCATGCAGTATTTGTAGACTTTATCGGATCCCATGTCAACAATGATAGACAACGCTTGATTAACAAATATAGCGACAAAACAAACGCCATAGATTGGCGTCATTTATCGAACTCATTAGATACAAACTGTTTCGCTTCTGTTAAACTTTCCGGAATTTACATAATAAAGAACGGAATTATAAATGCGGCTTTTCGTTTGTGTATTTATTAACGGCCCTCCTGAATGTTAAGAACATTAGGTACGAGCCATTTGCAATGGAAATGGGCCAGTAAACTAAACAGGAAAATAAATTTGTCTAAAAAATAAGCGCGTTATTCAGATCGTCACGCAGACAAAATGTAATGCGAAAATTGCGGAATTCGGTCGGATTTGTATGTATTTGTTGTAAGCCTGTGTTAAAAATTACCTTTTCCCGCAACTGTGACATTTTTTGTACATGATACCCATTTTTTAAGTTTCGTGGATATTTCTCTCTAAAATAGAATGCTTACACGAATTCCAAAATATTACCTTTAAAGCACCACTGAAGCTTTTTTCAATTACTCTAATTTAATATATGTGGGTCAGACAAAAATTAATTAAACACTAGATTTAAGAGCACGTGGCCAACTGTAGAGACAAGAGAGGCAAAAAGTAAATAATCTTCCAAAACTCACAAGAATAAACTTCGATGATCGCTTCCCAAAACAAGGATGGGCTTCCACAGTTGTTCCTAACTTTTTTCTCTTACTTAGTGACACACTTAAACAGTGTCTTTTGGCTAAATAATTTTCAGCCTTTCTATCTAACCTAGTACTAAGGACCGCAAAACCCATGCCTTTTTTTCTTGCATTTGTTTGTTAAAAAGGTTTGTAGTCCCTTTTTAATTTTGTTCTTGAAATTCTTAAAATGTTCAATGTTCAGTATGGCACAAGATAGAGTATTTTAAGAGGAATTTCTTTTTTATTTGTGGTTTTACCAGTAAAAGCATTCTTTATACGAACTTCTGCTGGATCTAAAATTGCTAAAAATGACCTTATTTTCTTTATTTTTTGTACAGGGAGATCAATTATTTGCAAATTCTCAAAAATGACTAAAAGTAAACTAGTCTTATATTCGATCGAAAAATATTATGCACAAATGTGGATCAGTATTACAAAAACCAGCTAAATAGCAACTTTGTGTTTATTAAACAACCAAGTACAAAATTTTGGACAAATGACCAAATAAATGTTCTATAATGAAACAGTTAAACCTGCTCAAAATTAAAAATATGTACAAGCGCAACCATAGACTAGTTTCAGTCTTCCTTGGCCTCATCAGTATGGTACGGTGGTTGTACACACCTCCAACTCAAAGCCGTTAGTCGTATAAGTATCCAAGAGAGTAGACCTCCATTGGGTGACTTGTAACTGACTCTTAACAGGTTTATTACGCAAACATTTTCGCTACATGCTAATTGAAGCTTTCTTCTCTGCTGAGTTAATAAGTCTTGTATATACAAATATATACAAGTTGATTACGATGCAATTGAAATCTAATTTCATAAGAATCCAATGAAAACCAGATTGTAATTGCAAATTTCACGTAGATGTGGCAAAGCTTGTATCACGGGTTGCATCGCAACATCCATAGATACAAACGTCCTCGGCGTGACTTTACTTACATGTATGCAAGCTCAAAGGCAACTAAAGCGATTTTGATGATGATTCATTTCCATCTATCTTTATTTCTTTATCCTGCGCCTAGTGCACCAAAGGCATAATAGAGTTGCCCTTTGCGAATGGATTAAACTTAAAAAAAAACAAATTCTTTGGGCAAATTTCAGACTAGACTTCATAAAAAATTGATTTCATAGAGTCATCAAGCTGTTAATATCACTATCAAAACCAAAGAGAGAATTTGCAGCTGAGAACTCATGATTCTTTTGATTGCAAATAAGTATCAACAAAGCGCACCACGCGCTTTTTCTCATTGTACTTTCTATACTCTGTTCATCCAAGAGCTACAGTTAGACGACAGCCCCTTAAAAAAGACAGGTCGCCTACAATATCAAGAAATACTATAGAAAAACATGATGAGGCTAGGATTAAGTCATTGGACATCTCAAAGACCTTTGACGGACACGTGATATGTCACTGCCCGGCACTAGCATCAATCAGAGGATCCACGCTGGGGGACTTCTGGCCTAGTGTGGCTAGTTTGAGAAAGGCGCATCCAAGGAACGTTCTTCAGTTTCTCAACAAGATTGGGTGGCTGGATGAAAGACCAAGGACGCCTCAATCACGGGGATAGCACAATGGGCCCGAAATGGTGGCCTAAGTACTGGCCTAAACTTTGGGCAACCCACAACGAATCCAGAATTCAGACTTTGACAGAATCTGGCACCGATCTCTTCTCGCCAAATTAATATTTTATGGTCTTCCTCCTGGACTCTGTCATTTGATGTAGACATTTGTGATTAATGCAGGGGTACCTTTTCGTACATTTTCGATTAATGGTACCTCAGGGGTCTGTCCTGTCTCCTACTCTGTTTCGGTTACATATAATCGATCTCTTAGCTTTAACTTCCAATATTCCCAATCCTATATACAGCTACGCAGATGATAGCCTGGTGTCATCTTTCTTTTTTCTGACAAACCATTATCCGTCGCTGCTTCAGATCGACTAAGGGAGCAGCAGATACAAATGATTAATCGGGATCTCAAAACCATTCTGGAATGGAGTAAGAACAATCTGGGCGACTGAAACGCTTCAATTCCTCAGGCTGCGGTTTTCTCTAAGAAAACATTTAGGGATAATGCAAGAAACATACTCATGGATGGTCAAATTCTCTTGATGGAATCTAATCTGTCTATCCTAGGAGTGAATGCCAGCACTAACTTCTCATGGGACGATGATGTGCGCGCCATTGCCAAGTCCGCCTCTCAGAAGCAAGGCTTTTGTTTTAGAGCTAAAAAGTACTTGACATCTTATCAGTTGCTCACTCTATACCAAGCTCAAGATTAACACTAGAATACGGTTCTCATGATTAGAGTTCAAGCACACTTTGGGTCTTTTAAACTTAATTCAAAGAAGAGCGACTTACCTAATTAATGACCAGAGTTTGACCGATTCTCTCAAAATACTAGAGCACGGGCGGATGGTTGATAACTTATCGCTTTTCAATAAATACTTTTATGGAGGGTGCTTCAAGAAACTAATAGGATTGATTCTTCCAGCGGTTAGATTTTTAAAGCGTACAAGACAGTCGGAGACAGCAAATTCCTGTGCGGTCCAGGTTGACACAGTAAGAACTTCTGTCTACGGAGACTCTCTTTTCTATAGAACTTCCAAACTATGGAAGTCGTTATCGAAAGGAATTTTTTCCCAAATTTACAACCTATCCTTGTTAAGAAAGGCAGTTCATCGTCATCTATCCTTGTTTCCGCATCCTACCCGCAATGCTTTCAAGGCATAATGTGGTTGCCCTTTGCGAGTAGATTAAACTTTTAAAAAAATAAAAAATAAATCAACGTTACCAATTAAGCAATCAGCTAAACTCTTTTTATGTATATGATAAGAGGATTTTTAGTTCAGCCAATAGATATAATTTATTCAAATATCCCGCTTTGTTTAAGGGAGTGGCCTAAATATATATCTTGGGTAAACAGAGTATAGTAATCTAGTCAAGCAATTGTGCTCTTTTGCGTCATCTGTGGTTATATTAGTTTATTGGTTTATGCAAAAAGACCCCAAATTATGAACTTTGGGCAAATTTGTAATGTTTGGCTTAGCCTGATGTCGGGAAGGCATTAGGCGAGAATTGATGGCCTCCTTGTAGATAATGACCGCTCTATTGTTTTCGGCCTTCTGGAAATATTAAGCTTTAAAGTCATAAATTCCAGTAAACGTCATAAACAAACCAAAGTTTTCCTCCGAACTTTATCATAATTTCTTATTTTAATAGTCAAACACTTGGGCAAATCCCGGCAAGAAAGTAAACTTTTCATTTGAGCCGAAGCGAGAATATTCAAATATTATGGCCTGCTTTAAAATTTAAATTAATTGGTCTATAATTCCTCATTTATTTTCAGGAAGAAACGCGCGAAAACGTAACAATAAGTGAGTTAAGCTTCGTGCCGACTACGGAAGATGATGGAAAATCTATAACATGTAGAGCTGAAAATCCCAACGTTACCGGACTTTTCCTGGAGACATCGTGGAAAATCGACGTTGTATGTAAGTACACTTAGCGGTAGAATTAGCCTGTGATATACCAAACTGAAAAAGTATTATTCAATCCAATGACGGCTCTAACTTTTTAGGATGCAATACCACCGAAGCGTCTGCCGAATTTTTTTAATAAAATATACTTCCAAATGTTATCGACAATTAATTAGAAATTATTTAATCTACTTGGGGATTCAGCTGACACATTACATTCACCCTACCTAAAACTGAATAAATAATCTATAAAGTTAATTAGTTTTTTACTTTTTTGCCGAGGTGTTTTAAATCATTAATATCTTTAAGAAGGCAAGTAGGGTCACTTTGTGGAGAATTCCTAATTAAGCACACAAAACAGAAAAAAGCTTTTTGTAAATTACACGCCCCAAACTGATTTCTAACTGTAAGAGCTTCTGTGGAACTTTTTTGATATGATTTTATTAGTTTTAGAATTTACAGCTATTAAACTTAATGAACGATTAAAAAGCAACAGATATTAAAAATTTTACAATGTTTCGATAAATATTTGCCAACACCGCACCAGGTTTCGCATTACTGCATCATTGGCGATTATACCAGCCATTTGTGTAGCCGTTGTTATTAGTGTTGGGCTATTCGAATACAAGTTGTGAGATGTATTCGATTCTACCAAGATCTCGAATACATCCGATTCTCATCCGAAGTATTCGAATACTCCCAGACTCCGTGAGTTGAAGTGAGAATATGAATAGAATCGGTTCGCGCCTCGCGCAAGCAACATCTCATCATCGCATGATTCATAAGTTCTCGGGTACTTGCTTGCATTCGAATACAAAATATGTATTCGAATACAAAATATGTATTCGAGATTGTGGTAGACCGATTCAACAAAACATTGGAATGCTGAGTAGGGAATAGAATCGGTCTCCTAAATACGCTACATCCCCGATTCTTAACACTTCTCCGATGTTGAATACTGTACCCGATTCTTGTATTCGAGATCTTAGACATGCATTATTGAATGTGCAATGTATTCGAGATCATTTTTATTCGGGATGGTTGGCTAAGCATTATGCTCGCACTCTCCTGCATTCGAATATGTATCTAATTTTTAATTTATTACTTTATTCTTCTCATAAAATTATTAAATAACGAAATGCTTAAGTACTTTTTAAAATCTGGCTCTCAGTTTTAATAATGAAATTTAACAATATCAGGAAATACAGTGCCAATATGCGAATCCAATCATTGTGAATTCTAAAACTTCAAGATTTATTTATATTAAGAAATTTATATATATTCAAGTAAGGAATTACCCATTACGGGCATAGGTACGGAAGAACTGAAGTCGAAAGTCATATCTCGCCACCACATACCTCGAATATGCCGCCGAGACCATTTTTCTAGTAGGTATTTTATTATCCCATAATTCAATTCTTTGCATTTGAATACTTATTCTATTCTCAAAAGTATTCGAATTCAATGTATTCGATTCTGAAAATCGTTCGATTATTCCAACACTAGTTGTTATGCTAACAAGCTCTATGGATCACAGACTCCTACGGATATTCCATCTAATCCAAATTCTCGTTCAAAGCTTCAATTAGAGGTGTTCAGAAGATCAAACTGTCCGTTCATAAGTGTAAATTGACTAGATTGTAAATATTTCTGAATTTCTATGGCTTCCAAGAAATTAAGTTTTTAGAGTTATTACAAATATGTAATACTTCTACTGTGTTCGCGCAGGTAAGTTTATGTTGTGTTTCTAATAGATGCTTTGCAAAATTTGATCTTTCTGGATATTTATTTATAAAGGCAGCAAGATGTTCGCTGTACCTAATGTGAAAAGTACGTGATGTTTGACATATGTAGACAGCATTACGCCCAGAGCAATTCAATTTATAAATACCAGATCTACCAAGTCGTGGAGTTTTTTCTTTTGCCCTAAATATCATATTACTTAACGAATTATAAGATTTAAAGCTAGGAGTTGCTTGGGATGTATGAGAAATTATATAATTATCTTTTTCGAGATGTTCCCAAATATGTAATATTAAGGAATTCCATAATATAAGGGTCGGAAATGTCAGTTTTAGAATTGTTTTCTACTCATTTAATAGAAGGACCTAGGTATTTTAAATCTATCCTAATATCACGAGTCGCTGTCTTATTTTCTTTGTTATCTTTCTTATGTTACTAACGGACAACGTTGCAACGTTTATGTTGCAATATCACTAAAACCGCATAAAATATGATAATAGTGTTTCGAGCACATGAAGCCTGTCGTTATACTCTTACGACTGTCGAGAATCAAGAAATACATGGCATTCGGCGAAGTATCCCAATGGTTTGGATTTCACACTAATATTTTAAATTATTTTTTTCAATTCTACGCTTTTGTCAAGGACAGTTATTTGTCAATATTTCAAAAAGGATCTTTTTTTGTCAAAAATGTTGACTTTGTTGAACTCAAGGTTTCTAGTGGTTTTCCTCTATTTCTAAGTTATTACTTTAAAATCGTGTTTAAGACATTCTGGTTCCAATTCTTAATTTTTGACACCTTCTTTTTACAATATCGACTTTTTTGTAAAATTGTACATATTTTCAGAACTTTTGATGTTTTATTGACTCTGTAATCATAAATTTATTTCTAGGAATAATTTTTCTCCAGAATTACGATTTAAATGTCGATATTACAAAACTTAAAAATATACAATATTCTTTAACTAATGCTGGCTGTAATTAACAAAATGAACAATCAGTCGAACTTTTTTCACAACATTCCATGTTTGAATTGACTTTTACCAGAAGGTTTTGGTTTTAAACTCCATGTTTCCACTTTTTTTTAAACTCCAAATGTACATTTTTTACTATTTTACTTTTTAACTTTTGACTTGAAGATTTAAAATAGGACTTTTTATGAATTTTAATGTACTTTTGGAATTCAGTTTTTTTTTTAATGTTGTGTCAATTCCAAAATTTTTTACACAATCCGATTTTTTTCCAAATTTTGACTTTTTAGGTCATGTTACGTATTTTTCAAAATATAAACCATTTCTTGGAATTTCACTTTTTAATTTTTGCCTTAAGCTTAAAATTTTTATTTGTCCAGAAATTGTAATTTTTTCAACATTTCTTCTTTTGTTTTCGAAGTTTTTTAGCTTTAACAAATTTTCTAAAATTGCCGAAATCCGGATTATTTCGACTTTTCAGACAAAATTAATTTTTTCCAGATTCTTTTTACCTTATTTTCTTAATATTTATTTTCATTTTAAAATTCCTCTATTTAAAACTTTCAAGTTTGCACTAGTTTTTCTTTTTTAAACATCTTCAACCAGATCTCATAATTTCCAAACTATATTTTTTAGAAATTTTCAAGTTCTTCTATGATTTTCATTTTTTTAATTTTGAATTTTTTAAAAATCCAATTTTTTTTCCATTTGTTCGACTTTAAATTCCGACTTACAAGAAAATATTTTCTTAAATTCGAAATTTCGACTTTTTCCGGAAATTTTACATTTAGCTGAAAATATTTTTAAAATCTCTACTTTTTCTGCTCTTTATTCTTTTTCTTTTATTTATTTTTTTTCTGATTTGGAGTTCATTCTGAAAATTTTCAGATTAAACTTTTTCTTTCTAAAATTTTAATTGAAAGAATTAAAAATTCAAATAAAATTGTTGAAATTAAAAATTTAAAATGAAAACTTCTATTTAAATTTCCTATTTTCACCTTTATTATCGTAATTTTATCTTTAACTTTGATATGATGATATTAAAATTCTTGTAGTTTCAATCCAGAACGACAAGTATTTTTGGGTTTTAGGTTAATTTTCTAATGTGTCGCCATTAACTGCTGAGGGCACCTTCCTAACGGACACTTGACATTAAGGAAATCTTTAAATCTAACTAAAATTACGGTGTAAGCCCTGAAGATATCTTCAGCGTTAAGAAACATGAATAAACCAGTCTAACTTGAGGAAGGTTCAATCCAGAAAACAGGAAAATTATGTATATGATAGAAAAGTGAAATTAGAGTAGAAATGTCAACAAACTCGCCGAGAGCAGGGCAAAAGAGTGGAAAACCCTAGGCCGGTGCTTCATAGAAGCCGGTAAGCTGCCATGTTAGCAGTTCGTTAGTTACAAAAACGTTGATAGATTCTTTTTCTTAAAATTTAGTGTTAAAAATCAGTGTTTTATGTTAGTTTAAATTTTCACTCAAAATATGTGCTTTTTCTGAAAATTTCATGTTTAAATTTTAAACTCGAAAATTATTCTAAATTTCGACTTTTTATAAACTTTTCAGCTTAAACTTGAAAAATACTTTATTTAAAAGTGTTAGTTATCTTTAAATTAACAACTGAAAATGTCGATTCGACAACAAGATTCGAAATTTTCACGGGAAGGCAAATTTCTCAAAAATTCTAATTTACAAACATTCTAAGTCGCAAAAAAGTCAACGTTTTGAAAAAAGGGTGAAAAATTTTCAAAAAAAAGTTACAAGAAAAAAAACGTCGAAATTTTGAAAACAGTCGACATTTTGAAAACAAATTAGATCTTTTTAAAAAAGTGATAATTTAAATAAAATGTTATCAAAGTTTTTGAAGAAACATTAAATTTTTGACAAAGTCAAAACTTTTGAAAAATAGTTAAAATTTTAAACAAAGATCAAAATTTTCAAGAAAAAAGGTGGAAATTTTACCAAAAGGTCGAACATTGCAAAAAATAAGGACTTTAAAATAATCAAATTTACAAGAAAAAAAGAAAATTATAAAGAATCGTAATTTTAGGAGTCGGTCGGTGTGTCAAAATTTTCGAAAAATTTAAAATTTTTAGAAAAAGTTTAAATTAGCACACAAGTCAAAATTTACAGAAAATGTGAAATTGGAAAAACAACAAAATTGCAAAATAAAGCGTAATATTAAAAAAAAACTCGAAATATCAATATAAATCATAAAGTCAAATTTTTTCACATATCAAGATTTTCGAAACAGTCAAATTTATTACAAAAAAGTCAAACGTTCTAGTTGATATTCTAAAAAAGGGATACATTTTCAATAAGAAGACGAATTAAAAAGATATATCAACATTTTGAAAAAAAATTAAAAATCTAAAACATTCTTAATTAAAATTGAGTTGTTTTGAGAAATTTTGGCAATCACACAAGTAAAAATTTTAAGAAAGGATCCAAATTTCGTAAAACAAAGAATATTATCAAAATTTTCAAAAAAAAAATCAAAATTCTAAAATAAGTTGTAATATTTTAAAAGCTCGTAATTTATCAACTAAAATCGCATTCTTCAAAAAAAAACAGCCAGAATTTCTCAAAAGTCAATATTTTGAAATAAGTAGAAGTTTTCCAATAAATTTTGAATGAAGATAAAATTTTAAAAAGTTAAAAGTTCTCAAAAATATTAAAATTTTGAAGTCAGAATTTTCAAAAAAGTGGAAATTAATCAAAAAAGTTGAAATTTTTAAAATAAATCGTAATGTTTTTTCATCAAAATAAAAATTATTAAATATAATGTAAGTAATTATTAGAAAAACCGTGAATTGGGCATTGTAGTGATTTGAGCCTAATACACAGAACAGGAACCGGAAATTCTCTTGGTGGGGCGTGAATTTTAAATAAATTACAAATTCAAATTTACCAAAAAATTGAAAAAAAAAGGGCTTAAACTGCAAATTGTGAATCAAAACTTTGAAAAAATTTAAAAGGTTTAAATTCATAATTTTGAAAAGGAAAGCAATATAAAATGTAGGTATATATGTTAAGCGGTATCCTCTAAGACTCCCGTGTATAATCGTTACGTGGTGGAAACTTAGCTATGTCAGAAGGATGAACCGAAAAACGGAAGGTAAAATGCAACATACAAGCAGTCTTAAAGAGAAATACCATGAATGAGCCCCGAATCGGCAAGCCTCAGTCACAAAATATTTTTTTAAATTTCGAGTTTTTGGCCAAATCTTCATTTTTAATTTCGAAATTTAAGGTTTCATTTAGGTTGGGTTTCTAAATGCGAAATTTGTTTTAAAGCTAAACATTTATAAATTGGGAGTAAAATTGGAAAATTCGAGCAAACAGCCAACCTTTCGATAAAAGACATTTTAAGCTTCTATGGTATAAGTTTAAAACTTTAAGCGAAAACACCGAATCATAGGGTAATTAAAAAAAGACTTGGGACACTTAACACAAAAAACCGAATTATTCTCCCAAAAACAAACAACAAAAAACATAGGCAAGTAGAATACAATCTAAACTGCAAATTCATGCAGCCCTCTTAGGCGTGTATAGTAAATCATAGGTAGCTGAGCTACCAACAGTAGAAGCACTGCCACCTAGCAAAGCGGTTGCTTTCTAGGAAAGTCCCCAGAAGACAAGGATTTAAAAAAAATGCTTCTGGGGACTTTCCTAGAGAGCAACCGCTTCGCTAGGTGGCAGTGTTTTCAATTATTGGTAGGTTCAGCTACCTATGATCACTATACACGCCTAAGAGGGCTGCATAAAGTTGCAGTCTAGGTTGTGGACTTATTTCTTATATGGCATTTTGCTATACCAAAGTAAGGTTCGGGTTTAAGAAATGGGGATGCTGCACGTTCTCTGGCTAGGCGGTCGACAATCTTATTTCCTTCAATACCTATGAGTGCTAACACCCTCATCAAAGTTGTGGGCAGCCAACTGTTTTAGTAGTTGCAGACAATCCCCGTATGGATTTGACAGTAAAGCTACTCGGAAGCTTTAAGCGCCGCTTGAACTGTCTAAACAGATATAGATCCTTGCTTCTCGTAAGTCCTTTGATAGACATTTCCGAGTGCATAGTTCTATAGCATATACTTCTACCTGGAAGATTGTGGGAGTTTGACCTAAGGCTTTTGTTAGCCTATATCTCAAGCCATATACGCCGACCCCAACTCCTTCTGCTGTTTCCGACCCATTCGTGTACCAGATAAGTGATTCTTGTGGTAGTTTAGGTTTTTGGTCCATCGCACTCATATGGCGATTACTTATGACCACTTCAAATGAGTGTTCGAACTCCAACCTGGTTTGTATTGTATCAACTGGTTTTATCGTTGCCGACAAATTCTTTGAGAATACTCATGTGTCCAATAAAGTCTCCTTGCTTTAGATCTACTACCTAAATTAGTCTTAAAGCCCCAGAATTGCCTCCTTTGCCTGTAGATGTCAAGGGGTGGAATTCAGCATGACTTCCAGAGCTGCAGTTGGATAAGTTTTCATTGCTCCTGTGATTCCAAGATATGCTAAAAGTTGCACTTTTGTAACTTCACCTTGTTCTGTTCTGTCTTTTCTTTTGCTTTTGACCAACATACTAACGAGGCGTACGTAACCATTGATCTGATAACCATCAGGTAAGACCAGTAGATCATTTTGGAATTCAATCCACACGTTTTTCCAAAGAGTCTACGGCAGTTTACTACTGTTGCAGTTCGACTACCTTTGTCAGGTGTGTGTTCCAAGTAAGTTTCTGGTCTAGCATTAAACCTAGGTATTTTGTCTCACTTGAAAGGTCAATTTGTACTCCTTTCATGATGAGAGCTATTAATGAGAACTTCCTTCTTTTGGTAAATGGAATAATAACTGTTTTGCTTGGGTTGTCTCTTAGGCCTATTGTTGACGATATTTAGGGCGGTTTGCGTCAGGTTTGATATAACTCTGTCATGATTTACCCTTACAGTGACGGCAAGGTCACCTGCATATCCCTGCGTTTCAAAGCCTGAGTTGTGTAACTTTAGAAGGAGATCGCCCGCAACAATAGACCATAGTAGGGGCGATAATACTCCTCCTTGAGGACAGACCTTTACTGCAGTCGCCGTTGCTAAGCCTCCTCCCAAGTTTGCTTTGATACTTCTTCCTCTATGCATGAATTGTATCCACTCAGTTATTGTTGTTTCAAAGCCCTTGTTTTGTGCAGCTGTTTTTATGGATTCGTATGAGGTGTTGTCAAAGGCACCCTCTATATCGATGAATGCACAAAGAGCAATTTTTTTGCTCTGAGTGCCTTTTTGATCCTCTTTATGAGGTTATGTACGGCCGTCTCGGTAGATATGCCTGATTAATAAGCAAATTGGTTCTTGTGAATTGGTGCCTGTATTAGAATTTTGCTTTTAATGTGAAGATCTATGATTTTCTCCATTCTTTTGAGGATAAAAGAGGTTAGGCTAAAAGATATATAAGGTTTAGGATGGACGTTTGATCGCTTTCCAGCCTTTGGGATAAAAACCACATTAACTTCTCTCCAAGTTTGAGGAATATATATATTGAGGCAATAACTAGCTCTAATTAGTTGAGTTAGTGAAGTCATAAGCTTCGTTAAGCCGTCTTGCAGCAGGGCTGGGAAGATTCCGTCCGACTGGTGATTTATAGGGCTCAAAAGAGTTTACCGCAAAAGAGTTTACCGCACATTGTAATTTCTCAGCATATTAACCCTTTAACTGCGTCTGCCGTTAATAGACGACGCAGCGTAACAACTTTTTCGTGAGGTACGATTGTCGTCAATAAGCAATTTAACAAATTAAGACTGGATCGGATGTCACTTATTGACGATTTTGTCATAAAATTATGTCACACTTAGATCGTATTAAAAATACGTTTACAGTTACTTTTTGAGCAATCATTTTTGCGTTTCTATTAACGGTTTTGCGGAAATATTTCCGTAGTTATGGGATAAACAAAATTTCTAAAATTACTTTTTTGAATGATTCGTGTTCTTGCAAATTTCGTCTATTTTTTAAATTTTCGATTTTTTTAGAAATTTCAGCATTTTCAAAAATCTCGACTTTCAGTTTTTTTTTTAAATTAATAACTGAGACTATAGAAATTTCGACTTTTTTAAAAATTTTGAATTTTTGCAAAATCATAAATAATAAATATTGAACCTAGAAAATCAAGCCAAGATTTTTGGAAAAAATTGAAATTATGAATTTATAATCGAACATTTAGGAACAGAGTAAAATTTGAAATCGATCTTTTGAGAGTAAAAGTAGAAGTTTAGAAAAAAACATAATTTATACATAATATGTATAATTAGATTAATGTTTATTTATTTTCATGAACTGCAGTGGCGGCTGGTAACTTTTTGATAGGGGGTGCGCAGATGCAAAAATATTAGTAGTCAAGAGTTTAGGTGACTCCAGTGCCTTAGCAAAGTATTAAATTTAAGAGAAACTAAAGTGATACAAAGGGTGTGATATTTAATAGTATTTTTACAAATTAAATTTAATTAACATCTTATAACCTCCAAAATATTTTTGGGTTATATTCTCTAAATTATTTTTATCGAGTACAAAAAAAAAAATTATCAACATTTCTGAGCCTCTTTAAAGTACTCTGCACGTCGTTAGGGTTCTGGGTTACTTAATTAAAATTGTTTGCTTTTATAGGAATAAAATTATATCACTTTTTCATGAAAACTGCATTTGAAAATAAAATATATTTTATAACAAAGTTCTAATTAAACTCTACAAAAACACAAAAAAAAATTTTTTTTAACAAAATTCGCTCTACGATCTTTTAAAGAAATAAAGTGTTCATTACTTTCTAATCAAAATTGTTTAAATCCAAATTTACAAATTAATAATTAGACCCTAGAATGGATACTGCTATCTCTTTGTGAATAGCGGTACTATCGGCACTTAGACCTGTAAGCGGCACAATTAGCAATCGCAATTAGATCAGCCGGCACCTACGCATTTAGCATCATAAACCGCAAATACACACTCCAAACTCTTACTCATACTCACCATTTGGCAATATCGCATAAGCGCGGAGCGACGTACCCCAGGCTAGCTTTAACGTGGTGTTCTGTAGTTTATTTCTCCGTATCTCGTGGAGGCCGTTGATAGGTATCGCACGGCAGCCACGCTAGGTGCATAATTCTGCGCGCACCAATTTATTTAAATTTCCTTATAATAGTTAATATAATGGAATCAAACGTTTACGTACTTTATTCTAAGTCACTCACAAGTATTATTAGTTAATTAGTATATCATTATTTTGTGTTTTAAAATGTGATAAATCCAAGTCTTTTACATTAAACAGAAAATAATAGATCGCTCATTTCACGCGCAGCGCGCGCTCTTGCGCTCCTTAAGACCAGTCGCCACTGATGAACTGTCAAGTTTGCAATGGAAATCTAAGAGAGAAGAAAAAGTCAAAATTTAAAAAGTCCGCTTGACAGTTGTGAAAATGCAATTAAACATTTCGATATGAAAGTATTAAAAGTTTGGGATTAAATTTGAAGATCACATCAAAATTTCGAATTTAATTGGTCATTATTTTGGAAAAAAAGATAAAGATTAAAATGAATTTTGATATAAAAAGAAGTATCGAAAAAAGCATTAATAACAATGCTCTCGCAATGTTGAAAAAGTCAATGTTTCGGGTCAAAATTATAAAAGAATATTTCTAGAAAAAACAGAAATTTAAAGTCATAAATTTTAAGGAAAAGAAGTTTCGAGATTTTTATAAAAAAGTGTTGTCGTATACCTTCAGGCAAAAGTAGGCAGTTGAGGATTAAAGCTGTTTAAAAAAAATCAATGTGGGAAAATCCAAAGTTAAAATTAAACTGTAAAAACAAACCTAAACGTAGCCATTTGACACTTTAAACTGCTAAGTTGTACTGGGGGATCAAACCAAGTGGTAAACATTTTGGAAATTAAAACATGTCTTAGGTTCAAAATTTTGACTTTTTTCTTAAGTTAATATCTAAAGCTGAAAACTCGAGTTTTTGTTTTTTAAAAGTACTACCTTTATGCTGAAATTCAAATTTTTCGTAATAATTGATTCTGTCGAAATTTGAATTTTTTAAAAATAAATGCGCTTCTTAAAAATTATTCTTTTTCTTTCTTAAAATTTGGGACCTGCACTTTAAGTTTTGGCTATTTTTGACAGAATTATTGATTCTGAAGTTCGATATTTTTCTAAGCATTTCAACTCTACTTCGAGATACATAATTGAGAGCTTATTTTCAACTTTTACTTTTACCTAAAATTTAGATGCCGGACTCAAAAAATTAAGAATTTATTTTATATAATTCTAATTCTTTTTTTTTGACAGTGCGACATTAATACCAAACATTTACTTTTTTTCCAAATTTAGTAACAAATTCTGACATTTAAAATTTGAATTTGAAATTTAAACTTGATTTTTTTATAAATTCGTTGTTGCGAAGTAAATCCGTTGTGCCCTGCATACTACTGCTTCCCGATAACTACGCCGCTGATTACCCTCGTATGTTGTTATAGAAATTCAGTGGTATAAATAAAATCTAATTATGCGCAATTACCTCGCTCCTGCAGGTTTAATAAAGGAGCGAGTCCAAGCAGTCAGTAACAGAATTTTAATGCTTCTATTGGGGTGCATTTTCAACATAGGTAATTTTGTTATTTTCTATCGTAGCATATTATTTTGTGAAATAAAACAGCGTTAAATATTAAAGCAGTTTTCTTTTTATTTCACTCTTGCAGCGGGCGAGTTTTGTTTGAATACTTTTTCAGCGTTTCCGTAAAAGTTTTAAAAGGTCGATGGCAATTTTTCATTCAACTCGGTGCGATATTAAACTTTCATTAGTACACTTGCAAGAAAGTCTTTTTAATTAGTTAAAATGAATTGTGAAGTAGAAGTACTTTTTTAATTATCTGCACACTGCCCTCGTAATTGCTTCGTACTCTAATGAAACATGTTTTTTGCCAACACATCGTAATTTATAGAAAGAATGTTAGTAATTTGTTATAAGGCGCAAAGTTTTTAATTAATGTAAAAGGCCATGTTATGGCCGCTCTTCGTTGTGACTTTTGTAAAGTTACTTTAAAAAGAATTTTATTAAGAAAGAAATGTTCAACTTGCTGAGGATCGTCAACGGCGAGTACGTTCGAAAGCTAAAAGATAAACGTATTTAAATGTGCTTGAAATTTCATGGTTTACACAATGTCTAAGATATATTTTACGCTTTCTCGTTTTGTATTTAACAAAGCACCTTTATTAAGCTGGATACAAATAAAAAGTTTATTATGACTTTTTTATGAAAGTTAGAGGAGACAAGCGACATATAAACTTTTCTGCTTGAAAATGGGGAACTTTGATAATTAAAGTTATTAAAAACGATATTACCAAAGTTCTACACATGAATGCTAAAGTAGTTTTTGAGTACATTTTTCTGCTCCCTCGAGCTCGAAGTTTGGTCAAAGCAGCATAAAAAAAATAAAGCATTCTGTGAACACTACAACTACATATTTTCAACACCGACGTTCTAAATAAATTGGAGTATTGTTTTAAACATAAGGGAAAAAATTTATAAACATTAAATAAGCAGCTGGTGGAAAAACATCAGAGCGCTGCTAATCAGGCATTCACTAAGTTGAGAGTTTACATACATTCAAATTATTCACTCATTCCCCAAAGTCAAATGTCTGGTTTTTAATTCATTTCGAGTTAAAATTTGTCAGACATGAAAAAATAGAAGCAAAATACAAAAGTTCACATACATTTGTAAATCTATTGTGTTGTAACATACTGTGGTTATAAAATTTGTATTAGTAATCGTGTAGTGTAAGGAACTCTCTAGAAACATTTGATAATAGGAAGCGGCCGCCATACGGCAGATAAGCGCTCTAGACGTTTCCGTGGGCGATAATCTAATCTGTTCGGAGATCCGTTCTAGAAACCGGAACAGTATAAATACGCGATCGTCTTTCCCTCAGTTAGTCGGATAGTCAGGTAGTTAGTGAGATAGTCAAGTGAATCATAATTATAGTGCTCCAAAATAAGTTTGAAATAAAGTGTTTACAATTCACGTCGTTTTAATTTTCAAACGGATAACATGCAGCATTATTTAATGTCGAATATATTGTGTCATCTTCTGCTTGGAAGTAATGCGTTCGTTATTATTGACATACCACAGATTCATGGACGAAATTAGGTCATCCGGCCTGGGGGTAACTAAAGTCACCCTTCTGATCTACGACCATTATTTTTCAGTTTAGTAACTGTTTTTTCTAATTCAGAATCATTTACCGTTAATTCACTTTGTTCTTCTATTTTTTTGCCTATAACCTCTTTATCCAAAAATTTCAGGCTTTCTCCAAGAGATTTTTATATTTTTTTTCGAAATAACTACTTTAAATTAGAAATTTAAAAGCCTTTGTCTAAAAATTTCTGATCTCTAAAATTTCTTTTTTTTTTGAAATTTTGATTTTGTTTTCAGTTATTCCCATCTTTCAACTTTTTTGAAAATCTTGGATTTTTTTTAAATTAATGTTGGACTTTTTTGACAATTTTCACCCTATTTCAACATTTTAAGATCATTTATTTTGCAACTTAGTTCGACTTCTCGAAATGTTTTGCCTTTTTTATTCAAAATTTCAACTCCTTTTGAACCCTTTTTTGAATTTATTCTTGAAATATCTGATTTTTTTAAATAAGTAGGAATCTCAACTTTTTTGGAGAATTTCTACTTCTTTTAAATTCAAGTTTTATTGAAAATGTCTTCGTCAAAACTACGACTTCTACTACAAATTCCAACTTTTTTTACTTCGATTTTTTTTTAAATTCATGGTTATTCAAAATTTTCACATTTCAACCTTCGAAATCTTCGAAATTTCGAGTTTTTGAAAATGGTATTTGGTTGAAAATTATGATTTTTTAAATGATGTTTGTTGTTTTTCAAGGTGTCAAGCAGTTTTTAATATTTCAATTTTATTTTGAAATTTTCGACTATTTTGAAAATAATATACAACCTTTTTTAAAATTTGGATATGTATGTGTTTTCACCTTTTCTAAAGTTTTCATTATCCATTTTTCTAATCCTTCTTTGTTTGAAAATCTCAAATATCTCATTTTTTTTATTTCAACACTATATTTTTTTTTAAGAAAACATCGACTTTTTTATTTTAAGCTATAATAAAAACGTAGAATTCTCTAAATTTGCTATTATTGGTAGTAGTAGCAGATACGTCGATTTTTGGGCTTAAAGTAATTTTACCTCTAAGGATAAAAAAAATAAATTTTAAATGTAACAAAAATTTGAAACTTTCGATTCACGAAAAATCAACGCTTTGTCGTAGAAATCTCTAAACTTGCTATTATTAGTAGTAGTAATAGAAACATCGATTTTTAGTGTTTAATCAATTTTAGCTCTACGGATGAAAAAGATGAATTTTAAATGTAACAAATATTTGGAACAATCGATTCCCGAAAAACCAACGCTTTGCCGTAGAATTCTCTAAATTTGCCATTAATGAGAGTAGTGGCAGATACGTCGATTTTTAAGCTTAAAGTAATATTACCTCTAAGGATAAAAAAAATTATAAATATAACAAAAATTTGAAACTTTCGATTCACGAAAAATCAACGCTTTGTCGTAGAAATCTCTAAACTTGCTATTATTAGTAGTATTAATAGAAACGTCGATTTTCACATCTTCGAATTTTTTAAATTTTGACTTTTCGAAGATGTTGGATTTTGTTGAAAATAATTTTTAAATTTCGAATTTTTTGAAAATTTTGACCTGTTTCAACATTTCAACCCGCTTAAATAATTTTTCTTGAAAACTTCGACTCTCAAAATTTCAGTAGTTTTAAATTTTCACTTTATTTTTTCATTTTACTTTTTTGAAAAATTTCAACCCTTTCTCGATCTTTTGTAAATTGTGACCCTGTCTTAAAATTGTATCTTTCTTCAAACTTTGAATTATTTTTATTTGTAGTTTTTTGAAATTTTTATTGAATGTTTTTAATTTAAAAATGTTGATGCGTCTTAACTATTTAGACCTTTTAAAATACTTAAAATTAAAATATTTAACATTTTCATAAAACCACTTTCTTTTAAAATTTTACCATATCACTATATTCATAAAGGTCAAAATTTTTTAAAATAGACCAAATTTCGAGAAAAAGTTAAAAATATGAGTTTTGGTTACTTATTTTAAATTTGCCACCTTTTCTTAAAATGTTACCATTTTGGAAATTTCAGGTTTTCTTAAAAATTGTAGTTTTTTATATTCTCTCATTTTAGAAAATTAAACTTTTTTTTAATTTCTAGTGTTTAAGTAATTAACATTTTTAACCCTTACTGTGTGAAACTTTCTAAAATTGGTTGTTAGCATAACGATGGCTAAACACATTACTGATATAACCGCTGACGTTGCTGAAAAGCGAAACCTGGTCCAGTTTTATCAAATTAATATTTGTCCAAATATCGTCAAATTTTTATATTTCTTGTTGTATTTATTGTTAATACGATTTATTAGTTATGAATTCATACTGTTCTGAAAATTAGCCCTATTTAAATTTCGACTTTTTTAAAAGATTTTTGTCATTTTCAAAAATTATATTTTTTTAATTTTTGACAAATGTGGTGTTTTAAAAACGTCGTCTCTCTATAAAAATTTCGATTATTTTAAAAATTACATGATTTCCGGATTCTGACTTTTTCTCAAAATTTTGACTACATTTGACAATTTTCATTTATTTTGTAAATTTCCACCATTATTCAAAAATTCGTTTGATTTGACTAAAGCATTTTTATAAATTTGATCTTTTTTGAAAATTTGTACTCAAAATTCGTATTATTTTCAAAAATTTATACTTTCTTCTTAAATCCCTACTATTTTCTCAAAAACTTTTTTTCCAATGTCGACATTATTAAAAATGTAAACTTTTTTGAAAATTCTGGCTTTCTGGAAATTTTGTTCCTTTTTCAAAATTTAAACCTAAAAAAATGATAAAACTGGAAATGTTGAGAACATACGCCAAATTTCAAAAACATTGGACTTTTTCACAAAATTTAAGTTTTCAAAAATTCTAATTTTTTCGAATTTTCGAGTTTGTTCTCAACATTCCCAATTTTATCATTCTAATAATTTCAAACTCGAAATTCGCCATTTCCCTTAATCTTATAGAGATTAAGTTCGAAATCTTTTTTTTAATAATTTCGAGTTTTTCGATAATATTTTTGATTTTTTCCTTCCAATATTGTGAGTTACAGTTATTTACTTTTTTTTAAAAATGACTTTAAACTCAAAATTACGACTTTTGATGGAGATTGATTGGTTTTTCGAAATAGCAATTTAAAATCTAATTTTTTCCGATAAAGTGCTTTTGATATAAGATTTTTCCTCGAAATATTGAATTTCGATTTAAACTCGAAATGTTTATATATTTTCCTAAAATATTTACCTATAATTTTAAAACTTCTAATTTTCTTTATGATACTGTACCTTAAAGGGAAACAACAGAACTCTTGTAGCCTTACTCTCGTGTCCGTCCGTCCGTCCGTTCGTCTGTCACAAAGAAGTTTTCCTTAAAAACTATGTAACGTAGAAATTTGAAATTTTGAATAGCGTCAGTTCTCGATGACTCACGCAAATACCGCTAGCCAACGATTAGGAAAAGAAAATATTTGATGATAAAATGGGGGGTTAATTTGGTTACCGAAGAATCAAGTTTTAGTTAATATATCGTGTAACGTATCATTTGAAATCCTAAAATATCTTTTTTAATTTTCGGTTCAATCGTCTTAAAGATACAGCAACTCATAATGTGTAAGAAATTACCGTCCCCCTCCTGATCTCCTAAAGATCTTTCTAAAGATAAAATTTAGATTTTAATAGGGTTAGTAGATATTAGGCTATAGATTATCGGGAAACTGCAGTATTTTTCAATATCATAATGGCTGTTGAGAAAAAAAAAGACATTTTATGGAAAAATACGTGTTTGCATTCCAAGGCTTCTGACCCATTTATTAATAATTTTTTTCAGATAAAAAACCTAATTTAGCTGGAAGATAGAATACAGATCGAATTTGTCTATTACATTATTATATTTAGAAAAACATTTTCTGAGTTAGCACTAGTTTATTAAATTCCACGTAACGCAGTTATTGCAGTTGTAATCGGACATTTGAGCGCGATCCGAGGAGATCGTACACACTGTATTAGTTGGTCATCAATTTATTGTGAATTGCGAATGAAAGTTTTTTATCTGAGACATAAATATCAGTTTCATAAATATTTTAATTGAATGTAGAAACAAGGGTGTATATCACAAAATAAACATTTTTTGTTTGTTTTTAAATCATAACACACAAAAATTTGGATAAAATTTCAAATTTATACATAAGTGAAAAAGATTTAATTTGGTCTATTGACTGTTCACTGTAGTTATTGGTATGAAACATTAATTGTTCGAGCACGATTCGCCCTTGGCTGACTATTGTTTTCATAAATTGTCACTTTATTCTTTAAATTTTGACCCAGGCTTTATATTAAATTACTTTTTTTTTAATCCTGGCTTATAACTCAAAATTTTAAATTAAAGTTTAAAAAAAAAGTATGAATGAAATTACAAATTTAAAATCGAAGTTCTATCAAAATTTCGACATTGCACTCAAATTTTTATTAAAAGTTGAAAATTTGATTTTGAATTCGAAATACTTAATTTCTACTCAATCCGCGGTTAAATTGGGAGGAAAATACGCAATTTGTTAAAGAAATTGATATCTAAAGATCTATTACAAAATTGTAAGTGTGAACTTAATGCATATCAAACGGCGAGAATGATGTCCAACTTTTTAATAAGTCAAAATAATAGACATGGTAATTACTTTTTATTTTTTATAGTTAAAACCTTTCTAAATGTGTGAGAAAGTGTTTGAAAGGGGCATGAGGATAGATAGCTTGGATGGTTGAGGGTGGGCTTAGCCTCTCAACCCTCCTTTAATTGCGTCCAGACACAGATTCAGCGTTCAAAGATTTAGTCAGAAATATTTTCTTTTTTATAAATATATAGTTGTTGATTAGGTTTCACAGGTGACTACATACCCTTGGCAGTGCAAACTACGATAATGCATACAAATAGCACGAATAGCGCTTCCACGTTGTCAGTAGTAGCTCACTCAGTTATGCGTCAGTTGCAGCCATCGGGTTCTGGGTTCGATACCTATGTCCGGCTGGATAACGTGTTCGTTTGAAAATTAAAATTGATTACAACTTAGAGAAGCTTAGGTGAAATCATCAGAAAAATGACGAAAGCATGACAATATCATATTCAGCTACTTGGGTCATCTCTGTCCTCAGCTATTAACAATAATGAGATGATATCAAAAATATCCCGAAATTTGATGAGTCTGCAGTAAAGAAAAAGTTAGCTTCAAACTGATTTTCTTTCTCCCGTAGGCATATATGACTGGGGTTTTGGGTATGATCCTCAAAGCAAACAAAAAAAAGTTTAGCATTTTAACTTTAGGAATAAAAGAACTTTTGTGTTTATTTGTTTACGTTAGGCGTAGCATGCAAACCTTTAGTTATCCACCAAATAAATATGCCCCGTAGGTAAAGCTGCAGCTCTTTTTTTATTTTCTCTCTCATTAAATGAAATTTGATAGACACTGTCTTCATAAGCATTCCTTTGATCAAAGTGTGTAGCACGCTCATATCACAGTAATAATTTATAACATGATTGAGATCGCTGTTTCTGTTTGCTTATCCCTAAACACAAATTTAAACATAATACAACCCCTTAGCGCTTTAGATACCTAACTGTATTGTATTTATCTCAATTAATTCTGGTAGAATATTAACGTTTTAGAGAATCTAACACTCAATCAAATATTATTGCTCTTGAAAATCCCATTTACGTTAATAATCTAAATCCCTAGAAAAATAAAATGCGATAGGAAACTCATTCAAATATTTATTCATATTTTATATACTTCACAAAACTTTAAGCACTGACTGACAGACAACGGTGGGTCTAGAAGCATGAAATGTCACACATGTTCCATGCAATTCGTAGGTAAGCAGTAAGAGAGGATTTTTCAAAATGTAGCCTCCAAGGGGGTAAAAATGGGCATTAAAATTCACTTTAAATGAGGGCAATAAATAATATACGCGATTATTAGTTTCCCATAAATCTGTCGATCTATAAAATCCCAACAAATGTCACTAACCTATCAAAAAAATGTATTTTCGATTCAACAGAAATCTGAGGTTGATACAGTGCTACGCTCCCACAAATCAAACCCAAATCGAGGAAGAAGAAACCTTTTACGAACAACTTGAAGCGGCTCTAAGGATGGTTAAAGCGGCAGATAACAAAGTCATCTTAGGCGATTTTAACGCTAAAGTAGGTACAGATAACAACGACTACGAATATGTAATGGACAAAGAGGGCTTGGGATCTAAAAATGTAAATGGCGGGCTATTTAGAGATCTATGCTCCAATCATGAGCTGATAATAGGAAGTACACTGCTTAATCATACGCGAGTCCACAAAGCAACTTGGAAATCATCTGATGGTCACAGAACTAACCAAACAGACCACATAGCCATAAGCTCAAAATGGAAGAACTCTCTGCTAAACGTCAGCGCAAAACGAGGTGCGGACGGGGGCAAGCGACCACTATCTGGTAGTAGCGAAAATAAGGGTGAAGATTGCTATCCCTAACAAAGGCAGTAACACCCATCTGAGAGTAAAATATAATACAGAAGTACTTAAAAGCGAAACAACCCGTGAAATATTTGAAGAAAAACTCACAAGCAACACACAAGCAGAAGAGAATAATACCTTTTAACATTGGAAATGTTTATGTTGAGATATGGGGTGAAGTTTCGGGTTTTCGTTCAAGCTTGAAGAACAAGGTGTCGGTCGGTCGGACATACTCGGATCGCCAGTCGAGCGCTCTCGGCGTCGAGAGGCCGCATAAAAACTATGAGAGAATGTTAAGTTTACAGTTCACCGCAGTGCACCATATTCGTTTAATCCAGTGACGTTTCATTGGATAAGGCTATCAGCTATGGATATTAAGAGTATGAAAAATAGCGAAAAGTGTAAGACATATTGAGAGCGTAAAAAACGTTTACGAGAGATTGAAAATAGAGAATCTAGTGAGTTAAGTACGAAAACACCACTAACAAAAACTGAACACTGTAGGCGGTATTGTGAGCATGTAAAGATGCGCAAACTTAAAGGCCCTTTAGTGAGGGGTTATAATTCCATTATTATGCTGTAAACTCTTACCCTAAATCCAATTCACGTACTGTCTTGAAGTACTCAGTAAACGAATGTGGTAAAATATCTGCACTTATAATTTTTAGGGCTCAAATAAATGTAAATTACTTTTACAATAAAGTTGACAAATTTTTGCTTGTAGATTAAATATATTTTAATATTTCATTGTTTTCGCTTTGTATTAAAATATTTCTTTCAAGAGCCATGAGCATAGATGCCTTAATATTATTTTGATTTAAATTATTTCGTAGTCTATTTGGTTATACGAGTATATTTCAATTTAAAAAATAATCTTTCAGAAGAAACTTGGCTAATGGAAACTGTAAATTTAGAAAAGATAAACATTGCAGAAATAACCTTAAAAATAGAAAAAAGTCGAAAGAAAAATATTTGAATATTCAAGTTTTCACTGGAAATCTCAGGTCGAATACTAAGGTCGAAAATAAAAAAAAATAGTTAAATAAGGCCAAAATTTTGAATTCAGAAAAGTTGCGAGAAAAATAGTAAAAAAAATAGACAATTTTAGGAAAATATTCCAGGATTTCAAAAAATTCATAATGTTCTAAAATTTCAAAACATAGGTCAACATTTTGAGGTTAAAGATAAAACTTTGCAACTAAATCAAAATCATTTGAAAAAAATTAAAATATTTCATTCAAAGTCAAGATTTTAAATAAATGACTTGTGTTCTTAAAAAAAAGAGTCTTGATTAAATTTAAAACCTTAAAAATATAAAATTAAAGCTTTAACACTGGTTGAAACCTTTATTGTAAGAGTAGAAAGTAAAGTTTAAATTTTGGGATTTTAAAATTTGAGGCAACCCACCACTCATGATTTAATAAAAAAGGGGGTTTTAAATTTCGAAAAAAAAGTTGACGTTTCAAAATTTCTATAAAAAATCCTGAGTTTTCGATTTTATATATTTATAATTTAAAGAATTTTTTAGGCTGAGGTCAAAATTTCGAAAATAAGTCAAAATCTTTAGAAATATTTAGAATTTATTATTTAACATAAAAATTTTAAACAAAACATAAATATTTATTGACAGTTCAATTAAAATAAATGACATTTTGAAAGGTTGAGGAATTTTGTGAAAAAGTCATAATTTCAAGAAAATACGCTATATTTATTTTTTTAATGCAACAACTTGGGTTAGACTCGCAAGACTGATGTTCAAATTTTGAATTCGTTTGAAATCCGAAGTTTTAAGAAAAAACACAAAAATTGCAAGTTTGATGTAAAAATTTCAAAAAGTCGAAATTGTGGAAAAAATTTATTAAATTTCGGAAAAGTCCAAAATTTGTGTTTATAATTATTTTGAAAGCATAAACGCATAATTTTGTAAAGAAGAGTAAAAATTTGGAGAGAGTACTCCAAATCTATTTTTGACAAGTTTTCGACATTTTGAGTTTCGTTCAAATGAAAAAGTCAATAAGTTGACGATGAAAATTTTTTAGGAACGTAAATCCCAAAGAAATTATCAGTGATTGACAACTGCAAGGTTTTAATACATTTGAATTGCTATCATAACAAACCTTCTGATGGAAAATTCTCATTTTTTGGATGTAGAATGGAAATTGTTACTCCTCTAGACTGTTTTATAAATTTGTGTATCTTAGTAATTCAAATCATCGTAAAAACGTGAAAGAAAATAGATTTCTGGAGGATTTTCTTTAGATTAGAAAATCTTAACCTCGCTGGATAAATAAGACGTCAAAATTACCCTTGAGGGATCAACCAAAATAATCAATAAGTAATCGAGTGCCGGGTTCGCTACGTTCTCTTCTAAAAAAAAAGTAGAGCACACTTGATACATTTGAACATCCGATAAAACTGTAACTGACATAAATTGAAATGTATTATTATTAAACGGCGCGAGTATAATTAAATACCATATATGTTGCTAATTTAAAGCCGCTTCCCATTTTCGTTTTTAGATTCAAGTGTTCAGTTCATTACGACAAGCGTATTTTTGATATTAAGAAATTTCATTATCTTTGCGATTCTGTGGAGGGAGATTCAAGTGACGTTATTGAATCATTGTCAGTATCAGCTAATTATTATTATTAATTAATTATGCAAGATCGCTTTAAAATAAAAGAACAGGTCCAACTGTCCTAAACATTTTTTAATTCACAAAAACCACACAACCCGGTCTAAGACAACTAATTAACTGTATTAAAGGTTTTAGAGCTTTCGGCAAAAAAAGGGAAATAATTTTATTTATTCCCATAATAGCCGAAAAATTAAATGATCATGCAAAGCGAAAATGGCAATCAGTACAACCAGTACAGCTCTAGTTTTAATTAGAAATAGGTGCAGTAACTTTAAACAATGTCCAGCGTTGTTAAATCCAGGGTGTCGAGCAAACATCATTACTTCAGCATTAGTTAAAAAATTGTAATTTTCTTTAAAAGAGTTTGAAGTAATGTACCATATGGATCAAATCACATCTAAACGAATTCACGTATGATCTGGAATAAGATAAACAAAATCACAGAACCAACCTCAATTTTTAAGATTGATAAATTTGCCATTCAACTGCCCTCTAATGTTTTTTTCGATGATCCTGATTTCAATGCGAAATAATCTAAATAGATTCATTAACTGAAACAAGTTTATTTTGGGAGTAATTAGAAATTCCATTGAAATTTGAAAAAATTAACTTCATTTTCAAGAAAACAAATTGGTTTGAATGCAGCTGGTCATTTAAAAGTCCATTCAAAGGAACAAAAATATGACATGCAATTCGCCCAATCAATAATACAAGAAGATTTCCGTTCCGTTTGTAATTTATCCTATTGTACTGTCAAGTAAGATCACCAAAATGTACAGAATGATAAAAAGGGTATCCATATGACACCGATTTTCAACGAGTTTTATGGCATCAGCAAAGAAGGACTTATTTAAACTTTCTGTTTAATAATGGTAACTTACGGCACCACTTGTGCACCCTTTTTTGCAGCCCGTTTCTTAAAATAGCAAAAGAAGCTGAAGAACAATTCCCATTAGAAAGTAAAATAATCAGTCGCAATTTTTATATGAACGACTTATCAACAGATTTGATCTCAGCTAAAAGTGTTAGTAATTTTATTCAGCTATATTTGTGTCCTAGTGTAAACGGGCAAGGGAATTTAGTCTCAGATACCTGAGATTTCTATTATGAAATAAATCTCTAATCTAAACGCACTCTTAGGGTTAATTCATCTGATCATTAAAATGCTAAACTTATAATACAATATATAGGTCCTTTTTATTTTCAGAGATATCGGCTGTGGAAATGTTAACTAAAAGAGCCTGTATATTATTTAAAATTTTGTTTGGATCAATTCTAATTTCAGTACTACTGAGTAATAATGTAAGATCCCCGTAATTATAAGTCTATTCTTAAGCTTTATATCTGTAATTTTGATCATTTCTTGCAATTGGTTTGCTATTTATCATATTATTAGGATTTTATTGAAGCTGCAAGACTTCAAGGGGGCTGGAATGTTCCGATTTCTTTATAAATTCTTTACCTGCTAAGGGATTGTCGACCTCTTACTTCTAAATCTTGGCCCTGTGATAAGTAGATCATATATCTTGTTTGTAAGCGGTAGCTAACTGACTTCAATATAGAGTAGTCAATAGACCATAAACAGGAAACATATTTTTTAACCACTGTGTAGTATGAGGTGCCGTTCAGGACATAATAATTTTTTATGAATATTTAATAAATCAAACAATTTATATTAAATTTGAAATTATATATTATTTCTTTCTTGCAGTATATTTAATTTCAATGAATATGGATATTTTAATCTTCTGTTAAAAATTTTATATAAATATTCTTAAATATCTCTTATAAAGATTTTATGTGATTTCAAAAATATTTATATAAAGTGTGATATATCAAACCACCGTAGCGGGCGCTAGAAGCGCTGGAACTTAAATTAAGGTTTGAAACTTTTTTTATTTTATTATTTATTTATTTATTATTATTTTGTTATTATTATTATTATTATTATTAGCAGCATGCTGTCACTTTTTATGTCAGATTTTAGTGCTATTGATAAATATGTAAATATAATCAAGATTCAGGTGGCGACAACGAAAAATAAAATTGATATATAAATAATACCATACTCCATGCCCGATTCGTGCGGCTACTATCGCCTCTCACGGTCGTTTCATGTTTCACAGTTTATATAAATATTTTTAAAACCACATAAAACTTTCATATAAAATATTTAAATAGATTTATGTAAAATTTCTATCAGGAGAATATAAATATTCATTTTTACAGAAATGAAGTATATTTCAAGAACGAAACAATATATAATTTAAAATTTTACATATATTGTTTGATTTATTAAATATTCATGAAAAATAATTATGTTGTGAACGGCGCCTCATAGTGTACTGGTCCTTCGAATATTTAACAACAATCAATTTAAATACCCGAATAGTGATCGGCATCGGCAGTTCAGATTTCTAGCCCAATATTCGGAATGCAGTAGACCCGTCTAAAAATGTTTGGAAGGTGTTATCGGAAAATCAATTTTGGCGAACTATAAAGTACTTCTCCCTTATAGTCCGAAACTTTTTGAAAAAGAGCATCTTGTAATCTGAATAATTACATATAAAAATGATGAGATAAAATCTATACTTAAGATTATACAATATTAAACTTCACGAATTAAGCAACAACAAAATAATAATAATAAATAACACAAGGTTTATTACAGAATTAACGTAATACGTATTGTTGTAAATCAATACATATTTTATATAATTATTATTATTTACTACTTCGAAGATACATAGATAATTGTCGTGGTGAATTACAAGGGATGTCGGATAAAACAAGGGTCTTCGTCACTAAGATTCTAGCCTTAATAATCTAAATAAATAAAGGTTTCATATTTTAACACGATCGGTAAAGAGGTTATGAAATGATTAATTAAATTATTTTTTATAACAACTTTGAAAGTCTGCAATTCGAAAAGTAAACATTTTTTATTAATTTTTTTTCGTAATTCGTATTTATTTATCATTCCGAATCAACTGCCAACGTTGTCTTTGAAATTTGTAAATACCCTGTATAACCTTGTATGTTAAATAAAGTGTTAATTATGTTTCTATTTGGTGTTATCATTTCCAATGTCTCCGTTGGTTGCAAGGATTGCGAAATCTGTGAATTTTTTTTTTAGTTTAACCACTCGCAAAGGGTAACCCTATCATACTTTCAAAGCACTGCGAGTAGGATGCGGAAACAAAGATAGATGGCGATGAACCGCCCTCTTAAATAAGAATAGGTTGTAATTTTTGGGGAAAATTCCAAGTTCCATAACTTGGAAGTTTTACAAAAAAAAAGAGTCTCCGTAGATAGAAGTCCTCACTGTGTCAAGCTAGACCGCACAGGAATTCGCTGTCTCCGACTGTCTAGTACGCCTCAAGAATCTTGCCCTTGGGGAGATCAATCCTATTAGTTCCTGCAAGCATCTTCCATGATAGTACTTGCAGAAAAGAGACAAGCCACCAACCATACGCCTGTGCTCTAGTGTTTCGAGAGAATCGGTCAGACTCTCGTCACCAATTAGGCGAATCGCTCTTAGAATTGAATCCAAGAGAGCTAAAGTGTGTTTTGGGGCTGAACTCCAAACATGAGAACAGTATTCTAGTGCTGGCCTAATTTGAGCTTTGTATAGTGTTAATAGCTGATGAAATGTGAAGTACTTTCTAGCTCTAAAAAGAAAGCCTAGTTTCTGAGAGGCGGATTTGGCAATGACGCGCACATGATCCTCCCATGATGCTCGCATTCACTCCTAGGATAGATAGATTAGATTCCATCGGAAGGATTTTATCGTCCATTAGTATGCTTGTTGCATTATCCGTTAATGTTTTCTTAGAGAAAACCGCGGCCTTAGTTTTTGAAACGTTGAAGTCCGCCAAATTGTGCTTACCCCATTCCAGAATAATCTCGAGGTCCCAATTAATTGCCTGTTTCTGCTGTTCCCTTAGTCGATCTGAAGCAGCGATAGATAATAGTTTGTCGGACAAAAAAGATGACACAAGATTACTATCATCTGCGTAGCTGTATATAGGATTGCAAGTTGAAGTTAAGAAATCGTTTATGTGTAACAGAAAAAAATAGGAGACAGAAGAGACCACTGAGGCACCCCTGCCTTAATCGCAAATGTCTCGGATGAGATGCAATCGACAACGACCTGAAGAGATCTGTCAGCGAGAAAATTGGATATCAAATGACAGAGTCCAGGAGATGTTAATTTGGCGAGAAGAGATCGGTGCCAGACTCTGTCGAAAGCCTTTGAGATATCCAATGCCACAATCCTAACCTCATCATGTTTTTCCATAGCTGAGATAAAGATGTGAGTAACATGTGCCAGTAGATCGCCAGTGGAACGTTGTTGTCTAAAACCGTACTACCTGTCGGAGATGATTCTATTTTTCTCCAGATATTTGAAAATCTTGAAGTTGATAACCTTTTCCATCACTTTAGATATAACGGAAAACAAAGATATAAGGCGATAGTTGTTAGCCAGATTCCTTTTTCCCTTTTTAGGGACATTTGTTGTAAGAGAGTGTGAACAATTCGCTTAGGACAGGAGTCAACTCTGGTGCGCACTTCTTAGAAACAATAGCGGGAATATCATCAAGGCCAGAAGCTTTTGAGGTGTCGAGCTCAAGAAGAATCTTCCTGACTGTGCGTTGTCTGAAAACAACTTCAGGCATCGAAGTGCCAACCTTAGGGAAAATAGAAGGTTCTGCGTTTCGAGAATCAAGATTGGAATTTTCAGCAAACATTAAGGCTAACATGTCAGCCTTTTCCTTGGAGGTAGTAGCAATACTGCTATTTTCATCGAGTAAAGGGGGAAAATATAAAGGTGTAAAATTCTTACCAATCAACTTTGCAAATCCCCCAAAGGAGCTGGAACCGTTCGGACAGTTGATAAGCCTCTGGCGCATTTTACGATCGAAATCATCTTTTGCCTCGTCAATAACCTGCTTACAAGAATTTCGTGCATCTACAAATATGCTTCGAATCTCGGCTGAGGAATTATTTCGCCAACGACGACATGAAAGTGGAGTGGACATCTTACTAAGCGAAGCAGCTCAAAGGTCTCTGCTAGAATGAAACCCTGTATCGGAAACAATAATTACTGCTAGACTACAAACTAAATACAGAAATCTGATGTTGATGCAGTGCTACGCTCCCACAAATCAAGCCCTTATCGAGGAAGAAAAAGCCTTTTACGAACAACTTGAAGCGGCTCTAAGGATGGTTAAAGCGGCAGATAACAAAGTCATCTTGGGCAATTTTAACGCTAAAGTAGGTACAGCTAACAACGACTACGAACATGTAATGGGCAAAGAGGGCTTGAGATCTAAAAATGTAAATGGCGGGCTATTTAGAGATCTATGCTCCAATCTTGAGCTGGTAATAGGAAGTACACTGTTTAATCATACGCGAGTCCACAAAGCAACTTGAAAATCATCTGATGGTCAGTGAACTAACCAAACAGACCACATAGCCATAAGCTCGAAATGGAAGAGCTCACAGCTAAACGTCAGAGCGAAACGAGGTGCAAGCGACCGCTATCCGGTGGTAGCGTAAATAAAGGTGAAGATTGCTATCCCTAAGAAAGACAGTAACACGCATCTTGGAGTAAAATATAATACAGAAGTACTTAAAACTGAAACAACCCGTAAAATATTTGAAGAAAAACTCACAAGCAACATACGCAGGAAGCAAGCAGAAGAGAATACTACCTGGGAAGCAATAAGCAGCGCCATTTCTCTGACGGGCATAAAAATTCTGGGAAAGAAAACTACTGCAAGAAAGAAGCACTGGATCACAGAAAACACTTGGGAGCTCATTCAGCACAAAGGCAAACTTCATGAAAAACTGCTCAATTCCAATTCCATCCAGGAAAACAACTCACTGAATGCACAATACAAGGACGCTTAAAAGTGTCAAGAAAGCGGCCACATGTGACAAAAGACTATAAGCAGACCAACTCGCTGAAGCCACAGAAACAGTCAACAGACAGAATAACTCCAAAAAACTATACAGAATTACTACGACGTTCGCTAACGTAGCTAAAGGAAGCAACTATTCTATTTTAAGGGATAAAAATGGCCGCAACATTATATCACCTTAGGAACAACTAGCAAGATGGCAAGAATTTTAAACTAAATTCTTATGCAGTAATCCATCCCTAACTTATTAACCAGAGCCGGTAAGATCCAGAGCGATCTTGCCGATTTGAATGAGGGACCCTTCGATAAGCGAAATTAGAAACACAATAGAAAGACTAAAATCAAACAAAGCTGCAGGTCCAGACAATATACTACTTGAAATTATGAAACACTCTTCAGGCACGATGGCAGAGATTATTTAACGTGTGCTACAGCAAGCGTGGCACACCGAGAAATTCCCGGAAGACTGGAAACGTGGTCTTATTATAAAATTACCAAAAAGGGGGATAAATGCGTACGAAAACTGAAGAGGTATTACACTTTTGACTACCATAAACAAGATCATAGACAGCATTATAAACACTCGTATAGCAAAAGTTATAGAACCAATCCTGAGGAAGGAACAAGCCGGATTTAGAGCGAATAAGTCCTGCATAGACCAGATCAATACCCTACGTATAATAATAGAGCACAACTCTCCTCTGTTTGTCTGCTTTTTGGATTTTCCCAGGGCCTTCGATATTCTTCTTTAATCAGTTATATGGCATACGTTGCAAAAAGCCAGAATTCCATCTAAGATAGTAAATATTAATAGAGAACTTTACAGTGGTACAACCAGCAAAGTCATTCACAAAAATCTTCTGTCCGATCCAATCCCAGTGAGAGATGGCGTAAAGCAGGGATGTGTACTTTCACCATTGCTATTTGTAATAGTGTTGGATCACGTACTAAAAACGACAAACAGTTATAAAAAAGGTATTATGTGGGGCCTAACAGGTAAACTAGGAGACCTAGATTACGCAGACTAACTCATACCCTGAAGGACATGCAATCTGAGCTAGAAAGTCTAGAAGATGAAGTACTCAAAACAGAGCTAGAAATCAACTTGAGCAAACCAAGAGAATGGCGCATAAGAACATTAAATAACTCACCTTTGGTTTTAGAGAATAAGATAATAGAAAGAGTGGTTGAATTTAGCTACCTAGGGAGTGTGTTAGACGACAGGGGAGGCACGGATAGAGACATCTAGAAAAGGCTCGGAGAGCATTTGGAATGTTGAAAAATTGCTGGAGGTCAAAACTCTACTCCACTAGCACTAAATTAAAACTGTTTAATATCAACGTTAAATCGGTGCTCCTATACGGCTGCGAGTCATGGGAAGTGACCAAGTCTATAAATAAAAAGCTGCAAGTATTTGTAAAAAAATCACTCCGCAATATTCTCAACATATTTTTGCCAAATCAAATCTTCAATGAGGAGCTGTGGAAGAGAACCAAGCAAAAATACATTGCGAAAGAGATAACTAGAAGAAAATGGAGTGGAATGGGCCAAATTCTCAGAAGATCGCGAGAAGATACCACTCGCCAAACACCAGACTGGAACTCTCAAGGACAACGGAAAATGGATAAACCCAAACAAACCTGGAAGAGGGTCATCATTGAAGAGGCACTACAAATGGGGAAATCTTGGACAGAAGTTAAGAACCTATCAACTAACAGCCAACAATGGAGACAATTTGTGGGAGCCCTATGTTCCTTTAGGGAATAATGGGATCTTATATAAACGTTGAGAACTGACTCAGTGATGAATTTGTCAAAATTTTTGCAGATGATCGGTGCATATTTTGCTTCTTAGCAAGTTCTATTGTTTTCCATATAAACTTCTAAACATGTAATCTTACATTAGAAATGTTGGCACTTTCGTTGTTCAGATGGAAGTGTTGAGGAACATTTTTTTTCCGAAATTTCAACATCATTTCCAAATTTGTGCAAAATTAACCATTTAGAGAAAAGTTTTGTAAAAATTCAAATTGTTAAATAAAGCCAAAATCTTGCTTTGTGTTTTTGTTTTAATTCCTATTTAGATTCCAAACTTGAAAAACCTAAATTTCTACTTTTTTAAAACTTTTTAGTTTAAACTTGAAAAGTACTTTTTTTAAAGTGCCAACTTTAGAATCAAAATTTGGTTAAACCTCTTATTTGTTTTATACCAATCGTTTAACATTTTAAATATTCCCACTTTAGCAAGTCAAATTCTTCAACAAAAAAATTAAAATTGTCAGAAACAGGCTAAAAATTGAAGTTACAAAATTTCGAAGTTTTGGGAAAGTGATCAACATTTTCAAAAAAATTTTGAAAGAAAGTCGATGTTTTCACAAAAATTTTAAATGAAAAAAAGGTAGAAAATTTGAAAAAAGTTAGATTCTGAAAAGTTGTTTGATGATAAAAAGTCGAACTTTTGAGAAAAATTTAAAATTCTGAAAAAAGTTGGAAAATTTTAAAAATCGAAATTTTGAAAAAAAATCAAGTTAAAAAACTAAAACCCCAATACGGAAAAAATAAACTCAAAATTATGAAACGAGAAAACATTCTTGTCTATCCGTGTCTAAAGTTATGTCTAAAATTGTTCTCTTGACTCTGAGAATTAAATATTTTAAAAAATTGTTATTAATTTTATGTAACATTTCTACGGCCCAGTGTGGAAATATTTAAATTTTTAGTAATAAAAATTTTTCCACACGGGGTCGCAGAAATGTTAAATAAAATAAATAATTGTAATGTTTCCGACCAATAAGAGTCTAAAATTAGGAATAATTCTGAAAACTTGTTTAATTATTCACTGTCAAAAGAGGCACGATGATGTTTAGGAGTTTAGCCATGATTGCATGCCAAAGTTCTCGTACAACAAAACAGCATGCGCCCACAGCTACGAGTATTAATATAAAAACCACATTTTGTGACCCAAATAAAAATTTGAGCGAAAAAGATAAAATTTAGGAAAGAAAATCAAGCTTTAAAATAAATCGAAATTTATGTTCCAGAAAATTAAAGGTTCCACAAAAATGAAAATTTCTTAACACAGTAATGGAATTAGAAAATTCAAGTTTGGGGAAATGGGAAAAACATTTGAACCTAGAATAAAGACACTTATAACACGATAGCTATCTAAAATAGAAAATACTAGAACAACTTTAAATGGATTTAGGAGAGAAAGGATACTTCTTTCAGATACCTTGAAGAGTTTAGTGAAGAAAAAGTTACCTCCTAATGAACTACAAAACCATTAATTAGTATTAAATTTGTTAGCCTTAAGCCAATTCATTTTCCGCATAAAATGTCGCTGGTTTTGTCGAGATATTCCGATTGTGAATGGGAACAAAAGGTATCCGATTTATTTTTAGAGCTGTTTTCCGCTAAATTGTCTCATTTATTTTTCACATTTAGACTTCAATCAATGTCAGCTGTAAAATAGATAAAAGCGCAAACAAAAGTAAGCTGACAAAATGAAAATGTGCGTCGAAAAGAAAATGAAAACGGTCTTTTTAAGACTTAAAGTGGACAATATAATCTTTTTTTTGCTTCGGAGCTGTATTCCGGCTTTTAAAATAAATGCGCGCCCATCGCTTTAAAACAAAGCCTGCCAATCAAAATGTATAAAGCGAGATGTTCGATAAGGTACGTTTTTTTATATCAGTGTAAAAAAATTTCGATACAATCAGTAGACCTGAAAGGCTGACCTAAGGACATTCGGATCGAATTTTCCTTAATCTGTTTAAATATACATCTTTGGCGATTTCAGTGAGAGTTCCAACGAACGAACGACGCTTAATCCCTTACTGATTTCGTTATTGCAGCAACGAAAAAGCTCATAATGAATCCACTGAATACTACCTCGTAGAGTAAGCGTAATCTAATCAAAATTTTAATACCAATGTCGAATGCATGAGTTTTTCAACCGTAACCTTAATTTTAATGTCGTAAATCTGACTTTAAAGTCGAAAATTCAATTTTAAAAATCCATTCTGCTTAATTAATTTTTCTAAGAATTTAAGTTCAAACAAATTAGAAATTCTAGAACATACTAGCGATTTCTAAAAAAATATACCACTATATATTTTTTGGTTAATTTTGAGTATTTTATCTACATGTCATTTTTTGCTGCAGGTTTATATTCAAAATTTCTTTTTTTCCTTAAACAAGGTAGCCCAAAATATTGATTGTTTCAAATCTCTGAGATTTCTCTCCAAATTTTTATTTTCATCTCGATATTTCCAATTTTTTTGACATTTAACTATCATAAAAAAATGTTCACTTTACGTGCCCACATTTCAGCAATAAGGATGAAATTAAAACTTAAAATTCTGACAAAAAATAGAAATGCTAATTCAAATTCAAGTGATTAAAATAACAAATTTTTTTGTCTTTTTCGAGTTTTTTTTAATTTTTTGTGACTGGAAATTTGAATTTAATTTGCTATTTTTTTTGTTAAAACTTATTCCTACTTTAATAAAAAGCCGAAATTTCTAGAATAAAATCGAAATTTTGAAAAAAAACTGTAAATTTGTGAACAAATATTTCCTTCAATATTTTAATGTTTAGTAAGAAAAGTCTATCTTTTCTCAGTAATGCTCATAAGTTAAAATTTTTAATTGTAGTTAAAAATTTGACATTTATATAAAATGTTGACTTTAATTTCGAAATGAATAATAGACTAAAAATGTTTCTTTTTTTAAGTAATATTATTTTAGTTTGTTTAATGGTTTTCTTTCTTATTAATTTATAAAATCTTTTAGGTCCGGGAAAGTTATCAGGTTCGCGCCCTCCACATCCTATGTGCCTACCGGTCAACTTCAAAAATTTTCAATGTCTACGACTTTAAGTCTTTCACTGTTTTAATTCCCAAACTTTGCATGTGATCCTATGATTATTCTTAAGTAATAATTTAATGCGTGATTACGTTAATAACAGCCATCGAACTTTTGTGAAAAGTTCCTCATTTTATTTTAATTTCAATTATTCTTTTTTAAACTTCCAGCATCTATTACGGTGCAATATCAATTAGTAAGAGAGCATCGACAATGATCGTAGAATTGTTTGGTATTTGGGATGGGAATAATGCTTAAAATCATTCGAAAATTACTGCGCCTCAGCTGTGCAGAGAAAAGAATCATGTTCAGTTATTTTGCCAACCTAATTGCTTACCCTAAGAGCAAATGCCAAACCCTAATTTAATTAGCTCAGTTAACTTTTTAACATACAAGGCTTTAGCAGATATTTATCGAAACCTTGTGGAACTTTTAAGTTTTGTTGCGTTTTTATCGTTAATAAAGTTTAATACTTATGAATTTGACAGCTGCTATACAACTGCATATAATGTTACTTTATTACAATCGAGAGAAATAAAACATTGATGATATGCACGAAAGATGAAACCCCACAAATAATGAAGTGGTACCATCCGACTGATCGATTGGAGACCCCAAAAAATGTAAAATAGATTCAATTATTTTCATATTATATTGTATGGAAATAGTTATTATTATTAAAATGGAGGAGAGTCAAAATTTTCAAAAGATCGAAATTTTGAAATAAGTCAATATTTCCAATCAAGTCAAAATCTTCAAAAATTTCATTTAAAAAAGGTATATTAAAAAACAAATTTTTGGAGTAACCCTCAAAATTTTGAGACAATATCGGGACCTTGAAAAATAGTTACTGGAGTTGGAATTAGTTTTAAAGGTTTTTTTTTTCGAAATTTGAGGCTTTATTTAGCAAAAATGGTTACAAATTGATTATTCAAAGTATTGTCCATCGCTAGCCACTACTTTTTCCCATCTTTCTGTCAATTTTCGGATACCAGCTCGGAAGAACAGTTCGTCTTTTGATGCGATCCATGTATCGATCCATTTTTTCGTTTCCTCGTAAGAGGTTAAGTGCTGGTCAGCCAAGCCATGTGCCATCGATCGAAACAAGTAGTAATCGGACGGGGCAATATCTGGGAAATACGGCGAGTGCGGTAGAACATCCCATTTCAACGTTTTCAAGTACTTTTTGACGGGTTTTGCGACATGAGGACGAGCGTTGTCATGTTGCAAAATTACTTTGTCGTGCCGCTGCTCGAATTGCGGCCGTTTTTCCTTCAATGCCCGGCTCAAATGAATCAATTGTGTTCGGTAAAGGTCTTCGGTGATGGTTTCGTTCGGTTTGATCAGCTCATAATAAATGACACTTAGCTGATCCCACCAAATACAGAGCATGAGCTTGGATCCATGGATATTCGGTCTTGGCGTTGATGACGATGTGTGGCCGGGGTATCCATACGATTTTTTACGTTTGGGGTTATCGTAATGGATCCACGTTTCATCGCCAGTGACGATGCGATGCAAAAAACCTTTCCTTTTTGACGCGCGAGCAGCTGTTCGCACGTCATAAGCCGCCTCTCCACGTCTCTCGGCTTCAGCTCGTATGGCACCCAATTTTCTTGCTTCTGAATCATACCCATGGCTTTGAGACGTTTGCCGACTGTTGACAAGTCAACTCCCAATGATACGGACAATTCTTGGAGCCTTTGACACGGATCTTCATCGAGTAACGCCTCCAATTCTTCGTCTTTAAACTTTTTCGGCTGACCCGGACGTTCCTTGTCATCGGTGTCAAAATCACCACTTCTGAGGCATCGAAACCAGTACTCACATGTCGAAATCGATGGAGTATAACCCCCGTAAGCTTCCTCGAGCAGCAAACGACTCGCAGCAGCAGTTTTCTTTAAATGGAAGCAGAATAATAAAGCTTCCCGCAAATTGCGTTTATTCGCCACGAAAGTCGACATATCGAAGGGTCTTGGAATGTATGTTGTTTACACTTCCGCAAGATGACACATACTGACAATCCAAGCGCGAATATATGGAGTGCCCACATGCAACATACGTTTACAACGCCATCTCTTAGAAAACCTTTAAAAGTAATTCCAACTCCAATAAAATTTAAAAAAACGAAATTTTCAAATAATGTTATATTTTTAAAAGGACAAAATTTTCAGATTAAGTCAAATTGTTCAAAAAAGTGAAATTGCGAAGAAAAATTGGAGCTAGAACTTTTAAAATGACGATATCCAAAATAAAATCGAAAATAAGTTTAAACTAAATTTATTTAAACTTACCGAGCACAGTTTTTTAAATATCTAAACTATTATTTAAATAAATGAAATTGTTTACTTTTCAGAATATTGACACATGATTATAAGGTATTTAGGCTGGTAGATAAAAAGAATTGAAATATACAGTAGTATATTAATATACGTAGAAAAATATGTCGCAATTTTCAAAAGAATATAAGCGGCCATTTTGAAATAAGTTCAAAATTATCAACAACAAAAAATCGAAAATTTAAAAAAGGTCTAAGTTTTAAAAAAGGCCCAATTTTTAGAGATGTTAAAATAAATTCTCAAAAAAAGCATAGATTTATTTTTAAAGTTGAAATTACAAAAAATTCACAAGATAAAAACGAAATTTTGAAGAAATTTTCAAAAAAAAATCAAAAATTTCTAAATCAAAATTTTGAAAGCCAAAATGAATCAGCATTTGAAAAAAAATAAAATTTTGATGAAAGAGTATGTTTTTAAAAGTTGAGTGCTTCAAAAAATCGAAATTTTTCAAAAGAAATGAAAAAAGTCAAAATGTTCATAGTCTCAATTTTCAAAAGAATCCAAGTTTTCAAAAAACACGGCATTTAAAAAAAAGTCGTTACCAAAAAGTCAAAATTTAGAGAGCGACAACACTTTGAAAAAAAAATGTAAATTTAAGAGTCAATATTTGAAAACTGGCCGAAACCGGCAATCACAATTTTTAAAAAAGTCTAAATTTTACAAAAAAAGTTTCCTTGCTTGAAAAAATCGTAGTTTATAAAAAATCGGATTTTTAAAAAGTTTGACATTACAAATGACTCAAAATTTCTAGAAAAAGGCGACATTTCAAAAAAGATTCGAAATTTGGGAGTCAGAATTTTTAAAATACTGAAAAATTTTCTTTCAGAAAAAGTAGAATTTTTAAAAAGTCGAAAATTACAGAAAATATAAGTTTTAAAATGAAGTAGGTTAAAATATTCAATATTGTTACAGGCTTTATCGGTTCGAATTGATTATTAACCACGTGCTGAATAATACCCACTTTATTATCAAACTTAACTCGGATCATTGCTGCAAATGGTGGTCCCCAAATCTCAGCTCTAAAGCCGTAACTAGATCTTCACAATTGGCTTGTTCTTGATCCGATAGAGTTTGGAGTAATTCTAGAGCATCTCCGCGCAGAGATACCACCAATGAGGTTGCCTTTGCTTCCTCCGTCCACCGATTGACCTTAGCGGCAGCTTCGAACTGTTTTCTGTAGGTCTGGAAGGATATTTTTCCATCATAGGTCGTAGGTTTCACTTTTTGGGACGAAATAGCGGGTACACTTTTGAATTCGTGTTGTGTGACTTGTACACTTAGCAACTTCTTCATGTTACTTTCGATGTTGCTGATCTTCTTCTGTGTTGCTTACTTCTCCAATTTCTTCCCTGACTTCGCCAATTACTTTTCGCATTTCTTCTCTCATTCCTGTAATTTTTTCTTTCATTTCTCTTTTGATTCCTGTAATTTGTTCTTTCATTTCTTCTCTCATTCCGGTAATTTGTTCTTTCATTTTTTCTTTCATTTTTGCAACGTCTACTCCCATTTTTTCAGTTATATTTGCTAATAGACTATGCAATGTTTGTTTTTCTGCATTTCTTTTCTGATCTTCTTCTTCTTGTTTGTCTTGTTCTCTTCGTGCTTAGTCTTGTCGTCTTCGTTCTTCATCTTGTCGTCTTCGTTCTTCCTCCTGTTCTTTTTCTTGTCGTCTTCGTTCTTCATCTTGTCGTCTTCGTTCTTCCTCCTGTTCTTTTTCTTGTCGTCTTCGTTCTTCCTCCTGTTCTTTTTCTTGTCGTCGTCGTTCTTCATCTTGTCGTCTTAGTTCTTCCTCCTGTTCTTTTTCTTGTCGTCTTCGTTCTTCCTCCTGTTCTTTTTCTTGTCGTCTTCGTTCTTGCTTCTGTTCCTTTTCTTGTCTTCTTTGTTCCTCCTTTTATTTTTCTTTTTCCTCTTTGTCTTTAAACATTGCTAATAACGCTTGCAATTGTTCCATTTTGGCCGATTTTAATCACGTATCCATAAAGCGTAGTAGAATGTTCAAGATTTTACTTTACGCGCCTCGTATAAACTATTTAACAGTTTAAAACGTCCGAGATAAAGTCAACTGCGGGAACACTCAGTGAATTTCTCCGTAATAAAGCACAATAATTCTCTCGCTTCTAACACCAGATGTTACGGGCTTTATCGGTTCGAATTGATTATTAAACACGTGCTGAATAATACCCACTTTATTATTAAACTTAACTCTGATCACCACAACTGAACAATTAACTCACTTATTATTGACTTCTACTAACTCACTACTACTCTAACTGACTTACTCGAGGGAAAGCTGACCGCCTTATATAGTTTTGGCTCCCGGGTTCTAGAAAAATCACGCAGATAAGGCTTATCGTTTGCCAAAATTTCTGGAACGCTTATCTGCCGTTTGCTTCATTATCGCGGGCGCTTTCCCCTTATCAGATCTTTCTAGAAACTTTTCTTACGCACTAAATTCTATTCTAAATTCCATTCTATCTATTTACATTGCGTTACAGTATGAATCTTAAAAAAATCGTAATTTTGAAAAAAATCAAAATGTGTTACAAATTTGAGATTTTCAAAAAAATAAGACAAACAATAAACTTTTAAAAAATATTTAACGGAAATATTTTAATGCACAGACCAATAGGTTTGAACATTTATTAGATTCGAGGTTTGGAAACCAAAGACCCGTTTTGATCTTGTTAGATCTCGTCAATTTGGTATATTCAACTCGAATGCTAACAAATGTTACGACATGTGCATTAGAATCCTTGTCTTCTGGGTACTTTCCTAGAGAGCAACCACTTCGCTATGTGGCAGTGTTTCAACTGTTTGTAGTTCAGTGACCATGATGCACTATACACTTCTAGAGGGCTGCATAAATTTGCAGTCTAGATTGTATTCTACTTGCATACGACATTGTTGGCGAATTCTTCATGGTAGACCCTTATTGACCGGAAATATTATGTTTTTTTTCAATTTGTTTAACATTTCTTCGGCCCAGTTTGAAAATATTTAAATTTTTTATGGTTTTTTGACAATTTTATAAACAGTTTTTGAAATGCGACTACGTGATATTTAAATTTATTGAAAACGTCACTTCATGACAGTTTACAAATTAAAAGGTTAGTTTATTTTACATAGAATAGGAAAAATGAAAAATAGGAAACCAAAAATTAGATATGGAAAAAAAATAAAAATTTTGTTTTTTTGATAAATTAGGAAAATATAAAAAAATACATAAAAGAGGTTGTAGCACTGGACATCGATGTTTCGCTCTCATTTGAGCTCGTCAGCAGTGCATAACATGTTCCCTTTTTTTTTTTTCCCATTGTTCCCTTTCCATGTTATGCACTGCTGACGAGCTCAAATGAGAGCGAAACATCGATGTCCAGTGCTACAACCTCTTTTATGTATTTTTTTATATTTTCCTAATTTATCAAAAAAACAAAATTTTTATTTTTTTTTTTTTTTTTTCCATATCTAATTTTTGGTCTCCTATTTTTCATTTTTCCTATTCTATGTAAAATAAACTAACCTTTTAATTTGTAAACTGTCATGAAGTGACGTTTTCAATAAATTTAAATATCACGTAGTCGCATTTCAAAAACTGTTTATAAAATTGTCAACAAACCATAAAAAATTTAAATATTTCCAAACTGGGCCGAAGAAATGTTAAACAAATTGAAAAAAACATTGTTAGCGAAGTTGTATTCTACTAATATTGATAAAAAATTGGAATTTTTAAAGAAAGTTAATTTTAAATGTTAATATAAACGTTCAAGAAAAAAATATATAAAACATTTCATAGAAAGTCTAAATAAAAAAGATTATATTTTGAGAAAAAGTTAAATTTTAATGTGGAAAGTTTGCAAGAGTAACAATTTTAAAATGTGGACATTTGCAAAAAAACAAGTTAATATTTTGAAATCCCAATTTTCAAAATAAAAGTATAATTTATCAAAAACCGAAATTTACAAAAATAAAAATCAAAAATTTCTACAGAATCAAAATTTTCAAAAGAATTTCTAAATTTTGAAAGTGGCCCAAATTTTGAAAATAAAATTTTTAAATTAACCTTTTAAAAAAGCAAATTGACAAAAACGGATCAGGTAAAAAATTTAATTTTATAACTTAAAAATAATCCTAATTTTTCAAAAAAATCAAGATGACTACAAATTTTCTAAAAAAATAAAATTTTTTGAAAGATCAGTTTAAAAAAATTGTTCAACAAGCATAAATTTAAAAAAAAACGGTATATTCAAAGAAAAATAATTTTAAAAATAAAGTGAAATTTCCAAGAAGATAAATATAAAACATTGCGAAGAAGGTCTAAAATTTAGAATTTCGAGAATTTAAAATTTCGAAAAGTGAAAACTTTGAAAGGTTTAAAATTTGGAGAGTGGAAATTTTTACAAAAGTCGACATATTCAAAAGAGGTATAAATTTTCGAGCAGGTCGAAATTTTCAAAAAAAATATAAAATTTTTCAAAAAGTCCTCATTTACAAAAAAAGATTCAAAATTTCGAAGAAAAATGGAATTTTTTTTTATTGTCAGAAGAAAATGGAAATTTTTAAAAATTCTGAAACAGGTGACAATTGTGAAGGCTGATGTTAAAAGAAGGATCGGAAACTCATAAAAAATAAAGTTTTTAAAAGATCAAAATTTACGAGTATTTTAATACGTATTAAAGCAAGTATAAATTTTGGAAAAGAATCAAAATTTTCAAAGAAAGTCAATTTAAAAATTTTTGGACGTAATCATTTTTAAAGAAGGAATATTTTAAAATGTAGAAATTTTCACAGAAATGTTCATTTCCAAAAGAAGTTTAACTTTTCAAGAAAGTCGAAATATTCAAAATTGATGAATTTAAAAAACTTTATTCTTTAAATTAGTCGCAAAGAAAAATTTGAAAAACACTGAAATATTCAAAAAATTTTAAAATTTTCAAAAAATAAAAATATTTAAAATATAAAAACGGTCAAATTGCAAGAAAAAATCAAATCTTTAAAAAAAGGACAAATATTTTCAAAAGAAATCAAAATTCTGAACCCAAGATGGTCAAATTAGTATAAATTTCAAAAAATCTTAATAACGTAAAAAATTAAAACTTACAAAAGCTATGTATGATAACACTGGTCAACAAAATTGAAGTTGTGTCATGTCACATGAACTTCACTTGTCATTTAAAATAAGCAGTTTTGAAATTTTCATCACCCACGACATTAGTTTGTTAAATGTTTGAAAAATGATGAACCTTCAAAAATATAACATAAAAAATGTACATTAGAAATCTAAAATCTGTGTTTTTCTAGAATATTTAGCTTTTAATTGATCTGTCTTGATCAGGCAGTTGCAGTCAGTCAACACCTTTGAGTTTAATCTGCCCTGATAAAGTTCTCCCATCATTGGAATTTCCATATGAAACTTTTATCAGTTCTTATCACTTAGAGCCCCCCAGAGCCCCCTAATTTTTAGGAAGAAAGTCAAGATATTTGACCAAAAAATTAATCTTGATCCTCATATTGCAGCGCAAAGTTTTATCCCTCAATAAATGTTTTTTAACCAAATATCTTTAGATATCAATCTTATGGTAAACCAAAAAATTTCCAATTAAATTTTTGAAGCATCTTCATGCTGATTTTTTCAAAAACTTTTATTTTTTCTTAAAGAACAAATCTTTTATTAATTTTCCTAATTTAAGGTACTTTTACTACTACTTCACTCATTCTAGGGAATTTCTCTTTGAAATATAAAAATCCTTTTTTATTAGTACTAATCCCCTCTAGAAAATTTTTGGTAAGCCTTATTTGATATGAAATGGTGGTAAAAATATACTAGAGAGCTTTACAAGTGTAAATACTTTACAGTTTTCTATTTACAAATTAAAGATCTACGTGTAGGACAAACTTTTTTCTAATCGTGATTTTTTGCGATCCTTGGTGTCCCACTTACATAAAAAGTACTCAAATTTTAATGATAAAAAAGACTTTAAATGAAGAATTAACATGATCGTGATATTAGGTTTTATTTCTGATAAAAAATTTTAAGACGTAAATAATATATGGACCTAAATAAAAACGAACAGCATTTGGGAAGACTCAATTTCCAAAAATAAATTTTACCTTGTCACAAGAAAACTGGGGGCAATGAAAAAAAATAAGTACGTTTTTATGATGGGGGTAGGTAGTCCAAATACAATTACCTACCAGAGTTCGTGCGACAAAATCAGTGTTGACCAGTGTAATTGAAATCTTTACAAAGTAGCATTCTTTACAAAATTGGAATTTTCAAAGAGAATAAAATTTCGAGAATAGTCCAACTTAAAAAACAATCCAAATCTGGTAGAAATCTGAAAAGAACTTTTAAAAAATGTCGAAATATTCATACTCTTTTTTCCCATAGCGTATCTAAAGATAAAAATTAGAAAGCCTGCAAATAAATTTCAATTACCTAAGGGAAAACAAATTGAATTTCGTTAGCTTAAGGACAAAATTGATGAAATTGCGACCTCAAGTGATACTACTCCAAATTAGACATTGCGGCACTACCTATATTTCTAAAATATTTCAAATGCATTACATATGGTGAGATTATTAGATGTAGACATACACAGGGTGTCACAGTCATAAAATCAATAGTTTTAACGACATATTCAGAAGGCTGAAAAAGAAAATCGAACAGAAAATGATATTCTTTTTTTTTTAATTAGGGGCACATCAACTGATAAATTGCCCTTAACAAGGTGCTGCTGATGCAGTAAACTCCTAATAATTATTGTTAACGATTTCATAGGTAGACAAAAGCTTATCACATTAGCAGGTGCAGAGATAAAACAGACTAGCAAGAGTAAATATCGCCGAATCAATGGTCAACATTCCTGCATACAATAATTTGTATTTTCTTGCACTTGAAACTAATATGGAAAAAATTACCTCCAAAATATAGGTGGGAAGAAAATAATAAAATTTTTTGGCATAAATCTAAATTTTAATCACGTATAATAGTCAATTTACTCCATCTTCGTTAAAAAATAAATAACACCATACAATATGACTTAGTAAAAAAAGAAATCATCAAGTTTACCCTTTTCTGATCCAGAATACCTGAATGGATGACAATTCGTCAAAAGCAAAGATTTCCCATCGCATTCGCTTTGTCTGGAGATTATATCATTCATCCTATTTAGGTATTGTCTACGTTCCGTTGACATAATGCAGAAGTTTATCAATGATTTATACAAGTCGGAAAGAGCAGTTTTTGCAGATAGCGAAGTGACAATGACTATTGTTTCAGATCCTCCCATAGTGTCCCTGCGCTTGGGGAGCACCCTTAATGCCGATGACATCAAAGAAGGAGATGACGTTTACTTCGAGTGTCACGTAAAAGCCAATCCTCACTGGAGGCGTCTCACATGGCTGCAAGACGTAAGTAATGTTATATTTTATCGTTTTCCCTTATTTCAGCTCATCCATTTATACGACTGGTAAGGTGCAAAAGCTGAAATATTCAGAAAGCATTACATTTGACGTCAAATAACGTATTGTTTTGTGCTTCTATTTAGCTTGAGAAGACAACATAATTTGATAGCCGACCTGCATTAAATATTGAAAAGAAAAATATGAACAAGAAATGATAATGGCACTCGTAATGCTGAAAAGAGATAAAAAAATGTATAAGGCAGTAAATGATTGGTTCACATCGCCTTTACTATGCAGGATTCGGGTACTCAAAAAAAAGTTTTGTTTTCTTAAATGGAACATATTTTATATTATTATTACTTGTGATAGAATATTACGCCCGTAATACAACGGTGTCTAATTTTTTAATTTGCATAATTTGGTGGCACGTTAATTCACCTTGCAGAACACTTGTGGAGCTATTCCACAAATTATGTCACATACCAATAGATGGCGCTATATTTAGGAATCATGTAGACTAGGTCCATAAATTTCTAAGTGTATACTTGGCAAAACATGGATAAGCCAAGTTGACAAGACCTACGGTGCGTTTACACTAGACACTTTATTCCGTACATTTCTCTCTAACATAAAATATATTTTCTCTCTGATGTGTCAACTATCCTGAGAGAAGCTATCTCCTTTCAGCTGTGTAGATAGTCTCGGATAGGTTCTCTCAGGATAGTTGACACGTATGTCAGAGAGTAATATACGGAATAAAATGTGTAATCTAAACGCACCCTTACTAAAATTGAATCCGGTTTTTAGTACCCAAACTTTGACTCTACTAAATGTTCAAACCTATTAGTCTGTGCAATTAAACTTAGTGGAAAAAATTGGCAACAAAGCTATGTCAGCTTTTCAGGCTTAAGTTATTAACTTATTGGCAATTTTCATATTTTTTATTTTATAATGAGTTGGAGTAAGAAGCGTTGATCGTCTGAAACGAATTCTACAATTTAGCAACATCTACCGTTATTTTAAAATTGCGAACGGGGACCATTTACAAAGAATAGTTTGAGTTTTCCTGTTAGAAAATTCGGAAAATCCGGCATTTGTTTCGAAGCCTGGCGGCTGAAAGCTGTTTTTGTTGGCGTGACTGTTCGGTCTACCAATTACGTCCCGCATGTCCGTGACTTTTATCAGCCTCCGTGACATGCGTTTCATCACAAACGCCGAAAGACAGATTATCTTTAATTATCGCAGACATCCACTCGCGACAGGCCCAATTTTCCTTTCTCCGAAAGCCTCTTCCATCTGCCAAATAACATTTTTTTTATCGATATATACACATTGTTCGGATCTGTGACGACCACTCGGCCGTGTAAGTGTTTAATTAAATGTCGGAAATCGCGGACTCGGTGCCATCACGAAATTAAATTGTTTCATTTTTCACGTAATATGTGCAAAGCTGACGCTCTGACCCTAAATAAACATTTACCAAGCAAATATTTCCTTTTGTAGGTGGATAATATTCAAATACATTACATTAAATTAATGGGATGATCCACTATGCAAGACGTTGGTTGGTGCAACATTATTGGAAAATTATATTTTTAGAATTTTATGACTTGATACTTGCTTTGTTTCTGAAAATTTCAAGCATTACTACAAAATAAGGGTACCCAATTTCAATCCTCGTCATTGGGATCTCGTTTTTTTTTCAGAAACTTTGTCAGCTGCACGGACAAATCTGTGTCTCTTTGGTGGTATGCGGTTCTCTCAGGATGCCGGAGCACCGACCCTAATATTCTCAGTTTTATAGGCCAGGGATGGCCAAATGCGATTTTTTGTTGAGTTGAATGCGCCTTCCATTGAAAACTTTTTTTATCATCTCAGAACATTTTTTAAACTGTTGTTAAAAAATTAAACTGAAATTTTAAAAAATACCAAAGATATCTCAAAATAAAGAAATTAAAATAATTATCTCAGACCAAGATCTACATTTTCAAAGCAACTTGATATTTACAGAAAAAGAATTTCAAGTTAAACTCGCAATTTTCTAGAAGGATTTAAAATAAAAGTATGGTTTTAGGATAAACCTATAACTTATACGAAAAATTCGATACAGGACCGTGAGGTAGATTTTCTCAGTATGATGCAACTCTTCGAAATGCCGCCCCATAAAAGATTTTCTCGAAAACAAAAACAAAATAACTAGAAATTTAGAAGTTATTTTGATTTTAGTCTACAAATTTTAATTGTAACTACGAAACTTCAACTTGTTTTGTTACTTTTGTTCTAGGATTCCATTTCTTTCCTGAAATTTTACTTTCGTCGCAATACTTTAATTTGAAGTTACAAGTTTAAGAAAATAATTAAAAAATTTAAATTTACGCTTCTTATTCCGCGACAAAGTGAAACTTTGTGAAATTTTTTCTTGGAATATTGTAGTTATGTTTTTTTATTAAAGTAGTTGAAAATTAAAAATATTCATTTTTAAAAGTTCAAATGAAAAAAAATCAACATTAAACTTGACATTCTCGGAAACAGTTCAAAGTTTTAATTAAAGAAAAATCGAAAATTCCCAGGTTTCCTTCCTAAAGTTTTAAAGAAATAATTAAAAATTTCTTGTTTCAACTTTGTCTTAAACATTTTAGTCACTTCCCTAAACAATTTTTTCAGAAGTTTTACGATTTTTGTTTTTTTCCTCAAAATTTTAAAAAATAAGAAATGAGAGAAAAATTTGAACGCACTACTTGAAATTCCTAATTTTCGCCCAAAATTTCTATATCTCAACATTTCGTTTTCAAGTTGAAATTAACCATATTATAAGTTACTTCTTTAAAGAATTTTGTTTAATGAAATCTGGATGTTTAAAAAGATTTCGAAAATTTCATTAAAAAAATCTTATTTTTTCAATTATCACTTTTACTTTTCGAATCTTCAACTTGTATTTTTTTATTTTAAAGTGTCTGAATAGGCAAAAATAAAATCTAAATTTTTAAAAAATTTGCAATTTTGCCTTTTTCCAATTTTTATTTTTATTGAACTTAAAATTTAAATCCCCCACTCGAGATCTTCACCTTTCTCTCAAAGCTACTACTTTCTATTTTGAATAAAAATTCCAAGTTTAAACTTGACATTATCAGATGGAAAAGAAACTTCGAAAAAAAATTAAGTTTTATTAAATTTTTTTTCATATCAGAGTCCTGATTTATAGGAGATTCTACACACCATTCTGCAGGAAAATACGCTTCTTCGTCTTCAAATTGCAATTACAAATTATTAGTTTTTCAATTTAAATGTTGATAATAAATTTCAGATTGCCAATAAAAAAGAAGGTTGTATATTTTAAATTTTTCTCGTAATTTAGCTTTTTTTTTCAAAAGTTTTAGTTTAAAACTGAACCGTTTTTACTTTTCTGACAATTTCGACACTAAATTGAAATGTTAACTTTTGCTCGAGATTGATACTTTAATTTACAATGTACTTTTAAAATAATTAAAAATCTACATTTGGAAATCATTGACAAAATTTAAGGTTCAATTTAAAAAAATTAGAATTTTTTAATGAATTTCGATGTATTTGCAGATTGTTGACCTTTTTTTTAATTCCCAATCAGAAATTGTATTTTTTAATATTTTCATAAAATTTTTACTTTTAATTCGAAATATAGGGCATTTGGAATTATTTTTAAAATGTGATCTCAAAATTTAGATAAAAATTTTAAATTTACATTTAAAATTACCTCTATAGATTTTGAACTGTTATCGAATATTTACCTTAGAATATTGATTACCTTTTTTATTTACAGTTAATTCAAATTTTCAAAAAAATTATTTAACAAGGTTTTACTAAGTTTTCGGATTAGAGCTCCAATTTAAAAGTGTTCGTTTCTTTCAACTTCTAAATGAAAATTTTATTCGGTCTTTCTTAAAATGTCCAATCTAAAACCACAATGTTTTACTTTTTTTGTAAATTTTTTGACTTTGAAATGGTATTTCGTTTACACTGGGATATTTACTTTTTTGAAATTTAAAGGTTAACCTACTTTTACTATTTTTTCAAAATTTAGAATTTTTCCCGGATTAAAATTTTAATTTTGTGTAGTTTTTCCCAACCTTGTCAGAATTTTTAGATAACTGACGAAATGTTTAAAGCATTTCTTAAATTGATGCGCTTTTGCAGTTGTTAGATTGGTGGCTAGGGCAAACGTAAATTTAGGAAAACACCCCCCTTACCTTTTATTTTATGTGAAAAAAAATATATTTTCATATATAGCTTAGTTAATTTTAGTTACTGGTTATGGTAGTTCACTTCTAGTAGAAGTAAAAAAGGGTTAGAACGTTGATCTCAACTACACCAGCAGCAAGCTGAATGACTATTGGGATCAAAAGCCAAAAAAAGAGAAAGATGTACAATCTGCATAAGGAGGTCAGAAGGAAGTCCGAGAGCAGTTCATTATAAAAATAATGCAATGCAACATAGGTATGGAGGCTATGGACCTAATATATAAAGTAGCTATAAAAGAAAATACAGATATAATAGTTCTAGCAGAACCAAACAGGAAAAAGGTGAAAAATAGCGACTGGTTCATCGAAGATAATCTAGACGTGATAGTAAAAGTGTTAAACAAGGAAATCAAGGCAGCAAACTACGGAAAAGGGAAAGGTTTCGTGTGGATTGAGCTAGAGAATATAATTATATACGGGTGTTACATCTCTCCGAACGTGAAACAGTTCACGTCATTTCTGAATGGTGTCAGGAACTATATGAAAAGACAAACCAAAAAAATAGTAGTGGGAGGCGATTTTAACGTTAAGTCAGTTATGTGGCGCTCTAAAACTAAAGATAGGAAGAGGAAAAATACTGACAGAATTGCTAGAGAAGAGAACTATATTATACATAATCAAGGCTAAACACCCAACTTAATGCGAGGCGAGAGTGAATCCTTCATTGATATTACATTCAGCACTAGGAAACTACCTAATAACATAGAAAACTGAAAGTTATTGGGAGAAGAAACCCTTAGTTGTTACAACTACATTAGATAAGATACCTATGATAAAACTCAACTACCTGCAAAGAAGAAGACGAATATAATGAAAGGATGACACATAAAGACAAGTGCTATAAATTAAGTAGTTAGAAAAGTAGGAAGGTTCTTAAATGACGAGAGAAATAAGAAGACAAATGCGGAAGAATAACACAACAGCATAGAGAAAGCTTGTAAGGTCACATTCAGCAAGAAATGAAATAAAAGAAACAAAAAGTTTGTATATTGATAGTCCGAAAAATAATCACAGAAAAGAAAATCCTGTATGCAAAGTAAAAGAATTTTAATAGGAATTAACAAGCAAGGAAATAAAGACTAAAAAGCATAAATGTACAAGATAAAAAGGCAGGAACTAAAATAAGGCGATCATTAATGCCCAAATGTAGACATGGAAAGACGTAATGACTGAAGTTGAGACAGATATACGAAAAAGAGGCTACCAAATTGTTACCAAGAATTCACCTCACTGATCAAAAACAAGTGGAAGTAGCAGAAAAACTATTTTCAAAAGGACAAGTTACGAAAACCACCCAAGTGGATATTTCAATATTTACGAAGGAAGAACTGCTCAAGTCAATAGACAGGCTTAAGGCAAAGAAAGCGCCCGGTTCAGATGGTCTCACGACAGAAATTCTCAAGCCCATGCTAAAAGCATATCCAGAAGAATGTCTTACCATAATGAATCAGGTGTTACAAACTGGTTCATTTCCAAATATTTGGAAAACCGCAAGACTGGTCCTAGTAGAGAAGGATAAGCTAAGCCATCATGAATAGACCTACCGGCCAATATGCATCATAAATTTAATGCAAACACTATTAGAACAAATGCTGTTAGAAAGTCTAAAAAAGAGATAGAATGACGAGGAGGTCTATCCGAAGAACAATATGGTTTCCGGGAGAAAAGATTGACAATAAGTGTCCTAGAAAGAGTAATTGACATAACAGAAAGTACTAACGTCAAAGGAAATGGGACAGGGTGTGTCCTAGTAAGTATGGATGTCAAAAATGCATTTAACTTTCCCTCTGGGACGGCATTCTAAAAGAACTCAGGCAAAGGCGTATAGCTCCATACCTTGTAACATACTGGCAAGTTATCTAGAAGACAAAACCCTATTTGTGGGAAGCAATGCAAGTATGAAAATAAATTACGGAGTGCCAGAATGCTCGATACTTGGACCCACCCTGTGGAACATCTATTATGACGGGGTAGTAAAGGTGAAGGTTCCAAGAGAGGTTAAACTCATACCATATGCCGACGGTCTGGGTATTATTATAGAAGAAAAAACAAAAGCATCGGTGAAAATAGCAGCCAATACAAAATTTCATAAGATGGATAGAAGAAAAGAAACTGGGAAGAAAACGGAGGTTGTAATTCTATCAGGAGGAAAAACGGTAAAAACAATATCAGTGAAGGTAGCAACTACAGAAGTAGAAAGTATAGAACACCTTAAGTACCTATATAAGTAGAAATATGAGGATGGGACATCATATCAAGATGACGACAGAGAAATGCACCAAAGCAACCAACAACATAAGTCGGACAATGCCTAACATTAGGGGTCCCAGAGAAAATACTAGGTCCTCAGTCAGGCAGTCCATAATGATGTACGGGTACAGCATATGAAAGCTTATAAAAACAAGCTGTACAAAGGAAAACCGCTCTAAGAATAATAAGTGAATACAGAATGATTTCCTCAGAAACAACCTTAGTCAGAGCAAGAGTAACACCTGTAAATCTATTAATAGAAGAAAGAGATAGAATCACAAACGGACAAACTCATGCCACAGCACATAACATAACAATAGAAAAGAAAAGTGGCAAGAAAGTGGTAAGAAAGATGGCGAGCTAATACAGGGAAAGCAGAGTGGACAAAACGATGGATATCTAGACAATGGGAAAAAGTTAACTACTTTCTTACCCAGGTGTTATCAGCACATGGAAGCTTCCAGGTGTATCTAAAACGATTTACACGCAGTGACACATCCAGATGATTATACTGAAGTAAAGAAAATAATGTGGAACACACAGTTTTTCAGTGTGAAAAGTGGAAGGAAGAAAAACAGGAAGCTGAATACTGAAAGGAAGAAAATATAGGAAGCTGGAATACTGCCGCCCCAAAATCTCGTCAGCAAGATGATACATTCCAAAGAATACTGGGGCGAAATTGGCAAACATATATCTAAGATATTACCTAAAAAACGGAAAACATGCAGCAAAGAAGGTAAAGGAAACTATGTAATCATCCAGATAAGGTCCTCTTTGAAGAAAGTACCCAACGGATATCTCCTAAGGGGAAACAGTCTCTGAAGGAGGGAGGAGAAGTTTTAGTTAGTAAGAGTCTGGCACTTCCCATCCATGTAGATGGGAGCCCATGAGAGTTTCCCCTCCTCATCGGAAAAAACACTACTGGATTTTCACCTTATATTGTTCAGGAATATCAAAAATTATCTTGGTCAAGGATGGTTGTGGAACGTAAAACGTGTGTCTTACTTTACGTTTGAAATAATTATGTCACTGTCACACTGACATCATCAATAACCTACAAATTTCATACCTATTTATTTCTGAACTACAAATTATGAAATAATGGTTTTAGTAAGAAGAAAAACTAAATTACAGTAATTGTTGGAAATATCCCCCCTTTTGTTCGATTCACAAGTTGACGCGCCTCCTCATGCTGTGAAAAGCGTTTTGCAGCATTTCTGGCGTTATGGTTGCACATTGCTGAACAATTCTTTGTTGAAGTTCTTGCAAATTATTTGCCGCAGTTGCGAAAATCTTGTTTTTTAAGAAAGGAAATATAAAATAGTCCATAATTGTCAAACAAGGTGATCTCAGAGGAAACTCAAATTCTGTATGCAAACTTATCACCCGGTCATCAAAAAACTCGCTGAGGAAAGCAATATTTTCTCGTGTAGAATGTGCTGTTGCGCCGTCGTGCTGGAAATAACTGTTGCACAAATGCAGCCAAAAAGTTGTGTCTGTACCTTTCTGCGTTGATAGTGAAATCGAAAAAAATTCGCCCAATTATTCTCCTGCGAGAAACTGCCATCCAAACACCAATTTTTTGAGCATGTAGTGGCGATTCAGTAAAAACATGAGGGTTATCATTGCTCCACATTCGCATATTTTAAGAATTGATGTATCCCGAAAGGTGGAACCACGCTTCGTCAGACAAAAAAGTAAAGTTCAGAAGTTCGTCATTCATTAAATTATTGACAAACCAATGGCAGTAAGCAAGGCGTCTGGGGTGGTCTGCGGACAGAAGAGCTTGATATGCTTGCATCTTATATGGATGCATGTGCAAGTTTTTTTTTTAAATCTTCTGACATGTTCCATAAGAAAGTCCAATTTCCTGAGAAAGACGTTTCAAAGGTTTTGCAGGCTCCTCTTCCATACGTTGACGAACGTCATTAACAACTTCTTCTGTACAAACTCTTGATCTACCAGCACTTTTTTTATGAGTCACACAACCAGTTTCGCGAAACACTTCAACAGAATTTGTAAGGCACGCATAAAAAATGTCCGGTAATATTGCCACGTTTAGGAAGTGCTCTCAAAAATTGTCCAAACACAAACGTTGACTGTATTGCCAATTTCCATTAACTAACGCACCCGTTTCAAAATAGGTTTCAATCGTGAAAATTTTTTGCTTTGTGGTAAGAGGCATGATTCAAAAACTGGATTAGAAAATTTCAGCACAATGACTTGACAGATTCTGACACAACAAAACATATTAAAAAATTTAAAGTAAGGCACACGTTTTACATTCCACAACCACCCTTCACCAAGATAATGTTTGATATCCCGGTACTATTGTACGCAAGGATACATGTAGAAATGTCCACAACATATGGCAAAGCTGTCTGTAAAAGCATCTAGAAGGAGTAGTAAAACTAAAGTGTTTTCATTGCTTCATGATATTTCCCTAACACGCGAAGAGAACCATCGAAATAAAGCAAGACGCACAATTGCGGATTACGACCACGCTAAAATAGTACCGCTAAGTATTCTCATACTTCCCTATTTCATTCACAATATCACCATTTAAAATGCCATGGTTTATTAACAAAATGTATAGAAAGGTGAAATCGCAATGAATTGAAATCTCTTCTTCTTCTCTGACCTATACCTTACATGTTGAAAATCGTAAGTGTGACGTTAAATAGCCCAACTTCGTCACCGACACATGTCCTTAATAAAATCTATAGAATGGCAATTGACCGTTGAACTACTTAATAGCGATCAAATGGTAATTAAATGCGCCAAATTTCTATACCCGATAATCTGTTAATTAATCTGAGCTCTGAATTTAAAGTTTTTTCCCAGCACCTACATACGTGCTCTAACTGAAAAAGTTAAATTATTTTTAATTTCAGAAACAACTCGTTAAGTTTTTAAAATTCCGTTGTAACGATAAAGGGTTAAGAAGATAAAGCTTATGTTCAGATTAGAGATTGATGTGTTCCTGAATTGTTAACGAAAACGTGTCAGATTCATGAAGCTTCACCCTCTATATACTCTTATAACGCCTTGGGCTCTCCTAACCCATATGCTTGTTCAGCAAGATAATAGTCTAAGTGTTTACGCTGCCAGCAATCGATACTGAAACGCACTGTCTTAAACTGTCAGTTTGCTTTTATCTCCCCAATGTTTGACTTCTCGACTAATAATTTAGTAAAATCTTCACAATGTTTTAAAACTACCGAGTTGTAAGACATTAACGCTGGGATTTATGAAAGTTTGTTTTGCCTTTTTTTCCTGATTAAAAGTTTAAGGAGCTAATATATGCGAACAAACTTTATACCGTTAAATAAAGTTTTCAATTATATCCAAGAGTTGAGGGATAATTTGTTGATGCTAACAAAATTAAAAAGATTATTTACTAGAGCCGAACTTTATTTTATGACTCGTTTTAAGACCATCGCGCCGCTGCGATGTGTTGCAACTTTTAATGGGGAGCAGCAACAGCATACCCATTACAGGGTAAGATCTCCCTCGATAGTTACCAGCTCATTTAATAAGTCCGTAGGATAAGAAAGAAAAAAACAAAATTTTGACAAAACTTGATTTCATTATTCAACATAGTTGCCTTCGAGGGCGATACAACGAGTTTAGCCATTTTCCAACTTTTCGATACCACTTTTATAGTACCATTTCTCTTTCTTGTCAAAATAGGCCTCAGTTTCAGCGATTACTTCATCATTAGACTTAACTTTTTTTCCAAAAAGCATTCTCTTTAGTTCTGAAAACAGGAAAAAGTCGCTAGGGGCTAAATACGGTGGGTGGGTAAGCAACTCGAAGCCCAATTCATTTAATTTTGCCATCGTTTTAATCGATTTGTGCCACAGTGCATTGTCTTGGTGAAACAAGACTTTTGTCTTTTGCAAATGTGACCGTTTCTTTGCGATTTCAGCCTTCAATCGATCCAAAAGTGTACAGTAATAGTCGCTGTTGATGGTGGTTCTTTTTTGGAGATAGTCGATGAATATTATTCCGTTCGCATCCCAAAATACAGAAGCCATCACCTTACCGGCCGACTGTTGCGTCTTTGCTCACTTTGGATTCTGTTCGTGGACTGCTGTCCACTCAGCTGACTGTCTTTTGGATTCTGGTGTATAATAGTGAAGCCATGTCTCATCCATTGTCACATATCGACGATAGAATTCCATTTTATTGCGGTTTAACAGCGCCAAACACTCCTCTGAAGCATCGATTCGTTGTTGTTTTTGGTCAACTGTGAGCTCACGTGGCACCCACTTTGCACAGAGCTTTCGCATACCCAAATGTTTGTGTAAAATGGTAAAAGCACTACCATCTGATATCTTTACAATGTCAGCTAGCTCGTGTACCTTCAATTTGCGATCGTTCCTAACCAATTTGTGGATTTTTTTGATGTTTTCTGGAATAACAGCCTCATTCGGGCGTCCACTGCGCTCTGCATCATTTGTGCTGGTACGACCATGTTTAAATTCAGAAATCCACTTCTCTACCATTTGTCTCGATGAAGCAGAGTTCGAATAATGATTATCAAGCCATTGTTTGGTTCTCACTGTATTTTTTTTTTCATCAAAAAGCAATGCTTTATCAAAACTCTAAATTCACTTTTTTTTTATTTTTTTTTCAATAACAAACGTTGCTTTACACAAAAATGCTATAACTCACGAATCAATAGTCAGATTGCTGTCAAATTTATACATGTATCGTTTGAAGGTTATTTCTGAATAAAAATCATATGAAAAAAATTGTAGTAACGCCATCTATGTGTCATCCTATGGAATTTTTGAATGGACTGTTACATGTTAAACATTCATCACTCCAAGCAACGTTCGATTGAGTGATGATTTCTAAAGTAGAGGAAAAGGTTACGTTTGATCATCCACTGTATTTTTTTTTCATCAAAAAGCAACGCTTTATCAAAACTCTAAATTCACTTTTTTTTTCATTTTTTTTTTCAATAACAAACGTTGCTTCACACAAAATGCTATAACTCACGAATCAGTAGTCAGATTGGTGTCAAATTTATACACGTATCGTTTGAAGGTTATTTCTAAATAAAAATCATATGAAAAAAATTGTAGTAACGCCATCTATGTGTCATCCTATGGACTTTTTGAATGGACTGTTACATGTTAAACATTCATCACTCCAAGCAACGTTCTATTGAGTGATGATTTCTAAAGTAGAGGAAAAGGTTACGTTTGATCATACTTATTGGACAAAGCTTTAAAAGTAGAAATTCCTGAGCAAGATAAAAGGGTAAATTTGAAAATAATCGCACTCCTAGCCTTAATTTTTGAGCATGAATGATAAAAGTCATTTAATTTAAAAGTTATTTAAGTTAACTGCAATGTTTTTCAAAATCTTTCAATATAACGGTAATAACAAGAGAAGTTCTGATTGACTGACTGACTTACTGATAAATAGCAAGTCGTAACTACCACAGAAATATGATTCCAAAATATAATTCTGATGATTTTTTTTACTTAATACCTTTCATCCCCGTATAAAGTTATTGAAACTTGCTATAATAACTCAATTGATCGTTATTTTAATTTACTAATTTTGTACAAATACAAATCTGCATTTTTCAATTTTTAAAATCTAGTATGTATTAGCACTAAAATCCTCGATGCCTAGAAACCCAATTATTATAAACTATGCTTAATTCTCATTATCCTCAGATGCATGTATATCAACCTGAGTACCTAATTTCGCTCTTATATTTCAAACTTCATGACTCTGAGGTTTTAATATAAACATTTCATTTCTTCAAGAAACTAATAAGAAGCATCTGCCCCGTTTCCTACTTTTAATAAAGTCGGAATCGATATTCGTTATGTGTGTTGTAAAAAGTACGCTTATCAAAGCAAATTGCACGAGATATTTTTATATTTTTCTAACGGCAAGGGAACAAGCCATAAAATTGAAGTGAACTATGTTACGAGCGTTTTTAAAACGTCAAACGCATCTGATGTCAACATGTTTCAACTTCGACCTCAGGAAGAGACTACTTCCGCCATACACTTTCCTGTGTTCTGCATTTTCACTCAGCTTGCTGAAATTTAATTCCATTACGCGCCCGCTTTGAAAGCCTCAATACACGCAGCTTTTCACGCAACACGTCCGTACAATTTCCAGGATGAATCGGAAGTTAATTATGAAAATTAAAGCGAGATTGGTCCCAATGTTCGTATGTATGTTCCTATTATAACTAATAACTACATGGATGGTTTCCAGTGTTACTTTACATTTTCTCATAAGTTAACACTGAACCGTTGGACTTTTAAATAATTAGCAAAGAGGATTTGGTTTGTCATCTTTACAATTCTCCAGAATGTTCATCCCTTCGGAGGTTATTTATTTAAAATTGAGACGTTTGTATGTTATTTCAACTGACTCTTATAATTATGTAGGTAGCTGCTATAAATTCTCATGCAATTATTGCACACCACGACCGTCAAGTCAACTGTATATACTTCTATTATCGACAAACGCAAAAAAACTCTACTTTCCGCTTTACAAAATTCGTTTCAATCTCCACAACAATGATTACAAATCGCACGACATTGAAACTGTCATTAAACGACATTTTCACCCTATCCCTTGTCCTTCATAAAATTCAATAGTTTCTTTTAGAGCCTTTCTTCCTTATGTTCACGCAGTAACAGATCAAATCGGAAAATTATTGAGAAAGCACAACATTAAACCCATTTTTTCATCATCCTCAAAAATCCAACAACTCCTCCCATCTCCCGACGATAAAATTTCATCCCTTCGTTCTAATGTTGTGTACAGGGTTCCATTTTCTTGTGGTTCAGTGTACATCGGAGAAACGGGGCGATCATTAAAGACGCGAATATCCGAGCACCAAAGATGTCTTAAGTCTGGTTTATTTTCGCAGTCAGCCATTGCGGAACATTAACATGAAACCGGACATAAGATTCTTGTTGATAATATTTCAGTTATATTCAATTACTATAATAGGAAGATACGCGAGGTCATGGAAATCCAGAATTTTCCCAAAAACATCAACAGAGACGACGGCTACATGCTTTCCTCTATCTGGAAACCAACCATCGGAAATCTTCGAGAGTGATCGCGCAGACGAATGGTATATAAAGTTTCCCTTTCTTTCTTTTATCTTAGAAGAGTTTCGCCTCTGGTATGGTGGACAAACTGAGTTACCGTGCTCTTCTGTCTAAATTTTCTTATCCTTTGTTCCAAATTTTCAATTCAGAAGAGTTTCGCCTCTGGTATGGTGGACATACTGAGTTACCGTGCTGTGATGTTTTAAAATTGGCCCTTTTTTTCATGTTTGTACATTTTCTTGTATTTTATTTCTTTGTTCCTGAAGAAGCCCCCTACGATAATGGGCGAAACGTTGAACACTTTTAGTAGTTCTTTGACACGGTCCAATCCCGGAAAAAGTATATCCTGCACTAATATCAAATACTCATTTGTATGCAAATCAGGTCCGTAACCTGGATTTTTTTCGGGGTGGGGGGCTGCGATCCTTCTGCTAAAACTACCTAGTCTTTGTTTGCGCTTTAGTTAGAGCTTAGAAGCCACGGTCCAATACTATTTTACTGTTTATATTATTATTGTGTGCAAGTATACTAAAATATAAAAAAAATACACTTAAAACAATTCTAGAGTCTAACTCTTCTGAAATTTTGACAAAGTAATTTAACAACAATTACTTTTATGACCCACTCAGTCCCCTTTAAGTTTTGTCTGCTATTGTAACGCATAACAATTGAATCATGTTGCCTATTTAGCTTAATTTTATTTCTAAATAAAAACGGATGTGTGGGTAAGATGATAAAATTATCCGAAAGATATTCCTTTTCTAAAATTTATTTTTTAACTGTCTTCTATAACCTGCACTTGTGTATAAAAATGCCTCTAGAAAGGGCTCTATTAAAAGACATAGTTTGAAGTCAGCTGTAAAAAAATTTTTTTTTTTTTAATTTTTTCAAATTTAGATTAAATTCATAATCTTAACTTTTATTAGTGGAGTGTCTCTGGGTTTTAACCTCCGAATATAGTAACAGTGAGTGAAATTAAATAAAAATATATGGAATGTTTAGCTAATAAAATACGCAAAAAAGTTTACCTATTAAAAAAAATTGTGATCTTTATTAAAAATAATAATAATAATAAACCAAGTGTTTTAAAAAAAAGGTGCTCAGACTTAAGGAGCATTATCCTCGAGTGATTTAAGAAAAAAAGTTTAATATCAACATAGGTCCGGAACGGCGTTATTTTTAAATTACAGGGTCTTGAAAATTAAAAAAAAATTATTTTTTCCCTAAATACTATGAAACCACTATTTTTTCAATTTTTTTCTCGCTGACAGATCTCTTCAGGTCGTCGTCGATGGCATCTCATCCAAGACATTTGCGATTAACGCAGAGGTGCCTCAGGGATCTGTTCTGTCTCCTACTCTATTTCTGTTACACATAAACGATCTCTTAGCTTCAAATTCCAATCCTATATGCAGCTACGCAGATGATGCTATCCTTGTGTCATCTTATTTCTCCGACAAACCATTATCTATCGCTGCTTCAGATCGACTACGGGAACAGCAGATCTCGAGATTATTCTGAAATGGGGTAAGAACAATTTGGTCGACTTCAACGCTTCAAAAACTCAGGCCGCGGTTTTCCCTAAGAAAACATCAAGGGATAATGCAACAAACATTCTAATGGACGGTAAAATCCTTCCGATAGGATCTAATCTATCTATTCTAGCAGTGAATGCGATCACTAACTTCTCTTGGGACGATCACGTGCGCGCCATTGCCAAATCCGCCTCTCAGAATCTAGGCTTTCTTTTTAGAGCTAAAAAGTACTTTACATTACATTAGTACATTAGCTATTAACACTATACAATGCTCAAGTTAGGCCAACACTAGAATACTGTTTCCATGTTTAGAGTTCAGCACCAAAACACACTTTAGCTCTCTTGGATTCAATTCAAGGAAGAGCGATTCGCCTAATTGATGACGAGAATCTGATCAATTCTCTCGAAACACTAGAGCACAGGCGTATGGTTGGTGACTTGTCTCTTTTCTACAAGTACTATCATGGAAGATGCTCGCAGGAACTAATAGGATTAATCCCCCCAAGGGCAAGATTCTTGAGGCGTACTAGACAGTGGGAGACAGTAAATTCCTGTGCGGTCCAGCTTGACACAGTGAGGACTTCTGTCTATGGAGACTCTTTTTTCTATAGAACATCCAAGTTATGGAACTTGTTACCGAAAGGAACTTTCCCCAAAAATTGCAACCTATCCTTGTTTAAGAAGGCGGTTCATCGCCATCTATCTTTGTTTCCGCATCCTACTCGCAGTGTTTTGAAAGCATAGTGGAGTTGCCCTTTGCGAATGGATTAAACTTAAAAAAAAACATAAATACGCTTTTTTTTGCAAGAATAATATTTGCTTTTCTTTCATCAGCGGCATCCATGCCAAAATGTCTTTGAGTATTCTTAACGAAAAAAATGGTACGTCACTGCTTTTTTACAAATAAAGTACCAATTTCAGACCTTCATTTTTTGGTAAAAAAAGTTTACACCCGAACATCTGGATATTCTTTCTAAATTCTGGAAAATTAGATGTTTTTTTTTAAGTTCAATTTTCCTCTTAGCGTCCAACTCTTTTTCTAACTGGCTATAACATCAATTCGTACTTATTTTGGGCAGTCTTAAAATTTCAATGTTTTCTAGAATTATTGTTGCTACCTGAATTTGCAATGTCGAAATGCATTTGATTCTTCCGAATTTCAAAAAAAAGTTTTTGCTGTAAAGTTATTTATCGTTTATTTAGGTTTTATCTTAATTCTCAAAATTTCGGTCTTTTTTTGGAAATTTTCAATTTGAATTAGATTTTCTGTTAAAGGCGAAGTATGTTAATACTTTTATTTTTTTTTCTCAAAATTCAGAGTTTAAAATTTTGGTATTTACTTTACACCCACAAATATTTTTTTAAACTTCGATTCCTTCTAGAAACCTGGAAATTTTGCAAAAATGTTTGTAAAAAATAAAAAAATGTGGGATATCAAAATTCTGAATTTAATCTTGACTTTTTTAAATTTGGAATTTTATTTCAAAATATCTAGAAAAATCTACATTTAGAGTGGGCAAAATCCTTTTAGAAAAAGTTTAATTACGACCCAGCTTATACTTGAAATTAACCAATTAATAAACATTTCTGAAAATATGATTACCTTTTTTAGAAATTTTGAATTTCCGAACAAAAAGCGGGATATATTAATTCCTAATAAATTTACCTGTTCGAACTCGAAATTTTTAGTTATCTAAATTCGAAATATTTAGAAATAAGTTGACATTTAAAATTACTGTCTAAATCGGGAAAAAAGAAGCCATAATATTTGGAAAAAAAGGTTTGAAGTCAAAATTTTCTAAAACAAATCTCTAATTTTCAAAAAATAAAATCAACTAACAAAAACTAATAACACTCGACATTTTGTCTTTAAACAAAATTCAAAAAATTAAATTTGATATTTTCTGAAACATTTAGGGTTTCATCAAAATAGCCAGGGGATTTTTTGTAATTAAATGTCTAGAAACAAAATCAAAATATTTTAAAGAAGTCTAAATTTTTAACCAGTGGTAATGTAAAAATTTTGAAAAATAAACTAGTCATTAGGCTAATTTTTTTTAATTTCGACGTCGTACAAATTTTATAAATCAAGTTTTACTAAAGATATGAATTTAAAAATAAAAAGTCGTGAAATTTCAATATTTTTATGGAAGTTTTCACTTGGAAGTCGAATTTTCGAAATGGTAATCGAAATATTAACAAATAAACTTCATAACAAAAAATTTCGACATTTTTTATTATGAAGTTAAAACTTTATGAAAAAATTAAAAATTTTGAATTAAACTGATGGTTATTAAAATTCCTGAATTTTCTAGTTTAACAATGCTCCAATTTTCTATAAAACTCAAAATTTATAAAAGAATCGACATTTTAGACGTTTTTTTAAGTTCAATCTACATTTTAGAAAAAGTATAGAAGAAATTCCTAAAAAAGTTATAAGTAAATGTTTTCTTAAAATTAAACAGCTTAAAGAGCCAAACATTGAAAATTTTATTCATATAACGAATTTAAAATTTTAATTTTTAAATTCAAAAACTGTAAAAATATTATCACAAAATCCAAATTTTTCTCAAAATTTTGTGGTAAATCTCGAAACATTGCTTGTATAAATTTCTGGTTTTTCTTAAAATTTGAATTTTTTTTGAAGCTTTAATTTCCTAAAATAGGAAATTTAAGCTTTAAAAATCTGCAAAATTCGACTTTTTTTAATAAAATTTAAAGCGTAAGATTAAAATTCCAAATAAAAAAGAAGAAACTTCAAGAAAAGTTTAAATTTTTCTAGAAACGAAATCTCAGATTTAAAAGTGAAAATTTCCGAAAAAATTCGAATGGTTTATGGTAAAAAATTTAAGATTTAGGGAGAAAGTTCGAGAATGAACTCAAAATTTTGAAAACTTCTTCATTTGAAAATGTTGTATTTCTTCTGAATATCCTAAGTGTAACCTATAATCTATTTTTTTAATTTCGACAAAGAGTTAAAAATGTTTTTTTTTTTGTTAATTGTGAGTTTTGGCCTGTTAGTGCGTCTTTTTAGAATATTTTACCTTTTTAGTGCCTTCTTTGGCTTTTAGTTTTTGCCTAATTTAACATTTTGCTTGTACTTAAATTCAGATCTCTAATAATAAGAAGACATTCCTCGCATTTTAGTAAGAAAACAAAATGATTCCATTCAAAAATGTTTTTTAAAAAGGTCGCACGTCTGGAAAGTTCAGTTCTATCTAGTATGTAAGCCAAGAATTTTCGGGGCCCCCCAGCCCCCACTCCCCTGGTTACGGGCCTAATGCAAATTCTCAGTTCTTACCTTGACGATCAGAAGAAAAGAGGCGGGGTGTGAAACTTTTGAATCTTCCTGAAAATTTCGAATTTTGTCGACAATTCTGGCTTTTTTTTAAAATTCGACTTTTTTTTAAATCTCAATTTTTTCTTAGAATTTCAATCTTTACAACATTGTAAACTTTTGTTGTTAAAAATTATGCGGAATTAGTAAGTTAAAATGCGACTTTGCTCAACATTTCAACTTAAACGACTTTGTGTTAATGTCAATATTTTTAAATTTTCAATTTTTTGAAAATGTGGACTTTATAAATTGGATTATTTTTCTCAAATAGTTGACCATTTTTTGAACATTTTGGTCACTTAAATATTTCAACTTTTTCTGAGAATTTCCGCCTTTTGAAACATTGGACCCTTCTTGAAAATTCATGTATTTTTATGAAAAATTTGACTTTTTTGAAAATTTCGTTTTCTTATTTTTTTTCGAAAATATAGGCTTAATTTGAAAACTTTAACATTTTAAAATTGCCACTTACATTTGAAGCTTCTCATTTTTTTTGAAAATTCGGACTATTTCTCTTATAATCTAATATGAACTATTTCAAAATGTGTTTTTTCTCAAAATTTTGATTTTTTTGAAACATTTGACTGTTTTTAGAATTTCAACCTTTTCTTGGAATTTTTATGTTGTTGTAACATTTGACTTTCTTTGAAATATATTTTGCTTTTTTAAATTTTTAATATTTTTAAAATCGTTGATTTTTTGAAATTTTAGACTCTTCAATTTTTGATCTTTTCTCATTGTAAGTTTAAAGTTTTTTGACAAATTCTTCTATGTTTTCAGAAAATGTTCACGTTTTTAAAAAAGTGTCGACCTCTATTTTTAATTTTTACCTCATTAAAAAATTTTGATCTTTTTGGCAACATTCTACTTTTTAAAACTTGATGCTTCTGAATACTTTTTAAAAAATTACAATTTTTCAAAATTTTTAGTTTCTACAAATTTTATGTTTTAAATTTTCACCTTATTTGAAAGTTTTAAACTTTTTTGGAAAAATTCTGCTCTTTTAAAAAATTCAGTGTGTTTTATTTATTTATTTTAAGATAAAATGGTCTAAAACTAGAGAGAAAATGTAAAAATGTTTCAGAAAGAGTCACAACTTCAAGTTAAAATGAAAAATTTACAAAAAGAATTAAGTTGAATAGAAGAGGGTTTGCCAAAATTTCGACTTTTTAGAAAAAAAATTAATTTCTCAACAAAATTCAAATATTCGAAATATTATCAAAATTTACAATCAGAACTTTGAAATTTTTAAACTCGAAAATTTCGAAATTTGATTTTATCGAAATTTTTCTTATCAAAATTTGGAATTTCGATTTTTTTCTTAATATTTTAAGTGCGTAATTGCTACATTGGGAAAGCAATTGAAATTTGATGTTTCGTTAAAATTATCGAGGATAAAAGTAAAATTCGAGGTTAAATTTTGATCCAAAATTTCAGCTGAAAATTCGAAGCTAATTTCGTCAAAATTTTTTTCAACATATTACGACCTTGTAAAAAATTTTGACGAAATTAGCTTCGAAGAAGTGGCTTCTCTCGCAATTTTGACAAAAAATCGAATTTAATTTAAAACACACTTTGGTTATTTAGATATTTTAACTTTAAACGTAATATTTCAGCGTAGAAAACTACAAACGAAAATTTTTTATGGTGTTACCTAATACTCGACGTTTTTTGTCAATATTTCAACCATAACGTCAAAATTCCAAAGTTTTCATGAAAATTTCATCTTTAGGTCGAGTTAATGTCAACTTTTTTTTATAATTTCATCAATTAATCCAAAATTTCGATTTCTTCAGGACATTGGGGACAATTTAAATAGTTAAAATTGTAGAGAAATAAGTCGAAATTTTGGAGGTAAATTAAAAATTCGGGATTCTTAGCAGAAATTTTGATTTTTTTGCCTCAATTTTTTTTAACAAATTTTAACTTTTACCAAAAGTTTACGAGTAAATTTAAAAATGTTGGCTTTCATAAATCTTTTTCTCAGAAATTTATTATAAACTTACAATTATTTCGACTCTCCTTTGATCGAATGAGGTAAATCGATTTTTTTTTTAAACTTTTGATTAGGTATTGATTATAAACGAAACAAATTTTCTTTTTATACATTTACATTTATTAACTGAATTTTAATATTTTTTTCTCAAATATTAAATTTGACTTGGAATAATCCGTCTTTTATTTCTAAAATTTCACCTAACGTAAGAAAAATTCCTCAACTTTCCATAAAGTTCTCACATGTTTCTTAATCATTTTTAAATTTCTTATTTTGTAAGGAATTTTTCACACCTTGACAAGACTGGAGGTATCACACACATCAATTTGGCATCAACAGTGCTGGATTTTCGTATAAGCTATACAAGCAATAGCTTAGAGCCCAAATGACATCATATTTGGACATACAGTGTTACCCAGAAGAAATTTTAAGCAAAAATAGAGTTCAGGAATTGTTTTGTAGTCATCGATAAGACTGTTGGTATAAGGAACACTTATGCGGAATAATTGCTCTGTGTGAAGAACCTTTTTTTTGGGTACCAAAATTTTTGAGCCCCGTCGAAGGAGAAGTAGCTTTTTTTAGATGACCAGAAATTCTCAAAGCAGTGATGATCTTTTTGCTCACTAAAAAATTTCCTGCAAAGTAATAAATTTAATGTTTACTTGGCAACACGGCCACGATACGTCAAGGTGGCGCTAATGGTATCGCGTTGCGATACATTGATTTTTGCTGACTGATGTAACGATATTTTTTAGACTCTACTATTAATGTCAAAACATCGATGTTTGCAAAAGATACATCGACGTTTTCAAAACATCGAAATATCGCTTGCATCCCTAGAAGGCATACATTAATGTTTTCAAAACATCAAAATATCATTTGCATCCTCAGCGCTCTCTGGGAGGTAAAACCTTCACACCAATGTACTTTCGGAATGTCGCCCTCTATATTCGAACACCCTAGCCCTAGGCTAGTTCACCTATATGGACGGAGTTGGCCCTGACTATGCAGATTAAAGTCGAAATGTAGCACCAGCGCGAAATTATGTATTTATTGCAATACACAGGCCAATAGGTTTGAACATTCCTCAGATTTAAAGATTGAAAACAACGACCAGTTTAGATCTTAGGAGATCTCGTCTGTTTTGTCACACTTAGCTAGACTTGAATATTCCGAAAAGTATCAGATATTAAGAACTTCGTCCACGCCACCTATCGGTCTGTGAAAGAAAGTGTGGAATAGCTCCAACAAGCGACTAGACCTTAGATAATATAGATATTACATAGTTAAAGAACTAGATACAAAATATCAAGTTTAAGACGTAAACAAAGCGGAAGCTTTATTTATTTTGACGCTGATAGCTGTAGGTGCTTTATGAGTTATTAGAAAGAGAAGCATAATTTGTTATTTTTTAAAAACATTGTTTATGTGCGAATACATTGATATTAATCAATGAGGGCGTTGGGGTTATGAAAAAATAATTTATTAAAAGCACCCGAGGCGAACGTAAGCTTTTAAGTGAAATCGGTGAGCCTGAAACCTTTGTTAGATTGAGAATATGTTACAATTTCAGCTCTCCATAATAATGCCCGTGTCGCATTGTTGTTAAATTTTGAGCGAGGCGGAACACACTAAATCCGATATAGTCATAGATGCATGAAAACTTGTAAAGCAAAACGGAGATTGGGGTTCAGAGTTAACTCGTTGAGCTGTTGAGTGTGTTTTGATGTAAACCCTCACGGAAATAATGTTTACCTATATGATTCTCTTGCAGGGGTTCGTTCTAAACCACAACATGTCTGGCCGCATTATCCACAGCAACCAGAGTCTCGTCCTGCAGAAGGTCACCCGCCAAAGTGCGGGGAAGTACGTGTGTTCGGTGGTTAACAGTGAAGGAGAAACGCTGAGCAACGAGCTTAACTTCAGGGTACAATGTAAGTACATTAGATGCAATTTATTGGGTAAACTGATCGGCTTACGCAATTAAATTGTGTTAAAACTTTGACTTTGTAAGTTACCCCCGACTTCGGGTACGGTTTGTTAAGACGATGACCAAGTTTGCAAAACTTCGGTATCTTTAAGTAATCTAGCAGCACAACAGCAAATACATGTTCTTTACAAAGTAATGGCTCACACACGGAGGCTGATTAAGCTTTGGCGATTGATGTGGCTCACTAATGAGGGCACCTAAATAAAAACTTTAAAAAAGGTCCTTTATTTCGTTACTTTATTTCATTATGCTACGGTCAACTAGAGATATAGCAAACCATCAAGGGAATTTTCAAATTATTTACTACAGCTGAGTGTTCGTTAAAAACCAACAAGAAATAGATAGATAGTTACTTATGGAGCTTTAGAGCATAATTTTGTTCGTTATAAGCGGTCGTTTGCCACTGGAACAATAACCATAGAAAGTTTTACCCCTTTACCACATCAATAATTAAACAAATAATTATGGGCGATACGTATTTCGCCAGTAGAACTGGAGAATTTTCAAGAGTAGTAACCTTAATGGCAGCATCGACATCATCTGCATTGAGATTCAGATTGTTAGTGACGGTCTTTTGCTTTCCTTCTTATTTCTAATTGTTTAACACATTTGGTGCATGCAATTAAATTCATTAAACTGGAGGCCGACAGTGGCTCCTTATCTTCATTAAGGGTGCTATGTAAATAGAATGTAACTTAGACTACAGTATGCAGCCCTCTTAAGCGTGTATAATGAATCATAGGTAGCTGAACTACCAACAGTTGAAACACAAACGCCTAGCAAGGTGGTTGCTCTCTGGGAAGATCCCAGAAGACAAGATTCTAATGCTGAGACGAATAGGTTTGAACATTTATTAGATTAAGGAGTTGGAAACTAAAGACCGGTTTCGATCTTATTATATCTCGTCAGTTTGATATATCCAACCCAAATACCGACAAATGTTCCGGCAAGTAAACAATAGAATTATAAGACGATGTTTAATGTTAATTTTGTGTCCAGAACTTTTCATATGTTGGGCGTCATTTGATTTTTCTTCTCTATTGTATCTAAAATGAGCGACATGTTCTTTAAATCTAGTTTTAATGGATTTCTTGGTCTGGCATATATATGATTTTCGTAACTAGGTGCCAAACAGTTTACATCAAACAGAGGTCAGATATCCTTAATGGAGATAAAGGACTACTGTCGACCTTCAGTTTATTAAACGTTATTTGTGGCACGTAAAAATTGCATGCACCTGATATGTTAAATAATTAGAAGTCACAAAGAAAACAAAAGACCGCCAGTATCGATCTGAATCTTAACGAAGATGATGCCGATGCTGCTTTTGCTAATAACTAAGGTTACTACGCTTGGATTGAAAATATCAGTTCTACTGACGAATTACGTATTGCGTAATTATTTATTTAATTGCCTATGTGCTAAAGGGGTAAAACATTTTATGGACTAAAGCACTCAATCATAGGTCACAATGTTTAGTTCAGTGCATTATTGGAACAATAACAATTAAAAAATATTTAGTGAAAATCCTAAACCATAACAGCAAACCATATGAAAACTCGAATCTTTCTGATTAATTTGGTTTGCAATTTGTGAAAAAAATTTGGAAAAAAGCAAAGAAAGCGTAAATTTTAAATTTCTTTTGCAATAGTTTTTTCCATTTTTTTTCCAAAATTTTCTCTACTAACCCCCACATGTTGCGCACCACTTTTTATAAGGAATGTTTATTAAAAAAAGAGCATTCTAATTACAATTTTAAGAATTAGATATCACCGAAGTTCATGATACAAAAAAATTTGCCCTGTCCGAGCAATTGTTTCAAAAATTACTGGTTTCCCAAGTGCGACAAGTAACAGAGATACTGAAAAACCTAAAAAATTCCTTTTGAAATTAAAATTTGGATAAAAGATTTGAGTTTTGTAGAAAAATAGATATTTAATTATTTTTTTAATTTCAAACATAAAGATCAAAACCTGGCGAATTCAACATTAAGTTTAAACTTAAATTTTTTAAATAAACCGTGACATTTCAAAAAACAGAATTTTTTTGAAATTTCCAGTTTAAAATCCAAATGGTTGAAATGTCGAGATTAAAGCCGAAATAAAGGGTTTACATTAAAAATTTGACATCAAAATTTTGATTTAAACCCTTGTTTTTTTTAATTTTAAATTAACCTCGAAACTTCTAATTTAAAGTTAAAATTTTACAAAAAAATTATAGATAAAAATTTTGAGCACAAAAATTCGTAATTTAAAAAAAATGTATTTAAGCTTGTAATTTTGATTTTTTTTAAGTTTCATTTTTAATCTTGAAACAACACTAAGGTCAAAATTTGGGAAAATAATCAACAATTTAAATTAAAATTAAAAATTCTTACTCTTACTGACTTTATTCTTGAAACTTAGACTATAATCATACAAATTCAACATTAAGTTTAAACTTAAGGTTTTTAAATAAACCGTGACATTTCAAAAAACAGAATTTTTTTGAAATTTCCACTTTAAAATCCAAATGGTTCAAATTTCGAGATTAAAGCTGAAATAAAGGGTTTAAATCAAAATTTTGGTGTCAAATTTATAATCTCGACTTATTTTTTTTTAATTTTTAATTAACCTTAAAACGTCTAATTTAAAGTTAAAATTTTACGAAAAAATTATAAATCTAAAAATGTTGAGCACAAACATTGAATTTTGGAGAAAAAGAGACAAAATTTATAAAACAAATTGCAAGGTTTCGAATTTAAACTTGAAATCTTAAGAAGAAAAATAAAATCATAAGAAAATATCAAAATTTATCAAAAAATAAAAACTTCGGGAAAATTTTTTGAGTAACTTAATATTTCTTTTAAAAAGTCTGAATTTGAAAAAAAGGAAGAAAGTTACCGACAAAAATTATTGATAAATATTTCGAGCTTAGTTTTGAAATTTCAACAAGAAGAAAATTATAAAATTTTGGAAGAGTTGAAATTTTAAGCTTGTGAAGCCAAAATTTGAGCAAAAACCTAACCATTTTAAAAACGATGCAAATTCCCAAAAAAATTTGGAATTTATAAAATTGTTTTCTCAAAATTTTTTGTTTAAAACTGAAATGATAAAAAAATCGAACTTTTGATAAAAACTCGAACTTATGTACTTTTGAAATTAACTTCGAATTTAATATCGAAATGACAAAAAAATAAAATATTAATCTTACGAATAAATCGACATTTTAGGTTAAAACTTAAAAAATGTTTAGTTTATAAAAAGGGGCAGTTAAATATTTACAGTTTCATTTGTACGTTAAGTTAACATTTGAACATTTGATTGAAATTTTTTTGAAAAAGACGAGATTTTGACTACGGATTCGAATTTTTAGGGAAAATGGTAAACATTAAAAGTTCAAACTCGATATTTTGTAAAAAATTATGCTAATTAAAAAGTAAATCTTCAGCAAATTTCGAAAAAAAAAGTTCAAAACTCTTGAAGAACTTTAAAATTTTGAATTTAAATAGCAAATTTAAGAAGAAAGCGGAAATGTAAACATAGAACCTAATAAATCTTTCCAAGATTAAAAATCGATATTTCGAAAAAGAACTGAATTTGAATTTAAAATAAACAATTTTAAGAAGGAAAGCAGACTTTCCAGAAAGATAAACTGTTGACTTCAACTCCTTGAAAATGGAGAAATTAAAAAATAAACATATTGAATGTGTAATACCGAAATACTGAGAAAATAGTCTAATTTTCGAAGTTAAAGACAAAATTTAGGAAAGAGGTAATAAAATCGCCAAATTCAAAGTTTCAAAAAAACATATTTCAAAAAGAAAAATGCCTAGACAAAATTCGATTTTAAAATCGTAATTTTCAAAAGAGAAGAAAGGTAAAAATATTTGTTAAACATCTTAAGCTTGAGTTAGGAATTTCAATTTTTGGGCGAAGATTTACAAAAATGGACTTTTCCAAATTTGCTAAAAGACATTTTTAGTATTTCGAATTATAAATCTTAATTTTAGGAACATAAATTAAGACATTAAGTTAAAATTGCAATTTTGAGAAAACGTGAAAAATTCAACAGAAGGCTTGTATGTTCTAGAAAAATATTTGCCTAAAAAGAAAGGGACGTTTTTTGAGATGCAAATTATATACCTAAAATTAATTGCAGGATCATAAATAAATGATTACGTTGCATCGTATAGTGCAAGAAATTGTTTTTTTTAAGTTATTAAATAAAATTATTTTTTAAACTAAAATGACTAAAAAGAAAGCTGCACATTAATACCACAATTTCTCAGATTATATCACTTCATAAATATATTTAAAATCTAAATTTGAAGAAAAACTTTCATCTTACAGAAGCAATTTTCAAATTAGAAAATTATAAAAGGAATCTTTAGAAGCAGTAAAAAATTTGGAACAATCAAACTCCTTAGAAAAAGATTTAAATAATGAAAATTGTCTAGAACAGCGTCGGAATTTTTAAAAAAATGAAAGTTAAAATCATTGAAAATATTTAAGAAAAGTCAAATTGTCGTGTTTAACATCTTAATTTTTGGAAAAAGAGTACGAAAACAGACTTTTTTAAACTCAGTAAAAGTATTTTGGAATTCTGAACTTGAAATTTATTGTAGGAAAATAATTCAAAATTTCATGTTAAATTTGAACATTAAGAAAAAGTTAAAATTTCCAAAAAGATTTGAATTAAAAAAACGTAGTTGCATGGAATAAAACAGACGTTTTATGGGATGCATATTCTCTTCTGGAATTCTACTTGCGATCCCGCTTTAGGGGCCAAATAAATGGGCACGTATTTTTAAAACGTATTATTTATTACCCAACTGAACCGGAAAGCGAATCAACTTACCAATTAGAATTGGTAAGTTGATTCACTTTTATGAGTTCTTATCACTTAGAGCCCCCTAATTCGTAGGAATAAGGTCAAGATATGTGTTTAAAACATGAATCTTGATCCCCATATTGCAACCCAAAGTTTTATACTTACTAAAATTTTTTAATCAAATATCTTTAGATGTCCCTCTTATGGTAAACCAAAAAAATTCAAATTAAATTTTTGAAACATCAGCATATTTTTTCAAAACATTTAATTTTTCTTTGAGCAACGACTCTTTTATTAATTTTCTTAATTTGAGTTTCTACTACTACTACTTCACTCATTCTGGGGAATTTCTCTTTGAAATATAAAAGTCCATTTTTATTGGGACCCATCCCCTCTAGAAAAATTTTGGTAAGCCTAATTTGATGTAAAATGGTGATAGAAATATACTAGAGAGCTTTACAAGTGTGAATGCTTTACAGTTTTTTATTGACAAATTAAAGATCTACATGTAGGACAAACTTTTTTCTAATTGTGATTTTTTCGATCTCTGGTGTCCCATTCACATAAAAACTACCCACATATTGATGACAAAAAAAAACTTTAAATAAAAAATTAATATAATCATGATATTACGTTTTGTTTCTGATTTCTGATAAAAAATGTTAAGATGTAAATAATATATGGACCTAGATAAAAACGAACCATATTTGGGAAGACTACATTTGCAAAAATAAATTTTACCTTGTTACAAGAAAACTGGGGGTGATGGAAAAAAATAAGTACGGTTTCATGATGGGGGTAGGTAGTCCAAACACAATTACCTACCAGAGTTCGTGTGACAAAATCAGTGTTGACCAGTGTTATTAGCCAGAATTTGATGTTTGAAACGTCATAGTCAGCGTAATACAAAACAAATGTTTGACTGTCCAACTAAAATGTAAAATAAACTACTCTAATAGCAAAAGAGGTCCATATAATAATAATAATAAATCTCGAATTTACATTCACAACTAATGGAAGTCTTTCGTAGATTTCATTCTAACAATAACCTTACAAAAGAAGAGTTACATTTTCTTTTAATATTCAGTTAATTTTGTTATTGGCCATCACTTTGAAAACAAACAAAACATTCTTCGCCCACAGTTAATGGCCATTAACCAAGTGCTTGGTTAGAAATTGAATTTATGTGAACAAGTGTGGCGAAGCGTGCGGATTGTATAAAAAACAAGATGCGAAAAGCCGGGGGGTTAATGACGCTCGAATCATCAACTTGCCTTGCCACTGCCAATAAGAAAATATGTTGCGGACAATTTCCCGAGTAACTTTTTTTTTTATTTTCTGATATAATTTCTTAGCAACGCGCCTGAGGCCGAACATTATTCTTTTTATCTCACCAGACAAAAAACATATATCTGTAGATTAAGAGTCTGTCGAGACAATACACGAATTTTTGGCTATAAGAAGTTCGGGGAGAAGCGATTAGGTGGATTTCTGTGATATGTGCCACTGGAGCTTTCCAAACTTTTATTCCGTCGGTCGGTGGCCGGATAGGAATCGACGCGAGAGGCGCTTGCTGTCAAGCGGAGGTGATGTATGGCTTTGACCAAAACCAACCAAAACACACCGTTATCCCTTGGTAATTCGTATAACTAAATAATCCTCACTCAACCTTATAAATATTCAAAACGGACATAAATCGGGTTTCAAACACGAACACAATGTGAATGTAAACAAGAATCTTCATTTTTTTTTGATACAGCCCTCTTGATCATTGCAGTTTTTACGAAATGTAAGGATGTAGCTGACTGGCTAGAGCTAATATCACTTACTAAGCAACAAATTTTTACGAATCATTTAGCCATATACTAATTATATTGTTGCGCATTATCGGTTCGAAAATTAAAACTTCGTGAATTGTAACCACTTTATTTCCAAACTGACTTCGGAACACTACAATTATAATTCACTTAACTGACCAACTGACTAATCAACTAACTAACTCACTGTTTAATTAACTAAGTGAGGTAAGACAACCGCGTATTTATAGGCTTCCGGTTTTCTAGAATGGAATCCGTACAGATAAGGCTTATAGTTTACGGAAATATCTAGAGCCCTTATCTGCCGTATGATTCATTATTGCTACCGCTTCGTATTATCAAATTTTTCTTAAGAATTCCTTACTAATACAAATTTTATAACTACATTTTGTTACACTGCCTCCCTCTTAGGACTGATCGTTCCGATCAGTTCCAATCAGTCACTTCGCCACCATATTTGCACAGTTTGTTGAGGTGTACCAGTTTCATCTTGGTCCAGGGGTTGCCCTGGATCCTGTATACCAAGTCCCTGGTCTTCTTCAGCACTTCATAAGCCCTTTCCCAAGATGACGTTGGTTTCGGCGTAACTCCTTTCCTCCGCTGAGGGTTATAGAGCCGCACCGATTCGCCCTCACTGAAACCACCCTGGTTGGCGTTTACGTCATATCTTGTCTTCATTCGGTCCGTCGCCAAATTGATCGTCGTCCGCATCAGGGCATGTGTCTCCAAATTGCTTCCTTCAAGCCAATACCAATTCACACGGAAGCCGCAGTTTCCTCCTGAAGATCACTTTTGCCTAAGTCTGACCCGTAGTTTCATGAGTTGGCGCGTGATATGCCATTGAAAACAATGAGATAGTTGTCGATGCCAGTCTTTCTGATGCTTGGAAGCAATCTTCAAAAGATGTTCCATCAAGGTCCTGTTAAATTTTTCCATCATTCCATCAGACTGTAGATGAAGAGGTGTCGTTCGAGTTTTCTTTATTCCAAGAAGACGGCACACCTCTTGGAAGACCCCCGATTCGAATTTCCTTCTTTGATCCCAGAGTACTTCCAAGGAAACACCAAATCAACAGATGAAATTGTCCACATTCGCGACTGTGGTAGCTTCTTGGTTCGGTATGGCGTAAGTTTCAGGCCATTTACTGAAATAGTCCGTGGCTGCCAGGATATACTTGTTTCCATCATATGATGCTGGCAATGACTTTGCCACATCGATTGCAATTCTTTCAAATAAAACTCCCACTGTATACTGCTTTAGGACCCCTTTGCTTCTTGTACGAGGACCTTTGGATCCTTGAATGCGGCGCAGGTGACACATTTCCGACATCACCGTTCGACATCCTCCTTACAGTTAACCCAATAGAACCGTTTCCGAATCTTCTCCAGGATCTTGTTCATCCCTAGATGTCCACCAGACGTCTCATTGTGCACCTCCCACAAAACGTGTGGAATCTTTTCTGAGACACCACCAACTGCAAGTTAACACGTTCTTCATCCACGCTTTTCCATGCCCTCTTCAGCACCCCGTCCTCTGCCTGGAGGGATTTCCATTGGGCCCACAAATTCTTAAGAGCTGTGCTTCTGTCGGAAATTTCTCGCCATTCAGGTCTACCTCCAGCTTATTTCCATTCCAATATGGGTTTGATATCAGCATGGCTTCTGTGTAGCTCCCGAAGACCTTCAAAAGTCCATTTATCCTCTGACTGAACAGACGTGACCCTTATATGCAGTATGTCCTCATGGTTTTCAACTTATCTGCAGTGTTTGTAATCCCCACAAGGTCTCCTGGACAAAGCGTCAGCGTTGTTATGCTGTCGTCCCGGTCGATGATTCACCTTAAAATGAAACTCTTCTTACTTACTTCCTAACCATCTACCGTCTGCCTCTCTGCGTTCTTCATTTGGAGTAACCAAGAAATCGCCGAATGATCTGTTCTGATAAGGAATTCATGCATATGAGGAATCCATATAAATATTTGTAGAAGTGTCTCACAGCCTTCACTATCGCAAGGAATTCCTTCCTAGTGGTGCAGCAATTTCTTTCCGGTTTCCTCAGAATCTTGCTTAAATATTCAATGAACTCTTTATTCACCACCTTGAACTTCGGATAGCACAGCCCCAATGCCGTCGTTGCTGGCGTCTGTATCTAACACGAATTTTCCATTCCTCTCAGGATAAGCCAAGATGGAGCTTGTGCACAAGGTGGACTTCAGTTTTCGGAAAGCAGTATCACAATCGGGAGTCCAGACATACGGCGTTCTTCCTTCTGTTAGTCTGTATAACGACGCAGCGATGATGGCAAAATCTTTTACAAATCTTAAAATACGTGCATAACCCCAGGAAGCTCCCCAATTCATTTTTATCTTTGGGTCTTACCCGGTCACGGATTGCTTAAGTCTCTCATGCCAGAGTAACCATGATTCCTGTGTCCACTGTTGCCTGTACATTCCTTCCATCTACGCTGGATTTTACCACCAAACTCTCCTTGGTTCTTTTTATCTGTTTGATGGGAAGAGTTTTGGGGGCTGCTTGCTCGACATTAGCCGGTGAGGGCCCCTTCTAGCTGGCTGATTTTTGTTTCATTGACATCACATCTTTCCCTTTTCCCCCAGATTCACAAAGCTCAAAACGTGTGTAATGATCGTCGGAAACTATGTCTTTATAAACTTTCATCCATTTCCCTTCAAAATATTTTGCCCACACTGTTTGTGATTTCACAATAACTTTCTTCTACAATTCGTCACTATTCGTCGATTTTCATGCTAAAAAATCAATTGCTCAACGACCTCTTCAGGCCGTATCACCTAATTAAAGTAGACGTTTACTAAAATCTAGAAATTTAGCAAATAAATGTTTTAATAATAGTAAAAAGAAGTTTTAAACTCCAAATTATAATTTAAAATAAAAATTAAAAGTGCGCTTTTGAGCTGAAAGTCGAAATTTTGAAAAACAATTTCAAATTGCAATACGAATTTTTGAGACAAGACTGAAGCTAACGAGAAAATTTTAAAGTTTACAAAGAAGTGTATAAATAACAAAAGTGACATTTACGTTACATTTTGCGAAAATTGAATCCGCTTATTGAGAATAATTCCGCCCTTAATGAGGAAATTTATGCAGGCCATAAATTTACTTACACGTGCCATAAAGTAAATCATAAATTTTCCGCTGAAATAAATTAAAAGTGCAGGAAAATAACTATTTCCATGGGTGAGTGATTTATTTAGCACACAGCCACATACACGAGTCAGCAATTCTTAATATTCAAAAAGTAATCTACAAGCCATGTTAATATATATCATGCCAGTTTTACAAGTCCAAACGCAATTTATAATCTGGAATTTGCCAGGTCCTACTTGAGGCAAAGTTCTTTTTAATCCAAGCGAAATAAAATGTTCCATAAGTATTTAATCTATGAGCCCTTTGGCTTTATCGTGAGCGATGTATAAAATATTGTCCAAAAATAAAATCGTTGGAAAAAAAGTGCACACCACACTGCTATAATAATTTACAAATCTATAGAAATAACAATTACAAAAGTCGATGAAGAACTGCAATCTGCGTCGTGTTTGTATGCAGGGTGATTCATCGTAGACCGTCCATTAAAAGAATGTTAACTTCCCAAAATCATATTCTTATAAAATTTGGTAAATAGTCAAGGAAGATAATGATAACAAATGTAATAAAACAATTTTTGGAAGTCAGCAATTTTCTAACGTAAATCGTCTACAGATTACATACAATAACCTTAATATTTGCATTTTTACATTTTAAAGTCAAAATTTTAAATAAAATTTCAGACTGAAAGTGATTTTATGATTAAATTCGAAATTTCCAAATTTAGAACAAAAATCAAAATTTAAAGAAAGGAAGCATGAAACAGGATTAGAGCCCCCGTCGCAAAAAGAGTTCACATCAATAATAATGTCCAATATTTTTGTTTGCTTTTGTAAGCTTGTTAATCTTTAACAAATGGCATTATTCCCGAATTAAATTGTTATCTTTCAATAGTAATGTCCATTAGTAAACTGTGCGAGGAAAACTTTCCATTAGCTAAGCACTCTTTTTATCCTGCATGTTTTAGAGCTCATTCGGAAGGTAATTTAAACCAAATACACCCCAATTAGTGGGTTTACTTGAACCGCCAGCATTTTTAATTGAATCCTATCGAATGGTTATTTGTTTTCAAGCTTTGCTGTTAGCTATTTAGTCAAGAATTTTCCGAGCAGTTTAAAATTACAACTCGTTCTGCTGTAATTGAGTCAATTTATCCCATTCGAGGTTTATATTTTTAAACAAGAGGGGTTTTATCTTCTCTGTTAGTAAAAAACTTATTTGCCATAGATACTGCTGTGTAGGAATGGTCTATGAGAGAGAGGGGAGAGAGAGAGAGAGAGAAGGGGGAGAAAAATATTTATATTAAAGTTATTTAATATAAAGTATAGTCAAACATTTCAATTTCATTAAGATATTGTTGCGTGCTATTGGTTCGAATGATTATTAACACTTGTTGAATTGTATACACTTTATTTCCAAACTAAATTCGGAACACTACTGAATAATTAAATAACTTATTGACTTTTAACTACTAACTCACTAATTAACTCCACTGACTGACTGACTCGAGGGAAAGGCGACCGCCCTATAAAGTTCTCGCTTCCGGGTTCTAGAAAAATCCAGCAGATAAGGCTAATCGTTTGCCAAAATTTCTGGAACGCTTAACTGCCGTTTGCTCCAATATCGCGGCCGCTTTCCCTTATCCGATCTTTCTAGAAAAATTTTCTTACGTACTAAATTCTATAATTTACTTTTCGTTACAATATTAAAAAACATCCTCAAATTTCAGGTAAATGCTTCGAGTTTTAATAACAATTATTTTTAAATTTCATGTTCGTTCTCAACATTTTGATTTCTATTTGAACATTTGCAGTGAAAATGTTAATAAAAAAACTATAAATTTTAAATTGAGAGCAAAAATTTTAAGAAGGTAGTCGAAATTTCCAAAAAAAAAACCAACATTTAAAATAGAAGTTTTAACATTTTTTCTAAACTTTTGAGTAGTACGCAGGTACAAATTTTTGTAGTTAAGTCAAAGTTTGGACTTTGAATTTGTTAAGAAAAGCTATTTCAAAGCTAATTCGAAATTTCGAGAGCAATAAAGAAAACAACTGTTGTTGTATTTTTTTCAAGTTCAATCCACTCGCAAAGGGCAACCCCATTATGCTTTTAAAGCAATGCGCCTTCTTAAATAATGATAGGTTGTAAATTTTAGGGAAGTTTTCGTTCGGTAACGAGTTCCATAGCTTGAAAGTTCTATAGAAAAAAACAGTCTCCGTAGACAGAAGTCCTAACTGTGCTGGACCGCTCCAGGAATTTGCTGTCTTCGACTGTCTTGCATGCCTCAAAAATCTTGTCATTGGGGGGATCAATCCTACTAGATCCTTTGGTGGAACGGACGGGAAAATTAAAAAAAAAGGAATTGTCCCCTGAAACTAAAAAAGATTAAAAAACACAACACAGGTTGCTCTAACGCGTTTCGCCAGCTAAGCTGTCATCTTCAAAGAGAAATTAAAACCTAATCTTAAAATTTACCCTTATATGCTAAGAATATTCACTTCGTGCATGATCGACCGCATCCGAACACGCATGCGCATCCAATCATACACGTCGAGGTGTCACAATTTCTTATCTATCGCCCTTAAATATTTTTAACAGAGAGGAATGGCCTAAAGGCCCAGCGCAACCATTCATAAGGTTGTCTCCAGCCTTATTGATGACTAAGCCTTCACATGCATTTAACATATAATTCTTATTTACTACTCTTAACAGATTAATATATTTATCTATCCTATGATCTAACTTAAAGGCATGTTGAGCCACACTTAACTTTCTGGAACTATCTTCCATCATCCGCCTGTGCTCTAATATTTTGAGAGAATCGGTCAAACTCTCGTCTTCAATTAGGCAAATCGCTCTTCTTTGAATTGAATCCAAAAGAGCTAAAGTGTGCTTTGGGGCTGAAGTTCAAACATGAGAACAGTATCCTAGTGTTAGCCTAGCTTGAGCTTTGTACAGTGTGAGTAGCTGATGAGACGAGAAGTACTTTTTCGCTCTAATAAAAAGCCTAGCTTCTGAGAGGTGAACTCGGCAATGGCGGGCACATGATCGTCCCAAGAGAAGTTAGTGCTCGCATTTAATCCTAGGCTAGACATATTTAATTCCATCGGGAGGATTTTAGCATCCATTATATGTTTGTTGCACTATCCCTTGATGTTTTCTTAGAGAAATCCGTAGCCTGAGTTTCTGAAGCATTGAAGCTGACCATTTCTTACTTCATTCCGTAATGACTTCGAGATCCTGATTAATTATCTGTATTTGCTGTTCCCTTAGCCGATCTGAAGCAGCGACGAATAATGATTTATCGGAGAAAAAAGATGACACCGGACTACTATCATCTGCGTAGGTGTATATCAGATTGGAAATTAAAGATAAGAGATCGTTTGTGTGTAACAGAAACAAAGTATAAGACAGGACAGACCCCTGCGGCACCCCTGCAGTAATCGCAAATATCTCGGATGAGATGCCATCGACGACGACCTGAAGAAATCTGTCAGCGAGAAAACTGGATATTAAATGACAGAGTAAAGTAGAAAGACCATAATATGTTAATTTGGGGAGAAGAGATCGGTGCCAGACTCTGTCGAAGGCCTTTGAGATATCCAATGCCACAATCCTAGCCTCACCATAGTTTTCCATAGCTGAGTTACAGATATGAGTAACATATGCAAGTAGGTTGCCAGTTGAGCGTTGTTGACTGAAACCGCATTGCCTGTCTGAGATGATTCTATTCTCCTCAAGATATTTTAGAATCTCGATGTGGATAACCTTTTCCGTGACTTTATATATAACATTCAACAAAGATATGGGGCAATAGTTGTTAGCCAGATTACCTTTTTCCTTTTTAGGAACAAGCTGCACCCTAGCAGATTTCCAGATGTTAGGGAATACACCTTTGTTGTAAGAGAGAGTGAATAATATGCTTAGCACAGAAGTCAACTCTGGAGCGCACTTCTTAACAATAGCGAAGATACCATCAAGGCCAGAAGCTTTCGATGTGTCGAGCTTGAGAAGAATCTTCCTGACTGTGCATTACCTGAAAACAACTTTAACTCAACCTCAGGAAAAATAGGAGGAACAGGAGGTTCTGCGTTTAGAGAATCAATATTGACATTTTCAGCAAACATTAAAGCTAGCAGGTCAGTCTTTTCCTTGGAAGTAGTCCCAATATTGTTGTCATCATCAAGTAAAGGTAGAAAATTTGAAGATGTAAAATTCTTTCCAATCGACTTTGCAAATCCCCAAAAAGACCTGAAACCGTTCAGGCAGATTATAAGTCTTTGGCGCCTTTCACGATCGAAATCACTTTTTGCCTCGTCAATAACCTGTTTACAAAAATTTTGTGAATCTACAAAGTTGGTCCGAGTCTCAACTGAGGGATTATTTCGACGACGATATGCGTGATTTTTGCAGGAGACAACCCGAGCACATTTTTTGCTGAACCAAGATTTACTGAAGACACACTTCTTTTGGGATTGGGAATTGAGCATTCCATGCCAATCAGGATAGTTTCAGTAATGGATTCGACGACTGAGGAAGGGTTATCTAAGTTAAAGCAGGCTTCTTGCCATAGAAAAGATGCAAAGAAGTCTCTTAATTCTTCTCAGATAACAAAGTTAAAGTGCAAACCCTATGGGACTGTGCCTGAGAAAGAGGTGGTATATGAGGCGGGTAAGAGCCTGCTACAAGCTTATGATCAAAATTTGCAAACGGTGATGTCACACGAATTCGGAGAATTTAAAGAAAAGGTCGAGTAGATTAGGTTGATGGGTATCTACATCAGGAATTCTTGTGGGTTTCTCAACTAATTACGATAATTCACAATGGCGAAAGCCACTGCCACCCTTCCCGCGTGGTCAGCTCGGGAAGAAAACCTTAACCAAGGGATGTTGTGTACGTTGAAGTCGCCAAGAAAGACAACGTCAAGATAATTCGTCTGTAGGTGATCGAAGGTTACAGAGGGATAAGAGAAGAGCTGTCTGTCTGAAGGATCGTTTGGAAACAGATAAAGTAAACAGATGAACATTACTTTGCTTTTGGAGCAGATTTTCTGCCAAATCACATCATGATCGGCAGATTCCAGTGCTTCTTCTCTTTCACAGGAGAGGTCACTTAGCCTAAAAGCACAAACTCTCCTTTTGTGTCGAAAATTTGTGTGCAATTGACCAAATAATGCAAATACATTATCTAACAGATGTACACAAATATGTCATATTTCTTACTAAACTTTTATTTTTATCGACAACAAAGAATATTGATGTCTTGAGTTTAATTATTCACATCATCTATGGTGAGCTATCAATGTTAACACGGATATCATTATCGATATATTGTCAACAATGCTCATCCTTACCTCTGTCTAGTTCTAATTATCTGTAATTCCTTATACCAAATGCCATCAGTCGACCTAAATTATGTTTTTAGACCTAACTGAATGGCGTCCGTAAAAGACTTGAATTACGATCGAATAAAGCAAAACACAAATCATTCCACCACCTCTGCCTAGAGGTGTACTAAATGTTCTCGGTAATTGCAACGTTGCTCATAACGACCTTTTAAATTGCCGTTAACTAAATGTAATATTGGAAGAAAGGCCTCACTCTGTCGGATATCTAAAATCATTTCATAACGCTAAAGCGCGCAAAAGCTCACATATATTATTAAGATAAATTGAACCTAAAGCGAAAAGCTGTAACATTCAAGTTTCCTCGAAACCGTAATGACTTCTTCTATTCAAACGTTCTGGGTCAGAAGCGAAGTTCACAGCAACTACTTGCAATCACCCACCTTTTTGTTCACTTTAACTATTTTGTATTTGCTGGCAGTATGGTTAATTCATCAAATGCTTTCCCTCTACATATCTACAAAAGTCCATGAAAATCATGAATGGCCAAAGCCAATTAGTTTTGTCATTAAGTTGTAAAGACATTTATTTCTCTAATTCCCGCAAGTCCTTTATAAATTAGAGAGATACTAATATAATTACATTAAAATGAAACTTAATTCTAACTCCAATTTTCTAAGCATCTACTTAGAGAACTAAAGATGGAATAGAACATAAAACTCTTCTAGACTTTCTAGTTCTTTCGCGGAACTTCGATTTTTTTCTCGAAATTTTGGGCTTAAACTTGAAACATGCACAGGCCAATAAGTTGCGGTAGTCTATCGGTCATTAGACTTCAGAGTGACCGTTCTACCTAACACAAGCAGCTGCAGTGTTGGTAGTTCGTTTACCTACGATATGTAACTACATATTCGTAGTTCTACTGTACAGTCTAGGTCGCATTCTGTTCGTAATTGATCAACTAAAATGTTAATGTATCATGCAAATCGTGTTCCCGAAATTTCACAAAATTCTCGCCAAGCAGCTGCAGTGTTGGTAGTTCGTTTACCTACGATATGTAACTACATATTCGTAGTTCTACTGTACAGTCTAGGTCGTATTCTGTTCGTAATTAATCAGCTAAGGTATCATGCAAATCGTGTTCCCGAAATTTTACAAAATATTTGCCTACATCCTTGACAAGATTCCATAAATTCATTACCAGCTTTTTTACATTGTTATTCGTAGTAAACAACTGGCGTTTAAGATTTATTTTCGTTTTGTTCTCTCACAGTCTTGTGTGCGTTGACGCGTTAAAAGAAAATCCTTACATCTCTTCGGATTTATTTAAAAAAATAAATTTCAAGTGCCCCTTTTTCCTCACAACTGTTACATTCTCTCCACTTTACGTAATGTCTTTGTTGAGTCAAGATTGTGCCTTGCGAGATTTTTCATATGACAACAATGATTGGAGCCTCCTATTTGTGAGTTGTTATTCTGAGCTCGTTTGCAACTGTCTATTAGGGTAACAAGGTAAGAAACACATCGTAGATAACAATGCCATTTATCTGATTTTAAAATAAGAGTATAGGGCTGATATATTTCAAGGAGGCTGAAGGAATAGTCATTTTAACTTTTTTTCGAAATTTCTGTTTTTTCAAAGTTTCTTTCAAGATTTCTTTTTTAAATTAAATTTTAATATTTTTTTTTTAATTTTCAACTGTAATGTTTTAAGAAAAGGTTCTTCGATATTAATGTCGAAATGTTCAATTTAAAATCAAATTATTCTAATGTTTTTCTCAAATGTTCATTTTAGTCTAGAGTAGCTTAAAACTTGGAATTTCTCGAACAAGACGCGATCAAAACCACATTTCGAGATTAAGCTTAAAATGTTGAAAATATTTTTTTTTGATTAACTTTTTTAACCATTTTAGAAAATCCAAAAGAAGTTGGAATTTTTGAGCCTAACTTTATTTATCAAAAAATTTGAGGTTTACACGAGATTTGAAAAAAAATAGACGTTTAGATAAAACTTGGAGAAAGTAAAATTTTGGGATTAAGGTTGAAATTTTGAGACACCAATTCAATCGGAATTAGTATTAATTCTAAAGTTCATCTCAAAATTTCAGGGACTCATACTTGACTGCATTCACTTTTCAGAAGAAGATTATAAATGAATCATTTAAAGAGGTGAATAGATAACAATGCCATTTATCTGATTTTAAAATAAGAGTATAGGGACTGATATATTTCAAGGAGGCTGAAGGAATAGTCATTTTAACTTTTTTTCGAAATTTCTGTTTTTTCAAAGTTTCTTTCAAGATTTCTTTTTTAAATTAAATTTTAATATTTTTTTTTAATTTTCAACTGTAATGTTTTAAGAAAAGGTTCTTCGATATTAATGTCGAAATGGTCAATTTAAAATCAAATTATTCTGATGTTTTTCTCAAAATGTTCATTTTAGTCTAGAGTAGCTTAAAACTTGGAATTTCTCGAACAAGACGCGATCAAAACCACATTTTCGAGATTAAGCTTAAAATGTTGAAAATATTTTTTTTTGATTAACTTTTTTAACCATTTTAAAAAATCCAAAAGAAGTTGGAATTTTTGAGCCTCACTTTATTTATCAAAAAAATTGGGGTTTACACGAGATTTGAAAAAAAAAATAGACGTTTAGATAAAACTTGGAGAAAGTAAAATTTTGGGATTAATGTTGAAATTTTGAGACACGAATTCAATCGGAATTAGTATTAATTCTAAAGTTCATGTCAAAATTTCAGGGACAAAAACTTAGATATTGCAAGTTATAATACGATGTTTGGAAAGAAAAGCTTTTTCTCAAAATGTTCATTTTAGTCTAGAGTAGCTTAAAACTTGGAATTTCTCGAACAAGACGCGATCAAAACCACATTTTCGAGATTAAGCTTAAAATGTTGAAAATATTTTTTTTGATTAACTTTTTTAACCATTTTAAAAAAATCCAAAAGAAGTTGGAATTTTTGAGCCTAACTTTATTTATCAAAAAAATTGGGTTTAAACACGAGATTTGAAAAAAATAGACGTTTAGATAAAACTTGGAGAAAGTAAAATTTTGGGATTAAGGTTGAAATTTTGAGACACCAATTCAATCGGAATTAGTATTAATTCTAAAGTTCATGTCAAAATTTCAGGGACAAAAACTTAGATATTGCAAGTTATAATACGATGTTTGGAAAGAAAAGCTTTTTCTCAAAATGTTCATTTTAGTCTAGAGTAGCTTAAAACTTGGAATTTCTCGAACAAGACGCGATCAAAACCACATTTTCGAGATTAAGCTTAAAATGTTGAAAATATTTTTTTTGATTAACTTTTTTAACCATTTTAAAAAAATCCAAAAGAAGTTGGAATTTTTGAGCCTAACTTTATTTATCAAAAAAATTGAGGGTTTACACGAGATTTGAAAAAAATAGACGTTTAGATAAAACTTGGAGAAAGTAAAATTTTGGGATTAAGGTTGAAATTTAGAAGAGAACAAATATCTGGAAATTAATCGAAATTCAGAAATTCGACTTCACTGGCGACAATCAAAATTTCGAGTTACAGCAAAATGTGAAAAAAAATGAAAATTATAAACTATAAATTAGAAAAAATAATCGAAGTGTAGAAAATATCGTTATTTATTTTTTTTAAATTCTCAAAATATTAATAGAGCTCGACCCTCAATCATATTTTTTTTATCTTGAATTGACACCAAAACTACATCCTTTTCTTGATCCAAAAATCGCCTAGTTGCCAGATTCGTTGCTATAAACCATGATGTGGCGATGTTCCACAATCTCGATCAGTCGGTAACACAGAATATAACTTTCGTAAAAAATGGAACCACCGAAAGAGGCCATTTCTGGTTTGATATACCGAACATTTTGGCAAAGAATTTAAGCTGTTACGAAGAAAAACTTCTTTTTATTCAAATAAAATGCAGCCTATGTTACTAAATGAAAGTGAACATTTTTATTTGCCATTGAAAGAATTTTGGGAATTGGTTCCAAAAGTTATTTGCATAAATAATAACTTGCATAGTCAGAACAATAGACGGTCTTGGAGATTACCGACAGAAGAGAAAACTTAAAACTAGGAATGTAGTTTAAACCCATACATGTAAACAAAGTCAGAATATTGGAAATATTTAAAAATAAAATCTGTCGAACTGACCTTCCCTTTTATATTTGTGGTTTGGAGGCTTGTATCTTATGGAAACTAATCTAATATTTATTGATTAATAATCAAATACACTTTAATCTGCTCTAATGCTAACAGTAGAAAATACTTTTAACATTAGTGCATGTTGATCACGCGAAATCAAAAGTTTACCCCCAATCCAAAATCGTTTGACGCGTCTAAAGTTATTTTCACTTCAAAAAAAAACATCAAAACCATTGAAAAATACATAAACCCATTTTACAATTTGCCTTTGTGGCCCACTTTATTCAATCATCTCAAAATGTGTACGTTTTTTATTTCAGATGCACCAACATGCAAATACGAAAAAATCATGGTAGTCGGTGCGTCCAGGGGAGAAAGCGTCGACATCACGTGCGAAATCGAATCAGATCCGCCTGCGAAAACCTACCGCTGGAAATTCAATAATTCAGGAGAAACGCTGGACGTGGCGGCGGAAAGATTTTCCAAAACCAGCAACGGCACCCTCAGCGTCCTCAGATACACCCCAGTCTCGGAATTAGACTACGGCTCCCTATCCTGTTGGGCCATAAACGCAGTCGGCCATCAGATCAATCCTTGCATCTTTCAGGTGGTAGCAGCTGGTATGTTCGCATGCTTTGTAGATGTTTTGGTTTTACTTATCATTTTTGCTTCAGGTAAACCGTTTCCGGTTAAGAATTGCACGCTTTCGAATCAGACGAGCAATTCCGTCGAGGTGTTTTGCATTCCCGGTTTCGACGGAGGGTTACCTCAACATTTCGTCCTTGAATTGTACACGACGAGTTCGGCTGTTCCTCGAAACAATATGACTTCTTACGTGGAACCTTATTTTTTTCTGGACAGTTTAGAGCCTGACATTACTTTTAGGATTGTTGTTTTTGCGGTCAATGCGAAAGGAAGAAGCAACGGAGTCGTTTTGGAGGAAGTCACGTTTAGAGACGCCGAAAAACGCACTGGTAAGTATTTTGAAGACTTTCTAGCGATTCCAAAAGATCGTCTTTTCAAAAGATATATAGTTTATCATAAATATAAATAGGGGTGCCCCAATAAAACAAGGAACAAAATGAATAATACCTTTTTTCGAAGTTTAGAGAAAAGTTAACATTTCGAAATTAAAGTCTAAGTATCGAAAATAATATGTATATTAATTAGAATTATTATGAGATATTTAACGCAAAATTTCCAGGTCACAAGCGTGTTTTAAAAATAACAGTAAAATTTGAAAATAAAATTAAAGAAAAAGAAGAAATATTAACGAAAGCAATCCAAACTTTATAAAAAATTTCCAAATTTCTGAAAAATTAACGACATTTCAAGAACAAAAATCAAAATTTCTAGATTTGATTAAAAATTTTAATAAATAACACTCAAGTTTATGGTGTTAATTTAAAACTAAAGTTGAACTTTCAAAGAAATCCACACTTTATATAAGTTTATTTCGAAATTCGAAGTTATCAAGTTTAAACTCGAAATTCAAAAAAAAGACCGTTTGTAAATTATAGCCTAATATTCAAGAAAATAGTGAAAATAGCTATCAAAGTTCAAAATGTCACATTCAAAACTGACAATTAACAAAAATATCTAAGGATCAAAATTTTTGAGCTTGAAATGAATAGACATAACAAAATAAACCCGGAATTTAAAGGAAAAACTAATTTAAGCCCAAAATTTTAAAAACATTGTTAGGTTTAAGTTTGAATTTAAAAAAATGAATTTTCAGCAACAAATTTCACAAAGCTCTAAAAAAACTAAATTTTGGACCAAAAATTGTCTCAAAGAAGAAACCTGAAGGTTTGAAAATTGTTTATTTTTCGAGGTTAAAGCTAGAAGTTCGAAAAAATATCCAAATTTCGTAGAAACTCTAAATATTCGGGATTGAACTAATTTTTGAAGGAAAAGTTAAAATGCTGGTTTTAAAGCCCAAATTTCAAAAATGGTCAAAGTATTTGAAACAATTCTAAATTTAAAAAACAAAATTTAAATTTTAGCAAAAAAAATTTGAGAGAAAGACAAAATTTTAAACGAAACAAACTCAAAATTAAAAAGATAATTAAGTTCAAAATTTGGAAGAAATGTCGAGATTTTTAAATTACGTCGTAATTTAAAAAAGCCAGTTTCTATTACATAATTCAAAGTTTTATTTTAAAAAGTAAAAAACTGAAGTGTAGAGGCAAGAAAACAAGAATCAGACGTTCTGTTGAAAATTTGATGGGCAAAAAAGAAAAAAATAAAAAATACCTAAATTAGGTTTACTTCACAGTTTTCGATTTGATGACTAAATGAAATTACAGAAAAGCAATTTGTTATACATTTCCACTTTATTTAAAAATTAGACTTTTTGAACTTCATCTTGCTTGAAAATTTTGACTTTTTTTCTGACTTTTTATCAAAATCTCCACATTTTTAAAAATTTGTACAATTGTTGCAAAACTTTAAATTTTCTCAGAATTTTTTTAAAAATTTGGACTATTTCTATTGAAAATTAAAGTTATTTCAAAATACTTCTTGAAAATACCAACTTTTTTGGAAAATATATCTGAGGCTTTCGTCCTAACCCAGTAACACCATGAAATACAATCGCCCCAGACGAAGATGGGTTACAGTAAATACCTCACAGGAAAAACATCCAAAATCCACTTGGAAAACTCTGTAACCTCACCTTGAGAAGGATGACACCCAAGTAAACGACCAGAGAGAGGCCATCTTCTCTCTGACAGAAGATATGCCAGCACTTACAAAACCAACAGCTGTATGTTTGGTGGCCTTGCCACAAGCACTATCTCTAATGAAAATTTAAACCGTAACACAATTTTTTCAAAATTTCGAGCGATTTTTGAGATTTAGATTTTTTTGAATTCGTGTTATTTTAAAATATCCACTTTCTTCAACATTTCGACCTTTTTTCGAAATTTTTACCTAATCCTATAGGTTTTGCCTTTCTTTCTAAATTTGAACTTAATTCTGACTTTTATGAAAATTTCTACTTTTTTGTGTACATTCTTCTATTTCTAAAAAATATGACGTTTAGAAGATTTCGTCTGTTAAAAATTTTCATTTTTACAATTCAACTTTTTTTGAAAATTTCTTTTCCATAAAAATTTTTATTTTTGACAAAATCAACTTTTTTTGAAAGTTTCTATTCGTTTTCCAAATTCTCAATTTTTTTATTTTTTTTTTAATTATTTTGGAAGTTCGAAGTTTTTCGGAAAACTTCTTTTCAAATGTTCAAATTATTTTCTTAAACTTTAATCTCCTTTCAAATTGTCCCTTCCTATTCAATATTTATACGTTTTTTCTTTCTTATTTTGACTCTTAAAACATCGACTTTTTGTAAACCTGTCCCAAAATTTAATTTTTTTTAAAAGTATATATTATTTTTGAAAATTTCAGATTTTTGAAAAGTTAAACTTTTGAAAACATAAATTTACCTAAATTTCAGATTTTTTAAAAATCTGTACTTTCGATTTTTACCAAAATTTTGACATTTTTGAACATTTAGAAATTTTTGAACATTCTCCTTATCTTCAAAATTTCTAATTTTAACAACGTTTTACTCATTTTGAAAACTTCAACAATCAGCAATTTTGCCTTATTTCTAAATTTTGACTTATTTCTAAATTTCGACTTTTTTAAAAATTTCTAAAGTTTTAAGAAAGTTTTGGACCTTTTCTCAAAATTTTGACTTATTTTTTAAAACTTTAACCGCTTTGCAAATTCATTTACTTTTTCTTGTATACTTTCTCCTCGCCTGCTTAATATTTCAACTGTTTCCAAAATTTTCATTTTCAAATTCAAATATAACGTTCACAAAGGTTTTAAATCCGAATTTTTTCCAATTCATTTGAATATTTTTTTATATTTCATTTTAAAATCGAAATTTCAACCTTGATCTCAAAATTTAAATTTGAATGAAATTTCAATTATATGCAGTTTCAGTTTTTACTTTTTTCTAAAATTTTGATTATTTACTTGCAATTTAAGAAAAAAACAATAATGCATCTTATGTTTTTTATTGAAAACTTCCATTTTTTTTTCAAAATTTTGTGTTTAGACCTTTTACCTTTTACTCTTGTTCTTAAAGGTACAAACACAAACTAAAATTTTAACTTTTTCTAAAATTGTTGACTTTGTTTTCGAAATTTTGATCTTACTTTCGAAATTTCCAAGCTTTTTTGAAAATTAAGAAAGTAAAAGAAAACCTGGATTTTTTGCATAAACTTGTTTATTTTTTTCTATGAGTTTGTTTTTTGAAATTTCGATATACATACATATATTTTTTTTTCACCTGTACAAAAATATACTTTTCATTTCTACCTTTTTGCTAAAGTTTCGAGTATAAATGTCGTTTTTGCATAAAATACTATTTTTTCTAAAATTTGTTTCCGAAAATTGTGAAATTTAATTTCAATTGGAAAATTACAAATTAGCCCCCTTACCAATTTTCTGGGTGCTCCCCTGAATTGTAATGTTTATGACATAAATTAATTACTGTAGACATGTCAGCCGTTAGACAACTATTTAATAAATCCCTTCTCTCTGACTTCTTCCTGACTAACAGACAACGCACAGCCCGAACGGATAGGTATTGGGACATACAATTTTATACAGGTATTACCCGTAATACATAGGTGAGCAATAACAAAAGATTTTTCAAGATTCAGTATCTAAGATAGTAAAAATGTAATGAATTGAATAATAAACGCGGTTGTATTTAAAGTTGGCTATAATCGTTGAGAACTGATATCGTTGATCAATGTGTCGGCATAAGATTATTCAAATTTTTACAGGTAATCAGTGCATATTTTGTCTATTTATGATTTTTTTTAATTTGAAGCTCATCTCTAAAGTTAAAATTTCGGAACTAAAGTCGTAATGCAGGGATTAAGGTCAAAAAACTTTTAAATTTCTACAAAACTGTTTCTTGAAATGTTTAATTCAAAGGCAAAATTTGGAAATGATGTCGACATCTTGAGAAGAAAGTTTAAAATCTTAAAAAAAACTTTTCCAACATCTCGCTTTATCTATCTAAAAATCTAAATTGAAGTCAAAATTTGGCTTCTGCTCTTTTTTCAAAATTTCTATTCTCAAAAATCCCCCTAAATTTGGACTTTCTTTTTCATTTTAGCTTAAACTTAAAAAATGCCGCTTTTTAAAATGCCAGTCTTAAAATCGAAATTTAGTTAAGTCTCGAATTCGTTTTACAGAATCCGTTTAAAATTTAAAAATTCGTAATTAAAAATTAAAAACTTTTAGGAACATGAGAATATTTCAAAAAGTCAGTTTGGAGAAAACGGTCAACACTTTGAGAAAATTTTTGAAAAAAATGTATTAGCTTTCACAAAAGTCGAAATTTTGAAAAAAGATAGAAATTTCGAAAAAAAATTCTAAATTTTCATGAAAGGTGACAATTCTGAAAAAATTCGAAAATTTCAAGGAGTCACAATTTTGAAAATAAATAAATAGTGAAAATGTTCAGATAAAAATCGAATTTTACAAATGAAAGCCCATTTTACTATATAAAAGTCAAGAGTTCGAGAAAAATACAATATTTGGAAAAGAAATCAAAATTTTCAAAAAAAAAAAAGTCAAAGCTTGGAAAAATAGTAAAATGTTTGAACAAAAGTAGAAAGTTTCAAAAAAAAATAAATATTTTGAAAAATGGGTAGAGGTTTTAAAAAACAATATTTTAACATATAATTATTTACATATTTATAGAAAATACATAAATATTTATAAAAAAACAGAATTTTGAAGAAAACTCGAAATTTTGAGAAAAAAGCTTTGTGTCAAAATTTTTATAAGTAGAAATTTTGAGAAATGGGAAATATTTTCAAAATAATTCAATATCTGAAAGGAGTGATAATTTTGAGAAAAGGTCGAAATTTTGAGGAAAAAATATCAATTTTTTTTTCCAAAAAGTGAACATGCTGAACAAGTTAAAAATGTCGACATTTTGAGAAAAATCCAATTTTCCAAAAATGTGAAAATTAAAAAAACGACGTCAGATTTGCAAAAAAAATGAAATTTCGAGTGAACATTTCAAAAAATATTAACATTTTCAAAAATAAAATCGAAATTTCTGAAAGTTTCAAAACTTCGAAATGAATTCAAAATATTCAACAAAATTTTAGATATTGAAAAGAAAAATTGCAAAGAAGTTAAAATTTCCAAAAAAATAAAATCTTTAACAAGGGAAAAAAAGTAAAAAAGTTCAAAAAAAATCAAAATATATCCAAATAAGCCAGAATTTTGAGAACTTGGAGAAGTAGGGCTTTTCAAAAACCAACATTTCGATAAAAAGTTAAAGTTTTAGAAATTGAACGAGAAAGGATCGACCATATAAAAAAGTGGGTATTTTAAAATATCTCAATTTTTGAAATAAGGCGAAGTTTTGAAATAAGTCGAAATTTTCAATAAACATTAAATTCTTCAAAAAAGTCAAAATTTTCAACAACAAAAAATGAAACTTAAACACGTTCTCTTTATTCACGTAGACGAAAGCGCAGATATTAGCTAGAAATAAATAAAAAACGGGAAAATGCCGATTGTGCGCTGACATTCAACTGAAAAGGATAAAATAGAATTTGTCGAATAAAAATTAACTTTAACGGTAACAAAAAGTAAGTCGTGACCCCGACGTGATTTGAACACGCAACCTTCTGATCTGGAGTCAGACGCGCTACCGTTGCGCCACGGAGTCGTGAAATTGTTTGCGTGAAGTTTAATTGTCAGTGGCGTACCGTTTATATGATTTCAATTATTTTTATATTTAATTAAAACTCTAAACAATTTTAAACATACGAGATTAATATTTAACAAATAATTATTCATAATTTGTTTTCATATGTGCATTAATTTAAATTCTTTTTTTGAAATTTCTATAAAATATTTTGTCTTATTTTATAACAGTTACATTATAACTAATACAATTGTTCACAGGCCCGAATCCAATAAGTGCGGGGCCCGATTAGATTTTTTGCGGGGCCGTCTATTTTTTTTTTAGTTTTTGTTTTGGCTGAGCAACTAGCAGAAATAAAATAATATTATACGTAAAACAAATCGAACTCTTTCAATTTAACAAACCATGAAGTTACATAAACTGTTTGTAACTTTGGATAGTTTTAAGTTTTATATTTCTGTTAACTATTTTTTTTAATCGTATTTTAGACCGTTTTGCTATTACATTTTACACGTAATATTAAGGGATATATCCTAGCTAACCATAGTCGTAGCTAGAATAGGGCAGGGTGGGTACTTGCCCCCCTCTAGTTCATACAGCAAACCGAAAATTTAATTATTCAACTTGGGGACCAAAAATTTTCTTTTCAGCTTCAAAATTCATTCTTTCCTTGAAATATTTTTTTGAAATTTTCATTTTTTCTCAAATTTCGTATTTTTTAACAAAATTTGTCTTTTTTTTTGAAAATTTGCATTTAATCATAAAATTCCACTTCTTGTATCAAACATGACTTTATCAAAATTTCAAATTTTAGAAGACGTTTTTTTTTCGAAAATTCGCCATTTCTGAAAATGCGACTTTTACTAAAAATTTTGACTTTTTTTAATTCTGCAAATTTCAGCGTGTTTGTTAAAATTTGGCCTTACCTCAAAATTTGGCCGATCTTCTGATAAAAATAGTATATTTTTTGAAATTTGAAATTTTTCTAGGAAAATTACGAAAAAATTTTCTGGAAGTTGCAATTTTTTTGTCAAAATTTCGACGTGTATCACAATATTGGACATTTGCTGACGCCACATGAGGCAAGGTAGAGCTTATGTCTTCCTCTGGGCCGAGCAATCAACAAGAAATAAATATTTACCCAGGAAATTTCCATTTTTTTTTAAATTTCGTATTTTTTTTTCCTTAAAATTTACTTTTTTTCTTAATTTTGATAAAATCTGATTCTTTCTGGAGAATTTCAAATTGTCACTAATAGAATAAACGCTTTTTTCCAAAATTTAAATCCTTTTCGCAGAATTTCGATCATTTTCTCCTAATTTCGTCTTTTTCTCGGAGTTTAGATTATTTTTTTCAAAATTTCGACTTTTTTGTTAAAATTTGACTTTCTCTGGAACATTTTAAATTTTTTGTCCTTTTCAAAGTTTTCTTCAAATTTCGGCTTTTTTTCAAATTATGATAATTTTTTGAACATTTTAGTTATTTTTTAAAATTTCGACTGGTTTCTTTTTCATGAAATTTTTAATGTTATCTCAATATCCGATACTTAATATTTTCTTGGTAAATTCGCCTTTTTTCCCAAAATCTTTACTTTTCTCTTAAAATAGTCTTTTTTCTAAAATTTGCCTTTTCCTCAGAATTCGACTTTTTAAATTTTGCTTTTATGAACGTTTGTTTCAAAAATCGTTTATTTATTTCGAATTTCCGTAATTTTTCTTAATATTTATATTTTTCAACAAACCACCGTTATCTTAAAATGTGATATTTATGGTTGAGAAAATATGTTTTCTCTAAATTAGATCGAAATGTTAATAAACAAAATATTGAGAAAATATTTTTAAGGATTTAGGGAAAAAGAATTTCAACGTCTTTAGTGAATTTTAAATTTTGGAAACAATATTTTTAGAAGTTGCGATTTTTTTTCTCATAACTCGATTTTTCCACAAAATAAGACCATTGAAAATTTTTTTTTTAATTTTGGACATTTTTTAAGCTTCTGTGATAGGGTAGGTTTTTTAATGTTATTTACTAAAAACTTCAACGTTTTCAGTTTTTTTTTTCCTTCAAATTCGCCTTTTTCGAAATTACTAATTTATTTTCCAAATTCTAATTTTGATCTTAAAATTAAATATCTTCTTGGAAAGTTGAAATATTTTCTAGAAAGTGATATATGTTTCTCTTCATTCTCTAATTGTACGTATTTTTTAAAAGTCGTGATTTTTTTTGTCGGCTTTGTTAATTATCTGTTTTTTCTTAATTTTTTTTTAACTTTGATTCCCAGTGATTTTAATTTATTGTTAGAAATTCATTTATTTGCAAATTTTGACTTTTATCTCAAAATTCAATTTATTCTGTTTCTGAACATTTACATTTAAAATTGATTATTTTTTGAAAATTTCGACTTTTTAACAAAATTTATTTATTTTTTAAAAGTGGATCGAAATTTTAAAGGAAATCTTATTCTGAGATCAATAGTTTTAGTAAATTTTGAAAGAAATGTTTCTTGTAAATTTCAAGAATATGTCAACATTTAAATTAAATAAAAATTCTGAAATATTTTGGAAATTGCATTATTTTTTTTATTTAAAGACTGGAAATTGCCACTTTCTTTACAAGAATCGACCTTTGGAAATTTCGTCTTTTTTTTTTAATTTTCACTTATTGCAAATTTTAACATTTCTTTAAGTTTTTTGAAAGATTTCTTCTTAAAATTTGGTTCTTTCCCGAAAGTTTGACTTTAAATCTGAAAATTGGATCTTTCAGTTGGTGTGGTTTTTAGGTAAAAATGCAAGTACAATGTACAAAGGAAAGTTTTCTTTTTTTGTCCATGAATTTTTCAGAATCTTCAGTTTTTCACGAAACCCAATATTTATTTTAATTAGGAAATTTCGACCTTAAACAATTGCAGAAAATTCTATTTTTCTCAATAACTTTTAAAATTCAAATGCCAGTGAAATCAGGAAATTACGAATTAAGTAATCTATTCCGAAAAACATACAGATTCCAATTAAACAATTTGGGCCCCATGGAAAGTTTTACCTGCTTTCCTGGTAGTAATCAGCTGAAGTGTTTGCTTTATTAAATTGTTTCTCTCTTCCAGCATTTACCGGAAAGCGGCAATCGAAATAGTTTTCGCAATTGGCCCGATTTCTAGTTTAATATTGCTAAACGATAAGTTTTGCGCTATGCTTCTCGGAATACTGTTGCGCCCCGGCTTAATTGCAAAACCATTTAATTAAAATGTCGCCGGTACCCCAACTTCTAGTTTCTTTGTGAGTTCATTTTGTCGAATTCCTTTTTAAAATGTTCAGTCTTCTATTTGCCGCCCTTTGCATGCAAAAGCTACTTAATTAAACCTTAATTACAAGGCCACCTAACAGGGCACAAAACGTTATATTTAAATGTTTAACTAATTGAAGATAATGCACTTTTACAAATCGAATTAGGGAGCATTAAATTACGTTCGAAATTTAAGAATTTTTTGATGTTTAAAAAGAACATTAGGAATATTAAAGAAAATTAGGCAATTTCAAGGAGAGCTGATAGGATTTAATAAAGCAGGATGCCCAGTGCCGCTGCCTGTCGGTGTGCAAACTGATCGCCGCACAAGGGCGACTAACCAAGAGAGGCCAAATTTTCAGTGATTGCCTGACTAATATTTCCCAAATTTTCTCTACTATACAGATAAGGAAAAATTTTCATTCTCCATGTAAAACGCTAAGAATTGTCACTTCCATAGTTTTCTACGGACGCTGAACGTATTCCCCTACTTTGACGCAGCATGCTCGTATCTTCCAGTTTAGATGTTAGAAAAAACTCGTCGAGAGTTTTACAATAGACTGGAATATTGTTTAGCACAGTCTGGCGGCCTATTTGAACTCCTTATATTGTAATGTTTAGAGTTATTTTGTTATATTCTTCATTAGAATTATTATTTATTTTGTTTAAGAAATCTCGTTTATTTATTTTGGTTATCAAAGAATATCAGTTTTACTTGCCTCAGACGTTGATTAAATCAACGGACTAAAAGAACTAACAGCATGTGGAGCGCAAATTTTAATAAAATTGTTGCCTGCCAGTAGTAAACCCGTAAGAAAACACGTTAGAAGCTATGATGTACTACTGAAATCTCCACCAGCACTGATCGCTGCGCTCTGCGTTGAATTGTTTACACCTGTGTAGGAGAATACAAGGCGCCGCCCATCTATCCCACTATTAGCTCTCAATGTTAAATCTCTCATTAACATTCTCCCTATGGACAGTGTTTGACTTTCTTGATGTGTATAACACTTCCTTCAGGGCAAACAGATCAAGAAGTTTTTTCACCAGTATTTTTTTGTGAAATTTCTACCTTTCAATTGGAATTTCATTCATTTTCAGTTTTAAGAAAAAGTCAAAATTTTAATAACATAATCTAAATTTAAAAAAAAAGAAAGAATCAACAAACGAGTATTTCAATTTATAATTTAAAACTTTGTTCGAAATATCAACGCACTGAATGTAGAAGTTAAAATTTTAGAAACAGAAAAACTTAAATATTGCACATGTAAATTAAGAATTTTAAAAAATCTAGTTTAAATCTCAAAAATAAATTCAAAAAAATCACCGAATTTCGAGTTTAGCTTTTGATATTTCTCTTTAGATTTCGAATTTTACTAGAAATTTTAAGTCTTCCTTTTTAAAAAATAATTTTGAAATTCCAACAAATTTTTAAAAGTCGAACTTCGAGTTTAATGTCGTTGTACCGAAATTTAGGATTTAGCAAAATTTTTATATTTTTATTTCTAGATTCTTATATGTGTCACAATTCCGAGACTAAGCTTGCAGTTTTTTACCTTTAAATAAAAATGTTGACTTTAACTTTTATATTGATATTTCTTTTGCAATAATTTTCAAAATTGACCGAATTTGAGATTCAATATTTAAGGAAAACTGTGGTTTCACACAAAAATTTGGAGAGGAAACTCGGAAATATCGAAAATTTATTTCATATATTTCGATGCCTCTAAAATTTACCTTTTACTTTGAATATCGGATTGAAACATGCAAATTTTACTTTTTTTCTAACATGTTGAATAAAATAATCTGAAATTACATATTAAAAATTTCGATTCTTTTGCTTTCGAGATTTTTTTCGTGATATATATTTGTAATATAAAATACTTTGAATTTTCTCAGTAATTTCCTAAGACTTTAAGAAATATCTTGTACTCTTTTAGTGTTTTTTTTTTGTAGAAATAACATACTTTCGAAATTGCGAAATAAATTCCAACCAAAATTTATACAGTAAACCTGAAAATTTGATAAATTTTCTGTCTATTAAGATTTTGAGTTTTTATTTTCAAATTTTTGAACTTTCTTCCAAAAAATTTCCTGAAATTTGAATTTTATTTCAAAATTCAGATACCATTCTTCGAAGTTTTACATTTTTTCTCGAAATTCCGAGTTCTAATTTGTTGTTTTATACATTTAGATTTTTGTATGCTTCGCTATCTTAAATGTCTCAAAATTTTGATTTATTCTAGATTTTTTGCCAAAATTTGATTTTTCTAAAAAATATTAACATTTTAAAACTCAATATGCAAACTTTTTTTAAGCAACGATCTCTTCTGAAAAAAAATAGTGATAATTTTGAAATTCAAATTAAAACATTTAGATTTTTGGTAAGTTTAATCCACTCGCAAAGGGCAACCCATTTTGCCTTCAAAGCACTGCGAATATGATGCGGAAACAAGGATAGATGGCGATGAACCAACCGCCTTCTTAAACAAGGATAGGTTGTAATTTTTTGAGAAAATTGCTTTCAGTAACAAGTTCCATAGCTTGGAAGTTCTATAGAAAAAAGAGTCTCCGTAGACAGAAGTCCTCACTGTGTCAAGGTGAACCGCACAGGAATTTGCTATCTCCAGCTGTCTTGTATGCCTCAAAAATCTTGCCCTTGAGCGATCAATCCTATTAGTTCCTGCGAGCATCTCCCATGATTTGTAGAAAAGAGACAAGTCACCAACTATCCGCCTGTGCTCTAGAATTTCGTGAGAATCGGTCAAACTCTCATCATCAATTAGGCGAATCACTCTTCTTTGAATTGAATCCAAAAGAGCCAAAATGTGCTTTGGGGCTAAACTCTAAACATGAGAATAATATTCTAGTGTTGGCCTAATTTAAACTTTGTATAGTGTGAGTAGCTAATGAGATGTAAAGAACTTATTAGCTCTAAAAAGAAAGCTTAGCTTCTGAGAGGCGGACTTGGCAACGCACGTGATCCTCCCAAAGGAAGTTAGTGCTCGCATTCACTTCTAGGATAGACAAATTAGATCCCATCGGAAGGATTTTACCGTCCATTAGTATGTTTGTTGCATTATCCCCTAATGTTTTCTTAGAGAAAACCGCAGCCTGAATTTTTGAAGCGTTGAAGTCGACCAGATTTTTCTTACCCCATTCCAGAATAATTTCGAGATCCCGATTAATCATCTGTATCTGCTGTTCCCTTAGTCGATCTGAAGTAGCGACGGATAATGGTTTGTCGAAGAAAAAAGATGACACCAGGCTAATATTATTTGCGTAACTGTATATCGGATTGGAAGTTGAAGCTAGGAGATCATTTATGTGTAATATAAACAGAGTAGGAGATAGGACAGGCCCCTGAGGCACCCCTGCATTAATTGCAAATGTCTCGGATGAGATGCCATCGACGACTACCTGAAGAGATCTGTCGGCAAGAAAACTGGATATCAAATGACAGAGCTCAGAAGGAAGACCATAGGATGTTAATTTGGCGATAACAGATTGGTGCCAGACTCTGCCGAAGACCCCTGAGGCACCCCTGCATTAATTGTAAATGTCTCAGATGAGATGCCATCGATGACGACCTGAAGAGATCTGTCGGCGAGAAAACTGGCTATCAAATGACAGAGTTCAGGAGGAAGAACATAGGATGTTAATTTGGCGAGAAGAGATCAATGCCAGACTCTGTCGGAGGCCTTTAAGATATCCAATGCCACAATCCTAGCCTCACCATGTTTTTCCATAGCTGAGTTACAGACATGAGTAACATATGCTAGTAGATCGCCAGTTGAGCGTTGTTGTCTGAAACCGTATTACCTGTCCGAGATAATTCTATTCTCATTTCATTTTCTTAAATTTTTCATCCTTTAAATTAAGGTAGTTCACGGGCAGTAATCGTAGCAAACAGTTTTTAGAACGTTAGAACTCCGCTGCATAAGCGAGACGTAACCGCCAGACTGCCACCACTACGCAACTTTAGCCAAACACACCTAGAGGGAGTAGAAGAGGTGCTATATTGCAATTACTTCAATATATTTCCCTAACGTGCGGAATGAAGCATCGAAACTCCGTGACATACGTAAAATCAAATTGTGATTACGCCAAAGCAGCTACCGCTTGAAATCTTTATATTTTACTGTTTAATTCGTAATATCATCCTACATAATATATTACTTTTTTATCAAAATCTAAACGTTTGGCCACAATAAATTAAAGTCTCTTCGAAAACATGCTTTCGCCTATCCTGCCCTATACGTTACATGTTAAAAGTCTAAAAATCGTAAGTTTCCCATTGGATACCTCACCAGCATGGGTCTCTTAATTTTGCAGGTAAATGGATAATACTTTTAGTAACATCTGAGAGAAATTTAAAAAAATCCCTAGAAAAGCAATTGACCGGTAAACTATCTTAAAAAAAATGTTTTAAAGCTAATTAACGTTTAAATACGAAAAAATATATTACTGCTAATCTGCTTGTTATAGTAATAAATTTTGATAGACAATTGAAAAAAAGATGTTTGCTATAAGACGTTAATATTTTATTAGGGACGAAATTCAATTTTATTACTTACAAATTGCTTCCTCTTCTCATCTAATACAATCTAAGATATAATAAGAAGCCAGACAAATTGTATCGAAGAATATATAAATAGATGCCAGGAGTAATGTCAATAAAGGCAGGATCTTTTCCATTGGATTTCCTCACTGAATTTTCAACTTGGCTATCTTTCGATTATTGTGATTGGATTGCTAGACTATCTTTTATTTCGCCCTAAGTGTATTCCGCTTCCTTATTTATCGTTTGTAATCTCTTATTTTCCACGCAAACGGCTTTCCGGTAAAAAGTGGATTATATTGAGGATGTGACAGTCATGAGACTTATTATACTGAAACAAATCGGTCTCGGTTCATTCGGAATATCCAATAACTTTAAATGGTCGATGGAAATCTACATTTGTACGCAATGTAAATTGTTTTAATTTATCGATCTGGGCTATAAAGCTGTTAGTTGCAATAATTAAAATTGATTACATCGTATGCACGTTTTACGACTGCAATTTTTGGCTTTTTTGCAATTTATGGTAAACGTTGGAGCCACATAAAAATCAATAGCTTGGGTGTGTATAATTTAATGTTTGTTTTCAAATACTTAATAAATAAAATATATTAGTTCCAATATTATGATCCTAAAACCTTATCCTTTCGAAGTATTTGGCACCTATTGAAAAGCTGACATCTTAAAGCATTTATTTTCAAATATTTCCAAGATTCGTATCGACATTTGCGTTTAAAAATTTGATGTTTAAAATTTTTATTAATTTGCTTTCTTATCTGTCAGTTTACAGTTACACATAATTGAGCTAGGTTCAAAGCCCGTCGTCGGCAAGGTATTTTTTTAATTAAATTGTATTTATATTTTGTAGTGGGCTTACGTATCATCTCATCGTATGTTTGCAAAAATAAATAATAGTACAAACGTACGTATTCCGTACCAATTACTACAGTGAACACTTCATAGGTCAAATTAAATCATTTTCACTTTGTATAAATTTGAAATTTCATCCAAATTTACTGGGGTTATAATTGAAAAATAAAAAAAAATTATAGATTTTCAAATACACACTTTTTTCTATAATCAATCGCAATATTTATCGAACTGGTGACTGTTGATAATGTCTCAGGTAAAAAAGATTCATTCGCAATTCACAATGAATCGATGGCTAACACAGTTTCAGTGGCGGCTAGTAGCTAAAACTAGAGGGGGTGCTGCGACGGCGTTTGTGTGTTAAAACTGTGTAAAAGCAAATGAGTTCAGAAAATTAATAACATAAATCAGCTCTGTTGCATCTCAATGGACCTCCAATAGAAACTTCAACTTTAGGAAAAAGGCGAAATTTCGAGATTGTGATTGTATAATGAATTTTATCTGTTTTTTAGAAACTTTCCTGACCTTGAAATAGGTATTTTTTAAAAACGGATATTTTTTTTCCTTTAAACATAAACATGAAAATGTCGAATTAAAACTCTAAATTAAGAAATAGTATCTATTTTTAAAATTGTTCGAAGTTTTGAGACAAATTTCGAAAAATCATTTGCAGTTCAATTACAAATAAATTCCCAAAATGTGAATTTTAATCACAATCGACTTCACGCTGAAATATTTGATCTTTGAAGTTTCTCTGGGAACTTCAAAATTACTAGAAAAAATTTAAATTAGAACATTAAATTGTCAATTAATTTAATATTTTGACTATTTTTAATTTCGAAATTTCGACTTTTCTAGAAATGTTGACTCATTTTTGAAAATTTCAATAATTCCTACTTTAAAAGTCGATATTTTGAGAATATTTTTGACAACTAATTTATTTCTTATTATTTATCATTTTTTTCAAAAATTTCATATACCAGTAGCAAGTTTCAACTTTTTCTAAAAATGTCTGCTTTTTCTCCAAATTTTGAGCTTAATCTTTAAATTTCAATCTATTTTTTATCGAAATTTGATAGACTTGACAATTCAAAGAATAAATTTAACAAATAAAAATAACTAGAAAAATTGGAAATTTCGATTCAGAATTTTCTTCGGTTCTACAATAGAGGTAAATATCAAATCGCAAAAAAAGTTGAAATTTAGAAGGTTTATTTTTACATGTAATTCCATATTTATCTCAAAATTGAAATTACCTTTTTTTTTAATTTCTTCGTTTTTTTTTCCAAAAATGTTCACATTTTTGGAGAAATTTTAAGGTTTTTTTCTAAACAATTTTTGTCAAAATTTTTATATAAAGAATACATGAAAGCAATCACTAAACAAGTACTTAATCGATTTTATTAATGTTAACCCCAAGCATGGTGAAAAAGGATATTTAACTGAACATTCAAATTTAAAATTTTCTTTTACAAGCCAAAAATTGTGTTTTAAAAAACAATTTTGCTAAAAGAAGGCAACATTTAAAAAGTGAAAAGTGTCGAGAAACTTAAAAAAAAGAATTTTCAAATCAAAACGCATTTTTAAGTCCTAAAAGGGGAACAAACGGTATTATTGAATATTAAAAAATGTCAGCACTTTCTTTTATAAGCTAAAAATTAGGTTTACAATTTTGACTCAACAAGACAAATTTTTGAAATGTTGAAAGTTTCGAAAAAAATTGAAAATTTCGTTAGTTAACATTTTAAAAAACTATTTTAAAAAAGTCAAAATTTTTAAAATGGTTCGAATTAAATTAAGACGAAATTTTAAAAAGGTTCAGATTTTCAAAAAAATCGAATTTTCAAAAAAATTTTTCAAATAAAAGTCGAAATTTAAAAAAAACCCGAAATTTCGAAAATAATTCGTAACTTTCAAAAGAAAAGTCAAAACTTCGAGAAGAGATCGAAAACTTAAAATTTATCTTTTTCGTCCGTAGAGCTAAAATTGATTTAACGCCGAAAATCGATGTTTCTATTACTACTACCAATAATAGCAAATTCAGAGATTTCTACGACAAAGCGCTGATTTTTCGTGAATCAAAAGTTTCAAATTTTTGGTACATTTAAAATTTATTTTTTCTATCCTTCGAGGTAAAATTACTTTAAGGCTGAAAATCGACGTATCTGCTACTACTACCTATAATAGTAAATTTAGAGAATTCTACGGCAAAGCGTTGATTTTTCCTGAATCGATTGTTTCATATATTTGCCACATTTAAAATTTATCTTTTTCGTCCGTAGAGCGAAAATTGATTTAACGCCGAAAATCGATGTTTCTACTACTACTACCAATAATAGCAAATTTAGAGATTTCTACGACAAAGCGCTGATTTTTCGTGAATCAAAAGTTTCAAATTTTTGGTACATTTAAAATTTATTCTTTTTATCCTTTGAGGTAAAATTACTTTAAGGCTGAAAATCGACGTATCTGCTACTACTACCTATAATAGTAAATTTAGAGAATTCTACGGCAAAGCGTTGATTTTCCTGAATCGATTTTTTCATATATTTGCCACATTTAAAATTTATCTTTTTCGTCCGTAGAGCTAAAATTGATTTAACGCCGAAAATCGATGTTTCTACTACTACTACCAATAATAGCAAATTTAGAGATTTCTACGACAAAGCGCTGATTTTTCGTGAATCAAAAGTTTCAAATTTTTGGTACATTTAAAATTTATTCTTTTTATCCTTTGAGGTAAAATTACTTTAAGGCTGAAAATCGACGTATCTGCTACTACTACCTATAATAGTAAATTTAGAGAATTCTACGGCATAGCGTTGATTTTTCCTGAATCGATTGTTTCATATATTTGCCACATTTAAAATTTATCTTTTTCGTCCGTAGAGCTAAAATTGATTTAACGCCGAAAATCGATGTTTCTATTACTACTACCAATAATAGCAAATTCAGAGATTTCTACAACAAAGCGCTGATTTTTCGTGAATCAAAAGTTTCAAATTTTTGGTACATTTAAAATTTATTTTTTTTACCCTTCGAGGTAAAATTACTTTAAGGCTGAAAATCGACGTATCTGCTACTACTACCTATAATAGTAAATTTAGAGAATTCTACGGCAAAGCGTTGATTTTTCCTGAATCGATTGTTTCATATATTTGCCACATTTAAAATTTATCTTTTTCGTCCGTAGAGCTAAAATTGATTTAACGCCGAAAATCGATGTTTCTACTACTACTACCAATAATAGCAAATTTAGAGATTTCTACGACAAAGCGCTGATTTTTCGTGAATCAAAAGTTTCAAATTTTTGGTACATTTAAAATTTATTCTTTTTATTCTTTGAGGTAAAATTACTTTAAGGCTGAAATTCGACGTATCTGCTACTACTACCTATAATAGTAAATTTAGAGAATTCTACGGCATAGCGTTGATTTTTCCTGAATCGATTGTTTCATATATTTGCCACATTTAAAATTTATCTTTTTCGTCCGTAGAGCTAAAATTGATTTAACGCCGAAAATCGATGTTTCTATTACTACTACCAATAATAGCAAATTCAGAGATTTCTACGACAAAGCGCTGATTTTTCGTGAATCAAAAGTTTCAAATTTTTGGTACATTTAAAATTTATTTTTTTTACCCTTCGAGGTAAAATTACTTTAAGGCTGAAAATCGACGTATCTGCTACTACTACCTATAATAGTAAATTTAGAGAATTCTACGGCAAAGCGTTGATTTTTCCTGAATCGATTGTTTCATATATTTGCCACATTTAAAATTTATCTTTTTCGTCCGTAGAGCTAAAATTGATTTAACGCCGAAAATCGATGTTTCTACTACTACTACCAATAATAGCAAATTTAGAGATTTCTACGACAAAGCGCTGATTTTTCGTGAATCAAAAGTTTCAAATTTTTGGTACATTTAAAATTTATTCTTTTTATCCTTTGAGGTAAAATTACTTTAAGGCTGAAAATCGACGTATCTGCTACTACTACCTATAATAGTAAATTTAGAGAATTCTACGGCAAAGCGTTGATTTTTCCTGAATCGATTGTTTCATATATTTGCCACATTTAAGAGATAATTTTAATAAAAATTAAAATCATCAAAAATCAAAATTTTTCAAATTTTGAAAAATCGAAGTTTTTCTAATTTTGGAAAATCTAAATTTTCTTAATTTTGGAAAAAAACACTACATCAGAATAGCCGATATTAACAAAAAAAAATATCAAAATTCCTGAAAAGATTTGAAATAAAAATCGAATTTTCAAGAAGGGTAGAATTTTGAGATCCAACATTTAAAAAAAGTTTAAATTTCCACAAAAGTATATATTTTAATAAAACCGTAAGTTTTCAAAACAGTGGAATTTTTGAATATTTCAAAATGTTCAAAAAATGTTAAAATTGAGACAACGAAGCAAATTTTTGAAAAACGGTCAAATTTGAAAAAATAAATTGTAAAATCCGGACATTTTTGGGGTTGAGACTTTGCAATTAAATCAAAAATGTCAGAAGAACCGAAATTCTCACAAAAAATCGAAATTTCTAGGAACATACGAGCGAACAAAAGTGGAAATTTTCAAATGAAATCAAAATTCTGAAAAAGGGCAAATTTTTAAAAGATTCGAATTTTCGTAGAAAGAAAATAGGAATCTCGAGAAAAAATTTGAAATATCTGTACAAAAAATCGAAATTTTAGGAAAATAATCCATCGACTATTACTTTTATTTAAAAAAAATATCGAAATGCGGAAGCAATAGAACATTTTCCTAACATTTTTTCGTTTCTTCTTAAAACCTTAAAATTTTTATAGAAATGTCAGGATTTTTTTCTAAAAGTTGTTAGTCAAAATTATAAAATGAACTTTAAAATGTCAAAATCCCGTGAAAACACTTAACATTTTTAAAGCAAATTAAAGGAACATAAAAAATCAAGAGAAGTTGAAATTTCCAGAAAAAATTTTAAGAACAAAATTTGCTGGAAAAGTAGAAATTTCTACAAAATTTATTTATATAATATATTTAGGAAAATAGAAATTTTCCCAACAAAAAAATGAAAATATTAGAAAAAACTAAAAATTTTTCTAGAATACTGTAGAAATTGCGAAATTAGGTAAAAACTCGAAAATTTGGTATTATTTTTTTTTTCAGGGAAATCAAAATGCGAGAAGAGTTGGATACTGATTGTTTCTTGAAATTGTTATTATCTTCTCAAAATTTTGACACTTTTACAGAAATTTAACCTTTTTCTTCAAAATTCAATTCTTTTTTGAAATACTGATTTGTTTTTCAAAAGTTTTACAAAAGTTAGTTCTTGAAAGTACGTTTTTCATCAAAATTAGAAATAAAATAGATTTTAGCAGATCATTACATGAAAGAAAGATGAAGTTTCTATAAAAGAAATCAGAGAAGTTTTAAAATTTCTGTAAAAAAGTGTTCAAGGAAAAGTCTTCAAAAAAGATCAAACGTTTTAAGAAAAAATTCGAAAGCGGAACTGGGGGTGCTGGAGTTCCTCAGTGCATTGGCGCGAGCCGCCTCTGCAGAGTTTATGAGGTCGTCTCGGATTACGCCAAAATGTTCGATTCCAACCGCACTTACTACGTTGAGTGCAATTTAATAAACCAGTGCTAACTCCAAAAATATTAATCTAAATGAAATGATGTAAAAATAAAATTTGATCTATATTCTATCCTTCAGCTGAATCAAATTCACTTTCGGTTTCACTGGATTAAAAATATTTTATCAGTTGCTTCTAGTGGCATTAGGATCTTGTCAGTCTTTCAAGACATTCGGTGATGTATTTTTTAAGAAATTAATCGATGTAGTTCGTGCTAGGACACCTGTTTAGATTGCTTATAATAAAGAACGTCTAATATGTTAACAAAATCTACAGATAGAAATATAATGAGCAAGTATATTATGACACTTGGACTTCTGCTAACCTCTAGGTTTTTTTTATTAAAGTCGATGTAATAGATCCAACTATTCTTTAGTTAAAATGAGATCTCGATTGTTCGTTTTGTAGCTCAAAGGAAACATACTTCAATGTTTTTTAATATCCCGATCCATTTTACAATAGTTCGCTGAATATCAAAGATAAACACTAAGTAATATTACCTTGGAGTAGGAGCGCACCGGAATATATTAATATTACTTGGCAAACTTTCCGTCGTGAAAGGAATCGATAAATGTCCAGGAGCTGTTAAAATAAAGGCCAATAACGTGAATTTGAACTTCGATAAATATTACCACCTCCATTTGGCCGGATGATGGGTTATGATACGATTATACATTTTTTTACCGAAATGGTTCATATCTTAGGAGCGGACAGCTTATCGACAGGATATTTGCATTAATGGGGCTGTGCTCCAACCGCGCGAATTCGGACAGACCATCCATCTTTACATAGATTGTACTGGAATGATTCTGACAGCTACCGGAATTGAATGGGATTCGAATATAATGGCTCGAGTACTCCGATAAGACTAAGCTGTGCAATTGTTCATGAGCCAGCACCAAAACACTTATCGCGAACAAAATATGCTCACACCTTAACTATTTCCCTATCGCCATACAACAAAGCTAGTTTTTGTTACGTCGAATTTAAATTTATGATTGAACCCAAAATATGTTTACCATCCTAATTTGATACAACACAGCGGAAGTATTGTGCTGATTATCTCAAATGGCTAAATAAGTTGTAATTCTGAAAAATCCAAAAATAGTTACTAAAACTTTTATTTTAGTTAGTTAGTTAGTTTTATCGCGAAATTTTAGATTTTTTAATTTTTAAATCAGACTGGAAACGATTTTAAATTCAACTTTTTTTATAAATTTCGAATGTTGCTTCAATGGTCCCAAATTTGAGATTTCAACGTTTTAGAAATATTTTGAATCATATTCTTTTTCCAAAGACTATATTCTCGACATGTCAGAGCTGGAAAAGAAATTGAACTGAATTAAGAGATATAATTTTTCTGGGATTGGACCGTGCCAAAGAACTACTAAAAGTAATAATATGTGAAATTTACAATAAAAATATACAATGAATACATTTATTCTTTCTTTTGCTTCTAAAGGCCTTGGTGGGCGAAACGTAGAACCACTTTTATTAGTTCTTTGACACGGTCCATCCCTTAAGAAAGTATATCTTATATATTTTTGTTTTTTTAAATTTCCTGACGGCATCAGCTGCGTGGCTATTAAACCGTTGATAAATTTTCATTACAATTTCCCTGGTAAGTTTATTTCTCTTTTAAACCGCAAATTTCTTTCTAGGATGGGTTTATCGTTTTTAAGACATTGTCGTAGCGTTGGGGAGATATTTATTAGATGCCTTTTGTTTTTGTATAGCGTGCAATCAATGAGTATATGGCGTATGGTTAGATCTTCTTGGCAATTGGAACATATCGGTCTTTGCGTCTCATTAGTTAAGTACGAAGATGTGAAGTGTGAATTCTTAGGCATGTTATCTGTATTTCCTCATATTTTGAAAAATCTGCAGGAAATTGTAGTGGCGAGACATTTTCTTTAATTTCACGTAACTGAGAGGTTTTGCATTCCCAATCCTCTTGCCATAGTTGATTTACTGAATTTCCTACAAGGACCTTTATACCATTTATGGTGACTGAAATGTTGTCAATAACATCTCCTCCAGCACCACATTTGGCAGCGCTATCAGCAGTTTCGTTTCCATAAATTCCTAGGTGTGAAGGTATCCAGGCAAATGACACATGTTTTCCACTTTCATCTATTTCTTGTATGAGGCACAGAATTTTATAAACTATGGAATTTTCTGTGTAGGGGTCTTCTATCGCTATTACGGAACTATATGAGCCTGCGCAAATGATAAATTGTAAGGCGTCATAACAATAAAGAGTAGAGCCGGCCATATAGCATACAGTTCAGCGGTAAAAATAGTGGCACATGATGGTAACGTCCAATTGTAACAATTATTATTAAGGTAAATTGCGCTACCCACACCTTCGTCTGTCTTAGATCCGTTAGAATATATAAATGTCGCTTCTTTGAATTCAGTTAATAGATTAAAAAATAGAGACTTAAAGATATCATTTGGTACTGTATCTTTCTTATATTTTGTGCAGTCAGTTCGAATGCAAGGTAAGGAGATTCTCCATGGAGGCATTTCATATGTTGCTAGTGGTATGGCAGGCGGAAGTTGTAAACGTGCAATATGTATCGCCTCATTAAACTGTACCGCAACAGGCCCGCTGTTCATCGGTCGAGATTTAAAATTTGCTACAATGTCCGAATCGGGTAGAAAGTCTTTTGAGTTTGGATGTGCCTCAAGCGCTAATAATTTAACCCCGTAATTCAGAAGCAAACGTCTTCTTTTTATATGCAGCCGTGGTACACCTGATTCACAAAGCCTCAACTGGACTTGTGCGGAAAGCTCCAATGGCTATTCTTAATGGGGTGCTTTGGGTTACGTCTAATCGTTTTAGAGTTGTAGGTGATGCTGATCCATATACAATGCAACCGTAGCCTATTTTCGATAAGATAAAAGTCTTATATATCCTGAGAAGTGTGGTCCTGTCTGCGCCCCACGTGTACCCAGCCAAACATCTTAACATATTGATTACTTTTTTACACTTAATTAGTTGCTCATTGGTGTGTTCTCGCCATCGAACCTTCTCGTCAAACTTCACTCATAAAAATTTGATTGTGGCATTATAAGGTATTATTATATTTTCAATTTTGAGAGGGGGACAATCATGTGACTTTCGTAAACGGCAAAAAAGGATTGCTTTTGTTTTGTCCTTTAACAAACCGAGTCGCTTGGCATTTGCAACGATCTGATTTATAGCATCTTGGAAATTATGTTCGAGCTCATGAAGTGATGAGTTGGAGTAGTATATTGCCAAATCATCTACATAAAGACTGTACCGTATGTTAGGGTTGATTCCATCTATGAATTTATTTACTGCGATAACAGAAAGGGTTACGCTTAATGTAGAACCTTGAGGAACACCATTTTCAAGAGAATGTTTTTCTGAATTGCAATTATGAACCCTAACTTTGAAGTACCGATCATTTAAAAACTGGTCTATTAAGTACATCATATTTCCTCCGAATCCCCAGTTATTAAGTGTTTGTAATATTCCTTATATTAAATCTGGCCGTGGAAACCCTCGTTGTCTCATTGAACTGCATTAATTAGACCCGAACCCAATAGGGATTTATTTTCTTTACAATTCATGTTTAAGTATTTACATTTTAAGTAACACATCAAGTAAGTTTATAAACTTGATTTCATATATTTGGAAATATCACAATCATGTTTTGTACAATGATATTAAGGTTGCAAAGATTACTACGAGGGTAAATCAAATATGACCCTGAATCTCTATCATGTCGCCAGGAGGGCGTCGTGAGTGTGCGCATATTCTTAGACATGTTAGGTGGGGATATTATGTGACTTCCTGCGCTCAAGCGAATTCTGTTCTCGCCGTTCGTCAGTTGTAAATACAATGAGTGTGCAAGAGGTTCATCCATACGTTGCGCAGCGCATTATTATTAAATTTCTTGCCATTGAAGATGTAAAGCCCATCGAAATTCAACGTAGACTAGAAGCACACTTTGGGGATACTTGTTTCAAGAAAACTCAAGTGTTTGAATGGCACAAAAAATTTTTGGAAGGACAAACTCAAATTGAAAATGAACCCCACGCCCGTCATCTTTGGAGCTAAGTGACTGCGAACAAGATTAACGCTGTTCAACCCCTTTTGGAAGGTGATCGCTGTTTAACTGATGGTGAAATTGCAGCTCAGATAGGCATAAGTTTTGGGAGTACTCAGTCCATAATTACAGATGACCTGGGGTGTCGAAAAATTTCTGCCAGATGGGTACCTCCTCTTTCGACTAAAGAACAGAAACAACAACGTCTGGAAATTTGTCAGCGCCATCTTGAACGTTTTCAACATGAAGGTGATGGTTTTTTGCAACGTATTGTTACGTGTAATGAGACTTGGGTCCACTATTACACCCCTAAATTAAAACAAGCAAGCATGGAGTGGAGAAGAAAGAAGAAAGATGCAACCGTCAAAGCAAAAACTTGCCTCTCAGCTGGAAAGGTTCTTTTGACACTGGTTTGGGATTTTAAAGGAAATGTGCACGTGCATTTTCTGCATGAACGTCGTACGGTTAATGCTGCATACTACTGTCAACTATTGAATGAAGCAAAACCTGCATATCGGCGGAAAAGGCGCAAATTTTTGGTCAGAATGTGATTTTGATTCACGGCAATGCCCGCCCCCACTCAACTAATCTGACACATCAAAAATTGGAGGATATGCATTGGGCAACATAAGAACACCCTCCTTATGGACCGAACTTATCACCAGGCGATTATAATTTGTTCAGTTCTCTGAAAGAAGTTCTAGGAGGTGAGCGATTCCATGATGATGATGATGATGATGCTATTGAGACATTTGTGTGCGATTGGCTGCAAACACGCCTCCCTTCTTTTTGTGATGATGCCATTAAAAAACTCCCAATCCGTTGGGAAAAATGCATAACAAAATCAGGAGATTATATAGAAAAATAATTAATAACTTTCATGTATGTATCTTGCACGAATAAATTTTACAAGTAATTTACGATTCATATGTGATTTACCCTCGTAGTAGTGAAGTAACATTCGTTTTTGTATTGTGAATTACATAGCAACAAGCATCCTCGGGATGAAATGTGTTTAGGTATGTTAAACTTAACAAATAAGGTTAAATAAACATTCTTTAATAGTTGAGTTTGTATTTAAGAAATGTTGCTATGCAACCCATAATACAAGGATGAAAATTACCTCACTACTAGTGACCTTTTTAACCCTAGTTGCATCATACACAACCTACATATAGTAAAAGATCAGTTAAATGTTATTCAATGAAATTAAAATTCGATAATTAGTGCTATGTATAAGTTGAAAATATTACCAGAGATCGTACTGTAACGAAATGTAAATTGTAGAATTTAGTGCATAAGAAAAGTTTCTAGAAAGATCTGATAAGGGGAAAGCGGCCGCGACAACGAAACAAACGGGAAATAAGCGTTCCAGAAATTTCGGCAAACGATAAGCCTTATCTGCCAAAAAGTTCTAGAAGACGGGAGCCAAAACTATATAAGCGGTCAGCTTTCCCTCGAGAAGTTAGTTAGAGTCGGTGTAGTTAAGTAGTAAGTTAGCAGCTAGAAATCAATAAGTGAGTTAATTGTTCAGTTGTAGTGATCCGAATTGGGTTTGAAAATAAAGTGGGTATTATTCAATTCACGTGTTAATCAATTCGAACCGATAAAGCCCGTAACAGTACCTTAGTGATAGAGCCAAGAAAATTTGAAGTCGGTTTATCTTTGTTGATTATAAATATTTTCAATTGTAGCACATTCAACTATTTTATTTCAGAATCGTTAATTGTCATTGTTAAGAACATCTGAGGGTGCGTTTAGATTAGAGACTTATTTCATGATAGAAATCTCAGGTATATGAGACTAAATTTCCTTGCCCCCTTACACTATGACACAAATGTAGCTGAATAAAATTGCTGACACTTTTAGCTGAGATAAAGTGTCGACATAAAATGTCTTTCGTGCTTTAAATAATCAAAATATGATTAGATCTAATTAATAATTCTGGATGTTCAATTTTGTAACCAATGATTTGCAAATATTGAATAGGTTTTGTCTAATTAAATTTGCAAATTACTTACATGAAATAGCATCTCAATATTATAAGTTATATACAACAGTTAATCGTATGAAATATCTCGAGAGAAAATAGATGACTACAACTTCTGAGATATAAGTCAGACACTGGCTGAAATTTGTGTCGACATTTTGTGTCAAGTAATTTATCTCAGCTGTGTGATTACCAGAACTGAGATTATATGCAAAATGCATATAAAGTGCATATGTGCATATTTAGACATTTTTCAATAAATGCATATGCAGCTTTTTATTTTGCATATTTCAAGTTTTTTTTCTAAGCTGGTATGATAAATTTGTTTTTGTTCGGTTAATACAAAAGCAATCAAGCCTTAATTTGAAATAAAGGTGTGTTGGGTCTACATATCTTGTTTTATATACAGTAGGTTCATCAAGAAACATTCCTTGGTTTTAGGAAAACTATTGAAGATTGTTTGATTTTTACTTTTTAATTGAAAGTACGTTAAAAAGCTTACAGCGCAGCTACCTATTACATGGTCCAATCCCCATTGCTTTCCAGAATAGCCTAGCACATTTTGGGCATACTTTCTACCAGCTTTTCAGCATGTCCTAGGAGTAATAAGCGCCATATCTCTCTGATTTTTCGTGAAAGCTGCTTCAGGATGAAGGCACGTGTTCCTGCAAGCTTTCCCATTGCAGTGCTCCAAATTTTGAAGCACTGGATTTGCATTAAAAGACTGTGAAAACCAGTCTGAAGTTACGATGCTAGTTTCTGCTCTCCATGAGGTACAGAGGCGACTCCGATGTTTTGGATCATTGTCCTCCCCTAAAACCCAGTCTTCGCTTTTGACACTAAACATCTCCTGGACAGACTTTAGGAAACCACGTTTATAAATAATGACGATGCACTGAGCATCCAATTTCCGCATAAAGAGCTCTAAACACCTAAAACCGTGCTCAGAGTAACATCCCAAAATATGGAGTTTTACTGGGTGTTTCATGGTTCACTGAAGCAATCGCTCACCAGCATACCTTATGGAAGCCTATGTCCAGAACGATGCTTTGTCAGAAAAAATTACATTGGACCAATCGCAGTCAAGATTCTCGACAGCCCAGACTTTGCATTTTTTCCTGTAGGTCTTCGAAAACAACGGGTTTTGCCTCGTGCTTCGATATTGTATGCTTTTTTTAGCCAAATGGTATTTATGCTAACGTCAACTCCTCTCTTAGCTAGCTTGGCTTTGGTTTTACGTAACTGTAGAGTAGAATTGCGCTTAAACAGCTGTAAGATGACTTTATCCTGCTATTTTATTGTCACTTCCGATTTGCCTCTATCGGGAAGATCTTCGTTGACTTTATAGCATTAAACCCACCTCTTCACCAATGTCTTCGACTTTTTTAAATATTTGGCAGTCGCACTGTAAGACATGCGTGGACCTTTTGGTTGACAGTTCCAGTGATAGTAAAACAATTTAGTATCCGCGACGTGGCAACCGAATGCACTTTTTTACCAACAAGTCTATAAAAGCCAAATCATTAACAGTTTTTAAAAAATCGAGGAACGTTTCTTGTTGAACCGACTGTACGAAAATGTATTCATATTTCCCTGCCTATTAATCCTGAACACAGGTATTGTTTGAAATTTTTTATGGAAATAAATGCATATAAAATATTTTATAGTGCATGTTTTGCAAGTATTTTAGGGCATATTGCATGCATATTTTTTACCATTTTTGCTGCATATAATCCCAGCTCTAGTGATTACTATCAGATAGCTTCTCTCAGGATGGTTTACACTTGATATATTATTATGTCAGAGACAAATGTACGGAATAAAGTGTCTAATCTAAAAGCACCCGTATTGCATATTAATTTCCTCATTCACTTTTACAAATTGGTTGGCGATTACTCTTACTACTCCTAATAACCAAAAGTTTCAATTTTTTGCGCACAAAAATTCTTCACAGGGCATTTTAAACGAGCATATCTTGTCTAGAATCATCTCGAAATACTTTAACCCTATTAACATAACGAAATTTAATTTAGTCTTTTAAATAAAACATTAAAAATTCAACTGCAGTTACACATGCCTGAGAGCTTTTAGCGAAAGTTTTTTAATTAAACATGGCAGATAAAAGCTTTGAAAGCACTAAAAATCCATGTGTGTTGATGTTTTTACCTTTTCACTATCTGAATGTTTGCAGTGACGAATTCCAATACGCCGGAGCAAAAAATTTAATCAACAAATGCACTGCATAAATAGCACAATGGCTCTTTTAATTTTGTTTACTTGATGCTGCAAACTCCAATGCCTCTTGAATGAGATAAACGTTTCCACCATTCGAAGTTTTCTATAATTTATTCTATTCTTATTTTTCGACATGCGTTTGAAGCATTTTAACAGTCTCCATCAGGGAAATGTGGCATCATTTAATGTGGTTCCCCGATCAATTGTTTTTGTGTAAATTTTCTTTAAATTTATTTTAGATATTACTAACACTGTTACCCACACACCTGCAAAATTAAAAGACCCGTACCGATGAAGACGGGATATTCAATGTAAAACTTAAAAGTTTTAATGTCAAAGGCGAAAGAACGTTTTCGATTTTGATAACAAAATTATATGTTAGATGTGGTAATATTGTAATTAAAATAAAATATGAGGATTTCTATCGGTACCGTTTTTGACTAATCCTAATTTGAAATTCCATATCTCACGGAATGTTGATACTTTTAATGCACGTTAGGGAAACATCTTGAAGTAGTTGCAACATAGCAGCTCTTCTACTCCTTCCAGATTTCTTTGGCCAAAGCTTCGTTACGGAAATGTTATTGCATAATCATAAGCTCACAAACTCAGTATTTAAAAAATCTACTAGAAGGCAGTTGGGGATTTACATTATTGTATGTGTGTATCTACACGACACTTTATGCTAAAAATAGAGTAGTGGTGGCCGCCTAACGTTTACGTCTCGCTTACGCGGTGGAGATCTAATGTTCTAAAAACATTTTGCTACGATTACTGCCGGTGAATTCACTTAATTTAATGAATTCTTGTATTTAGATTTATTATATTGTAGTGACCATATGCAATTTTAAAGTAATTGTCTTTTAATAAGCTCGTATGGTTTTTAAATCTCAAAACCCTTACAAATGTTTCTGATGTCCAACCACAACCCATACTTTTTTATAAGTGCGAAAGTTCGTAAGATATCGAGACTTAAAAGTTGAAAAATCAAATATTGGGAGTTAAATGAGAAAGTCAAGCAAAATTCGAACTGGTTTCCGGTCGCGCTGAAAAATCTTGCTCTCTGTTGGCGTTTATTTAAGCATGTTTTTCAACCAATCATGTCAATATTGAGAATGAGAGGCTTACTTGATGTTGATAAACAAGCTGATGAATACGTCGTAGGTTTTTAATAAAGTTTTGGTTTGATTTTTTTCTGCAGTGATTGCATGCAATGCGGCGTATTTCATGGTGATTTTAGGTAGAAGAATCTGCCTAAAATATCATGCAGCAGATTAAAATATATACCTACTAAATCATTACAGACAAAAATGGCGCTGCACTAATATATATTGGGCAAAGAATAGAAAGGTGGAAAGACTATATACAGATAGGATATACTTTTTCCGGGATTGGACAGTGTCAAAGAACTACTAAAAATGTTCGACGTTGCGCCCACCATCGTAGGGGGCTTCTTCGGGAACAAAGAAAAGAAAAAATGAAAAGAGGAATATGAGGGAATATTCAAAAAATGAAAAGGCCAATTTCAAAACATCAGAGCACGGTAACTCAGTATGTCCACCATACCAGGGGCGAAACTCTTCTGAATTAAAAATTGGTACAAAGGATAAGAAAGTTTAGACAGAATAGCACGGTAACTCAGTATGTCCACCATACCAGAAGCGAAACTCTTCTGACAGGAAAGCCTTCTATACCACTCGTCTGCGCGATCATTTCCGAAGATCTCCGATGGTTGGTTTCCAGATAAAGGAAAGCATGTAACCGTCGTCTCTTTAATGTTTTTGGGGAATTTTTGGATTTCAATGGCCTCGCGTATCTTCCTATTATAGTAATTGGGAATATTGGATATAATTGAAATATTATCAAAGAGAATCTTATGTCCGGTCTCATATTATGTTCGGCAATGGCTGACTGCGAAAATAAACCAGACCTAAGACATCTTTGGTGCTCGGATATTCGCGTCTTAAATGATCGCCCCGTTTCTCCGATGTACACTGAACCACAAGAACAAGGAACCCTGTATACGCCATTAAAACAAAATGATGAAATTTTATCTTTGGGAGATGGGAGGAGCTGTTGGATCTTTGAGGATGGTGAAAAAATGGATTTAATGTTGTGTTTTCTCAATAATTTTCCGAGTTGATCTTTTACTCCGTGAACATAAGGAAGAAAGGCTTTAGAAGAAATTATTGAATTTTTTGAAGGACGCGGGGTAGGGTGAAGATGTCGTTTAATGACAGTTTCAATGTCGTTCGATTTGTAACCATTGTTGCGGAGGTTGAAACGAATTTTGTTCAACTCGTCTGAAAAATTTATCGGTTGTGAAATTGCTACAGCTCGTGAAACCAGTGAATTTATCACCGAACGTTTTTGGGAAGGGTGATGATGGGACTCTGCATGCAAATAACGATTAGTATGGGTGGGTTTTCGATAAACGGAATGAGAAACGCGACCGTTTGGTAAACGGGTAACCAGTACGTCAAGAAAAGGAAGAGAACCGTTGTCTTCGATTTCCATAGTGAAGCTAATGGAAGAATGTAAACTGTTTAGGTGTTCCAAAAATAAATTTAGTGATTCCTTGCCATGTGACAAAACAATAAATGTGTCATCTACATAACGAAGCCAAACCTTAGGTTTTAAATCCGCAGTTTCCAACGCAGTGTTTTCGAAAAATTCCATAAAAATATTTGCTACGACTGGGGATAAGGGAGAACTCATTGGGGTGCCGGAGACTTGTTTATAGAAGCTGCCATTGAAAGAAAAATAAGTCGATGTGAGGCACATTTTAGTTAAATCAGCTAGAGAATCTGCATTTCTTTGCCTGAAAGTAATAAACGAATTATCGTCATGGAGTCGGAAATTGGAACATTTGTGAATAGTGAAGTGACGTCAAAACTTACTAGTATGTCGTTGGGGTCTAGGGTTAATTCGGACAATAATTCGACAAAATATTTGGAATTTAGAACGTGTGATGATGTGTTTCCGGTATATGACTTGAGGATGTTAGATAAGTATTTCGAGATATTGTAGGTAGGTGAATTTATCGTGCTGACAATGGGCCTAAGAGGAATATTGGGTTTGTGAATTTTGGAGAGACCATAAAGACGAGGTGGTTTGGATTCTTTCGGAACAAGATGTCTAAGAGTGTCTACGGATAAATTTGAGGATTTTAGTTTCGACTTTAGTCCACGTTCAATTTTGCTTGTTGGGTACCGACGAAGAGGAATATAGAATCCGTCATTCAACAGGGATGCATACTCGAAATTATCCAAGATGATAGTTGCATTACCTTTGTCAGCCGAAAGAATAGTGATTGAAGAATCTGTTTTTAGGGTTTTAAGGGCACATCTTTCTTCTCTAGAAATGTTGGACTTTGGTGGTGTGGCATATTTTAGTATTTTTGTGGTTTGAAAACGAATAGCATCTGCAAGCTCCTTGGGGAGAGTTCTGATGGAAGACTCTACTACACTGATTATTTCCTCAGTTGGAATTTTTCTTGGGACGATAGCAAAATTCAGTCCTTTAGATAGGATGGTATGTTCGTTATCCGATAGTGGACGGAAAGACAAATTGACTACTGTTTTTGAGACTGAACTATCAGTATTGACCTTGGGACTTAGGGATTCGAATTTCTTCTTGTGTTTCAGATTTTCTAATTCAACAGTTGTTTTTTCGGACTGATTATAGGATATGGCGTCGAAATGACTCCAATGTTCAACCGACAACCTACTCGATAGTTCCAGATGGAGCCCGAGCAATTGTCGGAAGATCGAAGCCAAATCGCGTTTAATCTTTTTAACCATATGCCGGACAAGAGACAAACCATCTTTATGAAGAATTTTGAATAAAGAATTGGTTCTAAAATAATCTTTGATTCTAAACGATTTTGGAATTAACTTGTGATCCCTGCAACGCGTCAGAAAGGTTAGATTGGAAATAAGTTTAGAAACTTTATGACGAAGTTTAGAGAATAGAAGGGTTTTGCAAGAAATTTCCTCCCCGTAGAGGTTCTGAATATGATAACGAAGGCTTCCACAGCCAAAGACTCTGGCCGTAGAAGCTTTCGTTATCACTATATACAGATATTATACAATGATGAAAACCGAGGCATTTTGGAAAAACAAAACATAAAAACCGGACCCCCCATCATCACAGAAGAGGTTGTAAAAGTAATCAGAAAACTTAAAAACAACAGAGCAAAAAGTCCCGATAAAATCCATAAAGATCTGTTGAAGCTCATCGAACAACAACACCTGGATATAATTAAAGAACTATTTACTTACATCTATGAAAGAGGCGTAGTTCCCAAAGAATGGTTGGTTTCAACATTTATTCCTATACTAAAGAAAACCACACCTAAAAAATGCGAAGATTACAGATCCATCAGTCTGATGAACCACGTTCTGAATACATTCCTAAAAATCATACACGAACGTATTTATCCCTAACTCGAAAAACACATCGGAGAGACGCAGGGAGTTCAACAGGGATCCGAACTGTCTCCTCTACTTTTTAATGTGTATTCGAAGAGATTACTTAAAGAATCCCTGGAGGGTACAGAAGATGTTATATTACTAAACGGTGTATTGTTCAATCATTTAAGGCAGGGGCCGGCAAATCGTGGCTCGCGAGCCGCATGCCTTTATAAAATAGATAAATAAAAGCTAGAGCGGACAGACACTCATTAAACAAGTGACCAAAATTTCCAAAAACACTTTTCTAGTAATTTTTACGTTTTACTACAATTTTTACAAAAACTTATGATTTCAAGAAGTAATTTTTCGAAATATTTGATTGCGTTGTATTAATATTTTAAAAAATCACATGATATTTGAAATTTCTAGAAAAAGACCAACTTGGGGAGTCGAAATTTCTAGAAATATATTTATCTCATGATTTTTACTTTTTTATTTGTAAATTTTCTAAAACCTTGGGATTTCGTGAAAAAAAGGTGAATTACTTTTTGTGTGAAAAAAAAAATCTAAATTTTCAGAAACGGTAAACACAAAGTTTGAAATAAAAGCTGAAATTTCCAGAAAAAACCGAATTTTGAGAAAAAGAGATTTCGAAAAAATTGAGACAAATAAAGAGACTTCGAAAAAATGGAAAAAAAGGAACAGATTTCAAAAAAATTGAGAAAAAGGAATTTATCAAAAGTTCTCAATAAAAGGTAAAATTTTAGAAAAAAAAACGTAGCATTTCGACAATAGATTGAAACCCAGGACAAATTAAAAACCTGAAATTTTTAGACCATTTTGAATTTTTGAAATATAGTAAAATTTCAAAAAGAGAAATTGTAAAAATTAACTAAAAGTTTAGAAAAAATTGTCGATTTCTAAAAAAGTTAAAGTTTTCCAGTGAAGAAGAAAAAACTTTAATTTTAGGAAGAATTTCATGAAAAAAGTTTAGAACAACTCGAAATTTGGATAAAAAATTGTAATTTTCCAGAGAAAGCTAAATTTTGAAAATAAATTTGCAATTTCAAGAACAGGACGAATTAAAAAAAACTCCAAATTTTCAGATAAATTCGAATTTTGAGAAAATGGGTAAAATAATTTCGAAAGAAAATTCCAAGAAAATTTCGAGAAGAGTTGAACTTTAAAAAATGGTCAAAATTTCCCAGAAAAAGCCAAATTTTGAGAAAAAGGAAAAGATTTCGAAAAAACCTGGGAAAAATGAAAAGATTTGAAAAAATGTGTAGCGTACCTTCTAGAAATAATGTATCGGCGTAAACAGTATTAGCATTACGTCCTAATGACCTTATCGTCATTTGGATTTTACGATATTTCGTACAAATATCATTAGAGTTTTGAGAAAAGTAATTACCCCGAAAGGCCATTGACATTATTTCTAGAAGACGTCAGAACCCCCACTTTTAGGAAAGTGGAGAAGAAAAATTCAACGATGAATTAGGAGTTCTGTTCGGGTTTTCAATGGAGTTAGTCCATTTTTGTTATTATTCCTAGTTAATATAATGTTTAAAGTATAATGTGGTTTTTGTGTTCTAATCGAACCAACATCGCTACAAATGAATTTATCTAATTCGGAAAAAGGGAGAAATTTCGAAAAAAATGAATCTATCGAAAGTTCTCAAAACACGCAAAAATTTAGGAAAAAACGTCGAATTTTGACAATAGATTAAAACTCAAAACAAACCTTAAAACCTGAAATTTTTAGACAATTTTGATTTTTTTTAAAAATTGCAGAATTTTGAAAAGAAAAATTGTAAGAATAAAGTGAAAATTTAAAAAAAAATATTGAAATTTAAAAAAGTCAAAGTTTTTCAGAGAAGAAAAAAAAAGTCGAACTTTGGGAAAAATTTCAAGGAAAAAGTGAAAATTTTATAAAAGCTTGAAATTTCGACAAAAAATCTACAATTTTCCAGGGAAAGTTAAATTTTGAGAATAAATTTGATATTTCGAGACCAAGGTGATTTACAAAAAAATCCAAATTTTTAGATCAATTCGAATTTTGAGAACATTTGTAAAATAATTTCAAAAGAAAATTTGAAGAAAATTTCGAAAAAAGTTCTTAACTTTAAAAAGACGTCAGAATTTCCCAGAAAACGCCGAATTCTGAAAAAAAGGAAGGGATTTAAAAAAAATTGGAAAAAGTGATTTTAAAAAAAATGAATTGGTCCAAAAATCTCAAATAGGGGCAACAATTCAGAAAAAAAAGTCGAATTTTCGCAATAGATTGAAACCCAAAGCAAATTTAAAAAACTTGACATTTTCAGATTAAAAAAAATTGTAAAATATACTGGAAGCTTAAAAAGGTGTCGGACTTTAAAAAACTCGCAGTTTTTCAGAGAAGTAGAAAAAGGTCAAATTTTAGGTAAAATTTCAAGGAAAATGTCAACATTTTAAGAAAAGTTCCAAATTTCGATAAAAATTTGCAATTTTCCAGAGAAAATTAAATTTTGAGAATACATTTGAAATTTCGAAAACAAGACGAATTAAAAAAAAACTCCAAATTTTCAGATAGAATTGAATTTTGAGAAAATTGGTAAAATAATTTCTAAATAAAAAGGAATGTGGGTAAAACTTCCAGTTTCGAGAAAAGTGTTGAAGTTTAAAAAAGTCAAAATTTCCCACAGAAATTCAATTTTAAGAACAAAATGAAATTTTTAGATAAAGTCAAACATTTTGAAAATTGGTGAATTTCGTCGATAAAATCGCAGCTTGTAGAAACATAATAAAATATCTAATTTTTAGTTAAAAGTTGGAATTTTGAGAAACACCTAATTTTGCGAAACAGGTCGAAATTTCCAGAAAATAAATTAAAGTTTAAATATTCATTACAAGTCAATATTTGGGGGAAATGGTGAAAATTGGAAAGAGAACGTAATTTAAAAAGAATAGAAATTTCGAGAAAAATGTCGCAATTTAGAACAAAGTTAAAAAAATAAAATTTTGGAAAAAAGTCAAATTTAAGAATAAATCTAAATTTGGAAAAAAGAAAACTTGAGAAAAAGATCGAAATCTTCAAAAACTATTTTATTTAACCTTTCAAATTATTACTTAAAATTTTTACTTTTTTTTATTATGAAATCGACAAAAGATGAATTTTTGAGACATAAGTTGAATCATCCAAGTCGAATTAAAAAAAAAGTAAACATTTTCACAGATTGTCGAGTTTTGAGAACAGAGGAAGATTTAGGAAAAAAGTCTAAATACATAGTTAGTTAAAAAAAAGACGAATACAGAGAAGAGTTAAAAAAGTCGAATTTACGAGAAAAATGCAAATTTTGAAATAAAGCTTCAAATTATGAGAAATGAAAAGTCTTTGGGCTGAATATGTTTTCTTTTGATTACATCAGTCAGAGGGTCTCTCTCTGTCCCAGATTTTTTCTAATTTATCTGATTTAACTGTGAAATCAGAAATAAAAACTTGTGGTTATTTGAAATTCACGAAACCAATTTTTTCATTGCGGATGGCTCTTTTGGCTTAAAAGTTTGCCGACCCTTGATTTAAGGTATGCGGACGACACAGTCCTAAATGCAGACACAGCAGACGGTCTTTAAAGACTAATAGACAGAGTAACAGACTTATGCGAAAAACAGGTTGTTTAGAGAATCCCTGGAGGGTACAGAGGATGATATATTACTAAACAGTGTATTGATCAATCATTTAAGGTATGTGGACGACACAGTCCTAATTGCCAACACAGCAAATGATCTTCAAAGGCTAATAGAGAGAGTAACAGAAGTGTGCGAAAAAGAGATTGTTTGGAGAATCCCTGGAGCGTACAGAGGATGGTATATTACTAAACGGTGTATTGATCAATAATTTAAGGTATGCGGACAACACAGTCCTAATTGCAGACACATCAGATGGCCTTCAAAGGCTAATAAACAGAGTAACATGCGGCTAAACACAAATATAATAAAAGTTGTGATACTAAGCAAACAGGATCTGGGTGACCTGTTTCACGGAAAAGGCTCCCCACTGCAAACGGTTACATCGATCAACTACCTGGTGTACTTCTTAACAATAAATGGGAGCAAATTAACGAAATTAAAACTAGAATGGGGAAAAGAAGAACAGCTTTCAATCGCATGAGGAGTGTGCTGTGCAATTTGAACATAGGTCTGCACCTTTGAATCAGGGTTTTGAGATGCTAAGTTTTCCCAATACTAACATATGGAATGGAATCTTGGACACTGACTGGCACGGCATATAAACGTCTAGAAGCCTTCAAAATATGGTGTTACAGACGCATACTCAGGATCTCATGGACTTATCACGTAACCGACGAAGCCGTCTTGCAACGTATAGGAAAGCAAAAAGAAGTTCTAATTTCAATCAAAAAATGCAAACTTTCATGCTTCGGACATGTAATGCCTAATCAGAAATATAGCCTACTACAGCTTATCATACAAGACAAGTTTAACGGCAAGAGAGGCACTGGAAGAAGACGAATATCATGGCTGAAAAACCAAAGGCAATGGACAGGAATGACATCTATAGACCTGTTTCGGGCTGCAGCAAATAAAATTAGAAGGGCCGCAGTAGTCATCAACGTCCACAGAGAATAAGACACAAGAAGAAGCAGATCTACTAAATAAAAGGAAATTTAAAAATTGTCTCGATTTTTTCTTTAAGACACTATGTGTAAAATGATATTATCAAAAAGAATTCTATAAATGTTGTTTTGCCCTACTGAAACCAAGAAAGATTAAAAAAGACAATAACAGTTGCTCTAACGCGTTTCGATAGCCAAGCTATGGTCTTCAGAGAGATACTGTTTTTGTATCTCTCTCAAGACAATATCTTGGCTATTGAAATGCATGAGAGCAACTGTTGTCGTGTTTATCTTTCTTGGTTTCAGGGACAAGATTTGCATATCAGTTTTTGAAGATAACTAAGGACCAGTCCGTTTCACCAAAAAAAAAATATGTGCTGACAAATATTAATTTGAACTTAACGATTGCTGAAATTACGGCATCAATTTGAGCAATAAAGATCAAATTTCGAAAATGTATGGAGCATTAGTCGATAATAGAGCAAACTACGAAAGTCGGTTTCGGTCGTTGTGTGCAATTTTGTATATTACGAGTAATTTTTAGTAGATGTAATATTTTCCAGGACAGCGCGATAATAAGGACTTCGGTTTTTCTGGTTTTTCTCCTTTTCCAATAATGTCCTAAGCCCGGAGTAATGAGACGTGCGCCGATAATAACAAACTCCTTTCCAGCCAAGATATTTCACTCTGTCGTTGTGTAGGTAGGTCGTGTAGGTAGCTCTTTTCAGGATCGTTCAATTTCCTCGAATCCAAATCTGTGGAAAGTTGCAGCGAGCCTCACTTCCATTTAGAAGGGGCTCCGAATGAAATTGTCCGGAAAGAGGGTCGGCGAGCGCATTTATGTGATCTGCCTAGTTGCGCCAATTTAAGTCAGCGAGCGGAGAGGGTGCATCGTTCAAGGCGATCGTGATAACAGGCCAGACATCACACCTCAGCTTCAGACTTGCGACTCGCCACCTTTTCTCCCCGACTCATTACCGAAAACGCCCTGCCCTTTGCTGTATCAGCTTATAAAGCCCTGCCGGCTTTTTAGTTTTCGGCCCAAGGCGGCTTTTACCTTCGTTAATGATATCAAAGTTGCGCTAGGGGGGGAATGCGTCACCTCCCAATTTGGCCGTTTTTCATTCGCTTTCTTTATGTGACATCTCCAACAGCAGATGCTGCAATTCTACTTGGGTGTAAATGTAAGATCGTGAAAGTGAAATGCAGTTCCTAACAACAAATAAATGGTGATTTGCTTGCGATAAGTAAATAATTATAGAATTTTGCGGGCAAATAAGTCAATCTGTTAGAAATATAGAGTCTCTGAATTTCCTGTTTGGTTACCCTTTTCTTTGGATGTTTTGTTTGCTAGCTTTTTTCATAGCGTTATCCTCAGTTCTCGGCTGATCATCAGAAATCTAAAGATTTTCTTCTTTCCGTTTGTTTGAATTTCTTTTCAATTCCAACATTCAGCTATAAATTTCGAAATATTTCAGATATTTTTATTTTTCCAAAATTTCAACTCCAATTTAGAAATATTTTCCATTTTTTCCCGAAATTTCAAGTAGCTTTTGGTAGCGAGTGAAAAGGACCAAAATCAGCGTTATGGAACAGTTCTATACTTCTGAAATAGAATCGTTTAGGTTTTTACACCTCTCAGCACTGCGACCCATTAGAATCTTTTGTGCGGACTCTAATTTTTTAATGATTGTTCAAGATGTTTAGACTTTTTACATAGTGTATTATCTTTTTAGGAGCTGTTTCTGCTGCTGTTTTTGAGCCGTTTACAGAACTGACCCATTTGCATAGCAGATGTTCTATTGTTTCTGTTGCTGCATTACAGAATCTGCAGTTTTCATCATCCACTTTTCCCATCTCCTTAAGGTGATACTTTACTGGAAAGTATCTTGTAAAAAGTCCCATTATTATTCTTAAGTCGTTCGTTATCAGTTCGAGAAGCTCCTCAGACTTCTTTTTTAAGATAGTGATGAACTCTTTTGACTGTCTTAGGCCTGGAGTTTTCCTTCAGTATGACAGCCTTTGATTTGTCTCCCAAGTATCTATTTCATTTTGTACGTGGCTTTTTGTAAGACAACAGTATGGTTCTGGGCCGACGAGAGGTGTGATTGAGGCCTCTTTTGCGAGTCTATCTGCCTCTTCGTTCCCTTCCATGTCTTATTGCCCTGGAACTCACAACAAAGATACTTTGTTGTTTGCAGCCAGTTAGTTCAGGAATTGTTTGAATTCCTAGGCCATTTTTAATTCGGGTCTGAATGACTTTAGAGTTTTTAATGCAGCCTGGCTATCCAAAAAGGTATAAACCTGTACGTTTCTAAGTCCTTTTTCAAGAGACTCTTTTGGGGACACAGTTATAGCAAGCAGTTCTGCTTGGAAAATTGTGGGGTTTAGAGAGTCTTAAATTAGGACAAATATTCCTAGTCCTACTTCTTCTGTTTGTTTGGATCCGTCTGTGTATTAGGCAGATGCATTGTTTGCTAGCCTTTCACTATGTCTATTCCATGTCTGGCGGTCCCCGATAACCACCGTACGGAACAACAAGGTCCAGTTTTATAGGCATTTGATTTGTTGGTTTGCCAATGGATCCCAGTGGAATTTTCTCTAGAATCTATAAGTGGCCAACCAAGTCACCAGGTTACAGTTTGCAGTGTGTTCAATTGGAATAGTTTTGAGGCACTGAGGGCTGCCTCCTTTCTCACATAAATTTGAAGTAGAGTCAAGCCTATCAACGTCTCTTTTGCAGCTGTTGGACATGACGCCTCAGCTCCGGTTATTCCAATGCAAATAAACCGCTCTTATTTGTGTAATTCATCTTGCGCAGAAATTCGTTCTGTTTTTGGCCACCATACTATTGAGATATGGGTGACCATGGGCTTTACTACCGTTTGGTATATTCAATATATCATTTTTGGTTTCAGCCCCTATTTCTTTCCTACTGGTGAACTAACCTAAATTGAAAATTTTGGGTATAAAACGCAACATTTGTGAGCTTCAAAAATATTTCTGATTTTATTTCAAATTGCTGAGAAAATGTCATGATTTGGAAAAAAATGTGACATTTCTTAGATATACATTTTTCTTGAAATTTCGCGTTTCTAGTCGATTTTTTTAATAAAATTTAAAATGTCTTCAGGTTGATATTTCAAGTGCACATAGAGATGTGGAGATCAAAGTCAAAAATACTTCAGAATTAAGAAATTATTTACCAAACTGCACATTTCAAGTCATCTAGAAATTTTTCTGGCATTTTGGGGGATTCTTAGTGATAAGAAGCAAAGAAGGTGCTATCAGGACATTTCAAAGACAAAAAAAAACCTTGTCAGGGTAGTTGTTGACCAAATGCACTAGAAGACTAAGAGAGATCAACCAGAAGCTTAATAATTATTAATAATAATAATAAGGAATTGTTTGCATTCCCAAGCCATTTTTGACTTGGTTCTGAACGATATTAGAGTCTCTAATGCAGCCTGGCTATCCAAAACGATATAAACCTGTACGCTTCTGAATTCTTTTTGAAGGCACTCTTTTGGGGACAGAGTTATAGCAAGCAGTTCTGCTTAGTAAATTTCGGGAGTGTTTCCTAGGGGTTTAGAGAGTCTTCAATTAGGTCTCCATATTCCTAGTCCTACTCCTTCTGTTTGTTTAGATCCGTCTGTGTACCAGACAGATGCGTTTTTTGCTACCCTTTCACTGTGTCTATTCCATAAGTGGCGGTCCCCGATAACTACTTCGTATGGAACAACAAAGTCCAGTTTTGTAGGTATTTGATCTGTTGGTTTGGCAATGGGTCTTAGTGGAATTGTTTCCATAATTTGTACGTGGCCAACCAAGTCACCCGGTTTCAGTTTGTTCGATTGGAAAAGCTTTGAGGCACTAAGCGCTGCCTCCTTTTTTACACAAATGTGAAGTGAAATCAGGCTTATCACTGCCTCTATTACAGCTGTTGGACATAACGCCATAGCTCCGGTCATAACAATGCAAATTAACCATTGTAATTTGTGTAATTTGCTTTGCGCAGAAATTTGTTATGTTTTTGGTCACCATACTATTGAGGCATAGGTGACCATGGACTTTACTGCCGTTTGGTATATCCAAAATATCACTTTCGGTTTCAGCCCCCATATCTTTCCTACAAGTCTACGACAGGTCCATGCTGCCATTGTGAATTTTGAAAGAGTTCTTTTCAAATGGGTGTTCCAATTCAGTTTTTGGTCTAGAAAGATCCCTAAGTACTTAATTTCATTGAAAAATTGTATCTGTATTCCATTGAGAGTATGAGCTTGTAGGTTTAGCTTTCTTCTTCTCATAAGTGGAATAAGAACTGTTTTGTGTGGATTAACATTTAGTTTCTCTTCCTCAAACCAGTTCCTTATGATGTTTAGGGCTGTTTGCATTAATCTGGATACCTCAGTATCATGCGTTCCCTTCACAGGAATGACTAAATCATCTGCATAGCCTTGGACTGTAAATCCTGCCCTACTCAATGTAATCATGAGATTTATCGCCAACAAGTGACCACAAGGCGATATAACTTCGCCTTGCGGGCAGCCTTTTATTGTTGTCATTGTTACTTCGGTTTCTTCGTTTATTGCGGTCATGATCAAACGGCTTTTTGGCATCGACTCAATCCATCTTACTATGGGATGTTCAACTTCCCTTTTCTGTAAGGCTCTTTCAATAGATCGATATGAGGTGTTATCAAAGGCTCCCTCTATGTCGATTAATGCGCTAAGCACTAATTCCTTAGTCACAAAAGTTTTTTTCTATATCCTTAACTATATTATGTAAGGACATCTATTGTGGAATTGCCGGCCCGATAGGCAAATTGTTGTACATGAAGTGGTTTTCTCATAAGAGTTTTGCTTCTGATGTATTGGTCTATTGCTTTCTCCATTGTTTTTAGAAGAAATAATGTAAAGCTAATGGGGCTGTAGGACTTTGCTTCATTCATCGGACGACGTCCGGTTTTTTATAAAAATGCCACTTTTGCTAACCTCCATGTTTGCGGAATATAGCCTAGGATTAAACTAGCTTTAAATATTCGCTGCAGATGGGGTCTTAGTGCATCGAAGCCCTATTGAAGTAATACCAGAAATATACCGTTTATGGTACAAGATGAGTATTGGTTTTTTGAGGTTGATCTCCTCCCGAAGAAAATTCCTGGCTCCCATACTTCATCAGGAAAAATGTTTTGTTTTATTATTACTGTGGGGTCGGTCATCCCTGCAGCACTGAAGCTATCGCTTATTGTGCCCCCCACAATTATCTCATAATAGGCCCGTTCTTTTGAAAAATTTCAGAACCTCCTTTATGGGTGTCTCCACTATTGTCTTTGGTTCAGTCAGAGCATTCCCAAAGCTAGAATGTCTATCCCTTGCCAGAGCCGGACATTCGCATAATATGTGGAGTCTCTTCTTCCTCTCCACACATTCTATAATCTTTTACGCCAATTGAAGATGTTTTATTAGGGCACAGTGTCAGGAAATAGTCCAACTGTCCACCTGAGCTGATTTTTGCTTAACTGTAATAGTTCTCTGGCTCTCTTTTATGATGGTCCGTCAATGAACTTCCGCGATCGCCTCAGAGCGTTGACATCCCTCCAATGAGTGCTGTGTTCTTTTCCTAGTAGTTCCTTTATTACCTCTTTTGCCGCTTTGTAGGCAAGCGGACAAGTAGGTTCCGGCCCTACTAGAGGAAACTCGGCTCCCCCCTTGGCTAGAAGGTCTGCTTTTTCATTTCCTTCAATTCCCCGATGGGCCTCAACCCATCGAAGTATAACTGTATTGTGCTGTGCCAAGTTTTTTAGCTTGTCAACACAATCTTTGACCGTACTAGAGCTTATTTCATAAGCTCTCAGCGCTTTTAGTGTTGCTTGGCTGTCGCTGTAGATCACGATTCTCTTATTTTTATAAGACCTCTTGATTATTGCTTCAGCACAGGCTGTAATTGCAGTAACTTTTACCTGAAATACGGTTGCCGAAAATCCCAGGTTTATGTAAAATTCATTCCCTGGTTCTTTGCTGGCTATTCCCGCACCAGTGCTTATCTTTGTTTTGGATCCATCTGTGAATCAGATTGATCCATTCTCTCTTTTGGGTTCTACTAACTGAACTCCCCTTTCCGGTATTACTACCCGCTAGAGTTTGTGAAAGTTGGGGATGCTCTTTGTTCTATCCGATGGGATACTTAGCGCACGGTTCGCACATATCCGCTTGAATATTTCTGTATGGGATGTTGATCTAGGTGATTCCATTCCATACCCATTTGTTTTTAGCTTGTAGGCTGCTGGCAGGGCCTCCGCCTCCACTACCAGATGAAGTGGAGGCAGACCTAGCAGTGCTTCCATGGCTGCAGTGGGCGTTGATTGCATCGCCCCTGTTATTCCTAAGCAAGCTAACCTTTGTACCTTGCTTAGTCTGATAACACTTTCCTTTTTTCTGGCTTTATGCCACCAAATTAGAGAACCGTATGTTACTGTATTAGACAAAGGACGGTTAAAAATTTAGGAACTACCATGCAATCCTTTCATTTACATTAATTTTTAACTTTATAATGGACCTCCCTGTGTGCCCAAGGGATCTTGCATAGATTATGACGGCTTGTTCGTAAAGCCCTATTGACTATTGCATTTCGAAACATTGACAAACACTAAAAAATAATCTGACATTGTTGCTGAAGTATACATGAATAAAAAATATACAGGTATATAAAATAAAGTTATTATTAAACTTATAAAATTTTATTTCAATAAGTTGTTTATGCAGACAACATAAAGTATATTCTGCTTATAAAACAACAAGTATACTAATTACCAAATTAGAGCGTGTACACTTCTCAATTTGACACGTGTAAAATATGTGTAATAATAAATTGTCGAAAGCACTTGATAGGAGATCTCATTTGAAGAGATCTGACAAGAAAAGAATTTGGAGTTTTGTTCAATTCTAAGCAGAGACGATTCTTTTTTGCACCTTTTCCACTACATATTCATCAAAATATTTCTATTTTTTTTATTTATTTTTTTTTTCATTAATTACACATTATTTACAAAGTCTTATTAATGATAATCTGTTTCAGAAAAACTCCAGATTATTTAATTATAAAATAATAACTTCAAACCCTATATGCATTTTCTGTAAGATCACTATTTCCCAAATCATTGATTACCAAAGCCAAAAACGACTTTTTTGTTTTGAACAATGATAAGACAATAAAAAATTATTAAGCGGAGCTCGAAAATTAGTCAAATTAAAGAAGGTTAAATTATCTAGAGGAATTTTTTGTGAAATTACTGGAAAAAATTACTGAAGTCCGCGAGCTTTTTAAAAGTAAGCATTTTAAAAAAACTTGTGGCCAACGGTATTTTTTGTAATTACTAAAGAACTCATAAAGATAAAAAATTTTGATTTTGGGATATGAAAATTAGAAACTGGCTTTTTTAATATGCTTTTTTTTATTTTCCTTGATTAGTACTTTTTGAGTTACAGCCTTTTTTAAAACACCTAAAAAGTGTATTTATATTGAAAAAAATTCACATAACGTCTTTGGCTCTTGTTATGTAAATAATTAACAGATTCTAACAAAACAAATAATAAAATAACAGTACCATCACCTAAATAAATAGTCAAAAATTGCACTAAAGTTGAATTTTAAGAAAAAAGCAGACATTTTTAGTGAAACTTCAAATTTAAAAATTTCGAGATTATAAAATTGAAATTCTATGAAACTATAAATTTTGAAAACCACTCGAAATTTAAAATATTTAAGGGTTTAGCTTTAAGTTTGACAAAAAATGTCAAAATTTAGACATCAAAATTACAACTTCAATAAAAAAAGAGCCAAAATTTAAAACGCTGAATTTTAAGAAACAAGTGGAAATCCCTAGTAAAACATTCAAATCTAAAAATATCTAAGGTTCTAAATCGAAATTTCGAAAAATTCTAGAAAAGAAACTCTAAATTTCGAAAACCACTCGAAATTTAAAATATTTTGGGATTTAGCTTTAAGTTTGAAGAAAAAAGTCGAAATTTAAAGATCAGAATTACAATTTTAATAAAAAAAAAGCAAAATATCGAGAAAAAAGTCAAAACTATAATTTTTTAATCGAAGTTTTAGAAACGATTTAACACATTTTACAGATTATACTGAAAATTTTTAGAAATTTTGGTCAAAAACTCTAGTTTTAATTAAAATTTCTAGCAATTCCAAATTGGATATAACAAAAAAATGTTCAACGAAAAGCTGCAAATTTAAAACATAATATGTCTAATTTTTTTAAAGCAGCCAAAATGTCGATTTTTTTGAGGCTAAAGTCCAAATTTTTGAATTAAGTCGAATTCTTTAGAAAAATTTTGGTGGAATGGACTGGTCCTTGGTTATCTTCAAAAATTGAAATACAAATTTTATCCTCTGAAACCAAGAAAAGTCAAAAATCATAACAAAGGTTGTTCTAACGCGTTTCGGTAGCCAAGCAGTATCTCTCTAAAGATGATAAAAAATGAGCATGTCTCTGGAGATGACAGCTTGGCTATCGAAACGCGTTAGAGGAACCTTTGTTGTGTTTTTTAATCTTTCTTGGTTTCAGGGGACAAGATTTGTATTTCAAATCTTTAGAAAAGGCCTAACTTACAATTTAATATTAAGGGAGGAGACAAACGTCAACTTAAAACTTAACAAGTTTAGAAAAAACGAAATTTTAAAAATAATCTCTAATTCTACACCAAAAGAGTTAGGTACTTAAATGACAGTAATTTGTTTAAATATATTTTATATACATATATTAAAGCTTTCGAAAGATTCAGCAATTTGTTGAAAGAAGGATGCTTCTTTTTTTATAACAATGAATATTACATGACGAAACTGAATTTTTATTTCTTTTGTTTTTGACGAAAATACCATAAATCACCCTTTGTTCTTAAATAATCTAGCAGTAAACCTTTTTGTAAGATTCTGCAATTTGTTCAACGATTATGTTTACGGTTTTAAATTAAAATCACTTCCATTTTCCGGTAAAAAAATCTTCAATTACTGCAGTTTCTCCTAAATTTTTTGGAAATTCGTCGGGAATTTGTCGGAAGCTTGATGATTTTTGGACTGAATTCAGCATTTTTGCCCCAATAAGACTTTTAATTGGGGAATTATATTTCCTAAAAAAATCAACCCTTTGCACTCTAGAGATGTCGCATTTGAAGCTATAATTTTCGAAAATACCGAAATAATTTCCAGACTGAACATTTTCTAAAATAGTTTAAATATTTAAGAAATAATATGTTCTTTTTAATGTAAAGGCAATGTTGTGCTTAAACTTAAAATTTAGAGAAAAAAAACCAAAATCTTCATAGTAATGTCTAATTTTGAAATAAACCCAAATTGTTTGGAAATCTACGTTTTGGTTTTGTTTAACCAATTTAAAAATAATTATTATAAATTGAAGTTTTACACTTAGTATTTATAAAAAGTTTAAGATAAACCTGGAAACTGTAAAAAAGAGGAAAAAACACGTACCAATTTTTTTTGGTTTCGACTTTACAATCAAAATCCTTGAGACGCATTAGAATTTTGAGAAAATGATCAATATTTATGAAAGCCTATAAAGTAAGTATAAAATGGAAATTTTAACTAGGGCATTAACAATTTTAAAACAAAATCCTAAATTTAAAATAATTTGAAATTTCTCTTCAAGTTCAAAATAAAACCAAATTTCGTTGACATTTTTGAGGAAAAGTCAAAATATCATGGAAAACTAAAATATCGTTGTCAATGTCGAAATTATGAAAGAAATAATTAAATTTAAAGAACAAACTTGACGTTTATAAAACGAAGATTTTTAGTGGTGATTTTCTTAAAAATAAAAACGAATTTTTAAAAAAACATCTCGATTTAGGGCTTAAAATAATAGAAAAAACTGAAAGGAAAGTTAACGTAAAATTATACACTCTGTGAAGTTGATAGAAATCCATTTCTAAGCAGTCCTACTAAGGTTTGCACCCTACAACAGAATGCGGCACTGTGTATACTATACACAGTATACACTATACATACTTCATACTTCTAAAAACATTCAGATATAGAATAGTCTGAAGAATGTTTCAAAAAAATGTTGTCAAATATTTAATTAAGTCTTTTTTATCTAATTAAGTCCCACTAAGAATAAAATTGTGTATATGTATTTGCTTTTATATGCTGTTTTGTGGAATTATTTCCAGGGCTTCGAACCATTATTTTTTTCGTTCCGGTTTTCGGTTTTCGTTCCAGCAAAGGATTTATATCGATTCAGTTCCGGTTTTCATTCCATCAAAAAAAAACGGTTTTTTCTGGCTGTCGATTTTCAATTCAGCTCCGGGCGATTCTTTTTTTTTTGATTTTTCAAAAGTTTTTCGAATTAAAAATTGATTTGCGAACATAATTTAGCAATTGATATGTCTTTTCTTTTTCTTTAATATTACAACATGTAACGGCTCTGATCTTGCCTAAAAAAAAAGGAAAATATTTTTGATTTTTCAAGTTAAAAAATTTCAAGCTGAAATCCTGAATTTTGAGTTCAAATTTCAAGAAAAACCTAAACTCTACAGGGTTAACATTTTTGCTACCCAGTTTGGAAATATTTAACGCAAAAATGTTTTAGGGTTTAGAAATTTTAAATTTAAATTATTCTTCATTGTAGACTCTTATTGATTGGAAACATTAACATTATTAACTTTATTTAACATTTTTGCGTTAAATATTTCCAAACTGGGTAGCAAAAATGTTAAATTTAAGTTTAAACTCGGAATTTTCATAAAAATCTTAAGTTATATACCCAAGAGTTAAAAAGTTCTAGAATATACAAAAGTTGGCGAATAAAATTGAAAATTTGAGAGACTGCTTTCATAATTTTGGTTTTCTAACGAAGTTTTGACTTTGATTTGCTTTTTCTAACAAAACTGATTTTTGCTGTTTTGACTTTGGTTTCTTGAACTTTAGATCAAAAAGATCAATTTAAAAAAATAAATGAAAATGAAAAAGACCAAAAAATATAAAATGAAAAGTTTTAAATTGAGATTTTGATGAAATAGTTAAAACTTCGAAAAAAGAACTTCAAAATTTAACAGAAATTTTAAAATATATCCCCAAATTTAGAAATATTGACCTTAAACCCAAATATTCAATTTTTTTTCTGAAAATGTTGCTGAAAATTTCAAAATTTCTGAAAAAAAAGTAAAATTTTTAACAAAGTTTTGGTTAATATATTTACTTTCTTTTGATATTTTAACTTTTGTCTTTTGAAGTTTAAAATTTGTATGTACCTTTTATTATTATTTTTTTCTCTAAAATTTCGACTTTAAATAAAATTTAGTCTTTTTCTAGCAAGTACAACCATTTTTATAAAGATGTCGACCTTTATTCTTTAATTCTAGACATTTTTCTCGAAATTCTGAGTTAAAACTCAGACTATAAGTTTAAGTTTGGAATTTTCGACTTTTACCTCGAAAACTCAAACTTTTAAGGACTTGAAACTGAGATTAAACTTGAAAAATTGTTAATCAAAATTTAGACTTTTTCCAAGAATGTAAATTTTTTTCTTTAAATTTGGATATTTTTTCGAGATTTTGAATTAAGATTCAAAATAAAAATAACATAAAATATTCAAATTCAAATTAGCACTTTTCCGTTTGAAATCAAACTTATGTTAATATTTTTAGCAAAAATTCGAAATGTTTAATTGAAATGTAAATTTCAAGCGTAAAAATAAAAAATCCACAAGAAATGCAATTTTAGTTGTTTTTAAACTTCAATTTTATAGAAAAATTGAAATTTCAAGATGAACGACAAATTTTCTGAAAAAAAAACGCAAATTTCAATTTTAAAGACGAAATTGTAGGAAAAATTTTAGCTGGAGCTAAAAAGTTCCTGAAGAGAATAAACATTTTGAGAACCGATTTTGGACACAAAGTTCAAGGAGCAAAGGGCCAAACTTTCGCGTTTATACCAGAAGTTTTGCGAAAACAATTAGTATCTAAAAAACACACAATTTCGACTTCTAAATTCTAAACAATCTGAAAAAAGTATCGCAATTTTAAGGTTTAAGTGGAAAACTTGAGAAAAAAAACAAAGTCTCCAGAATAAAAATTACTATTTTAGCGTAAACAAAATCGTTGGAAGTTTAAATTAGACATTTTCTAAGATTTCACCATTTACTCTAAAAATTTCGACCCCAATTTCAAGATCCCAACTTGAAGATGAAATTTGTACACGAAATTTAAAAATTGCAAGGCTAAATTTGAAATACCGAGATTTCAGTTAAAATTTTAAGAAAAAAATCATATCTTGAAAGTCGGCATTGTATAAAATTATAAGAATTTAAAGTTGGGATTTCGAAAAAAATTGATATACTAAAAAAGATGGAATTTGAAACAAAAAATTGAAGAAAAATCGAAAATTTGACTAATAACTTCAAAAAATAGAGATATCAAATTAGGAAAGGAAAATCGAAGTTTAAGGAAAGAAGTAAATTTGGAGTTTTCTAAAAAAAAATTTAAATTTTCAGAAAAGCTTGAATTTGCAAATAAAAATGTAAGGAAAGCCCAGTTTCCTTAGCTTGAATGAAAAACACGCTACTGCTTTGTTCTAAAGTTACAACAGAGGATATTTTTTTTTTTAAATTCGAAATTTTAAGAGAAGCAAAGAAATATTTTGAGTAATTTCTAGATAAAAGTCAAACCTTCAAAAAAAAATGTCGAAAATTTTGAAAAAAGATTCAAGTAAAAATTTTAATTTGGTTTCAAATTTTGATAATAAAGTCAATATTCTCTAGAAAATGTGAAAATTGTTAGTTTCTAATCCAATTTTTAAACAGAAATGAGAGGCTAAAAGTAAACTCTTAATTTTGAGATCAAAGTTGCACGGATTTGTGTAAAATTTTGAAAAAGAAATTGAAATTTCTAAAAAAAACTTCCAAACTTAAGGGTGAAATAAAAACTGTTATAAGTACATAAATTCAACGAACTGAAATAAACCAATATTTTTTCCGGTTTCGGTCCGGTTTTCGTTCCGACGAAAATAACGGTTTTTTCGGTTCCGTTCCGGTTGGAAGCCCTGATTATTTCTAAATGAATTTTTCTGCAGACCACACTAAATTATAAACATTCTACTGTAAAATGCAAACATAATTTGATCGTGAGCACCAGCAAATCAATTATATTTATAATAATTGTCATTATTGGTTTCTAAATACTCCATAATGAGTCTGTTTTTTTTTTGTTATTTAGAAATCACAAATATAGAAAGAACTCTCCTTCAAGGGGTCCCTCGGGTTGTTTTTTGAAATTGAACCATTAAAACGAAATTGGCAATCATTAACATTCTCCACCCGCCTTAGCGGACATCCCATTATTGAATTTGTTTTTGTTGGAATCTCCCCGATGATGGATTTTGAGACTTAGATCGCTTTTAAATTACAATTTCCTCTTTGTAATAGATTTTTATTAGATACCTTTTGTAACAACATCCAGCCGTGTGGGAGTGCAATAATATTCCCGTATTACAAAGGATCAGACCTGCTTTAATTTATTTTCTGTTCCATTTTTGTATGGAATATTTGCGCTCTCTCCCGAGCCCTTTAATAAAAAAATCCCATTAAGGCAGTTTCCTGTAAAATCTCATTTTTATTTATAGAAAGGGGAAATTGAGAATGTCACATGTTAATAGCGAAACAGAACTACTTTATGAGACAAACATTACCGCATTAAATTCGTGGAAGGTAAAGCAATTTGTCTTTCTTTCAGCTACCGATGGTGATTTGCCATTTTCCCCAATCTTGGGCATTTTGGTGGGAGGGACTTTGACTGTAATTATAATTATATTGGCGGTATTGATTCGCGTAAGAAGATCGCAGAGTCAACAACAGGCGACGGTAGACGAAAAAGTATCTGGAGGACCGCACAACACTTTGTCTTCCACCAAACCTCTTCTTAGAAGCTCTTCACCTCGAGATTTGGATGAAAGGGACCCGGATGTGATACCAGCAAAATATGGCAAGTTATTCTATTTTTGCAGGATAACATTTTATAGAAAGAAAAAAAAAGGTTTACTTTAAAATCGAAAGTTACGGGAACACATTTCAAATATCAACCTAACATTTCAAGTTTAAGTCATAAATTTCAAAGCCAAAATTTTACATAAAAATTAGGAATTGGACATTTATTTGAACCTTCAAGTTTTTTACCAGTTTGATCCCTGAACTTCGAATTCTAGAGAGGTTATACCACAACGCATTAGAATCCATTTTTTTCTTGTGAAAATTGGAATAATTTGTAATATGTTTCGAGACACTTTTTCCTTTTGTCTAAAGAAAATATTTCATCTTCAACGGTAATTCATCTCTAAAAATGTAATTAATAAGTTTGTTGATGGAAACCTTATTTTATTAAAAAAAGCAGAATTGCAATTGTCGAATTTCAATAACACTTTACTTTTCCCATATTTCATCTGCGCCACATACTTCCAAGTCGTATATTTCGAAATCGTCGAATGTTTGCCGTCCACTTTGCATTATTGCGAACGCAAAGAGCAAAATGAAATAAAAATATTCGCATGGAAAACCTGAGAGACCGCTGTGAGTGTTTTATGTGGAGGTTTTCCTACGCTCTGCTTTCAGGGGTATATAAAGATAGATGTTAATAAATGTGGTTTTGGGTCGTAGGGTCCCCGGACCTGGAGAGTGACAGACATGTGGGATCTTTAAACGGTCCCACAAGACTTCCCGGTGGAAATCTTGCTACGTCTCCCAATTATGCACCCTCCGGTATTCCGCAGCCCCATTGGGTAAGCCCTGTAAGCTCTGCATCGACGGTGGATCCTACGGTAAAGTATCAGATTTATTTTCATAACTGGGGAATATTCAATTTATTACACGAAATATGTTATTGAAAAACATCTCGAAACAGCAACCTCTTATAAATGTAAGCACCATGAATGTTTTAAAGGGTTGCTGCGTTAGTAATTTTGCGAAGCACCTTCCTATAATTGGAAGTGTTCAAATTGTGAAACCACAATTGGGGCAAAAAGTTTTTTATTTAACAAGACAACAGCGAACTTATTTGTTTCTACTCTATCATCAAAAACATCGCAAATATGCATTGCAAACAATTAGAAAGTTTGGCAGCTTTTGTTTATTTTGTTATCCTTCTGTAGGAAATTGGAATAGGGTGTCAATATTTCGCGAAAAACTCTAAATTAAGAATATAAATTGACATCTCTGAATATTTCACTGAAATATCCGTGACAACTGATTTATTAATTTTATTGCAAACTTTAGGATTTATTGTATATAGAAATGAGAAACTTCGACTCAAATGAAAATCGATATTCATGAAAAAATTGGCGAATATTTATCTTGTTCAATTTTCAGACAAAATTTTAAATGATGACTGAATACGAAATACATGATTAGTGTTTCTTTTGATAAAAATAGTAATTTCAACAAAGTGCAAATTTTGAAATTTTTAAAAGTCAAAATTTACAAAAAATAAAAATTTTGACTTTTTCTCTAAATTTTCTCCCTAAGGTTAGTATTGAAAAATTTGATTTTTCGCAGATTCGAAAAAAGGTAAAAACTTTGAGGAAAAAAATCGAATTTTAAAATCGTTAAAATTTTCCAGGAAAAACCAAGATTTTTAAAAATGTGCAAACTTAATAAGTCAGAGTTTAAAAAAAAGTCGAAATTTTGAAAAAGTATGGAAATTTCCAATAAAGATAAATTTTGGGAAATTTTGAAAAAAGGTGGAAAGTGGATTAGTTTTGAATGTCGAAATTTCAATAAAAAAAGCAGAACAATTTTTTAAACACGTCATTTTCTAAGAGACGATATTATTGAATAAAATTTGAAATTTAAAAAAAAAGCAGAATTGTTCAAAACTACTCAGATTTTTTGAAAAAGTGAAAATTTTGATAAACGCCGAGTTTTTCTGACAAAGTTATTCTTTAAATGAAAACTTTCTAGTTTAAGCTTTTCGTTTACTCTAGAAAAAATCGAAAGAAAAAATCGAAATTTATAGGAAAGTTTTCAAAGTCTAAATAGAGAATTCAGAAAAAAATATTTAGATATTAAAGAGAAATATGTCAACGTATAAACTTAATTTGGTCAAAAAAAAAACGAAACATTGAAAGTGTAAATTCAGAATTTAGGAAAAAATCAAAATTTCTAAAGTAAAACTTCTCGAAAGTGACAAAATAAAGTTACCTGAGAAAAAAGTTACGAAATTTTAAATAAAAAGGCAATTGTCTCAATCAGGATTTGGTGAAAAAATTAGAATCTCGATAAAAGACGTAAAAGTAATAAAAAGCTTCAAGTCCAAATAGAAAATAAAAGGCAACAACTAGGATTCGTGTATCGATTTTTAAAGCTAGGAATTTTAAAATAAAAACGAATTTTTTAAAAGCATTTTCTCGATCCTAACACTTTTTGAGCTATGAGCTTATTTCGGAAAAGAATCGAAAATAAAAATCAAAAATTTTTTAATTTCAATTTAAAATTTAAAAAAAGTAAGCATTTTAAAATTAGGTTTTTGAAAAAAGGACGACATATGAGCTGAAGTTGGTTAAAAAATACGAAGCGGTCAAAGTATAAACTCGGAATTTAGTAAAAAAAAGTCGAAAATTTAAAGAAAAGAAATTTGTTAAATATAAAGACAATTAAGGGGAAGTTGGAATATTTTGAAAAAAAGTTAAAGCTTGTAAGCGCAACATTTTGAGAAAAAAATCAAAATCTCGAAGAAAGACTTACAATAAAAAAAATTGAGAAAAAAGTCTCAATTAAAAAAGAAAGTTGAACCGGAAATTTAGACAAAAAATTCTAATTTTATAAGACCATTTTCTAGAAATTTGAATTTAAAGTTGAAATGATTTAAACTTTTTAGAAGAGAAACCTCTGAAAAAAATGGAATGTAAAAAGGGAAACTTATAGAGAAATTTTCGGGGTTTAGATCTGAAATTTAGAAAAAAAAATAAACATTTAGAAATGAAGAATATTATATAATAAACTGGAAAATTCGCAAAAAACTAAAACCTCTCGAAAAAAACGAAACTAGTGGAAAATGTGTTGAACAACAAGAAATTGCTAAATTTAAAAAAATTAAAAGTTTCGAAAATAATTAAAAACTGTGGTAAAGTTTTGAGTTAAGGTTCCGAATGTTGAGAAAATAAAAGAGTAATTTAAGGCGATCAAAATATTTAGAAAAAATGGAAATTTGTAAAATAGAGTCCTCATTTCAAAAAACAATTTAAATTGTATACAAAATTTCAAAATTTAAAGCCGAAATCTATAGAAATTTTTTAAAATTAAACTCGAAATTTTAAGAAAATTAGAAATATCGAAACAAAAATTGACACTTTCTAGAAATCAAATGTATAAATTTAAATAAAAGCAATATCACATCAAATCATTGGATTTTATCATTATAAATAAAAAAAAATCTCAAATAGTAAAGATTAAAAACATATGAATTCTTTTTTCTCATTTATTTCTTTTTTATTAGCAGTACCACCAATACAACAATCCCGTTGCAATGGTAGGGACGTTTCCTAGGGATTCAAGACCGAAGGACTTGCTGTTAGGAAATGGAAATTCTGCTACGCTGCAGAGAACAACCGATATGGAACTAAACGGTTTAGCAATTAAGGAAAGACTGATGGCCAACCGTTTACCAGAGAGTTGTGTTTAAAATTAGTGTGTGTACATAAGACTTTTATTTTTAAGGACCGTCCAAAACGCAACAGTTAAAAGGGCAGGCTAAAATATTACACGAACAAAATAATTATAATAAAAGAAAAATGTCTTCCTATATTTCTTATAAGGCGAAACTTTATCACTATTTTACCTAGAAAAGGTTGTGATATATGTTCTAATTTTATGTTATTATATAGTTGGATTACATATCCTTAAATTATATACTTGGTATCTCTCCACAGATTTTTTAGTTCTGCACAAGACAGTTTTTAATTTGCTTGATATCCATGGAATTTAATTTGTTGTGCATGCTAATTTTATTAATACTGATTTTTTCTTTTTGTCAGTTACTGTTTAAATAATTAGCTTATCATTTTTGTGTAATATATAATGTAAATTTAAACGATACATTTCAACCCATATCAAATGATTCATATCTCACGTTGATATTTTAGCAAGCCTCTAGTGTAAAATCGAAGACATTTTAAATAAATTATACGAAACTGGAGTGACGATATAAATTTAAAATTAAACCCTATGGAACGTTTACTTTAGCTTTTATATTGCAACGACCTGTACAGTGAACAGTAGCTGATTTTCAAAATAGACAATCTTTAAAACGTCATAGATAAGGATACTTTCATTTTCAAATAAACTACTTGTAAATATCATTGTTGCATATCGAAAAATAATAATAAATGACCGATTATGTTTTCTAATCAACACAATGATATCTGTAGAAAATAATTCTCTGTTTACTATCTCTTGTTAGAATCAAATTATCCTATTTTGGTTTTAATAAGTGCAAATTTAGGTACATCTATCAGCAAATAGATTAGGCGCCAGTTAAACGAGACTGTCACATAAAAATGGTGCAAGTGCTTAAACAAGTCAAGTACCAAATCATGCAAAATTTACTCCTATGAATATATAGATATTTCACACATAGGGATTAAATAATTTATCAGAAATATACAGGGTGTTTCATTATTATTGAACAAAAATTTAAGATTCGATTCTCTAGGTGAAAATGCAAAAAAAGTTCGTGTTAACATATGTCCCAAGTCGCTTCATTTCCGGGATACAGGATGTTAATTTGTTTGCAAATTATTTGGAAGTTGTGAAGTCTATGGAGAAAAAAATTGATTTTTAGGTAAACAACACATGGTTTAGAGGATTTCCGTTGGCATCACATTTCTCTCATAGATTTATAAAATTCAAAACCTCGGGAAATAACTCCCGAGTATTAAAACTTGCGACTTCGCGATTTCACCTTTTTTCACTTCTGGAATTCGTTACCGATTTTCTCGTCAAAAAACGAATCTAATGTCTTTCTCGTGGCCCTCGGCGCAAAATATCTTGGATGTTTTTATTTTTCAGACATAATCCAAGTAATGTGTTGTTTCCCCCGATTCCAGACTGCGCAGCCTACTTAGATATATCGAAGCCGCTTCGAGTCGGTGACAATTCGAGAGGATCTTTTTAATTAATCTGGTTGGAATTTTTTTTCTTCCTAAATATATTGCGTGTTTTTTTTAACATATATTCGATTGCCAGAATTTGATTACCGAACAGTAGTGGCTCGTGGGATTGAAAAAGTTGAGCTCCCTAGGCAAAAAACCTACGACAAACGAAAAAAAAGAAGATTCTCTAGCAAAATTCGTCTATTTCTATTTGGCGGCCAACTATTTTATTTGAACTAATTTATTAGAATTACCGTACAAATCTGTTCGATCCACCTTTCATTCCAGACACGAACAATTGAGTTAATTATTGAACAAGTTGAACGAAATCCGGACGTCTGGGAACCCTATGTATTCTTGTCATACTTATGTTTATCTATCTTTTCTCAAAACTAATGACATTATCGCTGAGCCATCCTGTATATGGTGCTCAGGCCCGTAACCAGTGGTGGGGCTAGGGGGCTGCAGCCCCCCCCCCGAAATTTTTTGGCTTCACACTAAATAGAAATGAACTTTCCAGATGTGCGACATTTTTAAAAACCATTTTTAATGGATCATTTGGTTTTCGTACTGAAATGCAATGATTTTTTTTTTCAAATTTGGCGCCATTACTTATTATTAGAAACCGGATTTTAAGCACAATCAAGCAAAGTAAAAAGGTGAGAAAATGTTTAATTAGGCAAAAACGAAAAGCTAAAGAAGGCACCAAAAAGGTAAAATACTCTAAAAAAAGGACATTAACAGACCAAAGTTCACAATTAACAAAAAAAAAAACATTTTTATAATAGTAATAGTAGTAATAAGATATAATAGGTTTTGGTTATACTCAGGATATTCGGAAAGAGTATAACATTTTCAATGAAGAAGTTCCTAAAATTTCAAGTTCATTCTCGAATGTCCACCCTAAACCTTGAAATTTTTACCTTAAATTCATTCGAATTTTTTCCAGTATTTTGACTTTTAAATCTGAGATTTCGTTTATAGAAAAATTTAAACCGTTCTTGAAATTCCTTTTATTTTATTTGGAATTTCTATCCTGCGTTTTAAATTTTATTAAAAAGATGTCGAATTTTGCAAGTTTTTCAAGCTTAAACTCCCCATTTTGAAAAAAAAATCAAATTTTGAGAAGAACTGACAAGTGATTTTTCGAGATTTAACACCAAATTTTGAGAAAAACTTGTCAAGATTAAAGTCGAAATTTTGAAATAAAAATGACTGGTTTATTTTTCAAAATTTTTACATTAGCACTGGTTCAAAATTCAGACTTCTTTACAATATTTTGACTTTCTTTCTATATTATAAATATATAAAAAAATCCCTGGCAATTTTGAGAAAACACTTAAGTTTCAGGAAATATCAGTTTATTTTTTGAGTTTTGTTTCAAGACAAAATGTTGAGTGTTATTAGTTTTTCTTAATAGATTTCATCTCTTGGAAATTAGAGATATTTTTAGAAAATTTTGACTTCAAACCTTTTTTTTTTCGAAAATTATAGCTTCTTTTTTCTTCTGATTTAGAGAGTAATTCTAAATCTCCACTTATTTTTAAAATTTAGAATTTCAAAAACTAAAAACTTCGAGTTCTAACAGGTAAATTTGGTAGGAATTAACATATCCTACTTTTGTTAGGAAATTCAAAATTTCTGAAAAAGGTAATACTTTCAGAAATGTTTAATAATGAATTCTGGTTATTTTTAAGTATAAACATGGTCGTAATTAAACTTTTTCTAGAACGAGTTTGTCACTCTAAATGTAGACTTTTCTAGACATTTCAAATTAAAATTCCAAATTCAAAAAACTCAGGATTAAGTTCAGAATTTCGATATCTGATATTTTTCACAACAACTTTGGCAAAATTTCCAGGTTTCCAGAAAGAATCGAAGCTTAGAAAAATATTTGTGCCGTTGAAGTAAATACCAAGATTTCAAACTTTGAATTTTGAGAAAAAAAAAGTAAAAGGATTAACATACTTCGCATTTAAGAAAAAATCTAATTCAAAGTGAAAATTTCAAAAAAGTTTGAAATTTTGAAATTAAACATAAAGTTTAAAAAAACGATAAATAACTTTATAGCAAAAACTTTTTTTTTGAAATTCGGAAGAATAAAATGCATTTCGACATTGGAAATTCAAATAGCAACAATAATTCCCAAAATTTCCCAAAATAAAAAACGTAGAAATTGAAGTTGTTGCCAGTTATAAAAAGAGTTGGACGCTAAGAGGAAACTTGAATTTAAAACAAAATATCTAATCTTCCAGAATTTAGAAAGAACATCCAAATTATAAATGTTCGGGTGCAAACTTTGAATTTGAGATAAAAATTAAAATTATGAATTTAATCAAAGTTTGAAAAAAATTTAAAAAAAAAAGATTTCTCTCGAGCTGACGTCAAACTATGTTTTTAAGTAGAGTACTTTCTAGAAGCATTTTTCATACTCAAGTAAGGTTATAGAAAACAGTTCAAAGATAAATTTTAAAAAAGAAATATCTTTCAAGTGATTTTATCATCTTATCCACACATCTGTTTTTATTTAGAAATGAAATTAAGAGAAATAAGCAACATTGTTATTAAATTACTTTGTCAGAATGTTAGAAGAGTTAAACTCTAGAAATGATTTTAGTGTAATTTTTTACATTTTAGTACTTCTTAGCTCTAACCTAAACGCAAACAAAGACTAGGTAGTTTTAGCAGAAGAAAAAAAATCCTGGTTACGGGCCTAAATGATGCTCCATTTAAAACAAAAAAGCTGACATCTACTTCTGGTATAAAAAGAAGTGCCACCCTCTTAAAGATATCTTATTGTTAGTCTGGCTCCGGAAGATGCCAAATTTTCGAAATTACCGAAATTCTGCTTTTCGAGGAATCGATCGATTCAGTTCGTCGTGAAGCATCCTGCATATTATTAGTTAACTTCACATGCCAAGCTGTTAAATTCTTACTGAATATTTTTTTTATATATGATTGTACTTTTTGGTTGAACGGACTGATCCTTGGTTATCTTCAAAAATTGAAACACAAGAAAGATTAAAAAATGCAAGAAAGGTTGCTCTTTCTTAGTTTTAGGGGACAATATTTGTATTTCAATATGATTGTACGAATAAAATCTAATTACATTATTTTCGTAGCTAAAAATTGTGATTCTAAAAAATATCTTTGCAACTTGGACCAAAATGATGTTTCCAGAATCTATTTCAAATAAACTAAATCTGCATTTATTAAAACCAGAACGAAGGTACATATTCCACTGCCGAAATTCTAATTTGCATTTGAAAAATCTTTGTACATCTAACATAATGTTAACTGGTAATTGAGTAAAATTCAGTTATAAACACTCATTTTTATATTATTTTAAATATATATAACAACGTGTTGAATGTGAAATGTGTACGTCAGATAAATCTGGACGCACAATTGGAACTTCCATGAAACTTTCTATGATTATGGTTTTATGGTTACGAAGACTTCCACGGCCAGAGTCGACAAAAAGATATACTTCTACCAAAATTGGAACATATTAAAGACTTGCTAGAATGATAGATGTTTCTCCCATCATCGTAGATTATTTCTTCAGAAGCAAAACAATTTTATATTTTTTTTAAATCCGAGGTAAGGTCGAAATGTCAAGAATGAAGTCAAAATTTGTAACTAAAGCCAAAGTCCCAAGAAATAAGCTCCTTATTTTAAGATGTAATTTGAAATATCCTTTTAAAGTCTAAATTTTGACATAAAAGGACAAATCTAAATTTCATTAAGTCGAAATTCCTTAATATTGCAACTTTGAAGCCAAAATTTTAATAAAACAGTTGAAACGTGTTTAACTTTGGATTTTTTTTCACATCTTCGCCTTTTGAGAACAAAATTTTAAAAAATTCTACTAGTCTCAAAATTTCAATCAGTTAGTTTTTTCTAATTATTTTCCTAAATTTTTCAAATTAAAACTGAAATTTTCAAATGAAAAATTGTTCTTGAAAGTTGATAATAGAACAGTTAAAGTTCAAATGTCAAATGGTTAGAAAAACATTCCAAAATTTTGATTTCAAAATCCATAAGAAAAAGCTTCAATATATCTAAAAAGAATGATTTTTCCAAATTTCGACTTAAAAATTTAATTTGAAGCCAAAATTTTTAGTTTAAAATTACACGATGTTGATTAGAGTAGAAGGAAACTCGAAATTCAAATGTGATGAAACCCTCGAGATTATTTTCAGACTTGAAATTTTCAGTTTTTCTTCGAAATCTGAAAATTAAAGTGAAAAAAATTATCTTACTTCTATTTATTAATTTAAAACTGTGTTGATTCATTATTTATTAAAATGTTTTACATTATTAATTTCTCGCTGTTGCTACAGTTATGAGTTCGACTTAAATTTATAAAAAAAATAAATCTCTGGATATACTTAGTTTACAGCTAGATAGAAAATTTTGAAAAAGAAGTCCAAATTTAGGAAAAATCTAAAATGTGCATTTCAAGGAAGTGCTTAATACTTCTGATTTGAATTCAAATCGAAAAAATAGATTAGAACTTTGCGATTAATCTCAATATTTTAGGAAATCAGTTCAAATTATCTAAAATGAAAACCAAGATTTTAAATCAAAATTTTAGAGAAAATAGATAATAAATATTGCTTTACTCGGAACTTTTAAAAGAAACAAACTACTTCAAACAGCATTATATAAATGGAAATCTTCAAGTTTCAAGTCTAGGGTCGAATCTTCAACTTTAGTCTTAAAATTTTTACTTTTAATTGAAATATTTGAAGGTTTTCTCAAAAATTTTAATTTTTAAAGCAGATACTTAGCTCAAAGCTAAAAATGTTTAAATTCTAGAGAAAATTCAACCTTCTAATGTCAAATTTTAACATTTTTTGAATTTCTAATTTACTAAGATCTTTTTGGAGATTTCGACTTTTTGCAGGAATGACTGTAGAATTTACAAATTCTAGAATTTTGGGAAGTCAAATCTTAAGCTTAAACTCCGAATTTAAAACAAAGTTTCCAATTTCGAGAAAAACACAAAACGTATAAAAAAATAAATTTGAATTTGTACACGAAATTTTCTTGCTGTCACAAAAACGTATGATGGGATACTAGAGCACTGACAAATTGTCGGGAATTCGCTTTATTCTTTTATGAGAAGAGTTGCAAAAAAATTAGGAACTGTCGATGCCTTCAAGAAAAACTTTCTCAAAATATACATACAATAATCGAGAGGAGCTAATTTTTTTACATTTCATTTTAATGTTTTAAATCGTTCTATTCATGAAAACCTATTATTTCATGTTTCTAAATTTTGAAATTATGTCGAAATTTTCCCAGAGATTATACTGGGGATTCTCCCTAGAAAACCTCTACGAAGGAAATGCCGAACAGGATTCGATGTGATTGATTCGCAGCGCTAAGCTTGTCATATTTCAAAATTCTGTCAAATACCAAGGGTTGCATTTAGATTTTCATGCACATTTAGCGCAATTTATTGTTAAAAAATTAGAAATATCCCACCATTTTTGTAATTATTAGGAAGGTTTTTATGATGTTCTGACTATGGTCTATAATTTTGCCATTGACCCATTAATGCCCTCCAACAAGATAAAAATAGTTACTGATAGTTTAATTTAGTTGATTATGGTATATAATTTTACCTCCCGTATTAGTTACACGTTTTTTCTTCCTTAAACATGAAAAAAAAATCTGCACTCAAATCAGTACATTGGGCTCATATAAATACAAATCAGCGCAAACCTTAATGATTTTACTTATTTAGAAAATAAAATAATAAAATGTTCCATTATCTAATAAGAGATTCTTGATTTTATACATTTTCTTCGCCTAATTAATGAAAATATATATCTAATAATCGAAAACAAATTACTGTTTTCAATAATAGTATGCTAGGTGCAATCTATTTCGTATCAAAACCTCTTGCTCTCTTGTTACATTTTGTGCTACTAGTTCCTTAACGTAGAATGAAAAATTTGAAAATTTCATCGTAGGGATTTAAAGAAAAAAGTATAGGGATTAAAATTATGTCATTAACTTTTTTACTTTTAACTCATATATACCCCCGAAGGGCAATAATTTAAGTGTACTCAACTGAGTACACTGGGCGTGAATGGGTTAAATTGCACCAAATGTGTATAAAAATCGAAAAAGAAATTTAGTGTTTTCTGCATCAGAAACCCCTTTTTACTAAACCCCCTTGGTATTTGACATAATTTTGAAATATAACAAGCTTAGCGCCGCGAGCCAATCACATCGAATCCGATTCGCCATTTTCTTCCTTGAGGCTCTCTAGTAGATTCAGCTCTGAGATATTTGGAAACTTCTTATTCCACAACTTATCGATATTACCTGATAACCAGTTTTCAAGTAATAAGCTCACTTAACCTGATACCCTGTTTTGTTAAAGGATGCGCGATCTTACGGGAAGTAGGTAAATACTTCGTGACCGCAGATACTTACTTCAACATCTCGAGTTACCATTTTCCAGTTTTGGGCAGTGCCAACATCTTACTTTTGCACTTCTAATGAAAACCGACATTTTTTGTTCAATTTAATGAACCGAAAAAAGTTCCAATTAATCGATATCTAGAGATTGATTTTTCAACAATTTGCCCAACTATGGCGTCTGCATATTATATGTTGTTACGTAACATAATAGTATCAAAAAAGGTAAAGCTCTTCGCGTCAAAATTATTATCCTGACTTTTGGTGTAAATTACTCACTTGCCAGATATAGTTAACGAATTTTATTATTGTTTAAAACCGTTGTATATAAATGTGCAAACTTGTATGTACATATCAAATTGACGTATCATTTGTTGTATAAAAACGCTGTATATTTGTTATTTTTTAAATTGTAGATAGAGAAAAGGGGTTTGTAACAAATAAATTTTAATTTAGCTAATATGGATACATAATGTGATATTTTATGTAGGTTAAAAAAAAGACATGTCTAGCAATTGTCTAGGATAAGATTAATAAATGTATAAACAATTCTAAGGTATTTATTTACATCAAGAGTAAATGTCGGAAATTCCTCTTCCTTTGCAGCATCAAACATCGATGATGGATCACTGGACCCCCTTGATCCCTTCTAAGATTGTCATTGCGATACAAATTTGATGTTTCTTCATCGGGGTCCAATGTTACAACCTAAAGAGCTCCTTGCTACCTTTTTGGTAATGTTATATTTTTTGAATCTGATTGTTAATTTTTAAACCACGTCTCATTTTTGTTGCTCTATAATTATTCAATTTTTTGTTCTAGAAAAATAAAACCTCAACTATTTATTTAAATAATGCTATGAAGTGATATCTTAGGAATTTTTAAACACCACATCGATCTATGTCAAAATTCAAAAAAAATTTTTTTTCATTTATCAATTTCAGCTATTTAAACATTTTGGATGTTTCATTAAACAGGATGGGAACAAAATTAAAAAACGAACTAATTAAATCTCCAAAGTTTTAAAGATTCCGAGTTCAACAAGTTTCTAGTAATTTAAGAAATTATTGATTTTTGTTCCAAACTCTTTAATGTAAACATCAGATTTTAAATTTTTTTTCAACATATTATTTTTCAATTCATAATTTTGATTTTTTCTGAAAGTTTTGGCTTTTACTCAAAATTTTAGGTTTAATGTAGAAATGTTGACTGATTTCAAAATGAATTTGAAATAGGATTAACTTTTTATTTTATAATATTAAGAAAAAGAAAATGTAGTTTTTGAATGTATTCCCATTAAACGCAAAATTATAGTTCTTGATTCATCAATCTTCATTCAATCTTGAAACCTGAAAAAATTAAATTTGCGTTTCTATTCCAATTAGCTTTCCCATTTATGAAAAGCGTTCAACATTGGTTGGCATACTGACTTCTATTTCATTATTTTAACGTTTTTACTTTGTGGAGGAACTAACTACGATGATAATGCGTTTAGGGCCGCGAAAAGTAGGTGATGTGAACTCCTTCGTAATCATATTTGTTGTTAATTATGATCTTCATTATATCTAGCTATTTGTCTCTAGTTTAAGGCAGTTAGGTTACTAATTAACAACACTTAATTCACTTTAGTCAGCTGTTTATAAAATTTTATTTAAAAACATGTTGTCACTCACTCGCCAAATGCCATAAAAATTGGATCAATCCAAACTAATTAAGGAGAAATACACAAAATGTGGACTAGAAGTCAACCCAGAAAAGACAAAAAACATGGTTATAGGAAGAAAGGGGGAGGATATAAAAATAGGACAGGGAATAGTAAAAAAAAACGTCGACCAATATGAATACTTGGGAGTCCTAATAAGTGAGGATGAGAAAGATGACAATGCCATAAAAATTGGATCAATCCAAACTAATTAAGCTATTTTATTGTAACTCTTCTTTGATTACAATAGGAAATCTCACACAAATAAGCTCCTCTAGTTTCTGGGCAGCACTCCAATTTAAATGACCTGTTTTCTAAAAAGTAATATAAGTAATTTAAAGTGAAATAGAACATGGAGCCCCTTTTACAAAAAGGATTAAATTTAATGAAGAGAAAATTACATAATTAACATTTTGAGACAATGGGGATTCAAATATTAACAGTGCTTTTGCTAATCAATTAGTATAGTAGGATAATGTAACTTGGCTAGCGAAACATATATCGTCAAACTATTTGTAATTATCGATGTGGGCAGAGGCAAAACATTCCTCTTTTTAGACTAATAAAATGAATAAACCATGTTTCTATTGCCAAAACCCTGAACAGTCAGTTAACCTCATCTAAAAACGGATGAGTTCGATGCTGCTATTCATGGCATAAATTAAAGCATCCAGGTCGAGTTAGTTTTCCTTCAGTGGCATCTTCCATCTAACGGTTATTTTTGGCACTTCAGTTTTATGAAAGCCAGATATTTAAATTACTAAATTGAACAAGAGAAGTCAGGATTTTATATATTTTGATTTCTAAATTTAGTGAAGATTAACTAAAATTACTATAACTCATATTTCGGCCAATTATACTATTCACATGATTTAAATGTCTTTGTTCCTCATTGGGTAACGAAAAAATGGTTGTGCTGCCCTGATGGGCTTTCTTGCTTGTGCTAAGGCCAAGGTTCTCATCATTTTTATCTAAAACTCCTTACAGCTTTGGTTATTTGGTGCTACTCATACTTATCAACGAAAACCAATAACCCTGGTCAACATTGATTTTGCCACTCGAACTCTGGTAGGTAATTGTGTTTGGACTATCTACCCCCCATCATGAAACCGTACCTATTTTTTCCATCACCCCCGTTTTCTTATGACAAGGTAAAATTTATTTTTGGAAATGTAGTCTTCCCAAATACTGTTCGTTTTTATTTAGGTCCATATATTATTTCCATCTTAAAAAAATTTATCAGAAATAAAACATAATATCATGATCATATTAATTCTTTATTTGAAGTCTTTTTTATCATTCAAATTTGAGCGCTTGTTATGTAAATGGGACACCGGGGCTCAAGAAAATTACAATTAGAATAAAGTTTATCCTATACGTAGATGTTTAATTTGTAAACAGAAAACTGTAAAGCATTTACATTTCTACACTTCTAAAGCTCTCTGGTATATTTCTACCCCAGCTTCATGTCAAATTAGTCTTACCAAATATTTTCTAGAGGGGATGGATCCCAATAAAAATGGGTTTTTATATTTCAGAAAGAAATTCCCCGGAAGGAGTGAAGTAGTAATAGTAATAGAACCTCAAAGTAAGAATATTAATAAAAAAACTTGTTTAAAGAAAAGTTAAATATTTTCAAAAAATCAGCATGAAGGTGCTTCAAAAATTTAATTGGAAATTTTTTGGTTTACGATAAGAATAAAATCTAAATATATTTGAATAAAAAGCTTTAATTGGAGTATATAACTTTAGGTTGCAATATGGGAATCAAGATTCATGCGGGGCTCTAAGTGATGAGAACTGATAAAAGTTTCATGCGGATATTCCAGTGATGGAAAAACTCAGAGCAGATTAAACTCAAGGGTGCTGGCTGACTGCTACTGCTTGATCAAGAGGGGCCAATTAAAAGCTAAATAATCCAGAAAAACAAAGATTATAAGTTCCTAATGTACATTTTTTATGTTATATTTCTGGAGATCTATAACATTTAACAAACAAATATTATGAGTGATGAAAATTTGAAAACTGCTTATTTTAAATGACAACAACTAACAATATTAAAAAATACAAAAGAGGTTCATGTGACATGACAAAACTTCAATTTTGTTCACCAGTGCACTCAGCTACCTTTCAAATTGTAACTAATCGATTAAGCGGTAAGGGTTGCTCTAATACTTAAGTTCAGTGCTTTGATTTATCTTTAGTAAGAGACTTTAAATATTTAAATATTGAAATTTATACTAACCGCGAAAGTAGCACCACCAGGTATCGTTACCGAAGTCATAAAACCTATCCGAGTCCTTCTTTCTATCGGACATGGAAAATTAAAACAGACATCGGGTGGGTCGCTATCTATGATAAAATTATAGTTATCAGTTTCCACCACAACCAGAAGCGTAAGCTCAAATACGTCGATTCCGACTAAAATAATATTACAGTATCTACGTTAAATTGTCTTTAAAACAAGGCACCTGCTTCCCAAAAAACCGTCACATCGATCGAAACCGACCTTTGGTTTCCAAACTTCGGATCTAATAAATATTCCAACCTATTGGTCTGTGCATTAGAATCCTTGTCTTCTGGAAACTTTCCTAAAGAACGAACGCTTCGCTAGGTGGCAGTGTTTCAACTGTTGGTAGTTCAGCTACCTATGATTCACTATACACGCCTGGAGGGCTACATGAATTTGCAGTCTAGGTTGTATTCTACTTGCATACGACATTGTTGGCCATAGTTTTCCCTATGGACCAATAGGTGGCGGTAGTCTGAGAGTCACACGCTTGACGTTCGATGATTCTTTAGTACTTACTTGTCGGAACATTTGTTATCATTCGAGTTGGATATACCAAACTGACGACATCTAACCAGATCGAAACCGGTCTTTGGTTTCCAAACTTTGAATCTAATAAATGTTCAAACCTATTGGTCTGTGCATTAGGGTCAATTGGTGGGCAATATTTTTCCATTTCAGAATGCTTTTAAACTTTGTTGAAGTAACCTTTTGCTGGGGCAACATATGCTGCTGATAACCATTTTTTACAACCACGTGAAAGTGAATGGAACCCTTAAATAATGGGTCACTTCAGCTCCAGGCAAAATAAGACCTGTTTCTGGCTGGCTGATAAAAATGGAAAGTCAGCATTCCCACAGAATGGAAGAATACCTTCTATACTGTGCCAGTATCGTTGCCGCTCGAATTAGTCAAAGTACCGCCCCCTTGATTAGCCGCCCTATTGCGTCGCACAACCTGGACATCACTACACGGCGAGGCTGCTCCTGGATCAAGTCCGGCTGCGGTCTGTTTTTAACTCTGGTTTTTAATTAGGTCTATAACATAAACAATATTGACATAAACAAATTTGAAATAAATCAAATGATTCGACTTAAATCGACAGTCAATAGCTCGTCAGTGTTTCTACTAACCACCACTAACCAGGCTCTGGGTTCAATCCCCAATTGCGCAAATCAATATTTTTAATTCTACTACAGAATAGCATATTCTAGAACAATTTATGAGATATGCATTCCAAACTTGTTGTAGTTCTCTAACAAGATTATAGAAAAACCCCTAAATGTTCATAAAAATCTTCAAAATAGATTACAATTTCGAAACGTTACGCTTTAAATAAATACCTTAACTGTTACATATAAAAAAACCATAGCAACAAAAACAAATTACTTGATATCCATCCCTAAAATGAACCTTCGATTCGATGAAAGCCGTGCAGAATATAATTAGAATAACGGTGTGTAGAATTAGAGCCTTCCGAACCGGTACATGAATGATATTTTTTCAATCACAATTTTTAGTCATAGAATGTACAGTATTTATAATAGTATGAGAGAAATTTGATTACTTTTAACATTTTTTTTTTAAGTTTTCAATTTCTCCTAGTTCTTGAAATGTTTATTTTACATTTAAAATGTCACATTTTCATTCAATAATTCCATTTTTTCCCCATATTTCAGTTTAAACTAAGACTCTTTATAAACATGGTTTCCAAATACTCAAATTTTCTATTTCAGTCACCGAACAGTTAAAATCGAACCTTGATATTCCGATGCTAAATTAGAAACTCCAAAAAAAAAAAAACATTCTTTTAGAAATTCCGCAGATTTTTCCAGCTTTAGCCTCTACATTTCGATTTTAATTTACAAATTTTGGTTTTAAATGCAAAATTTTGTTTTAAGCTCTACATTTTGACTAAGATTTTCTTATTAAATTCTAAATATTTTCCGTTTTTGATCTCAATGGTTCCTCTTTAAATTGGAAATGTCAATATTACCTTCACAATTCTGTTTATAAATACAATATTTCAACTTTAAACTTGAAATTTCAAAAATATTGTAACAAAAAGTAGTTATAAAATTTGTACTAGTATTGTGTAGAGAATTCTCTAGAAACATTTAATAATGGGAAGAGGCCGCGAGAATGAATCATACGGCAGATAAGCGTTCCAGACGTTTCCGCAAGCGATAATCTTATCTGTACGGATTGCATTCTAGAAAACCGGAATTGTATAAATACGCAGTCGTCTTTCCCTCAGGGAATTAGTTAATCAGATAGTCTGATAGTAAAGTGAATAATAATTGTAGTGTTCCGAAATAAGTTTGAAATAAAGTGTTTACAATTCACGAAGTTTTAATTTTCGAACTGATAATGCGCAACAATATTTCAATAGAATTTAATTTTTTTTTAAAGAATTGACATTAATATAAATTACTTTGATTTCAAAATATGAAGAAACGTTTTATTAAGAATTGCAATGTGTTTTCTTCTATCTTCTTCAACTCCACTTATCTACCTCCAAAAATTTTAGAAATTTCCTCACCTAAATTTTTAATGTCTATACCACCTATTTCTCTTATATATTTACAAAACTGAAAATGTTTTTGTCTGTCCGTCGCTTGCTTACATTTTTTTTTGTAGTAAGTTATTTTAATTATTGCAGACAAGTGAAATTTAGAACAGTTTTACTGAATAGACCAAATATAGACCCAAATTTTGAAAGTTCAATTTTCGACATTGATTTTAAAGAATTAAAAAGAAAATCTTTCTGGACCATTTGAACCACAAAATTGCCTTATAAAAATAGTCAAAATCAGAAGACGAATGCTATAATACACGCAAAATATTTTATAAATTCTAATTATAAATTAAACCACCACCTCCAGATGTCCTTTACACATACCCATTCTTCGCGGGGGGAGGAGTCTACAAAAAAAAAGTTAGGAATCAAAGAGATACACTAATTTAATAGATCCTACTACGGTTAATACCCAAGAAATAACATAGTTTGTTTGAGCTTGCTGTAAGTGTTTCAAATTATTCAAGGAAAAAAAGTATCCATACCATTTGTTGAATCCAAACAGTTGCGGTAACAATTAGTTGTGTATATGCTCGAATAATTAAACTAATCCTAACTAATAAAATGCGAAAGTATGTTTGTCTATCTGTTTGTCCGTTTTCCACGGCTCCATTACTAAAGCCATTTGACGAAAATTGGTTACCTTGCAAGGCGGAATCGTTAGTAGAATACTTTTTATCACCGACAATTTTTTCAGATATCTGGAAAGAGTAAATAACCTTTATCCATTTTCTCCGTAAAAAAATAATCTGACAGAGCCGACAGCGCCATCTAATGATGGAACATAACCTTATCGTAACTTTGCACCTGGAATTTTTTTTAATATAAGGACCTGACCGCGTCGTCTAACTCGATGGGGAGCAACTTTGCTACCCAATCTGAAGCTGGAGATTCACTAAGCAGGTAAATATACACATGATTGTATTAATAAAGAAGCAAACATCATTCTGCAATCTGCACGTACTGTTTAAATCTGTGCATCGCTGATTAAGTGATTGAGTTATTTTTTTACGTTTATCCACTAATTTTATAAATGAAAAAGTGTATTTGATTTACAACACTATCTTTCGCTATCTTACAATTACCACAAACAGTTGTTCTGGTTCTTAATTAAAACGAAATCCAAATTAAAACAAATCGATTCAAGAATTTAACAATTTTAAAAACTCTCTTTGATTTTAGACAGTTTTTTCGTTAAGTTGTAAAAGCAAATATTCATCTATTTCCGCCGACGAAATCGCTGGTGATCTATGTTTATTAATTTTATTTAACATTTCTTCGGCCCAGTTTGGAAATATTTAAATTGTTATTGTTTGTTAGTGATCTATGTGTGACTGTAATGGATTTGATGGCAAGAGAAAAACGCTCCTAATTTATTTTAGTATTTTAATTGAACAATTTTATTACATTGCACAACGCTTTCGGATAAAGAAAGAAATAAGTTAACGTTATATTTTATTAAAAAAATACAAATTTTACATAAATAACAAACATATTACAAGGCTTGCAATAAATATCTCACAATATTTTGTTGAATGATAACATGAACATTAATGAAATATTGCGGTAAATATGATACACCTAAATATCTAAGATACTTTAAAGCTATAAAAAATTTTAAGCGTGGAATAATTTTATACAAAATTGATATGTATTTGACAATGAATATTAAAAAAAAACCACAAGCACATTTACAACCAAAACACTTTTGTAGAATCATAGAGTAATCAAGAGTAATCCAGATAACATCTCAGTCTTTTTTTAAAATGCTCCTTCTAATTTTTATCTCATTGTACTTGATTGTTCTCAAAACTTTTAGATAATTATACATTTATATTTCTCAAAAAATTACGTCATTCGTCAATATCTCATGATTTAACTCGACTATTTCTCAGAACAATACAAAAGAGCCTTACTTATTTTTAAAAGTCATACATCCTGAATATGAATGGTAAATCAAACTGTTAAAATGGTATATTTGGTTTTCAGAATGGCAATATCAACTTATTAGGTCAATACTGAAGAAATCTAATTATCGATTTTGATTTGAAAGCTTAGACATATGACCTCTTCCTCAGCAATTTTGCCACTCCAGCGCATTGTACTTAGACTCTGAAACAAATTATAAATTCAATTGTATCCTTACACATTAACTTTAATTATTATTAACTAAAATCATGAGTTAATTAATTTTTGTGCACCAAAATACTAACTCGTTGGTATATTGCTCAAAATTTTAATAATTTCAATGGTTTTAGGCGAATTCTGAATTGTTTCCTTGATAATGAACTGATCTTTCAAAATATTCATAAAATGTTTGTAAATCTTTAAAGTGCTTTTTGCAATAACCACTAATTATAACTAATTTATGTACTTACAGTAACGAAAGTATTTGGAAGAGTTATTGATGTTGTAAAAGTCGTTTGAGAACTCTGTTGAATGGGACATTTAACAGCTTGACAGACGTCGGACGGTTCCGGTACTACGTCATATGTGAATCCAAAAAATTTTACTTGAGCCATTGGTTTTAAGGAACTTATACTAGTTTGAACTGAAAAAAGTTTCAAATATAGTCTAAGCTTTATTAAGTTATTTTTAATAAAAAGTGATAAGAAATACCTGTCTCCCATACAACTGTAACATTCTTTGGTTGTGTCATATGAAAAGTGCAATCAGTTGTTCCATCGCAGCCTTCCACCTGGAGATCCACTATTTTTATGTTATCATTTTCCGAGTCCAAACCTTTAAATTTGCCTAAGTAAATTCTTAGCATTTACAAATATTTTAAACTTACAACTTTCATAAGGCAAATTCCCATAAGACTGAGAAATTAGTAAGCCAAAGCAAAAAATGAGTTGGTATAACATTTTGGCGAACTCACACTATCAGCTACTGTACTTGAATAAAATCAATTTATACTAAACACCTTGAGATAGAGCGCAATCTTATCATGGATTGAAATCTTAAGATCTAAATTTTGAATGTTTTGATTTAATTAGAATTTTTATAATATATGTGTGAATATAAATCGAATCCAAAATTAACAATTAATAAAACAATAAGTAGTGGATTCACAATCTTTATTTAGCTTTAAAAATTAAGTTTGCAATCAATTGTCACGTTTAAGCTGAATGAGAAAAAAGCGGCTGTTTAGTTTATAATACATATAATGTACTATACATATTTTAAAAAAGATAAAAAATAATAGATACTTACTGACGTAACGCGGCTTAAATTAAGTCATTTTAATCGATTTTTTCGTCGCCTCTCTCTCTCTCTCTCTCCAGATCTTTAGATATTTTATGTTGCCTTTTACAACAAGATGGCAAGCAGAGAAAAATTCAGTCAAAACTAAGCAAATATCTATATATTTTATATTTCCTTTTGGATGAAAGCGCAAGTAAATCTTTAAATCTTTATGTTACATGTTGAAAGAAGAAACAAGTGGTTGTAGAAATATCTATTAAAATTAATCCGCTAAACGAATTCAAAAAAGATTGAAGAAGAGCATACAAAAATATACAATACAAGCTTGCTTGTCCAGCTTTGCCCGGGTGGACAATGTCTAGACTAAAATGTATGTGACGTAATGCGATAGAGAAATCGTTCTATGTAGGTTTATCCAAAGTGATTTATTTTCGTATTTCTTTTACATTGTGTGTAATGGGTTCAAATTTTCAGCATTTTCTAATCTCTAAAAGTTAATGTACAGTAATTATCAAAAACTTAGCTGGAGATGACATCCCAAAAGATTGGAAAGCATCCTATTTAAAGTCAATCTATAAGAAAGGAAACCGGGTCGAATGCCAGAACTACAGAGGGATAAGTATAACATCATCGATTGGCAAATTATACGGAAGAGTTCTCAAAACCAGAATTGGAGAGAAAGCGGCAGACATCGAAGAAAAGAGCGACTTTAGGCCTGAAAGGTCTTGCGTGAATAACATCTTCAGATTGAAAGAGCGGAAAAGAAAAAAAAAGGAAAGAACTCCATGTCACCTTTCTAGACCTGCGCAAAGCATACGGCTCGGTTCCCCTCCAAAAACTGTGGATGGCCAAGGAAAATCAAGCGTGAGCAAAAGATACATCGGAGCTACGAGAGCCCTGTACGCAGAGAACCTGGTAACTGTCACAAATGGCAATACAGTGGCACTTCCATTCTCGCACACAAAGGGATTAAATCAAGGCTGCTGTCTCTCTCCTAGCTTATTCAAAATCTATTTGAACGTAGCCTTAAGACAGTGGAAAAAGAAATGCAGCAATGTGGGAATTACAGTAGACAATAGTCCAATATATAGATGATGGATTCTCTTCGTGCAAAAAATTCCGGACGTAAACTATCCTCCCGTTCAGATGTCCAGGTGGAGAGTGTACGAGGGAATCCAAAATCGACGAAAAATTTTAATGTATCACGGGCCAAGTTTCTTTCAAACAATTCATTCAAAATTCAATTCTGTAACATTCGGGGTCTAAACTCAAATCTAAACTCGGTTCATCAACACCTTCAAAATGAAAGACCCCATGTGCTGTCTCTGACAGAAACCCAAATCTCCCCATCCATCAATACAGTCCATTTGCTTTGCCCTAATTACGACTTGCACACAAAATTTCGACACAAGAGAGGAATTTGTGCTTTTACGCAAAGCGACCTATCAGCGACCTGCTGATCATGATGTGATTTGGCTGAAAATCTGCTCCAAAAACGAAGTAATATACATTTGTTCATTTTATTTGTCTCCAAACAATCCCTCATACAGACAGCTCTTCTCTTATCTCTCCGTAACCTTTGATCACCTACAGACGAATTATCCAAAAGCTGAGGTTGTCTTTCTCGGTGACTTCAACGTACACAACATCCCCTGGTTAAAGTTTTCGAACTAACGACGCGAGAAGGGCGGCAGAGGCTTTCGCCATCACCTGTGGACTATCGCCATTAGTTGAGGAACCCACAAAAATTCCTGATGTAGATACCCATCAACATAATCTACTCGACCTTTTCCTTACAAATTCCCCAAATTCGTATAAAATCTCTGTGACATCACCGCTTGGAAATTCGGATCACAAGCTTGTAGCAGCCTCTCGCTAGCTTCATGTACCACCTCCTTCCCAGACGCAGTACCGTAGGGTTTGGCACTTTAACTCTGCAAGCTGGAAAGAATTAAGAGACTTCTTTGCATCTTTTATATGGCAGAAAGTCTGCTTTAACTCAGACAACCCTTCCTTAGTCGCCAAATCCATCACAGAAACTATCCTGATTGGTATGGAATGCTTAATTCCCCACTCCCAAAAGAAGTCTGCCTGCAGTAAATCTTGGTTTAGTAAAAAATGTGCTCGGGCTGTCTCCTGCAAAAATCGCGTATATTGTCGTTAGAGAAATAATCCGTCAGTCGAGACTCGGACTATATTTGTAGATGCACGAAATTCTTGTAAACAGGTTACTGACGAGGCAAAAGGTGATTTCGATCGTAAAACGTGCCAGAGGCTTATCAACTCTCCGAACGGTTCCAGGTCCTTTTGGGGATTTGCAAAATCGATTGGAAAGAACTTTACATTTTTAAATTTTCCACCTTTACTCGTTGGAAATAGCAATATTGCTACTACCTCCAAGGAAAAGGCTAACATGTTAGCCTTAATGTTTGCTGAAAATTTCAATCTTGATTATCGAAAAGCAAAACCTCCTATTGTCCCTAAGGTTGGCATTTCGATGCCTGAAGTTGTTTTCAGACAACGCACAATCAGGAAGATTCTCTTTTGGATTCAAGTCAAAGAAGAGCGATTCGCCTAATTGATGACGAGAGTCTGACCGATTCTCTTGAAACACTAGAGCACAGGCGTATGGTTGATGACTTGTCTCTTTTCTACAATTACTATCATGGATGATGTTCGCAGAAACTAATAGGATTAATCCCCCCAAGGCCAAAATTCTTGAGGCGTACTAGACAGTTGGAGACAGCAAATTACTTCGCGGTTTAGCTTGACACATTGAAGACTTCTGTCTACGGAGATTTTTTTTCTATAGAACTTCCAAGTTATGGAACTTGTTACCGAAAGGAATTTTCCCCAAAAATAACAACCTATCCTTGTTTAAGAAGGCGGTTCATCGCCATCTATCCTTGTTTCCGCATCCTACTCGCAGTGCTTTGAAAGCATAATGGGGTTACCCTTTGCGAGTGGATTAAACCTAAAAAAAAATAGACAAGACCAGCATTTAGATAACAAGACAAGAAATCTCGCTTTGTGCATCAATAACTGGCTCCCTTGTTAATGTCTAAATTCCGAAATTGTCTTCGAATTTGAATAACTGAAACAACTCAAAAATTTGACAAAGTTGAATACCTAGGACCAAGATTTAAATCTTAGGGGTCGTCTGACAAAGTGTGGATTACTTACTTAAAAAAATTCTTTTTGCCGGCCACCAAGTAATCCTGGCCAAAGTCGACAAGATATGACGTACATGTTGGACAAACTTATGGAAGAATACATGAAATGGGGACTAGAAGTCAACACAGAAAAGACTAAATAAATGGTCATAGGGAAAATGGGGGAGAATATAAAAATAGGACAGGGGATAGTAATAAGAAACGTCGACCAATACGAATACTTGGGAGTCCTAATAAGTGAGGAAGAGAAAGATGACAAGGACACAATGCAAAGAAAGGTTGGTAAAGAGAAGAATACGATCAAAGCACTGCATCCAATTCTGTGAAACAACAACTTGACACACAAAACTAAAAGAAATACATATAAAATATTAATTGAAACTGCAATAACGTATGGGTCAGGAGGCCTGGGTGATAAACAGCAGAATGTTAGCAAACTTTTATCAGCCGGAATGTCATACAGAAGGAGATGCTGTGAGTTGACACTACAGGACCGGGTCAGGAACGAGGAAATTCAAAAAATGGCCACTCCAGTCACTTTAATCGATACCATTAATGAAAAACAACTGAAATGGTACCGGACACCTAGGATGTTTGAATGAAGAACGAATACCCCTCAAAGTATTAAATTGGGTGTCTACTGAACGAAATAATAAAGGCCGCCCGAGAAAAAAAATCGATCCAAAATAAAAGCGAACAGCTGCAGGACTCCAACAAACCGATTGGGAGGACAAAAAACGATGGCGTCGAGGATGCGAGAAGCTGCAACTCTGAGCTGCAAACCCTTGAAATAATAATAATTATAAAAATTGTACATAAAAATTCTATTTTGAAACAAATATCTTACCTTCAATGATATCAAAGTGATTAACAGACATTATATTAACGTGCAATAAGTGTTGGCAGAATCTACATAAATTTTATGACATTTGACAATTATGGGAGAACCCCCAATAATCGCATTAGATTTGCGGAGGGTACAACTGAACAAAAGATAAAAAATATATGAGATCTAATCTGTCTGTCATCGAAACTGCAAGCAAAAACTTCTCTTGGAATCATCAAAAGCAAGGCTTTCTTTTTCGAACTAAGTAATTCACATCGAATCCGCGAGTCACTCTTTATAAAGCCCAAGTTAGACCAACACTAAAATAGTGTCATGTTTGGAGTTCAGATCCAAAACACACATTGGCGCTTTTGGATTCAGTTCAAAGAAATCATTCCCAGTGAGAATAAAAGTCTAACCAGACACTGGAGCACGGGCGATGGTTGAAGACTTTTGTCTTTTCTACATGTGCTTTCATGGGGAATGTTTGCATGAACTAATAGCTTTGATCCCCCAAGTTGAAAACAGCAAATTCTTTCACAACCAACTAAAAATAGTGAGAACTTCTATCATTGAATACTCTTTTTTCTGCAGAACTTTTATACCCTGGAATTTATTGGTAAGCAGAATTTTCTCCGATAATTACAACTTATTCCTGTTTAAAAGTGTATCACCATCTATCATCATTTTCGCCTCCTACTCGTTTCAAGAGCACCCTTTGCGTATAGATTGTAATTTTTAAAAATCAACCAAGAACCAGTCGGATTCGCACTATTAGATTTCCGTACCTATTACTACAGTGAACATTCAATAGACCAAATTTTTACTTTCGTATAGATTTGAAATTTTATCTAAATTTTTTTGTATTATAATTGAAAAACAAAAAAAATTTCCATTTTCAAAAACATTTTTTGGTAACTGCGTTAATAATGTCTCAGGTAAAAAGCATGCATTCGTCGTTCGCAATGAGTCAATGACTAACAAACTTTATGGGATCGCCTCGGATCGCGCCAAAATGGTCGTCGATTTCAACCGCAATTACTGCGTTGCGTGAAATGTAATAAACATGTGCTAACTCCAAAAATATTCTTCTAAATTAAATAATATAAAGACAAATTTGATCTACATTCAATCCTTCGACTAAATGAAGTTTTTTATTTAAAAAAAGATTAATACTACATCGGTCAAAATGCGTTGGAATACAATATCTATTTGTTCACAAAATATTTTTTTTGTCTCTACAACTATTACGATAGCGAAAAAACCTGCACTTTTCCCATAATCTATGACCCGATATCTACTTACCCTATTAAAATCTAAATTTTGTCTTTAGAAACCTAGAAGGTCACAGGGGGGGCGTTCCTTTCTTAGACATTTTGAACTGTATCTTTAAGACCGTTGGACCGAAGGTTATGAAAAAAACTATTTTAGAATCTTTAGAAGTAGCTCTTCCAAACGGTACCTCACGCCTTACAGAAACTATTAACTAAAACTTTTCAGTAACCAAATTAACGCCCCATTTTAGTATTAAGCATTTTTTTTATCATTGGCTGAAAGTATTTGCTTAGGTCATCAAGAAATAGAACTGCGCAAAATTTGAAATTCTCAGGAAAACTTCTTTGTGACAGGCGAACGAGCGGGGGAACACGAAAGTGAGATTTAAGGGTTCTGTTTTATCCTTTTAAGGTATGGAACTCTAAGAAAGAGATGCTGAAATGAAATATGTTGTAACGTGCGTTATCGATTCGAATTTATTAACACGTGAATTGAATAGAGAAGAAGGATCTGATAAGGGGAAAGCGGCCGCGATAACGAAACAAATGGCAGATAAGCGTTCCAGAAATTTCGGCAAACGATAAGCCTTATCTGCCGAAAAGTTTTAGAAGCCGGGGGCCAAAACTATAAAAAGGCGGTCAGCTTTCCCCTTATCAGATCCTTCTAGAAACTTTTTTTATTTACTAAATTCTACAATTCTATTATAAATCCTATTTCATCTATTTACATTGCGTTACAATACCCACTTTATTTTAAAACTCAACTCGGATCACTACAACTGAACAATTAACTCACTCATTGACTTCTAACTGTTAACTCACTACTTAACTACACAGACTCTAACTAACTTCTCTAGAGAGAGCTGATCACCTTGTATAGTTTTGACCTCCAGGTTCTAGAACAATCCGGCAGATAAGGCTTATCGTTTGCCGAAATTTCGGGAACGCTTATCTGCCGTTTGCTTCGATATCGCGGTCGCTTTCCCCTTATCAGATATTTCTAGAAACTTTTCTTATGCACTAAATTCTACAATTTACATTTCGTTACAATATGTAAATATCGATGATTAGCATTTTTTTTTTCATCTAACCATAGGCAAAACAAACCTTCTCGAATTACCAGAGCACTGGGGCTTGCTAGCTATCTCTATAAACAACAAACCCACGAACAAGCAGTCATAAGTCCCTCATAAGTAGTGATGTGTTATTAAAAAAAAACGCAACGTTGCAATGTTGCAAATTGCCAATAAAATTCCGTCTAAGAACATCATGTAACTCTTAAACCAACAACTTGACAGCTAGTTGGAGTCAGTCAGTCGATTTTGGTCTCTATTATTTTACTCTCGAGATGTCCCATTCTTTATTAATCAACCTGTAAGTATCGGCTATCATGTTTATTTTATTTTGGTGATGTTAGTTACCTCATATCTTACTCAACGGAATTATCATTAGCTTATAATCCAACAATTAATCATTGTCAACAAATTTAGATGGATTTTTATTTTATTTCGCAGAATTCGAGCATGGTACAAAACTCAAAGTACAAAAAATTCGTATAATCCATGGCAACGATCATTCATAAAGAGCAGAGAGTTTCCAAGCAGTAAAACTTTAATTCTCTAGGTTTTTTTTTTGTTTAAAATTTCTAGATATTTTAATTGACATTTTTTGTTAAGTGCATAAATTTAAAAATCTCAGAGACCTAATCTGAAATAATTGTAATTGTTTCACTCATTAATTAACCCCTCATAAATCCTTCTCTTCTGCCTGTCGTCAAACTTGGCTAAAATATTCAATAAAATGTGAAAAATAAATGTTGAAAATATATTACAATATGGTGTACCAGGATATACTACGTAATCAGGTTACAAAGGTCACTAGTAGTGAGAAAACTTCCATTCTTGTATTTTGCTACGCCGATGTGCTTTAATGGATGTATGCAATCCATAATACAGGACGTTACAGTTACGTCACTCTTTATAACATAATTACTTTCATCATTCACCTTGGTTGTAATTCTAAACGATAATTTCCTCAATTAACATAAAAGTATTATTCGTAAGATACAATCGAAAATCAGTCAATGGATTTGGCGTACGTTAAATATTTATGTGACTATAAGTTGGAAATGTTTTCAGCGACCGCACCATCTTGATGAGGCCAAGGAATGCCAAAATCAGCCTATGGTGGTTGGTTGCAAATATTTTTAACTGTAGCATGTTTCATTACAGAACATTTAATTGACCTGCTTAAATGAAACTGAATCTAAGAGTATTGCCAAACCGCTTTAAATATTATTAATAAACTTTAAAACGTGGCTGTATCGTCTTCAATCTTTTTAGTTTTTTGTATATGGGAATGAACGAAAGATACTAGCAAAAATGTTCCGCCTATTTACTTAGATTCTTAGTAAATACGTAAATTTCCAGTTAATAATTATTTCCAGTTAATATACCTGATATCATTTTATCCCTGACTCAAACGGATTATCTACTAGAGAGGTTAAAAAATTGTTCACAAACGACCTTACTGTAAACAAATAAAAAATTGTTACTTGATGTAAACAGATTTAAAATCGATGTGCAATAATATCTTAATCTCAAAATTGTCTAAAATATCAAATTGAATTTTTTAAATCTATTTTAATGCGAACATTGTTTCAAAACTAACAAATACGTTATCATATCAATTTTCAGGAACCATTTCATATAAATTTTCATCAGAAAAAGTTTTTTTTACTTTTCAGAATCATAAGTCATTTAGATTTTGGGTTCTATGATTATTTTACAATTCACATATTATTAGCATAAAATTACATTTTTTTTTTCAAATCAGTAACATACAGATAAATAATTCAGAAATGTAGGAAAAAAATCAAAGTTTTGTACACAGATTTAAATAAACTTGATTGGAAAAAAAGAGCTTATGAAAAATTTGGGGTAGGCAATGATTTTTTATTGGCATCCTGTTTACAAATCTCAAATTCGTGATTTCAACCCCTCCTATTGGGTCATCATATAACGTAGATTATTTCTGGATGCATCTCTTCAAAATAAACAATTAAAATCTAGATGGTTCCAATTCCAAAAGGCTTTTTCTTCTTCTTTTTCCGAGGTAGGTTTCTCCTATGTAGGTTTCTCAATCTGTTCTGGTCTTCAAACCTTTTGTTTTTTGATGTCCAGCATTCTTTCCATATTTTCATCGGTCTTTCTTGTGGTATTTTTCCCGTTGGTTTAATATCTTCACTTGTATGACCATTTTATTTTCATCCATTCTTTCGATGTGCTGATTCCAGTATTTTCTTTTGGCTCTTGTGAATCTATATACGAAAAAAAAGTAAAGTGACTTTATATTTTTATGAGTAAATATTTATTTATTCCTCAAAATTTATATTGTCTTCTTCAAAGTAATCCCCCTCAGATGCCAACACTTTTTCCAATCTAACGATGCAGTTTTTATTTCATTAATCGTTGCAAATCTCCATCATTTCATAGGTTTTTTAAGTTTTGGGAACAGACAAAAGTCGTAGGGGGCAAATCCGGTAAATATGGTGGCTGAGGCATGATTGTCGTGTTGTTTTTGACCAAAAAACCTCTCACAAGCAACGATAAATGAGCAGGTGAATTATCGTGATGCAAAAGTCATGAATTATTTTTCCAAAATTCGGGACTTTTTTTCGTACTGCTTCTCGCAAACGGCGCATAACTTCAATGTAACACTCCTTATTGACCGTATGGCCTTGTGGTAAAAACTCCTGATGCACTACGCTATGGTAGTCGAAAAAAACAGTAAGCAAAACTCTAACATTTGATCGGACTTGGCGAGATCTTTTCGGTCTCGGCTCTCCTGGGTACTTCCCTTGGGACGATTGGGCTTTGGTTTCGACGTCATAACCATATACCCATAATTTGTCAACAGTTATGACCCTTTTGAGCAAACCAGTCAGTCAAGAGCTCCTGAGCTATGCTCAGGTGACGATTTTTCTGATCAAAATTCAGAAATTTCGGTACAAACTTCGCTGACACACGTCTCGTGCCCAAAACATCCGAGAAAATTACTACTATTTTTTATTACTAGCCGACTGATATGCCAACATACTCAGCAACTTGTTGAAATAAGGCGATTTTCAAAAACAATTTTCTTCACAGCTTCGACGATATCTTTTGTGGTTGATGTGCTGGGGCATCCAGAGCAAGGTTTGTCGTCGGCTTCTTCTTGGCCATCTTGGAAGAGTTTGTAGCACTTGTAAACATTTTTTTTACTTAAAGCAGACTCACCGTACGCCACTGTCGACATTTCAAGTGTTTTAGAGCACTTGATTTCATTTTTCACGCAAAATTTGATGCAAATTCTTTGCTCCATTTTTTATAATAATAGAAAATCGTTGAGCACAAAAAAATACTTCTAACCTTTTTACCTATCAGAAACAAACTAAGTAAGCTCTGTACTTGAAACTGTGAACATATGTTCGGGACATATGTACCAACACAACAACAACAACAAATAGATAATCTAATGTACGTTGTCTGCGAAACTTGAAGTCCCCTTACTTTATGTATATATATGTCCTGTATGTCACTCAATCTCTCTATCTCTTCATTTCTACACATATCTCTCAGTGTCTTCCCATGTATCGTTCTTAATATTTTTATTTTCGTCGATCTCATTATTTATGTTGTTCTTTTTGTATCTGGCCTTGCTTTCACCCCATAAGTCATTATCAGACGTACTATGGTTTTGTATATTCGGATCTTATTTTCTGCTATCATGTACTTATTGCGGAAGACAATATCCTTCAGGCATCCCGATATTTTTGCCGTCTTTTCGCCTTATATGTTTGTGTTTGGACTTCTTTGGTCAGCCCCTGTCACTGGTGATTTCCTAGCCAAAGTAGTTAAATTGCATTACCTGTTGGATTATTTTATCATCTATTTCCAATTTACAGCATAAAGGATATTTGGAGATGGTCATACATTTGGTCTTTTCTTTATTACGATATTAAATCGTTTTGGTGTTGTGTTGAAAGAGTGCAGTAATCACTACAGATTGCCTTCTGAATTTGATATCAATACAGCATCATCTGCATAGCAGACAATAGCCAATATTTATAAAAATAAAATATTTACTTTAAAGCAAAAAGCAAAAGCAAAAGGTAAGGATGAGAAGAAAAAGATAGAGGTAAAAGGTTTATCTCTAATTCGTATTTATATTCTTTACCTTTTCTTTGCAAGCAAGTCCTTTAAAAAATTAAGATAAAAGGTTGTAATTAGTTGCAATTTCAAATACGACACAGGTTCAAACTTGCAATTTAAGATTAGAATTGTGCATAAATGATATGTGATCATTTTAAGACAAAAAAAGCTAAATGAAGAAGGTGAAGGTGATATTATTGGAGATATCTTTCATGAGATGACGTTTATTGCTGAAAAAGTCCGCACATATCCAGAAGTATTAGAAATGTCACAAGTGGCAGCAATGAAAAATAAAAAAACTTGATCTTTAAGTAAAATAGTTGAAGAATATGGAACATTCTTTGGAAAACGATTAGATCATAAAAATGAAGAAAATAATAATATGATAACTCGATTGAAAAGTAAGACAGATAAAAATAAAACGCGAAATAAACCCATTTGTCTTCTATCTTGGAAGAAAATAATGTTGGAGGCCATGAATGGTGATATTAATCCTGTATTAAGTCAGGTTTTAGGTGGGAAATAATAATATTCCTGTTCACATTATTTTATTATTTTGTGTTCTAGGTGCTGTTGCAATGCCACCACTGCCACCTACAAATGCCAAACAAACACATGATTGAGCCACTATCTCAAAAAGTTGCGACATTTGTAAGCAAGGTTGTTCCCAAATTACAATCAAAGTGTTCAATAGATGCAAGGCCAGAAAAGTCAGATGAGACAAAACATTTGACAACTACTTAGCTTCAACGCGTAGTGCACAAAACCCCTTCGTCTGCTTCTTCTAAATTATGTGGCACATTCTCTAATTCCTCATCTTCATTCATCTGCGTCTCCTAAATACTTGGCAATTTTATGTAACACAGAACATGCTATTATGACTTTTGGAATATTAGTTTGCTTTAGTCTGTACCCATATTTTAGAATAGGAAATCTCCGTTTCACTTGCCCAAATGTATTTTCAATTACAACTCGCTCAGATACAATCAGTCTATTAAAAGATTTCTGATATTTCTCCTCGGGGTTAATATAGGGAGTCATCAGAAATGGCATTATTCCGTACCCACTGTTTTCCAAGAGAACTGTATTTATTGTCTCTTTCATCACTTTACACGCTGCCGAATTTTTTCATATACGAGAATTATAAACTGACCCAGGCTATCTTGCATATATACTAGTTATAATACAATCTGGGTCGCATGTAACCTGGACATTCAAACTAATAAAACCTTTTCCGCTTACATATTCGTCTCCAAATTGGACTGGCCTTTCAATACGAACATGGGTACAGTCAACAACCCATATGGCTGTTGGGAAACGAAATTTACCCAACCATTTCTCTTTGGCCACTATAATTTCATTTTCTGTTCTGGGAAACCGAATCCATTGAGGAGCCTTTTCTACAACATGTTCCAATACTACGTGAAATATTTTGGATACCGTAGGTTGGGTGAATCCCAATTCTTCAACAATTCCACTTAGAAATCCAGGGTTTGCACAATAACGCAAGAATATTTTCATTTTATGCATATTGGACATAGCCGCTCCACGAGTTTCTTGATTTTCTCCCAGAATGCTGTCCACTAACCATTCAAAATAGACCTCGACCTCTTCAAATCCAAATAAGGTTTTAAAATCTGATTGGCGAGGCATAATTCTTGGTTTGAAATATTTTCTTGCACGTAAATTTACCACGTTAATCATTGCAAACACTTAATTACGACCATAAACTTAGACTGACTAAAATTTACATAACCAAAACACAAATAACTTGAATATAGGTATTGTGGTGAGTCGAGTTCTACTAAACTGTTCTATTTCCTCGTTTGTTTTATTTAATTAAATTTATTTTCAATTTTTCTTGAAAATATTAAATCTACAAATACTTTATTATAAAAATTCTTTGTAACATAACGTTTTGCGTGAGAAACAGATTTCTTAGCAGTTCACGAATTAGATAAGGGTTATTTGTTAGACCTGGTTTGTTTCAAAAAATGATTTAAGCACACATAAAACTGACATGTTAGTTTTAAAGGACCGCTGAAAAGTAGAGTAATAAATAAGGGTAAGTGTCGATAACGGAGACCGTAGCAAATCTCTCGGCAAGACCATGTGGTGGTAGACTGGAGGAATTCGACGTTCAAAAAACGCCCTTATAAACACCTACAATTGTAAGTTATTTAAATTTCAATTATCGAAGTAAAACTTGCAAGATAAAGGGACGACATTATTCAAAAGGGATTTGCAGTTTGATATGCACTTTAGGAATCCTTTTCAAAATTTATTTAAGGGTTAATTTGGATTAGAAATATTTAAATTAGTAGAAATTCTGCATTCTCATGCCCTCTAGCGAGATGCAGAGGATATCTTTCGGTCCCCAGAAATTAAGGGTAGGGGAATAAAAAGATAAAACACCGTAAAGAAATTTACAGAGTGGTCAAATACTGAACTTCGATGAAACTAGTTATGCAAACGAGTACGAAATGCGGGAGTTAAAAAAAAATGCTTTGGTTTGTGCTAATTAACTGAAATGAATACAAAAAAAACAATTTCTTTGTGAAGTTCATGTGCCATTTGTGTGATGTTTGCTACGGAAAAAAAAATAGGCAAGTAAATTTAAAGTGTTTAATGATTTTATTTGATGGTTTTTCGCTCTTATATGATTTAATTAACTTTTCCTAAAATTTGAGAAATACTTGTTCCTAATTTTGATTAGGTTGGGGGGCGTACACAAAAAAAAAGAGAAAGGAATTTAAAACTTCCACAACAAACCGAATGAATGAGAAAGTCGTTGTTAGAAAATTATTATAGGGCCAAGAACCCTACCGCTGACTGGTGCAACTACCAGTCTCAGTTTCAAAAAAGGAAACAAAAATAAAGCAAAATAAAAATACAAAGACAAGAAAACGAAAAGGAAATGTTAGTGTTCTGCTGTTGGAAGCTGAGTTTCCAGGGGTTCCAAAATAATTTATACCCATCACCACAAAGGTCCGGCAACTGGCAGCAGACACATATATTTGGGTTTTACTGATGATGTTCTGCAAGTTCTAGAAACGTGGGCATTGTACACCTTAACATCCTAGAAGCATAAGCCACAATGAGCTCTTACCTAGTTCTTGTTTTGGTGTATTCACCTAGTGCTACCTCATTCGCGGATTCTCCTTCGTAGGTTGCTTGAATCCCAAAAATATAGAACAAGACAACCTGGCCCAAAGAGAGCCTTATAGATCTGTTGATAAATGGGGAGTACTAACGTAAGTGAACAAGCAGTATCAGCATCAGCTCTCGTTAGGGAGATGTTTGACGAAAGAAATGAGAACTTTTTGCCAGTTCCTAACTTTAATTTTAATGTTTTGTACTAAGTCAAGCTTAACCCCTTTCTAAGCCAGAAAACGCCCTTTTATTAGACTAGTAGCCGTAGAAGTAGATGTAGTGTTGGAAGGGAAAATTCTGCTCAGAAAGTTTCTACGAAATCTGACCAATATTTATAGTCTATTTTATGACACTGGTTTAAATTAGAGTGATTGAGTTTGGTATGAGAAAAACAAACAAAGGAACAAATTAACAAAGGAAAGAAAGAAAGAGGGAACGAACGGGATCTGTAAGATTGAATCAACATTTATAAATTTGATTTATTACGATAAATCACAACTTCATTTCCAAGCTTGAGCTCCATTTTCTCGTAGCATTATCCTTTGGATATTGTTAGCTCAAAGCTTTCAGCAGGAAACTGTATGCTATGTGAAGTATGCTTGAATTAAGAAGCGACAAAAACACACAAGAATTGGGGAATAAAAAAACAGACACCTGAAAATAGTTTCAGAACCTCTGTGTACAAACTAATCAGCTAACACCCACCGATAATCAGGTACAAAGTTAGCTGCATTTGGTTTGAAAACCTTTGAGTACAAACTAAATGGCTCAGCTGGGGATTGCACTTATTAGGGTTAAAATAAACTTTGGGAAATTAATACCTGACCTACTATACAGGGTGTTACAAAAGTCCGGGCCGCTACTTCAGGAGCATATTCTACACATTAAAATATGAAAAATGTTGAAATACATTTTTTTCTTTAAATTGCCTGCTAACGGAGATATGACCATTTAAAGATGGCGCCCCTAAAGTGGTTTTTTTACTACAAAAAGTTAACGGTTAGTAGCAAAGTTAACGGATAGTAGTTAAATAAGCAGTAGCGTGGTGTGTAGGGGGTTGCCCGCGATTATTTTTTGCCGTAACTTTTTTGTATTGCAATATTTCGACACAAAAGTGCCATAATCGTAAAAAGCAACATTTTTTATACAAAAAAGGTACTCTTTCTCAAAGTCGCTAAAAGTAACCGTTTCCGAGAAAAAGGCGTTTAAATAATCATATCCCGTCTTCGAAATTCTAACTAATTTGTATAAGAAAAAATAAGTTGGTCATGCAAACTGATCGTAAAGAAAACAATTGTACTTGACAATATCTGCCAGAGATTGACGTTGTGTCACTGATAAAATTTGGTCGTAAGCTGTAAACTTTAGCAGTTTTTGTTGTCAATAGTAAGTGTAGTAGTTTTTTAACTTTTCATTATTTTGATAAAATGGACTATTCAAATCAAAAAATTGCCGATATGCATTTAATGTACGGGCTTGCAAATTGTAATCGTGCTGAAGCAAGACGGCTTTATGCTGAACGTTTTCCTAATAGACACCTACCAGGAGAAAAATTGTTCCAGAAAATTCATGCTCGTTTATGTGAAACAGGAAATTTTGTTTTCAAAGGCGAACGTGTTGGAAGGCCAAACGCAGAAGTTGCTAATTTAGAGGAGCGTGTGCTTCAGCGAGTTGAAAAAGATCCATGTGTCAGCACTAGACAACTTGCTTTAGCCGAAGGAGTAAATCACGTAACTATCTGGCGAATTTTGAAATTTTACCAACTTTACCCCTATCATTTTCAAAGAGTGCAAGGGTTACTTGCTGCTGATTATCCTCCAAGAATAGAATTTTGCAACTGGCTATTGCATAAGTTCGCTGAAAATGAGAACTTTCCATCGCTCATATTATTTACGGACGAAGCGGGTTTTACCAGAAACGGGATACTTAACTTTCACAACATGCATTAGTGGCAAGTTGAAAATCCCAATGCAGTTATTCAGTCGAGACATCAGCAACATTTTTCACTTAACATTTGGGGAGGAATAATAGGGGACTCTATAATTGGACCGTTTTTTTACCTCATAGGTTAACAGGAGCATCATATAGACATATTTTGCAAACAAAGTTACCCGTGTTACTTGAAAATGTTCCACTCATAACAAGACAGCGAATGCGGATAATGCACGATGGGGCACCTGCCCATTTTAGTGCAGTTGCTAGGGAATTTTTGAATAACAACTATCATCAACGATGGATAGGTCGAGGAGGTCCGATACCATGGCCAGCTAGGTCTCCTGACCCCAACCCACTCGATTTCTACTTATGGGAACATCTAAAGCAGATCGTCTACTCCACACCAGTTGACAATATCAATGATATTCGCGAACGAATTGAAAATGGGTTCAACCAGATTCACAATACACCAGGCATTTGCGAAAGAGTAAGGAGTTCCCTTAGAAGACGAGCCGAGCAATGCAGGGGGCAGTAATTTCGAACACTTGCTTTGATTTTTTTTTTCTTAATTTTGTACTATTTTTATATCAATGCAGTTAGTAGTGGATAAATTAGAAATTTGCAAAACGAATTCTAATAAATGCAACAATTTTGTTTAAACGCTTTTTCCTCGGAAACGGTTACTTTTAACGACTTTGAGAAAGAGTACCTTTTTTGTATAAAAAATGTTGCTTTTTACGATTATGGCACTTTTGTGTCGAAATATTGCAATACAAAAAAGTTACGGCAAAAAATAATCGCGGGCAACCCCCTACACACCACGCTACTGTTTATTTAAAAAATATGTTACATGAGAATATGCCTAATCCAATTCTTTAACTGCTTGCCCAAATTCATGACTTTGCTACTAACCGTTAACTTTTTGTAGTAAAAAAATCACTTTAGGGGCGCCATCTTTAAATGGTCATATCTCCGTTAGGAGGCAATTTAAAGAAAAAAATGTATTTCAACATGTTTCATATTTTAATGTGTAGAATATGCTCCTGAAGTAGCGACCCGGACTTTTGTAACACCCTGTATATGAGCGAAAGAGTTAAACAAAGAATGTCAGATTATTTGTGCTTAATGAATTCTCTTAATTTTCTAAAGAAATATTTCTCTCAGATCTGTGTCCAGCAAATTTAGACAAGCTGAAACAAACAGGTTCACTTTATTTTGTCGTATTATGTTTAAGAACACTTGAAAATCACAAACTTGAAATTTTGTTGATTTATTTTTTGACCTATTGTAATAAAAAGTTGAGGTCAATTGTTGTTTGAATTTGATGACACTTCCCTGTCAACTCTACGAGCTGGGGTTACAATTTATTGAAATAAAATAATTTTAAACACAACGTAGACAAATTGGGTCCGAAAATCGAAGGTAATTTATTTTTCGAAAATTTTTAAAGATGAGCAAAATTCGACAATTTTGAAAAACTATATACACTCACTGGTTATGGTCACAAACGGCTGCTCATCACAGTATATAAGTATAGAAAACAGCTTTGTAGCAGATGCAATTTTGGTGAAGCAAGTCCTTTAGTTTTAAAAGTAAAAGCTTTTACTTTGAAGCAAAACTTTCAACGGTAAAGCAAAACCTTTTGCTTTACTTTTTTATGCATAACATCTGAAGTATTTCCTTTGTTGTTGCCAAGTAAAAGCTAATACTTCTTTTTATAAATACGGCCTATTGTTGAAAAATTTATCTCCCATTTTATATCCTAGCTGTTTAGGTACACTTTCTGTTTTAGCATCCATCACCATATTAAATAGGAATGGGCTTAAGGAGTCTCCTTGTCTCACTCCGGTGGCTACTTTTATGTTCTGGCTGGTTTCTTGGTTTGTTCTGATTTTGATAGAGCCATTTTTGTTTATTTGTTCGATATTATTAATCAATTGTGAATTTATCCCTTTGATTTTTAACAAGTCTTCAATATCATCTAGACGGATCCGATCGAATGCTTTTGACATATCGACAAAACGAATGTAAGCTGCTACATTAAATTCAAGTGATTTTTCTATTATTTAACGTATTATATATATGGCATCTACCGCAAAACGATTCTTTTTAAACCCTTGTTTTTCTTCTCTGATATTTATATTTTCGTTTAGTTTCATCAATATAAATTTAGTTAATTTGAGTAGGGTGTTACCCCTATAGTTCTCTGGATTTGTTTTCTCGCCTTTTTTAAAAAGGGGTATGGTGATGCTAGTTCTCCAGTCTTTGGGTATAGCTTCTTGATTTATAATTTTTTGGAATAAACTTGTAATAAGTTCCTTTATTAATCGTTCTCCTCTATACTTTAGTAGCTCATTAGTTATCTTATCCGGCCCCGCCGATATTCTGTTTTTCAGTTGTTTTATTATAAGCTCCATCTCTTCTTCTCTTAACATACATCTTTCTGTGACTTTCCATTATCATCTATTTTCTTTGTGTAATTACGTTACATGTAATTGATATAATCTCGTGAAATATGCTTCCCATTCTTCTTTTGATATTTGATTAGTCTCTACTGTATCTTTAACCACTATCTTGTTTCTTCTCAGTATTCCATAACTCTTTTTTGGCCTCCGTATAGGTCGTGTTCCATGTCTTTCGAGAACTCCTCCCAGTATTCTTCCCTTATTCGTCTTATCTGGGCTTTGGCTATATTTCGTACTGTTGCATACTGCTGCCAAGTTTGGAACGATTTATTTCTTAGGAAACGAATAGAAGCATTTTTCTTTTGTTGGGATATTTCGTTTATTTCAGGAGTGAACTAGGATGTTTTCCTATATTTGTTCGCGTCGATTTTCCTCTGTCAATTAAAACTGTTTTTAGATTGTTCCATTCTTCTTGTATGGTGTTATTTATGTTAGGGCGCTCATTTTCATTTAGTTTATTTGTTAGTCGATTTCTGTATAGATCTCTGACGCTTGGGAGATCAAATGCTTCGATGTTAAATTTTGTTATATATCTTGGCTTTTTGTATGTGATGACTTTCTTCACTCTTAGATTAAACATCCATAATTTGTTATCACTTTCTATATTAGGAGAGTTAAGTGTTATGACATCAAGTATCTATTGTGGAGTAATTGCTCTATTAGTGAGTACGTAATCCATAACTAGGGAATTCGATTCCGGCCTTTATTTCTAATATCGGTATTTCGGGATTATATTTAGTCAATCAATCCCGGAATCCCGGGATTATTTCGGTATTGATAGTTACAAATAAAACACAAAAATTTACAACAACCAAAATGAAAATGTAGACAAAAATCAAGATATTTTACGGTGTACACACAGCTAATCTAATCACCCAAACTGACCAGAATTAGGGACATAAAATCACTCACTCTTTATGTTTAAGTTATAGGTACTTTTTCAAGAATCAGTAATAGCTCTTTAAATATACATGAATTGAAAAATCTTTTTTGAAACAAACTATGCAAATAGTCTGAACATTAACAAAAATCTTTCGTTAAATTGACTAAATAGATGACTTTCATGTAACATGACACCCTAAGATGTATATAGTGAAGCAAAAAGTATTAATCAGTTTCTCATTTCTCTTAAATATAAAGAAAACTAATCTGATAAAAACAGCCTAATTTGAATTGCCAAAATATAATCTGAGAAATAACAACACGTCCAGTGTCTCATCACCAAACCTTCTGATTTAAAATACAAGAATTTTATTTTAAACAACTATAGCAACCCCGCTCAGTTAATTAGCGCTGCTTATTTGAAATAAAACTTCTTGTATTTTATATTAAAATGATATACAAGTGATTTTATTGAGAGCACTAATATTGAGTATTTCGTTAAGTGAAGTCTATTTTACAATTTTTTTGAAGTGATGTTAATCCCGAAAATCCCGGGATCAGAAAAATTAAATCCCGAAAATTTCGGGACTTAAAAGCGGCCGGAATCCCGGGAACAAATCCTCTATCCATAACTGATTGTCTTTCCCTGGTGTCTTGTTAGGTATGTCCAAAAGGCGTTAACTTTAAAACCTGTACATTTTTCTCCAAATTTGACATAGTAAATCATTGGAAAAGCAAAATATTTTACTTAATTACTAAAAGTAGAAGGTTCCAAAAGTATGAATAGTTCAATATAAATAAAATCAAAATAATATTTAAAAAAATAGAAAAATTAAATATTTTTCACATTAAAATACTTTTTAATTTAAACCGTTTTTAATGGCAATCATTAAACATAGGCCAAAGGTTATTAGTATTATGGCGTAATCGGTATTATGTAAAAAAAATCAGAATATTTGCTACCCATTACTACATTGCTACAAAATTATTCATGACACAGCCGAAGTTAATATATTAAGGTAAATTTTCAATTTAATTAGGATTGATATTTAATTAAAGCAAATGTTTTTCCATTGAATTATAATTCCAGTTCAATTGCATTATTGTCGTACCATCCTAATGCATATTAATCCCTATGTGGACATTCATCTAAGTAGACTAGATTTAAGAAGATAATTTATCTCCAGACGTTTTAATTCTTCAAGAATTTAAAAATTAGAAAAGAAATACAAAACAAAAATGCAACAGACACTATTTACAATGCCGGCACAGTAAAAATATCTGACGTTAGCATTTGTATGGCAACATTTATTTCTATATTTAGCTCAGATTACTAAGATTTTTAGATGATAAACTAAGAACAATCTATAAATATCCTATCAACATGATCAACGAGTGATTTATAAGTGGTACACTAGTGATTAGTTGATAATCTTAATTTTTCGAATATATTAATAAATCTTGCAACAGTAAATTATATTGCATAATAAATAATAGTACATGAGCAGATAGTTTATAAGTAATATGCCCTAATTAAATTTAAAAAACTCATACAAAGGCAAATTTAAATAGTGCACGCCTAAATTTAAAACCAATAAAAGCCAAAAAATGTTTAAAAATCTCGAATACCTCCATTATGATAATAATACACCAATAAGTATAACAATTTTTTTTAAAAGGTTGAAATATTTAATTTAGTCTTACATACAATGATTATTATCATAGTCAAAATAATACCTACTCATTATCATATACACCAAAATAATACTTTAATAGTTAATTCAGTTGGTAATTCGCAAAGGAATTTCAAAACATATCAAGGTTTCTTCAGGCGAAATCAGTTCCCAGTGTGCAATTAGTGCGGTCTAAAAAAAGTTTAATTGTGTAAGAACAACTCCTCTAAAGTCAGTTTGTTTCCATATTTACCTTTGGATAAATTGGAAGGACGTCCATTTTGTTTTTATATAAGTATTCTTGACCAGCCATTACAGTACAACCTGCTTTGGTTCCATCCAAATTATAGATTGCATCACAAGCATCAGTTCCATCGAATCCAGGAAAAGGTAACTTAAGTCCCTCGATAATAGCGTGGACACTATTCGTCAGTTTATTTAAATCCTTGCCTGCGCGTAGAAATCAAATTTATTTCATTTTAGGGGTATAGTAAAGATTATTTAATAAGAAGGATGCTTGCTGACGAACCAAGGAAAATGGATCAAAATGATAGAAGAAATCTAAAATGGAATGAATGAAATGAAAGGAATATCGAAATGGAAGATGAGGCCAGAATGAAGTTTATGCGATGCGCATTGAAGAGTAAATAAATGTAAAAGAAATATCAGAAGAAAAAGGACATTGACATATTTCATAAAAAGAGTAGGGGAAAGGGAGGGCAGAATCAACCATTTTTTATTCAATGTGCCATTTTTGAAGTTGTATTAGAAAAATCTGGTAACTATGGGCTGGGTAGTATTCTATAAACCTTTATTTACAAGACTGACTAACTTTCAGCGATTTAAAAGTAATTTTATTACCAGCAATTAAAAAAAAAACTTAAAAATGGTTCAAACTAGCGGGGTACATTCAATCAAATGATGGAGTAATTTCAACTATAAGATATAAATACATTTTTTTTACAGTCAAACCAAAATGGTTTTTCTACTTAAATAAGTTCACTATGTATTTTGCAAGTGAAATAAAAAATTGGCGAAACATGTTTGAAGTAAGATTCAAAACAATACTCAAAGACAATAACGTTGGTGTTAGTAAATATTATAATATGTGCGGTTAACTTTAAATAAAAATGACATTTTCTGCAGAACTTCGACTTGAGAACTTTAAAACTATGTTACCTTGGTCAGCTGGTGATATATCATTGACCAACGGATATATGTAACTTGGTGTTTTTTGGCACAAAAATTTAATTTGACATTTTGATTAATTTTGTTTAGTTCTTTTCCTACACAGCATTTCAATGTTTTTAGCGGAAATTTCACCAGTTGGAAATCACATTCTATTATGGAACAAAACATCTTTGATCGGATTTTTAAACGTACACTCATCAATCTTTAAAATATTTTTTTTCCATAATTTATAATCATCGTAAATAATACAATACTCCGGTAAAAGAAAAAGTTACATCATGGGACAGAAGCCACGCTAAGATTGTCAGAACACAATAAGCCAGTGGTTGAAATTGTCCCATCCAACGCTGGTCGAATCTGCCCCATGTTAAATTTTTGAAAAAATATTTTTTTTCCACTGTTCATAATTTTACGCTTGGGGTACTAGAAATATTAACAATCTACCATTTAACATATATCGAATAAGGCCCGTTACAGATCAAATTTAGAAATTTCGTCTGAAAAAATTGAAGATCAAAAAAATAACTTAAAATCTGATTTTTGCTCAATTTTGTTTAAACACTAAAAAATGAACATGTAGAGTAATGTAACTTCCCTGGTGAGTGTTCTTACGTATGAAAAGCTACATAGGAGCCTTACGAAGCTAAATGTTAAATCAGGGTGCCCTTTAAAAGGGCTTGGTTGAATGTACCCCAAGGTTGAATCTGACCCCTCCCCCCCTTCCCCTACCTGCATTAGAAAAGAAAGTTAGTCTCAAAATAACCAATGCCTCCAGTATGACAATTGTCAAAAGCAATACTTACTGGGCTTAAACTTGAAATTAATCTCGTAACTGTGATTCCTCCTGATCCTGCAAGGCAGTTTTTTACAGTTTCCTAACTTTGTTACTCTCTTAGTAAAATCCTCGGAATCTACAAAAAAATTACAAATAAAAATATATAACCAGTTATGTTTACTGTAAACAGAATAAAAGCAGAATAAAACGGTCCAGGCGTCAATTCGACAAACAGGTTTTCGAACCATAAACAGTGCTGAGTTCTGTTATGTGATATCATAAAAAAGTTTATAAACAAATTATACATACAGTGTGGAACAGCCAAATGGAATAAATTCCGTATCTCTGTTTTTCTACAAATTTATGAAAAATCTCGAGAAATTTCAATTTTAGATTATAAAATGACATCCTTCACTGTAAAAATGTCATCCCTAGATGCAACCCTCTTCGAAGGACAGTGGCAACCCCTAAATTTTTAAACCAAAAGTAGAGACTTGTTATACCTCATTTGAAAGGTATTTTTATTTTCTATTCAAAAATGTCATAGTTGCCATATTTATTGTAAAAATTAACAGTAAAAAAATTAATTTTAATTTTCAACAACAAAATATAAATCTAATATTTTCATTTCATAAAATATAAAACAATCCATACTTTATGTGGGAGATGTTCAAAATAGACACCTTCAACATCTTGGCAGCATCCTAATCGTGAATAAAAATGTCTGCTGACATTATTCAACATCTCTGGTGTCACCGACGCAATCCCAAGCGTTATTGTTGCTCGTAAGTCAGCTACGTCGCGGGGTTTGGTTTTATACACTGCACTTTTCACATAACCCAATAAGAAAAATCCACAGGCGTCAGGCCTGGTGATCGTGCTGACCATTTTACCGTACCTCGTCTCCCTGTCCACCAATTTGGAAATGTAAAATCGAGATATTGCCGGACATTGACTTCGTAGTGTGGTAGTGCTCCATCTTGCTGCGACCTATATTACATTAGCTGGAACTTTGGATTTTCTTGAGCTGGATAAGTTTATCAAAGCTAGTACAATGCTGTTTTGGATTAATGCTAAATAATTATCTTCATTTAAATGTCCATCAATGAAAAATGACTCATTGACATGATCTCCAATAATCCTTGCCCAAACATTAACTTTTTCAGGGTTCGGTGCATGTAATTCGCTCATCCAGTGGGTGGGGATTTTCACTAGCCCAATAGTGACAGTTTTGACGATTTACATGACCGTGAAAAGTAAAAGTGGCCTCATCAGAAAACAATATGTTTTCTATTTGGATGACATTATTATCTTATCTTTGCATCATTTGGTCACAAAAATGAGTTCTTCTATCAAAATCCTCATTACTCAGATGTGGTGTCAGAATGACTAAATTCAGTACTGCAGCTACTTGTCAACGAATGTAAATTTTCTTGAAACTTATTCATTATTTCCAATTTGGTATCATTAGTTAATGCATTAAACGGTTCTTTTTTTTAGCTTTTGTACATGTCCATGTTCGTGAAAATGCTTCTCGATTTTACTAATTTTACCTTGAGATATAGGCGGCAAATCAGGAAATTTTTGTTGAAATAGACGAGCGACTTCGGCCTGTGATCTTGTTCTATCTCCATAACCGATCGTTTATAAAATTAATATTTTATGCCCTTCTGTTAAATGACCCATATTAAATTTTCAAAATGTGCAAAAAGATAACTGAAGCACGATACTGACCACTGTTTAATCAGGCGTGGATCCAGAAAGGTTTTTCGGGGGGGGGGACTTCCATTCCCACCCAATCCCCCTTTTACATGCTTGAGTAGCACCGCAGGCAAAAATTTCAAGAAATTTCAAGGTCATGTGAGATTTTCAATTCAAAATTGAATAATATAAAAAAAATAATTTTTATAGGAAACCAAGATTAAAATTCAGCCCCCATTTTGCATAAATAAACATTTTATTTGCCACTAAAAATATATATGGTAAGATGCTAGTAGAAACGGAAAACAAAATATAATTTTCATTTCAAGCTGAAAATTGTCAAGTATATACCATATAACACAAATAAAACTACAAAATTACGCAACTAAAAGATTAACATAATGGAACAAAAACCATAAAATTCAGTATTGTTCTTCGTTAAATTGCATGTTTATAATTGAAATCTTATCAAGAAACTAAAACCTGAAACTGTGTGCTCGAATTATTTGGAATTAGGAAATTATGAAATAAATAATATTAAAGTAAATTTAAAAAATGGTCAAAATTTCGAAAAAGAAACTCTTAATTTGTAGCAGAAAAAGAGTAAAGAATTTGAAATTTCGAGATCAATGTTAAAATTTCGAATTTAAAATCGAAATAGTACAAAAGTAATAAAAACTTGGCTGTGCCAATTTTGAAAAAATGACAGTTTAAAAAATATATAATTCACGAAAACAAATTTTTCTTTAAATTTGAAAAAAAAATTCATAACATACCCCTTCATTTCCGTATTTTTGCAAAGCTCCTGTTTTCTTTCATTTCCTTATAAAACTTTGCTGGCCAGATATTTTTTTATCTTAGTCAAACATTTTGAAAAAAACAAATAAAACCAATAATACACACACAAAACGAAACGTAAATGTTTTTATTTTATTTTAAAACTATGTCACTGTATAGAGTATATGAATAGGAAAGGAAAACTAAAAGACTGACTGAAAAAAATCAATGAGCAATTTGAGATAAAATTTTGCTTTGTTTTTGTTTTGGCTGTTTGCTAAATTCTGGAAACTCTTGTAAGCGATAATTATCAATCCTAGCATCACCACAAAATAAGTTATTTATTTTGTGGCGTCACAGCATCAGATTACATTCCTAAATAAGAAAATCACTGGTTACAAAGCACAAAGCCCATAAAATCAAGTCGAGTATTGATTAAAAGAATTTCTGAGAGGCGATAATTCATGTATTAACAGCCTCGGTTCTGTTATGGAGTTTAAAGCAGACCTCAAAAAATGTATGTAACGAAACCCAGAGAGTAAAAAATTAGTCATTTTAAATTACATGTTATCAATATTCGAATATCATTATGAATGGCATTGTTTAGACTTTTTTTTAATTTCAATTATTAGATCCCTGTATATGTCGTGCTGTTTGCATTTGCACATACTTACAAAGGCAGCGGGCTTAAATTAATTATATCAAATTAATTATAAATCGATTTAAGAATTACGTTTTTTAAAACTCCAAGAGGGTTTCCGGCGCCAAAAACCCCCGTGGAATAAAAAAAATAATAATAAATAAAAATAAAAATGTAAACTTGTAACTTTGAGAAAAGTATCGAAATTTCTTGAAAATTCATAAAATTCATTTAGAAATGGGTTGAAGCTCGAAATATTGACATTAAAATTTTGAAAAGAAAAACAACAAACACTTTCCTAAAAAATTGACGTTTCGTATTTGAAATTAAAATTTTAAGGAAAATGTTGAAATTGGAATTAAAAAAACTAAAAGTAAGTTAATTTCTAAACTGTCATTAATTGTGTTGTAGAAGAGACCAGCTCAAACAAATTTTTTTCTGGAGTTATGGATGCTCTTTTGGGGAACGTATTCAAACCAGAGTGTTTCAGGTAATCTGTACTTTGGGAAAACATATCTTTTAATTTGTTCAATTACCTGTTTCTTTTCTCTATTTTGATGATTTACTTTGCCTTACGATCTGGGCTCTAACCTCTAGTAATTTTGTAATCGTTTAGATATCTATAAACATTTAATGATAAATGTACTTTTTAAGAAGCAGTTTATAAATGTCTTGCTAAAAATTTCATAAAAGATACACCATTATAAAAATGTAAGCCTGAAAAACTTAACTGAGTTACACAAATAAATTAAATAATAAGTAGATATTTTTTATCACTTCATGAAGATCTAAATTTCGTGCAGAACAATCCGGCTGCAGAAAATAATTTTTCTTGAATTTGCTAAAGTCAATTATTTGACTATAAACATTTAAACGCTTGAAAACATAAATAGTCGCACATTCGACAACATAAAATCCTGGGTGATGTTTACTTCACAATTCGCGAAAAAGTACCAAAGAAGGTGCCGCTCTGCCCCAAGAAATCTAATCAGCAAAAGTATTACGAATTATAGCACCGGATGTTGTCTTTGTCAGATTAGTTGTTAAAATACATGGATATACAATGCGATATCAATTTAGAATAAGAATATTCCTACAACTTTTTATTTTATTTCGTATTTTTCAATTATTTATTTTAAACTTCTTGAGCATCTCGGGGGAGGGGACAATTGTCCCTGGTGATTTCCCTCTAAATCCGCCGTTGTGTTTAATTCTCTCACAGTTTTAGAAAATTACTGGGATGTTTTCGACAAAAAGTACAATTGACTATGATAAGATTAATAAGTTTTTACATTTCCTTTTTTACAAAATCAAACAAGGGTATTGAAGTTGTTTTTGGTCCTTTTATAATTATCGATGACGAACCGGACGAGCCGCTATTAGTTATTATTGCAGAAAATTTCATCCAGTTGATAAATTCTTTTTTTATTGTTTATTTTTTAAATAAATGTAGCAACCATAACATTTTTCAATAGAGAATGAAAAGGCCTTTCAAATAAAGTATACCAAGCCTCTACTTTCAATTAAAAAATTTAGGGCTTGAAACGGTAACTCAAAGGAGGTTGCATCTAGGGATGAAATTTTTGCGATGCGGGATGTCATCTTATAATCTAAAATCAGGGCTTCGAACCGAAACTGAACCGAAAACCAAAAACCGAAAAAAACCGTTATTTTCGCCAGAACGAAAACCGGAACGAAACCGAAAAAAAAATACCGGTTTATTTCGGTTCGTCGTCGAATTTATATACTTAAAATAGTTTTTACTTTATACTTAAGATTGAATTTTTTTTTAATTTCAATTTCGTTTTCTAAATTGTGCCCAATTCCATACAACTTTCATATCTCATTTCTGATTAGATTAGATTATAAACTCACAATTTTCACATTTTCTAGAAACTATTGACCTTATACTCAAAATTTCAACCCAAATTAAAATTTGAGGTTTTCACTTAGATCTTTTTTCAAGATTTTTGACTTTTTCTTGAAATTTGAACTTTTATCTAAAAATTACTCTAAATATTTCTTTTCTTCTCCTTAAATTTCGAATTTAAAGTAAAAAAAATGTCTGTGTTGTATCTGTGGAATAAAGTAGTAGCGTATTTTTTATTCAAGCTTAAAAAAACTCGATTTTCCTTACAATTTTTTTTGCAAATTTGAGTTTTTCTGGAATTTTTTTTTAATTTCAAATTTACTTCTTTCTTTAAATTTCAATTTTCTTTTTCTCATTAATTATCTCTATTTTTAAAGTTATTAGTCAAATTTTCGATTTTTCGTGAATTTTTTTCCTCAAATTACACTTTGATTTTAGTATTCTAATTTTTTTTTCGAAATCCCAAATTTAAATTCCTGATGCTGACTTCCTAAATCTTCCAAAAATTCCAGGATATGATTTTTTCTCAAAATTGTCGTTGAAATCTCGCAGTTTCAAATTTAACCTAGAAATTTTTAAATTTCAAGTCAAAATTTCAGCATAAAATCCAAAATGATATTCCGATTTAAAACCGGGATCTTGGAATTGCGGTCGAGATTTTGACAGTAAACGTGTTAAAAAAAAAGGATAATTTAAACGTGCAATGATTTTATTTTCGTTAAAATAGTAATTTTTATTCTGATAACTTTTTTTCTCAATATTTCGACTTTAGTCTTAAAACTGCGATTTGTTTAGAATTTAGAAGTCAAAATTGTGTGTTCTCTTGAACATTAGGTAATTGGTTTCGGTAAATTTCTGGTATAAATTCAAAAGTTCAAGTTTCAAGTTCGACCCCTTGCTCCTTGCACTTTTGTGTCAAAAATTGGTTCTACAAATGTTAAATTTATTCACAAACTTTTTAGCTACAGCTGAAATTATTTCTAAAATCTCGTCTTTAAAATTGAAATACGCGTTTATTTCTTCCAGAAGATTTGTCATTGATGTTAAAATTTCAATTTTTTCATAAAAAATTTAAGTTTGGAAATAATTGAAGTTGCACATTTTGGGGAATTTTTTACCTTTATTCTTAAATGTTAGCAGAAGTTAGATTTCAAACGTAAAAGTGTTAATTTTAATTTAAAAATGTTATGTTTTTTTTTTAATTTGAATATTAATTCCAAATCACGATACCCAAATTTCAAGAAAAGAGACAACATTTTAAAAAAAATCCAAGTCTTGAGGAGAAACAAACTAAATTTATGACAAACAAGTTTTTAAAATTAATCTCAAAATTTCGAGCCCTGAAAATTTTGAGCTTTCGAACTAAAAGTCGAATATTCGAAAATTCCAAAAAACTTATATTTGTCAATTTCTTATAGCCACAAGTCTCAACTCCTAATTTCGAGAATAAATGTATATAATTAAAGAATAAAAGTCAACACGTCGATAAAAATGGTTTGGAGGTTGCTAGAGAAAGGCTAAATTTTGTTTAAAGTCGAAATTTTAGAAAAAAAAATAAAAAGTTCATAAAAGTTTAAATTTAAAACTTCAGAAAAAAAGTTAAGATATCGAAAGAAGGTAAATACATTCAACAAAACTTTTGAAAAATTTTACTTTTCATGGAAATGTTTAGCAACATTTGCAGAAAAAAATCGAATATTTGGGTTTAAAGTCAAGACTTCTAAATTAGGGTAAAAATTTTAAAGACTCTTTCTTTAAATAAATTTGAAGTTCTTTTTTTTGAAATTTTGACTTTCCCGCAAAATCTTAATCCAAAACTTTTTATTTTATAATTTTTGGTCTTTCTTATTTTCATTTATTTTTTTAATTTGATCTTTTTAATCGACAGTTCTAGAAAACAAAGGGGAAACAGTAAAAATCAATTTTATTAGAAAAAGCGAGTCAAAGTCAAAACTTCGATAGAGAACCAAAATTATGAAAGAAAAAGATCCCTTAAATTTTCGATTTTAATCGCCAAAGTTCTTATATTCTAGAAGTTTTCAACTCTAAGGTATATAATTTAAGATTTTTATGAAAATTCCGAGTTTAAATTTGAAATAGCTAAACCCGAAATTCCGATTTACTTGTTTTATAAAGTTTAGGTTTTTCTTAAAATTTGAACTCAAATTGAACTCAAAATTCAAAGTTCCAGCATATAATTTTTAAATTTGAAAAATAAAAAATCTTTTTCTTCAATTTTAGGCAAGGTCAGAGTAGTTACGTGTTGTAATATTAAAGAAAAAAAAGATCACGATTTCTGAATTACGATTAAAAATCAATTTTTCATTCGAAAAATTTTAAAAATCAAAAAAATGAGTCACCGGGAGCTGAATCGAACACCTAAAACCGGAAAAAACCGTTATTTTTGTCGGAACGAAAACCGGAACTGAACCGATATAATTTTTTTGCCGGAACGAAAACCGAAAACCGGAACGAAAAAATGGCGGTTCGAAGCCCTGTCCCGGGATTTTTCATAAATATATACCATAACTGAGGTATTCAATTTATTACATTTGTCTGTTCCCCGCTGTGTGCAAATGATTGAAAATATTCATGTAGTAACTTATGTAAATCGTTATATTTGTCCCATGATGTGAAGCACCTACTGAGTCGTGTGCACTTGACCAGACCATTTTTTATCTGAATAAATCTCATGAACTATTGATGCGTAATTATGATCATTGTTGATGTGGCAAGTGGTCATTTTCCTGAACTGTTATTCTTAGCGTGACACTCGAAATAATAGCATTTGCTAACTTTATCAGAACGCAATAGGACATAGACAATTTTTTATTTATAGAATTCAGTTTTTGCCACTTGTGCATTAATTAATTACATTTACATAGGTATTGAAAATCCTAAGGTGATAATCTAAAAATGTCATACAGATTTATCATCGTATAATTACAGACTACTTGTCGCAAAAAACTTCAGCGAAGCAAATCATTGGATAAGTCTTAAACTGTCATGTTTTAGACTAATGCCACCATTCGAATATAATATTCAAAAGCGAAGACGTTTTGATACTTTAAAATTCAAGTTTCCTAAATTAGTTCAACCTGTACTTTGTCTGTTAGCATGAAATTATGCAAACGCTTAAATTCGCAGTGTTTGTGATTGCATTGCCTCCCAAGGAATATAATATCTGCAAGTATTTTAAACTGAAAAGATAAAAATGTTAGTGTTAGATTTAGTTTCTTTCGTTAGCATTCGAAACACTTAAATTGTAGGAAATGGTTCGCGTTATTAGTTTGAGCATTCTGCCGACACATTATTACAATGAAAAAAAAGTTCCAACTGTATTTTGAATAACTAATAGTTTCTGGATGGATTGTTAACAGCAGATATAATTGGTCACTTCACAAAATGCGATTTGGCATGAAAAAGTTCGAAAAAAAATTTGGACCGAATAAAACAAAGGTACCAGTCAGTTAATAATCCTTGAAAATAAACGTGTACCGTTATCAAATGTATCAGGCAAATTGGGCGGAACGAATTCAGCCATTTCAAAAGTTGGAAACCGAATACAAAATTTTCGTATTGCCGGAACGAAAACCGAAAACCGGAACGAAAAAAATGGCGGTTCGAAGCCCTGTCTAAAATTGACCTGTCCCGGGATTTTTCATAAATATATACAATAACTAAGATATTGAATTTATTCCATTTGGCTGTTCCACGTTGTATGCAAATGTTGGAAAAATATTTTTTAATAACATCTTTGTAAATCGTTTTATATTTTGTTCACATGATGTGTGAAGCACTCTCCGGGCGAGTCTGTGTTGCACTTGACCAGACCAGTTTTTTATCTGATAAATAAAATTCACATGAAACTACTTGTTGCGTAATTATTGATCATTGTTGATGTGTCAAGGTGGTCATTTTTCTCTGGACTTTATTCTGTAGCGTGATCACTCGAAAATAAATAGCAATTTGCTTGACTTTTTCAAGAAGCAAAATAGACATTTCAATTTTTTATTCATAGAAATTCAGTTTTTGCCACTTGCTGCATTTAATTTAATTACATTTAATAGGTTATTGAAAATCATAAGTGACTAATTAAACTGTATACAATTTATCATCGTATAATTACCAGACAACTTGTCGCAAAAAACCTCTCAGCAAAGCAGAAATATGTTAGTTTTTTTAACCTGTCAATGTTTTAGACATAATGCCACCACCATTTCGAATATTAATATCTCAAAATCGAAGAGTTTTATAACTTTAAAATATTACCAAATGTTTCCTAAAATTAGGTTTAATCTGTAACTTTTTCTTGTTAGCCATGAAATTATGCAACGCTTAAATGTCGCAGTGTTTGTGATGCATTTTGCCTCCACAAGGAATATTAATGTTTTGAAAGTTTTATAACTGCAAAAGATTATAAAATGTTAGTGTTAGATTTAGTTTCTTTCTGTTAGCATTCGATAACACGTTAAAATATGCTAGATGAAATGTCTCCAAGTTTCTGACGTTATTTCATGTTTTAAGCATCCTGCCGACACATTTATTAACAATTTGAAAAGAAAAAGTTGTAACTGTATGTTTGAATCAAATAATAGGTTTTCTGGATCGGGATTCGCTTAACAGCAGGCATATACAACTTGGTCAAAACTATCATATCAAAATGCGGATTGAGCACTGAAAAAGTTTCGGAAAAAAATTGTTGACCAAATAAAAAACGGGTACCACGTCAGTTTAATAAAGTTACTTAAAAATTATAACGTGTACCGTATCAAATCGTGTCAAGGGCAGAATTCGGGGCGGCCGAATTTCAGCCCCATTTCAATAAGTTTGGATAACCGTAATTACAAAATTTTTCGTACTTACTATTTGGACAATGACGAACTTCCAGTGAATACGCCACTGTAACAAAAACCAAAAGTACGGCAGCTATCACCAATTTCATCTTCACTGCGAACTTTCGTCTTTGTCTCTAGGAAGCAATCTTGCAATTATTAAGTTGTTAATTTTTTTTATATAAATTCCCCTCCACTACCAATGAACTTGAAATTGAATTAAATTATGGCATATGAAAAACAAAACAACGTTATGCAAATATTATGTGATGCAAAATATTTTGAATAGATTACGAAAAAGTGGATCCTGAAAATTTACATATACGTAGTTGTCTGGAATTTTTAGGATTCGATAATTTTGGAAATAAAAATTGAATCTAAGTATTATCAATTAACGTAAACACATTTTAATAAATCTAGAAAAATACTTCCTTTTTGTTAAATTATATTCAGCAAGAAAAAGTATTTTAACGTAATTAATAATTAATTTAATTAGATAAAATAGATTTTTGCATATATTATAGGTATATTAACATAAAAACTACTTTAAAAAAATTGCACAAAAAATATAAAACATGTTTTTATTAAAAATAAATACACTATTACTGTAAATCTACAACTAATTTGTTATTCTAGCAGGAACTTGGAAGCAAAGTAAACTATCAGTTGGCGTGGTCAGTTCCCAGTGGACAATTACCTTAATCTGAAATAAAAAAAAACAAAATGTTTATTTTGTTTCGGAACAAGTTTTATTTATAATCGTTGTAAGATAACCCTGTGCAAATTATTCTTCCGGTTTAGTTACAAGTCGTTTTGCTTTATATTAGACATGAAAATAGCTATCAAAACAGCTTCAAGGATGATGTTACCGTAATAAAAATGAAATTATTGCATTATTACTTGAATTTCCGCATCCTGTTTTATAGAAACTGTAGGGATATTAAGAAGTCGTTGCATATTTTGTATCTACTTTGAATAATTAAATAGGACTAGTCTAAATATCATTTGGCTTCTCAGATTATGGTGCCAACCTTTTCAATAAAAACATATTATTTGTTTAATTTCGACTTTCTTTTTAGAATTTGATTTACATCTTCAATTCGTTTTTTTTTTATTTTAAATTGAAAATTTAATTTCGACTGTTCTACGAATTTTAAATTCTTTTGGAGTAAATTAAAAGTTAATAACTAAAATAATGAATCTTAATTATTATAAATTTCAATTTTGCAAAAAAATGAAAATGGAAAGAACCAGAAATTTACAAAAAAATATTATTTTTCTCTGGTAGTTTCTCTTATAAATTACGAGTTTTGCTCGAAACTTCTACTTTTAATTTTGAAATAAATGCACTTTAATTTTTAACTGTAATGTCGAAATGTAAATTTATTTCGGAATTTTCGAAAAATACAAACTTTCTTATTTCGGACTTATCGAAATTTCAAATTTAAAGTCGAATTTTCAGAAAGTGTTTTCCCAAATTTCAACATGTTTTTCTCAATACTAAATACTACGAGTCTACTCTTTTAGTTATTATTTTATTTCCTACAACTCTTACTTTAGAAACACAAATTTTTCAACGTTGTCTAGAACTTTTGATGTTTCTTTGCAAAAATTTAAAAAAACAGTAATTACTTATTTAGTACATATCCTTACTAACATATAAATGCGAAAGTGTGTTTGTCCGTCTGTTTGTCCGCTCCAATGTTATCAGTCTTGCGCACTTTCTCGATTTTCTACTCTCGCGCATATGGCACGATCACAGATTATAGTAGGAGGATAGTGTACGATCGTGGAAAATGGTGACGAAAAAGCGTCTAGAGAGTAGGTAGTACGTTCTCGTGATATCAGGAGTGATAGATTTCTACTGCCAATGAAGAACGACGTAAATAAATATGGCTATTAAACAGCCTCTGAGAGAGAGAGAGAGAGAGAGAGAGAGAAAGAGAAAGAGAAAGAGAAAGAGAAAGAGACAGAGAGAGAGAGAGAGAGAGAGAGAGAGAGAGAGAGAGAGAGAAAGAGAGAGAGAGAGAGAAAGAGAGAGAGAGAGACGGAGAGAGAGAAAAAGAAAAAAGAAATAGTCGGAGCTACTCCACTTTCTAGACGCATTTCGGTCAAATTCTCATGCATTTACAGTGGACTCTATATTACAGAGTTCACAGTAGGTAGGATTCTTTTAGAGGAAATAAACCGTCTGACACTTTGACAGCGTTATAATCCAATAAGGTGCGACTCCCTCTCTTCTTGGCTTCTCTACGGTGGCAATTGCCATATCTCTCGTATTTTGCGTGTTCTTACATATTTTGGTAACCTGTCGATTTTGTTTTCTTCTTTTTATCATATTTTCCGTGTATTCAGCTTTATATAGGGTGTTTTTAAAACTGTTCACGAAATAAAAATTTATTATTTGAGATAGAACTTGCAGAATAATTTCGTATATTTGGATGGAACTTTTCTTTTCAAATTTGACGATGCTTATAAGGTTTGATAAACCCTTTAGTCAAAAGAAGATACAGCAATTCGCATGAACTCTTTAAAGCTATTCATAGCTAATTAAATTTGTTTATCTAAACTAACTTCATAAATAAAAAAGCTTATTTGATCCATCAATTCAGGAAATTTAAAAACTTTCTTTAATTTTAGACACTTTTTCTGTTAAATTCTAATTATTCAGTTAAATCCGCAGTAAAAGTCTTAGGTAATAGCTAATTTTCCGTATAAAAATTGAATCTTCAGGAAAAAATCGAAATTTCTGAAGAATATTCCAAGTTTTCACTAAAAATTGAAATTTTGAAAAAAATTTAAATTCTAAAATTTATATCTTAAAAAAAAGCCGAAATGTGATGACAAGAGGTTAATATTTTTAGAAAAGTGAAAATGCTGAAAAAGGTTCGAAAATTTTAAAAATAAAAATTTTGAGAAAAGTCCAATTTTTGAAAAAGGTGAAAATTTTCGAAAAAATTCGAATTTTCCAATTTTTCAAATAGAAGTATTATTTACTACATAAAAGTCTAAACTTCCAAAAAAAGTATAAATTTTTGAAAAAAAGTCGAAATTTTCACAAAAAATTAAAATTTTTAAAAAGTTTCAATTGTGGAAAATATCATATTTTAAAAAAAGCAAAAATTTAATGACAAAAGGTTGACATTTAAAAAAAAGTAAACATTCTAAATAAAGTTAGAAAATTTTAAAAATCGAAATTGTAAGAAAAATCCGATTTTACAAAAAAGTGAGAATTTTCAAAAAAAGCCTATTTTTTTAAATTTTTAAATATAAAACCAATTTGCTACTAAAGTCAAAACTTTTGAAAAAAAGTCAAAATTTTCAAAAAGTGTCAAAACTTCGAGAAGTAATAAAAAATTTGAACAAAAGTGAAAATTAGAAAAAGCTGTTTTCAAAAAGGGAATATTTCGACAGAATCAGACTTAACAAAAAAAAATTTTGAATAAGAAGTCAAAATTTTCAGAAATCAAAATTTTGTATCAAAATTGTCAGAAATGTGGAAAATAAATCAAAATCTTAAAAAGAGTCAAAACTGTGAAAATACTGAAATTTACAAATTAAGTTAAAATTTGGAAAAAGTAAAAAATCAAAAAAATGGAAAATTGGTAATTCGGAACTTTTAAAATATAAAGTCAAAATGATCAAAGTCAAGATTTTCAATAAAAATCGAAGTCAGATTTTAAAAAAAAATCGTTTTTTTTAGAAAACCTAAATAAGGAAAAGCTAAATTTTTTTTATAAAAAAGTCGAATTCAGAATGAAAATGTTTTATGAAAATCTAATTTAAAAACCGTCAGGTTTGCAAAGGAGTTAAAATTTCGAGTCAAAATTTTAAAAAACGTTGCAAAAATTTTCAATAACAAGACGGTAATTTTGAAAAAAGGTCAAAATTTTTAGAAATAAGTATCTCTCTGAAGATTAAAACTTGGCTGTCGAAACGCGTTAAAGCAACCTTTGTTGTATTTTTTAATCATTCTTGGTTTCAGGGGACAAGTTCTGTATTTCAATTTTTGAAGATAACCAAGGACCAGTCCGTTTCACCAGAAATAAGGTCAAAAATGTTTTTCTGTTAAATACTAATTATTCAGTTAAATCCGCAGACGAAGGCTCAGATAATAGCTAATTTACCGTCGAAACTTCGAGAATAATTCGAAATTAGAATGAAAATGTTTTATAAAAATTTAAAAACAGTCAGGTTTGCAAAAGAGTTAAAATTTCGAGTCAAAATTTTAAAAAACATTACAAAAATGTTCAATAACAAGATGGAAATTTTACAAAAAGTTCAAAATGTTTAGAAATAAGGTCAAAAATGTGATAAAAAGTCAAAATTTTCCAAAAAATTTAAAACTGAAATAAAGACAAAATTTAAAAAATTAAAACTATTGAAATTCAAATTTTCAAAAAAAAATTTTTCAGCAAAAATAGAAATTATCCTGAAGAGTTTCCAAAAAAGAAGATTACAATAAACCCAAAAATCATTATTTTAAAGCTGTCAAATAAAGTCAATATTTCGAAAAAAGTTGAAGTATTGGGAGTCGAGTGAGAAAATGTCGACATTCTGAAAAAAGTTGATATTTTAAAATGTCGAATTTTTCAAAATACATAACTCTACATTCCCAATAAATATCGAATTCTTCAAAAAAGTCGGAATTTCCAAAAAAGAATTTCTCTTTTTTTTACATAGGCGAAGGCGTGGGTGTCAGCTATATCAATATTTTCACTTTTATCAAAATTCCACCTTTTTTCGAAATTTTCACCTATTTTAAAAGGTTGAACTCGATTAAAATTTCTACTTTTTCGAGATTTTGATTTTTTTTAAATTTTTTACTTTTTCCAAAATATTGAATTTTTCTCAAAATCGCAATTTTTTCCAAAATTTCGAAGTTTTCTCGAAATTTTGACTTTTATTAAATTTGGCTTTTTGGAAAATTTTATTTTTGAAAATTTCTATTTTTTTATATTTCGAATTTTGAACTTATATTTTTCTTATTTTTTCAATAACATATTCTTTTTGAAAATTTTGACTGTCCCGCTGTTTTGACCCTTAAAAATTTCGATTTTTTATGAAAATGCTGACTTTTAAAATTTAACATTTTCTCAAGTTTGCGATTTATTTGTAAATTTAAGTTTGTTTTGAAACATTCTTGACAATTTCTTCTCTCGAAATCTCGGTTCTTTGGTAAGTTTGAGATTTTTTAGTTATTTAAAAACTTTCGTTGAGCAAAATAGTTTGACCCTTTCTTTGAAAATTTCGGCTTAAAATTCAAATCTTTCTCTCTCTCTCTCCCTCTCTCTCTCTCTCTCTCTCTCTCTCTCCCTCTCTCTCTCTCTCTCTCTCTCTCTTTCTCTTTCTCTCTCTCTCTCTCTCTTTCTCTCTCTCTCTCTCTTCTCTCTCTCTCTCCTTTCATTTGGATTATTACACATTTTCAAAATAAAAATTTTTTTTTCGGCTAAACTTCTAAGACCAAATACATTTTATCACAAGAGAAAGGTTAGAAGATTTTGATATTACATTTATCGAAGAATTGAGAGGCGGTAAAGAAATTTTCGAACGAATCTACGAGGGTAAATCAAATATGAACCGGAATGTCTAAGTCCGCCGAAAATCTTCGTAGACTAGAAGTACAGTTTGGGGATACTTGTTTGAAGAAAACTCAAGTGTGTGAAGGGCGCAAAAAATTTTGGAAGGACGAACTCAAGTTGAAAATGAACCCCATGCTCGTCGTGCTGGGACCAGTGTGACTGCGGACAAGATTAACGCTGTTCAACGCCTTTTGGAAAGTAATCAAACGTCGTACGGTTAATGCTGATTACCCGTGTCAACTATTGGACGAAGCAAAACGGCTTATCGGCGGAAGAGGCGCGAATTTTCGGTGGGAAAAGTGATTTTGGTTCACAACAATTCCCGCCCCCACTCAGCCAATCTGACACATCAAAAAATTAGAGGAAATGCATTGAGCAACAACACCCTCCTTATAGTCCCGACTTATCTCCATGCGATTATCACATGTTTGGGCCACTGAAGGAAGCTCTAGGAGGTGAGCGATTCCATGATGATGATGCTGTTGAGACAATTGTGCTCAATTGGCTGCAAACACGCCTCCCTTCTTTTTATAATGATGACATTAAAAAACTTTCAATCCGTTGGGAGAAATGCATAACAAAATCAGGAGATCATGTAAAAAATAGTTAATAACTTTCATATATGTATTTTGTACCAATAAATTTTTAAAAACAAATTCCGGTTCATATTTAATTTACCCTCTTACTACAACTAAGTAATTTTTACCAAGGAGGTATGAAGTTAATAACAAAAAAAAACAAGTTTGTTTAAGTCTTATCCTCAAGTTAGCAATATTTCTTCTTATTTATTAACGCATCATTAAGTATTTTTTAATGAAATTAAATTGTAGATTCCATCTACTTACCCTGGGATAAATCTGTAATACTTCAATGTTGTTTTTATAAAAATACTCCTCTCCAGCTTTTAAAGGACATCCAGCTTTTGTGACCCCATCTGCTTTGTAAATGCTACCACAAGCATCAGTGCCATCTACTCCAACAAATGGGAAAGGTACTCCGACAATTATTCCTGACACCGAGTTCTTGAGAGAAGGCACATCTTTTTCTAAAACATGGCAGTAAATATTAAGAATTATAAAACTGACAGTTTTTCAAATAAATTAACAAAAAAAATTTGTCATATAGTTCATATTCAAAGCAGTATTCAACCCGAATAATATTGAATAATTTCATTAAATAAATCAGACGGTCACTTCTTGTCTCGTCCGAGAATCAGACGCTTACTTAATGTTGATATACAAACTAATGAAGTAATTGTCTACAGTGCGATGGTTTCATTGTGAAATCTAGCTGAATCTTAACTTAAAAATGCTGCGTAGTGAAATTGTTACACAATTACGGGGAATTTTAAAACTATTTAGATGTTTTTTTAAAGTGATTGTATGCGGTGCGATGTTTTCGAAATTAATCCTAACTAGACAGCTTTTAAAAATTTCTCATGATACTGCCAAAATGCCTAAATCGCACACATATTTAAGTCGACCGGAAAGGCAGTTATTTTAGCTGGAATTTATTTCGAAGACATCGCACTACACACAATCACTTTAAAAAAAAATCAAATTTGAAATTCACAATAATTGAAATTAGAGAAATTGCGGCACCTCTAGCCATTGGCTGGCTAGTTTGGTCCTAGCAAGGAGGGTAGCAACCGGGGGGCAATGCCACCGAAGGCAGTTCGATAAGAAATCAAATAATTTATTTTAAATTGACACAAATATGCAATAATTATTTTCTGTCTACATAAGTTTAATTTATTAAAGAAGTTAACGTTTCATTAATTTTGCAGATATGTAAATAAATTTTGTTCAACTAGTAATTAAATCAATGACTTCTATTTTATTTTTATCCCAGATCAAAGTCCTCAACATTTAACGTAACTTGCTACATTTATTCCTCATCTTAGACTTTTATTGGTCGGAAACATGTTTATTAATTTTATTTAACATTTCTACGACCCAGTTTGTAAATATTTAAATTTTTAGTAATGAAAGTTGACAATAGTTTGAAAAATTTTTTGAAATATGACTACGTGATATCTAAATTCCTTGAAATTCATTAGTTGCGTATTTATTGTGCAATAATCTAAAAATATAATTTAAAATCTACATAAAAGCCTACAGAAAACCAGTTTTTAGTTAAAATAATAAATATTGGAGAAAAATTTCATTTATATTTACATGTTAATAAGAAAGTCAAAGTAATGTATGAGAGACGTGATATATTGACATTCCTTTCAATTTCCCAGATATCTTTAAATTTTAATAAATAAAGGTTGATCTGCAAATCAATGATTATAGTTTGTTAAACGTGTTTTTGCTGATTTCTATGCAAAGCCACATTTTTTCTGATCATAAAAAATTAGAAGCCAGCGGTTTACATTTTAGTGACAATTATTGCATAAAGTTAATATAAAATTAAAGAGAAATATCGTATATTTTTTTTATATCTCTTTATTATATTAATATGCGGACTGCTAGTTTCTTGACCCTTAATATCAAGTACTACCTCAAGCCGCAACTTCATTTGCGTGAAAGTAGATGAAGGAATTTTGAGTCACATATTCCAAAACCTCACTTCTTATAGTATCTACTTAAAAATAGAGAACTCAACTAACTAAAGGAACACAAGACTATTTTTTGGAATTTCGTTTTATCGGAAATTTCGTGAAAAAGTCGAAATGGAAATGTTAAGAATTGTTTTGCCCAAAGTCGTATTTTTTCTGCTTCCTCAAAATTAATCCCATAAAACAGAAAATTAGTACATCAGCGATTAAAAAGATACTACGAATAAATGTTATGACCCCGTTCTACTCCAAAAATGGAAGCCAGTGCCAATCAAGATGAACAAACTACTTACTTGGTTGCAGTTTCAGTTTGACTTCGACATTGGTATTCTTCTTCAACTTACAAGGTGGTCGATTGCAGTTTTGTACTGACACAAGCTCATTTAAATTCGTAATAGGTTTTCTACCTGTAAGAAGAAAATTAAGTTACGATACGGAAGTAAAATAAAAACAATTTTTAACCAATTAAATAATTTACCAAAAAAATCAGGTGGCTTAAGATTTCAGTAAATGGCTCAGAATTAGTTTAAAGAGCAAACCTATTTAGATTAAATGTTGACTGAGCTGGATTAGTGATTTCAAATGGCCTCTACCTCGGGTGAACTCTCTCATCACATCTATATCCATGTCGGATCATCAGTACATATTTTTGTTTTTTTTAGTAAAAAAGTCGAAATTTTAATATCAAAAATCGATATTTGGAAATTGGCCTAAGTTTTTGGAGAAACATTTTTTTGTAAGGTATAGAAAATTTGAGAAAATCAATTTTAAAATGGGAATTTCGAGAAAAAAATTTCAAATTACTAGAAGAATTTTCTTTTTGGAAATTACTTGGCTCTTTCTCTGTTACACTATTTCCTAAAGAGGTTTCAATTTTCAGTTTTAAAATTCTTGGATGAAATTTCGACTTTCAGTCGAATTTTTTGTTTGTAGACTCACATTAGCAAATATGAACTCAAACAGGAAAGCAATTTCGAGATAAAAATCGCAATTTTAAGATTACAATAAAAATTTGGAGGGACAGTTAGGCACTTCTGTCAAAAATCAACATTCAAAATAAATATAAAATAATGGAAAATGAAAATTTCAATACAGTTGCAGTTTTCAGAAACCACTAAAAATTAAAAAAATATTTTACAAGTTGAGAGTTTTCTGAAATTTGAATTTTTTTAAATTAGAATTCTACATAAAAAATATTTATTTTTTAGTTACTATTTGTTTCTAAAGTAGAATTTTTTGACATATTTTGCACAATGTTTTTAACATTAAGAAAAAAACTTAAATTGTATCATTAAAGTCAAAATTTCGAAGTTAAAACTTTAGGAAAATGTTCTGAATCAAAATTTTGGTACATTTTGTTGAATTTTGAACATTCAAAATTGCAATTTTATATACTGCAAATTTGAAAAAAAGCTAAAATTTCCAGAAAACACAGAAATGAAATAAGTATTTTATGAATTTATACTCTCTTCCAAAATTTGGGATTAGTTTAAAATTGAGAATTTGGAATCGTGTTTTATGTTTACGACTTTAAATCCAACTTCTTTGTTTTGCTCCTGAAATGATAAATGTAGTTCAAGTTTAAGTTTCGATAAAAAGGTCGAAGTTTTAGCATGAAAATCAAAATTTTGTGGTTAAAAAAGTGGAAGGTGATCCCAAAGTAATAGGCCAAAATCCATAAATAGACAAATATTACGATTTAGCCGAATTTAACTTAATCCAAAGATTGATAATTGAAAAGTTACAGCTATGAATTATAATTACACCAGAAGAATAACTTTATTCTTGTGGCTACACTTTGAGCAGATTTAAATTCTTCCACTCAAAGATGCCCAAATCCCAATATTTTGTATGGAAGGTGTATAAGCTTAAATCCGCTGTTTGCTCATAAATGAGCAAACATAGTGAGCAAGCATAGTGAGCGTATTACCAGCTAACATGGAAATGTCTTACTGTTTTTGTATGAGTTCGACATCTGTTCACATCAATCAGTGCACATCATAAGCGATTTCATACAACAACATACATTTGTCTTTGTGTAATCATGCCTAGTTTTGTGCCAAAAAAAGAGCATATGCGGGAAGCTCTAGTTTTCTGCTTCAGTTTAAAGAAATCGGCTGCCGAATCACATCAAATGCTTATGGAAGCCTATGGTGATAGTGCTTTATCGGAAACAACTTGCAGACACTGGTTTCGTCGGTTCAAAGACGGAACGGTCGAGGACCATGAATTACAGGCTCTTTTGAACGAGGACGATACCCAATCGCAAAAAATGCTTGCCGAACAGTTAGGTGTCACTCAACCAGCCATTTCCATGCGTTTACATGCCATGAGAAAGGTTCAAAGAATTGGAAAATGGATACCCCATGAATTGAAAGATAGGCAGATAGAGCGACGCCAAAACACATGCGAAATCATCTTTGTCGAACAAAAAAGAAATGCAAGAAATCGTGGGTTGATCCCGGCCAACCATCAACATCTTCCCCAAGACCAAATCGATTTGGACGGAAGACGATTCTGTGCGTTTGGTGGAATCAGCAGGGTATCGTCTACTACGAGCTGTTGAAACCTGTTAAAACTGTAGATGCCCACCGCTACTACCAACAGCTGATCAAATTAAACCGTGATTTGCGTGAAAAAAGGCCTGGCTATCAACAAAGACATGACAAACTGATTTTCCTCCACGATAACGCACCATCGCACACGTCGAAATTGGTCCAAAATTACCTGGAAACACACAACTGGGAGGTGTTACCCCATCCCGCTTATTCGCCAGATCTGGCTCCTTCTCACGCATTCGCCGAACAGCACTTCGATTCTTACGAAGACGTTCGAAAATGGCTGGACGAGTGGTTTGCCTCGAAAGATAAGGAATTCTTTTGGCGTGGTATTCACAAATTGCCCGAGAGATGGGAAAAATGTATAGCTAGCGAGGGAAAGTACTTTGAATAAAATTCTTTTTTGCTTTCTATACAAAACAAATGTGTTTTTATTACTAAAAAAACAGCGGATTTAAGCTTATGGGAACATGGATAATTTCAGGACGTAATGAAGCAAATCAAATAGATCATATATTGATACAAGAAGAATATGAAAACTTAATTACCAAAGTTAGAAATTACAGAGGAACAGGAGCAGATACAGACCGTTACCTAGCAAGAGCAAATCTAAAACTTTGGGATATCCAAAACCAGCAGGTTAGGAGTTCCTGGGAATGTAAATGTGAAATGAAAGATTTACAAAACTTACATAAATATAGGAAAAGTATTTATGGATCTTTCAACAATGATCTTTCAACACCAAATAAGGAAGATATTGAAGACAAATGGGAAAATATCGAAAAAATAGTGTCATACGCTACAAGAACAAACTTATCAAAAAGAAAGATATTTAAGAAGAGATTTTGGATGGACAAGAAGTGTAAAATCGAATTAAAAGAAAAAGCAAAGTTAAGGCAGAACATGCTGCAGACATATACAGACGAGAGTATAAAGAAGTATAACGAACAAAGGAAAAAAGCAAAACAAACGTCCAGAGCACAAAAACGAAAATTTTTAGAAGTGCAAATAAAAAAAATTCAGAGAAAATACAACAAAAACAAATACGCAATTTTTATAAAGATGTCAAGGACATAAAGAAAGAACACCAAACCAAGGCAGCATTTTTTAAGGACAAAGAGGGATTTCTACTCGGAAGGGAAGATGATATTCTTGGAAGATGGAGGAATTGTTGAATACTGGAAAAGGGGAAGGATTTGGAGAGCTCCAGCAAGAGGCAATTGTAGAAGAAGTATTAGAACCAAATAAAAAAGAAATAGAGGACGTATTATATCCAATGAAAAACAATAAAAGTCCAGGGGAAAATAACATCACAGCAGAAAATTTGAAGTATGGAGGTGTCATTCTAAAAACAAAGATATTCCAGTTAGTGATAACATTTTTTAAAAAAGGAGAGATAGCAGAATGTAGTAATTACAGAGGAATAGCTTTGCAAGACGTACTATACAAAATGGTTGCAACGATAATAAATAAAAGACTAAAAAATTATTCGGAAACTATTATTCGCGAATACCAAGCAGGTTTTAGAAAGAACAGATCCACAACAGACCAAATATATATGCTAAAACAGATTTTAACTGGATGTTATGAATATGAAATCCCCACTCACATGATGTTCATAGATTTTAAAGCTGCCTATGGCTCTGTAAATAGAACGAAACTTATTAAGATATTGAGGAAATTTAAACTACCAGAAAAGATAGTTCGACTAATTACAATGACTTTATGTAATACCACATGTGCAGTCAAAATAAATGGAAAATTATCGCAAGAGTTAGTGGCCTCAGGCAAGGAGATCCATTAACGACAGTATTGTTTAATATAGTCTTGGAAAATGTTATAAGAGAAAGTGGTATAAATAGACATGGAATCCTTTTTAACAGATCCCATCAAGGTCTCACGTACGCAGATGATATCCTATTACTAGTCAAAAGTAAGAAGGAATTAGAAATTATTACAAGAGATCTGGTGGAGGCGGCGAGCGGGGTTGGGATTCAGGTTAACAAAAACAAGAGTAAATACATGAAGTTAGGGAAGACACGAGAAACACCGAATGGGTGCTTTACGGTTCAAACTGAACAAAAGGACTACCTACAATTCGAAGAAATAGGAGTACTAATAGTTAAATGCTGCAACGAAGAATCCGAAGTAAATCTGATAATAACGAAAAGGGTTTGCTAAACAGATTAATAAGGTCAAAAGAGATTTCCCACAAGACTAAAATCAGCCTGTATAAAACCATAATGAGACCCACGATGCTGTATGGTTGTGAATCATGAACTATGGACAAAAAAATTGAAGAAAACCTGTTAATCTGGGAAAGGAGAATATTACGTAGAATTTTTGGAGGGAAGAAGGTAGAGGACATCTGGGAAAGACGTTCAAGTAGAGAAATATACAAGATGTTTGGGAGAGCTATCCATATCTCAGTACGACATGGCGCGGCGATTACAATGGTGGGGGCATCTGGAAAAGATGGGGAAATGCAGATTGGTTAAGAATTGCGGTTGGACGATTCCAGAAGGTAAAAAAAAGGAAAGGGAGACCAAGAAAACGGTGGCGTGGCGCATTACTGGAGGACCTAAATGAAAAGAGTATTAAACAATTTGAAAATGGCAGCTGGAGACAGAGAGTATTGGAAGAGCATCATCAAGCTATGGGCCTAAAAGGCCTGTAAACGCTTTCATATATATATTAGCAAATTATGAAAAAATAACTGAAAACAATGTTTAGGAAAGTTAAAGTTTTGGAAAGAAAGCAAACGTGTTTAATTCAAACTAGGAAGTTTTCTAAAAAAAAGTCCTAATTTCCAGAAAAACTACAAAAACATTCTTAATTTGCAAGGAAAGCTGTGCTTCCACAGCTTCCAAAGAGAACACCCCATTGGTCTAAAAGTGTTACCAAATTAACCTAATACACTGAGCAAAGCAAAGTTCAACACTATTAATCATTTCGACTGCTACTTTCAATGTCAAGGTGTGACAGAGAAAGACTTTAAGTCATTGGACCTTGATTTTTATTTTCTACAATTAACATTTTAAACACAATATATTATAATAAAGCAATGTCATGGTAAAACAGTTTTTATGTCTGAACATAACATTTATCACCTAGAAATAAAATTACCATGTTAAAGTTGAATAATCTCGCATATTTTTCCAAAACTTACAAAGAAATGGTCACTAGAGAAAACAGCTACCTTTTTATATGGAGCCTGCTGGACAAGTAGACCATCGCGGAATAAAATTGAACAATTTGTTAAAATTATATGTTGCATTTAAAACTTGTCACATTGTCGATTTAATTATAACCATTAAAAAATAGGAAAAAACACTTTAAATATTAATAGACCTTGAATTATGTTATTCGCAGAAATTCATTTATATCGTCGCTTTGAAAAGTGGAATAATGCTCTTTATGTCATGGAGCATGGAGCATTACCTTGTGGTTAAAACCAGAATCGAACAGGTAATAAAAGTTATAATATACGCCAATTACGTTCTTCGTAATACAAAACGGCAATGACATATTTCGCATGGAAGGATGGAAGCTGTAAACGAGAAAATTAAAAATAAATAAAGAAAATTATTATTCTAAAATAGCATCCGTGTTTTCGTAAACTTATATAACTATGTAACAATTTTAGCACGAAAATTAAATTTGAATTACGTTTTTTACTGCAACTAAATTAAGAATAATAAAAAACGAAATTGTCAAAACATGAATAATTAATTCATTTTTTAAAGTATATGATATTAGCAAATAGGAATAATCATTTTTTTTCTATATTATTAAAAAGCAATTAAATTTTTTATTAGATTAATTAGGTTTTAATTAGAGAAAATGTAACCTAATATGAAAAAAAATATATTACAGAATCTGATAAAAGGGGAATCTTTGACGCTGATAATGTGACTAATTTTAACTACTACATATTTTTTTAAAGTTTTCGCATTAATTGATCGGTAATTGGTATGGAGAGTTGGGTCATCAAATCCGAAGCGGCTAAATTTGATTTTCATTTACGACCATTATTTTTTATTTTCTTAACTCCTTCTTTTTAATTCAGGATCTTCTAGCCTTAAATCCACACTTTCGTTAACGAATTTCGATCTTTTTTAAAAATGTTAACTTTTTCACCTTTTTGTCAAAATCTCTAGTTTTTCTAGAGAAGTTTAACTTTGTTTTCAAAATTACTACTTTAAAATCGAAACTTTTAGATTTTTTCCTAAAATTTCTTGTCTCCAAATTTTTTCCAAATCTTAATTTCTTTCTAGATATTGATTTTATTTCAAAAGTTTACCAATATAGAAATTTCTTTTTAATATTTCGATTTTAAACTCGAAAATTTCTTCTATATTTAGGTTGAAGGTTTTTCTTACACTCTTTCAACTCTTTGAGGTAAATGGGAAAAAATATTCTTTCAATTATTTAACATTAAAGCTTTACGCAAAATATGGAAAGAAAAACATTCATTTTAATTATTTAACACAAAACATTTCCCAAAATAAGTCAAAAAACCATTTCAAAAAGTCCTTTTTGCAAGATAGGACATATAAAGGCTGGAACGTGCTTTTCCGGAAAACCCCGGTACAGATCGACTGCTTTCAACGGGGACATCTTTTCATCATAAATTCATAGATGTAGGTATGGTTCAAGAATGTTAATAAAGTGGCACGAGAAGTTCAATGGCATATCATTTTAAAGATATTTCAGTTCTCTTTACAAAACATGGCAACATTTTTTGTCTGCCTTAAAATTAATACAGAAAAATTTGTTGAAATAAATCGAAACAAAGTTTTCAAAGAAATGTTAATTAATTAAGATATTGTGATATATGTATTTCCATACACCAATAAAACCTTTGCTTAATATTGGGGAATTGGAGGTGTGAAAATGAGTGGGGGTATAAAAATATATAAAAAGAAAATTTGGGGAGTATTTGGAGAGGGCGAGTGGATGCCGCCCTCAATTATTTGTACTTCTCCTCAACTGAGAGCAACCGCTGAAAGTTTTAAAAAATATTTTTTTTAATATCTTGAAATTTTTTATATCATACTTTTAAGTTTTCACTTCTGTCGGCAGTCCCTATAACTGCCCAATTTTTTTCTTGAATTTATACTTTTTTGTTTAAATTTTAACTTAATAGTGTCGAGTAACAATGTCTATAATAAATATTATTTTCATAATTCCTAAACAAATATTTTTCTCGAATTTGATTATTTTATTGAAATGTCGACCTAATAATTATAAAATAAACGAATTTTGAGGAGAAAGTTTATATCTACAAAACTATTTTTCTAAGAATTCTTACTTGATTTAAATTTTAACTAACTTTGAAATTTCAAGACAAAATTTGAAATTTCCAAGCAATGTTTTTCTCGACAAAAAAAAACATTATTTAGAAAATAAAAGAATCTTGAGAAAATGGTCCTAAATTCAATTTTAATTTCTAGAAAAAGTAGGTAGAAACTCATAGAAACCGGAACTGACAAATTTTAGGACAAATGTTACAAAATTTGAAAATAAAAGGAATTCTGATGTCAAAATTTCCAAAAATCGTATTAAAACTGGGAACTGTTATCGGAAGTGAAAACTCCTTAATTAAATGTAATTAAAATTCATATTCTTGCCAACGGTCGTGTAGCTTAATGATTCCGGCGGCAAATTTTGTTTCATATGTCTGATAAGTCGCGGGTTCAAACCCTGCTGTCGACAACGCGTTTTTTAATTTTATTACATGTCTTACTCATAACTACATAGTACTGTTAATGTTGAAGCATGTGGGTAACGCAAATTAGCGTGATGGTAACGCGAAACCATAAATTTTTGATCTCTCTAAAATCGTCGAACGCATCTAAAAAAGTTTTCCCTTCAAAAAAATCTGTCGAAATTTATTAACATTCCGAATTACGAGAAAAATAGCGACATTTTGAAAAAAACACTAATTTTAAAAAATACCGAAATTTCCCACAGGGACAAATTTTGAGGAAAGATATCGAATTTCGAAAGTAAAATAAAAATTAAAAAAAAAGGTTATTTCAAAAAAAATTTGAAATTTTGACAAAATGGCTGATTTCGAAATAAAATTCGAATTTCGAGAAAAAAGCTTCTTTCGGTTGAATAAATATTTTCACTTGACTGCATAAAGCATTGTTGCTACAGCCACAATAAAAAGGGTCCTATTTTGCCACAAAAGTAGAAATTTCACAAAAAAAGGCGAATTTTAAAGAACAGGTCAAAATTTTTTAAACCTACAATTTTTAGAGAGGGCCGAAATTTTTTGAAACTGAATTTTGAGGAAATTTCGAAAAATACGAATTTAAAAAAGTCCAAATTTGGAAAACAATTACTTTGGACACGTCAAACTTTAGTAAAAAAGTTGTGTTACACAAGAACATCGTCATTCGAAAAAAAGCAAGTAGAATACAACCTAAACTGCAAATTCATGCAGCCCTTCAATCGTGTGTAGGTATAATATAAATGAATCATAGGTAGCTGAACTACCAACAGTTGAAACACTGCCATCTAGCGAAGCGATTGCTCTCTAGGAAAGTTCCCAGAAGACAAGGATTCTAATGCACAGACCAACAGGTTTGAACATTCATTAGATTCGAAGTTTCGAAATCAAAGACCGGTTTCGATCTTGTACTGACGAGATCTAACAAGATCGAAACCGGTCTCTGGTTTCCAAACTTCGAATATAATAAATGCTCAAACCTAGTGCATTAGGATTCGAAAAAATAATAAGAATTTAAGAGAAACTTTGGAATTTCAAGAAAAAATTATGAATTTCCGAAAAAAAGTAAATTCTGAGAGTAGAAATTTCGGGAAAATGTTCTCCTGACTGCATATAAGTGCTTCCCAAAAACATTGGACAAATTCTATAAAACCGCGAAAACAACATATTTCAAAAAAATGGCCAGACTCCTATTTTTATTTTTAAATTGCCATTTTGACATGTAATTTTCAATCCCCTGCCATTTCAGCTCTAAGGAATAGCAACTCAAGTTTAAAAATTCAAAGAGCAAAGTACCTCTTGGGATACCTCGGTTGATAGGCGGAGATATTTGCCAAAATGAGTTTAATTTAGTGACCATTTTCGAGAGGGCGTTGTTGAAACGGTCATAGCAACAATGAGTAATTGAAACCATTGCATTTAGTCTTTCTCATTGTGTCCTTAAATATTGCAAAGGATGTCGAAAAATAAAAACGCAACCGATTTAAAAACGAATTTTTGATAAATAATAAACCAGTGGAAAATTATAAATAAAATCATACGTTCAAATTTTTGACTGTTAATGGGGAGACAATAGTCCATATTTATAAAAAGAAGTACTAGCCTTTACTTTGCAGAAATAAAGAAAATACTTCAGATGGTATCCATAAAAAAATAAAGGAAAAGGTTTTGCTTCGCCGTTGAAAGTTTTGGTTAAAAGTAAAAGGTTCTACTTTTTTTGTATTCATAAAAAAAGCTTTTACTTTAAAAATCAAAGGATTTGCTTCACCAAAAATGCATGTACTAGGAAGCTAACTTTTTCTATAGATCAAGTTATTTGTCTGTTTATTAGTTGTGTCAATTTTAGTCAGGCTAAGTTTATGGTTGTAATTGAGCGTATGCAATGACTAACGTGATGAATTTAAGTGCAACAAAATGTTTGTGGTTATCTTCAAAAATTGACATAGAAATCTTGTCTCCTGGAAACAAGAAAAATTAAAAAATATATTCGTTTTCTAAGAATAGAAAACGGTGACCAAAGTGAAAGGTCTTGTCAAATTTCCTTTTCCAAGAGCTGTTGGAGATCCTAACTGTACACATGCTCATATTGAAAGGCCGACCAAATTTGTATATAAATATGTAAATAAAAAAGATTTTCAAGTTGGAAGGTCCAAGTTACATGCGATCCAAAGCATGTTATAACTACTAATGATACGAGATGGCATGGATCACTTTTTTCGTATATCGAGAAATTAGCTATTGTGGGAAGTTATCAAGAGGATAAGAAACACAGTGACACTAGGAGACAGTGGATGAGGAATAATGCCATATCTGATAACTAAGCCTGCCGAAAGTCCTGGGGTAATTATGATATTCTGACCTTTAGTTGGGTACTAAAGACTCCCATGAAGCCTGGGCCTCAAGGACATTTGTCCCCTTTACGCCACCCCCCTATCGACGGGCCTATTGACGACTTTCTACGTCAACCTCGAGGAGGAATATTAGAAACTGTATCATATTTAAAATAGCAAGTTTTTACCTTTTACTCAAATTTTTCAAAGGATTTGCTTGCAAAGAAAAGGTAAAGATTATAAACACGAACTAGAGTAAAACCTTTTATCTCTAACTTTTACTTCTCATCCTTAACTTTTGCTTTTGCTTTTTACTTCAAAGTAAATCCTTTACTTTTATAAATATCGCCTAATATCTTTATCCAGTCACTAGGGCTTATTGAATATTGTCTGCCATTTGTGAGATACTCGTAATACAGCTAATTTCTTGGCGAATCATTTATTTTAATGCCTCAATATTTTCAGGTCTATTGAAACAAGTTTCAATTTCTAAATAAAACTCGGGGACATAATCTGATAGGGTTAAATCTAGTGATCTAGCAATCCAATTCACTGAATTATGTTTGGCAGAACTGCAAACAAGTTGCATTATTGCAGTTGACACTGTGATCGTGTCAACAACGCCTACTCAAATATTAGCACTTTTAATTTAATTTATTTTATTGAATATCTCCGTTATTTATTAAACCGATAATGAAAAACTGTTTTTTTGTTGCATTCAATATAAAAAGTAGTTTTGGGCGTAATCGATATATTTTCATTTTCGAATAAATCGAAATAATGGCTTGGAATAATAGAATGACCATTATTATAAATTATTTATAATTTATACCAATTTTATTTAAAAAGATGAACCAATTTTTTACGCTAAAATTTCTTTGTCATTTTTTTGAACAATTATCAAATTAGCACCTCTAAATATGTCAGTAGAATTATAAAATACGACACAAGAGTTGCTCGCATTCCGGCCTAAATATAACCGTTATCGGTTTTGTTTGGTAGCAATGAGCTGTCGTATAACACTAAATTTGGGATTAAGTATAACCAAACAAACATGTTGAAATTATGTCTTATTTCTCCAGGTGTCAAATATCAAATGCCGTTATATTTCGAAATATGGAATATGAATACTAAATGATTACTCACTCATATCTCATTCGAAGTCGAAGTTATGATAATTCATATTTCATATTCCATTTCACTCATAATCGCTTTGAATGAATGATCGTTCTCTGTAGAAGTGCGCAGTTGCGCCGAGTTGTTGAATCATCTCTCACTTCTCGATCACTTTGAAATATGAAATATGGAATATCACTCAGTCAAAAGAATCGTATTCAAATGAATAATCTCTCAGTCGTTCGGTAGAAAGTGCGCAGAGGTGTCGCGCTATTGAATGGAATATTTGAAATATGAAACATCATTCATTTCTCATTTGCAATCATCAAATAATCGATTTTACCGCCATAATTGAAATATTTCGATTGCAGGGTGGACCATAAGTAATGGTACATAGAGCATGAGCAGATTTTTCGTATAAAAATAACAGCAACATTTACCTTATACCAAAAGTTAATATTAACAGAGATACAGGGTGTCAAAGTTGAAAAAAAATTGTGATTTTTTTCCCATAACTGATGAACACATTACGCTATAGACAAAAAATTTGGCAAAGGGGGGTTTCTTTGGTCAAGAAATTCTAATTTGCTAACAGATTGCCAGTAACTCATAGGGGGCGTCACCTGCGCTACCTTGTATTATTCTAAAGCATCATAAATTTTTTGTGCCCTTATGTACACTTATTTGAAATAGATATTTCTATTTACCTACATTTTTTAAAAGCAAATATCTTGGAAACGGTTGCTCGCATCAACTTTTAGAAAGTACGCCTTTTTTACGTAAAAAATATGGGAAAATAAAATAATCCATTTAAAATTAATATACGTGGGTGCACAAAAAAGTTATGATGATTTAGAATTATGTAGGATATCGCAGGTAGCGCCCCCTATCAGCTATTGGTAACATGTTAGCAAATTAGAGTTTGTCAACTTAAGAAACCACCTTGTGCCAAATTTCGTGCCTATATTATAATTCATACCATAGTTATACGAAAAAATCTAGATTTTTTTTCAACTTTGACACCCTGTATCTCTGTTAATATCAACTTTTGGAATAAGATAAATGTAGCTAAATCACATTATTTTTATTCGAAAAATCCACCATTGCTCTATGTACCATTACTTATGGTCCACCCTATATATCTCTCATAATCGCCCAACACCAATAAAAAATATGTACTTTGCTATTTGAATTTTTAAAATTGGGGTTGCTAGTCCTTAGGGGAGAAGATGTGAGGGGTTGAAAAGTATAAGAATGAATGGAAATTTAGAACTAGACAACGACCTATCAGAGTATATTTCTAAAACATAGTTTCTAATAATTTTATAGAACTTATCCGTTACTTTTGGGAAGCACTGTATATATATTTTTGTTTGACTATCTGAATCAAAGGAAGGTAAACGCCGCACTTTGGTCGGCCACAAGCTATGTCAGGGAAGGTTTAATAAATTTTGGGATAAATCAGAAATTACGAAAAAAACTTTAATTTTGAGAAGGTAGTCAAAATTTTTAGACCAAATAATTTTGCCGGAATTTTAATTTTTTTATGAACATTTCAATATAAATCAGAAATTTCAAGAAAAAATTAAAATCTGGGAAAGGTATTTTTATTAACATTTTTAATATTTATCTTTGAATTTTTATTTCTTTATTAAAATATCGACCAAAAATACAAATTTTTAAAGAAAAAACTGACGAAATTTTAAAATAAAAAACAATTTTGAAAAAGACGTTGATTTTTTTTAAGAAAAGAAGGAAGCAAATACACCATACTACTCCACCATGGATGCCCCCCAGAAGTGTGTTAAAGAATTATAGGCAAATTCAAAAATTTATATTACCAAATATTTTCTTTATTTTATCTTTAACAAATTCAAATAATATTTTCAAAATTTTGTATTTTTCATTTTTAAAAATGTGGAAGATGGATGTTAATACAATTTATTTTTTTTCTAAGACACTTTTTTTTGTTTCATTAAATTCAATACCGAACTTCAGCATTTTCAAAATATGTTCGGAGTTCGCGGCTAAAAAGATGTAATAGCCACTGGTCGAAACTATAAAAGTTTTTTTTACAATCTAATAGTGGACTTGACTTATACCTCATTTGTCAATTATTTTAATTATTTAAAAAAGAGAAATTAAAGCAGCAGATGTTTTTGTTTATGCTATCTACTTATTATAATATCATTAATATACTATAAACATTTAAAACCAATAACAGTTTAAAAACTACTCATCGAACAATTAAAAATATTATAAAATAACGCTAGTAAATTGAAAAACATCTGCATTTATCCAGCTTTCACCTATAAATTCATTTATACGCAGACATTAATGAAAGAAGCAAAAGTTTTATCATCGAAATTAAAGTATATGTAAAATATACAAATGAAGTTTTTTTATTATTTCATGTAATGTTTACCTTCGCATTGCGAAACCTCCAAAGCGTAAGAACAAGCGACAAGAGAAACCACAATTATGCTGACAACAGTCTTCATCTTCAGTATGTGGAACAACTAACGAACTACTGGTAACGTGTTTCTCCTATCTTACATGCACTTACTACACTTATGGCATAAACCGCTCTCTCCTTAAGAATTTACGTTAAAATCCCCTCCCATACAACAAATGAATGGTTAATTCAACACTTTGATTTTAAATTGTAATGGGATTGTGTTGTAACAATTAATCAAACACGTTAAATGTTCATTTCTGGAAGGGGAAGCTGCGTTTTTGCGACTATTGTTGAAACGATAATTCATCCTGAGCTGTCAATAATATTTTTACAATGTCATTGGTAAAAAACTTGCCGAAATAAAAAAATTATAAATATTTAACGCAACTGCTAATAACCTCTTATAAAGCATCTTCGTTAGTCCAGTGGTCTATTCTCCACGGATTATTATTATTAATATATTTTTATTTTGAAACTTCTTTGTCAGACGACCCCTAAGATCTTGGTCCTAGGTTTTCAACTTTGTCAAATTTTCGCGTTGTTTCAGTTATTCAAATTCGAGGACAATTTCGGAATTTAGACATTAACAAGGGAGCCAGTTATTGATGCACAAAGCGAGATTTCTTGTCTTGCTATCTAATTGCTGGTCTTGTCTTGCTGAGTAAGTCAAGTAGTTGGTTTATTACTTGTCTTACCAATTTCTTGCTAGTGTGATTCTTGTCTTGCTAGCAAGAGTTTTACTTTTTCTTGTTCTTGTTGGTTTGTTTGTTTTGCACAAGAGCAACAACTAAACATATTCAGAGTTGATTGCGACACGATCAATTCAAAAAGTACATCATGTGTTAAAGATGTAAAGACGGGTCAACAAGATTCTGTGTCGACTACCGGAAATCAAACGAGGTCACAAGAAGGACAGCTACCCCTTGCCAAGAATTCACGACACCCTAACAACCTTGTCTGGATCCACCTGGTTTTCAACTTTGGACTTGATTTGTATTGGCAAGTGAGCATAGACCCCGACGACAAAGAGAAAACGACCTTTATATCTGGGAGTGGATTATATCAGTTCACGGTTATACCTTTTGGAAAGTAGCATCGGCTACTATCGAACGTCTAATGGAACTGGTACTTCAAGGACTCAGTTGGAAAACCTGCTTGGTTTACTTAGATGACGTCATGGTAATGGTCAAGAGCTTTAAAGAACATCTAGAAAATCTTCAAGAAGTCTTCGACAGGTTAAAACGCTAACTTAGAGCTGAATCCGAAGAAGCGCTCTTTGCTCCAAAGGAAAGTAGAATTCTTGGGCCATACTGTATCAGTCGCAGGAGTAAAAACAAATATCAAGCATTCTGTGACTGGCAAAGACTCAAAGATAATCATGAACTGAGGAGTTTCCTGGGGTTATGCACCTATTACCGGAGATTTGTGGAAGGCTTCGCCAACATCGCTGCGCTGTTCCACAGACTAACAGAAGGAAGAATGCCGTATGTCTGAACTTCCGATTGTGATACCGCTTTCCGAAAACTGATGTCCGTCTTGTGCACAAGCCCTATCTTGGCTTATCCTCAGGAGAAGGGGAAGTTCATGTTAGACACAGACGCCAGCAACGTCGGCATTGGGGCTGTGCTATCCCAAGTTCAAGATGATAAAGAAAGAGTCATTGAATATTACAGGAAGATCCTGACGAAGCTGAAGAGGAACTACTGCACCATCAGGAAGGAAGTTCTTGCGATAGTGAAGGCCGTGGAACACTTCCACAGGTATTGGTATGGACAAAAATTCCTTATCAAAACAGGTCATTCAGCCCTTTCTAGGTTACTCCGAATGAAGAGCGAGGAGGGTCAGACGGCTAGATGGTTAGAAAGGCTCCAACAGTATCACTTTAAGGTGCATCATAAACCGAGACGACAGCATAACAACGCTAACGCTTTGTCCAGAAGACCTTGTGGGGGATTGCAAATGCTACAGACGAGTTGAGGACCATGGACATGCTGGATATAAGTGTCACGTCTGTCCAGCCAGATGGACTCTTAAAAGTCTTCGGGAGCAACAGAAGAGCGACGCTGATATCGGATCCATATTGGAATGGAAAGACCTGAATGGCAAAAAGTATCCGACAGAAGCCCAGTTCTTAAGAATTTGTGGGCCCAATAGAAATCCCTCCAGGTAGAGGACGGGGTGCTGAAGAGGGCATGGGAAAGCGCGGATGGAAAGCGTGTCAACTTGCAATTGGTGGTGTCCTAGGAGAAGATACCACAGGTTTTGTGGGAGGTGCACAATAAGACCCCTGGTGGACATCTAGGGATGAACAAGACCCTAGAGAAGATTCGGAAACGGTTCTATTGGGTTAACTGCAAGGAGAACGTCGAGCGGTAGTGTCGGAAATGTGTCACCTGCGCTGCATCCAAGGGTCCTCGTATAAGAACCAAAAGGGCCCTAAAGCAGTATAATGTGGGAGCTCCATTTGAAAGAATTGCAATCAATGTGACAGGACCATTTCCAGCATCAGACGATGGAAACAAGTACATCCTGATAACCATGGATTTTCATGGATATTTCACTAAATGGCCTAAAGCTTACGCCATCCCGAATCAGGAAGCTACCACAGTCGCAAGGGTTCTTGTGGACAACTTCATCTGTCGATTTGGTGTTCCCTTGGAACTACACTCGGACCAAGGAAGCGACTTTAAATCGGGGGGGTTCCAAGAGATGTGCCGTCTTCTTGGAATAAAGAAAACTCGAACGACACCTCTTCATCCACAGTCTGATGGAATAGTGGAAAGTGGAGGAACATCTTTTGAAGGTCGTTTCCAAGCATCAGACAGCTACCACTGTTTCTAATGGCCTATCGCGCGGCAACTCATGAAACTATGGGTCAGATTTCGGCAAAAGTGCTCTTCAGGAGAGAACTGCGGTTTCCGTGTGACTTGGTGTTTGAATCACCAAGAGAAACCTCCAGGGAGACGAAGGGTTTCGTAGACGGCTTGAGGGAAGCGATATTGGAGACACATGCACTGGTGCGGACGAAGATTAACTTGGTGTCGGACCAGATGAAGACAAGATATGACGTAATCGCTAACCTTGGTGGTTTCAGTGAATGCGAATTGGTATTGCTCTACAACCTCCAGCGGATGAAAAGAGTTTCGCCGAGGTTTACGCCATCTTGGGAAGGGCCGTACAAAGTGCTGAAGAGGATCAACGACTTGGTATACAGGATCCAGCGTAGCCCCAGGATCAAGATGAAAGCGGTACACCTCAACAGACTGTGCAAATATAGTGGCGAAGTGACTGATTGAAACTGATCGGCACAATCAGTTTGAAGAGGAAGGCAATGTAACAAAATGTAGTTATAAAATTTATTAAGGAATTTTCTAGAAAAATTTGATAATGGGAAGCGGCCGTGATAATGAATTATATGGAGATAAGCGCTCAAAAAATTTCTGCAAGCGATAATCTTATCTTTACGGAGATCGGTCTAGAAAACCCGAAGAGTATATGTCCGCGGTCGTCTTTCCCCCAGTTAGTTAATTAGACAGTGAGTTAGTTAGTTGGTTCGTCAGCTAATTAGTCAGTTATAATTGTAGTGTTTACAATTGTAGTGGTTACTATTCACGAAGTATTAATTCTTCGAACCGATAACGCGTAACAGTTATATACCGGAATAAATTCTTCTCACTATTATAAATAAATATACTAATGGAAATTAACAATAAAATATAAAATAATATTTTTTTTAATTTGTTTCCACACCATTTCAAATAATACATTTGGTATAATTTATGAACTCCCATTTAACTGTTTCTTTATATTCAACTAATGAAAAGTAATATAAATAAAGCTCTATCTATAACTATAGACGGACTGACATGTACATTTGTAAATTCCTATAAAATGTTTTAAACTATTGTAACCCAATGTGCCATACGTGTATGTTCAAATTTGTTTTAACAAAAAAAAAAACTACCAAGTGATGTAAGAGGGACCAACATGACAAAAGGTGTTCCTAAATTTGTACTTCCAAATCAACTTGCATTTTCATTCTTCATGCATTTTCAGTTTTACTGTTTCTATAAGTTACTGAATTGTATAAAACGATAATTAAAACTTATTTCTGTTGAATTAAAAAATCCTCTTTCTCTGTAACAACGTTGTGTAAGTTCCCTTTCCTAAGAATTGACATAACGAGTAGCAGAGAGGTCAGTGTGGTAAAGGTTTTTTTGTACTTAAAACAAAGTCCCGATTTGCCTTCTACTGCGTGTAAACTTCAATTTTCAGTTAAAATATTGTTATTAATTTTATGATTTTAAAATCTTTTGAAAGAAATATTTCTTTCGCTGTCACATATATAATTCCTTTTTTCCCGCAATAGCGGGGGAATAACCTAATATTAGAATTATGTATTAAAATAATATGAGTTTCACGTTATTTTATTTGAACTCCCATTTGAATTTAACTCATAAAAGTAGAATATATACATGCATAATCAATGAATAACGAGTAGCAGTACATAAATTAAAACCAGATAACACATTTTAACAAATTCCATCAAAAATTAATGAAAATGTCCCAAAAATTAGCCATATAAAACTAAATATTTTACACGTGTCCAGATAAAAATCCAATACCGACCATTTTTCGTAATTAGTAGGAAAAATGATGAGGAAATAGATTTGCGTATAGGAACAATTTAATTTGACTTTTTATAATCGAGACACGTGAATTAACGCGGAAAAGCAACTTAACATTCAAATTCAGTTTCATGCAAATCTCGGATCTTAAAACGTCATTGAGTACAACGTGTAGCATCAATAATGACTAACGCTTTGTTTCAGGAAAGCGGTTGATCTTGAAAACGGAGTGTTTTATGCATTTTGAACAGTTAATATTATCCAATAAAATATTCGTTTTTTTTCTGTTTTCAACAATTGTCGCAAATTTTTTTTCTAAAACATGCCTAATTAAATTTGGTGTTTATTATGTTTTCCGTGTCAACTAATTAAGATGAAAATAATGAAGAGGGACCAGACATGTACTTCTACTTTAAAAACAACTTTTTTTTTCTTGTGATGGTTTAAACAGACAAATAAATATAATTAATTTTTTCGATCATAATTATCTATTATTTTAAGTAAGTCAAAATAATGTAATTTGCCACTAGAAATAGATGATGGGCTAATATCCACGTGTCTAAAATGAAATTGTTAAAAAACTTTAACAAAACAAACTCATACATAATAATCAACAGCAAAAATTTTGCAAATAAAACTTTTTCCAAAAAAAAAATATAAGTCGAATGCTTCACCTCAAACTGAAACTTTCAGGTGCGTGCGTTCATGAAAGTCTAAGTACAAAGTTAAAATTTTGTGATTAAATTTGAAATGTTGAGGTTAAAGTTAATGACTTGGAAAAAAGTAGAAACATCGACAAAAATAAATTTCGAGAAAAAAGTCGGAAAAATGAGATTCTAATTGACTTTGAGAAAGGGCGTTATTTTAGAGTTTGGCAATGGGTGCCAGGCGGTGCGGAGTAAGAAATGATTACATTTATAAAAAGAGGTTTACCATCCTCCTTTCATAGATAGTATCTTGTCATGCTTTAATTATTTATGTGACTATGCGAACTGAATTCATGAGGATCAAGACTTGTTTATGTTTTTCTTTGAAAATATTTCATTAAAAACATAAACTGTTTGGGTAGTCGGCATATTTAATTTTTTATACGCTTAATAAGCGAGTCTACCTTTACCTTGACCCTGAATCAGCTGACTGGAAATCTCGTATCTGATGGGAAGTTTTGCGAAGGTAACAGATTGTCATTGTATAGAATGATAAGGAAGTGCATGAAATTATACAAGAGAACAAGAGAATGAGCATTACTCACATTGAAAACAATGTCCCACCTTGAGCTGTTTAACACAATAGATTCAAATGTGAACATTTTCGAAATTAATTAATATAATGTGTGGAAAAAAGGCTGAAACACCTAAAAAATAATCTCGCATAATGTTTTTTTTTGCAAAAACGCTCGAAAAGGTCAAAGGTACTGTAAATTTGTAATTTTTTATTTATAAACCAAAACAAAATAAATACTTTCATTGCGACTTAAGAAACAAATTGTCATCCATTAACTAGTTGACAATACTTTGGTCTCAAAATAAATTCATTCTGCACTTTGTCTATTATTTTCAGCCCTATATTGCATATTTTCTGTAAAATTCGTAGCTTTAAGTCATTTGAATTATCGAATTTATTAACACAATCTTTGGATTTTAAATGACCCCAAAGAAAAACCAAAGTGTAACATATCTAGTAAATGAGGAGGGCATTTTTTATCTCCATGTCGTCTTATGTTAAAGATGCTATCCAATATCCAATAGGTGCGAATAGAAAGAGATTAAAGAGGTGACGCACCGTCCTGTTCTTACCAAAGGCTATCCAAAGGTATTTCTGATTTATTCGTCTTTAGTTATAAAGATGTCAGTGACTTGTGCTTATCCACATGCGCCTCAATTAAAAACAGAACTGAAAGTTATTAATTCACAACCAGTTTTTATGACTATTATTACTGCAGTAGATTTCCTATCATTTATGTCAGAAAATAATTTAACTGAAACGAAACGCGTTGGAGCAACTGTTGTGTTTTTTAATCTTTCTTGGTTTCAGGAGACAAGAATTTTATATCAATTTTTAGAAATTTGGACTTTTTTTGAAATTTAGAAATTAGAAGTTATAATTGGGTTTTTTTCTGGAAAATTTCAAAATATGATCTTAACTTTTTTATTGTGAATCCATCTTCCAATATTTCAATTCTTCTCAGTACTCCAAATTTAAATCTTTAATTTTCAATTTCTGTGAGTTTAAGTAAAAATTTCGAAGCACAAGTGGAAATCCTCAATATAAATCATACTTTTAAAAAAAGTTGAAATTTTAATAAAAAATCGAAATTCTTAAAATGAGTAGATTTTTGAAAAATGTGGAAATTTTCAAAAAGTCAGAGTTTTCAGAAAAAATTGAAACTTAAGAATAAACGTTCAAATTCTGAGAGTCGAACTTTTCAAAACAAGGCGAAATTTCCAAAATAAAAGTTAATAATGTACAAAAAAGTCGAAATTAAAACAAAGAATTTTTTTAAGTCAACAGGTGCAAAAAGTAAATTTCGAGAATGTAAGAGTCTCTGTTAAAATTTTCAAAAAACTCAGAATTTTGAAATGTTGATTTTTAAATTAAATTTACAAAATTTTCGAGAAATGTAAAAAATCTGATGTTAAAATTTTGAGAAAAAGTCGAAATGCTGATAAAAATGGGAACTTGAAAAAAATAGAAATTCTGAATGCCGAATTTTTTAATAAATCGATATTTACAAAAAGATCAAAATTTCGATAAAAAGACGAAAATTTGAAATCGAAATTTTTACAAAAAAATCAAAATTTAGAACTAATGTAAATTTTGAAATGTCGAAATTTCAAAAAGTCAAAATGTTCGAAAGTTGAAATTTTTAAAAAAAGTTGTGTTTTTTGTAAAAATTAAATTCTTAAGGAAAAAGTAAAAATAATGTCCGAAAGTCATGATTTCGAGAAAAAACAGTAATATTAAACAAAATCCCTTTTGAAAATAATCGAAATCTTCATTAGAAAAATTTTAAACAATTTTCAACAGCTACAATATAAGTCGAAATTTCAAGACAAAATACGAAATTCAGCAAATAACTCGAAATTTTCAAAAATAAAAAGAAAACTTCGAAAAAGGTCAAAATTTTGAGTCAAAATTTACGAAATAAATAAAATTTTACAAAAAAATCAAAATTTTGAAAAAGGCAGAAATTTTCAAAATATAAGTTGCAAAATTGCGAAAAAGTTGAAATTTTGAAGTAGGTATAGAAGGTCCCAAAAGAAGTAGAATTTTAAAAAATGGACATTTTGAAAGTGAAAATTTTGAAAAATAAAGAAGATTTTTAAATGTCGGTCTTAAAAAAGGTCGAAATTTTCAATAAAAACTAGAAACAGTTGAAAGGTTTTTTTTAATTTCAAATTTTCAAAAAGTTGGATCTCTTTTATAAAGTCAACATTATTTAAGTTAGTCAGTCAGAATTTTCATAAAATGAAACAATTTTGAAAAAGGGATTTGCAGTTGGGCGAAATTTTCAACAAAAAGTCAAAATATTAAAAAAAAAGTGGAAAAGTTCAGAAAAAAATAATTTTTTGCAAAAATTTCAGTTATTAAAAAAAAGTGGATTTCGTCAATAAAATTAAATTAGAATAAAATCATCTTAAAAATCAGTTTTCAATATTGAAAATTTGGAAAAAAAGTAGATTTCTTCATAGCTCGAAAAGGCTGCCCGTTAAAGCAAAGCATAAAAAAGTGCGGCACATCGTCAAGGTGTAAAAATTTAAATTTCAAGAAGAGCAAACCATAAAAAAGTGCGGCACATCGTCAAGGTGTAAAAATTTAAATTTCAAGAAGAGCAAACCATAATTTTTAGGAGTAAAAAGAATTTCTCAGAAAAAATATGAAAAAATCTAACTTATTTTTTAAAAATATTCCTGTTTCACATTCATAGGGTTACAAAATACACTAGAAATATTATCTTTTGTTCTCATAAATTTTATGAGTATGATTGAACAATATGGAGATAATTCTGCGACCCGGTATTTTATTTTCATAGCCCGCTACTGGGTCGCAACCCACTATTTGGGAAACTCTGATATAGACAATTTTGATGAGAAAGTAATCGATGTTTTATTTCTTCGAAAGATCGTAGAGCGGATCTCATTTATAAAAAATAAAGTTTGTGTGTTTTTATGCAGTTTAAGAAGAACCTTATAGCCATTGATCAGCAAGGAAAATTTTCATGAAAAAGTTAATTTCTATGAGAACAGAAATAATCTTAATTTAAGAAATAAATTTTGTATGCATCTGTATAGCTCTACTATAAAAGCGAATCCCATCTCGAAGTGATCATTTAATAAGATAAGATTTTATTTCTCATTGTCAAAAAAATCACCAGCCGCCATAGGCCACAGGTAAAGTAATATAATTACAAGTTTACTTTGGTTTATAATAAATTCAAAAAAATACTATTTATTTTTTCTTATTGCTGTCTTACTTAAAATTCATGAGTATGCAATTTTATTTTGCATATTCAAGTCACGATTTGTTGAGAAAATTTCGATTTCAAACTAAAAATGTTAGGATAAAATACAATTACAGGATATACTTCTTCCGGGATTGAACCGTGTCAAAGAACTACTAAAAGTGTTCGACGTTTCGCCCACCATCGTAGGGGGGCTTCTTCAGGAACAAAGAAAAAAAATGAAAAGAGAAGAGTTTCGCCTCTGGTATGGTGGACATACTGAGTTACCGTGCTCTTTCTTATCCTTTGTACCAACTTTCAATTCAGAAGAGTTTCGCCTCTGGTATGGTGGACATACTGAGTTACCGTGCTCTGATGTTTTGAAATTGGCCTTTTCATTCTTTCATTTTTTGCATATTCCCTCATATTCCTCTTTTCATTTTTTTCTTTTCTTTGTTCCTGAAGAAGCCCCCTACGATGGTGGGCGAAACGTCGAACACTTTTAGTAGTTCTTTGACATGGTCCAATCCCGGAAGAAGTATATCCTGTAATTGTATTTTATCCTAACATTTTTAGTTTGAAATCGAAATTCTCTCAACAAATCGTGACTTGAATATGCAAAATAAAATTGCATACTCATAAATTTTAAGTAAGACAGTAATAAGAAAAAATAAATAGTATTTTTTTGAACTTATTATAAACCAAAGTAAACTTGTAATTATATTACTTTACCTGTGGCCTATGGCGGCTGGTGATTTTTTTGACAATGAAAAATAAAATCTTATCTCATTAAATGATCACTTCGATACTGTACTGACTCTGGCCGTGGAAGCCTTCGTTATCATAAAATACAATTGTAAGTTTAAACTTAAAGGTTAAAGAAAAACTTAAAATTTCAAGAAATTATTGGAAAATTCAACAAATATTCAAATTTTCAAATTTAATCTTGAAATGCTGACAAGATTTTAAATTTTGCGAAAAGCCTCCAATTTCTAAAACAAATTCGAAATTTAACTTAAATTTTCAATTTAAAAGTTAAAATTATAGAAGGAATTTTTAATCCAAATTTCCGAAAAAAAAATGCGTCATTGAATAAAGATAAATTTTAATACGAAATTTCGAGATAGAAATCGAGATTTCGGGTTCAAATTTGTATTTTTGAGAAAAAAGCCAAAATTTAAAAAGTTGAGAACAAAAATCTAAATTTCGAAAAATTACTGGAAAACTAAATAACAATTCGAATTTTCTTTAAGTTTAATATCGGAATGTTGAGAAAAAAGTTTGAATTTTGCAAAAGATTCGCAATTTTTAAAACAAATTTGAGATGTAACTTAAAATTTCGATTTTGAAGTTATAATTACACTGTTCAATTTTAAAGTGATAGTTTTCAGAAAAACGTTTAATTTAAAATGTAAACAGCAGTGACGGCGCCAAAGTAAGCCAAGGAGGATGGGCACGTGGTTGGAGCAGTGCCCGTCCAAGTGCCCAACCAAATTTTATAATAAATTTGGCCTACTTTTTGAAAAAATAACATAAATGCGGTTTTTTTAGGGCATTGCTTATGTGTGACTTTTGACTTATGACATGTGACATATCAAATTACTCAGAAAATTTTGCCAAATCCGAAAATGAAGTAATCCAAAGTTGCCATAATTTTCTCAGGAAATATTCCAACACAAAAAACAGTAAGCTACGCAACTGAAAAGGTTTTTGAAGGTGAAGTGAAAATAATTTTAATTCTTGTCGATCGAACTCCAAATAAAGAAGTTACAGCAGATTTTAAAAAATGACGTTTTTTCTCTTTTCTCTTAATAAAATCTAAACAAGCCGGTATTCAATTGTTTTCTTAATGGCATGCTAATGGGCATAAAATTCCGCACTACTTAGCTTATTTAACCAACTTTCTATCTACACTAATAATGAAGTGACCAATGTTATCACTCGTCCACTGAGACACACTGTATATAAACATTGGCAAAAGTTAAATCATTCAAACAAAACCACTTAAAAGTTCTAATTTTCTAATTTGCTTTTTTAAATGTATGGATCAGAAATAAAAGTACAAAATATTTTGAAATCTTAATTTAATTATATAAAATTATATAAAACTATAATACAAATATTATGTGACTTATTATTAATCTGTTAATCAAAACAAAATCATTATTGCTTCTGGCTATTTCTTAATGCATTAATAGATTATAGGGAATATTAAATATGGAGCATAAACATAGTTACATCATATGTATGATGTAAGTTATTAGGAATTATTACCCCACATCTTTAAAGCTTTCAAAGCTGAATTAAACTTCGCACACCATTCAATCCTTTCCTCTTTAGTATCTGCAGAGAACAAATGCCTAAAATAAAAACCATCGTTAAAAAATGTAATTAGAAAAATAATTACAAAAATTAACTACTAGTATTTAACTGATTAAATATGTAGTTTTCACGTCATTACTAAAAAAGAGGCTAGCAATAGTGTGACTAACTGCATTTTGTTAATATAAATTATAACTCAATTATGCTCGAATCAATAAAAAAAAAAATGCAGATCAAATTGATATTAAGCACTATGCTGTAACAAATGACCAATCAAATGTTCAGTAATTAAACAGTTAAACGTGCTTAAAATTGAAAATATGTACAACCGCAACCATAACTGTTTAATTACAGAACATTTGATTGATCATTTGTCATAACTAGATGAAAGTAAAGTCACGCCGAGGACGTTTGTATCTATGGATGTTGCGATGCAACCCGTGATACAAGCTTTGCCTCATCTACGTGAACTTTGCAATTGCAGTCTAGTTTTCATTAGATTCTAATGAAATTAGATTTCAATTGCATCGTAATAAACTTGTATATATTCATATATACAAGGCTTATTATTTCACTATGCTGTAAACTAAAAGCAAAATTCAGAAATTCTTACCTAACTATAGTTTTATCTCCTTTACATACAACCACCAAAGTATCTTTGTCCTCCTTAGAGGGAGGTCTCTCAGTTTCCAACAGGAATGTATGAGGCCTGGCGCAAATTTCTCTATTAACAGGAGCAACACGTTCCGTAATACAATTTTTCAAATCCAAGGTATCTATTGGAGGGACTTTGCGTTCATCATCTGGATATTTCCAGTAGCTTAGTGTATTGCTTTTAAGCAAGCACCATCTCCTATGCCACGCCCCAAAACCCGATATATCCTGAAACATCGTCAAGAACCCTCTGTGTTCAATACTGACAGCCAGCTGACAAGATATATTCATTTTTATTGTTCCTTCCAAAGGGCTCATTGACGGAGTCTGAAAATTTAACGTTAATATCGAAAGCAAAACTCGACTGCGCATCATACGTTATTTAGGGTCCAATTCGTCTTAGTGATTTGTTGTATCGAAAAGACGACGTAGCCCATGAGAGCAAACGAAGGCGACCTAACCGTTTGAGGACCTCCAGGGGATTCCCTAACCGGCCGAGTTAGTCGCGACTCTTGTTTACCTTTCTTCGGGGTCATTTTACTTGGAGGTTTTTTATTATTGATGTGATATTTAACTTCATGGGGTAGCACTTCCTCCTGGGCCTGTAAGCAGTAAACTTCGAATTTAACTGTAAAATCGCTGTATATGTCGTGAAGTGTGACGGAATTCGGGATTTTGATTTCCATTTCCGGATTTTTCGCATTCGTGACTGCGGTCGAAACTAATTTCGTAGTTTGCACTTGCTCCCCGCATTGGATTAGACAAACCACATGATGCCCTTTACCTCCAGCTAAAAATTAGATGCCTTTAGTGAAGAACTTAGTTACTATAATACACGAAATTAGATGAAACAAGTATAGCAACTGGTTATGTAAAAAGGGCGAAAAACGTTTTATTTCACATTTGAGCCACTGCGAGACACAACAACATATAAACTATAAGACATAGAAAATCCTACCATGTAAGAACATTCTCCACATATTGTAAGTCCTGTAAAATTAAAATGATCTAAATTAGGTAGCACTTGGCTGTAACACGTTTAATTTGAACAGGAAAATTTTTGGGGGTCATCCATTAACTACATGAGTGCGAACGAAGGGGGGGTCGGTTTTTTTAGTTTGTTCTCAGACTGAGAAAAAAAAATAAGAAAATATTCAAATTAGAAAGAAGATATAAGAACACACACCGTTCGTTTTCTACATCTTACAGAAGGTTTAAAAGTATACCTTTGGCCAGAGTATTTTTCAGGTTCTAGTTCGATATAGGGATGTTATGGAGCTCCGTAACCATAACTGAAACTGTCGGATATTCGAAATAAAAAATTATCCGAATCCGTAACCGACACCGATATAAATATTTCGGATAATTTGGGATATTGTTTGAAATAATTTTGCTAATTCCAACGATTTTTTTTTATCATCATCAAGATATCCGCAACCGAAATAATATCCGAAACTATCGGATATCCGAAATAATTTCATATCCGAAACCGATATAATATTCGCAAGATATCCATAGCTATATCCAAATCCGAAATATCATATCCTTAACAACCCTAGTTCGATATACCAAACTGACTAGATCTACCAAGATCGAAACCAAATTTGGTTCCCAAAGTCTAAATCAATCAATCAATTCAAACCTATTGGCATGTGCATCACAATTTGAGATTAAACTCGACATTTTGAGAACATGTTAACATAGATTATCAAGTTTTTTTCCGAAATTCCGACCTTTTAAATTCTGAATTTAAAAATGAAATTTCTAAATTTTTAGTTTAGAATTTTATCTATAAATCCAAAATTTATAATCCATCTCTAAACAAATCGACATTTTAAATTTAATGAGGTCAATTTCAAAGAAAAAATTCAATGTTTCGAGAAAGTGTTACTTTCAAGTTAAAGTGAAATATTGGCACAATTAAAAAGAACATTTAAATTTAGAAATAACAAATTTATTTCAAAAAAATTTCAAAATTTCCAGCTTTCTCAGCTATCAATATCTAAAATTTTAACTGGAAGTATCAATAGCTTTTTAATATTTAAACTATTTTTTAGGTTGTTCGGAAATAGGAGTAAAGGCTTCTAGAAGTTGATAGCAAATATTATCGTATCAAATATACCAATAAAAACCAGTCTAGAGATCGATTTCTTAGCGACTGATTATAGGTAAAGTTAAAATTCAAGTGAAAATTTCGGGAAAAATATAAGAAATGCAAGTGTTGTTAAAATGTCTGTAAAGACACATTACCTGCTGCCAAGGCTCGAACATATTCTTTTTTCAATGGCAAAGTTATATTAGAAATCGTTAAACTTCCTTTTTCCAAAGGCAGATCCTCAGCATGTTTTGTCTGCGGTCTCAAAGTACCCTCTACATTCAACCTCTGAATTTCATCTAGCATAGCCTGCCTACGATGTGCTAGAATCAAAACAAATTAATCCCAGTTTTGAATCTCATGTGAAGTTCACTTACTCGCCAATAATAATAATTTTTCAGCTTCCACCTGTTCGGTGGATCCCATAAATTCTGGCGTGCAACTACATAAATTTAAAGCCTGACTTGCCTGAGCAATCACCAAATGCTGCTTGCTAACCTAAAAACTTGGTTTTAGAAAAGTTCACATTACAAATAGCATCCCTTACTTCTTCCTGAAGATTCGAGATTTTTTCCCTTAATTGTTGACGACTATCGCATTCCAGGCTTTCAGTTTCCTTTATAGCTGGTTGTCTTATGATATGTTTAACTGGAGTAGCTGAAGCCTTATTTAAAAAAAAAGAACAATATAGTTCAAATTTCATGGTTTATTTCATTTATTTTAACATAATTTATAAATTATGAAAAAAGTATTTAACGAATTAGGACCAAGACAATTTTTCTTACCTGTGTCTGTTGCTTTCTGTAGAAACTGACAGTGTGAGTTAATGGAAGAATATTATCACCATCCACGACATGGCTGGGCAACTCCATGGATTTTTTAGGGGTCTTGGTCGGAGATTTTTCAGACTTTTTTGGCGAACGAGGAGAAGTTATCAAGTTTGAGTTACTTGACGTATAACTTTTATAATGAAAAGAGGTTGTAAGCTTGGTACCGCTTTTGAACTAAAACAAAAAACGAAAGCGTGACTGTGAGAAATAAACAGAAACTAGTGCTGAAAATTCCGACTTAATCCCGAAACTGTATTTTTTTATTATAATTCATCTTTTTCTAAATTACGACTTTTACTCAAAATTCTACTGTTTCCCCTCAAAATTTGACTTTATTGGAAATTTTAAATATTTTATAGAAATTTCGGCCTTTTTTTCGAAATTTTGACTGTCTAGAAATTTCAACCTGTTTTTCAAAGTTCGCCTTATTCCCGAAGTTTCAAATTTAGCTTTTTTATCTAAAATTTGACTTTTCTTCAAAATTCAATTATTTTCCTAAAATTTTAATAGAAGTATTGAAATTTAGAGAATAACATTTTTACGAAATTTAGAGAAAAATATTATAATTATATATATATAAATTGTCAGAGAAATATTTTTAAAAACTGGTTTTTTCTTCTCCAAATTCGATTTATTCTGTCGCAGTAAAAAAGTCAACATTTGCATTCGCATTCAGGAATGTTGGAAATAAATATTCGTATTCGCGAATGTGGGAAAGCCAACATTCGTTACATGCCTATTAAATATGTGTTGACAGTTCTGCTTTAAGCTTACACTTATTTTTCATCGATAATTTAACTCATAATCGAAGATTGTTTTGTTTGTTTTAAAACAAAAACTTTTATGGGGCGTCATTTGGAAGAGTTGCATCATACTGAGAAAATTTACCGCACGGCCCTGGGAGACTAAATAATAAAAAAAAGCTCTTCAAAATGTTTCAAATGACAAATATTATCCCACATTTACCGATCACTAAAATGGGAGTGGCACCAAAGCAAACCAGGTAGAAATAGTAGTACTAATCAGGAACCTAATGTGATCAATGTGAAGACGACCATTAAATGGAAGCAATAATTTTAATTTGCAGTAAACTCACTTTTGGAGAATGCCGAGATTGCTTGGAAGGCGTAGGTCCGTTATTTTTAACAGCCTCACAATACTCCATCGCCTCATCTAAATAATCATCCATATCATCAAGTACATCTGATATATCACTAGCTGTACTTTCATCCAAAACAGGCTAACAAAAAAAGACGAAAATGAAAGAGAAACACAGAAAAAATGAAACACTTACTCTCTTTTGGGGCGTTTGATTTTTACACACAGCTTGAAGAATTTCTCTTCCAAAGCTTGTATTAGGATCATCTGATTCACAGGTACTTTCATCCAAACTATAACAAAAACAAAAATTACTTTAAAAATTTAGAGCAAAGCAGCCATCAAGCACCCAACACCAAAGCACGGCATGCAATTATTTTTAAATAAAAGAAGCACTTTATTTATTAATTTATTTGAATGTGTAAATATCAATAAATCTTTCAGTCATAATAAATAAATTATAGTAGTTAGATCCTAATATTATTGCTAAACATTATTAATAAATAGACAAAAAGTTACAATCAGTCGTTTTGATAAAACTTTGGTACAGTTGCAACTAAATTAAGTATGGCCAGCCATAGGAACTGAGTATTTAAAAAAAAATCACAATTTAAAATCGACAACTGTTACATTCTTCAGGAGAATAACAGAGTTATGTCTGTACATAAAAGCAAAGGCACTTATCCTACAGTTTGTTTTATAAAAACTATTAAGTCAATTTTTTACTAATCCTCAGATAATGATCTTAATAGTTTTCAAAAATTTTGTCAAGGTAACAGAACAAATAAATTGGTAACAATTAATTTGGTAATATATTATGCGATCACAGTTATAATTTAAGCCAAACAAAATAAAAACAATACCCAGTCTATGCATGTATCACACCTGCTATTATGTGGAGTGGACAGATTATCCTCATCATTTTCTGTTTCCGTGGCAGCCTCGATGTCCGATAAGCTTGGATAAAGTCTTCCTGCTTTAGGAGGAGACACTTTAATACGTTTTATATCGCCCAAAGCCTCCACAACTTTTGGACTATCTGGCTGACCTATTTAAAAAATATAGATAAACTTTACAGGTTAAAACAAAATTCAAATATCGTTTTTTCCCACTTTTTGTTCCTTAATAAGTTTCTAAAAAAGTCAATGTTGTGGAAAACTTTCACTTTCAAAACAAAATTTTTGTTCAACTTGTTTTATTCTGAAAAAAGTGAAAATTTTGAATTTAAACTTTTTTGGTTTAAATTCATTCAATTTCAATTCAATTTCAGTTTAAAAGCGAAAGTTAAAAAAATAGATATTTAAAGAATACCACTATTAAAAAAATATCACTTTCCAAAATACATTTCCTTTTCCTAAACTGTATTTAAAAATTTAGAATTTGGTTTCGCAAATCATTGAAAATTTGGAAGTAAACTCTCTTAATTTCTAAAATAATACTAAATAAACTTCAAATTTATGAAAGAAAATTCCAATAATTTATAAAAAAAGATTCCAATAATTTATAAAAAACGATACCAACAATTTAAAAAAAGTAAAAATCAAACTCAAAATTTAAAAAAAGGCGAAAAATCAGTTCGAAAGTCTTAGAACTTATCTGGAACTTATTTATGGAATTTCTAAAAAAAATATTCTTGACATTCGTGTTAGGCTTTTGAAAATAACACAAATAAAGCAAATAAATAAGGTTAATTATCTATTTATAATGTAAAGTTCAGCTTACGTTTTCCTGGACTTTTTCGCCGATCGTTAGTAATTTCTGTGAGTGGGGCTCCACTATCCTTAACGTCAACCTGAACTTCAATGTGTGAAGTTTCTATAACCTTATCATCTTTAGCTTCTTTACCATTCTCCTTATCTTCGTTTATTTTATCCAAATCAGTCTGAAACATGAGACAATGAGTACATCGAGGTAAGTGTGGCGATCGCTTTGGGCGCCGTTCGTCAGGAAAACGCTAAAGTAAAGAGTTTTTCTCAAAAAGTTTCTATATAAAATTATTGTTTTCCTATTTTTTTTTGATATTTCCTTCTTAAACTGAACATTTTAAGTTTTCCTAATAACTCTGCTTTAACTAATAACTACTCACGTCAGTGATATGCGACCCGATAAGAGTTCATTTAATGTGAAATGGAAAAATAAAAGTAAAAAATTGCAACTATTTCTAAAAGTTGTAGCAACAACCCTTTTAAAGCATATATCAGGTAAAAGATAATTAAAACCTACATGAGATAGGCCTAAAAATATAGGGTGTTCCATTTAAAATGACAAAGTTATGGCTGTTTGAATCAAAATGTTCAGACGTGAATGCAGCATAATATTTCTGAACTTATAACAGTTGTGCAAGATAGCTTCGTATATGTTGTACTCGCGCACCAAATATGAAATTAATATCTGGTTTCTGGCAAAAGATACAAAGAATTTCGCGGAACCTTGCATCTGTCAATTTTTTTATAAAAATCTAATGATCTCAAAAACTATAAATTTTAAGAGCAATGTTTGTTATCCAAAGTGACCTTACAATATCAAATAAAATCCAAAAATGCAAAAATATATAGGGTGTCTCATTTAAAATAACGAAGTTGATGTCAACTTCCGGTATAACCGGAAGTACTACAACTTTGCGAATATTTTAGTTATGTTGGCCTCGTCACCTCCGCTAAATTATTACATTTTCAAATTTATTAGATAAATACTTTATGAGATATCGATCGCGGCGATTTCCGGTGGGACACACTGTATATGAAGCAAAGTCGTGTTAGTTACACCATTTATAACTCCAGAACGGCTGGACGGATTTTTATGATTTTTGCTTTATTGGATTTGTTTCTGCTTCGAATAGCAGAATAAAGGATATTGAAAAAATTCACAAAAAAAATATTTTGTAAGGAATCCATGTACAGCGCCATCTCTAACTCTTAATAGGAACACGACAGAATCGTATCGCAACCTACACCAATAGATGGCGCTGTATCTCCTTTAATTATGGTCCCCTTTTAGCGGTTTTTCGCGTAGGATTCACTCGGAACCGGACAAGCGTATTAAATATTTTAATGTAAAATTCAATTCAGCTAATAATTTAACACATTATTTATTAATTTTGAGGCGGTACGAAGTTCGCCAGGAACAGGTAGTATAACATAAGTGAGCACTAAGAACGGATTCTTAAATGTTTTCCAAAGAGGCTGAAAATTTGTACGAAATATCGTAATTTTTGAAGTTTTCTGTTTATAAATGACAGTATCTGCGTTTTTAGAAATCCATGCCGAAGGGATAAAATCTGCTTTAATTTTTAAAAAAGGTCCAAAATTTTAGAGTGTTGAAATTTTTAAAAAAAGGTTAAAACCTTGAAGAATCCGAAAATTTTGAGGTCAATTTCAAAAAAAGTAAAATCAAAGGTTTTTAAAAAGTCAATATTTTCAAAAGAAAAAATTAAATTTGGTAAAAAGTTGAAATTTTGAAAAAATTTTCAAAATTTTGGAAAATTATCAAGATTTAAAATATTGTAATTTTCAAAAAAGCTACCATTTTCTAAAAGTCTAAATATTGAAAAAGGGCCAAAAATATCATAAAAATGAAAATGTTCACAAAAGTCGAAGTTTTAAAAAAATGTCAAAATTTTGACAGCTGTCGAAATTTTCAGTCAAATAAAAAAAAGTTGAGCTTATCAAAAAAAAGTAAAAATTTTGAAAAATAAGTCAAGATTTTAAAAAAGTCGACACTTTCAGTAATTTCGAGAATTCGAAAAAAAAAGGAGAAATTTTCATAAAAATTCAAAATTTTGAAAAAATAACGTGATTTAAAATAATTCAAGGATTTTCGGGCAAATTTTCCAAAATAATGAAAAATTTCGGAAGGTCGCGAAATATTGAAGCAAAACCAAATTAGAAATTTTTTTTTAAAATTTGAAACTTTGAATCTTTAAAATTCAAGTCGAAAATTTCAAAAAAAAAATATTTAAATATTTAAACAAAGTCCAAATTTAACAAAATAGTCTAAATTATTGAAAACAAAAATTTTTTTAAACATTTAAAATTATCAAAAATTTTGAAATTTTCGAAAAAAAATTATAAAGTGTAAATTTTTTTAAAAAGTCGATTTTTCTTCAAATCGACATTTAAAAAAACAGCCAACATTTTTAAAAAAATGTCGCAATATTCAAAATAGCTGAAAATTTGATAATAAAGCAAGCTTTACGAAAAGTTCCAAATTTCCAAAAGAAGTCAAAATGTTGAAAAGCCAAAATTTTCCAAAAAAAAAAGTCGAAATTTTAAAATCGGAAGTGAAAAAAAATTAAGATTTTAATAAAGTTGACATTTTAAAAAAATTTAGGAAAAAATGGCGAAATTTAAAATAAATTTGAAATTTTCATAAAAGTTGAAATTTTGAAAATTAACGTAATATTTCAAAAATTGGACAATGTAGAGTAAACGCGCCTAAATATTTGAAGCCGAAATATTGAAAACAAAGCTAAAATTATCAGAAAAATCGAGATTCAAATAAAAAAGCGAAATTTTGAAAAGTAATAACTTAAGAAAAATCGTAATGAAGGGTAGTTTAAATGTTGAAGCAAAAGTTTAATATTTTTTAGAACATTCGAAATTTTTGATGGGAATTTTCAAAAACGGTCAAGCTTTGAAAACATTCAACATTTTCAAAAAAAAATTCCAAAATTTTCAGAAAAAATCGAAACATTGCAAAAAAGCCGAAAATTTTAAAAATGTACAGTTTCAAAAATTAAAAAAATCAAGTTGGCAAAAAAATTTAAAATTTTGAAAAATAGTTAAAATTGAAAAAGCAAGAAATTATTAAGAATCGAAATTTGTAATAAGTGATAATTTCCAAAAAATTAAATTTTGAAAAAAGGTGATAGTTTGAAGAAAGTCCAAAATTAAATAACATTTTGAAAAATGTTCTTTCAAAAAGTTGCATTTTCAGAAAAATAGTGGAAATTTTTAAAAAAATATCTAAACTTTCAGACTTTGGACTTTTTCTTAAGTTTCGATTTATGTTTGATTTTTTTATATAAATTTAAAGTTCCAAATTTTGAATATGTTCTCACAATTCCAATTTGCAATTTAAATTTTTTACTTTTCTCTAAAATTGCAACTATAAACTACAAAATTTAAGATTTTTAAATAAATTTACAATTATTTCCTCTTTTCTGAAAGGTCTATTATGAATTCGATTTTATTATTACAAATACTGTCCTATATTAAAATTTCGACTTCCTTTCGAAATATCAGTGATAACGTTGACTTTTTAAATATTTAGATTTTTCATTTTCAAACCTGTTGCTTTTTTTTAATTTATCATTACCTTCACATTTTCCCGTAAATTTCGGTTTTATATGTTGACTATTGAAATACAAATCGCGTTAGAGCAACCTTTGTTGTGTTTTTTAATCTTTCTTGGTTTCAGGGGACAAGATTTGTATTTCAATTTTTTGAAGATAACCAAGGACCACTCCGTTCCACCAAAAAAAAAGAAAAACTTTGCCTATTACCTACATTTTTAGAAAATTTCAAACAATCCCACAGTACATTTTGGTCATAATTAAGATTTAGTAAAAAATTCACCAAAGTAAAAAAAAGGTTTTAATTTCATGTCAACAATTCCGAAAAATAAAAAATTCAAAACTTAAAATTTTTAGAACTTGAAAAATAAAAAGGAAAATTTTAGAAAAAGAAATATATACAGTATTTGACATTTTTAAGTTTGTCAAAAAATTATCCGCGGGTTGAATGAGCGGGCGCCAACCTGCGATGCAATGGACCTAATTATTTCAACAAATTACCTGTTTGCTTCTGTTAAATCTGTTGAGCAACAAGTCCATGTCCTTCTGCTTCTGTTCCTTAATGCTACTTTGTATTTGAGCTTGCGAAATGGTGTTTTTATTTTGTAATAAAGCTGCCATTTTGCTAGCTATCCCTTCAGCCTGCGACACCACCGGAGTTGCAACAGCAACCTCAACCTTATTACTACTCTGCACGACTGGTTTTGCAACTCCAACAGCCTTATCCTTATTCAAAGGAACGGCCATAGCGAACGCGGCTTTTGGCATAAGGACACCGCCCTTGTTCTTCTCAAAAAGCGCTTTCCTCTCAGACACGGATAAAAGGGCAGGATCTTTCGCACTGTGCGCCGACTTGGGAGATTGGAACAAGTTCAGTTTGGCGGGTGAAAGTTTCGAAGGAGACGATACTTCTTGCTTTTTGAGGACAGGGGATGCTGTAGCTTTCTCTAGTTTTGACTCGAAGGCCTTCACTTTGGAGGGTGTGGTTGCTTCCGTCGCTGTTTTGGTTGGAGATGAATAGTTGTACACTAGGCGAGAATTTGAATCGGTTCTAGTAAAACCTTGGGACTCTAATCTGTCCAAAACGTCTTTATCCAAACCTATTCGTTTGGGTGTTGTTTTTACGACATCCACAGGTTTTTTTGGGGAACATATGGGGGATTTTGTATCTAAATTGTTAGGAACAGGTTTAGACTTTGTTGGACTGTTAACTTCTCTAAGAGGACTTGCCACCTTCGGTGGTGGAGGTGCCTTACCTTTTGTAGATTTTATAGGACTGGAGGGATTATGTACAGGAGGCTGAGGAGCAGGAGGTTTTGTCAATTTCTTTGGGGTCTTAGTCTTCTCTGTATCAGCATCTTTTTTCTCAGGCTATAAATTAATCAAAACAATACATATTAGAAGAAAATTAGAGGGGCAATTGTGTTTACAATTTTTGAAAAGAATACTGAAGTTTAACAAAAAAATTATAAATAATTATTATTTTAATTAATTAATTATTATGGATTAAAACTTACTAATTTAATAAAATAGTTACAGATAAGAAAACTTTAAAATGTATTACTATTTTTATTCAAATATTTTAATTGTTTTTCACAGGAGAAATTGTTGTTCAATAAAAAAACGTAAAAGGAATGACAGAGCAAGAATTATGAATATATTGACAGATTTTATTAAAAAGTAAGAATTACGAAGTTCCTAGAAGGATTTTAGTTTTAAAATTAAAAATAATTCGTCTTTCAGGTAAAATAAAAATGTTCAAACAGGAAATTGTAAATTACTGTCATCTGTATATATAAAACAAAGTTGTCTTAGTTACACCATTTATAACTCCAGAACGGCTGGACGGATTTTTATAATCTTTGCTTTGTTGGTTTTGTCTCAGTTTCGAATAGCAGAATAAAGACTAAAATATTGAAAAAATTCACAAAAAATGTTTTATGGGGAATCCGTGTACAGCGCCATCTCTGATTCAAAATAGGAACATGACACAAATGTATTGCAACCTACACCAGTAGATTGGCACAGGGCTTTGTCGCGAAGCAACAAACCTTATGTGCGAGCGTATTAAATATTTTAATATAAAATTTAATTCATCTAATAAGTTCATATTTATTAATTCTGAGGCGGTACAAAGTTCGGCAGGGTCAGCTAGTAGTAAATATTGATAATTATAACAGTGAAGAATATGTTGCATATTAAATTTATTGTTAGTTATTAACATTAAGAAAGATCCCCAATCAACAACTTTCTCAAATAACAGTAACTAAAATAACTCAAATTACACGAATTTTGCACTTATTCCCAGGTAAATAATTAAATAAATCAACAAAAAATAAAATAAAATAAAAAAATGTTCTAGTAAGGAAGTTATTACAGAATTATCAAGTATGTCCTCATCTTAAATCTCACCTCTGATGTTTCGTAATCCCACTGCTTAATTTTCTCTGCCAAGTCTGCTAACCGTCTCAGTCCTCGACCACTCGATTTAACAGGTTGCTCATTCTTTCCTTCATTGTCATCAAATTGGGCAAAAAATTTGTCCTCAGTTCTTTGTATGGGTGAAGAAATGTCTTCCCCTGTAGCAATACAACGATAACTTTTAGTATCAAAAGAAATCTCATGTCTGAAACATACCTGCATAAAGCCTACCTAAACGTTTCAGTTTATTTTTAGTATCTTCCCGCAACAGATTTCCCTTGGACCCATCATTATCATCATCGTCTGAGTGTTCTTCAATCTCCACTTCCAACCTTACATTCTCCTTGGAAGTGAGTTTTATCTCCATGTTAAAATTCTCTTTCTGAATGTTTAACGTTTTCAGTTGAGATTGAGGTGACCCAGGTATCTGAGAAGACACCAAAGTTTTCGAGTTTTGTCGGTTTAGCTTTGGCATGTTTTCCTCCAGAATGTTGGAGTCGACTTCTTGTTTATCTGCTTCAGCTGTGCTGTCGCCGGTTTCTTGATGTATTTCCTCTTCACTGTACATGCTTTCTTTGTGATCTGCGCCCTTTTTGAAAGGATTCGTTTCTTGCTCGCCGTAGCCTTCCAACATTTTTTGCCGTTGTCGAGCTCGTGCTAATAAATTCTGTATGAAATGAATTTTTAACAACGCCCTAAATACGAAAAATATCAATACTCGCCTCTGTGAAAGAATCCATGGTCTGTCGGTAATCGATAACGCCGATGAATACACTTGATGAAACGTTCACTGGTTAATTATCCATATAATTTAGTACTTCCGAGAAAATATAAAATAAACTTGTGTTATTACTGTTGGAAAACCGTTTTAAACTGTGCCTGCAGCCGTTTAGAAATGTCAAATTTGAGATTTAAATGTTATATCGAACGCCACCACCAGAGGTCACTTGCCAAAATATTGACATAATCAGTGTGCCAAACACTAAAACGTTAAATTTAGGAAAACAAAATTTCTAATAAATTCAACGGCAATTATCAAGATATTTACTTTAAATAATAGTAAATAAGAAAATAAGATAAAATTGTTTGTTCATCTGTTTTGTAGTACTAAATTTAGTATCCGCCATAGAATATCGTCGAAAAATTCAACCATCAGTTAATATTCTCGTAATTCAATTGACAGATAGGGGTGGCCGTCATATTACTTTATGTGCGCTGTTGTGGTAGTACCAATGTAATTATTTGATTAGATATATGATTATTTACAAAGTTAGTGATGCACTCACGATCTCCCGATTTGTACAAACATAATATTAATACTAATTTCCAAACTCTAAACTTTTTGTACCAATTGGAAGGGTAGGTTGAACAGATATCCTCATGTTAATTCAATTTTTTAGTTCAAAGGTAAAGTCATTTTCAGATCATAATAACCATTTATGGATATACCATAGACATACCGACAACAGTGACCGCAGTAAATGCAACTTTACACCCTATCAGGTCCCCAAATTAATCCTTTATTCCTGTTTTCAGTTTTATTTTCATTTTAATACTTCTTATCAGAGTTAAAGCTGACCTTGGGAGTCGAATTATTTGCAGGTTCCAGGTAAACATATTAATTATAGAGAATTTGGTATTTATTCTACATAGTATATTCTTTTAGGTACTATGTTTTTGTAATTATGAAATTTTAATTTGTTTTAAATTTCTTTTGTATTTAATAGATTTCTGCATTCAGTTAGTGCAAGGCAGTTAGTACAAGGCATGTACTCTTCTTTTGGATCTTTTTTGATTCGAAATAAATGTTATTTAATATTATATAACTTTCTCCTTGTACATATACAATATTTAGAAACATTTATAATTTTAACATAACTTATTTATAAATTTTTGGGTATTTTTTTTAAATCTTCTCTAAATTTATATATAATATAGAAATTGAAACTTGAGTGTCAATTGTTTCTGAAATTTTCGACTTTAAAGTTGAAATTTTTAGATTAAGGTCGGTACCAAAAAGGAAACTGATAAATTTACATGAAAATAAAAGGTCGCGTTTCTGAGGGTTCAACATAGGGCTGGTCGTTTTACGTCACAGCGATGCAAGTTAGGAGGACCGTACATTGTATTCTGAGGTGGTGTATGCAAACAAAGAATATATAACACGTGTTTTCCCTAATTGTGAACTGTAAACTATGTTTTTGTTTTATTAATTTGAGCATCTAAATTAAGCAACATTTATAACTTACCACTTAAGTACAGGTTGTATTAAAATTATTTATGTATGTAGTTATTAATTAAACTCAAGACAAAAATAAATGAACGGTTCTCAAATACACAATTATAACAGAAACACGTTTTGTTTGAATACATCATTTAAAGACATCATCCTTAACCTCAGAACACACTCATCGGAATGTCATTGTGACGTCACCACCAATAGAGCGAATGCTGCGCCAACCAGCTCAAAGAGCTCTTTCCTACATTACTACTGTTCAGGCTTACCGCACTTCGTAGAGCAAACGCTCGGGGTTGCCGTGGGGCAAGAAGACTATAATAAGGAGGGAAAACTTGTATGGAAGGGGTAGGCCCAAAAACGTGGTGCAATGATGAAGTGGTGGGATTGGAAATTGTGCAAAATTACAATTTAGCGTCTCTGCGCATATCCTTGCTAGTGACTTTTTTTGCTTGTGGCCAACCTGTTAATGTTTTTGTTTTCATTCTTGATCTGTCAACTTTGGAGGTTATTTGAGTTCAAAAAGACTTTAAATTTGCTTTATTTTTGAGATTTGTATCTCGTAAAAGCGATAATAATAAAGAAACGATCCACAGCATTACTTTATATAGCAGCAGCTGTTTATTGTCATATTTAAAGATGGTGAGAGGTTAAACTTTGATGATGGGCAAGACCTTGATTATTGGAATAAAGAACTTTAAACATAATGAATCAGGAATTTCAAGAAAACTATCGGCAATAGCGACGGTTTTTAAGAATGATATGTTGTAAGCTTATTTCTATTTAATTGAAGCCTGAAGAAGATTTCCTAAAATTACGTGGAGTTTTCTACGGGTGAAAAATTAGTAACAGCTCCAAGATTTCTAGTGGCAGAAGTTTAATACATCTTTTTTTATGTTGGTGGGTAAACTATTTTTTTATTGATACATGTGCATGCAGAGCTATTTATGAAGTAGGAATGAATAGAAATTGACGGCAGATAGGAGATATTTTGCAGTGGCGATAAGTGCCAGTGGACATTTCAGTACATCACGCTTATAAAGTGTTTTGTTACTAGCTCATAATTTTATTGTGATTTGCGTTATCCATATGTTCTTTTAATTTAATTACCATTTTTTAGTACCTGAGTTGAAATAAAACTTATTATTACATATTTGTTAGTAAATAAATGAAATAAAGAAACAAGCTTGCTCTGACCAAATAAGAGAGTACAGCAGACCTGCAGATGAGAGAATGAAATGATGTCATTATTCTTAGCATTCTACATGATCAGTGAAACATTTTTCACACCAATGTACCTATAATGACACAATCAGAAAGTTTATAATTAAGTTAAATTGCTGAATGGACAGAGGTTGGTGATAATATAATAAACTTTTTATAATAATTTGTAATAACTAGGTGGCTTAGTTGCTAAAAATACATCTGCGAAATTTTTTGTTAAGAAAATAAACTGTTTTTTAAATAAAAAATAAATTTTTATTTCAATTCCATCTTTCAGCATCTTTATGTCGTTGCAATGGAAGCATTTGCTGTCGAAATGTAAATCACAAATATACATCCTTTTATGAATTGTTTTCCCCATTTGAAATTTTTTTCCGATAACAGACAACCATTGGTTGTATTCACTGGAGCCCTATAAATGATGAATTGAGGGAATAACAGATAACAATCTAGTAATATTTATAAAAAGACATCCATTAAAAAATGACAACCTCCGCACAACTTACGACATTTGGAAACTGAAAAAGTGTTCATAAATTCTCATTTCTTCCAGACTGGCTCAAACAATTCTGTACGTAACACTTGATCATTATTTTTATTTATCTCCCAAACTGATAGTGAATTAACACAAGGGTAGTATCTTTAAAGCAATGCCCCCATACAAAACTTCCCTATCATAACAATTTTAATATGGGGAGAATTCACAATCTAGTTAATTTGGAATTTCCCAATCAGCTTCTAAACAACTCCACATTACAGAAATAGGATCTTAATTGTAAGATGATTACAGGGTTGAAGATAACTTTGAGAGATTAAAATGTTTACTAAAGAAGTTTATTAAAAATAAACTTATAAATACAAAATGTCCTACTGTTTAAAAAGAAAATACAACTATTAACATATATTGACATTTAAATAATTTTTACACAAACATTGATAGGTGATCTTCATATCTTGGTCTTCACATTGCATATTATGTTCATTATTAAACATTGAAAGCCCTTAATTTACTTTGAATTTCTCATTTGGCATAACTCGTCTGCAATTAAACTGAAAATCACGTAAATGTAATGGTTATTAAGAAGTCTGTATCTCTTACCCGCTTAAATATCTAGGCAATCATCAGCTATATACTTCAGGGCAACAGCTATTTTACACCACCTAGGTGATGTTTGTTTAATTCGATTTATCTAATTATAACTAGCCATAAATTCAATATTCAGAAGGTAAATCAGTGGGCCATCTTAGAGACATATAACTAGGAAGAGAAAAATGGATTAAAAAATATTAACAAAAACTTCATTTCACTAACTTTTCATTTTTTATTCCTTCGTCTTCTCAAATAGGAGCACTAAATCAAAAGCACTACTAGTGCGGCTTAGAGATTTCTCATACTCTTCCTCCACTCAATCGACTTCATATTTCGTTAAAATATTAAGTTCATAACCCATTTATTTTACTTCTTGACTTCAACACTTAAATTTGCAGTATCAAGAAAATTTGTCAGCGACATTTTGAGGCAACTGAATGTCTACTTTTTACAAAATTGTATTTTGGACTTTAACTCGCAATAGTTTTCGTATTCGGCAATAAAGAGTGTAGCCAATTCTTTCTCTTCTGAAAATTAAAATTACCAAAATAAAATATTTCATCAAAATATATTTCTGTATGATGAAAACTCACCTAACTTTTGTTTTGTCTTTAATCCGAATGAAATCAAAACATAACCAACAAAGGATCTGTCATAGATGTCTGGTTACTTTCGATTGTACATTTGTCACCAGAATGCGCAGTGCTTCATAGCACAACAGATAGCCACGCCTAACACATATCCACGGAATTTGTCTCTTACTTTTATACAGCGAAGCATATGAAGTTTTCCCTCCTTATTATAGCCTTCTTGCCGTGGGGGAACGGTATCTCTAGACGTTTGTATGCCATGCACCCCTTGTTCCGAGAATATCGCAGGCGGCCATAATTGGTCTTTGCCTCAATAAGTGATTGGTATACGCTTAGTGTCCTATAATCGCCTTCTACAGAAAGCCAATTGTGTTTTTAGGTAGTAAATCTTGGTAATTATTTTCTCTACCTAGAAAGCGCTTACCTTATTGATATTGAATGTGTTGTAGCTCAGCGTGTCTTAAACTTTTTTCGTCTACCATTCATGTTTACTTTGAACCTTGGGTGAAATATTCAATCAACGGTGTAAATGAATCGTAAAAATTTTGGCATAAAACTAAAAATTCGTTTAAGTCACAAATTCTGCTATATTAATAATAAATATAACAATAAATATTAAAATTTCACAATTGTTAAATATCGGATCAGATTTCACTGGCATCGGTGCGTTGGCGGATTTTGTCGATAGTTTGTTTTACGGTTCTTATGCTAACCAACTTTTATGAGTGATGAATGTTGAAAAATTCCACGAAATATAGATTAACAAAATCAATTATATTAAAATTCTGAACAAGTCCAAAATTAAGCAAAAAGGTAAATAATGCAAACGCTCACTCTAAATTTTAAGGAAGTGATTATTTAAAATCAGCATCAACTCGAAATACGTTCTTACAGTTCCCATATTATAGTCTAAAATAAAAAAAAATAAAATTTTAAAAAAGGAATTATTATAAACAGTCAATATCTGTAAAAATTAAAAATCTCTAGAAAAACCAAAATTTTGAAAAAAATTTGGACAACAAATGAAAATATTTAAGAAAAAATCCAAATTTCAAGTTTCAGGACTAAATTTTTGTAACAGTGAGTAAAAATTATTGCAAATTTAAGGTAATATTGCCGGTTTTAGAATAACCGTTCAGAATTTAATGACATTTGGCATATTGGTAGATTATAGTAAGTTAAATTTTTGAAGAGCTAGAGAGAACCAATAAAGTTATTGACATTTGAAATTTCAAGCTTTTAACAGAGATCCTTATAAGAAACCAGAGCTTTTATCATATTTTACAACAAAAAAATACAGTTCACATTTTAATAAAAAGGGAGAAAACGATGGAAAATAACATAAACAAATTTTAGGTACTTGGAATTACAGCTTTAAAAAGTGCGATAGAATTACGTGACGAATAAATATTAAAGAATTATTTTTATCGTAATTTTCCGGTAATGTATTAGATGTGGCAACGTCGCTTTTATGTAAATAATTAGACGACTATCGAAGACCTTCCATCCTCCATCACCTTTATATAATTCATGTAAGTATATAAGTATGTAATACTTCTACATGGCGCGTTGTGTGCAATCGCCACTACAAAATGCTTTGTCAAAAAGATGAGATTAGGGATGATCGATATTAGAAAAACATCGATATTGACATCAATATTAACATCGGTTCAAAAGTGTCGATAAACGATGAATATCGGAAGAAAAATATCAATGCCCGAAAACATCGATGTTTTAGGTAAAAAAAACAATCCATTTTATTATAAGCGTTGATCAACGTTATAAGGTATACATATAGTAAGTGACGTAAGCAAATTCATGGTACAATAGATTGTTGGGTTACATTAATGCAAAAGTTTGAGTTTATCTTACAGACATAGAGTAGAATATAGGGTACATTTACTATACCTGTTATTTCGTTTTCGAAGTTTGATTACAAAAAAAAATTAACTTCTACTAACACTCGCTCCCTCTTTATTCTTAGATAAGAAAAAAAACTAACTATGACTTGAAATTGGCAGTTTTTTATTTTGTTAGTTTTATTTTGGTTAAATCGATCAGCGACATATAGTGTAAATTGGGTTAGGGTAAAATAATAATAATAACAACATTAATCAGCAACATCTGTTACACCTAATCACGCTAGATGGCCTAGCCCTAGACTTAGAGTGTATCGATGTCGATGTTCCGATTTTATTCTCATAACATGGATGTGTCAATATTGTCGAAAACTTAACATCGATACTAAAACATCGATGTTTTTCCATTAAACATCGATCTTCATTCCCTATCGATGAATATCGATCATCCCTAGGCATATATGTAATACTTCTATATGGCCAGTTCCTCGTTTCTCATGGGAAAGACTTCTCTTTCTCGCTGACCTTCACACGAATTAATGAGTCGCAATGCGCAGGTGCTACAAATCATCTGTGCATGGTCAAAGTCAGCTGTGCACGGCCAAACATAAACACCCGTTTAACCCGCGCGTAGCGATTGGTTCATTTTGTTCAATTCATGCGCAATACTCGCCATTAATTCATGTTCCATCTTTGTCGAATTTGGTCGGAACAAACTCGTGAAGAGAATAGGGAGCTGGCCATATAGAAGTATTACATATATGTCCCTAGGTGAGATGACAAGGACAAGCATTCTGCGCATGTCACAAATATTCATGATTTGCGGATGTTTTGTCCAAGAAACACAAATAGCAACGTCATGGTTAAAATAGCAATACAATACAAATTGTTACAACTACTAAATTTAATACAGGGCAAAATAGAAAAAAAATACAGTATAAAATATCGTAAACAAGTACACCTAACCAAACTAAACAAATCGTAAGTAGAATAAAGACTATCAGGTTAGTTTTCCTATGAAAAATATATTTTCCAGTTACTTTTTGATAAATATTAAATATCATAAAAATATTTATTACACCTTAATTACAATAATCAGGGCAACGTTTAATTAACTTTTTTTCCCACTCCCACCCGTATATTCACTGTTTTCTTTATACCTTACGAGCAGGATAGATAGATCATATCAGTCTAGTGAACGGATATAACGAAAGTCGCGCCGTGATTGGTCGATTTCATATCCACACTAGTGTGGATGTGAAATTGACCAATCACGGCATGCGATAAAGACGAATGTCATTTTTAGATTCAAAATTATACCATAGAATCTGTCAAACTGACTTCAGTATTTACCAAAGAAAGTATTTAAAATGAGTGCTTTTAGTGCAGAATCAGTAAACTTTATCCCAGCGGACATTTCTGATGCTGCAAGTGATATATTCAAGATATGATTACCTTAAAAATCAAATAGTAAATATGAATTTTGTTGCGATAAATTTATGACGTTTCATTGACACATGGACACTATATAAAATATATTAGAAACTGCAAATGCCACATGAAAAATTATTAATTTGCTAAATCGTATTTTAGTTTTTGATAGGTCGTAGTCGTGGGAAAAATACGCTGTACAACTCGAGCGGATTATCCATATCGCACTCGAACGATTGAGGCACTCCGCCTTCGGCATCGTGCTCAAACTTCGGTCTCGTGCGATATGGACATCATATCCGCTCTTGTTGCACAAACTACTATTATAACGGGAACAGATGACAAGATGGACGGGAACACTAATAAATGAATGACAACTGACGAGAAGAGGGATATTTGAAATAACCTTTAGGATTGGCTAAATAATCTGTCCTTTAAAAAGACAAACATATATATCCATCGCATGTTTTTGACACAAGCAAAGGAACAAAACACGTCATATAGAAGTATTACATATATATGAAGTCACCATTGTTTACTTCGATTTTAAGGTTATGTGACAAACTTTTCAGGATTGCCCGTTAATTAATTTGCCAATTTAATCTACTGTAGCTTGTTCTTGAATGTTTTTTTAAGTAACTCTTTTACTTTTTCAATAAAATGTGTCGTTATTGAGCCAACATGATTTTGACGATAACATTATTTGGTCATAGAAATTCCTTTGTGTTTTATTTCATCAACGTTGTCTAATCTAAATACTACGTTAATCAAACGAGACAATGTATACTTTTGAAGTGGTTTTGACTGGCAAGTACTAATTTAAATTTCAGATTTTAAGAAAAAAATAAGTTTTTTATAAAGACGTAGAATTGAAATCAATTTAAGGATACTTTTTTTAGACATTTTGACTCTGGACTTATTAGTGAATGCTGTATCGTATAGAAGGGGTAACTTGCGGACTCTTAAGAATTATTTGTAGCCATATATGTAATACAGTCGACTCCCGCTAAAGTTGCACCCGTTAAAGTTGTCCGCTCGTTAAAGTTGACAAGATACGATCGCTAAAGTTGCGCGGATATTTCCCCTCTGTAATTTTCGAACGACGAATTAAACTTCCTAGTTTTAACTCCAGTTTTGAATAACCCGCTCAACCGCATAAGGAGCAATACAACATATACATTTTTCGACAATGGTAGGGATGGTAGGGGAGTAGCAACTTTAAGGGTCGATCCAGTCCGGTGAGCGCAACTCTACCGGGAGTCTACTGCAAGTCCAAAGAAGGTTTCACCCCTTTACCACATCGGCAATTAAATAAATAATTACGCGATGAGTATTTCGCCAGCATAACTGGCATTTTCAAGAGTACGTCAAGCGGGCGTCATCTGCAGATGCCGTCGATGCATGCAATGGAATCATTGGTATTTTTCACAATAAACGCTTTTATCGAATATTGTTACAACTATGTCATGCTTATAGCATGATAAAATTATTTTTAATTTTACTATAAAACTTTATAATGTTCGCTTATTATAAACTTATAAGGAAGCAATCTGTAAGTATTATTGTTACATGTTTGTTAATTAGCATTTATTGTTTAATACGAACTAAGCTTATAACGAACCGATTACTTCAGTCTTTTGAGATTTTATAACAGAATATCATTGTATAAGGATTTTGAATTAAGCTTAAGAACTTTCCTGTGCACCACTTTTTTTGTTGGGTTATAGAGATTATTATTGACTATTACTCTTTTGACTTTTTGATGTTCATAACATGAATATTTAATATACTTATGGAGAAGGATGATATTTTGATAACTGATGATTATTCCCTAGCAATTGATTTTTAAATTATTGTAATATGTGTACTATTTTTTGTTGTGCAAAATACTTTGCTCAAATTGTCCACATTTGATCGAGGAATTTTTCGCAAAAAAATGGAAAACACATTCAAAATAATTGAATTTAAATTTACCGCCGGCCCTGCCTTTAATTAGTCGATAAGAAAGAAGTCTATAAATTTAAATCCGGCTTCAGCGCCATCTCCGAATTGGGAGCATAAACTCTGGTGACGTCACCTGGGCCAAGTTCATTACACGACCGTTGCGCGTCTATAATCTTGGTAGTTTGTGATTCATAAAAAACGATTGCTAACACTGATGGCTGGTGGCGTTTCTTTCTTTTTTGTTGGTATTTTATGTTTTTAGTTTTTTAGCAAAATTGACATTTCACGGTTTTGTTGTGATGGCCGAAAGGGCTCTATATTGTTTATTAATAATTTTTATAAGCAAATCTGTAATTGGTTAGTAATAAATTATATCGTATTTATTAGAAATAAGTAGACCGTTACCACGATACATATAAAGTAACTGGTTTCTTTAAAGGTGAACAGATGAAGCCTCAACTACAAGAAGGTACTGATGATGAAGAAGAAACTTTGCTTGAACATGATAGCGGAGAGCCTCCTCCCATAGACTTTTTGTTACACCAGTATAATAACAAAAACAACAATGTGCTTGTCAATTCCAAAAAAATAACATACAAGTGCCATTATTGTGAAGCACCGGGATGCACCAATTTAAATACTTGTTATGATGCCATACAATGTTGGAAGTCTAGAGTTAGAGAAACTTCAGGTATAGTTAACTAAACCTTAAATGTATGAGTGCACGTACAAACAAATTCAGTCTTCACAATAATTCATAACTAAAAAACATTTATTTCACAATAATTGACGAGAAAACTGGGCAACCATTCTAAAGGGGATATTTGTTTTGGTTCCATAAATCCAAAGAAGCTTTTTAGTCTTTTAACACATCAGCAATTAATGAATCAATGCATATTTAGTTATCTCTTCTAAATGTTAGTGGATTTTAAAAGAAACCTCTGTGTATCAATCATGTGATATGATTTTGAAACTTCTGGTGTATATTTTTTTTTTTGATGGAACGGACTGGTCCTTGGTTATCTTCAAAAATTGAAACACAGAACTAAAGTTTCTCTCTGAAGATGACAGCTTGGCTGTCGAAACGCGTTAGAGCAACCTTTGTTGTGTTTTTTAATCTTTCTTGGTTTCAGGGGACAAGTTCTGTGTTTCAATTCTAGTTTATAGCTTCATTTTAACCCTTTTTTTCCTAGATGTTTAACTATAATTTTTCCAGAAAAAATTCTTTGTAAGAAATATATTTTTAAGGATAGGGTGGATACTCCAGTAACTGGCCACCCACCAGTGTTGCCCACCAAAATTTATTTGTGACTAACAAACTTATTTTTTAAAATATATCTTTGTTTCGATCAGCGTTATGTGGTAAAAACATAGATGTTTCTCTATGCAAGTAGTCTGCTATATTTACAGTCAATGATAAAAAAGTTAGGGAAGATTAAATTATGTGTCCGACTACTGGACCAATTTTTAGAGTGGCCGGTTACTGGCACAATTACCCTATGTATAGTATAAATATATTCAAAACTAATAAGATATCTAAAGAGCTGGGGGAAAGAATGATGAAGATGCCTCGACTTTTAAATTGAAAAAATAACTTTTTTTGATTTCAAGCATTTTTTCAAAAGAAAGGTCAATGTAACCTTAGGTTAGTGTTTACAATAGAGAATTCTTATGCTTTACCTATACCAGCAAGCATATTATGTCAGAAAAAGATATTTATTGTTGTTATTTATTTATTTTTCTTTTTAAGCAAAACCATATTATTGAGACATTTTGGTTAGTTTTTTAAGTTGTCTATTAAACATCATTGTTTGCTCAAATAACGTTTAAAAAATGTGTAGTACCCTAATTACTAGAGACCGGATTTTAGGTAGCCTGATCCTACCTTTTTGGCGTTTTTCATGCCTTATTGTCTAAATTTCAATTTTGCTTGTTTTTTTTTGCCTTTTTATACATGATTTGGACCTACTTTCAAAAAGTTTCATGCCCGTTTATAATTTTGTTTGGATTTTCCCCAGTACATTTACATTTCTAAAGAATTTAAGCAGAAATATGTATGTACTTAATTAAAGAAAGCAATAAAATAGAAATTTAATCCATCACAATAATAAAAAGCTTCAAGCATTTTCCAAGAAAAGTAATTTAACAACAATTAGTCGTGTGACCCACCCAATCCCCTTTAAGTTTTACCACAAAAATTCATAACAATTTCAATTATTTAAATATTCCACAAACTGGGGCCTGTAACACAAACCTTACAAGTCCTACAATTGTAAGAAATTATTCTACACTTGTAGTTATTCCTTAACACAACGCAACTTATTAATATCAATGCGGCACCAGTAATTACGGAAAAAATATCACACATATAAGGAGATTTTGCAGCACAAAGCTAGCACTTCTTCTACTTTTATGTTATCTATTTTAGAGTTCTTTTTCTCCAAAACGGCTCTAACGCTTTGAAAAGACAATTTAGGCAGGTGCCATTCCATTTGGGATTACTAATTTTTGGAGACATCTCGATTCTTTAGATAGGGCCGTCGTCGTGTATCGTATTTATTGTTAAATATAGTTTATAAATTATTATGGCTAGATATGTATGAATCAGTATAAATACCGTTTAATATTTAAGCAATGTGAATACGACGAATAAATAATTTCAAAGCAAAACATCTTGCCAAAATTGTTAACGGCTCTCCTTGTGATAAACAAAATCGCTATCTTGACAGACTAGGCACGAAATAAATAATATTTTATTTATTTTGTGGCCTAATGATATTAATGGGCATTTGCTTTTATAAAAATAAAGAACTCAGAGCTTTCCAATGCTTTTGCAGGCGCTCTCAACGTGCTTCTGCTGCATTGTTTTCTTATAGATTAGCTCATACATTTGTATCATATTACCTATACGTACAAGTCCTACATAATTCGGTAACACAACGCAATTCGCTACAATTGTAGAAACTCCGCGATTCTTTACATATGTAGCCTACACATGAAACAAGTTATATCATCGGTAAAGCGAGCTTCGCTGACTGATTTATTTTTCTTCTTTAGAGAAAATAAATGTTTATTCAGAAAATCATGTCTAGATATTAAACAATTATTACTATTTTATTATTTCCAGAAAAACGATTTAGGTATCATTTTCGTGATCAAATTTAATCAAAATGTGAGTGATATTTTTTATTATCCTTAATTATTAGTAAGGTTTATACTTTTATAATAATACAATAAATGATTTCAGTTAGGCTTTCAAAATTTTTTTTAAATCTTTTCAACTCAGGATCGAAGGATCGCAGTATCGGATTTAGATTTTGCTTAGGAGTAATAATGTTATTTATATCAAGCAAAATTTATTGGTCGCAAACGAGACTGATGTTTACGCTAATGGTTTCGGGCTGCAAAATCAGACATAGGCGATTACGGCGCAAATTAGATATGTCCATAAATATGCGTGCACAGGATAAACTTTTTTAAACAGTGTAAGAAAATTTTTTTTTATATATTTCAATTTTTAATTTATAAGTATTTCTTGCTCATTGTTCCCTTTCGATTTATGTACTGCTGACGAGCTCAAATGAGGGCGAAACATCGATGTCCAGTGCTACAAACTTTTTTATATTTTTTATATTTTTATATTTTCATAATTTATAAAACAATTTTTTTTTCATATCTAAGTTTGGTCTTCTATATTTTATTTTTTTCCTATTCTATGTAAAATAAACTAACCAATTTTTGTCAACTGACATGAGGTGACGTTTTAAATAAATTTAGCTATCACGTAGTCATATTTCAAATAATGTTTTAGAATATTGTCAACATTTACTAATAAAAATTTAAATATTTTCAAACTGAGTCGCAGAAATGTTAAATAAAATTAAAAAACATGTTTATGAAATGAGTTCCTGTTTTGAAAAAAAGCAGTAGCGTACCATTTATTTTGTTAAAAATGGCCATGCTAGTGCGGACGCCACTGATGGAAGTAGAACATATATTTTCCTTGCGAAAAGTATTTCTTTATGCCTAGTAAAAATATTCAGAATATTCCGATAATTTGAGTTTAGGCAAGTTACTTATGTATTGCCCAATGTTTGTAATCTCACGCTAACCTTTCCTTGCCTCTAATCAAACATACAAACATATTATTAAAAAGCTGTTTCAAAGATCAAAAAAACCGTTCCTGACGAAGCATCCTACGATAGAGGTCGAAACGTCAATCACTTTATATTGTTTTCCAATAAATCTTGTGCGGAAAAACATTAATGTTTTAATCAGTTAATTGCAAAAATTTATAATATCCTTAAAAAATGCTAATTTCGAATGTTTATCAAAATGATATCCATTTATATCGTCTTTCAGGCCCAAAAAACTGCTAGTTGTCAAGTTTTATTGAAATCAACAATGCCGTTTGGGAGATAAAATAATTATGCCTGAAGGATCAAGATGGCCCTGAAAAATAGTGATCCCAAATTTTTACCAAAAAGCCAAGTGCCTATATTATCTTTTTAAAGCAAAAATAACCCATATACTAAATTTCATTGAAATTTTTAAAGCCGTTTTGGAGAAAAGTACTATTTACCTAAGGTTGAAGACTTGTAGAACATTACCTACACTTGTAGAATATACTGCAAAATATGCATACAAGTGAAGGCGTTGTGTTACAGAATCCGTTTACATATGTGATATTTCTTCTGTAATTACTGACGCCGCACATGTAATTACAAGTTGAGTAGTGTTACAGAATGAATACAAGTATAGATAATTTCCTAGAGTTTTGTACGATTTGTACAATTTGCATTACGTTCCGCAGCTCCTCCGATGATTTTGGGATATTTTGTACAAATATCATTAATTCAAGCAAAGTAAACATGACGAATAATTTCAAACTTCGAAACAAAAAACGAACTTATTGTTAGTGAAGGTGCCAGTGACTGTCCTTGTGATAAATAAAATCGTTGCATTTGACTCTCTAGAATAATAGACATTTGGTTTTATAGTTTTATAGTACAAAAATAAAGAACTGAGGGTTCCCAATATTTTTGCCAGCACATACGTGCATGGCTGGTATTGTTTTCTTTATCACATATTTGTCTCCTATCATATTACGAGACAAGGTTCATGGAAATTTTACAAGCGTAGCAATTTGCGTTGTGTTAACCGAATTATGTAGGAATTGTAGGTACAGGCAAATTGCTTGTAACTTGTAGACTTGTTACAATTGTAAGTTTGTGTTACAGGCCCCTGGGCTCAGTTAAGGTAAAATAAAATTTTTAAAATTTAATCTCAAAATTTCGACTTTTTTGGAAATTGTAAATTTGAATTAGATTTTCTGTAAATTCGGAGTATTTCTGTATACATATTTTACTTTTTTCTCAATATATAATAATTTAAATATTCCACAAACTGGGCTCAGTTAAGGTAAAATAAAATTTTTAAAATTTAATCTCAAAATTTCGACTTTTTTGGAAATTTTAAATTTGAATTAGATTTGCTGTAAATTCGGAGTATTTCTATATACATATTTTCCTTTTTTTTTAAAATCCAGAGTTTCAAATTTTGGTTTTTACTTTAAACTCACAAATATTTTCTTAAAATTTCGACTATTTCTAGAAATCCGCAAGTTTGGCGGAAATTTTTGTGAAAAATGTCACATCAAAGTTCTGAACTTTTGGGTTTTTCGAATTTGGAATTTTAATTTGAAATGTTGAAATGTTTAGTGCATAAAGTTGTTTTAGAAAAAGTTTTATTATGAATGAGTTTAAATTAAAAAAAAACTGAATTCATTAATAAACATTTCTCAAAATATTAACGTTTTTAGAAATGTTTAACTTCCGAAGTCAAAATGTTTGGTTTTTTAAATTCAAAGAAATTAATATCTACACCTGGAAAAAAAAGAAGCCCTAATTTCTCGAAAAAATGTTTGAAAAAAAGAAAAGAAAAATTATAAAAATTGCAACGTAAGTTTAAATTATTGCAAATTTTGAAAAAAGAATCTCTAAACCAAAAGGTCAAATCTATTAACAAAAACTATCAAAATTCAACATTTTGTTTTGGAGCAAAATTTAGAGAAGAGAAATTTTTTGAAACCTTTACTCTTTTTTTAAAATCCCCAGTGAACATTTTTAAAAAGGTTTAAATGTCGAGGGAAAAAATATATTTTGAATAAGTTTGATTTTTGAGCCAATGCTAATGTGAATATTTTTAAAGAAAAAACTAAAGTTACTAAACCAATTTTTTTCAAAAACTTTAATCTTAGCATTTTTAACCTCAAAAAGTTCAAAAAAAATTTATAAATCAAGTTTTTGGCATACTATGAGTTTAAAGTCGAGATGTCGTCATTAAAAGTAGAAAATTTTCCAATTAAAGTCGAAATTTGGCAACTAAGATAATAACAATTTAAATTTGAAATGTTTAAAGCTTTTACCTTCTTTTAATTTTGAGATAAAAAAGTCGAATTTTCCGAATCGATATAGAAAAAAAAATCAACTTTATAATAAAAAATATTGATATTTTTTATTATAAGGTTAAAATTTTACAAAAAAAATTTAAATTTCTACTTAAACTGGTTTAAATTATGAAAAAAATTCTGAATTTTCCAGTTTAAAAACGTTCAGATTTTGTGTAAAACTCTATGGAAGAATCAACATTTTAGAATTCCTAGAAAAAAATGTTCTTAATGTCTTCCCAAATTATAGCTTTGTTAGAGATTTTCGATTTTTACTAAAGAGTCAAAATTTTATTCAAATAATTTAAACTTTAAATTTTTATTTTCGAAAATTGTAAAAATATTATCACAAAATCCAAGTTTTTCTCTAAATTTCGTATTGAATCTCGAAAGATTGTTTATATAAATTGTGAATTTTTCTTAAAATTTGAATTTTTTTTGAAATTGCATTTTTCTTAAAATGCGAGTTCAAACTTAAATTTTGAAACTGCAAAATTCTACATTGTTTTTATAAAACTTAAAACGTAATATCAAAATTCCGAATTAAATAGAAGAAATTTCAAGAAAAGTTTAAGTTATTAAAAAAATTCTCAAAAATTCAATCTTAACCTTGAAGTGTTGGATTTTTTCTCAAATTTTCGACTTTTAGTTTTAAAATTTTGATTTTTTTTTAAATATAAGTTTTAAACGAACTCTCAGATTTAGTAGTCAAAATTTCGGGAACAAAATTCGAATACTTGAGTTTAAAGGAAAAATGTCAGGGTTTTTGGTGATAATTCGAGAATAAACTCAAAATTTTAAGAACTTATTTATTTGAAAATATTATACTTCTTTTGAACATCCCAAGCATAACCTAAAATTCTATTTTTTCTCAATTGTGAAAACTTTGTTCGGTTTTTCAAAATTTCGGCTTGAAAAATGAAAATTTTGAATCTAACTTGTAATTTAGGCCTCTTAATGTCAAAAGTTTTATTTTAGTCTTGAAATTTTGACATTTAATTTGTAGTTGGGAATAAAAAAAAAGTTTTTCTTGTTAATTCTGGTTTTAACCTTCGAATACCTTTTTTTAGAGTATTTTACCTTTTGTTTTTACCTAATTTAACATTTGGCTCACCTTTTTACCTTATTTGATTGTGCCTAAAATCTGGTCTCTAGTAATTACACAACAACCTTCCAAACAAAAAGTACAGGTGTGTCCCATTTTAGGCACTTTTTGGGAGTATTATAGTTATTATTAAAGATACAGTGTTGCGGTTTGAAAACCTCACAGTAAAATGAACTTCACTGTCATACTTTTTAATTAAATAAAGGATTCCGGTGGCAAATTTGTCATAGTTGCCTTAGTTTTTAAACTTCAGTGTGATTTTAAAAATCTTCTCTAACCAGTATTCCATCAAACGCCAGGCATACTCATCGTTTTTTCCATAAATTCGAAAACAATTTTTAGCAATATAGGATAAACTATCAATGTTTATACGCAAAGATATGTGGTACATGCAAAAATGTATAGATTGCATTATTCTTCCCGGCACCTCATTCTAACCATTTAATGCATTAACCCGTGTCTGACTCGAGTGTTTCTTTCCAACAAATTTTAAATATGTCTGTGTTTCACACGAGCGAACATATTTTTGCCCCTATTTGAAAAAGTATCCTTGTTACGCCACTGAATTTCTTTTTCTTTTTCGTCCAATTACATGAATACTAAATTAGTGAAAAAAAACTAATCATTTTTTGACAGAAATTTCCAAATTAATGTGTACATTAAGTGCTAACTCTCATCGCTCTCATTCATCTGTGACAATTTTTTAAATTAAAAAATTTTGTTGATGCAGTTAATGGGCCAAAATGTACATTTAATGCCGTTGTGCACACAAACATATCTAATTATGAACATTTTTTCAGGGGTTGAATCGGTATCAAGGGGCTGTATTACAGACATTGACAAGCTGCCGTTTTTTTGTCGCACCACCTCTTTTTCACAGTCACACAAGAAGCGACACACCAGTGGACAATATTTGGTAGACTGTTGCATGGGTGATTTTTGCAACAGCGGGGAATTCCCAGAGCTTCCCTCCATCTATCCAGCATCAAATAACTCCTATTCAGATTCTTTTTTCCACATTTTAACTACAGTTTGCGCTGCTTTAGTACCATTGGTTATACTAATAGTCTGCATTGTGACTTTGTTGTATTTAATGAAGCGAAAACATCGAAGGGATTTGGCTAATGAAATACGCCATGATCCTGATACGTATTACGCTACTGAGGACTTACTTAGAGCAACAGCTGCTGGTGACAGTACTCTACGAGAGTATTTGGAACATTCGATGACTTCGGGTAGCGGTTCAGGTTTACCTCTGTTGATTCAAAGGACTTTAGCCAAACAAATTTCTTTGGTTGAATGCATTGGCAAAGGAAGGTATGGAGAAGTTTGGAGAGCTATATGCCATGGGGAGAACGTCGCAGTCAAAATCTTTTTCTCAAGAGATGAAGCGAGCTGGTCCAGAGAAACTGAAATTTATTGGTATGGTTTTTGACTTCAACATCGACTTTTTTTAATAAAATGTGTTTTAGCACAATTTTACTGCGACATGAAAACATCTTGGGATTCATTGGCTCCGATATGACATCTTTAAATTCTTGCACTCAGTTGTGGCTTATCACGCATTATCATCCTCTGGGAAGCCTCTACGATCATCTCAATCGTACCTCGTTGACACACCAACAGCTACTTAAACTGTGCTTGTCTATAGCGAATGGTTTAGTTCATTTACATACGGAAATATTTGGAACTCAGGTAAGCCAAATTGTTTCTTTTGCCAATATTTTTTAATCAAAGGTACTTAAATCCAAATGACAACCTAAATTGATAGTTTTTTTTTAATTACAACATTTTTCTTAAAACTTTTACCTTCAACTTGTGTAATTTTTCTCATAAAATTTCGTTTTCAAATTCAAAATGTCCGACTTTTTTAATATTTACTCGAAATATTGCTGTACTTTCAGTTCTCACTTTTTACCCAAAAAATGTTGGTTATAGACTCAACACTCAACTTGCATTTTTCAGTTTAAGCTCGTCTATTGTCCCCAAAATTTTGACTTTGATTCAAAATTTTGAGTTGTAAAAATTGTGATTTTACAATTCTGACTGAATGTTAAAGAAATGACAAATTTCGATAAAACCTGAATTTCTGACTTTTTAACTTTAATCTTCGAATTTTAAGTTTATGCTTAAACATTATTGATATTGTTAAAACAAATTGTCTACAATTTTATTGGTTTGTATTTACTGCTGAAGATAAAATAAGTTGTTTTATGATGTCAATTTTAATCTTTCTGGAATCTTTTAGGGGAAACCTGCCATTGCCCACAGAGACATAAAAAGCAAAAATATTCTGGTCAAAATCAACGGGACGTGTTGCATCGCGGATTTTGGCCTGGCGGTAACTCATTCCCAATTAGACGACCAAATCGACATCGGCTCAAATCCTCGTGTAGGCACAAAACGATACATGAGTCCTGAAGTTTTAGACGAAACGTAAGCCTTGTAACCCCTTGGTTTTCCATTTATTAAACCAATTTTTACAGCATTAGGATGGATCATTTCGATTCATTTAGAAGAGTCGATATATATGCTTTGGGGTTGGTATTTTGGGAGATCTGCCGTCGGACAATCAGCAACGGCATCGCGGAAGATTACAAACCACCCTTTTACGATGTTGTACCTAGTGATCCCAGTTTTGAAGATATGAAGAAGGTTGTTTGCATTGATCAGCAAAGGCCTAATATACCAAATCGTTGGGCGAGCGATTCTATTTTAAGTGGAATGGGGAAGTTAATGAAGGAATGTTGGCATCAAAATCCAAATGTACGACTACCTATATTGAGAATAAAAAAGACATTATCAAAGATGTGTACAGGAGAAAATTTAATAAATTTGGATGACATGGAAGTTTGTGTTTAAGAATTTGATGCCAGGTTTAAGGCACAATGAAATAAGTTAAACACAATTTGCAAGGCCGTAGATAAAGATGTCCGAGTATGTTAGAAACCAAAATCAGGGTTGTCAGCTTGTTTATACACTTGTTACTTAACAAACCGCAATCAGCTAAATATTTGACAGGCCAACTGGCAGAATTTTGATGTTGCTTATTTGGTATGTGGCTACCGTCATTTCAGAGGATTTGAAGACCAAAACCTTCCTTGTCTACAGCCATGCAAGTTTCTAAAGATAAACAGAAAATAATTATTTTCTAATAATTTCTGAATAAAGTTGGGTTCTGTTTAGGTGAAATTAAATAATTGACGGAATGAATTTAAATAATGTCAAAGCTGCACACGCTATTTGATGACCATGATTCATTTGAATCGCAATATTTAATCATATTTTGATTTTAAGAAGTTGAAGTATTTCAAAAGTAGTTTTTTTGGCAAGCATTAATGGTTTTATTTCTTGTACTTATGTCAAAATCCCGATAATCTGAACATCTTTTAATTTACGGGAAAGGCAGTTATTTCAGTTGGTCATTGTGAAAATACCGCATTGCACACAATCGCTTCAAAAAAGTTGAAACCTATTGAAAATATAAGTTAGTTTATTTACCAATGTCTAGACATCTTGTTCTCATTTTTCAAATTTCAAGACAATTGATGAATGAAGGAAAACATTTAAATAAGCACAAGACTTTTTGGAAGGATATTTGTTTGTTCAACTTGGCAAATTTCACAAACTTGTTGAGAAAAAAGTTTAGGCACCTTTTTTGTAAAAAATCGTAAGATCTACAAATTATATAACCATCTTTGCTATAATATCCACTGTTTAGAAGATATTTGTGGAAAACTGATTTTTAAAACATATAATTTAAAAGAAAATTAGCACAGTTGAGTTCAACTGAATAAAAAGTATGGCCAAAAAACGACACTACATTTTACTGAAAATTTTGTGAAACTTGGTTTAACCATTTCCAGGCTTAGTTTAGACAAACAAATATTTTAAAAACATCTGAATTTATAACATGTGAAAAATGATGTGAGCTTATAAAAGGAGAGTTATTTTGAAATAACAGACAGGTACTTTTCATTAATAAATTTCAACTTTTTTCATAATTCCAAGTTTACAATTGCAATTGTTCCACTCTATAAAATAAAAGCAACTCAAAATTTCAAAATTTTTTTTTAAAGTGAGTTATGTTTTTGCCTAGACAATGTTCAGTTTGATTTTTACTTTTTTCTTAAACATTTGTTATCAAAGTTGAAATTTCGAAAATAATTATTTTTGAGATTTTGATTTCTACAAAAAATCGAAATTTCAAAAATAATTATTTTCGAAATTTAAACTTTTTTCCCGACATTTGTGAAACACTGCATTTTTATCTCTTCAATTTATTCTTGGAATAAGCTTTTGCATATTTTAACAGAAGAATCCAACTTTAGTGCAGAAATTGACCAAAGTTTTTAATAAGTTAAATTTATATCATTAATAAGCAATTGTACATATACTTCAAATATCTTTAAAACTCCTTAGTAAGAGTAATTTATAAATTTATTTTTATATAATACTAAGATTGAAGACTAGAACAAATTACAAAATCCATCAGATATTAGACATTTTTGCTGTATTTTTATAAAATGTGTTCATATTTATGTAATTGATTACATATGTATGAGAAAAAAGATTTCAATAAATGTTACTTACAACTTGTTCTTAACATTTAGAATCCTAATTAACCTTTTCCAAGTTGCATTTTCCTTAAAATCTTGAATTTATTTGTTCAAGCAAAAACGGCGTTCTGTAAATATTCATGAAAAATTGCACACTAATCGATCCACTTCATCATTTTTAATTTTTGCTTTTTTCGGTTGTTTGTTTACAAAAAAACATTTTTTTTTAATTACAAAAAAAATTCACTAATTAGCGTGCTTAGAATTAAGACAATCCTACTTCATCTTGCAGTTCATGTCATGATAAGTTTAAATTTCAAGATTAAAGTAGAAATGTCCAAAAAACCAGGTCGAATTTTTAGCTTTAAAGTCAAAATGATGGGAAAATCCCAAATTCATTGAGAACATGAACTGAACTAGAATATTTTATGAGCGACGACATTTCTAAGTATTACAACGCATTGATGAAAATGATGGTACACAAATCACGGAGATTTTTATGTTTATGACATATTGGGACAAGTTGAATATCCAGGAAGAGAAAAGATGAAATATCTAGATTGAAAATGAGACCAGTGAGAGGTTTATACAATTAAAACTTTGGAAAGTTAATAATTTCTGCAGTGGATTTTTAAATTATCTTTTAAGGCAAGTTGATTCTGCTTTGATGTTATCATCGTCAATAATATTACATTCAATTTAGGTGTTATTTTCAGCAGACAGATGTGGGGCCTCTCCTTTAGGAAGAACGCCAGAGTAAAAACCAATATGGCCATTGAAAGTTACAATAATTTATTAGATCAATTGGAAAGTAAAGCGAACGTAACAAATTACTTAACACAATAATATACTTGGTAGATACAAAAATATGGCAAAAGATTTTAAACATTGAAAGATACCCATGTTGTGGATGATCACCGATTGACAACTCTGTCAAGCAACTCAGTGGGGATAATTGACCCTGAAGGCTTCTGAAGTGTTATCACTTTTTTAAAATTTTATATCAATACAGCTTGTGAATTATGTGTAATTTCCTAATGGGGTACTGAAATATGAATTGAATAACACAAAGCAGAAATTTTGTTAAAACTTTATTTTTTGAATTTTTTATTTTTAGACTTTATCTTGCTAATTCTAGCACCACCTGATTTGCCTTGATTTTTAACCTTTTTTGGTTTATACAATGCTCTCCTTTTTTCTTTGCTTTGTTCTTCAAGGACACTTTTGACAACATCAACTGCTTTTTTGTGTGTGATCTTATTTTCTAACATGGAATCTACCAAAACAGGATCCATAAGTGAAGGATATTTCCCAGTAAAACCTTTAGGAAATATAGGATCGGCCAAGAGAGCAGTTAACTGCTTACGTTTTACTTCAGCAAGTTTCTTCAAACGCTTTGTCTCTTTAGTTTCCTGCTTCTCAATACTATGATTCTATTAAGGTTTGATCTTTGATAATTTCAATATACAAAATTTCAAATTAGTCAAATTCACATTACAGTAAATGACAATAATGGAACTGAATCCCTTTGATCTGAATAAAAAAGGATACACATCATCTACAATTAAGTCCATTTCTCTGGCAGCTTTCTCAAGCCAACCAGTTTCCGAATTCACTTTGCGCACCTGTAATTCCAACTTGTCCAATTCTCTGGCCAAATTTACTCGTTGTTTTACAGCATTTAAAAAGGCTTCTTCAACTGGAAATCTAGGGAGATCTTCAGCTGTAAGTTTCATTTTAGTTCTAATCTCTACTATACCAATTCAACATATGTTTTACTCGAAAAGCCTTTGTTACTCACTTTTGTTCAAACTTCTGCATAATTTTAAATAATTGTTCAACTCTGTAGGTTCTGTGAGCAAAATTGTAATTCCTTGCTTGGAGGCTCTGGCTGTTCTTCCTGATCTATGAATGTAATTTTCTGTTGTCCTCGGTGTTTGGTAGTGAAGAACATGTTCAATATAAGGGATATCGAGTCCTCTAGCGGCAACATCTGTTGCAACTAACACAGCATTTTCATTTTCCTTAAACCTACGATTAAAATCATAAATAATGGAAGATTCTGCATCACTCTGCAGAGTGCCAAAACAAAATTATATTTTATTGTAGAAGAATTTAACGCATACCGTTCCAAATTCTTCAACCTTTGCCTTTGCTGCATAGATGCATGTAATGGTAGTGGTTTACATCCCAATAAACCCAACAAAGTCGTCAACCTTCTAACACAGCCAATTGAATTACAAAAGATCAAAGTGCGCCCACTATGTTTCTGAAGAAAATAATAAACGTAATAATCCTTCTCATCAAAAGCACAAGTAATACGGCACTCTGTCAAAGTCTCTGATAAACCTGTTCCTTTTGAAACATCAATAATTTTAGGGTCAATGACCCCTAAAGTATCTACAATTTTATGAAGTTTCTGCTCCGGAGTCAACTCTTGAATATTTTTTGAGCCTTTCAACTTCTTTTTGTTGAGCAAATATTTTGGCAATTCGTGCACAAACGTCAAAGTCGCTGAAAATACGAAATTTTGCCTTCGCTTGGATTTCTCTTCGTCCAAATTGAGCCTCTCCAATAAATTATGAAGCTCCTGAAAATGGCCCCTTTCCAACATCCTATCAGTTTCATCAATGACGAAAAATCTACAAAGCACATTTTAACAGACTGTTTTGTTTTATTTACTTTTTATATTAGTTACCTAATGCTATTTATTTTCAAAAGATGCGGCTGGCCGAGCTGAATTAATTCCCACAATCGTCCAGGTGTTGCAACTACAATTTCTGGACCTTGATTTAAAACCCGCTCCTGTTTAACTGCGGCCATTCCACCAACAACAGTAGCAATATTTATACCTGCCAAAGTAATTAGTAAAGTAATATGTAATTATTACCTTTGGTCAAACTACCTGTGAATTTGCAAGTTTGTGTCAGATGATTTTTAATCTGCATCGCCAACTCTCTGGTTGGTGTCAATATCAAAGCATATAAGGGTTTCTCACTGTCATTATGTTCTTGCTTCAAAGTAATTATGGAATTTAAGATAGGTAGGCCAAAGGCTAAAGTCTTTCCACTACCAGTTTCTGCAGCTCCCAGTATATCCTTTTTACCTAAAATTAAACTGTTAGATGTTACCCTTAAAATGGGATTACAGCTCAACCAACAAGAATCAATTTAAGAGCATTCTTGGGTTAGCTGCTCACATAGCAGGGATAATTTTGTTTATGACATAAGAGAAATACTTATTGTTACTTAACATATTAAAGAATTGCAAAATACCAATTAAAATAAAAAAAAAACTAACCAAATATAGCTGGGGGTAAAGTAAGGGCTTGAATTGGTGTGGGTTGGGTAAATCCTTGATAGGCAAGGCCCTTAATCAGAGCATTATCAAGTCCAAAACTTTCCCACGCCTCCATATGATCAACATTTATACTGCATTCAAAATCGTTTTGTTTCAATTTGTCTGTTCGAATATCGCCAGTGAACCCTTGTTTAGAAGGTGTTAAATCTAATGGATTTGAACATTTTGTGCTACTAACTTTAGCATGTCTTTTCCTTTTCTTCGGCCTTTGTTTACCTTCCACCTGAAATAAAATAAAGCTATTAGGACGCCTAAAATCCAAAAAACGAAGACCAACTTGTATATTTGATGATTTATAAATGCCATCATCGTAGTCTGTACATTCTTCTATTCCAATTAGATCTGAGCAATTTTCTTGAAAAAATGCTGCATCTAGCGTAACAGGTTTCCAGTTATCCGATTTTAATTTTTTCATTTTGAACTTTTCAAATTTACGCTTAACCTCACTTTATCACATGGACTTGACACATCTGACCAGTGTTGCCAACGGTTTCACAAAAAAGGTAACTAACAAACTGTAAATGTTGAAAACAAAAGTGTAAATCCACAGTGTTAAATTGTTTTATTTAAATAATTGATATTTTCTTACTGAAGTAAATCTGATAGCTAAACAAAACCAATAAAAAGCTCTGTGGATGTACAATTAAAACTGTAGGATTGGCGACCATAGAATTTTTAATAGATATGAAGATATAAGATCCTAGCTATCCTTTGTCACGCCATTTTGTAGGTATTTGTATAAAATAAAATTAAAATGAGTTTCCACGTTTATTTGAAATGGACTATATAAATGCTGTAGACGTTCTGCCTGTAAAACTATTTTTATCATCACGAAATATAGCTCAGTTTTTGTGACAGTGCAGTAGCAACTATCAGGTCATAGAATTGTTTCAATGTTTCCAATTCTAAAAGATGAAAATCATAAAAACTGTTCTGTGTATAAACGCACTGTCGCCACCATGAATTATCCAAATTTTCTTACCGATTTGCATATAGTCATAGAATTACATTTTTTTTTACCGGTATCTTTCATCTCTGTTTAACCGGTAATGCACGTCAATTTGACGTTTCTTCCTATAAGAAAACTGAAATGGCGAATGAAAATAATGTTATCATGAAACACCAAATTATAACATTTAAACCAGAAATTATCACTCTAAAAGCTAAACCAATGTTATAAATATAATATTTCTTCTGTTGACGAAGTGAGTCTATTTATATTCTTGATAAATTCCAACTACTTGATTGAGTTGACCTAAATGATATTTGTATGATTGTTGTTACTTTCTTCTAATGAACTTTAATTCTATTTAATAAGTAACTAATCACGTCTATTTATGGACAGTTATATAAGGGTCGCAGCAACTTTCCTCTTTGTTTAAGAATCATGCAGGGGCAAGAGGGACCGTCTGGGTCATCAGACTACAGACTGGCCTTAATTCACGAGATGAGCGTTCATGATTTTGACATGATTCGATTTGCATCATACAGAACAGCGATGAAGCTTCGATTTATCCAGAAGAAAGTCAATTGTAAGTTCTCATTTCGGTTCGATTTCTACTACTAAATTCGTTTTTAGTACATGCTGTTGACATTTGGAATATAATAGAGGCCTTCAGAGAGCAAGGTTTACACGCTTTGGAACCATCTTCTGAGCTAAGTGTTGCCCGACTGGAAACCTTACTATGTTCCTTGTATCATAGTCTTAATAAGCGAGCGCCACCTTCGCAGCAAGCTCATGTGGATGTGTGTTCAAGTTTGTTGTTAAATTGGTTGTTGGCTGCTTATGCGACTGTGTAAGTAAATTTGCTTCATCATTAAAGCATTTAGTTTGTTCTATAGAGAAACATGTTTACCTGGTAAAAGGTGATTTATAATATTAGTCGTGTGGCGTGAAATTGAAATCTCTTTAGATTTTTCTATAACATGCCTTATTTGCAAAAGAATTTAATTCTTAAGTGTTGAATTTTTTACTTCAGATTTTAAGAGGATATTTTCAATTTTTACATCTTTTTCTTGAAAATTTCTATTTTTAACTGAAAATTTCTAGTTTTTCCAGAAATTTTAATGTGTTCTTCAAAATCTAGATGTTTATCTTTAAGTTTTTTGGAAGTTTTGAAATTGATAATTTTTGGAAATTAGGATTCCTTTACCAAATTAATTGGAAGCTTAATCTACTCCCTCCACCCCAAACTTAACCATTAATTTGTCAAAAGAAAACTGATCAACGTCTGAACTGGAATATATTATAAATATACAGTTTATTTTATAATTAATTTATAAATTTGACATTGAGAAAAACAGAAATTATATTAATTTCATTAAGCATAGCATATTTTTTTAGGGATAATGTTGGTAAAATTAGAGTGTTTTCTATCAAAGTTGCTTTGGCAACCCTGTGTGCTGGAAAATTGATGGATAAATTTAGATGTAAGTTGTGCAATACCTTTCTCGGAACAAATTGTCATAACTCGCATTTTTAGATATATTTTCGCAAATTTCTGACAGCAACGGACTCTTGCTTCAGTGGAGATTCAACGAGTACTTGCAGGAAGTTCTCGCCTTACCTGCCGCAGTCTACGAATCTCCAACGTTTAATTATACTGACTCCCTCGCATCAACTATATTTAGCCCTGTAAGTCCAAACACTGGGGAAATTTGTTTAGGTTTTGATTGATTTCTAAAATTGTAGAATGCCAAAATAACGGTCAATGACTTTTTGGACATCTTAATGTCTGATCCAGGACCACAAGCTTTAACTTGGCTTCCATTATTACATAGAATAGCTAATGTTGAAAATGGTAGGTGATTTGATTTTGTTAACATTTTGATATTAATGTAGAATCATTTCAGTTAATCATCCCATTCCATGTGATGCTTGTCAAAAAGAGAATTTTTATGGATTTAGGTATAGATGTCAGAAGTGCCCCCATTATAACCTATGTCAGGACTGCTTCTGGAGGGGCAGGGTAACCAATCCTCACACATTGGATCACCAAGTTAAAGAATATGCCTCATTTGTGAGTTGGTTCTTTTTTGTATTTTTTTTATTAATATGGTACCATTATAAAGTCAAACATTTACATTATAATTAGAAATGTTGCATGTTAAGTCACAATTTGGAGTTTGACCTTGTAATATGAATATTAAGGTTGAAAAAGTTTTAGAGTTCCTAAAAAATCATAAAATTTTGAGAAGAAACTTCCAAATTCTTAACAAAAAATTCAAGAAATTTCGATTTTAAAACAAAAACTGAGGTCAAATTTACGGGACATTTGCGAGAAAAATTTTCTTTAAATTTCAAACTAAATTTGAAAACAGATTTTTAAACGAAAGTTTTATTTTTTTGTTTCCAAGTTTCGAGGTAGCAGGTTGGAAATAACAAATTTATTGTTTTAGTCGCCCAGCAAGACCATAGGACAATCATTAAGGAAATCCTTTAGATGTGTTCCAGATAAACCTAAAAATAATTTACCGAGGTTTCCTGAACAACCAGAGAAAACTTTGAACCTCTCTCACATTGTGTAAGTTTTATGAGTTGCTCTAAGCGAGTAAGGAAAGTGAAAGCAATATTTTTACAGACCACCCTCTCCAATTCCATCACATAATGGGTTTCCTGATGGGAACTTTTCAACTCCTTTTGATGGCATGGGGAGCTTGGACAGCAGATCAACAGCACGGAGGTTTGAACAGATTTTTGTTATGTTAAAGTTGCCCAATAAATTATTCATGTTTTTATTAGCTTGGATAGTGCTAGGGATGATGAGCATCGATTAATTGCAAGATATGCTGCAAAATTAGCCCAGGAAGCTAGAAGTGGAATGGTAAGTTTTCAAGTTTGACAAATATTTTGAAAATAGTAAGTTTGAAGATTTAATCTTCATAAATAAAGAAATAAATGGAAATGAACCTGAAGATATTCTAAGAACTGGTGGAATTTGTAACTCATAAACTACATTTAGCAATAAATATAATGAATAAATATGAAAATTCTAGAATTTATTAAAGTGTTAGACTTTTCTACTAATATAAACTTCTGAAGATGCTTTTAAAGCGAAATCGGTCCAGAAAAATCTGAGATTTGGTTTATTTTATTGTTAAATATGATTTATAACTTCTGAAAACTACTGCTGTTTTTAAAATGGAAATGTTTGTAACACTCCTGTGCATTCCACACGTTAAAACTTAAAACCATATCTTGTTAGGGACGAGTACCATCGGAAGCATGCTTGGGAATGGACTCCACCAGAGCACAACGTGAACTGATAGGGCAATTGGAAGCAAAAAATAGGGAAATAATGCGTGAAATCGCCAGATTACGGTAATTCACTTAACAGCATCCCAAACCAAAATACTGTCATGATTTTTTTTAAACAGCCGTCAACAAGAATTAGAAAACAGTTGCCACGGCGCAGACAACCCCGTACTAATGAACGAGCTAAGAGCTTTGCGGATGAGAAAAGATGAATTGGAAACGCACCTCAGCACACTTCAAGATTCCAGAAGGCAACTGATGATTCAGCTCGAAGGTCTGATGAAAATGTTGAAGAATCATCAGGCTTCTCCCCGTAGTACTCCGAATTCATCGCCGCGAAGTACGAAATCTCCACCACTTCCACCGGGTGTGACCCCTCAAACTCAGAGTGGGCCCAGAAGCGCTCCCCAGACACCACTGGGAGCGACCAGTCCGTCGGGGGTGAATTCCGTGCCGGCTATGACGAAATCTGAGATGCATATGCACGCGCAAGCCCATATGCAGCAAAATCACGGCAGCAGCATCGAGGCTTTGAATAATATGGCGCAAGAAAGGGGGGAGAGAAATATGCGGAATATTAATAATGATGCTTTGGTGGACGTTGGGGGAGATGTTAGAAACGCATTTGGAGGTGGCTGCAACATGAATATGGGTAAGTTAGAAGTTTAAATATTTGTTGAGACTTAATTTGGAATTCTTTTGAGCTTTTTTTTTTCCGTTATTATGAATCTAATCTAATAATTTATTATCTTTGTTGTATAACATTATCCAATGTGTCCCACTTAAGAATAAAGATTAGACTCGCTTTGTTCACCATACCTTAGGTTAAGAAGGTTGCATTTTTGAAAAGAAAAAACTAAAAATGTCTTGAAAAGCTCAACATTTCGACTTTTTTTTCCAAAATTTGCCCATTTTTTTTTAAATTTAAGTTGAAGTATCTGAGATGCTTTGAATTTCTACTAGATTTCGCATTTTCCTCGAAATTTCGATCTTTTTCTCGTAATTTTAATCTTTTTCTCGATTTTTTTACATTCATTATTGGCTTTGGAAATTTCAATTTTATTCCTCGAAATTTATATTTTTCTCAACATTGAGATTTTTTCAGAACCCGTTTTTTTTCATAAATGTCTATTCTCAAAATTTGACACTTTCTATGCGAAATTTCAGCTTTTTCCCGAAATTCGTCTTTTTGTCGGAATTTTATTTTTTTTCAAAATTTATTTTTTTTTTCATTTCGTTTTTATTCATAAAATTTGATTTTTTTTAAATTTGATTTTTTCTTAAAATTTGACCTTCTCTCCAAATTTTCTTTCTTAATTTTAAGGTGTTTCTCGAAATACCGTTATTTTTATTCTTCATGGTAGACCCTTATTGACCGGAAATATTATGTTTTTTTCAATTTATTTAACATTTCTTCGGCCCAGTTTGGAAATATTTAAATTTTTATGGTTTGTTGACAATTTTCTAAACAGTTTTTGAAATGTGACTACGTGATATTTAAATTTATTAAAAACGTCACTTCATGACAGTTCACAAATTAAAAGGTTAATTTATTTTACATAGAATAGGAATAATGAAAAATAGAAGACCAAAAATTAGATATGGAAAAAAAAATTGTTTTTTCTTTTTTATATTTTAAAAAAATTTTTATTTTTAAATATTTCTTCCTCATTGTTCCCTTTCCATGTTATGCACTGCTGACGAGCTCAAATGAGAGCGAAACATCGATGTCTAGTGCTACAACCTTTTTTTATGTATTTTTTTAATTTTCCTAATTTATCAAAAAAAATAATTTTTATTTTTTTTTTCCATATCTAATTTTTGGTCTTCTATTTTTCATCATTCCTATTCTATGTAAAAAAAACTAACCTTTTAATTTGTGAACTGTCATGAAGTGACGTTTTTAATAAATTTAAATATCACGTAGTCACATTTCAAAAACTGTTTAGAAAATTGTCAACAAACCATAAAAATTTAAATATTTCCAAACTGGGCCGAAGGAATGTTAAATAAATTGAAAAAAACACCGTTATTTTTCTTAACATTGGATTCTTTTCAAAATTTCCCTCCTGCTAGAATTAGAACTTTCAGATACTTTGACTGTTTGCTTAAAATTTGACTTTTTCTCGAAATTTGCATGTTTATCTGAAAATTAGGTTCATATTTAATATTTCTAGAAATTACGACTTCCTTCAAAATTGGTCTTTTTTCGAAATTTCGATCTTTTTATCGAAATTCCTGTATATTGTTTTTTCAAAATCTGTTTTTGGAAATTTAGGTTTTTTTTTCTTAGAATTAGATTTTTTCTGGAAATTTTGACATTTTTCTCAAAATCATCTTTTCGAAATTTCGACTTTTATGACAAAATCGTCTTTTTCTCAAAATTTAGTTTTTTTTTGTTTAAATTTTCATAATTTTTTCTCAAAATTTAACTATTTTCTTCAAAATTTAACTTTCTGCGTTAAATTTCTATTATTTTCTCGAAGTTTCTTCTTTTTGCTCAAAATACATCTATTTCGGTATTGTCGATTCATTTTTTTCCTCGAATTTCCATTTTATTCCAAAATTCGACAGTTTTTTTTTCAAAATTTCACCTATTTTTCGAAATTGCGTTATTTAAGTTTTTCTTTTTTTTTTCCTAAATATTTTGGCCCTTTAGAATCTGAATGTCTAGCAATGTTGACTGAATTGACAAAGTTTCTGGAAATTTAGACTTCGAAATTCTTCTTTTTCTCGAAATTTTGATCTTTTCTCCTTAAATAAGTTCCTAAAATTTGGCTTTAATCTTAAAATTCTACTTTTTAGTCTTTTCGTTCAAAAATCATTTTTTTGATATTCCTTTATTTTTTCTGAAAGTAATAATTTTGAAGAAAAAAACTAGATATTTTCAAAAGAAATGTAACAATTCAGAAGAATTTAAGTGTTATAAATGTCATATTTTGACAAAAATACGAGAATTATCCGCTATTCCTTACATTCCACATTCTATTACCATTTATGATATCAGCATTAATAATAATTCACCTATTAATTTTTATTTCTTCATCAAACTGGATTTTTAGAAAATTCGAAATAATTAATAAATGTCTAAATTAAAAAAAAATATTAACAATTTGAAAATGCTAAAAAAATTAAAAAAAATGAAAATTAAAAAAAAAAGTAAAAAAGTTCAAAAACGATCTAAATTTTCAAATAGATAAAAATTTTCAGAAAAAAAATTTATGTTTGAAAATGTTGAATTCAATGTATATGTAACGATGTGATATGTTCACATAAATTTTGTAAAAGTAATAGTTTTGATAAAAAGCCTAAATTTTAAGATGTCCAAATTTAAAGAAAAAACATTGAAAGTTAAAGTCGAAATTTGAAAAATCCGAAATTTTGAGTCACAATTTTGAAAAAAGTCGACATTTTACAGTATCTATTTGGGAAAAAGACGAGGTTTCTAAAAAACTTTAAAATGTTTAAAAAACCGAAATGTTTTTAAAGTCGAAATTTTGGATAAAAGAAATCAAAATTTTGGAAAAAAGCCAGCCGAAATTTTCAAAAAAGTCGATACATTCTGAAATTTGTGAAAAAAAATCTCGAATATCAACTTGAATTTTTGGAAAATGTTTCGAAATTTTAAGATCAGCAAATTCAGATCAAAACAAAATTCAGAATTTATTAAAACTCAATTAGGAAAATTAAATATGGAAAGCCGTAATTTTAAAAGTCACTATTTTGAAAGTCATTATTTCGAAAAAGTGGTATATTTGAGAAAAATAGAAATTCTGACAAAAAAATCGAAAGTAAAACAAAAATCAAAATTTAAAAAGAAGTCAAAATTTTGAACTTCCTATTTTGAAATAAAGAAGACATTAGAAAAAAGTTCGAAGGATTCAAAGAGAAGAAAATAAAACAACATTTTTATCATTTTTTGAATAAAATTCAAAATTTTGAGTAAAAAACAAAAACTAAAATTTTGTGAAAAATCTTGGGGTCTGAAGTTAAATTTTTGGACAATATGTCGAAATGTTAAGATTAAAATTTTAGCCCTCTGAGAATTAAAATAAAATAAATTTTTAAAAGCTAAAATGTTGAAAATGTCGAAATTTGAAAAATATCCAATTTAATAAAAAATCGAAAGGACCAAAAGTTGAAAAATTCAAAATATGAACTTTATGAGTAGGCTTTGAATTTGAACTTGAATTTTCGGAAAGTATATTTTAAAATCGTATTACGATTATATCAAAAATTTAAAATTAAAAAAAAAAACAAATTCGGATAAAGATGAAATATCGAAAATAAAGACGAAATTTCTAAAAAAAAGTACACATTTTTTGGTTTGTAATCAAACATTTATTCAAAGAAAAAAAAATTCCAAACAATTTTGAATCAAGGTTGGAACAAAATCCTTAAATTATGTAATTTTTTTTCGAAAATTTTATGAAAATTATCGAAAATTTCAAGATTATAGTCACAAAAAAAGGGTTTTTTTTTGCAAAATGTAAGCTTCTTTTCAAGTTTTCACTTTTTATTCGAAACTTGTATTTCATTTTACTCAGAATTTAAACTTTAATCTCCATTCCATTTATAAAAAAAATCTAAAACATTTGAATTAAAAAATAATACGAAACCCAAAATTTCTAGAAAATAGTTCAATTTTTATGAAAAGCACAACAAAGTGAAATACAAATATAGGCAGGAAATTTTGACATTTGTATACTAGGTTTTGAGAGAAAAAACCAAATTTTAAGAAAAACTTTTAATAGGCACATACTAGAAGTTTTTCAAAATTGTAAGCAAATTTGTCCAAACTCTCGGCAAATTTGTACAAATTAGAACCAAACCTATTTAAATTAAAACAAATTTGTTCACATTAGAAGCAAACTTATTCAAATTAGGATAAATCTCAAATTAGAATCAAACCTATTCAAATAAGAAGCAAATTTTTTAAAAGAAAATAAAAATTATTCAAATCAGAAGTAAATTTGTTCAGATTAACAGCATTATAATTCAAAGTTGCACATTTTGACTTTTTGTGCATATTTTGGTTGCATATTTCAAGCTTTTTATGTTGCATATAATCCGATCTCTACTAATTACTATGTTGGAAATTGTGTAATGGTAATCAAAAGTGTCGCAACAAACTGTTTAAATTTATTGATGATGTAACGTGTATTATTCTGCATAGGTTCGAATGGTAATGGCACTCCGGGTTCACTTGGTAGGTCCCTTCGAAACGACCTTTTGGTGGCCGCCGATTCCGTCACGAATGCGATGTCTACATTGGTGAGAGAATTAAATTCAGGTACTGATAACTAAATTGAGTAGATTTACATTGTTTCTATACTCTGCATTTCACGGTTGGATTGGTTCTCCAACTCGATGAATTGTGAGAATGACTGTATCAACATTTTCAATTTGGTTATGTTTTCTCGTAAAAATTTGTAATGATTTTACATTCGTTTTAGACTGGATGGTTTTAAATGCTATTTGTAAAGTGATTTTATTGAATGTACAAATTATCTTTAAAACGTAATTGGATGGCTGTTGAATGTTCCATTTTGCTTAAGTTTTAACTTATTGAGGACGTACCTCATCCTGTTTTTTCTATTTTTTGCTAAATGCTACATATCTTTGTTAAGTTTTCTACTAATAAGTTAAATTTTCAAGATAATTTAATGGAACTTGGTGTAATTTTACAATCAATTCTAAATTTCAAATACATATATTATTATATTTCAATGATACTTAAGTGTACTGCTTTATTTTCTATTTAGATTATATTTTGCTAGAACTTTTTTTGTTGGAAAATTGTTGTTATATTGTTTATATGGAGATAATTGTTTTAAATTGTATTATTTTCTTGTGAATGTATTAGGCAGCTCTAGCATGTGATTTCTTTTAAACAACACCACACAACATTAATCACTTTCATTTATCATCAAAAGTGATAATACTCAAAAGTTAACGTTTTAATGAATTTTTGATGTACAAATTAGGTGTAATGTAGAATGTAGATGAGCAAATATGACAAAAACTAAAAACATTAAAAAAAGCAGAATTTTGCATATCGTTTTAGCTGGATATCAACTTTTTTTGTTTTAAAAAATAATAGGTAATGAATTCAGCACTCTGACTACAAAAATTAAGAATATATAAATTACTTTGATAAAATTTATCGTTGTGTATTATTTCTATATCTGCATGATTTTTTGTTACATTCTACTTTATAATTTCAGTAATTCGGTGCAAATTTGAATTATAACATTGAGATGTCAAATTACTGCAATGTCTGATATCGTTTCTACGTTGTGACACTGGTATAATTGAGGGTCATTTGTATAAAATGGCGAAAATATTGATTTAAAGTAATTTTTTACAAAGTTTATCAATTGATGGGCTACTTATATAAGCAACTGATTATTAATTTTAGGTTAGGTTTAGGGATGCAACATCGTTCAAAAAAGAATCGATGTTTAAACATCGATATTTTTTTCAATGAAATATCGGTGTTTCAAACATCGGTATTCTGTATCGATACATCGATGTTTTTCCAATGTTTTTTAAATATTTAATTGCGAGTTTAAGACGTCAAAATTACGAAAGTGCAGAAAGGACATTAATATAAAAGGACATTTTTTAGAAATTTCGAGTTTAATTGAAATTTCGACTTCTTTCTCGAAATTCCGTGATTAGAGTTGAAATTTCGACTTATTCTCGGAATTTCGACTTTTTTCTCGAAAATACCATAAGTTTTGGGAAAAGGTCGAAACAAGTAAAAATTGAAGATTTCAATTTTTGTTTCTTAAAATTTCGACTTTTAAAACAGAAAATTTCTAGCAAAGATTCAAAATGATTTGGATTTATGACATTTTCTTTACAAATTTTGACATTCTTCTCATGATTTCAAGTTTACAGTTACAGAATTTGCAATCATTTTCAAAACTGCCACCCAAAAATCATAGCATTGGGATTCAAGTTTAAATTCTAGGATAACACTTGGAAAAAAGTTTTGGAATATTGAAAAGCCAGTTCCAGATATTTGAAGTTTAAAATCAAAACTAATGTTAAAATTTCGATATTATAGCCGAAAATTCCTACATTCGAATATTCAATCTTAAATTCAAAATTTTAAGGAAAAGTCAAAATTTCGAAAAAAGCTCGAGATATTTTTAGAAATTTTTTAGATATTTTTCAAAAATTCCAACTTTTTTTAGTTTCAAATCGAGAAAGTCGTTGTTTTGGGACTAGGGTTGAAATTCCAAGAAACGAGTCCGACATGTTCATATCAAATTCGAAATAACGAACTTTATAGTTCGAAGAAAAGTCGAAACTTCGGCAAATAAGACGAAATTTCAAACTAATACATTTTTTAATTTTAAACTCTTATGAAATAAAAATTTCCAGAAAAGGGTAAAAATTGTGAAATTTAAAAAAAATGGGCTGGAAACAGTAAAAATATTGTAAACGTAAGTTTAATTTGCAATGTTCAGCTTTTTTTCCTTAAATCAGAATTCTTACAAATCAGTCATTTCAAGATTTCTAATGTTTTATCATATATCTTAACTTTTTTTTAAGATTTCAAGTCTACTCATGACATTTCTAATTGATTTCTTAAATGTGACTTTAAGGTTAAAAATTTGTGATTAAAGTTTAAATCCACGAAAAATGCTGAAGGAATTTTCAACAAAAAAAAATTTTAAGATATTTTTCCTTTAAAGTTGGAATTTCCCTCTTAATTGAATATTTTGAAATTAAAGGATTAAAATTGACACGTACATAGAAGTCAAATAAGTTTTTGCATTTTCTGCAAAAAAGTTTATTGAAATTAACTTTGAAGCTGAAATTCTGAAAAGAAACTTCCAAGTGTCTAAAAATAACCTCCAGATTTCGACTTAAATATCGAAATATCTAATTAAAAAAAAAAAAATCAAGTTTAAAATGAGCAGATTAAATTGATGAAAACTGAAGAAATTTCGATTTTAATTAAAGTGTAAATTTCTAAACAAGCGAAAGTTTTGGAGTCTAAAATTGAACTTTCTAAATTTTTCTCGAAATTGGAGTTCAAAGTGCAGCATATGGAGGACAAACACGAAATTGCATGAATTTTTTTAAACAAATGCGCCAAAAAAACTTTAGACGCAACATATAAATACTACATAATTAATCAGTTGCATATAAATAAAGATTGACACATGATATGACTACCAACCAAACCAGCATCACCATCTTCGAACTTTAGGGCTTATCTGCCACTGTTGCGGCTTTTTTTTTAATTGTCTTGAATTTTAAAAGCTTCTAATTTTGTGACAGATTATAGATATTTTAGTTAAAATTGTTGTAGTTGTAAATCTCAAATTAAATTTGCACGATAAACTGAAATAGAAGCAAACTCTCAAATATTCTAACTTCTTATATGACTCTGGAATGTTTTGAAAAGTATTTTATTTTTGAAATAATAAACATCAAGAAATCATTGAAACGATCGGTAATTTATAAAAATCATTTTACTGTGTTGTTTTATTTTTGTTATTATTTATTTTTTTAATAAATTTTTTACCTACAATTTGTTTTTCTTTTTAGTTTTAACAGTGGCTTTAAATTCAGACCATCAGGTATATGTGGGTGAAGTTTAATTTCTTCCATCAATTACAGCAATGTCTCCTATGTTACCTTGTAATGTTTTAAAGAATTTGAGCAGAAAAAATGTTTGTGCTCTAATCAATACAGTTATTAATAAAGAGGTATTTAAAAGCCAGACATTGCTTTTTTATCTGAAAATATATTTTATGGTTAATTTAGGTAAGTTATGTTTTTGTTTTTCAAATCACCAATGTATCATTGTTACTGCCCCAACATTATAACATATATCTTCTTACTACATAGAAGGCATGTGTGTGGAATGTTGCCTGTTGAATGACTGTTAAATTGCAGAACCTTCCATTCAGCCAGTGACTAGTGCTATCAGAAAACCCTTTGGTGAGTAGTGCTCGAGTATTATTAATTTATACACTGATGCTCAAACTGGACAAAACTTAAATACACACTTGGTCTACCCAACAATTAGTCTTCTTCATTTCCGCTTTACTTTTGATTTGGCAATTTTAAGTTAAATATTGTAAAACCGAATGACAGATTGCTTTGTAATCACTGATTGCTTGTAGCCCTGTGCGATTATATTAAGTTATAGTCTGTAAAACCATGAAACTTAAAAACCTGAAATTTGACCTCCGAGATAGGCATCCGGTGTAAAGAGATTTTTTAAATATTTCCGTACAATTAGAGTTTACAATTGAAAATTTAAAATTAACGTGAAAATGCCAGAAAAAATTACAGACTTGAAAATTGTAGAATTTATTATTATATTATTTCTCTAAAAACATTTTTAGAGAAAAATTAATATTTTGCGAAAGATACACTTTGAGAAAAAACGCAAAATTTCTATAAAAACCATTTAGGAAAACGTCAACATTTCGAGAAAAGTCACAGTTTAAAGCTAGAAATTATAGGAAGTCAAAATTAAAAGAAATATAATTCAATAACTGAGAATATACTTCATGTTTACAAAATTTAAAAAAAAAGACAAGAAGTTTCAAAACATGTTAAAGTTTTGAAAAAAAATAGAAATTTTGAAAAAATTCAGGTTCTGAAAAACATCAAAGAAGATCGAAAGTTTTAAATTCTGAAAAAAGTTCGAAAACAAAAAAATTCAAATTTTGAAAAATTAAGTTTTTTGGAAAGTTTCCAAAAAATCGACTTTTTCAAATAAAATTTCATTTGCCACATAAAAGTCAAAACGTCTAGAAAGAGTCGAAATTTTCAAAAAAAAATCAACTTTGAGAAATAGTCAAAATTTTTACAAAGGTCGAAATGGAAAGTCGACATTTGGAAAAAAGGTAGAAGTTTAAAAAAAATTTCACCAACAAATTTACAAAAAAGCCAAAATTTTGAAAGAAGTTTTAATTTGGAAAGTAAGCTAAAGTGAATTGGATAAAAAAAAATTGAAGAAAGGAGAAATTGTGAAAGGGTTGAAATTGTCAAAGTAAGTCGAAATTTCGAAAGAGTGAACATTGAAAAAAATGGAAAATTTGAAAATCGAAATTTTAAAATATAAAACGAGGCGAAATATTAAAAAAAGTCAAAATTTTTAATAAAAGTTGGTCAGATTTTGAAATAAAGTCAAAATTTTGACAAAAAGTTGAAATCTTGAAAATGTCGAATAAAAATCAAACATTTCAAGTATAATTCAAAGTTTTCAAATGCCACAACTTTAAAACATTCTAATTTTATAGAATAATTTAACTTTATTAATAAAGTTGAATTAAAAAAATGTCAGATTGCAAAACAGCCGAAATTTCGAGTAAAAATAATTAAAAAAAGATATACATTTTTAGTAACAAGGTGGGAATTTTGAAAAAAGGACAACATTTGCAATAATATAGTAATAAAGTCAACATTCTGGATAGAGTTAAAATTTTTCAAAAATTTCAAAACTTCCAAATAAAGTCAAAATATGCAAAAAAATGAAATTTTGAAAAAAGTTGAAATCTCTAAAAAAGAAAATTTTTGATAGACAGAAATTGACATTTCCAACCCTTACTTCGTCGAATTCTTTAATATTCATAACTAATAAACTTTATTAACGATAAAAACGCAACAAAATTTTAAAATTCCACAAGGTTTCCGATAAATATTTGCCAACACCGGACGTTTTTATCGTTAATAAAGTTTATTAGTTATGAAGACAGAAATTATCAAAGTAAAATTTAAAAAAAAAAACAAAATTTTTACCAAAACTAGAATTTTGAAAATTTTGGAATTTTCAAAAAATTGTGATTTCGAAAAAAAGTCGAAATATTTTAAATTTCAAGAAAAACCAAAGCTTTGCGAGTCAAACGAGAAAAGACATTTTGAAAGAATGGATACCTTACAATGTCGAAATTTTCGAAAACGTGACCCGAAAATAGTTTCTCTTCTTTCGCAAGCGAAGGCGCGGATATTTAACTAGTAATTTATATTTTTCCAAAAATCGATGCTTAAAATGTCGAGGAAATGTAAGGTACAGTCGACTCTAAGTTGCGCCCGTTAAAGTTGTCCGCTCGTTAAAGCTGTCAGGATACGATCGTTAAAGTTGCGTGGACATTGCCCCATTTTAATTTTCGATAAAAACGAATTGGACTTCCAAGTTTTAGCGCCACTTTTGAATAACACACTCAACTGCACAAGGAGCAATAAAACGTATATATTTTTCGACAATGGTAGGGATAACGGGGAGTAGCAACTTTAACGGTCGATCCAGTGCGGTGAGCGCAACTTTAGCAGGAGTCTACTGTAATACCTACGGAAAGTATGTCGACCATGATAGAGGTAACATACAAATTATCATGCTGTTCTGCATCGACTGAACCCAACCTATCCTTTTCTTGCTACTTTCAAATTACAGGATTGTAGTATCTGGTATGGTTGACGTACTGAGTTGTGCTGCTCTTTTGTGTTAATTGATCCCAATCTCTCCTGTCATTTTCAGGTCAGAAAAGTGCCAACTCTCGGAAGAGCTGTAGCACTAAGCTAACTAAACAGTTAACGTAGTGCTATAATACTCTTCCGTTTTAAATTTTAGTTTTTCCATATGGAAGGCGAAACAATTCAGAAGATGAACACCCTGAGTTTGTACATATATGTATTAACTGATCCCAACTTCTCCTTCTTCTTGGCGCTTTCAGTTCAGTTACACTATGATATGATTGACATATTGAGTTACGGTGCTTTTCTGTATTGATTGATCCCAACTTCTTCTTGCCACTTTCAGCTCAGATGAATTTCTCATGTAGTATAGTTGAAATAGTGCTATAGTGTTTCTGTTCCGTTTTGAATTTTAATTTTTCTTGTGAAGAAGCTCCCTACTATGGCAGGCAAAACGTTGAGCACATTAGATTGTTACTTGATACGGTGCTATCCCAAAAAACGCATCTTTTAGACTGACTGGTTGTAAAAGCCTTCGTAATCATGCAGAGACTATATGATCATGTGTTTTGTTTAGAAAGACGGATTGTGATTGAAAGAGCGGGATCTATTACATTTAAATGATTGAAAATTTTGCATCAACAGGTATGGGGTTACTTTAGCAAGATAACGTTTGGGATCATCTTGATGGGGTTGCGACAGGGGTCACTTTGACAGACTGGCCATAGATGGCTCTTTGGTCAGGTCGTAGAAAAAATCGCACAATGCATCAGCAATAAAGCTTCAACTTATCTTAAAACTGATAGACCATGGTTGCGGCCAAATGTTGCACATTTTACACAAGCATACAAATCCAACGCATTACCAAGACATCTGATTTAACAGGAATTTGTACAGTTCTGCATGATTTATAAAAAGTTCCTTCTAATGCAAGCTCTGCTTTGGTTCGAAAGCCTGAATTCACAACTTCCGAACGCAAGAAGTGCACGTTTTTTTCGTCAGTTTTATTAAACTAGCCCTCGAATACTTTGCGTCTTGCGGTAAAACGTGGTTTTTCATAGATTTTGAAGATGACGGCGAGGATGAGTCCGATGGAGGCTGGCAGCACGAACTACAAAAGCGTTACGCCCAAGAGGCAAGTTTTATGGCTGAACTAAGGGCCAGACACCCGACTAGCCCCCCGGAATCCTCCAGTGATAGATACGGATCGGAGCACCAGAATAGTCAATATCTACATGGTTCAGGTCAGAGTGGAGGACAGCATTACGCCCATAATCAGCGGTCAAACCAGCAGCAAAATTATATGGAGCAAAATTATCAGCAATTCGCCTATGCTGCTCAGGTAAATTTATATCCTTGTTTGGGAGTTTAAAATACTAAAATGCGCTTTAGGTGGCACAGGCGAGAAGGAAAAACTCCTTGAATCAAGAAGAGGAAGAGATCAACGGGAAAGCTCCTGTCAATAATGGGGAAACCAGAAGCAGGGAGTCAATTCAGTTTGAAGAGGCTCTTAAGCAATGGGTTAACAGATAAAAGCGTTTTGAGGCTGACTACACTAAAATTTTATACGATTTTTGAACAGTATACAACTCTTAGTATTCATAAAACCTTTTCTACATTATTAAGTAAATTTAGATTGCTTACATTATAGGCGTCACGTTTTTAAAGAAGTTTTGAATTGTTCCAAAATCATAACTTTCCATCAAGCTTTTTTCGCACTTTAAACAAACAATTTTTCTCTTCCCAGTATTTGAAATCTAAGATTTTAACTACATACTATTGAATTTTAAGTCATAGGACAATTATTGGCGTAGCTAAAAAGATCATTGTCCACCCTAGAAAAATCGACTTATACATTATTTGTACTTATAATGCATATAATGTATTAGATGCCTACCTTACAGAGCTTCTTGCCCACCCAAGAAATATCGTTGTCCCAGTTTGCCGTCCCCCCCCCCTAGAAAAAAATCCTAGCTGCGCCTATGAGGACAGTTGATATTATTTCAAGAGATTCTTGATAACTTCTTTGCGACGTGTCCACTGGATCCATTTTCATTGATTTTTATCAAGAACGGCAATCAAAGTTGTCCGTTGTTCTTTGGCAAAGAGAATAGCAATTTTTTCAGATGACTTAAAGAAAAAATAATTTGTAAATTTCAGATTTACGGCGGCGTAAAGTAAATCTATTCGAAATTTTAAGAAACAAGTCCAAATTTAGACAGAAAAGTATTATTAGAAAAAGTCTAGCCGAACAATTCGAAAAAACGAACTGAAAATTGATAAACTATAAATAACAATTTCTCAACATTTTACCTTCAAGCTTAAAATTGTAACTTTAATTTTAAAATTTCGGCTCTTTTTAGAAATTTTATTCTTTTGTATAATATTTGAGTAAATTTTCAGTTCAAACTTCAAATTTTTGGCTTTTTAAGTTGAAATTTAATTTTAAAATCGAACTTGACAGATTAAAATCATTATTCTTCAGAATATTTAAGACAAAACTATGAAAACTAGAAGTTTTTTTGAAACAAAGTCTAATGTATTAAAAATTTTCTCGAAATTTCGATTTTTTTCTGAAAATGTTGAAGTTTTGACTAAAATTTAGAGAAGACATTTCGAAATTTTTTTTTAAATGCTTGCTGCTTTCTCAGTTTCTGGAGTTTATACTTAGAATTTTCTATTTTTTAGAGATATATGAATTTTGAGAAAAAAAGTCCAAAATTTTAGAAGTCTTCGAGTGAAAATGATAGTTACGCTTTCTACCTTTCGGTGTACGGATTGTTGTTCTTCTCCTTTGATTTATTTCGTTAAGTTTTTTTTTTTGGTTCGAGTGTACCTATTTGCCCATTCTTTTCTGCTGGTTGCCCTATTCGTTGCAGCTTGCCAAATCAGTCCTTTTCTTTTTAAGATTGCTTCAATGTTTGAATCCCATAAGGCCGTGGCCTTCCCCGTTTCCTTTTATTTTTAATTTTTGCCTTCCAGGCTCGTTTTGTTTGTCTGCCTTCTCTCATTTTTATTAAATGACCTAACCACTTCAGTTGATTTTCTTCGACTGTCTCCAAAGTTGGTTTTATTTTCAAGTCATGACGAATAACTTCACTTCTTATTTTATCCTTTAGTGTGATGCCCTTTGTGCTCCTTAACACTTCATTTCCATTGCCTGTATTTTATTGGCCATTTTCTTTGTGAGTACCCATAATTCGTTAGCAAATGTCAATGTCGGACCCTAGATAGATTTGTAAATGGTTAATTTTGTCTTTTGTGACACTTCTTTTTTTCATGTTAATGTATTTCTAAGCGAATGGTAAATATTTCTCGCTGCTTTAATTCTGCTTTCTATTCCCTTTTTGCAGTCCCCTTTTTGTTGGTTCCGAAGTATTTAAAATCTTCAACCTGCTCTAACTTCTCACCTTCAATCCATATATTTATTATTTTATACTCATTTGCCACAGTCATTACTTTAGTCTTGGTTGTATTCATTCTCAAGAAGTCTTCCTTCAGAATAGTATTCCAGTTTTCCAGGCTATTCTTTAGTTCTTTAAGGCTAAGGGCAAAGACAACTATGTCAAATGCATTTTCTGTTATCGTTACCGGCATAACATTTTTGTTTTTTTGTATACCACACATAATTCCTTGTTTCTTTCCCTGGTTTTCCTGAAGACAGTGTCCATAACCATTATAAATAGAGCTGGACTTAATACACCACCTTGTTTTAATCCCTGATCTATAGTAAATTGTTCAGACTCCATGTTTTTCATCCGTACATAGTTTTTATTATTGTTGTATAAACTTTCCACCGCATTTATTAATTTGCAGCCAATGCCCCTTTCCACTAGATTTTCCCGTACTCTTTCTCTTGGTATTTTATCAAAAGCTTTATCTAACAATAAATCCATAAACGCTATAGTATATGTTTCTTGATTTTTATTTAATGTTTTTTCTATTATTTGTTTTAGTATGAAAATATTACCTTGGATACTATATCCTTTGCGGAAACCGCTTTCTGTATCTAATAATTGTTCTTCTATTATGTCTCTTAAGCTTTTCTCTAAGTAAAGTAATCCCTCTATAATTTTGACATTTCTGTTTGTCCCCTTTTTTGAAAATGGATAGTATCACTTCTTTTGCCCAATCTATTGACACTACTAATTCTTTTCATATATATCTATAAGAGGTATTTTCTACCATTTTCACTCATTTTCTTTATCATTTCTGGCTTAATTTTGTCGTGCCTCGGTGCTTTTCCATTTTTTAATTTTTTAATTGCCAGAACTAGTTTCTCCATTTGGAGCTCCTTTTTATCTTCCCGTTTCTAAGGATTTTCCTTGGCTTTATTGTCTTTATTTGCCTCTCTTTTATGTTGTTCATTATTTGCTGGAGCTAATAAATGTGCAAAATATTCCTTCCATCTTCCCATTGCAGCTTTTCCTTCTGTCAATATTTTTCCATCTTTGTTCTTTATGGTCATTATGGAGTTTGTCTTGTCCGCTTTTAAGTCTTTTATAGCTCGAAGGAATAATTATGGTTTTCTTTAGAATTTTCTTCCATGTTTTCCCCAAATTTTTCCCAAGATCTTTCTTTACTCAATTTTACGGGTTTTTTTCACTATGTTTCTTTGGTCTTTGCATTCTTCTTATGCGCTGGTACTTTTCGTCTGCAAATACTTCTTCCATTTTTGCTTTTTAAGGGCTATTTCTTTTTTGACCCTCTCGTTCCACCACTTTGTTTGCTTTTTCCTTCTATCAATTTTTATAGCACTACACGACATTAGTGATGATAACTGAAATTAAAAAATAATTTATCAAAGATAATGTGCTTAAGAATTCCATTTTTGACTTGAAATATCAACTGTTATAAAAATTTGGAATGATTAAAAAGTTGATTAATTATTCGAAAATTTAGCAACATCCTGGAGGTTTAGCATGATATTCTTAAACACGAGAACTTTCAATATTTTTAATACCTAAATTTTATTTTTTTTGAAAATTTGACTGTTTATTAAATTTAAGAATGAATTTAAAAAAAATCGAAATTTCCCATCCGAATTCCCTTCAAATTTAAAATGTTTGTTAATAAATTTGATCTTTTTCGACATTTGGTCATTTTCCTCTAAATTTCTAAATTATGATTCTTGTAGTTTTTTTTCTGAAATTTATTCTTTCATATCGAAATTTGAAGTTTTTTTTTAAAGTTAGTATACTTTTTCTCGCTATCATTTAATATCTAACTTTCGACTTTTTCTCCAATTTCGAACTGAAACTCAAACTTAAAAAGCTGAAAATTTCAGGTTTAACTGGCAATTTTGATAAAAATTAGAATTTTTAAATTAATGAATTAACTCGAAATTTAGACCTATTCTAAAATGTTTGATCGTTTTTCCTCTAAATATACATTTTATTTGCGAAATTTTATAGTGAAACACTAGAAACCCGAAATTTGAGAAAATAATCAAAATTTCGAAAAAAAAACACCAATTTATTTAAGAAAACATCTTAAACTTCCATTTTATTTATAATTTTTCTTTGTTTTAAACTCGAATATTTAGTTTTTCAAGATACTTAAATTTCTATAAAAAGTTGAAATTTTGTTCAATTTGTTAATTTATTTTTCAATATATCTTGATTAATTTTTTAAATCTCGAAATTGACTTTTTTTCTATCATTTCGGATGTAGAGTTTTTGTAGAAATAATAACTCCATTTTAGGCCCCAAATTTTACCATTTTTATCGCAATTCGAAGGTTAAATTTCAAACTTAAAAACTATAAAGTTTCTAATTCTAACTGAAAGTTTCAAAAAAGCCCATGGTGTTGCATGAAAGAAGAAAAATAAAACAAATATTAAATGTATATTTTCACCCACTAACTTTTGATTTCTTTTTAATCATTATTTTCTGTACGAGAACCATTTTTTGATTTTAATTGTCAATTTTGGTAAGGCTTAAATAACTTTTTTTAGTTATTAACGAACACAGGGGGATGGGGAGATTTTATTAGTTGTATTCTTCAAGATAGGAACCTAAATTAAATATAAGCATTCGAAAGTTTAATTAAAATCAAAAAGGGTGATTTGATTATTCTTTAGAATATATAGGGGAGCGCAATTGAACTGTCAACTAACTTCAAGCCGCTATATCTGCCAAACTGTTGATGACATTTAAGTGATGATACTCCATTATATTGTTTACAACTGTATAGAACGCCTTACATCTTTTTGATAGAATAAAGTTTAAGGTCCTGGAGTTTAAACCGAGTGTTATACCTTTATATTTGGTAGAAATTCGATTAGAGAACTCCAGCATTTGAACGTAAATAAATTTCTTGTGCATAGAACCATAAAAAGATACAATGATACTGGCATCATTGCGAAACGTTATGATGGTGGTCGAACATCTGCGGATATGTTCGAAAAATTATGGCGGAAAATTGGCTGGTGATCTGAAAATTTCCCTGAATAATCTGAAAATATCAGCGCGAAGCGTGCAACGAATATTACAAAATGAGTTTTGATTAAAGCTCTTGACGTTCTAAAAGCTACTTAATCTTGCACTAAAACAAAAAAAAAGTTATAGCGAAAAGAGCCGCAAGTAGTGCGTTACCAAATTTTGTTTTCTCTGGCGAGGCTCCATTCCCAATTGAGTAACATATTAGCAAACAAAATGATAAAATTAACTTTCCAAAGAGGTCTTTTGAAAACTTACATCACCGAATGGTCACTAGAAAGCAGAGGGTACCAATGGTGATGGTTTGGACTACCGTAACCGACGACGGTCGCTCTTTGTTCGAATGTTGGAGGGTCAAAATAAACGCCGGCATGTTCCGTGAAACTGTTCTAAAGGTTTTGGGCGAGCAGACATTTTGGGTGCAGTCCGTGAACATTTCAGTAAGACTCGACATAGTCTCATAAAACGCGCATCAACCAAAAATGACTAAAAAACAACTTTCCACACTTCATTTCTTCGATACAGTGGCTAGCAAATTCTCCAGACGCAAATTCGATGGCCTTCTCTATTTGGAGCCTTCTAAAGAGCAGGGCTAGCACTAAAAACTACCAAAGTGTGGATCGTTTCAAGCAAGCCCTTCGTCCGGAAAGGACCAAAAGCCACATTCGAATAGTGTGCGATTCGTTTTTCGACAGTCTGAAGGCTTGGCCGAAAAACTGCACTATTTGTGAACATTTTTTACTATGGTTCAATAAAACACATGAAAAAATAAAAATAATTCAGATCTTTGATTAGTTGAGAGTTCAATTGCGCCACCCTGTAGAATCTATATTCTAAGGATTATGCCCGTCATTAAGTAAACGAACTCAAAAACTAATGAAAATGGTTATGCTCTTAAAAACTGTACTGCAGTGTTATGACATCACCTTTCGACATGAGAACTCAAAGGGCCTTTATTGGGAATCTTGGCACCATCGGTCAATCAGAGCACACCAAGTTAGCCACTCCCTGCTTTGAGGCTCGAATTTATATGAAGGGTGTGTGTTTCCCTTGATAATACATTTAAATAATTTACTCTTATTTCCTCTTTTTTTTTCCTAACTTATAAAACCTATTGACAATAAATGTAATAACAATTTTTAACTTTAAACATTATTTCAAAGTTTTTATTACGTTAAATATCATTTAAAGCTAAGGTTTTGCAGGTCAGTTATATTAAACAGTCATCACATTCAAAATTACTTGCAATGTAAATTGCTAGTTATTTGCAAATATTTTGAGGTAGAAGGAATTCGAAAAGAAAAGTCTGAGGATGCCTACGTTTCTTATGAAATGAAAAGAACCAATCTCAATACGTTTAACGAGTCTTTTAAAAAAGTTAACTAGTTTACTAGCCAGTAAAAATGTAAGACCTAATATGATCAACTTTTTATTTTTCTTAAATATTGAACTCTCATCTACAAGTTTTCTATTCCTGTTCTTGATAGCAGTTAATAATCTTTGAATTAAACTCATTGCTATTTAAAAAAGGTATTTAAATAATTACTTTCGGCAGTAAACAGAAATAACACAATTACTTCTAGTCTTCTTCCATTCTATTATGTCACATTCTTTTGCACGTAATATTGAATCGTAATCATTGATTCTTCGGATCGTACACATTTCATTCCTATACTCATATCATTAAATATCTTATAAGTATATTATATAACGAGCATATATAGCCAATAGACGATAGAGGCTTTAAAAAATGTTAAATAATAAGGACATCGCTTCTTTAAACAAACAGCGTTTCAGAATCTACCCGTTACCGGCTATCCTTTGATCATTTGTTAAATTAAGCATAATATTTAGTATAAAACAGTGGCGGATTTAAGGGTGTGCAACATGTGCAATTGCACAGTGGCCCCACCAAAGTGCATGATTTTCTTTTGTTTTGTGGTACAAAATGTACATTAAAAAAACATATAGCCCCGAACGAATTTTTCTAGTCATCAATCGATACGACAAGCAAGGGCCCGCACCATAAGGCGCCAAGCAAGCTTAATCCGCCACTGTTGTAATTATTTTATTGAAGCTTTTTAAATCCATGATCCTCTTATACTTACAATAAATGGATATTTGAAACGTTGTGGTTTTAAAATATTTGTTAAAATTACTTTATCATTGACTCTTAATTGCTAAATGTAAAATTAAAAATTTATGTGAATTCAGGAATATACCTTTCCAGTTGTTAATTTAGTAGATAATTATTATACTTACCAGAGTTGTGAAATTATATAGATATGTTTGTGATGTAAACTAATTATTTATCGATTGTAAAGTGGCGTAATGTTTGGCAAGAATTTGATCTATTTCGTCTCCCAGTTAGAGGCCTAGCATTATATTAGACAATATGAAAAATGAACCAATTTTTGCCAGCAGTTTAAGCCATACTATTGTACTGACATTAATTTAACATTATATAGAAAATGTAACGTAATAGTAAATTATATTACGCTGTTAAGTTTTACATGTTAAGTAGAATAAAATAAAAATCGCTACATTCAGTTTTTATTACATCTTCTAGTCTTTAATTTATGTCTTTGATAAAAATGAAACAACGTATTCCTAAATCTTGATTCAAGCTTAGTGCAAGCATACAAAATATGTTGAATCAAATTTTATAATTCACTAGGCAAAGCAATTAAAAAGTATTAAAAAAATCACAAATTTTTAATGATTTTCAATAAGATCTAATTTAAAAATGGTCGCAGAGAAAAATAAATAAAACTACATTAAAGCTCCAAGTTTCTAGTTTCCAAATCAAGAGTGTAAAATCACTGGTCCACAAAAAAAAGTGATGTGTGCTGGGGGCCGGACTATCATTTTCTAGGGCATTTTTTCCGGCTGAGCACGAATCTGAAGTCAAACTTGGGGGTCAATGCGCAAATAATCAAGAAAAACCCAAAACATGATAAAAGTATAGTGACATCGGTTTTTTGGGTTTTTCTGGATTATTTGCTCATTTACCCCCAATTTTGACTTCAGATTCGTGTTCAGCGGGAAAAAATACCCCAGCAAATCATAGTCCGACAACCAGCACACACCACTTTTTTTGGGGATCTGTGCACAAGCCCACAAAAAAAAGTTTTGTGTGCTGGGGCCGAACTATGATTTTCTGGGATATTTTTCCCCCTGAACACGAATCTGAAGTCAAAATTGTGGGTCAATGAGCAAATAATCGAAAAAAACCAAAAAACCGATGTCACGGTATTTTTATCGGGTTTTTTGGGTTTTTCTTGATTATTTGCTCATTGACCCCCACTTTTGACTTCAAATTCGTATTCAGCGGAAAAAAATACCCTAGATAATGATAGTTCGGCCCCCAGCACACACCACTTTTTTTGTGAACCTGTGTATTTTTTACTGAAATGTAGTACTTTTGCGGAAAAAGTCGAAAAGTTGAAATAAAATTCAGTATTTATAAAATAGAGTGAAATTAGCAAAAACAAATTTTCAGTGTATGTACTATTAAAATTTTGGGGAAAAAATCTAAAAAATTTGTAATTTTGAGAAAACAATTTCAACAAAAAAGGAATTATTTTGGCAAATTTTCGAGTAGAAATTCAAAATTTAAAAAAAAACAAACTTTCGGAAAACACAAAATCTGTTAAAACATTCAAAATTTGGAGTTAAAAGTCGAGGATCGAACAAAAAAAATAAGTATAAACTTACAACCTTAAGAGGAAATTCAAAATTATGAAATTAAAGTTTTATAATATTTAATAAAATATGAAGTGAAGTTTGCAAAAAAGATGCGACTTATATAATTTAAACTCAAAATTTCAAAACGAAAATCCAAATTTTTGAAGATAAAATTTTAAATTTTAACAAAAATTTGGGAAATAAACAAATAAAATTCCGACCAGAAATTTTCAAAAAAAAGCGGAATTTTTGATTTTAATATTGAAATTTTGAGAATAAGGTAAAATAGTTGGGGTGAATGTCAAAGTTTTCATGAAAAAATCACAATTGAAAGTTTTTACTACTTGAGATCAAATAATTTTGACATTAAACCCAAAGAAGATAAATTTATAGAATTTTTAAAAATTGAAATTTTAAATGTCGAAAAAAATAGAGAAATCTCGAAAATGAAGCTGCTAAAGAACAAAAATTTAAATTAAATATTACAAAAATTCGAACGTTTGAGTTTTTAGCTGAAATTTAATTTAAACAGAAAAAAATATAAACTGAGAGGTTCTTGAATTTTCCTAACATTTCGAAAATAAAGTAAAAATCTCTTCAAATCATTATTTTCATATAAAGAGAAAATGTGCAGGCGAAAATTGATTGCATATTTAAGATCGGAATTTTGAAGAAAAAAATTAAAATTTGGACTAAACGGGGAAAATATTTAGCAAATTTTCCATTTGAATCTCAAAAAAAGAAAGATATTTTTGAAAAAAAAGTAAATCATTTGAAACAAACAGGAAGTTTGAGTTTATGTCGACAATTTCCGAAAAAATGTAGTAATTAAAAGATTAAACTAGGAAATTAGCGAAAAAAGTTGAAATTCGTCCCCGAAAAACTTGATCGAAAAGAAATAATAATTACAAAAAGCTTTTTTAATAAAAATTAAAATTTAATAAAAATAAACGAAGTAAAAGTTTGTACAAAAACTTAACAGTTTGAAAAAAGTTGAAATTTATAGAGCATTCTCAAATTTAATCTGGAAAGTCAAAATTCAAGTCAAAAATTTAGAAATAAGAATAGTATATGTATATATTGGATTTTAAGAAAAAAGTTGAAATTTTGCTGTTTAAACGAAATATCATAAACAAATAGAAAATATCAACAAAAAAAAAAGAAATAATTTCTGACTTTAAATCAAAATGCATATTTCAGAAAAAGGATTGAATTTAAATTTTCTCCAATAAAATGGTACCGATTTTGTGTTATTTAGAATTCATTATTAATACATTTTTTAACCTCGAGATTAAGTTGTTTTCAACATTTTTAGGAAAACTTTAATAAATTACAAGAAAATTTTGTGTATAAATTTGAACTTTTTAGATATAATACAATCAGAATTGAAAAGGGTAAAATCTCTAGAAAAAGCCTGAATGTGCAAAAGTTCAATAAGATTTCGGAAATTTCAGAATAAATGTCCAAGTTTCGATAAGTCGGTAATCTAAAATCCTGAAAATATAGAAAAAAACAAACTTGAAAAAGGTGAATTTTTGGAGAGAAATGTACAAATTTGTTACATATTTAAATTATTATTTAAAAAATGTTGTGTAATTCAATAAGGATATCTAAGTGAAATATGTCATTGTGTTATTTACGATTAATCGTAAAAAATAAAAAGTAGCATTAAAAATCGTTGTTGCGAATTGTCTGGGAACATTTTAGGGATCCTGCTGATCTCAACATATATTAGAAGGAAAAAATCATAAAATTTTTAGATAGCATTTTTTTTTAAATTTTGAATGAATTCATCTATTATTTCTTTTAGTTTTAACTTTTATGGACAATTTTATGATAAAAAATATATTTCAATTAAAAAAAGTTCGCGCCAAATTTAATATTTTGAAAAAAATTAAAATATATAAATACATATATAAAGTTCAAAATTTTGAATTCAGACCCAAAAAATAAATTTATAGGAACTTCTAAAAATTAAAATTTTAAATATCGAAAAAAAATAAGAACAAACAAATATACATTGTTTCATATTAGGGCTCTAGCCCCTTAGATCTGATAACTTAGCTTCGCCCATGCAGCCTAACTGTGCCCTGTCCATTTTTTTAAGTTTTCTTAGTTTGTAAGGCCTCCTCAATATATAGAATTTGAGGAGGTCCAACCTTACGACTATCCTTGAATTAGAAACTTCTGTTGATGAACTCAAACCCACTGACCATTTTATTTTCCCAAATCAAAATAGAATGGTGACTGCGCAAATTAAACCAAAAATACATTATATTCTTTATTTTAAATTTCAGTCAAATAATGATTATGATTTTAAAGACTAAGATGCATCCTGCTGCATGTAATGGAATGATGTGCCTATTCATCATCATAGTCAAAGAGATAAGTAAAATTGTCTAAGCAGCAGTTCAAATTTGGAGAAATAATAGTTTTAAGTTTCAAATTTATTGTATTAAAACATAAAATAAACAAGAGATTTTGTTAGCGTTATGTAGTAATGAAACATAAACAACATACTGGCTATATCAGACCAATTAGTTACATAATATATGACACAGTCTTACTGTTTTTAATAAAAGAAGTTTAACGAAAGCTTAAGACTTTAAAAATATAAAAATCAAAAATTTATTTAAACTAAGTCACAATGCACTTACAATACTTTACACCTTAGTTCATAAAAACACATGTATACTTAATAGTAAAAAATTAAATATCCATATATTACATAATAGATCTAAAAGACTAAATATACTACTTATGCAAAGCTAAAAATTCTGTTGCCAGTTTAGTGACGAGTGGTCCACTTAACATAAAATTGAGGCTAATTTTTCCATTTACTGAAGAAGAATATTTCTTAGATACCCGATTACGTGATGTTACTGCTGTTGTAATCAAATACGCCAAATGTAAGACAACATTGTGGAAATCCTGATACTTATATGTCGTATAATACTCCAGAGTAGTGTTCCAAACCATACTCGGATCCCTTTTATTTTTTAATATGCTGATAGAAAGGCAACAAGCTGCTGCGGCCACAATCGAAGGCTTTACATCAACCATAGAATAATCCAGAAGAGCCAACTCAAGAAGATATTTGCTTAAATTGTGCTCTTCAACCCCAACTGCTGCTATCTTGCTGTATCGTCTCAAAAAATGAATAGACAGGGGTCGGCCCAACATGAAATTTAATTTTTTTAAAATCTGAACCTCCATTTTCAATATCTGTTTACTGCTGTAACTATTATCACAGACATACACAAAATCGTTTAATGAAGGTACATATAACTCCTCATATTTACAAGCAATGAATAGTGCTGTCACTCCAACTAACTGTAATGTGGGTCTGCCGACTTTCTTGTCAAGTTGTAAGTATCTGTCAACTATCCCTATGCATAAATGTAGAGTTTCTAAACACAAGCTGAAACTGGTGTGGACGTCAACCAGCCAATTGAGGAGCACGCTTCGCATTTTAGGAGTTGATTCATGAGTATTTAAATAGTCTTTCTTCACAGGCATCTCGGTTTCTAACTGCCTTAGATAAGTGAATATATTTGGCAAATACTCAGTGACCATTTGAGCATCATGCTTACAAGAAGCATCAGGATCTACGACATTCAACTGGTGCTCAGAATAAGAAATTGTAGAGTCTTTAAAAGCAGTTGACCCAATTGCAGAAGGTTTGTCATTCAAGCTAGTTTCCAATTTGGTTTTTTCCTTAGCATTTTTGTTAACAAATGATCTCTCTGGGGGTTTGTCTTTGGCTTCTGAAGATTTGGATGCTGATACATCAGTAGGTTTAACACTTGGCTTCCGTCTAGGTATCAGAGTAGCCTTTGGAGGTTTCATTAGCCCATCTTTGAATGTTGTGTCAGGCTTCTGACTAATGGTGTGATTATTCAATTTGTTGCCCAAATCTCCAAGAGCGTTTCGTCTAGTTACAGGTGCTCCATTTTTGGTCGCTGTTTTCCCGCCCAGTAAATTCTCACGATCAACGATGCTTGTACCCAGCTTTTTCAGAGTTGACGCTGCCATCTGATAAATAGAAATGTTGTTGTTATTAAATGAAATTTAGCTAAATTAGATATAACTAAGCTTTCAATATAAAAATTTGTGAACTTATATTCGCCTATAATAACAGTGATATTGTCGCATTTCTAGATAATAAGTGAAAATAAATAGTACTTAACAATCAGGAAATATAAAAAGTATGTCTTACAAATTTCAATATCAATTGCACTTTTCCAAACCATTGGAAAAATGAGTTAAAAATTTCTCGGATTTATATCTCAAAATTATTTTCAACAATATCGAACGCCTTAGAAAGTTTCAATAATTCATTAAAGCAGTAAACAGATTTACTGCTTGCTTTTTCAATATATTTGGGTAATTTTTGAAGTGCTTTAGCCTTACTAATCATATGAGTGTTTTGGAAATGATTTTTTTTATTTTTAGCTTAAAGGTGAAAAACTCTTTTGGCAGACAGTTTTTTAACCTCGTAATGGATGCTTCTTAGGGTAAGTTACCAGAGATTATCCTTTTTTAATGTAATTTTAATTTCAACCTCGAAATTTGTAAATTATATCAAAACTTCAAAAGTATGAAAATCATTTTCTAGAAATTTTTCAAACAAAAAGAAGGTTCGGGATTAAAACTCGAATTATTAAAGTCCAAATTTGGAAAAAAAGTGAAATTAAGCATACAAAAAGTATACAAAACAAACCCTTGCGATAAAATGTCGGAAAAAAGTAAAGCAAGGCCCTAAGTTCTTCTCTTAAAGACCAGAATAATGTAAATCATTATCTTCATGTTATCACACGAGATACAATGTTTTATCACTTCGATATAAGCGTTGACTGAATAGATGCTTATTCTTATTCAATCAACGATATAAGTAATACAAAAACAAACATTTAAACCCAATGACCGTTACAAATTTATAACAGCTAATACGCTAATAAAGAAATGTAAATATAACTTACCTTGAACCGAATGTAAAGCCTAAAGTATTCCAAATGTCTTGCAATTGCGGGACCGCTTTTATTAAAAATTACATTTATTTTTTTACAAAAAATTGATGTACGCCACCTAATTCACTCAACTGCTGTTGCCATTTTGAAATTTTGAATGGTTTTTAAATAAATGTCACTATTGTCAAACCAATGGCCACAGAATCTATGTGTAACGGCTAAAATATGGACAATGTTGCCAATAGTATATTCTCAAAATATATAGGTAACCTGGATAAATTCAAGGTGATTAAAATAAATAGGTGTGCTAATTGCCAAATATGGCACACTTTACGCTAGCTGTACGTCATAAGGTAGGAATAGGAATTGCTAACAAAAAAACCAATATCAATGCTGAACTCTACTACACTATGCTTCAGAGGCGGTAAATGCTTGGGTGTAGGGGGTCGCTGGTAGATGCACCCCACAGATTCAATACATGGTAAAATATTTTTTTCTCTAAGACTTTCGAGTTCATATTAAACTTTCCACCTTTTTCTGGATATATCAAATAAAACCTAGATTCTCTTCAAAATTTTTCTCTGAGAATTTGTCGCGTTTTGAGTTTTTTTATAGAAATTCCAATTGTTCTAGTTTTTCTTACAATTCCAACTGTAAAAATGAACACTTTGTGAAATCTCTCTGAAGATGATAGCTTGGCTATAGAAACGCAACCATTGTTGTGTTTTTTTAATTTTTCTTGGTTTCAGAGGTCAAGGTATTTCAATTTTTGAAGATAAACAAAGGACTACTCCTATTCCACCAAAAAAAAAACAGTATTTGGGTTTGAAATTGTTTCTATAAATGTGAAATTTTTTCAAGAAAAGCTTAGAAAAATGTGGAATACTCAAATTTAAAAGTCAACCGTTTCGAGCCTTTTTTTTTTCGAAATTGTGACAATTTTCTAAAGATTTTGAGTTTAAACTGGATATTTTATTTATTTTCCTATTTTAATCAAAATTTAAGAAAGAAACACCCTAAATTTCGAGGCAAAAAAAGATAAAATTAAGAAACTGTAAATTAGAGAACCAACATTTTCTCGTTGTTTTAAAATAAAAATGAAATTTTTCTTGAAATCTTTATTTTTTCATTAGAAATTCTCAAGTTCAACATTAATTTCAAGTTTAAACTTCGATTTGGAGGAAGAGTTTGGATTGCGACAAAAACTCAAAATTTACAGAAAGCAAATTCACATTTTAACACAAAATTTCAAGAAAAGAAAAACTCAAAACTGATGGAAAATTTCGTAAATTGTTGTTTTATTTTCGAATGTTTTTTTGAGAATTTCAAGGTTAAACTTGGAAGGTCTAATTATTTTCTTAAAATTTGGATTTTGAAATCGAAAATTTGGGATTTAAGTCAAAATTCTGGGAAAAAAATTGAAAAAATTTAGATTTTAAAACAAAATCGCTTAAAAATCTAAAGTTAAATTTCACCTTTAAAATTAAAATTCCGAACTTATTCGAAATATAGGAATTAAGATCAAAATTTCTACCAAAAAGATTCTCAAAATTGTGAATTAAAGTCAAAATTTTGGGAAATACTTAAGATATTTAAAAATATCTTCCTCCAGATATCGATATAAACATAATAATTTCTAAGTTAGACAAATTTTAAGCCTAAAATCGAAAATGCAGATTAAGCTTGGAATTAGAAAAAAAAGCTCCAAATTTCAAGTTTAATTGGAACCCAAATTTTAGAATTAAAATGAAAATTTCAAGCAGCAAATTGAAATTTTGAGTTTGGAGCCCCAGTTTTGATGTTAAACTCGAATTTTTTCGGTTTTTTCAAATATATGAAGCATTTTTTGAAAATTCTACTTCTTACTAGCAATTTATTTAATAAGTTTTCGAAATTTGAGTTTCAAATTTCAAGTTTTTTAAATGTAAAATAAATTCGGATTTGGAAAAAAATCAGAAATTGGGAAAAGAACTTCAAAGGTTATTACAAAACTTCGACAAAAAATAAGAAAAACTTAAAACTATCAAAAAATTTCGGAAATTTTTGTGTTTAAAAGTTTAAACTTCCATAATGTCCATAAAATATGTTATATTCAACTTTCAAAAAAGTCACAAATTCTAGAAAAAATGGAAATTTCGAAATTAAATTCGAAATAGGAAAATAATTTCAAGCTTAAGTTGTGAATTTTGGGAACATTTCGAAAAATTTGAAAGCTTCCATTTAATTCAAAACATTTTGACTTCAAACTTTTCTTGCAATTTCCCACGAAACTACAAAAAAGAACGAAAGTCGAATAGCATAAACTTAAAATAGAAAAATTGAACTTTTTCGAAAGATTTTGAAACTTCTAGAAAAAAATATTTTGTCACATATATTCCTTCGTTTAGTTTTCTAAGTAAGTATACTTGGAGAACTAAAGTTAGAAATAAGGGACCTAAGTTTCGAAGAATTCTATCTCTTGGATTCGCTGTTTTCTGTTTCTTTCTTTTAAAATAAAACCAAAAATATGTAATTTTCCATTGTGCAAGGGAAGCGGAAGCTGTGCTTTCTTAACCTCCATGCTAGAGGAAATAATAAAAAAAAATGTCCAAATCAAGAACAACTTTATTCAAAGGTAAACAACGATATAGTCAAACCACAAATATATCACATATTTTACCTAACACTTTCAAATTTCATTAGTATCTCCTCAATGTTCTAAAAAAAATTGCAGAAGTAGTGAATTACAAGCAAAATGAGTAGATTACCTTAACAACAACACCGAACGAATTTTTGTTCATATTAATACACAAAAAAATGGCGTCATAAACATTTTCTAGTCTTATCAAGCTCATGCCTTCTGTGGTCGCCTGTGAAGTTCGACTCCACAAATCGTAGATTTTCCTCTTGTCGAGATCTGTAAAATATCGTAGCTTTAAATCGGTCGATCAAAAATGAAGTTTATTAGAATATTTCTATTTCCACCACGTAAAAAAACTTTTCCAAAGAATCACATTAAAACTGCTGAAATTGTCGATAACTATCAGATCAAAATAATGAATTAGATAAATAATCCACACCCTCAACAACGAGATCATTAAGTGTAGCCTATTTGGTAGTTAAATTTAGTAGAAAGTTTGTTAAATTTCTAACAGAATTACTCAACATATGCACACGCGATTTATAAATTAGGAGTTTTACTGTATGTAGTAAAATATAAAAAGACCTGAACTGTCGAAAAATTTGTCAACAAAATTGTCTGCTGGGATTATCTCGGACGGTTCTCTTTTAATAATCCTCTCAGAAGGTAATTTCAACAATCCATCTTGAACCATGTCAGATATAACATTCAATTTTTTCTGTTTACACAAGGATTGTCCTTGAAATTTTTGTTCTAAAATTCAAAATGTCTTAGAATCTTATTTAAAGATCCATCCCAATTTATACCCTTGCTGCCAAAAACTGGGACGAATTCAACTGTCTCGTTCGTGCATCCTGGTTCTTGTTTGATGCGTTTAAAATAAATATCCCGGCACACTTTCTCCAGATGACGCCGCCTAGCTGTACTGCGCTTTTTAGTTCGTTTACCTATCAATAGGTATAAAGTTTGCTACTCTTGCAGGACTAAATCATACGAAGCTTATTTCTTACCTCCTCCACCTCTTAATCTTAAACAGTAACCACCTCGTAACCTATTACATCCCTTACCTCTGTGGCGAAGGTTCCTCTTATGGGGCACCTCTATTGGATCTTAAAAACTTAGGTTAATCTACTAGACATATACATAGTTGTATACCCACAGTTTATTCTGTTTCTTTCACTTAGTAATATCCTATAAACACTCGGCAAGGTTTCTGAAAAGAACAAAGGGGCGAAAAATTCTTTTCTTTCCGACACATCCGGATCCTGGATAACTATAGTGATTGCGCTATCGAAAAAATCAGATAACTGGAAGTAGTGATAGTTAGAAGTTAAGTGACTTCATTTGGAAAGAGTACCATTTCAGGTAATTCAGATTTACAAGTTGTTATCACTAAAATTGGGAGTCCATTGTGAATGTCTTCGAGGGCAGAAGTGATGCTATTTTGGGTGCTGGAATCGACAATGTGCCACCATTCGTCTACTTTCAGCAATAATAAGAGGGATGGTAAGGAGTAGCAAACATTTTGGACATCTTTCTGTAAATATAGGTAGCTAAGAGGTAAGCAAATTCCAAAAAAGAGCGAAGACATTTCTAGAAATGTTTCAAGGGAAAAAATAAAAGGCTTTTTCCCACCTCAAATATTCCAGGGATATCCAAAATTGGTAAATGTTCTAAATGTTGCAGCAGATCGGGAATGATGTGAGTGTTTAAACCATGTTTGTAAGTACCAGTTAAAATCATTCTTCCGGCGTATCGCTGCTTGCCTAACTCGTATCTATAAAATTAATTAAGGTAATTAAGAAAACAATTTCAAGATCCTAGGTGCAACTAATTATGAGGATTACTTGAAATTTAATGGCGAAGAAATATTTGAAATGTATGTATTTTGTATTTTAATAGTAGATAATATAGAGGATGTCTCAGTCATAATATCATTAACTCATACCACGTATTCTTAAGGTTTCAGACAATCGAAAAAAGTTGATTTTCTATTTTTTCAAATCAAATGAATCTATAAATTTTTCCTAGATTAGATTAGATTATATATGGGTCGTTTCGTGTTTCTCTTCGTCCACTCCGCACCTCTACCTAAGGAGATTTTTTGTGCATACTATGTAGTTCCCAGGTTCAAACTTATGTTCTAGTTTATTATGGACCTGGGATTGAGTTTTTCCACATCTGAGGGGTCCAAGGACGCCCATCCGAGTTGGCCGTGCCTTTTGCGTGCAAGCGCATCGCACTTGCATTGCACATGTTCTGCAGTCTCCGCAGCTTCTGCGCAAAAGCGACATAGGTCTGTTTCAGCCTGACCCATTTTCTTGAGGTGATACCTCAGAGGGCAATGTCCAGTTAAGAGGTCGGTTAGGATCCTCAATTCGGATTTGCTGAGTTCTAAGTAGACCTTTGTCTTTTCGCTTGTCGTGGTCTTGGATATGATCTCCAGTGGAAGATTCTTACTTTGCTTCCCATTTTTTAACCTCATTGTTGATTTGACTTTTAGAAAAACCAAAACCGGTTCAGGTCCAAGAAATGACGATGCAGATCCTTCTCTAGCGAGTTAGTCTGCAGCTTCATTCTGTTGTATTCCTTTGTACCCTAGCGCCCACTTAAGGCTGATCCTGTTGTATTTAGCCAGTTTCTTTAGAGTTTGTTGACAGTCCCAAACTAGGGCAGCTGCTGAGAGCCTTTATTGCCTCTTGACTGTCAGAGTTAATGTAGATTTTTGTTCCTTTCAGATTTCTTCGAAGACACTCGTAGGCGCAGAGTTCTATTACATGTATTTCAGGTTGAAAGACAGTTGGGTCTTTTCCCACGGCTTTAGAAAACCTATAGTTAGGGCCATAAATTCCCATTCCAGTCCCATGTGCTAAAATTTTCCCTAACAAAGCACTACTGATTCGTAACAAACTCTTAATGAACAACTTCATAGGTCAACATACGCTTATCACGTTAGATAAGGCGCAATCAGATCAGCCGGCACCTACGCATCTAGCATCATAAACCGTAAATACACACTCCAAACTCTGTCTGGTACTCTCCATTTGGCAATAGCGCATAAGCGGGGTGCGGCGTTCCCCGGGCATACGACAACCACGCTAGGTGCATAATTCTGCGCGCACCAACGTATTTTAATTTCCTCATAATATATAACATAATGGAATAAAACGTTTGCGTACTTTATTTCAAGTCACTCACAAGTATTAGTTAATTAGTATATCATTACTTTGTGCTTAAAAATGAGATAAATCCAAATCTTTTACATTAAATAGAAAAGAATAGATCGCTCATTTCACAAGGAGAGCGCGCTCTCGCGCTCTTTAAGACCAGCCGCCACTGGCTCAAGTGCTCTCTGAATAATTTATGGTTAGTTTCCAAAAAATACTTTACTTTCAATAAAAAATTGAATTAAATCACCATCTAATGTGATAACACCTACTGCGCTAATGCTAAGTACAACACTATACTCACTTATATTCGTGTTGTAGAAAATGTGGCCACATTAGCTTAATGTGACAGAGGATGTTGTCAATTTGTTTCTGCAATAAAGGTTGAATTATGTGCGAAAGCTTTCTCCTTTTGCTACCCTGTTTTTGAGATGATGGCGTAATGTTAATCCTTGCATTTAAGAAATCGCATTCTTCGACCTAAACCAGTAAAATTAATTTAAAAAATAGAAATACTGCCGGTAACCACATTATTTACCAAAAGTTTATTCAAGTCTACCCGAATCTTATAACCATAGACCGATTTTTCTATGTTAGGATAAATTCTTTTGGTACAACACCAAACAGCTTCAGCGCAAAGCGCCTGAAGATCAGAACCACAAAAACCACTGGTTACCTCAGCCATGTACCTTAAAAATTCAGGGGATGGTTTGTGCTTCCAACTTTGTGTGTGGACCTAGAGAAATTTCGTACAAGACTTCTGCAGTACAAGTAAAAGTGTAAAATACTTGTAAAATCTCAAGGCGACCTTCCGTAGTTGGCAACGGAAAATACAGTTCTTTGTCGAATCTCCCAGGTCTCCTCAACGCAGGATCTAATGACTCAATTCTATTGGTAGCCCCAATGACTATAACACCAGAGGAATTGTCCAAACCGTCCATGAGGGCTAAAAGGGTAGCAACCACGCTGCAATGCACGTGGTCATTTTTTCCGGACCTTGCAGGCGCCAGGCCATCTATTTCATCGAAGAATATCACCGCTGGTCGAGATTTGGCAGCCTAAAATATGCTTATCTTTTAAATGACGACAAAAAATATTCCAACTTTACTTTCTCAAATATTTCTCTTAGTTTTCTCTCCGATTCTCCAACCCATTTGTCCAAAACATCGGCGCCCTTGCGATGGAAAAAGCTCACTTTACCGAAGCCTTGCTTACTCAGCTCGGTAGCTAGTGCACTAGCCACGAGAGTTTTCCCAGTCCCTTGTAATGAACAATTCAATTTAAATTAAGGTAGCAAAAAAAATCTTCTACCACAACAATGCTACTTTCTTTAGCCACAGCAGTTCTTCAACTAAAGGAAATAACACTGGCGCCTTCTTCATAAAAGTTGAGAAAGCTTTCCTTACAAAATAATTTTTATTTTTTATTTTTACTTTACAACCATTTTTGACACATTTGTAAGAAATATTTAATTTTTTAAGTCTTTTGTGATAAAATTTTGAATTTACAAAGTTTTTTGGATAGAAATTTTGGACTATCCACCAAAAAGCCAAATACTCGAGCTTTATCAAAATTTCTAGTTGAAACTTTTGAATTTTCAGTTTCTAAGTACGAATTTAAATTCGACACAAAGTCGAATTTGAAAGAAGATTGAGATTTAATTTTTTAAAAAACAATTTGTGAAATAAGTTGAGTTTGTCAAAATTTAGAAAAAATGTAAACAGTTTAAAATAAAATAAGGGCAAGCATTAGACAACTTTCTATTTTTAGCTTTCTCTGGAAAGTGTAAGTCTTGAAAAAGGGTTAGATACTGAATTTCGAAGCTTTTTTGTGGATTTCTCAAGATGTCGAGTTCAAATTTGAACTATTCCGACCTTTGTCTTAAAAAGTAAGCTCAAACCTTCGACTTTAAATTCGAAATTTCTGGAATAAGTTAAGAGAAAACAGTAGATATTTTGAATCGACGCCGAGACCATACTCAATATTTTGAGATAAAAGTCAAAACTTCGAATTAAAGCCTCGATCTTTCGATATAAAAATCGAAATCCCGAAAAAAATGTTTGATCTGAAAATTGCAATTGAGCAAAAACATTAAATTTCGAGTCTAAAGTCAAACTTTTAACCCGAAACTCGATGTATAGGTCAAAGGTATAGGAGAGAGAATTTGGGATTAAAGTCTAAATTGAGAAAAAAATTTTGTTGAACCAAAATTTGAACTAAAAATTTGATATTTTTTTTTCTTTTTTTTTTTAAGTTTAATCCACTCGGAAAGGGTAACCCCATTATGCTTGCAAAGCACCGCGAGTAGGATGCGGAAACAAGGATAGATGGCGATGAACCGCCTTCTTAAACAAGGATAGGTTGTAATTTTTAGGGAAAATTCCTTTCGGTAACAAGTTCCATAACTTGAAACTTCTATAAAAAAAGAGTCTCCTTAGACAGAAGTCCTCACTGTGTCAAGCTGGACCCACAGGAATTTGTTGTCTCCGACTGTCCAGTACGCCTCAAGAATCTTGCCCTTGGGGGGATTAATCCTATTAGTTCCTGGGAGCATCTTCCCTGATAGTACTTGTAGAAAAGAGACAAGTCACCAACCATACGCCTGTGATCTAGTGTTTCGAGAGAATCGGTCAGACTCTCGTCATCAATTAGGCGAATCGCTCTTCTTTGAATTGAATCCAAGAGAGCTAAAGTGTGTTTTGGGGCTGAACTTCAAGCATGAGAACAGTATTCTAGTGTTGGTCTTACTTCAGCTTTGTATAGTGTTAATAGCTGATGAGATGTGAAGTACTTTTTAGCTCTAAAAAGAAAGCCTAGTTTCTGAGAGGCGGATTTGGACATGGCGCGCACATGATCGTCCCAAGAGAAGTTAGTGCTCGCATCCCCTTCTAGGATAGATAGATTAGATCCCATCGGAAGGATTTTACCGTCCATTAGTATGTTTATTGCTATTATTATTGATGTTTTCTTAGAGAAAACCGCGGCCTGAGTTTTTGAAGCGTTGAAGTCGACGAAATTGTTCTTACTCCATTTCAGAATAATTTCGAGATCCTGATTAATCGTCTGTATCTGCTGTTCCCTTAGTCGATCTGAAGCAGCGATAGATAATGGATTGTCGGAGAAAAAAGATGACAAGGTTAATATCATCTGCGTAGCTGTATATAAACCAAACACAGACCAATCAGTCTTATTCCAGTACTTGGGAAGGTACTGGATGGACTGATGGCGAGCAGGATCGAATATTATATAAACATGGGAAGAGGAAAGATTCGCAAGGATCAATATGGATTCGAAGAAGGGAAAAGCACGGAAGATGCTATACAAGAGGTAGTTAAAGAAGTTAAACTTGCTAAGGAAAGAGGGGAATACTGCACAATAATATCATTGGATATAAAGGAGCGTTCGATAACGCATGGAGGCCAAAAATAATAAACGAGATGATAGAATATGAATGTCCGGATAATTTAGTGAAACTGGCAAGAGATTACTTTAGGAATAGAATAGCAATAATGAAGGAAGAAGGAGTTGAAGTAAATAAAGCAGCAGACTTGGGATGCCTCCAAGAATCGAAGTCTGGACCGTTGTCCGTTGTCCGTTGTTTTATAATGATATATTTAAATGCGAGCTGACACATGGGTGTCGCATCATTGCATATGCTGATGATACGGCACTTATCATAAGGAACAACACATGGAAGGGCACAAAACAAGCGGGCGAAGAAGCACTGATAATGCTAGAAGCCTGGGCCCAAAGGAGTAGAGTGAAATTCAACGCAGAGAAAACGGAAGCTATATTTTTTGGACAAAGTCCAAATCAACAGGAGCCGACTTTCAGGATGGGAAGTGGCAGAATAAGGTGCAGAGAAACGCTTAAATATTTAGGAATTATACTAGATAAGAAATTAAACTATAAGGAACACATAAAATACGTAACAGGGAACGCAAAGAATGTAGCACAGAAAATTACAGCAGCTGCGGCCCTAGACTGGGGTCTTAAAGGGAGAAACGTTGCAGCTATCTACGAAGGGGCGATCGAACCTATTATAACATATGGGGCGAACTTATGGTACGAATAAAATGGAAGTTAAAGAAAAAAGGAAGCTATTAAGCGTGCAAAGAATAATGGCACTAAAAGCAGGAAAAGCTTATCGAACGGTGTCAACTGAGGCGGCATTGGTATTAGCAGGGCTGGTACCAATAGATATTAGATTAGAAGAAATAAGGAACAGAAAAAGAATATTTAAATGGACAGGGGAAAAAATTCGGGAAGAAACTGGACTGGAGATTAACGCAGAACAGATAGAGAAAAAGGCCAAGAAAAGAAGGAAACATCCGGTAAAGGAAGTGGACCAAAAGAAGCAAGAAATGGCAACGAAATACGAAATTTATACAGACGGATCCAAACAAGAAACAGGCACAGGAGCAGCTTACGTTATTTATAGGAAAGGAAAGGAAATAGGTAAGGGGCAATACAGGCTCGGGGGCAATTGCTCGGTGTTTCAGGCGGAGGTGTTAGCTATTTTAGAAAGCACTAGAACGAGTTCGTACGCTGGAAAGTTGCATTATAAGGAGTGATAGTAAGGCGGCAATAGCTGCCATGCAAAATAAACCAAGTTCGGAACTTGTTAAGGAAGCGCAAGATCTGCTTCAAGAACAAAACACCGGGGAGTCACTGGCAACGAAAGGGCAGACGAGCTCGCGAAAGGCGCATGTAGTTTAGGCAATAATGATAATAATAACATATGAATACGATAAGGTGCCCTTTGGGCTTATTAGGAACAGACTGTCGCGTTGTTCTTTTTTCGGGTGGCAACAACGATGGGATTCTGCCACAACAGGGAGAGGGACTCAGCGCTACCTGGGAAGAGTGGAAGGCTACGCAGCCGTGCGTACAGCTGCTTACAGGCCACGGAAGGTTTCAGGAATAGCTCCACAGGATGGGAAAAAAGAACTCACCATTATGCCAATGTGGAGAGCCCGAGGATGCTGTTCATGTAATGTTCGTATGCAGGAATCGGGAGGAATGAAGGAACAAAACAGAGCAACTAGCGATAAGAAAGGGAGTTCTCTGGCCAAGAAGTATCGAGGAGATTAATGAAGCGGCTCGGAACACAAATTTCTTTGAAGTTCTGAACCAAGCCGCTGGAAAGCTTGACGAACTCAAGTCCTCATTTGAGGAACAGTAGCTTTCGAGTACCGGGGGATCGAGTACCTGGGAAATGAATCTACGAGAAAGCGGAATAAGACAATATGGGAGGAAACCTACGCCGAACTCCAAGTTTTTGGCATGGCACAAGCTGGTGGATTGAGCACCCAGCCTTAGACGTAACGCAAGAGAAAGGAAAAAGAGGCAACGCGAGGAGGAATGTTAGACTAGAACTTTAGGTTAAATAGGTTAGACTAGGTTAAGGTGAAGGGTAGGTTAGATAGATTAAAATATAGATTAAAAACTAGACTAGACTAGGTAATATATTGTAAACAGAGGTAGGAATTAAAACTGTAATTAAATAAGGATATTATGTAATAGTTAAGGTTAGAGGGGTATGCATGTGTAGGAACCTTCAAAATGAAGTGTAAATTACTTCAGTTAATATATACCTGTATATAGGCTTGGAAGCTGAAGCTAAGAGATCATTTATGTGTAACAGAAATAGAGTAGGAGACAGAACATATCCCTAGAGGCACCCCTGCGTTAATCGCAAATGTCTCGGATGAGATGCCATCGACGACGACTTGAAGAGATCTGTCAGCGAGAAAACTGGATATCAAATGACAGAGTCCAGGAGGAAGACCATAAGATGTTAATTTGGCGAGAAGAGATCGGTGCCAGACTCTGTCGAAATCCTTTGAGATATCCAATGCCACAATTCTAGTCTCACCATGTTTCCATAGTTGAGTTACAGATATGAGTAACATATGCCAGTGGATCGCCAGTGGAACCGTTGTTGTCTAAAACCGTATTGCCTGTCGGAGATGATTCTATTTTCCTCCAGATATTTGAGAATCTCGATGTTGATAACCTTTTCCATCACTTTAGATATAACGCGTAACAAGGATATAGGGCGATAGTTGTTAGCCAGATTCCTTTTTCCCTTTTTAAGGACAGGCTGCCCTCTAGCAGATTTCCAGATGTTAGGGAATACACCTTTGTTGTAAGAGAGTGTGAACAATTTGCTTAGGACAAGAGTCAACTCTGGGGCGCACTTCTCAAGAACAATAGTGGGAATACCATCAAGGCCAGAAGCTTTCGAGGTGTCGAGCTCAAGGAGAATCTTCCTGATTGTGCGTTGTCTGAAATCAACTTCAGGCATCGAAGTGCCAACCTTAGGAAGAATAGGAGGTTCTGCGTTTCGAGAATCAAGATTGGAATTTTCAGCAAACATTAAGGCTAACATGGCAGCCTTTTCCTTGGAGGTAGTAGCAATATTGCTATTTTCATCGAGTAAAGATGGAAAATTTGAAGGTGTAAAATTCTTTCCAATCGACTTTGCAAATCCCAAAAGGACCTGGAACGCGTTCGGACAGTTGATAATCCTCTGGCGCATTTTACGATCGAAATCACCTTTTGCCTCGTCAATAACCTGTTTACAAGAATTTCGTGCATCTACAAATATGGTCCGAGTCTCGACTGAGGGATTATTTCGCCAACGACGATATGCGCGATTTTTGCATGAGACAGCCCGAGCACATTTTTTACTGAACCAAGATTTACTGGAGGCAGACTTCTTTTGGGAGTGGGGAATTGAGCATTCCATACTAATCGGGATAGTTTCGGTGATGGATTCGGCGACTAAGGAAGAGTTGTCTGAGTTAAAGCGGACTTCCTGCCATGGGAAAGATGCAAAGAAGTCTCTTAATTCTTCCCAGTTTGCAGAATTAAAGTGCCAAACCCTACGGGACTGCGTCTGGGAAGGAGGTGGTATATGAAGCGAGCGAGAGGCTGCTACAAGCTTGTGATCCGAATTTCCAAGCGGTGATGTCACAGAGATTTTATACGAATTTGGTGAATTTGTAAGGAAAAGGTCGAGTAGATTAGGTTGATGGGTATCTACATCAGGAATTCTTGTGGGTTCCTCAACTAATTGCGATAGTCCACATGGCGAAAGCCTCTGCCACCCTTCCCGCGTCGTCAATTCGGGAAGAAAACCTTAACCAGGGGATGTTGTGTACGTTGAAGTCACCGAGAAAGACAACCTCAGCTTTTGTATAATTCGTTTGTAGGTGATCAAAGGTTACGGAGAGATAAGACAAGAGCTGTCGGTATGAGGGATCGTTTGGAGACAAATATAGTGACCAAATGAATATTACTTCGTTTTTGGAGCACATTTTCAGCCAAATCACATCATGATCAGCAGATTCCAGTGCTTCTTCTCGTTGACAGGACAGGTCGCTTCGCGTAAAAGCACAAACTCCCCTCTTGTGTCGAAATTTTGTGTGCAAATCGTAGTTAGGGCAAAGCAAATGGACTGTATTGATGGATGGGGAGACTTGGGTTTCTGTCAAAGACAGCACATGGGGTCTTTCATTTTGAAGTTGTTGATGAACCGAGTTTAGATTTGAGTTTAGGCCCCAAATGTTGCAGAATTGAATTTTGAATGAATTCTTTGACTTGGACCGTGGTACATTAAACTTTTCCGTCGATTTTGGATTCCCTCGTACACCCTCCACCCGGACATCCGAACGGGAGGGTAGTTTACGTCCGGAATTTTTGCACGAAGAGAATCCATCATCTTGGTTTTTAATAATTAGAAGAAAAAATCAGAGTAGATGAAAAAAAGAAATAAGGAAAAGGACAGGATGAGGAAAGAAGAATAGCAGAAACCGACTCACGTATCAGAGACGGAAACGTGATATAAGCGTCATTTCACCGCCTCCTAGTGATACGTGGGGTGGTTCTACCTCGGACGACTGAAAGTTCCAGTCTACCACCTACTGGAAAAACAAGTCGAAATTTTGAGTTTAAAATCCAGAGACGTCTTAGGGTAGAGCAGAATGTTCGGTCGCTCCATGCGATAGGAAATGGTTAATACGGGACCTTTCTCTTTGAAATTAGCCAAACATAAAGAGCATATTTTTTTAATTTCTACTCTGAAGTAACAACAACGCAACTTTTTTTGTCATCAGAAAGTTTTGAAATACGCCCACTTTATCCTAGGAAAGCGCCAAATCACTCTCTAACGCAATAAACGTCTAGGGCCCCGACGCTGTTAATTTTAAACTGCTTGTCGGAATTTAAAGTTTAAGTTTCATCAAAATTGTGACACTGAGATTTCGGGAAATGTTAGTCGAATTTAATATTTTGAGTTCTTTCTCTGCTTCAGACAAAAAAAAACATGCTATCTTACTTAATAGTACATAATTGAGATAATAAGTTCAATTACCTGGTGGTCCATAAAACAGAACACCCTTAGGTGGCTTTATATTAAAGTGTGTGTAAATATTCCCGTGAATGAGGGGCAAAATGATCAGATTCTGTAGCGTTTGAACGTGATGGGCGAGTCCTCCGATTTTGGAAAAGTCCGCTTCTTTCGATTTCTTACCAGCATTACGAGAAGTGGAAGGTTTAAATTCTACGGGTAGAGGCATGCCTCGATCTTCCATAGCATTTGTGCAAAAATGTGTAAATTACAAAAGACGTTAAATTTTGAAATTATAAAATTGAAACGTCAAAATTTTTTTAGGTTTTACTTCATGTTGATGGGCAACAGCGCTTTGAAGATAAAACGAGGGCAACGAGTTTTTTTTCTGTACACCCCTAAGCATAGATGTAATAGACTATTGCTTCGTGCTAAAATCCACTTTTCTCGAAATTTTTACTTATTTTACAAAATTTCTACCCGTAGAATTTCGACTTTTTTTCGAAATTTTGATTTAAAAATTTCCACTTTTTTAAAATCTTGGGTTTTTTTAGTTTGATTTTCACGAAAAATTCAATTTTTTTTGAAAATTTTGTCTTAAAAAATTTTCCTTTTTATAAATTTAAACATTTTAACCAAAATTTTTTTTTTTTGAATATTTCGAATTTATTCAAAATTGCTTTTTGAAATTTTCGACGTATTTTTAAAAATGTTTAACTTTTTTCAAAATTCCTCTTATTTAAAAATTTCGATTTTCTATTTTTACTGAAAATGTTGACTTTTTTAAACATTTCAGTTATTTTGAAAATGTCAACTTGTTCACAATGTCCTATTTTTTCAGGCTTTTCACTAATTATGTGCGAAATTTTTTGGAAATTTTCTACTTTTTTAAAAATCTCTATTTTTTTAATATTGTCAAAACATTGAAACAAAATTTCTTACTTCTTCTTACTTTTTTTTCAAAATCTCTACTTAAAGTTTTAAGTGAATGTGAATTTTATTTGAAAAATTTGACTTTTCAGAATTTGGGTCTTTTTGAAAAGTTGGATTCTTTTTTAATGTTAATTTTTTGAAATGTCGATCATATACCGTCAAAATTTCTCTCGAACTTTTTTATGAATTTAGAGTTCTTTCGAAATTTCTACCTTATCTTCAAAATTTCAATTTTTTTTTAGAATTTCGTCCTTACTTCAAAATTTTTACTTTCTTCTTAAAACTTCGAACTTTTGTATCTTCGACTTTTTGAAAAAAGTCGCCTTTTCCTAAAAATTTCGATTCTTTTTTTATTTTTTTTTTTAATAATCTGCTGACTTTAAACAACGAATTTTAAAATTTTGAACGAATTTAAAAAAATTTTGACTTTTTTTTGAAAACTTTGACCTCAATATTTAAACTTTCTGCCAGGTTTGATTTTAGAAATGAAATATAAGGTTTAAAAATATTCTTTTTTTAAATCCGAATTTTTCCAAGTATTTTTCTCTAAATAAAATTTCCAACTTTCCTTCAACTTGTTTTTTTTTACAAATTCTTAGTTTATTTGAAATTTTGATATATTTTCCTTTATTTCAAGACTACACTTTCAGTTTCTATTTCATTGCTAAAATTTCGAGTGTAAACGTTGTTTTTATATAAAATACGATTTTTTTACTTTAAGCAGAAAAATTACAATTTTTCGCTTTCCTAGTTTGGGAAACCAAACCAACCCCACTCCTCAGCAATTTTATGGGTGCGCCCCTGCACTGCATCATTCATAATTGAGTCAAAAAATTTCTCAAAATTTCGACTCCAATTTCAAATACTCAAGAAATTAATTTTTGAATAAAAAGTTAAATTCCAAATTTTTTGTGAAATATCGTTTTTTTTCCTCAAATTCTTTATTAAACGAAATTTTAGATTTTTCTCAACATTTGAAATTCTTTATCCAATTTTCTAGTTTAATATTGACTTGTTTAAACAAAAAAAGTCGAAATTTCGTTCATAAATGTTGAGATTAAAGGAGAAATTTTTAAAATTGCGAGTTTAACTTTGAAATATTGAGATGTTTTTTCGAATGTAAGACTGTAATCTCGACTTCTGTTTTGAAAATTTTAAGGTTCAAGTGAAATGTCTGCCTCAAAAAAAACCTATATTTCGGGTTTTAAAAATCTCTAATATTGTCAAAACACTGAAACAAAATTTCTTTTACTTTTTTTGCAAAATTTCTACTTAAAGTTTTAGGTGAATGTGAATTTCATTTGAAATATTTTACTTTTCAGAATTTGGGTTTTTTTGAAAAGTTGGATTTTTTTAATGTTAATTTTTTGAAATTTCGATCATATACCGTCAAAATTTCTCTTGAACTTTTTTATGAATTTAGAGTTCTTTCGAAATTTCTACCTTTTCTTCAAAATTTCGATTTTTTTTAGATTTTCGTCCTTACTTCAAAATTTTTACTTTCTTCTTAAAACTTCGAACTTTTGTATCTTCGACTTTTTGAAAAAAGTCGCTGTTTAGTGATATTGTAAAGTTTAAGGAACATTTATTTTAAGAACTGGTGAACTAGTATAAGTAGATACCATTGAATGAGAAATTACTTAGAAGGTCTTAATATCATTAAATTATTATCTTCCCTTTGTTGACAAAGCACACGCAAACAATTCAGGTAACAGTCATTCAATCTTTCAAGGTCTTTGAACCCCATCAATAAAATAGCACATTTCTGCATTATGGAATTGTTTGGGAGCTCTACTCTTTTCATAGGTATTATCAGGGTATTTATGTACATTAGCTTAAGAAATTCACAGATAACATTCCCTGGTAACTGGGTTTTACCAAAATAAATTTGTCATCTTGGTGAAGTTTTGTAGGAGAAAAACGAAACTTTCTAAAATAAGTCTTCAGCCGAACTTCAGAGAGTCAAGTTGATAATTCAGTCAAACATTGATTCATTCATTTATTCATTCAGTTATTCATTAGTAAACTTCTAACTAATTTCAATTTTAGTTAGGTTTTTAATTAGTAGTTATTGATTATTGTTAGTGTTTTTATTAAGTATTAAATCGTTAATAACTATTTAATTTCTTCAGAATAGTGTATCAGTTACGCGGTACGCGAACTTCATTTAAAACATGGTCCTTCGAGCCGGATTCTTTCATTCGTGTCGCGATTTCAAACAGTGATATCGAAATCCATAAAATGGCGAGTTCATTTCGCAGACTTCGTGTTCATCATCGAAGAATTGCAGCGTCGTCAGAGAGTCCAGAATTCATCTACACTTCAAGACCAAGGTAAGTCTTCGATTTCATATATCCTTTTCATCCTATCCAAAGTTTTTATTTGTGGATCATTATTTCATCTACCTATATATTTTGCACAATCAAAGTGCCATTCCATATCCTGTAAGTAGTTTCCTCCATAAAAATGGCCAACGTCGAGAAATTAGTCACGCAAAGGGCTCAGCTCAAATCAAAATTAACGAAACTGTCAAACTTCTCCGATCAAAATCCTACTGCTTTCAAAGAACTAGAAAGACGTCTAAACGCAACTAATCCAATCCTTAAAGAATTTGAGAAACTAGATTTAGAAATAATGTATATTGATCCTAGTAAATATAAGGAAAATGCCTCTGAACAATTCGAAAATGAATACTACCGTTTAACTTCAGCCATTGAAAGTATCTTAGTTCTTACTTCCATTGCGTCTAACTCCATTTATGAGAAGAAATTCTCTATTTCACACGATAGCAAGAACGACGTAGTGTTACCCCAAATTTCATTGCCACAATTTTCAGGTGTTTATACTGAGTGGACATCGTTTTACAGTACCTTTAAATCAAAGGTTCCCAAACTTTTTTTTCTCATAGACCACTTTCAAAATTTTGCTGGATCCGATGGACTTCCTGCAGCTACATTACTACTATATTTCCAAAACTCGTGTGAAGTTTAGATTAGATCTATCTATAGAAATTTGCGTTGTGGCTGAGTTTCAATCACAAATTAAGTTTTCGAAAAAAAAAAGGTGAGAATTGTTTCAATCTGCTGTGCTTGATGTGGGTGTTGTGAGTGGATGTCAAAAAAGCCAAATTGGCCACTTACTTTTTTGAAATTGCCTCACACACAACAAACGCACAAGAAACCAATCAATTCTCACAAATTTTATTTAGAAATCTTTCCATTCGGAGTCGTAAAAAATAAAATAGTAATATTTTCTTGTGTTGTAAGTATTTATTCAAATATATAAATTATTACACTAATAATTATTATTGTTATAACAATCGAAATATAATCAAAATAAACATTAATAACGTAACATACAATGGTAATCACAAAATAGTCATCATTTTAATGGGAGGGATGTACTTGATGGATTGACAGCAAATTATCAATATTTGGCTTCAGTTTTGTTAGGAATAACCGCAAATCTCCCCGTTCTGTGATATTCAATCTGCTCCTTTTTTTTGTTAATAAGTTTGTAACAGCGCTAAAACTTTTTTCGACAAGATATGACGAAGGAAATGCTATCAGAAGCTTTTTCGCAATTCCCCACAGTCCAGGATATTTTTCAGGTATTTCTGCCTGCAGCCAAAATGTTTGATACCCTCTTTTAAATGTCACTTTCAGCTCCTCATTAGTACTAAGCTCGACTAGCTCCTCTTGTAATATCACATTCTCCACTTTCGTTTCATCAAATGGATTGATGATCCATGGTGGTATTTGCATCGACAGGATATCTTCAAATCTGATTTTAAAATCATCATGCAAGGCAGTCAAATGTTGAACGTATGTCTGAATATCTTCATCAGGGCATTCTACCTGTGACAAGTTTGAAAACTGGTAAAATTCGCGGCGACCAATATTTTGCTTCATAAATTTCAATTTACCAAGAAAAGCTGAAATTACACTTTTTGTTTTTATTAAATTGAGGCTATCCCCTTATAATTGTAAGTTGAGGTCATTAAATTTTTTGAACAGATCTGTCAAATACGCGATGTCTGCTTTAAAATTGATCAGGTTTTCTTTTAAATCAGGATCTTTACTTTCCAGAAACTCTAAAACTGAGTCAAAAAGTAAATATAATCTTGATAAACATGTACATTTCGACAACCAGCGTACTTCGGTATGTAACAGCAATCGTTGGAAGTCTTCATCAAGTTGGACCAAATAAACCTCTCCTTCAAAAAACTCAACTTGGTTGGATTGTGTCGGGACCCATCAACATTTCAAATGCACAATCCGAAACCAATAGCAATAAGTAATCTCGACTCAAGTTTAAAGAAGTTTTGCGAAATTGAAAGCTGAAAATTGAATGTTGACTGGAGCTGAAACGTTTGAGGAGGCCACCAAGCTTAAGGCAAACCTTATCGAACTTCTTAAAAGGGGAGGCTTTGACTTGCGTAAATGGTCATCAAACTCTGCAAATTTAATCAATTCAGATGATTCAAGTTGCGTGGAAATCCACAAAAATGAAAGTGTCAAAACTTTAGGCATGCTATGGAATACTAAAAATGACTGGTTTCAGTATACCCCTCCAAATGGATTGGCCAACAGAAAAATAACAAAACGAACTATTCTTTCAGAAATTGCTCAAATGTTCGATCCAATGGGACTATTAGGTCCAGTCATAATAGTAGCGAAGATCATAATTCAGGAATTATGGACACTGAAATTGGATTGGGATGAATCCCTCCCATTAGGTTTTCATTCAAAGTGGGAAGAATTCCAAAGAGAACTTCAATCTGTGGCAACCATTACTATTCCGCGACACATAGTGCATGGAAACCAAATAGAGATTCATGGGTTTTCAGACGCAAGTGAGAGGGCATATGCAGCTTGCATTTATATACGCATAATTCAGGAAAATAAAATCAATTCAAATTTATTATGTTCAAAATCGAGAGTTGCTGCGATCAAGGTAATTTCACTGCCACGCCTAGAATTATGCGGTTGCGTTCTGCTGTCGAACATGGTTCAGAAAACTATCCAAGCGCTTCGGCTTCCGATACTCAAAACATACTTGTGGACAGACTCATCAATTTGTCTAGCTTGGATCAGATCGAGCTCTAAAATTTGGAAACCCTTTGTAGCACATAGAGTTGGAACCATACAAGAACAAACTAGCAGCGAAGAGTGGCATCATGTTATCTCAAAGGGATAACCCAGCTACTAACCAGAGGAATGCTTCCTAGTAACTTAAGAACCAACTCGTTATGATGGCATGGGCCTGAATGGTTATCAATGCCTAAAAGGGCATGGCCAAATGACAAGGATGTAGAAGCGTCATTCGATTTATCGAGCATCCCAGAAGCAAAGGCTACGTCTTGTATGGTGACAGCAGCTGTTGTTGAAGAATAGGACATATTCAGAAGATACTCAAGTGTCAACAAATTATTCAGAGCAGTTGCATATTGCATACGCTTCGCAAGAAACACTAGCGGAGATAATGATCGTAGAACTACTGGATACTTAACCTCTTCAGAACTTCAAGAATCCAAACTCAAATTAATCAAAATTATTTAAGCAGAGCTTTTTAAAGAGGATATAAAAACATTCGAAATAATAGAAGAAACAAAGGCATCTTAGGAGTAGGCGGTAGGTTACAAAATTCATCATTGTCCTATAATTAGGTTCATCCATGCATATTACCCCGTAAACGTCCATTTACGAATCTAGTAATTCGCAGCGAGCATGAAACCCAACTTCATCCAGGTATTTAATTAACTTTGGCATTTCTACGACTCAAATATTGGATTATAGATGGCAAGAGTGAAGTTCGAAAGGTATTGAAAGGATGCATAAAATGCTTTCGGACGAATCCCCCTAAAATAGAACCTTTAATGGGTCAATTACCCAAAAAGAGATTAGAACAAGCAAGGCCATTTTCAAATTGCGGAGTAGACTTAGGGGGTCCTTTTATGATAAAGGAAGGATCTAGAAAATCCAAAGGAGTCTGCAAAATATATATCGCGGTATTTGTTTGCTTTGCCACAAAAAAATTATCGGCAGAAGCATTTTGGAATCGCTTAAAATGATTCATATCGCGGCGAGGAAGTTTTCAAAACATTTATTCGGACAACGGAACAAATTTTGGGGGAGCTTTTAGAGATTTGAGAAAGATTTTAGATCTAGTTAGACAGAACAACGATAGCAATATAATTCCTCAATTAGTTGAGAGAAACATAACCCGGCATTTCATTCCAGCGAAATCACCACACTTTGGAGGCTTTGGGAAGCTGCTATTAAGTCGGTGAAAAAACATATTCATAGAGTAGCAGGCGAGAGTAAATTAATGACTCTCGAATTTATAACTTTGCTAAATCAAATAGAGGCCATATTAAATTCACGTCCTCTTACACCCCTCTTAACTGATCCTAATGATTTGCAATTCCTATCCCCCGCCCATTTCCTCATCGGAGACTACTTAGTACCTCCGGCGGAACCCTCGCTTCTTGAGTTAAAGATGAACACCTTGAATCGCTGGCAACATGTAGAAAGGATTCGTCAACATTTTTGGAACCGTTGGCAGAGGGAATATTTACAAAATCTACAACCCAGGACAAAATGGAGAATAAATCAACCCAATGCAATGCAAATTGGAGATCTAATTCTATTAAGAGAAGACAACGTTGCTCCACTAAAATGGATCACAGGTCGAGTCACCGCAGGTCATTCGCACCGCTACGGTGCGTACCAGTGGTGGAACCACAAAACATGGTGAAACTTTCAAAGGAGCTGTGGTAAAGTTGAGTCCCTTTCCTTTAGACAATCCAGAGAAAGTGGATAAAATGTGAATTCGTTGTGACGTTAAAACGCGAGCGTTTCAAGGGTGCGGTATGTTTAGTGATATTGTAAAGTTTAAGGAATATTTATTTTAAGAACTGGTGAACTAGTATAAGTAGATACCATTGAATGAGAAATTACATAGGTCTTAATATCATTAAATTATTATCTTCCCTTTGATGACAAAGAGCACGCAAAGAATTCAGGTACTAGGATACCATCTAAGGGAAGTTTTGTGGGGGAAAAACAAAACTTTCTAAAATCTTCAGCCGAACTTCAGAGAGTCAAGTTGATAATTCAGTCAAACATTGATTCATTCATTTATTCATTAGTACACTTCTAAGTAATTTCAATTTTAGTTAGGTTTTTAATTAGAAGTTATTGATTATTGTTAGTGTTTTTTAATTAAAGTATTAAATCGTTAATAACTATTTAATTTTTTCAGAATAGTGTATCAGTTATGCGGTACGCGAACTTCATTCAAAACAGTCGCCTTTTCCTAAAAATTTCGATTCTTTTTTTATTTATTTTTAATAATCTGCTGACTTTAAACTACAAATTTTAAAATTTTGAACGATTTAAAAAAAAATTTGACTTTTTTTGAAAACTTTGACCTCAATGTTTCAACTTTCTGTCAGTTTTGATTTAGAAATGAAATATAAGGTTTAAAAATATTCTTTTTTTTAATCCGTATTTTTCTCTAAATAAAATTTCCATTTTTCCTTCAACTTGTTTTTTACAAATTCTCAGTTTATTTGAAATTTTGATATATTTTCCTTTATTTCAAGACTACACTTTCAGTTTCTACTTTATTGCTAAAATTTCGAGTATAAACATTGCTTTTATTTAAATAACACGATTTTTTAACTTCAAGCAGAAAAATTACAATTTTTCGCTTTCCTAGTTTGGGAAACCAAACTAATCCCACTCCTTAGCAATTTTATGGGTGCGCCCCTGCACCGCATCATTCATAATTGAGTCAAACAATTTCTTAAAATTTCGACTCCAATTTCAAATACTCAAGGAATTAATTTTTGAATAAAAAGTTAAATTCCAAATTTTCTGTGAAACATCGGGTTTTTTTCCTCAAATTCTGTATTAAACAAAATTTTAGATTTTTTTCGACATTTGAAATTCTTTATCCAATTTTCTAGTTTAATCTTGAATTGTTTAAACAAAAAGTCAAAATTTCGTTCATAAATGTTGAGATTAAAGGAGAAATTTTTAAAATTGCGAGTTTAACTTTGAAATATTGAGATGTTTTTTCGAATGTACGACTGTAATCTCGACTTCTGTTTTGAAAATTTTAAGGTTCAAGTGAAATGTTTGCTTCAAGAAAACCTATATTTCGGGTTTTAAATTAAAATTTCAGGAAAAAAAACAACAAATTTGGATTTTATTCTAGGATTTTTGAAAAAAAAGAGAACATTTTGTCATTTTTGGAGAAAAGAAAAAGAGAACAGAAATATTAATGAGCACTTGTACGAAAAAGATTACATCTGGTCAGCCTAACAGTCCATTCAAAAGTCCATAGGATGACATATAAATGGCGTTACTAGAATTTTTTCCATATGATTTTTATTTAATACTAACCTTCAAACGATACGTGCATAAATTTGACAGCAATCTGACTATTGATTCGTGAGTTATAGCATTTTGTGTGAAGCAACTTTTGTTATTGAAAAAAAAATGGAAAAAAGTGAATTTCGAGTTTTGATAAAGCATTGCTTTTTGATGAAAAAAAATACAGTGGAAACCAAACAATGGCTTGATAAACATTATCTGAACTCTGCTCCATCGAAACGAGCTAGCTGACATTGTAAAGATATTAGATGGTAGTGTTTTACCATTTTACACGAACATTTGGGTATGCGAAAGCTCTGTGCAAAGTGGGTGCTGCGTGAGCTCACAGTCGACCAAAAACAACAACGAATCGATGCTTCAGATGAGTGTTTGGCGCTGTTAAACCGCAATAAAATGGAATTCTATCGTCGATATGTGACAACACGCCAGAATCCAAAAGACAGTCAGCTGAATGGACAGCAGTCAACGAACCGAATCTAGAGCGAGCAAAGACGCAACAGACGGCCGGTAAGGTGATGGCTTGTGTATTTTGGGAAGCGAACACTTTTGGCTCGATTGATGGCTGAAATTGCAAAGAAACGGCCACATTTGCAAAAGAAAAAAGTGTTGTTTCACGAAGACAATGCACCGTGTCACAAATCGATGAAAACGATGGCAAAATTGAATGAATTGGGCTTCGAATTGCTTACCCACCCACCGCATTCTCCAGATTTAGCCCCCAGCGAATTTTTCCTGTTTTCAGATCTCAAGAGAATGCTTGTTGAAAAGAAATTTAAGTCCAATGATGAAGTAATCGCTGAAACTGAGGCCTATTTTGACAAGAAAGAGAAATCGTACTATAAAAAAGGTATCTAAAGTTTGAAAATCGCTATACTCATTGTATCGCCCTGGAAGGCAACTATGTTGAATAATAAAATCGAGTTTTGTCAAAATTTTGTTTTTTTCTTACTTATTCTACGGACTTATTGAACGACCTGGTACAATACTTAAAACTGATAAATATATTCTGATATTACACCTGAATTATAAGTTAATTATACACCTAGAATTACCCTTTGGGCCTCCACCATGGATAGATTAAGAGGGAGAGGCACATAATCTATCTGATAGGGTACTTTTAAACTAAATAATAACTTTTGAATTTTGACCTTAGAAAATTTCGAGGTTTGTATTTCGCGAACGGATAGTCCTAGCTCAATTTAGTTTTCAAATTCTTATTCTACGTCCCAAATACTCTATGAAAATGCAATAAACCCATTTTCGAAAACTGCAAATTTTTTCAAGTTTTGTAAGAAAGGTACCCCCTTTGAACTTTTTTCGTCACTTTAAACTCTCATATCTTCCAAACCATAAGTCGTAGCTCAATTTAGTTTTCGGATTCATAATCTACGGGACGAAACTAACTGACAGGATACTTTTAAACTCTAAATAATAACTTTTGAATGTTGACCTTAGAACATTTAAAAATGTCGAAACTTTCGAAGCTTGTATCTCGCGAATAGATAGTCGTAGCTCAATTTGGTTTTCAAATTCTTATTCTACGTCCCGAATACTCTATGAAAATGCAATAAACTCATTTCAGAGGCACATGTCCCCCCACCCCAGACCACCTGCACTAGCTCCTCATACAGAGTTTATGAGAGCATCTCTTTCATCTGGCCCAAGATCATAATAAACTCTGTTCCCCCAAGAGATATGGTTAGGCCGCTCCCTTGAAGAAAACGGGATATTTGAATAAAATATATCTATCGACTGAATCTGAAAATCCCCTTATCACATACACCAAAAGAGTTTGGTTGATCGTTTAATTAGTAACGTTGATTTATTTCTTGATATTGTGTGAACCTGTCTTTTTTTAAGGGGGAACGGCGTAACTTTATCTCTTAAATGAACAAAGCAGTCTTCTTGATCTGGCCTTTGTGCCAGCCCAAGTTTCTTGCCTCCACTTCCCCTTATGCCAAACCTTTCCTCATAATTGATTGTCTATTGTTATTTGTGGAATTCACGACTATTTGCAACCAAAGTAGCAAAGCATGAAAATTTTAGAACTACATATTTTCAAAAGGAGAAATAAAAATGCTCTTGAGAAAGAAATATTTACATAATTTATTATTCACATTTTAGTACAAATTATGCAATTGATTAGAATTAATTTAAGGTCGCTTTTATTACAAGGTAAATAATAAATCAATTAACTGGTAATGATAAAGTACTGTAAACATAAGAGAATAGAAATAGAGACCTTAAATATTTACAACAAAATATACATACAATTAAATGAAAATGTACACCGTCAATTTTAATTAGATAATAATACGAAATAACCAACAGATCAAATAATAATACAGTCATAAAAAATATTCTCAGTCAGCTGTATTGTTGTGTTAGTATTTGTAGAGCTATCACACTCTCCCTAAGTAAAAACTCGCTAAAAGATGCATTAAATACAATCTTATTATACATAAAGTCGATAGACGAATTGAGTCCATTGCAACAAACGTTAAAATATCACATTGTTAATTTTACAGTCTGCTCTAAATACAATATGTCTCATTTCGCCGAAATCGGTGGTTTAGATAAATTCTCTAAAAAACATTAATTTATGAGTAATGACCACATTAGTCATCAATATACCACTACTTACTCCCTTTTTCATATCGCCTGCACGCCTCCTCTCTTTCTATAGCGTCGAAATACCACAGAGTTATAGCGTACCTCGTGTGGTAGGCGGGTTGGACTTCGTGGGGATTTCGTCGATCGGACCAGAAAAACAAAAGTCTATCAAATACGGGTTCGATGTCTGCCACCTAAAATAACTTCATTTCAATCAACGGGATGGTTAACTTTTAGATATACGTACCTTATCTCCGCGCCAACCTTCGGGGAAAATCCGCAGTAGACCTCCACTTTTTTTAACGTCCCAGTCCAAATTAAGGTAATAGATGGCGGTTATGCACCGTCCGTCTTTATTCGGATTGTCTACGTGTTTGACATAGTGGGAACCTGAGCCTGGATAACAAGCGACCATAGCCTGCAAAGAGCCATAAAACGGTTTTAGTTATTTTATTTTCGATCAGTGACTACACAGAAGGAGATTAGGGAAATCACTCCCTGAATCTATGGATAACACGAAATTGTTGTACATAAGAAAAATGATTTTAATTGAGACATTTTCGACCTTTTTTTTTGGGAATTCTAGTTTCATTTCAGAATCTTACTCTCTGTAGGTAATTTCGACTTTTTTCAAACAATTGTTTCCAAATTTTGTCCTAGTTGAAATTTTGATTTTCCTTTCAAAAAAATTTTTTTTTAATTTTATCACTTTTCTAAACATTTTGCCATTTTTCAAAATTAACAGTTTTAAATCTGAATTTCTGGAAAAGATTCGTTTCTCAAAATTTGACTTTCCCAAAATTTCGACATTTCTCCTAAAATTCAATCTTCTATAATTCTGCAAATTTCCAATTTTTTTCTCGAACATCGCTTTTGTCGAAATTTTGAATTCCTCCACCCAACTCCTCTTTTCCGAAAACTTTATCTTATGATCAAAATTATTTCGTTTTTCTTAAAATTTGAATTCATCTTTTTTAAAAGTCCGGTCTTTTTTTCGGATTTTTTTTCTGATAAATCTTCATTCATCAAAAATTCGATGATTCCCAAAATTATTCTTTTTCCAAAATTACGATATTTTTCCAATTTGAGTTCTCCGACTTCTTTATCAAAATTTGACTTTCGACGGGAAAATCCGATTTTTTCCCAAAATTCTAAATTTCAGCTTAAAATTTTGATTTTTTTTCCATTATTTGCCTTCTTTTCTTCAGTTTTCCCAAAGTTTAGATTTTTATGGAGAAGTTGACTCATCCCAAAAATTTGACTTTTTCTGTGTCTAGAAATTTCGCCCTTCTTTCTCTAAATGTCTTTATTTTCTGGAAAATGTGTCACAATTTTAATTTAAAAAAAGTACAAACTTGAAGAAAAATATACAGGGTGGACCATAAGTAATGGTACATGGAGCAAGAGAAGATTTTTCATATAAAAATAACGTAATTTAGCCACATTTACCTTATATCAAAAGTTGATATCAACAGAGATACAAGGTGTCAAACTGGAAAAAAAATTGTGATTTTTTCGCATAACTCATGAACACATTTCACTATAGACAAGAAATTTGGCATAGGGGGGTTTCTTTGGTCAAGAAATTTTAGTTCGTTAACAGATTGCCAGTAACTCCTAGGGGGCGCCACCTGCGCTGCCCTGTATTATTCTAAAGTATCATAACTTTTTTGTGCCTCTATGTACACTTATTTTGAATAGACGCTTTTATTTACCTACATATTTTACGTAAAAAAGGTACATTTTCTGAATGTTGATAGAAGCAACCGTTTTCAAGATATTCGCCTTCAAAGTTTGCCGTACGTTTATTTTAAGTTATGTAAATGTGAATTTTTCGAAGTAGGTTTCAAAATAAAAGTAATAAAACTGACTCTAAAATAGTTTATATCAAATATTACTCTACTGACACTATTATTAAACATATTTTTTAAATTTCTAAAACAAATTTAAATGAAATACCAATACAAAATTTATTTTCAAAAATAAGTATGTGGGAAATGACCTTTTTCGTGTAAAGGTATTGTAAACAATTAAAAATCTGGCTGTCTTTCATTGAAATTCATCTCCAAATATCTGCTTTGACCACCCAGATAATTAAACTTTTCTTGTGCGGACTCAGAGATCATCTCTCACATCTCTATGTTAGAAAATAAATTACGTCTTATTTTTTTGGATTTTCTTTATTGAGATTTTCAAAATTTAGGGAATAATATTATCAGCAAAGTAATATTTGACCTAAATTAGTTTCAAAGATATCTTATGATTACTTTTTTTTCAAGACTACTTCGAAAATTTAATATCTTAGTAATTTAAAACCAAGACACGTCAAGCTTTAAAGGCAAATATCTTGGACACGGTTGCTCGTATCAACTTTTAGAAAGTACACCTTTTTTACGTAAAAAATATGGAGAAATAAAATAACCCATTTAAAATTAATATACGTGGATGCACAAAAAAGTTATGAAGATTTGGAATTATGCAGAATAGCGCAGGTAGCGCCCCCTATCAGCTATTGGTAATATGTTAGCAAATTAGAATTTTTCGACTTAAGAAACCCCCTTGTCCCAAATTTCGTGCCTATATTATAATTGACTCCATAATTATATAAAAAGATCGAAATTTCTTTTTCAACTTTGACACCCTGTATCTGTTAATACACCTATCCCCCGATTTACACGGTACTTGTTTTACACGTTTTCGCTTTTACACGGTTTTCCAAATAGGTTTTTTTTTGTTTTTATCGCACTCTACTAAATGCTACTGTGATTGAACACGTGCGCTGTGTACACATCTCACGGGGAATCCCGAGCTTATGTGCTGACTTGCTGCACACGCACACTGTGTCTGTATTTCTTCGCATAAAATTAAAGTTTTATCTACGGAAAATTGTATTTGAGTGAAAGTTTCACAGTTTCAGAAAGATTTAATTTTCCATATTCGTAAATTACAAGTGAGTGCATAATTTAGATTATTATAAATTAACGGCTGTGATTAAAGTAAAATTCAGAGGGAAAAAATGCGGGAAATTTTGGAGGGAAATGATGGCAATTTACCAAATAGGTTTAATTAAAATAAAAAAATCAAAACATTTTAATTTAAATAAAAATTAATTATTGAACTTTTGTTAAACAGTCTAGTTATGGTGAATTAAAACAACTGGTTCTTTTATTAAAGGTATAATTTTGTTCTTATTTGGCGCTTAGTACTTGTAAATTAATGAAAAAAAAACAATTATTATAATATATAATTTGTTGATTTTCTTTAGTTAACCAATGAATATTAGGTAGAATTCTCTTACGCTTTGATAAAGTTTTATTCAAAATATAATAAAGAAATAAATATTTAATAAAAAATAAAAGTTTTTAATTTTCCCTCCAAAATTTCCCGGATTTTTTCCCTCTGAATTTTACTTTAATCACAGCAAAATTAACATAAATTTAAAAAAATGTATGCTTATAATGAAGAAAGAAGTTAAAAGAAAAGTTATTTCTTTAGAAACTAAAATCGAAATTTTGGATCGCTTTCGAAAGGGAGATAGAGTAGTAGATGTTGCAAAATCATATAGCATGAACGAAGCTACAGTAAGAACTATTAGAACAAATGAAAACACAATTAGAAAGAGTGTTGCAGCTGGCAATACCACGAGTATGGGCACAACATCATACACCAGAAATATCGCAATGGAAAAAATGCAGAAAGCGTTAATGCTTTGGATAGAAGATCAAACACAAAAAAGAGTACCCATTGATACAAGCGCAGTAACAAATAAAGCATTTCGAATTTACGAAAAAATTGTAGAGCAATTACCATCTTCTTCTTCAACTGAAAAGAAGCCAAATTTTTTGGCAAGTCATGGCCGGTTTGAAAGATTTAAAATAAGACATTCTTTACACAGCTTAAAATTAAAAGGTGAACTGGCTTCTGGCGACGTAGATGCAGCCCAAGAATATCCAGCAAATTTTGCAGAAATTATTAACGACAATTCATACACCCCTGATCAGGTTTTCAATGCTGATGAGTCAGGGTTATTCTGGAACAAAATGCCTGAAAGGACTTATGTCTCAAAATTTTATAAATCGGCTAGTGGTCATAAAGCAGCAAAAGATCGCATAACAATTCGTTTCTGTAGCAATGCTTCAGGAGATTATATTATGAAACCATTAGTGATTAACAAATCAAAAATGCCCCGTGCCTTTAAAGGAGTAAACATCAATAATCTTCCCGTTTATTGGAGGGCTAATAAGAAAGCGTGGGTTACTGCTGCAATGTTTACTGAATGGTTTCATGAATGTTTTATCCCAGATGCCAAAAAATATTTAAGTTCAAAGGGATTGCCTTTTAAAGTGCTTTTGTTAATTGACAATGCGCCGGGTCACCCACAAGATCTAGAATATGAGAACGTTGAAGTAAAATTTTTACCAAAAAATACAACTTCATTATTACAACCATTGGACCAAGGCATAATTTCTACTTTTAAAGCTTTGTACATAAAACGAGCCTTTACATATATTTTGGAACAAATGGAGAACAATGAATCTTTAAGAGTTATTAGTGCTTGGAAAAATTTTACAATATTAGACTGTGTGAAGCATATCGCCTTATCATACACTGCGATTAAGCAAACAACGCTCAATAGCTGTTGGAAAAAATTGTGGCCAAATGTAGTCAAAAATGAACATTCCATTTCAACCTTAAATGATGAACATTCGCAGATAGTACAGATGGCGCATTCATTGGGCGGAGAAGGTTTTGATGATTTTACTGATGATGATATCGCAGAGTTAATGGCTGATAAAGAACTAAGTGAGGATGATTTAGTTAACTTAGTTTGCGAAAGTGAGTCTGACAAATCTGATGAAGAGGAATTAATACCAGTAACATTCACTGCTAAAGTAATCCGCGACGGACTCGCATTGGGAAGAAAGCTGGGTAATCATTTTATACAAAATGACACAAACGTTGAAAGGGCTTTACGATTCCAACGTGACATAAATCGCTGCTTGGCTCAATATGAAGAAGTTTACAAAGATCTTACAAAAAATTCGAAGCAATTGTTAATAACCGATTTTATTACCATCTCTCATAATGTAAATATTTCTGCTTCAAACATCGAATCGGCACAAATAACTTCGAGTGATGAAAGTGAATTCGAACCTTCGATTTCGAGTAATTTCTGACAGTGATGAAGGATAATAAAACACCTTTGGCTTTATTTTTTGTTCTTCTGTTTAATGTATTGTAATTAAATAAAAAAACAGTGTTTCCGTAATATATTACATATATTAACCTGTCAATGAATTTTATTTTTATTTCTGTGTACACCTAAAAATATTGAAAAAAATTCACAACTGTTAAATAGCAAAATTATGCATTTTCTGCAAGCTTTTCGATTTACACGGTTTTGACTTGAACATTTTTAATTTTCGATTTACACGTTTTTCTCAGGAACGTATCTACCGTGTAAATCGGGGGATAGGTGTATTAACTTTTGGTATAAGGTAAATGCAGCTAAATCACATTATTTTTATTCGAAAAATCCACCATTGCTCTGTGTACCATTACTTATGGTCCACCCTGTATATCGTATTTAAATTTGTAGAAAATTATTTATTATTATTAATATTTATTTACTAGTAATTTTAGCTTATTTATCAAAACTATCAATACTATGTCAAAACCTAAATGAAAAAAGTGAAAATTATGAAACAAGATGTTTGCAAATTTCGACACTTTTGTCAAAATTCATCTTCGTTAACGTTCTGTCTTTATTCATTATTCTTTATTTTCAAAATTCTTTAATTTTTTTATAATTAGCCCGACATTTTAATAAAAGCAGATGTAATTTCTGGAAAAATACATTTTTTGGAAACTTCAATAAAAGTATTTCTGGGAAAATGCAACATTTGAACGAACATACGAAAACGGCATTCCGAAAAATCCAAAATTATTAATTTAAAAATTTCAGTTTTAGTAGAAGTTCCGATGTTAAATTCAAAGTTTCAACTTTGTCCTTAAAATATTGAGTATAAAGTCAAAATTTTGTTAAAGAAGATAAAACTCAAGATTAAAGACGAAATTTTTGGAATTTTTAAAATTAAAATTTCACTTCAGAATTAGAAAAAAAACTTTCTTTGAAAAAAAAACGATAAATCTTGAAACAAATTCTAAAACTTATTTTCTATGAATTTTGAGTACCTATTTTCTTAAGAAATTTCTATATTTTTTTTAGAAATGTTAAGTTTGAGTTTCCCCCTCTTAGTTTTCTTAAATTTTCGACTGAAAAGTGGAAATTTCGATTAACAATCAACTTTTTTCTAAAATTCTAAATTTTGAATAAGTAGGTCTTGAAATAAATTTGATATTGATATTAAGTATAAAGACAAAATTGTGTTAATGAAGTTGAAACTCTAATATTAAACACGAAATTTTCAAAAAGGTTGAAATTTTTAAAATGAAAATTAAAATTTCAACTGCAGAATTAAAATAAAAAAAAAACTTATCTTAAGACATTTCTATATTTCTTTTAGAAATGTTAAGTTTGAATATCGCAAATAAATTACAGAGAATATCTTGAAATAAAGTTGAAAATTTGTCAAAAAAAGTATAAATTTCGCGAAAATTTTAAAATTTTAATGAAAAGCTAGAAACTTTATAAAATATTTAATACTCTGAAATAAAATGGATTGAAAACTTCTAAAGTGTAACGTAAAGCGCAAAGTTATTAAAATCTTACAAACCAACAAAATATTAGATTTTGTGAAATTTTTTAAGTTTTGGATTTTTTTTCTAAATTTCGACCTTTTTTAAAAAATTCGGTTTGAAAAAAGTCGAAAGTTTGCAAAGATTTAAATTTTTTAATGAAAATGTTTTCCACATTTTTTAATTTGAGCTCATATAAATTTTTCAAAATTTCAACTTTTTGCAAACTTTTAATTTAATTTCCACTTTCTTCAAAATTTCGACCTTTTTCTTAAATTTTAATTTCTTTTAAATTTCGGTATTTATTTAAATTGTAACTTCCGGATTTTTTAAAAAAAGTTCCGTCGTTTCTTTAAATTTTCGATTTTTTTAAATTTCGACTTTTTGAAATTATGTCTTTTTTTCCAAATTTCGAATGTTTTTGAAAATGCTGACTTTTTTCAACATTTTATTTTTATTTAATTATTAAATACAACTTCGAAAACATCATTTTTTTCTCTTTTAAATTTCGATCTTTTTTCAAAATTTCAAATTTTGAAAATGTCATTATTTTTAAATTAGTAGGATTTTAAAAATTTCGACTCTTTTTCAAATCTTTTCAAATTTCGATATTTTTCAAAATGTCTTCTTTCAAAATTTTTGATTATTTTTTTCAAAATTCCAACTTTTTTTTAAAAAAATTGAAACTTCATAATTTCGATTTTTAAAATCTTAATTTTTTTGAAACTTTCAACTTTTAAAAATATTTTGACATTTTTCAAAATTATGACTTCAAAACTTCAACTTTTTTAAATCAATTTTCTTTAAAATTGTTTTAAAAATCTCAAGATTTCTCAACAATTCAAATTACTTTTTTGTAAACTAGAACTAAAAATTTTTTTCTTTTCAAATCTCGATATTTTTCAAAATTTCGCCCTATTTTGAGAAAATTTTCTGCCCACATTCATGTTTTCAAAATTTAAATGTTAATCTCGAAACATCGCCTTTTTCCCTAAATTCCCTAAATTTGGGTAGTTTTGGTAAAAAATTTTAAACTGCTTTTGTAAAATTGCCGAATAATACCCATACTTATCAGAAAAATATAATTTAGAGCGACCAAATGCTAATAAATGCGCAGGTAGATGACCAAGATTAAGTATGCAGAAATCTTGGTTTCTGATAGAAAACAATGGTTCGAATTGTGCACAAACCATCAGGTGCGGAATTAGTTTTTGGAGTGACGAAATAGTAGTACGTAAACACCATAAAGTCACGGCCACATATCAGCAAACTACGTGCGAAACTGAATGAACTTGGATCTAAGGAGACTTGTAAACGTAAACAAGGAATGCTTACAGATGCAAACAAAAAATACTAATTACAATAAAAATGGAGATTAAAACCAATCGTAATCTAAAAATAATTCGCACATATGATGAAAATAATGTAGCAAGTCAGCCAGCATGACTACGTGACTATCTGCACGCCCTAGACGCAAACTTAGAAAGAGACATTTTTATCATAATCTGATATGAGTAAGTGAGACCGAAGCAATACAAAGCATTAAAAATAACCCATATTGCACTTTTGAGTCGTCGTTTCTCCATGTTCAAATAGAATACGATTTTACTACGTATGTCTTCGAATATAAACATTGGAGTTACATAATATGTACACATTTAACTAGAATAGTAAAATCCCCGCAATTAATGACAAGTTTCACAAAATTTCCCCAGAACGCAAGAAAAATGTTAAATTATCTTGTAAATTCAATTTAATGCATTATGAGCAATCGGATAATTGCTTTTAGAACGTTGTAAATGCACGTTTTAGCGATAAAATTAATATTATAATTAGCTATCCAAATACGAACATGAATATTAATCATTTCCTTAATTTTCGATGTTGACAATTAAAAACGAATTAAAAACTTGCATGGAACAATCGCTCTAGAAATAATATAATATTCCTCGGTGTTTTTTTCTATTGATCTCACTTTATCGAAGGTTTGTTTTTAAAACACGTACGATTTTGGCTCGATACCAACTTAATGACTAGTTAAGGAAGCTTTATAATTTTGTAAAACATATGCTTCGCCAAAGATTTTCTTTTTCAATATTTACTCTCCACCAAATTTACTTTTCCCAAAAGAAGTTTTAGCAAAACCAACAAATTTTCGATTTTTTCTCAAAAACTAGAGTTTTTCTCTAAATTATGACTTTCGCGAAATCCGCTTTTATTTTTAAAATGTTGACCTTAACTTCCAAACTTCGATTTTCATCATAAAGGTTCAAGATTAATATCGAAGTTTTTTTTTAGAAATTATGACTCATACTCATGGATTATAATTTTTTTGATAATTACAAGTATTTATTTTTTATGTAAAAGTTCGACTTTAAACTTAAATTGTTTTATAAATTTTGATTTTTTTTTTTAAATTGCAACACACAATTTTGAAATTTCGACGTTTTTCTCCAAAATCAAAGAATGAATTCCATTTATAAACTTCAATTTAATAACTTCCGTAAATAATAAACAATAATATTTAAGACAAATGTGAAAACTTTCAAAAAATAATGGAAAATTAGGAAAAATTTTGAAATGTGCACAAGAAAACCTCGAATTTTCGAGTTTAAAATCCAAACATAAAGTTTTAAGAAAAAAATCTAAATTTTCAAAAGATATTTAAAGCCGCAAAAATTAAGTTTTAAAACGATTTTTTTGATTTCGAAAATATGTTCTAAACTCGCTCGAAATATCCGGAAAAAGTTGAAACTTCATCAAAAAATTGAATTTTAAAATGAAATTGGTGGATACTTCGAATTAAAATAAATATGGAGAAAAAGTCGAAACTTTAGGAATAAGATCAAGATTTTCAAGAAACCAAATCAAAACTTCAAAAAATAAAGTCTACATACCATTTCGAGTTGAAGTAAGAAGTTCATAGCTCTCAGTGATGCAAACAAGTTTATCAATAATTCAAGACCCTTGGCGCTTGAATAATGAAATAAAAGGTTTGAGATGGCAAGGTATTTTATATCATGCCAACACAAACGAAAAAGTGAGGACCTGCATTATAGCCAAAGGACTGAATGCAGTCCCCCAACTCAGTAGTAGAGATCTATGTGTCATACAACAAGTCTAAAATTGAATAACAATCCCTTGGAAGTACTAGTGGCGTCAGTATATATGCCCTACGAAACCGAGGAAGCAGCATCAGCCGACATTAGGAAGCTGATTAAATACTCAGAAGGTAGAAAGCTTCATCTTCTCCTGGGATGCGACGCGAACGCGCAGCACGTAGCGTGGGGCAGTTCTGACATCAGCAGAAAGAAGAAAGTCTTTAACAATTCCTCTTAGGTACAAAACTCATTATACTCAATCGAGGTAATGAGCCTACTTTCCTGGCCTGCAGAAGACAGGAAGTTATAGACACAACCCTCGCGACAGGGAATACGGTCCAGAGCTGGAGGGTCCCAGATGAACCTTCTGGGTCAGACCACAGGTAGATTCAGATCATACTCTGTCACGAAAGGATTACAGAACAAAGTCAAAATCCTCGACTTACAAACTGAAATGGGTACAGGGTTGCCCTAGAATATAGGTTGCAGCGCGTCCCTTCCAGCTTACACACAAAGAAGCAACTAGAGACAGCTTCTGGAGTAATCTAGCAAAGACTTAAGGAGGCCTTTGAAGAAAACTGCATTGTCAGGAACAGAAACCAGAAGTCAGAGGTTAGCTGGTGGACTAAAAACCTAGCGGAACTCAGGACTAAGGTAAAGAAAGCCTTCAATAAGGCAAGAAACAGCAGGGTGGAAAATGAATGGGTCACCTTCAGAAACCTGCAAAAAGAATATAGCAAAGCTATAAACGCCGATAAAAATAAAAGATGGAAAGAGTACTGCCAGGGAATTGAAAACCTCACTGGCCAGGATCCTATCCACAAATAAACTAGCCCAACCAAGCTGTTTAATAACCCCCACGAAACAATATACTGAAACGACGGAGGATACGTTGAAGCTTTTACTAGGAACACACTTCCCGGGCTTAAAGGAGACGCCTCCATCAGATCACACCGAGGAGACCAGCCCTAGGGCAGGGGTCGGCAAACTTTTAAGCCAAAAGAGCCAACCGCAATAAAAATATTGGTTTCGTGAATTTCGAAGAGCCACAAATTTTTATTTCTAATTTTACATTTTATTTCAAAATTAAATCAGATAAGCCAGACAAAATATGGGTCAGGGACAGACCGCATCGACTCATGTAGTCAAACGAAAACATATTCAACCCAAAAGACCTTTTATTTCTCAAAATTTAGCGCTTTATTTCAAAATTTGCATTTTTCTCGCAAATTCGACTTTTTTAATTCTTCTCCATATTCATCTTTTTTTTAACAATGTATTTTGTTCCTAAAAATGGAGTGGTTTCCCCTAAATCTTCCTTTCTTCTTAAAACCCGACAATCTGTGAAAATATTTACTTTTTTGTAATTTAACTAAATGGAAGATTCGACTTGTTTCTCAAAAAATCATCTTTTGTCGATTTTTTTAATAAAAAAGGTAAAAATTTGAAGTAATAATTTGGGGATGTTAAATAAGATAGTTTTTGAAGATTTCGGCCTTTTTCTCAAAGTTTTCTTTTTTCGAAATTTAGATCTATTCTTAAATTTGACTTTTTTCCAAAATTATATTTTTTTGACTTTGTTCTAAATTGCGACTTATTTCTCGAAATTTCTATTTTTTTTAAATTACGTTCCTTTTCCAAATTTCACCATTTCCCCCAAATATTGATTTTTAGTGAACATTTTATTTATTTTCTGGAAATTTCGACCTGTTTCGCAAAATTAGGTGTTTCTGAAATTTCAACTTTTAATTGAAAATTCGACATTTTTTATGTTTGCGCCAGCTGCGATTTTATCTAGAAAATTCATCCATTTTCAGAATGTTCGACTTTATCTAAAAATTTGAAAGTTTTTTTTTTAAATTGACTTTCTCTGGGAAATTTGAATCTTTTTTTAAAGTTCAACATTTTTTTCGAAACTGAAAGTTTTATCGACATTTCTTTTTATTTAGAAATTATTTTACCAATTTTCTTAAAATTCGAATTGTTCTGAAAACTTGAAGTTTTCTTTTTATTCGTCTTGTTCTCGAAATTTCAAATTTATGCTCAAAATTTAACTTTCTCTGAAAAATTGTAAATTATTTATTTTCTTCTTCTCTGAAAAACTTCGACTTTTTAAAGTTCGACCATTTTTTCAAAGCTGTCACTTACAATTTCTCTTTTCGAGGTTTTACAATTTTTCACAAAATTCAAATTTGTCTAAAAATTTCAGGTTTTTAAATTTGTTCTGGGTATTAATCCAGTGTCAAAATTCGACGATTTTTTTTTCTAAAATTTTGCATTTTTGAGAATTTTTTAAAAATTCATATTTTTCGAAATCTCTTTTTTTTCAAAATTCGGATTTTTTCGGAAATATCAACTTTTATTTCAAACTAAATTCATCTATTTTCAAATCGCAAAATTTGATTTTTTTCTTAAAATTTGACGTTCGCTAGTATATTTTGACTTTTATTATAAAGTTTAACACTTGTCGAAATTGGTAATTTTATCAACATGCCCTTTCTTCTAGAAATTATTTATTTTACCAATTTTCTGAAAATTTGATTTATCTGAAAATGTGGAGTTTTTTTTTATTCGTCTTGTTTTCGAAATTTCAAATTTGTTCTCAAAATTTAATTTTCTCTAGAAAATTGCATGTTTTTATCGAAATTTGAAACTTATCTTAAAATGTTGACTTTCCTTGAAATTTTTCCAAAAGTTTTACTTTTTATACTTCTCTGAAAAACTTCGACCTTTTTAAAGACTGACACATTTTTAAGCTTCCAGTTTATTTTTACAATTCTCTCTTTTATATAAAAAAAGTTTTTAAATTTGTTTTGGGTTTCAATCTATTGTCGAAATTCGACGTTTTTTTTTCTGAAATTTTGCCCTTATTTGAGAACTTTAGACAAATTCATTTTTTTAATCTTTTCATTTTTCCCAATTTTTTTTTAAGTGTTTTTCTAGAAATTCTTTCTGGGAAATTTTGACCTTTTTTTAAAGTTAAACACTGTTTCTCGAAATTTTCTTTCGAAAGTATTTTACCAATTTTCTCAAAATTCGTATTTATCTGAAAATTTGGATTTTTTTTAAATCCTCTTATTTTCGAAATTTCAAATTTATTCTATTTTTTAAAATTTAGACTTTTTCCTTGAAATTTTTCCTAAAATTTGAGTTTTTTCTTCTTCTCTGAAAGACTTCGACTTTTTTAAATTTCAACATTTTTTTTTAAACTTTCAGTTTATTCTTATAATTTCTCTTTTCGAAATTTTGTAATTTTTCAAAATATTCAAAATTGTCTACAAATTTCAGGTTTTTAAATTTGTTTTGGGTTTCAATCTATTGTCGAAATTCTACGTTTTTTTTTTCAAAATTTTTTTTGAGAACTTTCGATAAATTCATTTTTTTCGATATTTCTCCCTTTTTTTCAATTAGGTAAATCACTTCATTTTCCCCAATTTTTTTTCGAAATCTCTTCTGTTTCTCAAAATTCGGCTTTTTCTGGGAAATTTTGACTCTTTTTTAAAGTTCAACACTTGAAATTTTCTTTCGAAAGTATTTTACCAATTTTCTCAAAATTCAAATTTATTTGAAAATTTTGAGTTTTTTTAAATTAATCTTGTTCTCGAAATTGCAAATTTATTCTGAAAATTTAGCTTTCTCTGGAAAATTGCAATTTTTTATCGAGATTTCGAGCTGTTCTAAACTTTTTCCATGAAACTTTTCCTGAAATTAGATTTTTTTTCTTCTTCACTGAAAAACTTTGACTTTTTTAGAGGTCGACAATTTTTTCTAAGCTTCCATTTAATTTTTACAATTTCTCTTTTCGAAATTTTTCCATATTTCAAAAAATTCAAAATTGCCTAAAAATTTCAGGTTTTCGATTTGTCCTAGGTTTCAATCTATTGTTGAAATTCTACGGTTTTTTTTTCTATTCTATTGAGAACTTTTGATAAATTCATATTTTTCGAAATCTCTTCCTTTTTCTCAATTTTTTCGATATCTCCTCCGTTTTCTCAATTTTTTCGAAGTCTTTCTTTTTCTCAATTTTTTCGATCGAAATCTTTTTTTCTCAAAATTTGTTTTTTTCTGTAAATTTCAGCTTTTCTTTTGAACTTTGATATTAGCCGTTTCTGTAAATTAATTTTTTTTTCTCACAAAAAGTAATTCAACTTTTTTTGACGAAATCTGGAGGTTGTAGAAAATTTACAAATAAAAATGTAAAAATAATGAGAAAAATATTTTTTAAAAATTTCAACTCCCCAAGTTAGTCTTTTTCTAGAAATTTCAAGTGTTTTTTCAAAATGTTAATACAAATAAATCAAAAATACTTCTTGAAATCATATCTTTTTGTCAAAATTTAAATAAAACGAAAACATTCCTAGAAACGTATTTTTGGAAATTTCTACTTCTGTAGGTCACTTATTTAATGAGTGTCTGCGTGTCTATCCACTCTAGCTTTTATTTATTTATTTAGGGGAAATTTAAAGAGCCGCAACTTTCTTTTAAAAGAGCCACATGCGGCTCGCGAGCCACGGTTTGCCGACCCCTGACCTAGGGAATGGAAGCTAGCCTCGGAAATTGCTACTTCCCTGGGGATCGAATGAGCAATAAGGACCTTCGAACACTACAAAGCACCAGGACCAGACGAAATTTTTCCCGTCATATTACAAAAGTTACTTATATTATTATACTAGGCCCTCTTACACGAGTTCTTAGAGGTAGCATTGCTCAAGGGCACTTACCAAACGCCTAGAATAAGACTGAAGTAGTCTTTATTCCAACGCCGGCAAGAAATGCTCATAATCAGGCCAAGACTTCCGTCCAATTAGCCTTATGCATAGATGCATAAAAACCGTACAATTGCAGCTACGCCCATTGGCGACCTCCCAATACACCCAATACCAGGTGGGAAAGTCCACGGAAACGGCCTTACACCACCTGGTAAGCGGTGTGGAGCAGCAATTATTGATAAAAAAAGTATGCACTAAGGATCTTTTTGGACATCGCAGGAGCTTTCGACAGCACCGCGTATGAAGCCATTAAACGAGCTATGACCACTCGGAAAAAACCTCCAAATTTCTTCTCTAAAATTTCCTCCAAATATCTCAAATTTCAAAGTTAAATTAAGGAATTCTATAACATGAATATTCGACTTTCTACCTAGAAATCGAAATTTTGAGATTTTTTTAAAATTAATTTTTAGTATTTGAATTAGAAATTCGATAAAATTTCGAATATTCCACTCGAAAATTTAAAATTTCTAGCAAAGTCAACATTTTGTAATAAAAATCGAAATGTAGAGATTCTTTTTTATAAATTTTGTTTACACTTTGATCCCAATTTAAAAATTTTGAATAAATGTTGACCTTCTTTCTAACTTTAGCCTTTTTTTTCTCTTTTAAAACAATTAAAATTTCATATTTGAATAAGGAATTTTAACAAAACAGTAAAAATTTCGAAAAAAAAGCCTTCTCTTTTTGCTTAAAATATCAAGAAAGTACCTAAATTTTGAAGAGTTTTCGTTAACAGATTTGACTGATTTTCAAAATTTTGAGTTTTTATAAAATTCGTAATTTAAATTGGCAACTTATGTCTTTCTCTCAAATTTCGACTCAAAACTCGATAATTAGGCTTGTTCTAGAAATCGTCACTTTTTTTTATCTTAATTTTAATTTCCAACTTTCCTTACTCCGTTTAAACCTGAACTTAAAAAACTGAAAATATCAAGTTTAATCTGGAAATGTTGATAAAACCTCCAATATTTGAGTTTTTATTCGAAAGTTCAACATTTAAAGAAAGATTTAATTATTAAGCAATATTCAGTTTTTTTTTAAGTTTTGATCGTCTTTCAATTTAGACTTCTAAACATTCAACTTGTTTCTCTAAATTTGCATTTTTTTCTCAATTTCTCTACGTAATTTATTAAAAAAGGCGAAATTCTCGGAACATTTTAAGTAACTAATCGAATTTTTAAAATTTCGATAATCTTCCAACTTGGTTTAAATGATAGACAAATTAACACAAATGGTCTTTGATACTGTTCAAAACTGGTCAGGCATTAATAAAATTTTGCTATTATTGTTTTATGTTATTAATTTTGCTTAATTTGACAAACTTGTAATTATAAAAAATCTCATTTAAAGACTATTTAACTCAATTCAATACAACATTCTCAATATGTTTGTCTATAATTTAAATGTAACCTTGCTTTCTTAGATAATTTATTAGTAGGATCCTGCATTGTATACTATATTTCTTAATATCAATAGTCAAGTGTCAGCCTCATTTAGATAACATAAAATGTAAACATTCTCACCCTTGACATATCTGATTAATAAACAAATAACCAAAACATCAAAATGCTACTTATCACAGCTACTTTAAATAAAAAACCTCTAAAAAAAATCATTTACCTTTGTTCTTCCATTTATATTATAATGACCCAATTTTCCATTATTTATCATCCTATTAGCCCTCATGATAAGTGCGTCTACGTGACTTATAAGAGTGCCAATATTTTTACAGAACTTCTCGCGACCATCTATCCAACATATTTGATCACCTCTAATAGTTTTCAAGTCACCACTATTCGCCTTACTCGACACTAACTGTCCATCTTTAAAAACACCCTTATGATGCATATTCAGCACTTCCGAAAGCACCGCTTTACCAAGTTCAACGCCTAAAAAGTTGTCCAAAACGCACAAACCGTAAGCATCCATGTCCCCGATGACATTTCTGCAAATTTCATCGCTGATATCACTATTTTGATACTTATGCAAATAGGGCGGACTGCTGTAAGGGCTCTCCGGAATGTCTTTAAATTCGGCCACTTTTGGGTGAACGGTATTTCCACCTCCTATAGGCATGGCTGTTTTTGCACAACGTAAGGCTTTCTCAGTTGAGGATTTCTCTTCCCTGAAGTTGAGGTTAGGTGATAAACTTTCAGTACTGGCACTTAATATTTCGTTTTCAGAACTGCCCTCGTAAGGTATTGCACTAACATTTTCAGCGTTCGAACCACTGACACTGGCTAAATCCTTTTTTCCTTTGCTGTCTCCTTGAGCATTAAGTATTTTAGTACACTGTACTTTATGCTTTTTCCAATCTTGCTTTTGATGATCTTTCGAACAATAATGAATCGACTTGCAACGAGAACAACGAAGTAAATTCTCAACTGAGCCGCATAACCCGCAACTGTTCTCGGAGCCCGAACTCATATTATTAAAACTAAATCAAAACTTATCTACGAATTTTATTTTGACATTCGATCATGATATTTGCATATTTTTCCGTCATGGACGCACGACTGCCAATAGAAGGAAATTTAAATGTTTCAATTGTCAAATGCAGATCATAGAACATTCCATGCCAACGTCGAAAACAAAAGTTCAAGGTGTATTAAACAAAAAGGTGATTTGATTAAATTAAATACTTACATATTGGAAACTTTGGACATTAATTGAATATTGTTTGGATATCACTTTGAATTACGTATGTAAACAGAGTAATATAGCAACGTTCGCCGGATCGGGTGTGCAAGGCGTATACCGTATAGGGGTGACGTTTTATTAAAATTTTAACTAATTTGAAAATTTCCACCTTTTTTAAAATTTCGGTATTCGTAAAACTATTTTACATTTAAAAATTTCGCCGTTCTAAAATTTTAACTTTTTCCACTTTATTTTCCAAAAATCCGCGTTTTCTAAAATTTCCGTTAACTTAAAGGTTTTTTTTTATAGAAATTTAAATTCTTCAACAAATGGACTCTTCCGATTTTGACTTTTTTTTAAAATTGCGATATTTAGAAATTTCCACTTTCGTAAGACTTTTTTGTAATTTTTCGAGGATGTTTGATACTGACATAAATGTAAAATTTCAACTTTTTGAAACGTTCGACTTCATATTTTTAATTCTTTACTTGGAATTGACTTCTTTGAATATTTAATTTTTTAGAAACTACTTTTAAAATTTATATTTTTTTAAATTTTTATTTTTATCAAAATCTAGAAATCTCTAACTCTTTTTTTTTAATTTGCCTTTGAAAAATTCTTTCAGACTTTTTAGACATTGTCTGAAAATTTTCTTCTCAAAACATAACTTTTTTTTTGAAAATTTAGAAATTTAAAGATTTCCACTATTTCTAAATTTTTATTGAAGATCAGCGGAATGTATGCAACCTCCCCGAACTGAAGCAAAGCATAGGGGATAGCAGGAAATAATTAGCTAAAGAACACAACACACTGATTGCTTTATTTAAATGCAAACACAATTACATTCCAGATTTAATAAATTGTTACTTATTATAAGCACAGAAATTTATCTTGTACAAATCAAAGGTAAATTATAAGTAAATATATTAAATGCTATATAATTATTGGAAATATTTGTCGTCTATTATTTATTATCATTGTTTCATCTACCCTTATTCTACTTTAAGTAACTCTACATCAAAAATAAGTGTGGCATTTGGTGGAATAATACCAGGATGCCCACGTGATCCATAGGCATAATCAGGTGAACAAGTAAGTTTGGCTCTTTGCCCTACACTGAGCTGCAACAAAATCAGAATTAAATAAAACACTTTGGCAAATAACGTAAAAAATAAAACACTTTGCATCAGTCACATTGCACAAAATCCTCATAAGAAATCAGAGCGCAAGGATGTTTTTTCATCAGCGTTCATTTATTCTGTTATATAAATACTGAAAATTCAAAAATCTTACCTGGGCAACACCTTCGTCCCATCCTTTAATGACCTCCCCCTTGCCAATACGGAATTTAAAGGGGGTCCCCCTGTCCCTGGAGGAGTCAAACTTTGTACCATTTTGTAAGGTGCCAGTGTAGTGTACAACAACGGTCTGACCAGTTTTTGGGAAAGTCTGTCCTGCAATAAGATACATTGGACATGTAAAAATTTGTAATTTTGAAACAACTAGACAGAAAAAAATTAGAAATTTCTTTTTATAAATTTCAATTTTTTTCTCAAAATTTTAACTTTCCGTTAAAATTGAGCTTTTAGGCTTATAATTTGTATTTCCGAAACTTATATTCGAAATTTAAAAAAAAACCTAAATTTAAAGGTTAAAGTCCAAATTCTCAACAATTTAAACTCTTAAACTTTTCCTGTAATTTCAAAGAATAAAAATAAACAATGTAAACTCAAATTTCGATGAGTCGAAATTTGCAAAAAAACTCGAAATCGATAAGAACGTGAAACACAATCAAACAAAAAAAATTCTAAATGTCTTGTTAATTTTGAATTTTTTTTCTCAATTTTCATTTTCTGTCAAGATTCTGTTTTTACGCTTAGAATTATTTCAGAATTGAAACCCCAAATCCCAAAAAATTTTGAAAATGAAAGTTGAAATTTCCGACCCAAACCTTTTCCCGTATTTTAAAGAACTAAAAAAAACCAATCAAATAGAAAAAAATTCAAAATTCCTCAATAAATTTTTATCATTTTTTCAAAATTTGAATGTCGAAATTTCGAGAAAAGTATTCGAAATTTATAATAATCACGAAAAGCAGTCGAGCATAAAATAAAATTTGAATTTTCTTTTGTCAAATGTCTATTTTTACTCAAAATTTTAATTTTTCGACTAAATTTAGAAAAAAAAATCGAAAATTATAAAAACGACGAGAAACAAGTAAATCAAAAATAAACCGAAACTTCTTTTGATAGATTTCTATTTTTCAAAATTTCAACTTGCTGTTAAAATTCCGCGTTTAAAGCTTAAAGGCAATTTTAATTATGTCGAAAGGTTAAACTTTTGAATATTGCAATGATTTACAAGCTATCACAAGACAATTTCATGTGGTTCTAATAAATTCAATGATCGATTATTTTTCATTAGGAACAAACAGTCCACCACCAAGTATTTATAGACAAACTAAAAAAAAACATTTTTCTGTTAGCATTTTGTTTCCTTATTTGGGGATTTTGTATAGAGTCTAGAAGCTACAAAATCAAGATTCCAGTGAACTGCTTTCATTGAATAATTTCCTCATTGATATTCAGATATAAATGAAAATAGCGGTAAACATTCGGACATGCGCACAATATAACAACCCAAATAATGTGCTTCATTTCTGCTATTTACCACTTTATTTACAGAAAAAAAAGTTTAGAGGTAATATGACCGATTATCATAGATGTAAATCAGCACTATTTCTTTTCTACATCGAGCACTAAAGCAAACAATTAATTGACCAAAACGCCTCGCCGGCACGAACCTAATTCTAACCAAGACAGTAATTAGAGCACCCAAAACTCTGCAAATAGAGCCCTACTCCCACTGTAAAAACTTCCCAATTCAAAAATACCGAAACTTGAAACATCAAATTGAATAAGGTTAAACTTACCATCTCCGGCAGCAAGAGTCTCGACTTGAACACCCATATCTGCAAAAGGAGCGACTTACGTAAATATTAAATTTATATTATTATTAAATGATAGGCTTTAACTCACCGGCTTAAATTCGCTGAATTAAATAAGTAAAAATAAAATATGACTGATCGATATCACGCTGAGGAAATACGTCAAAATAATAGGGACAGGCAACTTGATTCACAAGATGGCGACTGAATATCACTATTTTTCTGATTTCAATCACAGAGCATAGAACACGCAGTTGTTTCAATACCTCAGTGTCACCAATAGACAAAATTGAAAAGAGTCACGTCATAGAATATAATAGCGTAGTTGTGAAACAAGTTTTGTAGTGGGATGGCGCGTGACTTTCTTCCGGCAAATGGCAGATTGTCGACATATTATCACAATTTTATAAAATTTTGACGCATTCCTCTTTCGAACTTATTGTATTTCAGATAAATATGGATCAGAGTAGGCCCTGCATGCGGATTGTATAATACGTCGCCGTAAAATATTAAATCAATCTTTAGATAAATTGCTATAAAAATCACCAGAAGTCGCTGTTTGCTAGGGTTGGATTGCTATTTCAAAAGTTGCTACTTCGTAGCAGTTATTTAGCTAAAGCAGCTTCAATTTTAAAAACAACTGCTTCGCTACTTCACTGCTTCGTATTTTACATCGTAGTTCTCAGAGACTTGCGGAAAAAAAGATGAAATTTCGTGAAATAAAGTTCAAATTTTAAAATTAGAAGACGAAATTTAGCTTTATATACGAAAATTTGTGAAAAAGTCGAAATTTGGAGAATAAAGCCGAAACTTCCAGTTTAAACTCTACATTAGTTAATGTCCTTTCCACGATGTCGTAAACAAAACTAAAATACATAAATGAGAAACGAAGCAAAAAAATAAATATGTCTCGGTTTTGTCTAATTATGAACAAATAATTAAAATATAAACATTGGTGTTTAAAATCGAATAAAAACCTGCAAACCAAACTACTTATTACGAGATGGCGCGGCGTTTGGTTGTAAATTGTGGAACTAATACTGGTGAATTACTTAAGAAAGTTATTGTTAATAAATAGTAAAACGTACATTACAGCTTTTTTTGTACGGTATTGGTATTTGCACAGTATTGATATTACCAACGCATACAGTAGCGACAAGAAGTGTCGGTACCTTTGTTCTTGAAGTAGCTAAAATCGTCGACCTTCAGTGGAGTCAGCCATATTGTGAATTGCGCACACCCGCGAAAATTTAAATTTATTTATTAAACAAAACCATCAAGTTTATTAATTTCAATAGTTTTTACCGTTTAAATTCTAATTTACTACTTTACAAATAGTCCAAAAATACTTGTTCTCGTGTATTTTTTAAATAATGTGTATTTTGTAATTACTGATAACCTGATAAGTAGAAAGAATACACAAAGAAAAACTAAACACAGATTTTGACTGACGGCAAAATAATTTCTACAGGAAACAGCTTGTTTATTTTTTTGTATAAAACTGGCAAATGCGAGTATAATAAAACAGTTTTTTTTAAATAAAACAAATTGGGTGTACCCGAATATTACCGTTTGCCGTCTTTGGGAAATTAAAAAGAAGCTGATTTTATCAAATTATTATTGCTGTTAGAGTTATATTTATAAATAGAACGTGTAAATTCTCCTCTTTTTTTCTTTGGTTTCATCTTATTAGCGCAAACAATGAATTATAACATTTAAATAAAACTCATCCAGTGTTGTCAGATGACCTAAACATTATTCGCGAACAATCTCCTTAAAAATCCCACAATTCGGATGAAAATCCCTGACCATATCAAATTTCTAGAACATCCATAAATATTGATAAATTGTCTTACATTTTTACCATGAAAGAATAACTTATGAACGTACAATAAAAAAGTATATTCATTCAAGTGCTGATTTTCCCGAACACCTGGCAACTCTCAACTGACATTCTGTTACCCAACGACCATAGATCTTATTTCTGGTTATCATAGAACACTGGGACGCCATGTTCGGGATTGCGCAAATTGACGCATGAGCAAACGAAATTCGTGACAAAATTTTAGCACTTTGTCGCTATTGTATGCGTAAGCTAATATGTATACTGTGGTATTTGGACCGTACACCGCATTTTTGTTAGAATTGCCGTACATCATACATATACGGCAATTACCGCACGTATGGCAACCATATATGTAATACTTCTATATGGCGTGTTGTGTATAATCGCCACTGAAAAATGCTTTGTCAAAAAGGTGAGATGAAAAAGTATGTCGTACTCTTTCAAGGACAAGCATTCATTCATTTATAGCGGGGACAGATGACAAGATGGGCGGGAACTGTAATAAATGCATGACAACAATGACAACTGACGAGAAGAGGGATATTGGAAATAAACTTTGGGATTGGTTAATATATTCTGTCCTTGAAAAAGACAAACATATATATCCATCGCGCCTTTTTAACACAAACAAAGGGACAAAACCCGCCTTATGGAAGTATTACATATATGGAATAAACTCGCAAAGAGAATAGGGAGCTGGCCATATAGAAGTATTACATATATGTTGGCCATACACAGATGATTTGTAACACCTGCGCATTGCGACTCATGACCGCGTGTGAAGGTCAGCGAGAAAGAGAAGTCTTTCTCACAAGAAAGGAGGAACTGGGCATATAGAAGTATTACATATATGGGTGGCAGTATAACCTTTGACTATACATATATTATTTATATTATCTAAGAGTATAACAATGATTAAACGATATGTTCTATGATTAAACATTAATTGTGTATTATTTGAAATTGAGTCAAAGTTTGGTGGTATTCTGTTTAAAGTATCGTAAATCGTAAAAATGTCTGATTATTAAAATGAATAAAAAATTTAATCGAGTAGAGTGTTCTGAGTGTAAACGTTCATATGCTAGAAATAATGAGTTAAGAAAGCATGTTATTAAAAATCACCCGGAAAAGTTGAATGTAATTGCTCCCATAAAAACGATTGATTGCGAATTTAAGTGCCCTAATTGCCCAAGAAAGTTTAGCCATAAATCAAATTTAAAATTTCACATTAAAAAAACACATGGCGTCGCTGCTATACCCAAAAACTTAATCGAAACCAATATAAAGGCAAGCCAAAAATGTGTGTTATGTGAATTTGTGACTTTGTTAAAAAAAGACTTCAATAAACACTATGAAGAGGTTCATGGCATCCCAATAGAATCCAGCACGGTTCGGTTTAATACCTTTGATGAGTTTACTGTTTGGAAAGATGATATGGAAAAAACAACAAACTCAAAATTCGTTAAAGAGGCAGGTTCACGACCTGGAATTACTCGATATATATGTCATCGCTCTGGGTTCTACAAATCAGGAGGTAAAGGGGTGAGGCGTCTTAAAACCCAAGGAAGCAACAAAATTAACGGATTCTGTCCTGCTTCAATCAAATTTATATTAAGTAAAGATGGTAAGTGTTCAGTTGTGTTTGTGAAGACACATATTGGACATCAGAATGAATTAGATCGTCTATGGCTTACACCTGTAGAGCGACAAGAACTTGCTTCAAAGCTGGCATTGAACATTTCATTCGATGCTATACTTGATGAAATCCGTCAATCAGTTTCCACCTCGACAGTATTGGAACGAAAACACCTTCTAACAAAAAAGGATTTGTATAATCTTAAAAGCAGTTTTAATGTGCAAGTAGCATCGATACGGCATAAAAATGACTCCGTTAGTATAGATACATGGATGAACGAAATGAAGGATAAATGTGTACTTTTTTACAAGCCCCGTGATGTTTTATTGGAAGAATATCCTCAATTAACCAAGGACGATTTTGTTTTAATTATCATGAACGAGGGTCAAGGAAATGTTTTGAAAAACTTTTCAAGTGACTGTATATGCATAGACCATATAGATGACCTCAACAGTGATCGCTTTGAGCTCCATACATTATTGGTCTTAGACGATTTGAGACAAGGTTTCCCTTGTTCTTTTTGTATATCGAGCAGAAGTGATGAAACTGTTATGAGGATATTTTTTGAGTGCATTAAAAAAGTGACTGGTTTTGTTCAAACAAATATTTTCATGTCTGATATATCAGAAATTTACTACAATGCATGGTCAGAAGTGATGTCGGAAGTTCGGTTTCAGTAATTTGTGAGAATAATTATTAATTGTTTTATAATATTTGCTTTTTCAGTTTGTACTGCACGTGGCATGTGGACAGGGATTGGAGAAACAATTTAAATGTCATTACCACAAAGGAAAAGCAGGTTTGGTTAATTCAGTTAACCCCCTAATAAAATTTGTATGTGAAAATTCTTTTAAGATTCCGACTTTTTGAACAATTCAACTTTTTTAAAAATTGTATCTTGAGACTTTTGACATTTCAAAATTTTCGTTTTTTTTCACAATTTTGACATTTTTTTATAAAATTCTAGTTTTCTTAGAAAGTTCAGTATTGTTAGAATTTTGACCTTATTGCAAAATCACTTTTTTGAAAATTTTGAGACCTTTTTAAAAATTTGGACCTTTTTGTAATTTCGGTTTTTTTTGTAACTTCTTGGAAAAATTCGACATTTTTTTTAAATATTTTTCTGTTGATTGTTTAATTAGCCCTTTTGTGAAAATTTTGACTTTTGAAAATTTTTTTATAAGCTTTCGATTTATTCAAGATGTTCATAAAATTTGAATTTTTCTGAAAAGTTCGACTTTTTATGATGCATTCGACATTTTTTGAACATTTCGATTTTTTTTGAAAATTATGACTCGAGTGTCTCGACATTTTTGAAAATATCGACTTATCTTAAAAAAATTCGATATTTCAAAAGTTCCACGTGTTTCAAAATTTTACTTTCTCAAAATTTTTACTTTAAAATTTGACTGAAGTTTTGACCTTTTACAATTTAATTTTTTTTATTTAATTTCAACTTTTTCTCGAAATTTTGCCGGTTATGTGTAAATTTAACTTTTTGGGAAAATTCGGCTTGAATTTTTTACCTAAATTTTGAGCTTTCGTTAAAAAAATTTTTTCAAAATTAATACCTTCTCAAAATTTTCCAAAACCTCCATGTATTTCTCGCAATTTTGAATTTTAATTGTTGAAAATTTCAGCTTTTTAAAATGTTGTGAAAATTGATTTCAATATTTCAAAATTAAAAATTTTTTTTTCAAAATTTTTACTTTCAAATTTGATCCTTAAAATATTGACTTTTTAAAATTTTGATTTTTCTCTTAAAATTTTGATTTTTTTCTCGAAATTTTGACGTTTTTGTAAATTTAACTTTTTGGAAACTTTCAATTTTTCAAAACTCATTTTTTTTTTAAGTTTTTACTTTCTCAAAATTTCAGAGTCCTAAAATTTCAAGCTTTTTTTTTCAAATTCTCGACTTTATTCTCGAAATTTTGACTTTTGCTGAAAATTTCGGAATATTAAAATGTTCCAATGTAACAATTTCGACATTTTCCCAAAATTTTGAATTTATCTGGAAATTTCGACTTTCTTTGGAGAATTCTACTTTATTTTGAAAATTTCCAATTGTGAAAATTGTAACTTCGATATTTCAAATTTTTCATTTTTTTTTTAATTTTTACTTTAAAATTTGACCCTCAATACATACAGTGTGTCCTAGTGGACGTGGAATACCATGGGTAACTTCGTTATTAGTGGAGATAGAAACTCGGTTAAATGGATAGAGTATTGTGAAACTTTATGCCCATTAAGATGCCATTAAGAAAACAATTGAATACCGCCTTGTTTAGATTTTATTAAGAAAAAAGTGAAAAACGTCATTTTTTAAAATCTACTGTAACTTCTTTCATTTGAAGTTCGATTGACAAAAACTAAAATTAGTTTTGTTTCACCTTCAAGAAGCTTTCCAGTGGCGCAGCTAATTGTTTTTGTGTTGAATAATTTCTGAGAGAATTATGACCTTATTTTGTCTCATTACAACTTGAATTAATTATGTGTTTTTTTTTACGTTAACAGGTAGTTGTATATAAAACTTTGAGAACACTTCTTCAAGAAACAGATCCTCTTGCTTTCGAAACCATGTTGAACGCCTTTCTAATGAAGACTTTGGAAGATCCCGATGCTGCCAATTTTGGGTATTACTTTAAGAATAATTATGCCAATAAAACTGCCACTTGGGCTTACTGCTACAGATTGCAATGCAGACTCAATACAAATGTGCATATAGAGAAGATGCATAGGACAATTGAGTATATCTATTTGCATGGTAAAAACGCTAAAAGACTAGATAAAGCTATGAATGATCTCATGAAATTCATCAGAGATAAGCTATTTGATCGAATACTCATTCTTAGTAAAGGCAAAATTTGTTCAAAAATTAAGGAACTTCAAAAGAAACATCAAATTAGCAAGTCATTGGAAACTAGGTTTATATCTAAAGTCGACGACGCTTGGGAAGTCCGGTCTACGTCTAGAAAAACTACTGAAGTGTATGTGATAAAAGAAATTAACAATCAGTGTAACTGTCAAATTGCTTGTACAGACTGTGAAACGTGCATTCATAGGTATTCCTGCAGCTGCCTGGATTCCACAATAAGATGGAACATGTGTAAACACATCCATTTATTATGTCGATACCGGAAGTTGGAAGAACCAGAAATGGAGATTGTGCCACAGACAGGTAACATTATCTTAATTTTATTTTATAAATTTTTTGGATAAAATTTTTTATTGTATTCATATGTGATTACATAATAACTAACATCTGTGTTTATTTTCCATCGGATTTCAAAGAATTTTCATGCTACAACGGATTTGCAAAGTTGCTTACTATGCACGGTGATTCATCTAAGCGTAAATCTTTCATACACTAGCTGATACTCGCGCCTTCGCCTGCGTGACAGAAGTGAAATGATTCTTGAGTCACCTATTTTTTAATGCTAGTTGTATTTCATACATAAACCTGAATTTGCAGAAGTGTGTATTTGCCTCTGAAACATTTTACCAACAAATCACCTCTCTGTATAGGCGACTTAAAATAGAACGTTTTGTTTTACTCATTAAGAGCATGCAATAGAAAGACTCATTCATCACTTATAAAATTTGATACAAGTTTTCACCCGCTTAGGGATATAGGTAAGGAACCTATTTGCGAAATATCCAATTTTTAAGCTTGATAATTTCGGAGATTTCGTGATGGATGAGTGATCTTTTATATATTTTGGTAATAAATCATATAGTAAACAATTCCGCTCAGGTGAATCACCCTGTATATTTTGTGTTTACCACAAAGGAAAGAATGATCGCTTCGATATTTTGTGTTTCCTTGTTACTTAAGATATAAGTGGGCTGCTATCATGTTTTTTACATCTTATATAATTTGAAATTAAGTAACTTTTCTTTCTGTAACTTCGTATTTTTTATAGAGAACGAATTGGAAATTGTTTGCGACTCGACAATTATGGAAACCGAAAATACTTTTGAGCAGATGAGCGAACCGTCATCTTCAAACACAAAGTCCTTAGCAGAACAAAAACAAGAAGTATTACAAAACTTGTGTCAAATACTTAATGGTATTGAAACTGAGGCGGAACTCCAGGAAGTTGAAAAAATAATGAAGTCAATAAAGCAAGCTCTAGCAGATTTAAAAAATAAAAAAGGAGTAAAATAATCTGTTAAGAAAACTATTCACCGGCGCCTTTTTACAACAAAAAAGTACAGGATATACTTCTTCCGGGATTGGACCATATCAAAGAACTACTAAAAGTGTTCGACGTTTCGCCCACCATCGTAGGGGGCTTCTTCAGGAACAAAGAAAAGAAAAGTATAAATGAAAAGAGGAATATGTAAAAATGAAAAGGCCAATTTCAGAACATCAGAGCACGGTAACTCAGTATGTCCACCATACCAGAGGCGAAACTCTTCTGAATTGAAAATTGCTACAAAGGATAAGAAAGTTTAGACAGAAGAGCACGGTAACTCAGTATGTCCACCTTACCAGAGTCGAAACTCTTCTGACAGGAAAGAGGGAAAGGGAAACTTTATATACCATTCGTCTGCGCGATCACTTCCGAAGATTGGTTTCCAAATGGAGGAAAGCATGTAACCGTCGTCTCTGTTGATGTTTTTGGGGAATTTTTGGATTTCAATGGCCTCGCGTATCTTCCTATTATAGTAATTGGGAATATTGGATATAATTGAAATGTTATCAAAGAGAATCTTATGTCCGGTCTCATGTTGATGTTCGGCAATGGCTGACTGTGAAAATAAACCAGACCTAAGACATCTTTGATGCTCGGATATTCGCGTCTTAAATGATCGCCCCGTTTCTCCGATGTACACTGAACCACAAGAACAAGGAACCCTGTACACACCATTAGAACAAAAGGATGAAATTTTATCTTTGGGAGATGGGAGGAGCTGTTGGATCTTTGAGGATGATGAAAAAATGGGTTTAATGTTGTGTTTTCTCAATAATTTTCCGATTTGATCTGTTACTCCGTGAACATAAGGAAGAAAGGCTTTAGAAGAAATTATTGAATTTTGTGAAGGACGAGGGGTAGGGTAAAGATGTCGTTTAATGACAGTTTCAATGTTGTGCGAATTGTAAAAAAGTAAATGGCAATAAAATGGACAGGACTTAATAGCAGAATTTTTAATCAACTCTGGATCTCTAAAAATGATGAAGATTTTATCACTTTAATAAAAATTTGCTTGCGAAACTGACATTTTTTGGGAACAAATTTTGTCCCCAGAAGTCATTGTTTTTTTGGATTGGAATCTCGTAAAAATAAAAATTATAAAAAAACGATCAGTAGCTGTATATCATATAGCAGCAGCTGTTTATTTATAGAAAAGTGGACAGTGGTACACTTTATTGGTAGGCAAGACCTTTGTTATTGGGAAGAGGAAGTTAAAACTTGATAAATTAGAAATTTCAAGTATTAGAGGCAATATAAAGGATTTTAAGAATAAGTAAAGGATGCTTTAAACTTTTGTTCAATTTAATTGAAGCCAAAGGGAAATATTCTACAATTATATGGAGTTTCAACAGGTGATGAATTAATAATAGCTCCAACATTTCTGGAGACAGAATTTTAATGCAGCCCATCATGTTGCTGAATAAACCATTTCTATTCATACAAGTAGCATGTAAAGTTGTGTACAAGACAAAGGTGAATTTGTTTCAATACATTGGAATTTTAAAAGTTAATTCAAAATTTGAATAGGTTCTTCGAACACTAGCAAAATGACCCGATACTTGTAAAGAATGATAGAAAAATGAAGTTCAAGAAAAAAAAAACATATTTTTGTTGAAAATAGTAGGAATATTCATGAAGAATTTACATTTAAGTATAAATCGGCTCAAGAGGCATCAAACTGTCCCAAGTGCCTGAAGGGCTGAACTATTATATTAATGGATGGGAGCAGTTCCTTTACAGGAAGATATTAAAATAAATTAAACAAAATAACATTTTATTCTAGACATATTATCTTGTTTTTTATTGTATAAAACCTATATAAATATACTCAGGTATATTCTAGTCATTTTAATAATGTTTAGACAAATATTCAAAGATCATCTTGATCATCCATTGCAATAAATATTACGTTCACTATAGAGCAATTAGAGGCTATTCACCCCTTTGAATTGTTCATTTCTTATAATTCGCTTGCATTTAAACTAAAAAAAATGTAAATGTAATGTTTATTAGAAGTCACTGTTTCTTACTTTCTAAAAGTAATATGTTTAAAGTAATTCCATGATGTTTGCTAACATGTTAATATAACGAGACTGAACTTTTTTCTGAAATAAGCATCAAATTTATCTCTCTCCAAAGTCCATATTTTGAAGCTTGTTCTTTCATTAGGCTAATCCAGAGAAGTGGCACATCACTAAGAACAAAAATGGATTAATTAAGAAATGAATAAATAACGAGTTAATGTTTTCACTTCTTGAGATTAAAGTCCTAATGTCATAATACAGGATCACTATTTTACAAAAATAAAAAAAATACAATCAATAGAACTACAAAATATTACCTTCACTTCCTCCACTTGTTTGGGTTTTCTTTTTATATTTGATTAAAATACTAACTTGGTATGTTTTCTTCAATTTGTTTAACATTTCTTCGGCCCAGTTTGGAAATATTTAAATTTTTATGGTTTGTTGACAATTTTATAAACAGTTTTTGAAATGCAACTACTAACTTGGTAATCCATTTTTTTTTCTTAACATATTCAACAATGAAATTGTCGGAATAGTCTAAGTCATTAGTGATATTTCTCGTACATTAGGCTTTTTATTTATAGAACAGATTTTGGTCATTGCTTTACGTCGAATAGCTTTCATATCCTTGAATAATACGTGTGAATTCCCCTGCTGCAATGTCATCTACAAAATGAAGGTATTTTATATTCATAAATACTAACATATGTGATGATAACTCACCTTACCTTTATTTTGTCTTATATATTTTTGAATTACGCAAAATTAAAGCGACAGCAAAATCATTTTGATAAAATATTCTCCAAATGACAAGACGTAAACATCAAAACATAACCTACAAAGGGATCTGTCATAAATGTCTAGTTACTTTTGAATGTGGATTTGTTCCCAGGATGCGCAGTATCTCATAGCGCAATAGACAGCCACATATCCACGCTATTTGACTCTTACTTTTATACAGCGAAGCATATGAAGTTTACCCTCCTTATTATAGTCTTCTTGACCAACCGTTATACATAAACTGAAATACAGAACTTGTCCCCTGAAACCAAGAAAGATTCTATGCACAAAACATATACTCTATGAAAGCGTACGCCCCTCGTGGTTAACGGAACTTTTACCTTAAAAACAGAACACTGTAATACCAACAACACAGAAAACTATATTATCGACAAAATTTTCCACCTTTTTTCAAATATTTAACGTATCTAAGAATTTTAAATTTAAAAAGATTTTTATCACATTAGTAATTGGCATTAGTTACGCAACTTTTACGTAATTATCACCCATTCAGTAATGTGGCAAAATATTCTTTGACCTAATTAAAAAAACCTCAAGGTTAGTTCAGTACTTTTAGAAATTACATTAAAATTTGTAATTTATGATGCACCAAGGCACCATAAAATACAAATTTTAATGCGATATTGTAGATCTAATATCAGTATAATTTATATTTCTACGTAAAAGAGTTAATGAGAAAAATATATGTTCGCAGAGTTTTTATTTACAAAATATAAACAATAATAAAGTAATTTTGAAATAGGTCCCTTTTTTAGAAAGTCAACAAAATAAAAATTAATTATAAAGTAGATTAACATAGAAATATATCAGCACCCCAAAATTCTGAAACAAACAGAAAATATTTCAGTTTAACGAATAAATATAAACAAAAAATGACGAATGACACAACAGGAAAGCTATGAAAGAAAATTAACATAACGCTCGTGCTCGTAATTATTTATCTCCTTTGTCTTAAGAAAAACCAATGTTAATTATGGTATTATTTCTAAATTGGAATTTAATACATGAAGTCAATACTACAATTATTTATATGTTCTTCTGTGAAAATTATTTTGATATAATAGAAGCTGTAGATTGCAATTTATTTTTGCACTTGCTAATGCATCCTATAAAATTTAAATATATTGCTTCTAAAATGTCATTGATACATTAAGAAGTGCAAGTGTTTGCTGTGAGCAACACTGCATCTAACTTAAAATTTGGAAAAATTAGTCAATGTTGCATGCACTGCAGAAGCATGGGTTTTGGTTTGATGGAAATTTCAAGGATACTTACCTTTTTGCTTACTTCCAAATTGATATTATGTAGGTTGTTGCAATTAGGTATGCCACAGTTTGCTCGAGTTAAGGGGTGTCATCTCATACTTTTGCATCTTCTAAAATTTGTAAGGACGCTGGCCCATAGGAGCATTAAATAAGTTGAGCAGAAAATTAATTTTATAACAATTCATATTTAAGACAGTGTGAAACAACATATTGAGTTCAGTTAGTCAGGGATCTCATGTTGTTAGTGTACTCCACACACACTACTTTAATTCCACACTGTTGATTAGTTACTTATCTGTAGAATGCTTATAATTAACGTTAACAATTACTTTACTGCACTAAAACAGCGACTTAATTTTGCATAGTAAATTGTAAACAATAAAGAATATACGTCAACTGCCTCATTTTAGAGGAAGTGAGAAGAAGAGAGAAAAAAAGCCAGAGGAAAGCTATTTTAATTCCTTTAACCCGACTTCGCGGCGCTACAAACATACGTCTTCTTTCTTCTATTTACTAAATGGTCTTTTCCTGTATAGTCTCTGAATTACACTATAATCGGCATCTATCTTCGCTTTGCCACCAATTTTGCCAAGTGTACGGTAATACGTATACGGTGGTAATTTTAGAGAATTCTACATAAAAGGTAAATTAGTGTGAATTTTATGATTATTATGGAACCTTTGCGGACCTTTTTTTTGGTCATCAAATTTGTTGAGCCGCGCGTATTTTTTTTATCTTCAAAGTCATCCGAGTACGAAGGCGTAGAAAAGACACCCATTAACAATTTTTATTTAGAAATTTCGACTTTTTTCCTGAAATTTCGACTTTAATCTTGAAATTTCGATTTTTTCTCGTAATTTCGATTTTTTTTTTCTCGTCATTTTGACTCATATTCTCGAAATTTCGACTTTAAACTTGAAATTTTGACTTTTTTCTGTAACTTCCCAGATTAAAATCGAAATGTCGATTTTAATTTCGAAAATTCGACTTAAATCTCGAAATTTCGACTTTAAACTTAAAATTTCAATTTTTTTCTCCATCTTACGAGATTAATTATGTGCGAAATTTGGACTTTAATCTCGAAATTTCTATACTCTATGGTTCAGTTAGGCAGATGACAGTTGCGTTCCACTTCACCCATTTTCCAACAATATTGACAGTGATTTCTATTTTAAATTACCAAAATTTCAACTAATCTCGGAATTTCGAGAGTAAAGTTCAAATTTCGAGTTCTTTAATCGAAATTCTGAGATTAAAGTCGAAATTTCGAGAAAAAAGGTTATGAAATTTCAAGGTTAAAGTCAAAATTTCCAAAAGTCGAAATTTTTAAAATATTTTTTTTCTTTAATCGATGTCCTTTCTAAGATTCGTATCTGAGAGCTCAACTAAGGAATTTTTTTTATCAGTACTTTTGGTGTCGCGCGGGCCTTTATAAAAATAAAGGTGATGAAAATTCCTAAATCGCTGAACGGATGAAGAAGATTTTGTACAATAATGAACGATAGTTTTTTATACTTAAAATGATATTTTTTTATTTTCACCTGGCAACACTGGTCAGCCTAGTTGACTGATTTCCAATTAAAAGTTGGTGCGCAAATGAACGTTGGCATCCATGTCAACTGTGATTTTAATTATTGTTTATTGTAAAATTCTGTGTTTCAAATTTAAAACGCAAAACAATTAGCCACAAAGGCCCCAAACTAAAAAGAATAATCCATTCCCGCTTTTTTATCGTCGCAGCAAAAAAAATTTAATTTATAGTCTACCTTACATCACAGTTTTACATTTTTAGTGATATTCTCTAAAAACTAAAGATCCAAACTCTTCACCGTGTCATTTACGTTATATTTTAAATAATAGTGTGTTTGTTTAAATTTAGGTATTTTCGTTAAGTCCTGCTTTTTTACCATCGCAGAGTTTTATCATATTTTTCAGTTGCTAAAGAAAATGAATTCTCCCGCCAAAATAACTTTGGGAACGTGCCCTCTTTGTAAAAAAAAATTTGCTAACAATTCACTGAAGAATCGTCACATGAAAAGAGTGCATCAGGTAATCGTGGAAAATACCAAGAAGAATTACATTATGTGCCCATTGTGTAAGAGGGAAAATAAACTTGGAACACACGAAAATTTGAGAAAACATCTTGAAGAAGATCATGACGTGTGTATTGAAAAACTTACCTTGCAATTTTCCAGTGATAAAGAGTATCAAATATGGAAAACTTCAGAAAAAATAGAAACTAATTATGCCATGTATAGATCGAAGAAATTAAAGAACTTCAAACAGATATACTACGACTGCAACAGAAGCAATAACTGTGGTAGTGAGAGATAAAATAGATGTTTTTGTGTATTGTGAAGAATTAAATTCACTTTTAGGATATGAACCCAAATATTACAAAATCACTGAAAAATCTGGAGGGTCAATTAAAATGCATGGAGTATGTCCTTCAAGATTAATTGTTACAATTTATTATAATGGTGAGACTTTAATTACATATTTTTAAAATTAAGCTCCTTATAAATGTTATAAGTTACATTTTCCATTTTATCTAGATGGAAAAGTGACTGTGGACTTTTGGAAAACGCATGCTGGCCATGAAAAAAAACTGAGAAGCACACATCTGTCGGCAATGGAGAAAAATATGGTCATCGAGAAATTACAAGCTGGAATACCAGTGAATCAAATTTTGGAAGATGCACGAAAAATGGAAACTCCACAACTTGAAAGAATCAATTTGCTAAATAGGAACGATGTTGTGTATTTATCAAAAAAGTATGACATCAAAAAGAAGCAGGATAAGAATGAGATGATAGCTACGGTGATAAAAGTTGAAGAGAGGAATGCGAATGGTGAGAATCTTAGATTTAAAAAAAATAGAAATGTAAGCTTACTTGCCTTTATTTTTACTTACTTTATTGCTGTTAATAGATTCTGATCATGTTCATTAGATAAGCTTCGTAACTGTATCAAATTACATCCTTTTTCTTTTAATACTAAGTTTTCTTACTACACCTAAGTAAGTTTCTTTCTGGTTTTGGAATAAAGCCGATTTTTGGTTGGGTTCTGTTTTTGTTGCTTAAATAATAATTAAATTGCTTATTTTCTCCGTTTTATGGTGGCATTAATATTGTTTGCATTGGCAGTGGTTTTGTTATAGAAGAGACCCATGACGTCCTCGCTAAAGAGGATTTCAGTGTAGATTTTATGAACACAATAGAGAAAGTCCATTGTAAAGAAGAAGTCCAGCAGTTTGTGGAATCGCAAATAGCGAAACAAATAGCAGATCCAGTAGACGAGACAACAAGACGAGATGTATGGATTACACATATTAATAATTGGATCGACAATGCAGATGATGAAGCTTTTGACAGTTTTGTGAATGATTTTAAAATAAGATTGGGAAAGGAGGATCAAAGAAAAAATAAATTTACGAATATATTAAAGAAAGTGGAAAAGCAGGAAAATGTTCCAAAGGAAAGGCAGAGCGAACTAGGTATGCATTAATAAACAAAGTTATTTTTTGAATTAGCAGTTTATTACTTTCTTTTAGAGAATGAATAAATGAAAAAAATTAAATCCAGAGAAATGAAGGCTTTGATATGCTCAAGGAAAACATTAATGTTGGAACGGGTTAAAACAAATTGATATGAAGGAGACAATTGTGGAAGATTTTAAAAGAATACCACCTGTATATTGTAATATAAATTGTAATTTTTATTATTATTTCTATGCCTTTAGAACCCCCATAAATTTCTTATAGATTCTTCTTATTGGTAGTAATCGAACCTGCAGAATAAAATTTAAATTATATTCAGTTGCTTTAATCTTGTGTTTCCTCAAAAAGTTAATTATCAAAATATTTAATCGTAGACATAGCTAGAATAGGGTAGGGTGAGGGGATTGTCTCCCCCCTTGGTTCATCCAGCAATACTAAAAATTTATATGTATTCAACTAGTAAATTCCAAAAATTTTCTTTTCTTCAAAATTGATTCTTTCCTGGGAAACAGTTTTTCGAAATTTCGACGTTTTTCTCAAGTATTTTTTTTTAAATATTTCTCTTTTTATTGTGAAACTTCGCAATTATTCAAAAAATTCAACTTCTTTTATCAAACAGGACTTTATCAAAATTTCGAATTTTTTTTTAAAGTTCGTCGTTTTTTTTTCTGAAATTTCGCCATTTCTCGAAATTTGACTTTTGCTGAAAATTTCGACCTTTTATTTCTGCCAATTTTAGCTTGTTTGTTAAAATTTGCTTTTTTCTCGAAATCTGGTCTATCTTCTAATAAAAAAAGTATATCTTTTTAAAAAAGGGCAAACATTATGACAAATTTTTCTTTGACAAATTTCAGCTTGTTTGTCAAAATTTCTTCGTGTATCACACAATATTGGACATTTTCCAACGTCACAAGGTAGGGTGCCTGTCTTCCTCTGACTAACAGTCAAGAGAAAATAAGTATTCACCCAGGAAATTTCGTTTTTTCTTTAAATTTCGATTTTTTCCTTAAAATTTGCTTTTGTAATTTCGATAAAATCTAATTCTTTCTGGGAAATTTCGAATCATCACCTGTTTTTCAAAATTTAGATCTTTTTCGCAAACTTTAATTTTTTTCGTAATTTCGTCTTTTTCTCGGAGTTTCGACTATTTTTTTTCTCAAAATTTCGACTTTTTCTTGAAATTTGACTCTTGAAAATTTGGATTTTTGTCTGTTTCGAAGTTTTGTCGAAATTTCGCTTTTTATCTAAATTTCGTTTAGCTTTGACTGAAAACTTTGATCTTTTAGAATTTGATTTTTTAGAAATTTCGACTGGTTTTTTAAAATTCGCCTTTTCCTCAAAATTCAGCTTTTTCGAAATTTCGATTTTATTTTTGAAAGCCTCCTTTTTGGACTTTTGCTTCAAAAATCGTTTATTTATTGCAAAGTCCTGCCATTTTTCTGAATATTTGTTTTTTTTTCAACAAATTTCGACGCAGTGTTAGTAAAAATGTTGAAAAAAATATTTTTGGAGATTTCAAGAAAAAGGTTTATTGTAAATTCAACCTCTTTACTGAATTTTACATTTTGAGAACATTGGAAATTGCGATTTTTTTTTCTTAAATTCGCCTTTTTGAAAATTGCGCCTTTCCATAAAAATAGACCTTTAAACATTTTGACTTTCGAATTTTGGACTTTTTTTGAATTTTTCAGATAGGTTAGATTTTTATTTTTAATATGGTTTGTTGAATTCTGAATGTTCTAAATTTTTTTTCCGAAATTCATGTTTCCCAATTACTACTTTATTCTCAAAATTTAAATTTTCCTCGTAAAATTGAACTTTCTCTTGAAAATTTGAAATATTTTCTAGAAAATTCGATCTTTTTCTCGAAATTTCACCGTATTTTTCGAAAATGGTGAATTTTTTTTGAAATTCGTTTTTTTAAATTTATTTTTTAAATTTGATTCCCTAGAATTTTAATTTGTTCAAAATAACTTATTAACCAAATTTTGACTTTTATCTCAAAATTCGATATTTTCTCTTTTTGAACATTTCCATTTAAAATTGAATTTTTCCAAAGATTTCTACTTTTCATAAAATTAGTTTATTATCCTAGAATTGGATCGATATTTTAATAGAATCCTAAAAATCTAGAAATAATATTTTTAGGAAATTTTAAGAAAAAGATTTCTCGTAAATTTCGAGAGCATAACATTTAAATAAGGTAAAAATTGTGAAAGAAATATATTTGAAAGCTGCAATTTTTTTTACCTAAATTTGACTTGTTCTGAAAATGACCACTTTTTCCACAAAAAGTGACCTTTGGAAATTTCGTCGTTTTTTGCATATTTCCACTTTTTTCAAATTTCGACATTTTTTGAAGTTCACCGAAACGCGTTTTCTTAAAGTTTGGCGCTTTTTCGAAATTTTGACTTTAATTTGGAAATTCGATTTGCCCAGTTTGTATAATGTTTAAGTGAAAATACACATTACTCAGCCAGAAGGTTTTTTTGCCCATGAAATTTTCTGAATAATTGTTGCCCTCCCCCCTTGACGAAAATCCTGCCTACACCCATAGCTTTAGTTCTAGTGATTATTTTAGTAACTTATCTAAAGGTTGATTTAATACTATATGGCCAACTCTTATGTACAATTAGCTAAAATGGACTATACTCTGATGCGCTGAAATTGACTATAGTTTTATGTTCTCTACGGTCTTCTATGCTTGTTATAGTTCTATGATGATAGAAACAGGGATTTTCTAGTGGCTCTATTGCTCCTCCTGTTTTTCAAATGACAGTTGACGTCATGTTATTTGCATTTTGACTGTCATGCAAAATTTTCGAAATGATCTATTTACATTATTAAAAACACATTTATTACACCTAAGTCTTCTGAACTTTTTAAAATGTACGTTTGTTATAAATGTTTTTATAGAAATGTTCTTTATTCCTAATGGTAGGTGTGCAAAGAAATTGATGACATGTAATTGCTGATTATTTAATTACAAATTTCGCATAAATTAATTAATTAATTGAGATGTTTCACGTAAAAGCAAAGGAATTTGTACAGCAGTATATAGGTAAGTTTTTTCATTGTCTATTGAAGGGTTATAACTTTACTGTGTAATTCTGTAATGTTGCAGTTGATTATATAGACATCGATTTTACACTGTGGTTATCATGGTGCTTGGCTCCGCTTATAGTATCGTTTTTGCTACCTCTAGTTATAGTTTTGCTATTGTACCTTACTGCCTTCATCCTGTACATTTATAAATTACATTGGAACAGTATTCGAGATACTCTTATCACAGGAGACAGATGGGATGCTGGTAGGAAAGCAGTTAGAGCCATGTGGGATGCCCATGGTTGGATCTGGCATGGTATATACAATTCTACTTCTGAAATACACAGGGTGTTTTATAACAGGCCAGCCAAAATGAAATTGCATATGTAAAGTCGAACTTAAACTAAAGGGTAACCTTCCCTCTTATCAGGTTTCACTTAGGAAATAATAATACAAAAATATAAAAGTAAGGGAAAAATAAAAACAGATTTGTTTATTATTAGATAATTTGACAACAGTGGCTTGCAATATCCTCTGACGTTCTTGATTTTAATTTATGGGGTCACTTAAAAATTTTATGCTGAGCCAATTAGTTACTACTGAGCAATTACAAGACAGCTTTAAATTCAGTACATATGTTCAAAATTATGTAAATTTTGTAGAAGTTTGCATTGTCAGGCAATGGTGGGATTTTTGAAAATTTACCAAGTAGGGTAATTGTGCCAGTAACCGGCCACTTTAAAAAGTGGTCCAGTAGTCGGACACATAATTAATCTTTCTTAACTTTTTTTATCATTGAGTGTAAATGTAGCAGACTACTCGTATAGAGAAACATCCATGTTTTTACTACATAACGCTGATCGAAACAAAGATATAGTTCAATAAATAAGTTTGTTAGACACAAATAAAATTGTGGTGGCGGACTACTGGTTGGTGGCCGGTTATTGGAGCATCTACTCTGTAGTTTTTTTTCTTTGTTATCTTGTGTTAAAAATGTTTAGATAACTGAATAAAATATTTTTTAACAAAACCCAATATGAGAAACAGTTGTTTTATATTTTTTGGTTAGAATTTGATTTTACATATGATATTTCCTTTTAGCTGCCCAGTTATGAAACGCTATGTATATTTGTCACATAAATTTTGCTGGAACGTGGAACAAAATAGGAAGTGTGAAAATGTTGCTTTTTGGGCACTGCACATATACAGACGTTTAGGTACTTCACATTCAATTTCATATTTTCATTACACTTTCTTATAACATATTAAAAAAATTAAAACTACATAACTTTTTACAAAGTTGGATGTATACTTTGATTCAGTGGCAGCTAGTGCTAAAAAAAATTGGAGGTTGCAAAGAAACACCTGCAAAAAATAGGCCGAAATTATATTTACTGTTAAAATGTTCGTTTTATTTATTTACAACAAAAACTAACTTATTATAAGGGGAAGTCCATACGACGATATTTACCACTTGCAATTTTATCGATAACTCTTTGATTTAAGTCGGGTATTCTTGGTCATTACATTATGGTTTGCAGTGCTACGTACAACCTAATGCTGCTTATGGGCGCGTTCTCAAACCAACCAAAATATTATCTAACGCGCAGATGCGTACATGTAACACAAAGGTTGCAATCTAGCGTGCAAACCAAATAACATAATATCTATCAAAGAGTAACGAATCAGGGGAATTTGCCACAGCCGGTAGAATGTTTAGTTGTTTGACAATGGTAAATGCGTTATTTATTATGACAATGAACAAAAATTACTTTGTTTTTATCCCAGCGTTAGTTTTTTTTGGCGGTTGTGCAAACCTGCAAACCTTAGCACCAGCCGCCACTGCTTTGATTTAGTATAGGGATTACAAAATGTTTTCATATGCGGTCCAAATTTCTTCAGTATTTTTAAAAAACTTTAAATTTCAAAAAAAATTGGAAGTTTATACAAAATTCAGTTCTAAACTTAAGATTTTGAAGCCTTTCTGATATATGACACAATTTATAAATAAAATTTGAGTTCATAATATAGTCATAAAAATAAATAAATAAAAAGTTAAAGCTTAAACTTCGAAATATAGTTCTTCCGGGATTGGGCAGTATCAAAAAAACTACGACATTTCGCTTCCACCACCGTAGGTAGCTTCTTCAGGAAAACATACAAAGAATGAATAAACCAAATTCAAAACAGCAGGTAACTATGTATGTTCACTAAGTCAGAAGCGAAACACTTCTGAAATGAAAATTGGTACAAAGGACATGATTGTTTAGTCAAAGAGCATGGCAACTCGGTATGTCCACCATATCAGAGACGAAACTCTTCTGAAATAAACTATCAATGGCACAAAGGACAAGACAAGAGCACGCCAACTCAATATGTCCATCATACCAGAACTTCCAAAAGAGCTTGATTTACACTTCCAAGTTTTAATTTTTTTATAAAAATTCGTTTCCAGACTCAAAATTTCGATTGTCGCAAAATCTCGACATTTTTTGGACATGTATAGATATTTCTTTTTTAATTGTGTCTTAAATTTGGAGAAGTCCTCTTTTTTACAATTTCCGAAATAGATATCTTATAAATCAAAAACTGAAACTTTACCTATAATCTCAAGATTCCTTTTTTTTGCTATTTTGTCAAGTTGTGTTGGGCGCCTCCTGGTAGGCGACTGGCAGGCTGGAATGACATAGGCATTCAGTATTCAATTGTTTTACTTCCTTAAATTTTCTGTAGAGGCCAAACACTTGAAATTTCTAAATAGGAATTGTCTCAACATTTCCAGCAAATATTCAAATTTTTAATTTATTGACTTGATTTTTAGAATGTGGTAATTTTCATTATTTCTAGAAATTTAGTTTTTCCTCAATTTTAACTTGTAACTTCGAAATTTCGATTTTTATCTCGAGTCCAAATTCTACAAAATTTCAACTTTATAATTAAAGTTTGGTCGACACAGGACAGGGTTTGAAAAGTTTGACTTTCAGGTTTAATTTTAAAGAAGATTGACAGTCCAAAATAAATAAATAAAGAATTGTGGATGTATTCAGTTGTAATGATAAACGATATTTCTTAAACATTTAGCACAATATATCATAAATGTCTCTTTTAGGATACGAAATCCGAGGCTTGGAAAACATTCCAGATAGTGATCCAGCTCTCATTATTTATTATCATGGTGCCATTCCTATCGATATATACTACTTTTTAGCCAAAGTTATTTTTACAAAAGGACGACTGGTTCATACCGTCGCTGACAATTTTTTATTTAACATACCAGGTAACCATCTCTATTTTTTTCTTTCTTCGATGGGATAAAGAAAAATAACGTCGGAAGTTGCTGCCATTTGTAGGTTTTAGTATAATAGCGGATTGCATGAAAGTCATACCTGGCACGATTCAGTCATGCTCGGCTCTGTTAAAAGAGGGAAATTTGCTGGCAATTTCCCCTGGAGGAGTTTATGAAGCTCAGTTTAGTCGAAATTATAATTTAATGTGGAAGCGGAGGCTTGGATTCGCCAAAGTTGCTTTAGACGCAAAAGTGGTAATAATTTTTTTGTCTTTTAATGTTATTATTATAAAAAGAATATTCCCAAAAAAAAAAGTAGACAAATATTTCACTTAGATATAGAAAATATTTGCTTTAAATACCTACTAAAAGTTGTGACAAAAATATCGCACAGTGATGAAAGTACCTGTTTTTAAAATGACGGAGTCAACCAGTCAACTTACCTTTGAAACGCTCCACTTGGTCACATTTTGAGCGATTTCTGTTCCATATCACACAGTTACTTTCTTAATAAAAACTACTTTTACGTTGCATATCTTGAAATTGCTTTGCGATTAGATCTGGGTCATTAAATTACCTTATCATTTACGAATAACCTACCAATTTCTTTGTTTATATTATCTTTAAACAGTAAAACTCAATTTTATAAGAAGGACAAATTACCTGTTGCATGTAGTACTACGTGATTCTGATTATTTTATTTACTACTGTTGTTATGAATTAAAGCAATGACATGAAAATTGCATTTTTCAACTGAATAATAAAATTACGCGATTACGTTTAATTTTTAGCCCATTATTCCAATGTACACGGAGAATTTAAGAGAAGCGTTTCGGACAGTTGATATAGGGCGAAAAATATTTTTAAAATTATATGCAAAGTTCAAATTTCCATTTGCCCCAATATATGGGGGATTTCCAGTAAAACTGGTCAGTCACGTGGGAAAACCTATTCCATATGATCCTAGTCTTTCACCTGAGGAGCTACAAAATAAGGTAATTGATATATAGTATCTCACAGATTGAAACACGCTTAAATAATAAGATGATTACATTAGAGAAAAGTTGCTTTTGGGTTCTCAATCAGATTTAGATCTCTGGAATATTTATGTGGCTGACTAACGGCTATTAATTGTTTAAAATATTTACAGTCGCTGTACCATACTGCTGATAGATAACCAGAGACGACCGACGATCTATTGTAGGCAGTAGGGATGTTATGGAGCTCCGTGACCGTAACCGAAACTATCGGATAACCGAAATAAAAAAATCTCCGGATCCGTAATCGAAACAGATTCCGATTTTCGATTCCGACAAAAATAGCGGTTTTTCTCCGCTTTTCGGTTTAGCTCCGGATAACTTAATTTTTTAAAGTTTTTATTGATTTTCTAATATAATTTAGGAAATGTTCTCTCTCTTTTTTTAAATATTACAGCACATAACTACTCTAGTACTGTTTAAAATTTGTAGAAAATATTTCTCGATTTTTAGAATTTAAAAATTTCACGCTGAAACTCTGAATTCTAGGTTCATTTCGATTTTAAACTTCAAGAAAAACTCAAACTTAAAAAAAAACTAGCCTATACCCATGCCTTCGCGTACGTGACAAAAAAAGAGAAAGGATTCTTTGGTCACTTTTTTGAAAATTTCGACTTTTCTGAAGAATTCAATTTTTATTGAAAATTTTGCTTATTTCGAAAATTTCGACAATAAAAACCCAATTTTTCACAAAGTCGATTTTCTCTTGTTCGACTTCCAAAATTTCATTTTTTTTTCTCGAAATTTTGGCTTGATTTTGAAAATTTAAACCTTTTTCAAAATTTTGATTTTTTTTAAAATTCCAAATTCTTCAAAATTCTGTATTATTTGAATATATTTTGATTTTTTAAACATTTTACTTTTTTTATAACTTTTCTCCTTGTGAAAGATTTTATTTTTTGAAAATCACAACCTTTTCTAAAAATTACCATTTCAATATTTTAAATTCTTTTTAATATTTCGAATTGATCTCGAAGTTCGAATATTTGACATTATTTTTGTAAATATTGATCATTTTTGAAACTTCAGACTCGAAATTTCAATTTTTTGGCAAATCTAACTGGTTTTAAATTGATTTTTTCAAAACATTTTAATTATTTTTAAAAATTTGAATTTTTTGAAACTTTAACTTTTGCAAATATCGAATCTCTCGAGTGTTTGTTTTTATTATCCGACTTTTTTTCAAAATTTTGACCTTCTGAAAATGATTACTTTTTGAAGTCTGCCTTCGATTTGTATTGAAAATTCTTAAATATTTTTGACTTTTTTTAAAGCATTTGGTCTTTATATTTTGAAACCTTTGAAATTTAAATGTTCTCATTTTTTTTTAGTTTCCACTTTTTTCAAATATTTAGTTATTTTATTAATCGCAAGAATTTTTCAGTTTGGCCTTTCTTTAGGATTTTAATTTATTTTCTAAATTCTGAATATTTGCACATAATTTCGATCTTTTCTCAAAATTCTGATTTTTTTCTCTCAAAACTTTGATATTTTCTATAAATTTAATGATGTTGAAAAACTGACTTTTGAAAATCTCTGCCCTATTTCTTTAAATTTTCACCTTAGTCCAACTTTTGACAATTTCTCAGTTTTGACCTCTTGAAAACTGAACTTTTTTAAAAAAAAATTTCGACTCTGTCTAGGTTTCGACTTTTATGTAGTAAATTAAAACTTTTAATTGAAAAATTCTATTTTTCTTTCATTTTTACTTTTTTGAAAAATTAAATTTTTCTTAAAATTTCGAAATTTTTAATAATTTCGAACTTTTTCAGAATTTTCACTTTTTTTTGAAAATTTCGAGCTTTTATCATCAAAATTTCGATGTTTTCTTGAAGTTTTAACTTTTTCAGAATTTGATTTTTTCTGGAACATTTCCTCCTTTTTTTAAAATTTCGACTTCTTGTAAAAAATTTGACACAAAGATTTATTTTCAAAATTTCGATTTTTTTTAAATTTTAGTTTTTTTTATAATATAATTATGTTGAAACATTTTTCTTTTAACCTTTACCTTTTTTTTTTGAATATTTCTACTTTTGCTCAAACTTTTTACTATTTCTCGAAGTCGTAACTTTTTTTTGAGAATTCCTACTTTTTCCGGAAAATGTTCACTTTTTTGAAAAATTTAATTTGTTTCAAAATTGCGATTTGAAATTTTTGAATTTTTTCAGGATTTCAACGTTTTTTGAAAATTTTTACATTTTATCATCACGATTTGGACTTTTTTCAAAGTTATGGTTTTTTTAAATTTGAAGTTTTTTCGAAATTTCCGTCTTTTTTAAAAAGTTCGACTTCTGGAAGCTTCGACATTTTTTCAAAATTTTTCTCGAAATTTCGAATTTTTGTAATTTGAACTTTTTGAAAAATTTGCCCCTTCCAGAATTTTTTTAAAGAATCTAATTTTACAAATAACAAATTTTTAAATTTTAAACGAATGCTACAAAACGAATTCAAGACTTATTTCGATTTTAACACTGCCTAGAGTCAAAACAATCTGAAAAAAAATCGCAGCTTCGAGGCTAAAGTTGAAATTTTGAGACAAAAGTTAAATATAGGCGTAAACAAAACGAGTAAAAATTGGAAGTTTAAATTAGACATTTTCTAACATGTCACCGCCGTTTTAATTTTACATTTAATTTCAAGATCTCGGCTTTAAATTGGAATATAAATGTTATATTTTGAGAAAAAAGTCAAATCCTAGAATTTTGGGAAATTTTAGGAAGTCGGCATCATAAAAATATCATTAGAATTTGGGATTTCAACCAAAAAAAAATGGTATACTGAAATTAAAGTGAAATTTGATGGAAAGAATTCAAGAAAACACGAAAGTTTTATTAATAACTTCAAAAAAATAGAGGTATCAGATTATAAAGGGAAAAATCCAATTTTAAGAACAAATTTGGAGTGTTTGTTTTGAAGAAAAAGTTGGAATTTTGAGAAAAATTTGAATTTGCAAAAAAAATTTCCAGGAAGCTGTGCTTCAAGGAAAAGGACTTCAATGCTTTGGTCCAAATTTACAATAGAATGTAAAATTTTCATCTTAAACTCGAAATTTTAGGAAAAGAAAAGAAATATTTCGAGAAAAAAGTCCAAATTTCAAACAAGAACCGGAAATTTTGAAAAAAAAATATTTAAGTTATACAACTTATTCGATTTGGCTTGAAATTTAGAAAATAAAGTCAACATTTTCTTAAAAAATGTGGAAATTGTCAGTTTCTAATCCAACTTAAAAAAAAAGTTAAATCAAAGTACACTCGTAATTTTGAGATGGAAGTTGCATGAATTTGTGTAACATTTTGAAAAAGAAATAGATATTTCTAAAAAAAATCCCAAACTTTAGGGTAAAGTAAAAATTATTTTAAGAACATACAAACTCAACAAACCGAAATAAATCGTTATTTTTTCCGGTTGTCGTTCCGACAAAAATTACAGTTTTTTTTCGGTTTTTGGTTTTAGATTCAGTTCTGTTTTTTTCACAAAATTTGCGACTTTTTAAAATTTCTAATTTTTCTGAAAATATCGACCCCAAAATTTGGTCTATTTTTCAAAATTTCGTCCTGTTTTGAAAATTTCAATTATTTTGAAAACTGGCTTATTTTTAAATATTTATTTTATTTAAAAATATGTCTTCAAAATTTCAACATTTTTAAAGAGTTTCTTTATTACAAAATTTTCACCCTTTTTCATGTCGACTTTTTCAAATTTTGGGCTTTTTTAAAAATTCCCACTTTTGAAATTTATTTATTCAAATTTTTTTAATATCGGAGTTTTTTAGAAAATTGGGACTATTTTTCAAAAATTTTACATGTGTATTTGGAGGAATATCTAAGTGCTTGTCTTCCTTAGACCAATACCGAATTATCTGAGGCTTATTGCACTTATGAAAATAAAAATGATTCAATACATTTGTTTAAAAAAATTCCGACAGCGTTACCTGTTTCCCTCATAGATTCACACTAAGGCATTTGCATCTAATAATTAATCATGGTTTCTTTTTAAAATAATGTAATTTAAGGTTAACTTTTTTTTGGCAAATCGATACCAGTTCCCTAAGTTTTGTAGGTACTTTCGAATACGAAGTCGTTATATTAGCTTAATGGGATGAATTGTCTAAGGAAGTCCAAAGAAGGTTTCACCTCTTTACCACATTGGCAATTAAATAAATAACTACACGATACGTATTTCGCCAAGTATCGCGTAATTATTTATTTAATTGCCGATGTGGTAAAGAGGTGAAACCTTCTTTGGACTTAATCACAAGCCACAGTGTTTAATTCAGTGCTTTAGTGGATGAATTGTCAAAAAAAATAACGTTGATAAACTATTAAAGAAACTGAAGTGACACCAATTTTCATATTTCCAATTTCAAAAATGAGGAACTTTCATACAATAATACAAGTTTTTTTTATCTATTTAACACTCTTGTGGGACAAATTTTCAAAAATCCTTTCTTAGTGCGAAACTTCATGTTTTTAAATCGATCGATTGCGTTGTCTGTCAATCAGTGTTTAAAGTTTTATTAAATGGATATAACTTGAGGATCTTTTCTTCTGGATTGACAAAAATAATTTAAAGATATCCGTGACGGAAATAATATCCGAAACTATCGGATATCCGAAATAATTTCATATCCGTATCCCGTAACCGCAATAATATTCGTAATATATCCGTATCTAGATCCGAAATATATCTCTAACAATCCTGTTGATAGTTGTAAACATTTTCAACTGTAGCGTGTTCGACTGTTTCATTGCAGAACATTTAATTGAAAAAAAAGTATGTGTAGCAAAAGATAAAAATCTCAGTTTTTGTTAAATTAAAAACATGATCAGTTTTAATGAAGGTACAACTTTTCTCTAATTTAACTATTTCCATATTTCTTATGATTTACGAAATTCATGTAAAGTGTGTTCTTATCCTGGACTTTCTATGCTGTTTAATTTAAAAGTTAAATTTTAGGTGGCCCAGTCTTTGAATGAATTAATCGCTGAACACCAGAGGGTACCTGGGAATATTTTAATTGGTATACTTTCGAGGATACCGTATTTTTATAGAAAATATGCAATCGAAGATGGACATAAGTCGTAAAAATGTTCCGGTGATTTTTTTAAATTTACTAACTTGGTGTTAGGAAACTGTACTTAATTTTTATTTTGGACTTAGGCCTTGGTGGTGCTAATAATGTTTATACTGTTTTTAATAAAATACGTAATTTACTAATTTGTTTTTTTTTTGCCATGTAAGATTCCACCAAATGCTTAGTTGTTATTTTGTCAATTTCAGTCCCATTCTTATTAAATGGGGGATCTGATCGGGAAAGAAATAACTAAAATTTTGCCTTTTTTTCATAATAATTTTTTTCCCTAAAATTTCAACTTTTAATTTCGAAGAATTATGGAGTTCATGTTTAAACAATTTTTATATAAATTATTAGTTATTTGACTTTATTTTCTTTCCAAAATTCCTATTTCGTTTTTAAATTTTATCGTACACTTGAAATGAATATTAAAATAATTGCATCTATTTTACGTTTTTGGTTTCCTTAATCAGTCGGCCTGGGGAAAAATAAAACAAGAATTCTAAATAGTAAATGTAAAAAGTGCACAAAAATGACCAGTCTGACAAAAATTAAAATTTGGAGTTTAAAAATTAAATTAAAAAAAAGAGTAAATTTCAAACAGAATAGCAATATTACAAAAAAAACTTCTGTATTTTGATATAAAAAAGGAAAATATGCTCCTTTCGCACACAAAAAAAATATTTGGTCACCTTACTACACTTAAGTTATGAACAAATTCATCACTATAACATAAATAAATAAAACTCCAACCTCACATTTGTCTACAATTCAAATTATTTAGTATAAAACCTATATGGTTTTCAAATGAATTTTTAACTAACTACAAAAATAAGCGAACTGATCAGTCAATATTTATTCAAAAATTTTAAGATTCCAATAAAAAGAATTTGTACAGTTGTTCTTCTTGCCAGTTATCAAAAGTAGGTATGAACGGTATTTTTAAAATTTGAGTAAATCCTTCTGACAATTCCGGTTCTTCATATTTTTTCTTAAACGAATTGACAATAATGTCGTTAATAGGCGCGTGGTCCTTATCAATAAGTTCCCTAAACCGGAGGTTGTGTTTGGCATGCAGGGAAGTTGTGGTCATTACGAAGCACCTACAAGGGAATTTATGCCTCTTGGAAATCTCAATGTATCTTCTTCTAGCTTCCTTATCTGGATTTGTATTATCGATAACAACATTTTTCCCTTGTTTAAGATATTCTTCCAGAGCTGTTAAACATTTCTGCCAAGTACCCAATTTGTCGCGGCTTACGTACATGTACCCCTGAGTCATCAACTGGGTTTTGCAAAAGAACGACTTGCCAGATCCTTGAATTCCCACCATCAGAATGACGTCTTTGCCAGTGGCTTGAAATTTTGGATATTTATCAACTACTATTGTTTTTGGGTCAAATTTGGGTGTGTTAAAGTGTGCAGGTGGGAATTTAAGAAAATATTCTTCTGGGGTAAAGAAACTGATGCCTATATTCATGGCAAACAATCTATCAACCAAAGAGTGATCTTTGCCTTTCCTTGGGTACCAATTTTTTTCCCTACCAGCGGCGTCCCCAACGTAAAAGCTTTGGCCTTTGTCAATTTCCCTGCCCTTCTGTCTATTACTTAAGGCTGTCCACATACCAATAGCTGGTTTTCTGTATATCGAGTTGCCAAGAGCTACGAAAACTTGCATTGGTACCCCAATATAGGAAACTACGTTCTCTATTTTGGTCCTAAAGTCTGCTATTTTGTACAAGTCTTTGCCAACTCCCAGCTGATTTGTAAAAAAGACGATCTTGTAATTCTCGCTGAATAATTCGCATAATCTTTTTGGTATGAAATCGAAATTGATCATCCAGTCGAGGTGGTTCTTGGGGAATCTGGCTCCCGATTTGGTTTTTATAATGGTACCATCTACGTCAAAGGCCGCGATTTTCTTTTGGGGGGTACACCCTTCGCTAGTGAATATCAGTAGGTCGTTTTGCTTCTCCCAATTTCCTTTAACTTGTTTCAATTTTTCTCCGATATCGCCGGCATCGTTTCTTTTCGCCGCTGGGATTGCGAATAATTGGAGCCCGGCGGTGTCGCGTTTCTGTTGACCTTCTTCCTCGATAGATTTTGATTGGTCGTCCTCTTCGCCCTCGTCTTCCTCGAATATGACCTGAAACAAGAATGTGTTGAACTACTTTTAAAATTTTTCAAAGTGAAATCATAAAAGTTTAATCAGTGAATTATTATTATATTACATAATATTATTTCGAATTCTTTTGAAGAAATCAAGATTTTATTATTGCTTTCACCAAAAACCTTTCTTATGGTGGGACACAAGGACTTAGGCAATGATGCATTCTCCAGGGCAGCTTGCAAAATAAAAATGGACTGAAATTTTCATTTCAGTCAGTTTCATTAAAAATAAATAAATTAATTAATAACAGAAATTAATTTTGGCGCCGCGGCTTCAGCCCAAACTCGGTCGAAACTTCAACTTTAATTAGAATGTTCAGAAAAACAAATCTTTACAAAAACTCACTCTAAATTTGCACAAAGATTTAGAGATTAAACTTAATTTCAATTTTAAAGTTGAAACGTAGAAAAACCTCGAAATTTATAAAATAATTTTATGTTCCTAAAAACTTCTCTAAGGAAAGAAAATTTTTACAAGAACCAACATAGCCTACCTTAAACGGATGGTGACCTAAACGTAATTCCAATATATCGTCTTGTTTTAAATTATAAACATGGTCATTTTTAAGAGCAAAACCGTTACATCCCGAATAACTTCTACCCATGGCCTTAACCGTAATCATGTTAACCCCATAATCTGCCTGACATTCAAGCTGTTTCCTCGAAAGTTGCGCATCCTTTACCCCAGTTTCCGAATTCCTTCCGAGAATCACAGTGCGATCATTGTGTATCACAATACGTTTTGATACATTCTGGAGGGATTGCAGATAACAAACTTTCCTCTTCATATTGGAATTTAGTAAGATTGAGATAACTTTCCGAGACTCAGATGACCAGTACAGATTATTTAAATTTCGAAGATGTTATGTTTCGACGACGTTGCGTATTTTTAACGTCGTGAAGATTCGCGTTAATTGATAAAAAAATTTCTGTTACGGCGGCCCACGCTGCACAGTATTGAATTTTTTTTAATTGCAAACATAATGCGATGACATTTGAAAGTTGACCAGTCAAAATATTTACAAAGCAAACACATGGAAACTTCCAATAAATGTTGCCAATCCGAAAAAACTAAAACCAAATAATTGGATAATTAGATCTAACACTAGTGATTTTCTAAATGACATGCAAATATTGGTTTAAATAACATGTAAGGCGGACTATTTTTATTTTAAATAATGAGGGATTTTTTTAAATAATGTCGTATTTATTTACCTGAAATTGGTTGCACCACCCCAAAATGTCAATATCAAAGTTAAGTTCATAAAAATAAGTCATCAGAGATTTATATTTTAAGGTAGTACTATCGATTTTAGAATTAATGAAATTGGGCATATTGACAGATTCTAATCAGATAATAATCCAATTAAATTTTTGAGGATTTATCATATATGTAATACTTCTATATGGCGTGTTTTGTCCCTTTGTTTGTGTCAAAAAAGCGCGATGGATATATATGTTTGTCTTTTTCAAGGACAGAATATATTAACCAATCCCAAAGTTTATTTCAAATATCCCTCTTCTCGTCAGTTGTCATTGTTTAGTGTTCCTGCCCATCTTGTCATCTGTTCCCGCTATAAATGAATGAATGCTTGTCCTCGAAAGAGTACGACATATACTTTCATCTCACCTTTTTGACAAAGCATTTTGCAGTGGCGATTATACACAACACGCCATATAGAAGTATTACATATATAGGATCTATAGAGAACCAGTAAAAAATCACTGACATTTAAAATTTGAAATTTTTAACATTTTGCTTTATAAGAAACTAGATATTCTGCTATATTTTACAAAAAGTACCATTCAGATTTCAGTAAAATGAAAAATAATATATAGAATATTTTAGGCACTTGGAAATTCAAGTTCATAGCGTAAATCAAAAACTCATTTTTTATCTTGTATTTTTCTGTAGTTTCGTAAATATGGCAACATCGTTTTTATACCAACAATCCTGCGACCAACCATCGAATAAATCACTATTGTTTACTTCCGTTCAAGGTTATGTGTTACACTTTGCAAAACTGACCGTTAATTAATTTGCTAATTCAAACTACTGTAGCCTGTTCTGGAACGTTTTTTATTAACTCTAACTTTTCCAATGAAATATTTGTTTATTGTGACTGAATAATTTTGGCTATGACATTGTTTGGCCATAGAAATTCCTCTGCCTTTTATCTCATTGCAACGTTGTCTGGTGTAACTACTAGGAGAGACGATGTATACTTTTGATGTGTTTTTGACTCTAGCAGTATCGACAGTATTACCTTAAACTGGATCCACATCGATAAAAATATGTGTCGTGCGTTATATTTTGAAATTTAAAAAATCCATTTTTACGCAAAATATTCCATTAATTGAAATTTCTGAAAAAGAGTCGAAAAAATCAAAATTTTAAACAAATACTCTGAAATTTAAAGTTCACATTTCGAGAAAAAAGGATAAATTTTAGAACAAAACTGCAATTGTTAAAATAATTCAATTTAAATTTTGAGCATTTTCTCAGTTTCAGTTTGGAATGAAACATTTTTTCCTTTTGAAATTTTTGTTTAATTATCCAGTGTGTTTATTTAAACTTTTGAAAACTCTAACCTGAAAATTTCATTTTTTTTAAATTAGATTGACAATTTTTTGAAAAAGTATTTGATATGCGAAGGTTAAATAAATCTAATTCATTAAGTTTTCGAGTCAATAAGGGTCTAAAATAAAAGAACAACTATTCAGAGTTTTAATTGAAAATTTAACTTTTTTTCTTCAACAATTCAATAGTTTTAAATGTGAAAATTTCTGTTTTTTATGAGTTCTGTAGAATTTTCAAAATCGATGTAAAAACTCCTTGTTTTGGCAAATAATTCCCACAAAAAAATATTGCGACAAAAATGGCTTCATTTAATTTGTTTACGTGATTTTTTGTTTCTTCGTACACTGTATTTTAAAGTGAGTCTTTATCCATTTAACTTTGGAACAGAGAAAGCAAAAATAAACTTTATTAGTTAAGACATGTTGTTACTGAATAAAAAACAGGTCAAATACAGGCAGCATATCCGCTCCTTGAAATATTTGTATATGTCCCGCGCAACAATTTTCTTATCGGCCATCATCATGATTTCCTACGGTCTGCGATTTATGTGATTTTTTTTAATTAAGTTGTTCATGGCTGTTTTCAGTTGTATTATAAATTCATAATTTTAATAAATAATAGCTAGCGACATTTATACTTCAAAATGGCGGGGGAACATTTTGTGTATTTTAAATAATATTTCATGCGTTTTTGTTTCTGTGCTTCTGCAAATTAAGTAATTTATGTTGGCGACCTTGATTTTATCCAAGTTGGCGACAGTGCGGAACATTCACTTCCCGAAATTAAAAACCCTAGCTTTGTCACTGTCAGTGGAGGTTGTTATAGAGAAGTGGAAAATAAAATCCAATAAAAACTGTACCTTTTGTTGTAGTAATTGTCCTTGTGCGAGAAACTTTAGTGTAGAAATCGAAGATTTTTGTTTACAGCAGTGGGTAAGTACTGAATTCGTTTTTATTCAGAAGAGACCATTTCAATGGCATGGTGTTTGGGGATAATTACATCACAGTTGTAAATATTGTGTATCTTTCTTCAAATATTCACTTTATATGCGTATTTTACACTATTATTAATGCATATAATTATGATTGTTAACTATGTAAGAAAACTTAAGTGACTAATCCGCTGGATCAATGCGTTTCAATGATATTTTTTGTTTGAATGCGGAAGCTTCTCAAAAACGTTTTGTTTTATGGTGTTTATTGTTTTGGAATGTAGTCTCTTGTGAGTATTCTGTAAATCATTTTTCGATTTTGGTATTATCACGGTGTTTCAGTGTGTAACGGGGGTCAGGTGATTTTCCTCAACAAGCATATTTCCGTATAGAATTTATATCTGTGGAAATTTACAAATTAATCATTTAGTTGTACTAGACTTAAATTTTGGGTTCTAAATGGTTGCAATACCTACAAATTATTGACATTACGACCTATATTTTAACAGGATTTCTTGGATGAAATTCAAGATCCAGCTGGGTCTATATGGAAAAGCAGATCTATTTCTATTTCTGAAAATAACACATTCCCAGTTAAAAGAAACTATTGTTGAACAATAGTAGTTTTATGTTTAAAAGTATAAGAAAAAGCACATTGATTGCTTAGGAAAAAAGCGACAATGTAATTAACTACCCCTTGTCATTTATTGAATATCAAAGAATTTATAAATGATATTAAACAAACTAAAATTTTTGTTTTTTTTTTAAATGCAATTATGATGTATATTTATATTCTAAATAAGTTGCAGGCAATAGATCAAAACCTTTAGTGTTGGCAAAAATGTTTAAAATTGCTGTAGCAAAAATAATAAATACAGCAAATTTAACCTTGGAGCATTCAACTCTGGATATGTTAGGTGTATTGTGCCCCCTGGGTTTATTTATGTAAAAATATTTGAATTTGCTATACTCAATTTACTGATGAATCTCCAATTTTTTACCTAAAAATGATATTCCCACTACTCTCTAGGCTTATCAGGTGCCCCATTTTAGCGGAATCTTCCCTCTGTTATGTTATTTATGCGCGTCCTGGTTCTCTGAATGGGACCAAAACATTACCACTTTTGATAATTCAAGTGATAATGATATAGCATTTTTAATAGCGCTGAACATTTCAAGGCCTTTTGAAGCCAAATTCGAATTTGAAAACTATTTTAAAAAAATGAAATGTTATGAAAATATGTTCAACTTAAATCGTTGAGAAAAAATCAGGGAAAAGTAAAGCGAATCATTAAAATTTCTCAACATCTCAAATTGAAATTTTGGTTATTCTGGTTTCTGCAGAAATCTGTTCGCTCTTGTTTACGATATCTTAACATAGATGGTGTTGCTTAACCTATTTTTTTTAATTCCAAGCTCCGGCATCAGATTTATTACTTTTATCCAAAAATTTCAACTTCCAGTCTAAAATGTTAGGAAATTTTGCTTTTTGTGCTTTTTCTCTAATTGCTTTCTCATCGATTTAAACCAAAAATTTAAATTTTTTGAAATCTTACTAAAAAATTTAGAGAAAAGGGCACAAATTGCGAATTTAAAATTCTCTCTTTTCGAAATGTTCGAAATTTTGCGATTAGAGTTGACATGTTTAAGAAAAGTCTTTCAAAATTTCGACTGAAAATTCGATAGTTTCAAAAAGAAGCATTAAATTTCAAATCGAGATTTACACATTTTAGTCGAAATGTGAATATTGAAATTGAGATTTCGAGAAATTTCGTCTGAATTTCACATTTTAAACAAAAAAAAAAATGAAATTTTAAGCGAAACCTGGTTTTGAATTTGAAGCCAAACATTTTTTTCCGAAATTTGGAATTAAAAATCGAAATTTTGAACTTTAGGTTTGAATTTTGAGAAAAAAGTATGGATTTTGAATTTTAAAAAGAAATGGTGAGTTTTTTTTTAAATTTCGATTACAAAGTAAATTTTTTGCCCCGCCTTTTATTGTTGGAAACCTTACAGCTCTGATACTTAAAGAGAAGAGTCTGTATATTGTCACATTTTCGGAATTTGCATATTTTTTGAATTCAGTGGGATAATAAATGTTTTTGAACTGTTGGAATTATTTTGGAGTGAATGGATAAAAGTAATATCCTGATCAGGTTTTGAAATAAATCAATTCCATTTTAACAAAGCAATTTTTTTTACATTTCACGTGGTAGTTTAAATTACTTGCTTTAAACATTGGGAAACAGACTGAAATTGTCTAAATGTAAAAACTTGTCGCAGCTTTGAGGCATCGACATGGTTAATACCAGACGTACGGAGTCTATTGGCTCAGCTACTGATAATGTAACTCGACTCAGGAGTAGGGTAGGTCTGAAGATGTGATTTTTTTTAGCAAAAAACTAATGCAGCATGCTGTTCACATTATCAGTTACCGTTTATAATTTTATAATATTTTTTGTAATTATTTATTAGCTTCTTAATTACATTTTATCTCATGCTTTCTTTTCAACTGCATGTTTTTGTTTGTTGGCAGTAATACGCTACGTAAACATTCATTTTTGGAGGCACCCTTGTTAAAATAATGCCAGTAATCGATAGACAAGCCAAAATATACAGTAGAACTCCGCTAATCCGACCATGAGGGACTAAGGGGTAGATCGGATTATCCGATGAATAACAATTTTTTTTCGAAATTTCGGCTTTTTCAACCATAATTCGTCCTTTCACAATTTCGGGTTTATTTTAAAAATTAGCTTTTTTCTTGAGATATGACTTCCTTTGAGAAATTTATACTTTTTCTTAGAAATTATAATCTTTTTCCCAAAATGTCGACTTCTTTTACCTTTTTTGTCAATATTTCTCAACATTTCTCAACTTTTTCTAAAATTATACTCGACATTTTTTAAATTCAAATCTATAGAAACTTCATTTTCAAAATTCGCCCTTTAATCGATGTTTCGAAAATTCGATTTTTTTTCTGAACGTTTGAGGAACCATGGCTTTCTTTCTCGAAATTTCCTACATTTTCTGAAAATTTCGACTGTTTTCTTCAAAATGCTTTTATTATTTCAAAAATCAATATTTTCCAAAATTCAGCTTTTTTCGAAAATTTCATTTTTTTTAAATATCGATGTTTTAGAAATTTCGACACATATCTACTTGATTCCCAAAATAAGTAATTTGATAAAAATTTGAATTTCTATCATAAAGTGCAACATTTTATCTGAATTTTTTCTCGAAATTTTAATTTAATTCCGCCGAAATTCGTCTTTTTTTCGAAATTTCGACTTGATTTCCAAAATTTGATTTTAATCACAAAATTTGATTTTTTTCTTAAATTTTTGATATTCTCTGGGAAATTTTGACTCTTTTCAACCATTTTACAAATTTCTATTTTCCCTAATTTTCTCCAAATTATGTTAAATAAAAGAAAACTCGATTTTTTTAATGCAACCCTGCAAATTTTTATTTGTTTTCCTAAATTTGTCTTTTTTTTTCGTATTTGAATTTTACTTCCAAAATTTTTTTCTTAACGTTTTTCTTAAAATTTCGACATTTTTCCTCAAAAATAATTTTTTTTTCAGAAATTTCGATTTTATTTTTAAAATTTGCCTTTTTTCTCAAATTTTGACTTCTTTGGATTTTAAATTTTTTTTATTTTTTTAAAATTTGTGTTTTTTTTTCTCAAATTTCAACATTTTAATATTTTTGACAAATCCCTCTAAATGTGTTTTTCTAAAAAAATCGACATTTTGCAAATATAAAATTTGAGAAATTTTGACTTACTTTTCAGTAATCGTCTTTTTTTCAGTGTTTCGATTTTATTCGCTAATTTTATTTAAATTTTTTCTTTTTTAAAATACCTTCAGTTTTTGCAAGATTTATCAAAATACATATTTCTTACAATTTCGACTTTTTTAAATAAAACCTTTTGGAAATTTTAACTTCTTTTATAAAATTTGTCTTTTTCCTTTTTTGTTATTTCGACCTTATTCCTAAAATTTTATTTCAGGATTCCCCTTTTTCTCAAAATTTTGTCTTTTTTTCCAAAAGTCGTCCTTTTTTTACGACATTTTATCTCTGAGTCAAAAAACTAAGACAAATTTTAAGTAAAAATGTATTCTCCTAGTATAATTCCTAATGTAATGTATTTTATTCTATTTTTTATCCATAATTTAAAGTGGATGTAATATTTTTGATATAGATATTAAAAGAAAGCTAATATTGGTTTCTTCTGCAGATTTGAATAACCGGCTTTTGCATCTCTATCGCTCCATGTTTTTAAATGTATCAAAAGGGGAAGAGTAGAGTTACCGTTCAATGTACTTTAAACACTTCAAAAGCATTTTTTTTTTAAAGTTTACCTAAAATAACATGTACAAGCTGCAGATTAAAAAAAATAATTTTATGTGATACCAAGATAAAGGTCGGATTACCCATAGAGTCGAACCATTCGAGGTCGGATCAGCGGGGTTCTACTGTACAACATTTAATTGTTCAGTGCTAAAACTTATTACAAAAGTAATTTTTCCGGTTTCTCTGTTTTAAGTCTTAAAGCACTCTTCATAGTTCGCTCCTGAGGAACGGTGCTAGCTTTCGTAGGAATAACCAATTTATTTAATTATTAAGTATCATCACAAAGTCTAATATTTAGTTAGTTAATTGGTTCCCAAAGTGTGGGGGCTCGATACCCTAAGCGGTTTTTTGGTGGGTCGCCGTCTTTGTACCATTTTCTATTATAAAAAACAAAATGTAACAACAAATGTTTTTTTTCTTTATTTCACTTCAGAGATTTCACATAGTATTAAAATTTAGTTCTGTTATAATAAACGCCCTTTTCCCTTGCTTCATTTGATTGAATCTTCTGCCTTTCTATTTTTATCTTTCAAAATATGTCAGTGGTTACGAACAATTTGAGAGAATGTAAATGTAAAATTAATAAAATTTTACCAAAATCTAATCATATTAACAATTTCTGGCGTTCATTTTTATAACTTTTATGAATGCAGCTTTTACATTTATGCCCCTAACTAGGTAAGGGGAATTGGTTTCCTAAAATATCCAAATATGTTAAGTATGAATTTTGGGAAGGTTTCCTTATGGTTTGGTAATCTCCTTTCCCTATCCCCTTGATAGAGGTGTCATGTCAATTGCACAAGTTAGAACTCGTAAGCTCTGCCATCCCCCTGCTTTATTTTTCGGCTTTTTAACCTAATTGTGCTTTAAACACTTGATTGTCACACTTCGATTTCACTAATTAATTTGCTCCCAGGGTAGAGCGGATATTGACGATAGGGATGGCTCATCTAGTATAACAGAGAGTGAAGATTCTACTCGAGAAGAAAATTCTTGGAATGCTGGGAATCAAAGCTCTACCAGAACTAAAGAAGAACTGCCCTCTAAACTCAGGAGTGAACCTAGAAGTAGATTTAGTGAGTTAGCTCAGTATTCATGTAAGATTGTTTTAAATTTAATAACTGAGGGCTAATGTGTGAACATTTTTAGCAAGATTAAGAAGTCACACTCACTTAGATGATGCACATAAGAGGTTACCATTAAGGCAGAGGCGAACAATCGAAATTTATAAAACGCATAAAATGGAGGAGAGCGACTCTTGTAATGAGAATGAGACTGAAGAGGAAATGTTTTCATCCAGGTAATAAATTTTGTAGTTGTACCTCAACTACAGCTCAATAACTTTTGATAGATAACATTTAAATATTTGCATTTGTGCTCACTCTAATCATGAAGTTGCTCGGAAGTTATTCTTTACAAGAACAGGGTAAACTCGAAAACTCATTTTTTTAAAACCTTGGCTCATTTTTTTTAAATTCATAATCTCAAAATATGTATTTTTTAAATTTTCTGTATTATTCACCTAATATCCGGTTATTGATTCAAAATTTCGAGAATTTTTTGAGACGTAAATTCCTTTTTGAAACTTCGGTTTTTTTCAACATTCACATTTTGATGGTTGCGATCCTAATACAACATACAGGAAGTAGTCCGATTATTGAATAATTTTTATCAAAATAATCGTTAACAGGGGTCGTAGGCGGCGTCATGTGCAAAGACTAAGCCGCTTCGAACGAAGAACCGCATTGTCACTTCGACCAATTAGACAGCAAAAAAGTTACGCGGACTCCTTCAATGAGGAAAGCGAAGGTATGCATTCTTTTTTTTTTTCGAATTGTCTCCTTTTATACTAATCATACAGTAGGTCGTGTCGTTCGACGAAGTAAAAGGAAGCGTAAAGTCCAATTTGGTAGTGGATCTTGGTTGGACGACGATCAAGTCCATAAAGTCGGTTATCCAAACTTAAATACTACGGGTTATTCTGAAGAAGACAGTCGAGATGCTCAGGAAGTCCATACTAATAGTATTGAGGAAGTTAGACGAATTACCAGACTGTCGAACGGAATCACTAGTAATAAGAGGCGGATGGAAAGCTCAAAATACTTGTACGAATACGAGAGTTCGTCCATACCAACTAGACGACCGCGCAGTGTACCTGTGTTAACTGAACACACTGAAAGGGAACTGAGAAGTCAACGAACCTCTAACGATAAAGAACACAAGGAAGAGAACATTGTACTTAACCAAAGAAGCAAAATTCCGCAGAATGACAGAGATATGGTCGATATGAAGGAATCGGGGGAAGCTTGCAATATGAATAACATCGATAAAAGTGAGGATTCCAATCAAATTAAAACAGATGAAAATCAAGGTATTTAATACTTTTCTATGATTAGCGGTGTAACTGTAGATTTTATTTCGCAGAAATCAAAACTAATAGCAAGGATACGAATTCGTCAGATAGTGATGAGGCTTCGCCAAGATTGCGAACAAGAGCTAGCACTAGCAATTTATTGAAGAATAATATTAACAAAGACACAAATTCCTCAAGTGACGAAGCTCCAAGATTAAGGACCCGAACTAGAAGTGCTAATAATTTGATGAACAGACGTTTTCCAATTAGAGAAACCAGGAATAGAAAAGGTAAGAATTGGGAGAACGGAGAAGTGATTTATGTCTCCTTTAACAATCTCTGCTACAATCGGAAGGCTTCTTTCAGAAAGGAACTAATTCACAAATTCTTAAATATTAATTCCATTCTGCAAAAAGTCGTCCAATTGTTTTGTTGTGTTCAATAAAGCAGTCTTTTTTAATATCTGCTTAATTTGTACATATAATGATATACATATTTCCAAAATAGGATTTCCTTTTTTAGGTTCTTCCAGTTCAGAATCGGACAGAGAGGTTAGAGAAGAAAGAAAGAGTTATTCATTGCGAGTTAGACCACCTAAGCCAGATCCTAATTCAAGTAAGTTATATGATGAACAAAGTCACAATTTTTTATTTATGTTCTTATCCTTCGATTTCAATGTAAAGGATCATTTCTGTATGTTTTCATATTTTTCTAAGGAACCGTAATTAGATCTCATGAAATTACCAGAAGGCGGCGTTTCACAAGACTACGTCAGGCGGCTGCTTCAAGTTCTGATTCTTCTTCTGATAATAATGTGTACAGGTAGGTGGGAATCAATAAAATATTGCATAGGGAGTCAAAGAAGTATTTGTTAAACTAACGCTCAGAGGAAAAAAAAGAACCCGAAATGTTAAGGACATTTTTATTAAATATATTTTTTCAAATTTTTTTGTTGTATATCACGTTCTTTTTTGGGCACTTGCCATCGTCACCGCTGGCTTATATAGTGAAGTATATATTTTTTTGATCATGAAATTTTCAATATTGTCCCCCCCGTCTCTCTTAATCAAATCTGTAGGACAACAATTAGCGAATTTGCTGAATTACTTAATGAATGTAAAAACCACCAACTAGTTATTAGACATACCTCTAAATTTTTACTCAGTAAGTTGCTTATTTTGCACAATTTTCTTTTTAATTCCAGCGATATTAGATCTTAACTGTGTGACTACAAAATAAATCAAATAATTTTTTAGTAAAACTCCTAAAAGTCCTCACTCCAAAAACGACCAACGAATGAAGTCAGGGGCTGGTGGCAATAAAATTATCCCCATTGGACCTGAAACTTTGGACACAAACGTCAGATTTAACAGCATAGGTGGCCTGGATAGCCACATCCAATGTCTTAAAGAAATGATCTTGTTACCCATGATGTACCCCGAAGTGTTCCAACAGTTCCAAATTCAACCACCTAGGGGCGTTCTATTCCACGGTCCTCCTGGCACAGGCAAAACACTAATCGCTCGAGCCCTAGCCAACGAATGCAGCTTCGGTTCTAGGAAAGTATCATTTTTCATGCGCAAAGGCGCCGATTTACTCAGCAAATGGATAGGGGAATCTGAAAAACATCTGAGGTTGTTGTTTGAGCAGGTACGGGGATTAAATCTTTTTTTCTTCCAGTTTTGACTTATCTATTCTAGGCTGCTGCAAGGAAACCCTCCATTATATTCTTTGATGAGTTGGACGGGCTGGCCCCGGTTAGATCCTCGAGGCAAGACCAAGTCCACGCGAGCATTGTGTCAACTTTGTTGGCACTGATGGACGGCTTGGATAGCCGAGGGGAAGTTATTGTAATTGGTGCTACAAATAGGATTGATGCCATTGATCCAGCGCTTAGGCGCCCAGGGCGATTCGATCGGGAACTGTATTTTTCGCTACCGACGAAAAAAGAAAGGGAAGAGATTCTAAACGTCCATGTATCCAAATGGACAAAACCTCCAAATAATCAGTTGTTGTCTCATCTAGCCGACCAAGCTGTTGGTTATTGTGGGTCAGACTTACGAGCTTTATGCACCGAGGCTGTCATACAGAGCTTCCGCCGCACTTATCCACAGGTTTACAACTCTGAACATCGGCTTTTGTTACAACCGGAAAACGTTATGGTATTCACTTTTCAAACATCTTATTTTCTTTTAAAATGTGGTTACGTTCTATTTTAGGTTAACAAACTTGATTTCATGCGGGCAAAATCCATGTTGGTGCCAGCTTCCCAACGAATCAACCAGACGCTTGGGAGGCGGCTGTTGAAGATCTTGGAGCCGCTTTACGACGAGTTTCTAGATCAGATAGTGCTTTATTTGCAGAAGATATTCCCCCACGGTTTGAATGAAACTTTGGCCAAGTAGGTGGCATAAAGTGTAATGTTTTTTATTCTCTTTTAATTGTTTCAGGGTTAAATTGACACCAAATGTGCGGCCGGCCCAATTGCTTTTGACTGGCGATGGCTCCGAGTATGGTCAAACTGTTCATTTAGCGCCTGCAATTCTTTATAAAATGGAGCACATACAGTGCTATATTTTGGATTTATCCACTCTGTATAGAGAATCTGGTCGATCTCCTGAGGAAGTTACCATACAAGTACATTTGGTTACCTTTGTTTCACTCCAGATTTCATGCGGTTGATTTTTAGGTTTTTACCGAAGCTCAGAAGAACGTGCCAAGTGTTATATATCTTCCAAATATCGATAAATGGTGGGAATTGGTTTCAGATACTATTAAAACAATTTTAACTACTCAATTGTCACAGTTAGAGGCTCATGTGCCTATACTATTTCTTGCAACTGCTAATTCTCCATATTCAAAACTTGCACCTGAGGTAAGTTAAACATCAGCCACTGGTTAATTTTTTTTAAGCTCTCCGAATGAAGATTGTTTATCCCTAGTGTTTTGCTAACGAATTTTTCCCTACTTGCTCTTACCCTGCTTCTTGATTTCAAATTTATGCCCTTTTTTAGATTCAAAATATTTTTTCTAAATACCGAAAGGAAGTGTTCCACATTACACCACCAAATAGCGATCAACGCAAAGCATTTTTCAAGCCTCTACTCCTGGAAACAACATTTAATTCTCCGAGGATGTGTCGTCGAAAACCAAGGACCCCTCCTCCGCTACCAAGGGCCCCCACTCCACCAGAACCACTCTTCACCGAAGAACAGAAGAAAAAGATGTACGCGCAAGAAGAGCATATTTTACGCGAACTTCGCATGTTTTTGAGGGATATGTGCCGTAAATTAGCTAGTAATAAACTTTACTACATTTTTACAAAGCCGGTGGACACGGAGGAGGTGCCGGATTACACCAATATTATCAAGCAGCCAATGGATTTAGAAACTATAATGACTAAAGTCGATTTTCATCGCTATGATTGCGCCCGCGATTTCCTAATGGACATAGAACTGATCTGCAAGAACGCCTTGGAGTACAATCCTGCAAAGTTCGTTGCTATTTGTAGTTGTTTACTTTTGTTAACTGTGTGTATTTTAGGAATTCAGTTGATAGACAAATTCGACATAGAGCATGCTCACTTCGAGATTACGCTTATGCTCTCATAAAAAGGGAAATGGACACAGATTTTGAAGATCAGTGTCAGGAAATCGCTAAACGAAGAACAGCTAGGAAAGATAACAGTAAATCTTTACCTGACTACATTAATACTCCCGGTAAGTTTCGTTTAATTTGTTTTAATTTGTATTACATAGTTATATTGCAGATGACAAATTTATATATAAAAGCGATGGTGAGAAAGCTGCTACGGTTCAAACCCCAAAATCTGAAAATATAAATCACAAGAACGGTTTACATCCAAGAAAGAGGAAAGTTAACAATAACTGGCAAAGAGGCTTTCTGAGAAAGAGGAAAAAGAAAATAATCGTAAATACTTCCAAAGAGGAAAATGTATGTGTATGTGGAGTCTTTTCCTATTTCAATTAAGTGTATATTTTAGAATGAAGAAAAGATGTCAACGGAGGATGAATCAAAAGAGAATAAACCAACAGTTGATAGCCCCCAGAGCGAGACTTCTAAAGATAGTAATGAAAAACGTGAAACTACTCCAGTTCGCAGTACCAGTGCAGACGTGAATAAGGGGGGCAGTTCAGCACTTACACAGTTGGTTTTCTTGAAAGCAAGTAAATTTGAATAAAATATTAATTTGCAGGTCTCCCAAGCCAAAAATCTGTGATATTTTGAGTCCCTCTGAGTTGCTTGATGATTCATTAGAATTTGATGACGTGGATCAGGCAATGAATGAACTAGGTATGATTTGACAGTTACAAACAAATTATCTCTTCTCTTTAATGATGATGAAATTCTATATCCAGGTTTAAATTTTCCCCTTTTTTAAAAGTTACTGTATGAATAATTTAAAAAGAAAATATTGATTCTTCGATTCTGTTGGTAATTCATCCAGTGTTTCCCAACCTTTTTCAGTTTGTGACCCATTTAAACATTAATTTAAATTTTGACGACCAAAAAAAAGTATCCCCAACCTACAGCTTAAAATTTGAAAAGGTAAAAAATTTCAAAGTCTAAAATTTGAAAATTTTATTTTGAAAAATAAGTACAAATTTTTAAAATTGGTCAAAATGTTCAAAAATTAAAAGTTTCAAAATAAATATGAAATTTAAAAGTTAATATTGTCAAAGAACGCGAAATAAAAATCGTTACATTTTTCAAAACTGAAAAATAAAATTTTCAAAAAAGTTCCAAATTTCAAGAGATCGAAATTTTGAAAAAGTCTAAATTTTCAATAAAGGTTAAAATTTACAAAAGCAGAAAATTTTTAAAAACAGAATTTTTCAAAAAAAAACAAAATTTACAAAAAATTGCCGAAATTTTCAAGGTAAGCCGAATTTTTTGAAAAAAGTCTCCGATTTTATTGCTGTAAAAAAATTTAAATTTTTAGTTGTCGGTCCAAATACCGAATTTTTTCTTAAATTTTTGAGTTCCTTAAAATTTCGATAATATTTAACTTTTTTCTTAAAATGCCTGCTTTTAAATCATGTTTGCTAGTTTCTCGTAAAGTCGAAGTTTAGATATTAAAGTCGAAGTTTCAAGAAGAAAAAATAAAAATTTTGGGGTTTTGATTTTTACCTGAAACTTTGGTCTCAAAAGTTTTCAAAAAAAGGTCAAATTTTTGAACATCAACATTTTACTTGTCATTTTGGAATGCTGATAAAATCTTGAGTATTTAGGAAATGCAAACGAAAATTCATCTTTTCTTGTGGCTTTCTTTGCTCTTTTTCAATTGCCGACAGATATCAAAGGTTTTATGAACAATGTTGCATTCCTAGATATTTATAAAAGCTATGAGAAAATCAAAAGTAGACTTTGTCAATTCAATTTTCTGAAACTTTATTGTTTTCATAATCTTCTGCAGCATTTTGAGTTGTTTCGACATTGACCTGTTGTGTCAAGTTGAGGTAATGATAATACGCCTATTAGTGTAGTGTTTTGTATCTTGAAAAAGAAAATTTGTTATCTTTTTTCAGATGGTAGCCCAACAATTAACAAAGAAATAGAGTGTCCGAGGCAAGAACTGGAATCATTGTTAGATAATGTAGTTAAAGTCACATCAGGGTGTACTGTGCAGTCTCTCCTAGATCTATATTATCAACTTAATAGCATCATCAAAAAGTACCTGAAAACTCACATTAGAACAGCTATGCCTAAGGTAGTTTTTACATAATGGCAAAGATTTTGTTTTAAATTTCAAATTGCAGGAATTAGTTAAGGAACTAGGTCGATTCAAAAAAGGAGGGCCAGAAACGCCAGTCAAAAGAGATGGACCTTCGGAAGCATCAAGTTGCAAAACTCCTTGAAATTAATTTTAACCGTTCGTAACTCAATACCTCTTAAATTAGTTTTATTTATTTTAGGAATAAGTTAAATTCTATCAATGAGAATTTTAAAGCTGTTTGGCTTTTTCAGCTATTTACTTGTATAAAGTCGTCATGTATATAACTGAACTTCTTAATATGCATTAAATTATAGTTCCATGTTTTTAATCAGTATTCATACTTGGTCAATATGTGTTCTGTTTATTTTAATTTCTGTTTCACTCCTAGTACATTTTGTATGTTCATTTAATAACCAAAGAAATGGATGTGTACAATGCACTGCCATAGCAAAAGGCTGATTTTGTATTCCACTTATTTAAGATTTACATGTAAATTTGATAAGTTATTTGCAGTATATAAACTTTTGAATTTTTGAATGTTTTTTTCCTTGTTAATTACTATTTTTATACAGACACCAAATTTCACTGAAATTTTGATAATGTAGAATATTCAAAACATTTTCTAATTAATATTTTGGTCATTTTAAAAATGTAATTTTTTTTTTTTTAGAAAAAATTTCACATTTTTAATCTTGAACTTTGAGAATTTTTTTCTATAAACTCCTAAAACATTTTTTTGTGAGAGTCCGTTCACAAAAGGAAATTTCACATTTTTATTAATCTTATTACAGAGCACTTACTTATTGATATGGGAGCAAAAATCTTATACTTATCCTGCTATGCCTTTTCTTGTTTGAAATGTTTTCTCAACATTCCTCACTTAAATCTTAAACTTTAATACTTTTTAATTTTTCCACACAGCCAAAATACCAAAATTGTAACTTTTCGCCATAAGATTGGTTATATCTTTGGTAATTATTAAGCAAATCACTTGTAATATTTGAAGGTTTTTTCTAAAAGTTCGAAGTTTATACTTTAAAATCAAAATTTAGAGTTTAAACTCGAAATCATTTTATAAATTTAAATAAAAATAGTTTTTCCGAAAATTTGGTGCTTTAACCAGAAACGATTTTGGTCCTAACCCTAACTAACTTTGATCAGAATCTAGTTATAAGTTAATTATAATTTAAAACAGCTTTTCAGTTAATATATGGATAAAGAGGGACAAAAATATAATACACTACCTTTATTGTAAATAGTTTATTCCATTAAAAAATAGCAATGTTAAATATCACAGATAAGTTAGGATTTTAAAATTGTCATTTTTTTACTACCAATACTAGGTACTTGTAGTGAATACAATACAAACACAAAGAAATGTAAGCTTTTAAAACTGTCAAAAATCTTCCCTATTATGAAACCCCATAAATCCCGTAAATATTGCTACTTTACGATATCATTCGTTTTTTATGCGCCATCAAAATTGTGAACACAAATTGGGTAATTTTTTCATATGCTGACACTTGTATAGCCGCAGATACAACTGTCTGAATCAATTTGGCCTCCAATCCTTCAAATAAAGCTTTTGGCCCATTTGTTTTTAACAGTGCCAATAACAATACTGCAGAGTTAATTTTTGCATCTATTCCACTTCTCTGCCTCGTTTGCGCCAACTGCAAGGGATAAGTCAGTGTGGTAGCTATAGCTTTAGAAATTGTACCCATCACAAAATAGGCAAGAGTTGAATTCACAGGCACTTTTCTTTTTAAAGCTTCGTAAATAGTGTAATGAATAGCCGGATTGGCTACGAGAGCCAACGAAGGCCCCAATCCGGCCCATAAAGCTTGTAGACCCTCTGTTTCAGCAATATACACAATTCCGTCGAGTAAGCCTGTAAAGTACTGAGGGTCTGTGGTTTTGAGTCTGCTGTTGGTAACCCACAAGGGCAAGGTGAGAAATACGTTCACTATTCCTGCGACGATGCTGATTCCCAAGTCGGTGCCAGCAGTTGCCTTAAAATCGCTTGGTTGTAGAGATTTAAGACCATGAAACGTGTAAAAGTAGACAAAATTTGATACGCCTAAAGATATTAAAGTTGGGTGCATTCCCTGGTACAGGTAAACTCTGAAATAATAATAAATAATTAGTCATTTTACCCAATGAATTGATAATCTAACGTATAGTAGAACATTAAGATTGACATTGAAATTTCTTTAAATTAATTGATAGAAAAATAAACAAATAATTGTTAAATATAACATTTGCCTAGATATTTTAGTGTAAGAAGAATACTTTTTAACAATTAAAAAGATAATTAAAAAAGTGATTAATGTTGTCTGCAACATTTCATTAACACATAATTCATTTTGCGCTATTTTAAGTAACCCAATTGAATTTAATTTGTTACTAATGAAGTATTATTTGAACTTTCGTAATATTAAACTTGAGAAAAAAACACATTAATTTTACAAGATAAGTCAGCGCAGATATCGAAAATAGTTTTGAAAGTTGCTGCAACAAAATCTACAGGATGGCCAGAAATACGTAATAAAATTCATATCTTTTAAATGAGTTCATTTTCTTCAAAACGCCGAAACACGTTAACTGATCCAAATTTTTCTCATCTTTTGGTTATATAATAATTAATTTTTCTTCAACCCCCTAACTCCCAGCTACCCCTACTTTTTTTCTGAAATGGAGATAAGGCATGAGGGGGCTCGTTGAACATTTCATAGAAAACCGAATCCAACCATACCAAATAAACAAGTTTTATGTTTTCATTAAAAAGTTTTTTTTTCATTTAGAAATTGAAACAAGTAGATAATTTACAAAAATAAACTCAATGTCGCTTACGCTGAAAATGTTCTCCATTCACTACTTAATATTCTAATTATGCATCTCTGCCCTAATCTTGTTCTTTAAATTCTCAATATTATCCGGTCTCTCCTGACAGACTCTTTCTTTCAAATATCCCCAAAGAAAATAATCCAGGGGCGTTAAGTCGAAGGATCTTAGCGGCCGTTCAGTTGCACCCCGTCTATCAATCCAACGATTTGGAAACATTTCGTCTAAGTACCTTCGAACATCAATACCAAAATGGGGAGCCCCAATTTTGTTGGAACCATATTCTTTCATTCACTATATAGCTGAATCAATTTCATGAGGGAAAATCACAGCTAGAGCAGGTACCAGGTCAAATGTTAGGAAATCCAGGCAGCGCGTGGCAGTAAGATTTCTTCAAAAAAGAATGGGCCCAAGATTCTGTTGGTTGGTTCTGATGATATCTGCCCATACATTAACTTTCTGTGGGTGCTGCCTATGCGATTCGCACCTCCAGTGCTCGTAGATTACGAATTTGAAAACCAAATTTAGCTGCCACTTTTGGTTTGGAAGATATGAGAGTTTAAAGTTACGAAAAAAGTTCAAAGGGGAGACCCTTGGTACAAAACCAGAAAACATTTGGATTTTTCGAAAATGAGTTATAGCATTTTCACAGAGTTTTCGGGACGTAGATTACGTATTTGACAACCAAAGTGAGCTACGACTATTCGTTCGCGAGATACAAGCCTCGAAATTTTCAAACTTTCTAGGGTCGAAAAATAAAAGTTATTGTTCAGGATTTAAAAGTACCCTAGCAGATAGATTTAATTCCGTAGATTAAGAATTTGAAAACCAAATTGAGCTGCCACTTTTGGTTTGGAAGATATGAGAGTTTAAAGTTACGAAAAAAGTTCAAGGGGGGGGGGACCCTTTGTACAAAACCAGAAAAAATTTGGATTTTTTGAAAATAAGTTTATAGGATTTTCATAGTTTTCGAGACCTGGATTACGTATGTGAAAATCAAAGTGAACTACGACCCCCAGGATTTTCCTGTGGCCAAAAGCGATAGTTATCCTTGTTAACCACTCCATTCCAATAAAACTGTGGCTTCATCCGAAAAAAGTACGTCTCGGTGAAAACCATTATTGTTGTCACACCGTCTCATAATTTCCTTACAAAATTGTAGTCGCCTAGCATAATCGTCTTTCAAAAGCTCTTGGACAAGACATACCTTATAGGGATGGTATTTGTTTTCTTTCAAAAACATTCGAATTGCAGTTCGAGAAGCATTCTGATTGCGGGTCAATAAAACAGATGAAGTATAAGGAATTTCAACGAGTTCTAATGCAATGTCCAATTTCTTTTTTTCATTTAAAGCACGTTCCCGTCCAGTTTTGGGCAAAGTCTGTACTGTACCGTATTCCTCAAATTTGTGACATATTTTACTAACTGTCCCTGGCGAGATTTGGTTTTCGGCATATTTCGTATTAAATAAATCGCGCACTTCAGTCTGACTTCTTATTTTGTCTCCAAATCCAAGCAATATCAAGATTTCGATGCGTTGCCTTTCCCACAATACCATTGCTATTCAGTAAATAACTCGATTTTTACACAATAGCAACATTTTGAACTCCAATTTACAACTAAAGCGAAAATTAAATCAACCAGAAAGCGTGGCAAGTAAGTGGTACCAAATAAATGCAACGTAAAAAAGATACTTTTTTGCGTTAGCAGTGATAGGTGCAGTTTCTTTATTTTATTATGTGCAAATTCATGGAGGATAACACTGAAGATAATTAAATTTTATTTAATTTGTTAAGTAGGTGTTTCATACAACCCTTAAAAGCTTGCAATTGAAAACATGAAATTGGTTTATTTGGTATGGGTGAATTCGGTTTTCTATAAGCTTTTCAACTAGCTCCCTCATGCCTTGTGTTCCATTTGAGAAAAAAAGTTGGGGGTTAGAGGGTTAAAAAATAATTAATTATTATGTAAACGAAAGATGGACAAAATTAAGATCAGTTAACATGTTTCGGTGTTTTAAAAAAAATTAACTCATTCAAAAGATATGAATTTTATTCCGTACTTTTGGTCATCTCTCTGTACACTTCATTCAAAGCTTCCTTTAAATGTAAAAAATGAAAAATAATATTTTGATTATTTTTCGAAATTAGGACTTTAATTCACTTTTTTCGAAAGTTCGCGTTTAGACTTGAAATTTTTAACACTTTTATTTTCTAAAATATCGACTTTATTTGATTTATTATTTTTTCGTCAAAATTTCTACTTTTAACTACAACTTTTGATTTCAAAGTTAAAAATCTTTCATTTTTCTCAAAATGTTGTCTATAACTTAAGACTTGCTTTTTTTTCTATAAATTGCGAAATCCAACTTGAAATTTCTACTTTTTCTAATAAAATGGTGATTGAAAATTTCAATTTTTTTTTTACAGAATTTTGATTGGGCTGCCGGCTGTCTCTTTTAGGAAAAAAATTTAATTATTCAAATACATACGATATATGGGATCCTATGTTAAGAGGGAAATGATAATGAACTTGAATATCTGGGAAAAAACAACAACTGGGCTAGCTCTTTAACTGATTATAAATAGTTGGTCCATTCAGTGTCCAGTTATCCGCATTTCATTCTGATTATTTTCTAGTAAATAACGCAGAAAAACTCTTTTTCGTTTGAACTTATCTTGTCAAAGCATTCAATAATTTTTTTTCTTTAAATTTGTAGTTTTAGATTCATAGATTCTTTAAATTTATATAAAATATACTTACACTCCTTCATATTTTAAAATATGCCAAAGGGCTTCAAAAGTGCTTTTGCCTAATAAAGTCTCGTCTCCCACTAAAAAATAAGTCAACTGTGATTTCACAAAATATCAAATCTAATTTACAGTTGCTGGAAGTAGAACAAAAACTAAAAGTTCGGAAAAATGTATAAAATGAGTATTTTCTAAAAGATAGGCATAAATAAGAGGAGAGAAGAGAATATAGAAGGAAAAATAGAAGATATAACAGAAGACAGAAAAGAAAAGAGGACGTAAGAGAAGATAAAAGGGAAGACAGAAGAAGAGAAAGAAGAAGGTAGGGAATACAAGAAGAGGAAATAGAAGGGGGGATGAAGATAGCGAGAGAGAGAGAGAAAGAAAAAAATGAAGAGGAGGAAGAAGAAGAAGGGGAAGAAGAAGCGGATGATGAAGAGAAAGAAGTAAATGAGAACGAAGAGGAAGAAGAGAAGGAAGAAGTTGAAGCGGAAGAAACGGAAGACTAAGAAAATGAAGAAGTGGAAGAGGAAGAAGAGGAGGAAAAGGAAGAGAATGAAGAAGCGGAAGAGAAATCAGAGGAGGAAGGGAAAGAAGAGGAAAGAGAAGAGAATAAAAAAGAAGAGCAAATCTAATAGCAGCATGTGCATTAGCGGAAGAAAAATAATTTGAAAACTTCATTGTATAGGTTGTAAATGAAGGGTACAGGCAAAAAAGGCGATAAGTCAAAGTAAGTAGTTTTGAGAAAAACGGGTTTTAAGATGTAGATTCTGTATTAATTCTTTATTACAGGAAAACGAAAATGTATTATAACTTCTAACTTGGTGTATTTTTACAAAGTGATTCTAGACCAAATGAAAATTTACATTATTGCATAGCAGGTGATGCAGTAAGTCATTTTTGGAAAAAAAATGACTTATCGCCTTCTTTTCCTGTGCCCTTTAAATGATTTTAAATGTTTTATTAAAGTAATTGCTTTTACAAATAAATCTGTATCAATTTCTCTTTAAAGATGAATTCCATGCAGCTCTTACAAACCAATTAGATCAATCTTTGAATCTTTGTTCTTCTAATGAAATATGGTGTTTATGGAATTGTGTGAGTGACTGATGTTGTAATGGGGCAAAACCTTCTGGATTTATTAAAAAGGCGTACATTTTGTCCATTCATGTAGTGAAAGCGGCGTGGATTGATCATATGCTTTAATTTGGGAACATGTGTTCCCATTGAGTATACTCAACATTTTCTTATGCAGATACATGTAAACATGTATCTACAAAGTTATCTTCATGTTCAACAACACATTTGTGTTAATTTTACACTGGTATTTAAGAAGAAAGTTGTTTTTTAATTTAAACTTGAATGAGTATTAACAACAGAATAAAATTATAATAGAAACTTTGATTTAACAATTTTGCTCCTGTTTAATTACATCAGTTTATAAAATGACTCCCCAGTTTTCAGTTTGTTAGGTGATATCAACCTTTGGATTAATAAAAGTTGTTTTGTAATAAAAATTGAAACTTAAATTTATGGTCTATTCAAAATCTAATCAGCAGTGTTTAAATTTTTATTACTTTACTGGGATGTAACTTCACCAAATGTACATATATTACGCAACACATGCATAAATTACCATTTAAACTAAGCGGCATTGAAATGTATTTTGTATAACGTAGGATAATTAGGAAACAACATATAAGATGGTTGCTTTTTAGCGTATAAAATATTAACAAGTAAAACAGTGTGATATAATTAAATACTTACGTTGCATTCTAAATTTTATTATATCCAAAGGGTAGATACTCGACATAGCTATCATACTTCCCTTAAAATCAAAACAAATTACTTATTAAAATCACAGTATAGAATCTCTATGCTGCATTGAAATCCTAAACGGTAGAAACTTAATATCTTAATAAATAACTTAATTAAACTTAAAAACAATACTTACGATGGATCCTGATGTAGCCCGCACTAGTGTTTCATAGTTGAAAAGCTTGGTTTTAGGAATCATTGTATGCAAAAAGTTAACACACTTTAATGAACTAAAACCAAACAGAGTATACTTTAAATACCTTTTGAAATCCATTTTGCAAGGTTAGAAATTAGGAATGTTTTGATGTAAAGACGGGCGATGAGAACCAGGTTTGGAATGCGCAAGACGCCGTGAATGGTGATCGTGAAGTAGCGAAATAAAAAAAAATATGACGATATGCTGATATAATTATGATAAATACCCAATATTAAAGCCGATATCGCATGATAAAATATTAAAATTTAAAAATAGGACGCTCTCAGGAAATAACCATTTGACTAAATTGAAATTGCCGGTTGCCCTTGGGTAGGATTGCCATAATCGCCAAGCGGTACGCGCTAAATAAGATATAAAAAAGTAATTTGTTTATTGATGAATAAAATAAAAAGCTTCGTAAAGGAGAGCTTAAACTTTGCTGAAACAGAGATATAATTTTTTTTGGTGGAACGGACTGGTCCTTGGTTATCTTCAAAAATTGAAATACAAATCTGAAATCAAGAAAGATTAAAAAACACATCAGAGGTTGGTCTGACGCGTTTCGATGGCCAAGCTGTTATCATTCATAGATACTGAGTATCTCTCTGAAGATGATAGCTTGGCCATCCAAACGCGTTAGAGCAACCTCATCTGTTATGTTATTTAATATTTCTTGGTTTCAGGGGACAAGATTTGTATTTCAATTTTTGAAGCAGAGATAAAAAAATAATTTTTGGTGTATATGTAAACGTAAATTTGGTGACTAAAAAAAGTCTTCTTACTAACAACAAACATATTGCTCCGGGGTAAGGCGGTCAACCATCCCGCATTCTGCGGGACTGTCCCGGAATGGTGGTTACAGTCCCTCATAGAAAAAATTAATAAAATAGTCCCGCAAAACGAATTATGCGTGCCGGATGTCCCGCATTCTTAAATATTCAATTCATTCATATATTTTCAAATCACTAAATGCCAAATCCAACCTATGCCAATCCAGCACAAAAAAACGAACGATTAAGATATGTCACACCCACGAACCGACCATATTTCAAGAATATGCAGGGGGACGACATATATTTTGGTTTGTTTTTGTTTCCCTCTAAGTTATGAGAGAAACAGAAAGTGAAGACCTTTTTTTTTTTGGTCGACGAAAATAAATTACAAATGTTGTCTCGCATTGCCCTTTTCAATAGTTGGCCACCTTAATCTGGGGTGAACATTAAAAGCTGAAACAGTGCCGACCCGAGATCTGGCGCCCTAGGCGAAAGACTTACACACTGCCCCAAATTGTTTGTGACGAGCAAAAAAATTATATCTGGTGTCTCTCATAGTGACCATTTGCCGCCCTTAAAATTCTAGCGCCCTAGACGGTCGCCCAGTTTGCCTATATGGCCCTGCATTGAAAAGTTACACAAAAACTAAGGAAATGCAACTTCTCGTACTGAATGACAATCTACATACAGTTTCGCGCATAAAGTCAAATATTTTATCAAATTCTGAGTTTTAATAAAAATGTTAAACTGCAATATTTGAATTTTTTAGGCTTTTTGGCCAAATTTTGATTTTTTTTAAATTACCTGGGAAAACTGAAGTTTTTTTTTACAAATTCTGAGTTTTCTCGAAATTTTAACCTTTAATTTAAATTCGGAGTTGAAGATTGAAGTTTTTAAATTATAAAATTGCAAAAAAAAACAACATTTCGATAATAAGTCAAAATTTCCAGTAATTCTCAGTTCACAAAATTTCGAGTCTTACCTCAAAATGTTGGATTTTTTCTTCAATTTACTACTTTAATCTCTGGTTTAAAAATCAAAGCGTAACAAAATCTAATATGAATATGTGAAATTAGTTGCAATTAAAATCGAAGATTCAATGATAAATTCAATACCTGGAGAATTCTTTTATATATATTTTTTGATTTGTTGCCTTTTTTCAGAATTGTTTGGTTTTTAATTTTTTTTTTTCAATATTTCAATTCAATCTCGCAATTTAGGCAAATTCTTCGGATTTTAAACTGTTAGTTGAATTTTTATGTTACGCGAGATTTCGAGATTTAATCACGTAAACACCTTTGTTTTAAACTCAAAATTAATTGTGCGAGTTAAAAATTCGACTCAAAAAGATGATGAAATTTTCTAAAAAAAACCTTTAATTTTGAATTTAAACGTCAAATTTCCACGTAAATGTATTGGAAATTAGAAAAACAGAATATACCCAAAACGAAAATTGTTAAAATTATTATTTTTTTTTCGATATTTACTCTTTCAACTGAAAATTCATTATTTTCAGAAATGTTGGTATATATTTTTCGAAACTTTAACTTTTTTTAACACCAAAATTTCTTCGGGATTTATGAAAGAATGATAAATTTCCATAAAATCGTCAAAATTGGGATTTTAAAGTCGAAATGCGAAGAAATTTTTTTTCCTCTCGATCCTTTTGATTTTCATGCCAACATTTCAAAATCTCTGAATTCATACAATTAAAAATTTTGAGTTTTAAAACAAAATTTCGAGAATGCTTTTTTCCTGTAATTCTCATTTTGAAATTCAAAATTTCGAAAAAGAATCTGAAATTAAAGTTGAAACGCCAAGAAAAAATTATAATTTTGAAATTTCCTTTGGGATTTCACTGAAAATTCTGAGCTTAACTATTTTTGTTTCTGTTTCTAAGATTTTATCTTGAAACTACAAATTTGGACTTCTTGGGATTCTAATTAATTTTCTGTGTCAAAATTTTGAGAAAATTTTAATTCATAATATTGGAGTTTTTCTGTCAACATTTCGATTTTGTTCAACCTTTGTAACCTTAACTTGATTTTTTTACTTTATATTCCTAAAATTGAAGGAAATGATAAAAATCCAGGAAAGTAACTTAAAACTGGGTATTGGATACCTAAACTTTCAATTTTTGTGGTTTTCTAGAGTTGTTAAGTATGTCTGCATATAAAGGGTACAGGCAAAGAGAGCAATAAGTCAATTTTTTTTCAAAAATAAGTTACCCCACCTCATCTGCTAGCCAACAGTGTAAAGTTTCATTTGGTCTAGAATCACTTGGTAAAAATACACAAAGTCAGGAGCTATAATAGATTTTCATATTCTTTCAATAAAGAAATGATAGAGAATCTACATTTTAAAACCTGTTTTGCTCAAAACTACTTATTTTGACTTATTGCCTTCTTTGCCTGCACCCTTCATATGTAATTTAAACCAGGTAGGGATGCAAATTCTCAATGTCTTCTGAAAAATATTTTTTTTTGGCTACATAATTTGTAAATATTAGATACATTTTTTAAAATTTGCTAATTCATCACACCATTCATTGTACATTTTACGTAAATATAATTTTACTTAAACATATAAAATGTAAAAAATAGAAAAACTATGACTAGATAAGATACAAAAAAATCAATTATGAGGAAGGAGGCCTTGCCCATGTGTACACATAACCATCTTGGCACGCCGTTACAATACAATCCGATCTAAACACAAGCGTAGTCAACCGTTCATGAGCAATTTTTTTACAAACTAATGGTTCCAAAGTTGGACACTCATCAATCCTTGGGCAGGCGGGCGTGCCTACTAGTTGTAACGGATCTATTCGCTTCTTAGCGCGAGGACGAGGGGGCGCCAAAACTTCTTCAGGCATCTCCCACAAACAAATCTGAGTATCGTGCCCAACAGAACCTATCCTGTAGCAAGAGTCTGGCTTGAGATACCAATCAAAGGAGACAGCAGAAACCCATGACCTGTGACCTTGCCCTCTGGCCACCACTCGTTTTTGTTCCACCGAGTAGACTGTCACTAAATCGTCCTCTCCGCCGACGGCAATCAATCGCCCATCGTCAGACCATGCAACGCATAATAACCCACCGAAGTATGAACGAGCTGTCCCTATTAATTCCATCGTGTCATATTGAAAAACTCTAAGGAGGCCATCTTGTGTCACTATAGCTAACTGTGATCCATCGGGGCTAAATTCCATTTCGTTTATCGCGGCCCCAGTGCCTAATAACCATCGAAACAAGGGATTTCTAGTTGATTTTGTTTTACATGTGCTAATTGAAAAACCATCCCCAGATTTGAAAGACTGATAATGTGGAGCGGTGTTTCCACAGGGAAACTCTTCATTGTACAAATACAATTGCCCGGAGGCGTGAGCAGCTAAAAATAGGGATTTATTACCAGGCACCCACTTTAAACAAGTCACCCTAGTTTTATCGATAAGTCTTTCCTCATTAAATAGTTTGCTTTGTTCCTTCTTGATCAAATCAATTAACTGAATCTGGCCAGTGCTAAAACCGATCAACAAATTAACACAGTCATTATTAGCCGATGCTACATTGAAATCGTGGCAAGTGGGATTAGTCCCTTTGTAAATCTTTTTTTCCAGGGGCTTATTTAAATCCGCCGCTTTCTTAATCCCTTTATAAACGTAAACATAAAGTTCTCTACCGTGATTAAAACATATTCGCTCGCCCTGATCGGGCAAAGTCACTAATGAAACGCGCACTTGTGGTGGTGTTTGTCCCTGCGGCTGGTACCCTACTCTGTTAGGTCTGGAGTATTCGCTAAGGGTCATAAGGCGGTAAGTACCCTCGCGAGTCACAAACTGAGTCTTTACATCGCCGGGTTCGCTTAAAGACCGATCTAGAGGTCTGTCGCCTGCTTCCAGGAGAGATTGATTACATAGTGTATCTGCTCTTTCCATCGCTTTTTTCACTAGATAAATTAATTGATTGAGAACTAAGGAATTGAAAAGTGTGTCAGGATAACATTGTAGTGGAATGTGTTTATATAACTTGGATTGATAAAACAATTGTAATTAAAAATTAATGACGTTTTAGGTTATAGTCAAATGTTTTGAAGTTTATACTTTAGTAGGCTACATGTAACCAAGTAGTTAAAAAACTGGAACCATAGAATATTATGCGACAGACACGGCACTCTATCTGAGAAAGTTTTGACTCAATGCGCCTGATTTCGGTCCCCGATACACAGATGGCAGAAGTGTGTTATTTTCTTTATCAAATTTAAACTTTCTCCGGAAATGTTTTAGTACCATTCAAAACTATTGATTGGTAAAAGCTTAAAAAAGAATTTAATAATACACTCGACTTTTTTCTGTAAACTCAAAATTTCGGGAAACAAAACGAACAACTTCACACTCAATATAATTATTTACTCTTCTCTGAAAATTGCGCTTTTTCAGTTAACATCTTATATTCAATGTAGAAATTTCGATTAGGATAAATTTAAACTTTAAATTCGAAATTGGGGGAAGTAAAAATTTTGATTGTAAACTTGAAATTCTTATTTTCCTTTTTCAAATATAGTTTTCAATCGGAAGTTTGAGTTCAATATCGACTTTTTTTTGGAAAATTTCGATTTTACTCGTAAAACTCTGACCTTTATCTCGAAAATTGAATTGAAGAAATTTTCTACGTTTCTCTCAACATTTTTGAAATTACGAGAAATTAACTCGTAGAATTGAAATTTTGAGTTTAACTTCAAAAATATTTCTTCTCGGAATCCCGACTGGCCGGTCGTGTACGTGCGGATTCTTGGTTAGGTTTTCGAATCAAGAATTCAGTTCGGGCACCGGAACGAAAGCATTTTTATGAAATACCTAATCAAGATTGCGTGCGCATGTGGCCGGATGAAATCTCAAAATTTCGATTTCAGTCTTCAAATTTCGACTTCAGTCTTCAAATTTCGACTTTAACTACCTAATGCTAACTTTAGGCTCAGAATTTACATTTCTTTTTCTTATTTTATTTCTAAGGCCGGCCGCACACTCACGGAATTCTTATTAGGTTTCCGAATCAGGCGAGGATGTATGATAAGATTAATAACCTTCTACGTTTCATAAAATGGCGTTCATTCCAATGCAACTTGCAATTTTTATTATTTTCCTTTTAAAATTTTGGCTTCATACTACACTCCATGTGGCCCAATCTAATTGTACGAAAAAAAAACCAAGGCAATCTTCGATATTTGGAAATAAAGACAATAGACAATACATGGTAGGCATAATTAACTGAGTCAAAAAATTAATTATATTATGAAATGCTGCGTCAAGTTTAAAGTATCCGGACTACGCCACTGGGCTAATATATTGCTTCAATTATAGCATGATGGAGTGTATGATTTTTAAAGTGGTCGGGCAAGTGTTTCAAATGAGATAATTGGTACTTTTTTACGAGTGAGATTATAAATAAATGAATCCGAGCGATAGTCAAAACAAAGGGGGGAGGCGCGACGGTCTCTTAGATGCAAGGGAAAGGCATGGGATCCCCAGAGAAGCCGATGTTATCGACTTTATTTAGAGGGTTGTTTTCATGTGTTTATTATGACTTTATAGCGGAAGGTTTTAGCTTGTTTTGCCGTTTAGCTAAATTGGATTTTTATTTGCCGGGTCTCCCAAACGAGAGGGTGTCAGTAAAAAATTTAAATGGTGCTGTATGGAAATGAGGGTGCGCTTCAGATGCTCTATGAAAAAAATATTACTTATGCGGGAAATCGCGCTACATCAACAGCTTATTAGAATTCCAGAGTTGTTTCCTATTCTAAGTAATTCTGATTTTCCTAAATAAAGAAAAAACATAGCTACGATTTTCTTGAGTGCAAAATCCCAATGATGACCACTTCAATTTTAAATCATAATTTTTCCGAAACTTAAAATAAAATTTGTAAGATTATTTGGCCTAATTTTTCGGTCTCTATTCTAGAAAAATCTCGAAATCACGATTAATCTAGGGTTTTTCTTCAGAGTTATAATGTCAATGGGGATTTTATTATTAAAATCCAGAAACAGAACAGAATAAATTACCCACCAAACCGAGCTCAACTCTTCTTAATTTGTCAATATTTATATATTGACAAATTAAGAGGTGTTGAGCTCGGTTTGGTGGGTAATTTATTCTGTCTGCAGAATGTCTGACTACATGTGCGGAAAAGTGGAGAAATTTGAAAGTAATTTTGCTCTGATCTGAGATAAACCGAAAGGAATACAGTTCTAATCGCACCACACCATTCCATTCTCCGTAGCCGAGATTATACTCAATAATTAAACAATTATGCAGCGTTTACTCGTCTCAAGGGACCAGAGCGGGAAATTGCTTTGGGTTGCGCAATAACAGCAGCTTATTCCCTTATGATATTAATAACGACCGGTCGAGATCTGGGAAAGTTACGCCTCTTCCAGCTTTGAACTTTCAGCGTTATAATTTGCGAATAAGCTGGCTTTATTCCGAATTAATCAAAATAAATTGATCTCCTTCGCAACTAAATAAGATTTGGAGTGTGCGTATTCCTCACGTAAGATTTGAATCTACATTTTTAGGAAACTTAAATACATGAGAATACTTTTGGTGTTACAACCCCCTTTTGTACTTCTGTTCTTCTATTCTTTATTCCCATGGTCTTTAGATCTTGGTCAACATCTTCTACCCGACATTTTTTAAGTTTACCCTCAGTCTTTTCCCATGCTGACTTCCAGTTCATTCTCCCATGCTGACTAACTGACTTCCAGTTCATTGCTCCTTTTCGATGAACAACTTCAAAAATCGAAGATATTCCAGATTATGGTCGAAATTTTAAAAGGATAACTGAAGTTTGAGAAAAAAATTTCCAAAAATAATGGTAACTTTGGAAAGTTGACATTTTGTAAGGGATGCTACGCTTTCGTCGCATAGCTTCCGTGAGGAATGCGCCCCTGCACACTGATATTAGTTCCACGAGAGTATTTATGACAGTTTGCAATTCATATAGTACATGCTGTCAATTTCTTCAATGACAATAGTTTAATATACAAATGGATAACATAATAATGAAGAAATGCAAACTAAAGCACCAATTTTAGTAATCAAACCACAAGAAATCTTAAATATAGATTCTATAATTATAGATGTACAAGATTTAGAAGAATTCTGATAATATGCCACTCATAATTTATATTTACATTACCGTGATCTTTTCAATTAATAAAATCTTTAACGCAATCGCAGATGGGACCTACGAAAGTCAAAAAAATATTAGATGCTGTTCTCCAGTATTCGATAGTTGCCGCGTTCCTCCCAAGCCCCCAACATTCGAACTCAAAGCCATGATCCAGGGCTGTCCGACTTGCAACAGAAACAAGTCAACTTGCAGCAGCTGCAACAGCTGCAACGAGCAATCAATCGATATGAGAGGCGAAGCTTTTCACACGTGCAAAGAAAAATTGCAGATTACCTTACGATTGGTAAGCGAAGGTATTGCCGACTGTAAACATCAGTTTGTTGTAGTTGATCACGTATACGACGAGCTGACCAATCAGAAGCAGAGATTGCTCTTTCCTTACGTGATCAGATTGACTCAGACGCCTCTCTATCAAACTTATGGAATGGTGTATGAAACGACGGTCAACGCCGAAGCCAATGAAAAAGTTTTTAGTAAACGTGATGCCAATTACAAAGGTTGTCACACGGAAAACCAGAACCCAACCTGTGGTTCACTCAGCTATAACGGTAAAATTGTCCCCTTTAGCACAGGATTCTGTTGCTCATGTGATGAAAATAAGAATTACAATCGTGAATTACAAATAAAAAAACACAGTGGACGGTCGCCCAACTTCTTAAAGGATATTATAAGTGGTCGGGTAGCAAGAAACCTCGACCAGTTTTTTTTACCACACAACTCGAGATTTGGTTACAGCTCCAGGCAAAATCCCTTTTTAGTCTATAAAGACAAGGATCAGTTAAAAAATGAAGATTGGGTTATTCATATACCTGATGGTTTGACGTTTGATGTTAGTTATTCCAATCAAGAGTCTAATAAAAATGAAGAGAAAGCCAATAACGGAAAGCTAAATTTGGCTCAGAAAAATGGTCCAGATATATTTGATACTCGTCAAGGTAAACGGTTTCTTTTTTAATTGTTGTTTTTTAAGGGGTATATTCGATATATGCACAATTCACTCGCGAAAAATAGCATTAATTTAGTCAAATTAATGGAAACATCTTTATAAAAAGTAAGTTTCTAAAGATTATTTTATACCCTCGTCTTCGTCTACGTGAAAGAAGAAAAAGGATTTTTGGTTTACTTTTTTGAAAATATTTCATTTTAAAATATCCGCTTTTTTCCCAATGTCGGCCTTTTCTCGTTGGACTCCCAAAATTCCAACTTTCTCTCAAAATTTTGACTTGATTTTGAAAATTTGTACATTTTTCGAAATTTTGATTGTTTGAAAATTTCAACTTTATTAAAATTCTGGCTTATTGGGACACATTTTGTTTTTTTTTACCATCTTACTTTTTTGATAATTTCTGTCTTTATTAACATTTTTTTTTGAAATTTCAACATTTCCTTTTCAATATTTCAAAATTTTTTGAATATTTCAATTTTATTTCTAAGTTTTAAGTTTTTGAAAAGTTCGCCATTTTTTTCAAATGTTTGACTTTATTTTTGAAAATGTTGATCTTTTTTGCACATCTGAGTGTTTTCGAATTCAATTTTTTCAAAACATTTTTGAAAATTTGAATTTTGTGAAGTTTCGACTTTTGAAAACATTGACTATCTTAAGTGTTTGATTTTTTTAAATTTGTTTTTCAAAATTTTGGCTTTTTCTCAAAATTTTGACTTTCTGAAAATGACAACACTTTCGATTTTTATTGAAAATCTTGGCGGCATTCTTAAATATTTCAATTTTTTTTGGATTTCGTTTTTATATTTTAAAAGCTTTGAATTTCTAATTTTTTCATTTTTTATTGATTTTTAAGACGTAAACTTATTTTACTAATTGTAAGATTCATACTTTAGCCTTTCTTTAAAATGTTGACTTATTTTCTGTTTTTCAAGATTTAGGGTTTTTCTCAAAATTTTGACTTTTTGAAAATGACAACACTTTCGATTTTTATTGAAAATCTTGGCGGCATTCTTAAATATTTCAATTTTTTTAGCATTTCTTTTTTATATTTTAAAAGCTTTGAATTTCTAATTTTTCCATTTTTTTATTGATTTTTAAGACGTAAACTTATTTTATTAATTGTAAGATTCACAGTTTTGCCTTTCTTTAAAATTTTGATTTATTTTCTGAATTATGAATTTTTTGAAAATTTGTACACAAAATTTCCATCTTTTCTCAAAATTCCAACTTTTTTCAAAATTTTGATATTTTCCACAAGTTTGATTAGGTTGACAAACTGACTTTTGAAAACTTCTACCCTTTTTTTTTGAACATTTCCATTTTTGTCCTACTTTTGAAGTTTTAATCTTTTTTTAAAAAATCCCTCTAAAAAAAATTCGACTTTTTTCCAAGGTTTTAACTTTATTTTTGAAAATGTTGATCATTTTTGCAAATTTGAGTGTTTTCGAATTCAATTTTTTTTAAACATTTTTGAAAATTTGAATTTTGTGAAGTTTCGGGTTTTGAAAACATTGACTATCTTAAGTGATTGATTTTTTTAAATTTGTGTTTCAAAATTTTGGCTTTTTCTCAAAATTTTAACTTTCTGAAAATGACAACACTTTCAATTTTTATTGAAAATCTTGATGGCATTCTTAAATATTTCATTTTTTTTAGCATTTCGTTTTTATATTTTAAAAGCTTTGAATTTCTAATTTTTCCATTTTTTTATTGATTTTTAAGACGTAAACTTATTTTATTAATTGTAAGATTCACAGTTTTGCCTTTCTTTAAAATTTTGATTTATTTTCTGAATTATGAATTTTTTGAAAATTTGTACACAAAATTTCCATCTTTTCTCAAAATTCCAACTTTTTTCAAAATTTTGATATTTTCCACAAGTTTGATTAGGTTGACAAACTAACTTTTGAAAACTTCTACCCTTTTTTTGTAACATTTCCATTTTTGTACTATTTTTGAAGTTTTAATCTTTTTTTAAAAAAACTCTTTAAAAAAATTCGACTTTATTTTTGAAAATGTTGATCTTTTTTGCAAATCTGGGTGTTTTCGAATTCAATTTTTTCAAAACAGTTTTCAAAATTTGAATTTTGTAAAGTTTCGAGTTTTGAACACATTGACTATCTTAAGTGATTGATTTTTTAAATTTGTTTTCCAAAATTTTGGCTTTTTCTCAAAATTCTAACTTTCTGAAAATGACAACACTTTCAATTTTTATTGAAAATCTTGGTGGCATTCTTAAATATTTCAATTTTTTTGGATTTCTTTTTACATTTTAAAAGCTTTGAATTTCTAATTTTTTCATGTTTTTATTGATTTTTAAGACGTAAACTTATTTTATTAACTGTAAGATTCATACTTTAGCCTCTCTTTAAAATTTTGATTTATTTTCTGAATTATATATTTTTTGAAAATTTGTACACAAAATTTCCATCTTTTCTCAAAACTCCAACTTTTTTCAAAATTTTGATATTTTCCACAAATTTGATTAGGTTGACAAACTGACTTTTGGAAACTTCTTCCCTTTTTTTTTGAATGTTTCCATCTTTGTCCTACTTTTGAAGTTTTAATGTTTTTAAAAAAAAATCCCTCTTTTTAAAAAAAAATTGACTTTTTTTCAAGGTTTCGACTTTTATTTAAACAATTGGATTTTTTCTTTTAAATTTTAATTTTTTGAAAAATTAGATTTTTCTCAAAATTTCGACATATTTAAAATTTTCAAACTATTCCAGTTTTCACTTTTTTTGAAGATTTCAACTTTTTACTATCAAAACTTCGACTTTTTCTCAAAATTCCAAATTTTTTTTTTGGAAAAATTTAAAATTTTTTCAAAAATTTTGGTTTTTTTTTTTTTAAAATTTTGGGTTTTTTAAAAAACCAAATTTTTTTAAAATTTTTCTTTTTTAAAAATTAATTTTTTTAAAAATTTTTCCTTTTTTCTTCCCAAATTTTTAAAAATTTTGGCCCAAAACCCTTTTTTAAAATTTTCTTTTTCCCCAAAAATTTTTTTTTTTTTAAAATTTTGGTTTTTTTAAAAATTCCAATTTTTTAAAATTTTTTTTAAAAACCCAATTTTTTAAAATTTTGGGGTTTTCTAAAAATTCCCTTTTTTTAAAATTTTGGGTTTTTTAAAAAACTTTTTTCAAAATTTTCCTTTTTTTAAAAGTTTTAAAATAAAATTTGAAATTTTTTTTGAAAATTTTCGGATTTTAAAATTTTAAATTTTTGAATTTTTTTTTTTTAAAAAAAATTTTAATTTTTAAAATTTTTCCTTTTTTTTGGGTTTTGCGATGTTTAAATCGAAATATGGGGGAACATTTTTTAAAAAATATTTTGAAGTTTCTTCTTAAAATTTCAAAATCCTTTCCAAGTGCCTTTAAATTAAAAATTGCGAGAAACAGTTTTGTAGAAATTCAAAAGTTTTTTTGATCTTAATTCTTACAATTCGACTTTAGTCTGGAAATTTTAATTTCAGATCAAATTTAAATTAAAAAAAGAATTTTTAAAAAGTTAAAATATGCACTGATCACCTGCAAAAATCTTGATAAATTCATGTAGGGGTTGGAGACACATTGATTTACAATGTTAGCTCTCAACGCTTATAGGCAACTTTAAATACAATCTTATGTATTCATTACATAAAAATATCCTGTCTGTTAATGGCCATTTTTATTATCTTAGAGGCCGAATTTTGACAAATTATTTCTTAGTACTCACCTACGTATTACGGGGAACACTTATGTGAAATTTCATGCTTCTAGACCTTTTTTAATTTTAAAAAATTTGAATTTTTTTTCCATTTTTTTTTTTTTTTTAAAAGAAAATTTTTTAAATTGAAGATTTTCCATCCTTTAAAATTTTTTTTTATTTTTGTTTGTTTTTTAAAAGTACCAAAATTTCCCCTCCCTTTTTAAAATTAATTTTTTAAAATTTTTGGGCCCCAAAATTTTGAATTTCTTTTCCCCAATAATTCCGGAAAGAAAATTTTTTAAAATTTTTTTAAAAATTTTCCTAAAATGGAAAAATTTTATTTTTTTGAAAGGCGGTTTTTTTCCCAATTTTTCATTTTTTTTATATTTGGGGAATTTTTTTTTCCCTTTTTTTTTTTGATTTTTCGTAAATTTTTTAAATTGTTTTGATTAATTTTTTTTCTTTAAAGATTTATTTTTAAAAATTTTTGGGGAAAAAAAAAATTTATTTTTTCCTTCCAATTTTTTTTAAAATTTTCTTTTTTAAAATTAATTTTTTAAAAAATTTTCTATAGAGCGGGCCAAAAACGAAAAAAGGGAGTATAGTGGGCCAACATAATTTAAAGACTCTATACAAATATTAATAATTAATAATATATTTATGGTGGTGTGTTTTTCATGAAATTTAGGGAAGCATAGCTTCTTTTGCAAAATATAGATTTTTGGTTCTTTTAAAGTTACAGTTCTTCTAAAAATGTTGACTTTCTTCTCAATATTCCTGGTTTAAAGTAAATGTTTTTATTTCTTTCTAAAAATTTGACTTTCATCTCAAAAACTGAGCTATAATTTGGATAATTCAATTTAACCCCAAATTCTTATTAAAATTAAAATTGTTATATTTCTTAAAATTTTAACTTAAAATTGACTTTTTTCTCAGAATTTTGGTTAAAGCTGAAATTTCGATATTTCGAATTTATTCTAAAAATTTCGAGTTTCAAAGGACAAATTTAAATAAGAAAGTAGAAAGAAAAAATTCTTTCTGATAAATCACCAAATCAATGTGAAAAGCAGCATTGACTGAATAAAGGTACAAGTTTTTAGTTGAATAAACTGTGGGTTTAAAATTTGTTCCAAAACATACGCGTTTCAGGTTTAAGAACCAGATATATTTCCATGTCGAAACTATTAAAAATTGAAATACAAATCTTGTCCCCTGAAACCAAGAAGGATTAAAAAACACAACAAAGATTGCTCTAACGCGTTTCGATAGCCAAGCTAGCATCTTCAGAGAGATAGATAAATAATGATATTAAACTGTTAAGAGTAGTAAATAAGAATTCTATGTTAAATGCATGTGAAAACTTAGCCATCCATAAGGCTGAAGACTGGAGAATGGTTGCGCTGGGCCTCTCGGCCACTCACCTCTGGTAAAAATAGTTCAGGGTAATAGATAAGGAATTGTGACACTACGAAGTGTATGATTAGATGTGCATGTGCGTTAAGGGTTAATTTTAGGATTAAGTGTTAGTACCTCTCTGAAGAGGATAGTGTGGCTATCGAAACGCCTTAGAGCAACCTTTGTTGTGTTTTTTAATATTTCTTGGTTTAAGGAGACAAGATTTGTATTTCAATTTTTGAAGATATCCAAGGACCAGTCCGTTCTGTAAAAAAATGTCGAAACTATTGACTTAAACAACTCCAGATGGCGTAAACGTAATTTTAAAACGAGAAAAATATTTGCCGTTTTATCATGATTATTTTCACTTCCATTAAGATTGAGCAAAAACCCTACTGATTAGAACCAATGCAAAACATTTTGTACTTATACATTGAGACTCCCCATGAATACTAATTTCAATGATCTTTTGTCAGATGGGGGCACCAGGGAAAAAATTGTCCAGAAGCGAGGTGGACAAGACTGTCAGAATTTCGAGACTCCAGAACACGCTGATCCTAACACGTATCACGATAGCACCCATTGCCTTGACTTCTCCAACTTGTGGTACTCCGTTTACAAGCTTCAAAAGCCGAGAATCGCCCACGGTGTTTCCTTTGAAATTTTCGAGAAACATCAAGATTGCAGCGGCCGTACTGTATGGAAGGATATAACTCAAGGAAAACCCATCGTCGTCGGTACTGACTCTTCCCATTTTACCGCCTCTCGTGTGGCGCAAAGCGCCGTTTCCGCAAAGTACCATAATGATCAAGATTTCGCGCCGAATTTCGCCATAGATTACAGTGCTAATAGTTTGTTGATTCCCGATGAGTCGAAAGGTGGGGGTGGTGCTGATCATACCGGAGGGCCTTGCGAATATTTGGTTTTACCTAAAGATGTCATAGATTCCAGTGGTGGTTCTTGTAATAAAGCTGGTGTGGGGTTCGAAGCTTTTGCAACTCAACCTGATAGGTGTAATCAGCCTCAAGGGAGTTGTTTAATGAATCAACCAAGGCAATTTTATGATGAAGATAGAAAAGCTGACGACCGTGGTGCTGGAGGTTCCTACTTTTTAAAGAATTTCGCTCCTTTGCCTCTAAATCCCATTCAGAGTGTTTCCAAGGGTTCAGCTACTTTAAACTTGTACTATACTGACGTTTATAGCAGTGTTATTGATATTGAGCTTGACTCCAGTGATAATACTATAATGCGTAGAGATACTACGGCAGTTATTACTGAAGCATACGTAGATTGCACCGATATACGAAAAGCTAAAGTCACCGCCAAAGTTACTAATTATGGTCTTGTTTCCGGATCGTATTATGTTGTCTTAAGAGATTGTCCGCTGAATGCTCCCGCGGGACTCAATAATATAGCTTCACAAACGGTTCATATACCTCCACAGCAGCAACATGTTTATAATTTGCAAATAGAGTGTCCACTCCCAAAGAAGAAATTTAAATGCTCTTTACAAGTGTTCAATGTTAGAGATGAACTGTTAGCAGTTAGAATTGTAAGGTTCCATAAAAATGACAGATGTATCTGTATCTGGCATTGCCACTGTGCTTGTCTGGAAGCAGACAATGGTTTAAAATGTGTACCTATGTCTTTAGACAGCTATAACGCCGCTGGTTTTCAAGGGGGCCTTCCGATGGCAACTCATCTGATTCAGTACACAGTTTTAGATCAAATAATTATATTCCTGATAAATTTTTTCCTCATTCTCTTCCTCATCCTACTACTGTTAGGTTTGCTGAAAGCTATCATTGGTCTTTTTTTCATTCCAATAGGACTTTGGGGATTAGATCGACTCTTAGGCTTGCCCAAGCCGATTCCTTCTTATCACGAAAGGAAAATAAGAGACAGAAACGTTGTTTACGATAAGAGTGGTTGGCCTATTCACCCAGATACCTCAAAGAAGGTACACAATGTAGGCATACCTGTCGAATTTGCCATCAACGTTATCTTCTTCTTTCTATATCCCATCACGTTCTGCTACTTGTTATTCAAGAAGCTACTCAAGCGAGACAGGCAAGCTCCAATATGCACATGTGCTGAGAGAATGCCCAAAAAGGTATCGCAGAGGTCTTCGTGTAAAGGAAGAAAAACAGTTCAATCTTCGTCGCTCAGTTTCGAACAAAGAGAGAGCCTTAAAAACTTTAAAAAACCTAAAGAATCGACAGCTTCCAGTAAGGTTAGCGGCAGTAAATGCAGTAGGAGACGGACTGTTACCCCTGCTACTGGTTCTGATGCAGTCAGTATAAGCCAAACGGAATCGGAGGTTGCTTCTGTGGATCCGACGGACGCCCTTAGTAACTTTTTTGTGCCAAGATATTCACAAGGAACACAACATTAATCAATATTTGCTACCATCTGATTCCAGAAAGTTGTTGTTTAAAACAAAAAGACTTTGTCGTGTTTGCAAGATACCTGTTATATATGTATAAAATTTGTATTTTATTCTAAATATTGAATCTGATTATATTGATATATGTTAACTTTATTAGTTTTATAAAAGTCATTTTACAGCTCAAAAATTTTTATTTGTTCATTCAGCTGAAAAAGATGTCTTTTTTAAATTCAGTCTCTTTTTTCATTATTTTACTGAATGATTTTATTTTTAAGGATGTGTCTGTGGTGCTACTACGGTTATAGGTACTATGGATGAAGCATTGGTTGTGCTGTCGAATACAAATTCGTGTAATCAACAGATTAGTAAGAGCAAACAAGAAATTTTAACTTTAAACGTGATAAAAAAAGTTTCTTGAATACAATTTTACTGTGTTTCCTAAAACTTCAAATGAACTCCTAAAGCTTTTAAAAAATGCCATTTTCTAAATATTGATTTTTTTTCTCTTTCAAAATTGAATTGATGAATTAGATTAACTGCAGCACTTGCGAGTCCACTATTGGCAAGTGCTACAGTGCATCCAATTCATTTAATTAACACTTTGAGTCAACAAGAGTCTAAAAAGGATAAAGAAAATTCAAAATCGAAATTTCGACGTTCATCTGAAATTTTGACTTAACCAAAATTGGGACCATTTATTTAATTTTGAATTATCTTTTTAAAATCTCAACTTTCTTGACAAAAGTTCGATCCAAGCCAATTTTTTAGTTTCTTCCAAAACTTTACTTTTTCTCTGAAGAATTTACCTTTTTCTTTAAATTTTTTTCTTTAGTATTATTATTTTGTCTTTAAACTTAAAATTTCGAGTTTAATTTTACTTTTCAAGATTTCAAATGAAATTTTTTCATTCAGTTCAATTTATGTCTAGGTTTTGATTTTTTTTCTCTTAAAATGGAGAGATTTAGTTTGAAATGTTTAAATCCGAAATTTTAAAAACAGTTTATTTTGTTTTTGAATTTTTTCACGAAATTTCGAATTTTTTTTAAAAATTTCCAGCTTCCGGTCTAAGCATGTTCCTGAAATTTAGAGTTCTTTGCTTAAAAATTTGACTTATTTCAAAGCTGCGAATTGTTTTCAAAATTATGAGTTTGAACTTTTTTATATTTTCTTTCTAAAATTTAAGCTTGAAATTCAAAAGTTCAAAACACATATTTTATTAATTTCGATTTTTTTCTTTGTTTCGCGTTTAAGACCTATTCCATATATTCCATCTTGAGATTGACATTTGTAATTTGGACGTTTATTCAAATTTTGGGTTTCATTTTTTCTTTTTTCTAAAATTTTGACTTTTAATTCAGCTTTTTCTAAAAAAAGTTGACAGTTTTCTTGGTTTTTTGACTTTCAGTCTAAAAATTTTAGAATCAATAAAATTTCTGAAGATTTCGAGTCAAACCGTTATTGTTTTATAAAGTTTGTCTTCAAATTATGGGTTAAAACTTGAAATTCTTGCTGTTTTTCTTAAAACTTCTATATGAAACTCGAAATTTTAAGAATTTTTTATTGCATCAATTTCGAGAGTTTTTGGTTTTCTCTCGATGTTTCTAGTTTAACCAAGAACATTAATTTTACAAATAAAAGTTTCGAAGCTTTTCCCGAACATTTCGACCCTTTTTTAAAGATATCAAAATGTTTCCTAAAATTCTAGGTTAATTTACAATTACTATGCGTCCTAAAATGTTAACTTTATAAACCCAATATATCCATTTTATAAATTTCAACTTTTTTTCTCGACATTTAGATTTTATTGTCAGAATTTCGACTTTTTTTCGAATTTTCGACTTTTTTTGGAATAATAGGATAATAGCTTTAGCCTTTGCTTATGGATTATACTTAAAAAAAGGTACGACTTTTTCTCGAGATCTCAAAATTAAATTTGGTAAAAGAGAAAACACTCTAAATCCTAAATAATGTAAAACTTCTCACTTTAATCTCAACATTTGAGTTTCCGGTAAACAAATAATCAAAACTCAATACATCAATTACAAAAGAGAAAAAACTTTCCTAGAAATGGAGCCAAAATTTATTAGGCCATCTTTAAATTCCGAAAAACATATAAAGTTGATTAAATATATACAATAATAATAATCATACATGGACGTAAATAATATAACTAAAATACATTTGTTTGGTTTAACGAATATTAGTTAACATAAAAAGAGACAGAACTTTAATTACGTGTATACTGACTTTTTTCTATCGATATTTCAACACACAAACTTTATAAACTAAATGTCCTTTCAACTTAAATTTCTGTATGAAAAAAAATTAATTTGACTCGTAATTAGAGAGGAACTCAACACGTCTCTATTTTTTATCCATGTTAATAAATCCTTACTCATCTAGTGCCTTGCTCCATATAAGGAAGGGTGGTATCCTAATAGGGCAACTGGGAATACGCCCTAATAAAATTCAAATCCCTTAGAATATGCTTGTAAAAATGAACAATTTGTCATTCGAGATTTAATTGATAAAAATGGTTCTAAAATGTTGTCACTACCGAAGTTGCTACAGCTGAGTCCCCCTTTCATAGTGTATTATAAAAAGAGTCGATAAATTAACACTTCAAAAGGACTGCTCCCATATATAAATATGTCAAGCTTTATCTATGAATTAAATGCGGAGCTTCTGTTCCATAAGACTTTGTTTTAAGCATCTGAAGAATAGTTTTCGTCCCATTAGCGACATAAAATTGAAATGAAGATGTAACATGTTATATTCTATATGTAACAAGAAATTATACTTCATGAGGAAGTGAAATAGAAAAAAATAAATAGTCTAGACTTCCATTAAATTCCGATAACGAATCTGCTTTTCGATTTCTTACTTTTGTCAAATTAAAAAATAAGCTTAATGTGATAGTAATTTCCTAGAGAAAATCAATTTTAAGAACAAAATCAAATTTTTAGATAAAGTCAAACATTTTGAAAATTGGTGAATTTCGTCGATAAAATCGCAGCTTGCAGAAACATAATAAAATGTCGAATTTTCAGTTAAAAGTTGGAATTTCGAGAAACACCTAATTTTGCGAAACAGGTCGAAATTTCCAGAAAATAAATAAAAGTTTAAATATTCATTAAAAGTCAATATTTGGGGGAAATGGTGAAATTTGAAAAGAGAACGTAATTTAAAAAGAATAGAAATTTCGAGAAAAAAGTCGCAATTTAGTACAAAGTTAAAAAAATATAATTTTGGAAAAAAGTCAAATTTAAGAATAAATCTAAATTTCGAAAAAAGAAAATTTGAGAAAAAGATCGAAATCTTCAAAAGCTATTTTATTTAACATTTCCAAATTATTACTTCAAATTTTTACTTTTTTTTATTACGAAATCGACAAAAGATGAATTTTTGAGAAATAAGTCGAATCTTCCAGTGTAAGTCGAATTAAAAAAAATTAAACATTTTCACCAATTGTCGAGTTTTAAGAAGAGAGGAAGATTTAGGGAAAAAGTCTAAATACATAGTTAAAAAAAAGATGAATACAGAGAAGAGTTAAAAAAGTCGAATTTAAGAGAAAAAGGCAAATTTTGAAATAAAGCTTCAAATTATGAGAAATGAAAGGTCTTTTGGACTGAATATGTTTTCTTTTGACTACATAAGTCAGAGGGGTGAAATAAAAATATGAAATCAGAAATAAAAACTTGTGGCTCTTTGAAATTCACGAAATCAATTTTTTCATTGCGGATGGCTCTTTTGACTTAAAAGTTTGCCGACCCCTGCTCTAGAACAATCATTATGTCCAAAGAAGGTTTTACCCCTTTACCACATCGGCAATTAAATAAATAATTACGCGATACGTATTTCGCTGTACACTGTACTGTACAGTATCGATTTGAATCTCAATGCAGATGACGTCGATGCATCTTTTGCTAATCTTTTTAGATTAGTGCGCTTGAAAATGCCAGTTCTGCTGGCGAAATACGTATCGCGTAATTATTTATTTAATTGCCGATGTGGTAAAGGGGTGAAACCTTCTTTGGACTTAATCACAAGCCACAGTGTTTAGTTCAGTGCTTTAGTGAACAATCATTAGGTCAAATTATTTTTAGAATTTAGCAAAAAATATATCTAGTAGCGTGTAGCAGTGTTGTCAGATTAGTAGAATTTATACTAGATTTAGTAGGTTTTTTGCCATCTAGTAGAAGATTTAATAGAATAATTTGTTTAGTAGAAATTTTTGTTTCATTACGTAGAATTTTTGTTACCCTATCACGATATATTTAGTCGTTAAAAAATTATTACGGCGCCAAATACTATTATTTTATTTGAAAATAATCGGGTCGAAGCTATTTTTTTTAGTCATCAAATATCTTCAGATGGGCCCATTGTGATAACAATAAACTTAGATATTCTCTGTATCTTCTTTGCAAAGTTTCGTTAATTTCGTTTCTAACGAGTAGCATTTTCTTCCCCAGTTGCTTCTTCCACAAGTCTAGATTTTCAGTTACTTTTTTTCGCTAAGGATGGGCAATCCTTTATAGATTGCCCCAAACAGCGATTGCGTTAGAACTTTGTTAGTTTGTCAATCGCTGTTTGTGACCTAATACTCGCTTAAAAAAAAACTCCTAAAAACTATCGTAAAAATTAACGATAAATATATATAATAATAAAAGAATTTAACCCTTCGGGCACATCACCTTTGCCTGTTGTCAGAAGAGGAAATGATTTACAATATTCTCTCTACAAATTTGTCTACTGTCAGAAATAGTTCTGACAGTTTAGTGAATGTGTCATTCCCTAGATGATTTGGAGATGACCTATTTGTTTCTCCTTTTCCAAAAATGGCAACCGCATACCGTTTATTGCAACTGAACAATTCGCTACATTATTATACCAGTTTAATAAAATCAAAGCTGATTACTTTAATTTTTTTTTGTGTTTCCCTGCAAATGATGGTGGAATCGGTTCAATGAATTCTATGATCACAATCAAAGGAGTGTTCACATATTTTTGATTTTGAAAACTCTCCCTAGATTAGGTAGTTGTTCTGTTCGTTAATTCGGACATGCATAGGTCGTGAAGTTCCTCCAATGTATATCTTGTTACATTCACAGGGTAGCGGAGTGTATTTTGTGTTTTGAATACTGTTCGTATATTGAAACGTTTGCCTATTCGTTTGATTTGATCTGAGAGACCCGGTATGCAGTGGCGGCTGGCGTATAAGCACTGTGGAACTGAAGCATCCCCAATTTCCCTTACGAGTTTTTTTCTCAAAATTCTTTGAACACTTTTCATTACACAATTTTTTGTAGAAATTTTAAATTTTCTCTGATTTCTTTTTATAGAAAATTTGGGTTTCTATCACGAAATTACGACATTTAAAAACATATTTTATTTTTAATTTTGACCAAAATCACATTTTTAAAAACTAATTTTTGTAAAAGTATTGAGGGAGAAATCAATATTCGAGCAGAAATTAAAATGTTAAGAAAAAAACGCCAATTTCTTTGCAAATGTCAACATTTTGAGAAATTAATTACAATTTCAAGAAAAATCTAAATCCAACCCATCTTGCATTTTACTATTTCTCTAAAAAAATAAGTTAATAAGGTATCTTCGAATTTTTACCTCAAATCTCATTTTGTATGAAAATTTTAAGTTTTTTTCAGATATTTCGATCTTTTTAGGAAATTTTGATTTTTTCTGCAGTTTCCATGTTTCCTAAATATTTTATAAAAAGAAATTTTTTCGAAATTTCCATTTTTCTCAAGTGTTGTTCTTAAAATTTCTTTTAGAAATTCCAACTTCTCTAGATTTTTCTTTATGTTCCTCTAATTTGCTTTAAAAATGTCTAGTATTTTCACGACACTTTGACAATTTAAAATTTTTTCCCACTTCCACCCGTATATTCACTGTTTTCTTTATCACTTGCGAGCAGGATGGATAGGCCATATCAGTTTAGTGAACGGATATTCACACTAGTGTGGATATGAAGCTGACCAATCATGACCATGCGATAAGAACGAATGTCATTTTTAGGTTCAAAATTATACCATAGAATTTGTCAAGTTGACGTATTTAACGAAAAAACTATTTCTTAAATCATATTTTTGTTTTTGAGGGATCGTGGTCGTGGGAAAAATTCGCTGTACAACTCGAGCGGATTGTCCATATCGCACTCGAACGATTGAACTTCGTTCTCGTGTGACATGGACATCATATCCGCTCTTGTTGCACAAACTACTAATTTTATTTTGTAGTTTTGACAAAAAATGTTTGGAAAAAATCCTGAAAGCTTTATAAAAATTTCAACATTTTGGGAAAAACAAAAAATTTCGACTTATTTGTAAAGATATGTCAATTTTTTTTTTCAAATTTCGATTTTTTTCTCTAAGAAATTTTGCATTTTTTTCCTATGAAATTTGTGTTTTTTTCTAAACATATTATACAAAACATTTTTTTTAGAAATGTTGACTTATTCTGGAGATTTTGTCTTTAAAATATTTTTTCTTGTAGAAATTTTGATTTCTCTCTAATTTGATTCGAAAACAACAGTTTTTTAATGAAATTTTAATATTTTAAAGTTCATTTTATTTTGTATTTTTGATAAGAAACTGAAAATTGTTAAGTATAAATTTAGGGAAAATAAACTTTAAATCTGCATAAAAATAAGAAAATTTTGGGAAAAATATTGAAATTTCAAGAAAAAATGAACCTTGTAAACTTCAACCTTTTTTACAATTTGATATTTCTCTAAAAAATTACAACTACCGGGACCAAAGAAAATTCTGAAACGGAATTTCCAATTTTTCTAGAAATGTTAAATTTATTCTTGAAATTCTCAAGTTCGAATTTAAAATTCAAATTTCGATAAAAAAAAAGATCGAAATTTAAGACTAAACTCAAAATTTCAAGAGAAAGCAGATCATATTGCTAGAAAAAGTTTAAATTTCTTATTTGTAAACATTTTTCATAAAAAAATAACATTTTCGGAACTAAAGAAAAAAAATTTTTTTTTAATAAATTAATTGTAAAAAATGCTTATATTTTCGACCTTTAAAGTGGGAATTATTGAAATTTTTAAGAAAAAGAGTCAACATTTCTAGAAGAGTCACATAATTTCGAAATTAAAATGGATCAAAATGTTAAAAAAAATTCATTAACAATTTACCGCTCTAATTTAATTTTTATTTTTTAGTAATTTTGAAGTTCCAGGGAAATTTCAAAAATCAAATATTGCAGCTTGAAGCCAATTTTTTGTGAATAAAATTCAAAATTTTGGCAATTTATTTGTACATAAAATGCAAGTTTTTTTTGGAAATTTGTTTCAAAACTATGCACAATTTTAAAAATAGAAATTTTCGACATTAATTTTTAAAATTCGAGTGTTATTTCGAAATTTTTCTTAACAAAATGTAAATTTAAAAAGAAAAACATTACTATTATTTAAAAGTAAAGCTAAAGTTATCAAAAAAGTCGAATTTTTTGAGGAAAGTCAAATTTTAAAAAATTTTGAAATTTTCATAGAAAGTCAAATTTTTAAATGAAAATAATTTTGGGAATGTGAATAAAAGACGAATTTTTGAAAAAATATCGACATTTAAAACAAATTGCAGAGTTTTTAATTAAATTTTCAAGGAAGCTCAATATTTTCAAATTTTCAATAGTTCAAGTTTAAAAAGAATCTTTTCTTTTAAGTCGAAGATTTAATTGAAAATGTTTTAAAAAATGTATAAATAACATTTTTAAAAAAGTTCCAACTTTTCAAAAAAAAGTCAGGTTTTCAAAAAGAGTCGAAGTTTTGAAATGGGGTCGAAATTTTACGAAATATTAGTTGAAAGTTTCAATAAAAGGTTTTAAGAAATGTCTGACCTAAAAAAATCACAATATTCAAATAAAGTATCGACAGTATGTAAAAAATGTGAAAATTTTGAAAATAGTTGAAATAAAAGTAGTCAAAATTTTTAAGTTTTCCAAAAATTTTAAATTCCGGAAAATGACCAAAATTTGGAAAAATTCAAACATTTGAAAAAGGACAGAATTTTCAACAAAGTGGGAATTAAAATAAAAAGTCGAAAATTTAAAAAAAAATGCAGATTTAAGAAAAGGTTAACATTTTCAATAAAGAAAGTCGTTTGTTGACAAGGCAAAAATTTTCAAAATCTTTCAAATTTCCAAAAGAAATCAAAATTTAGCGAAAGAAAAAATTTTCAAAAAGAAATGGTCGAAATTTTATAGTCGACAAATATTAAAATTTACAAAAAATTGAGAATTTTTATCGAATTTACGAAATAATTCGAAATTTTAAAAAAGTTTAAATTTTGTATAGTTGGGAAATTTGCACTCAACTTTTCAATATAAACCAAAATTTTCGAAACCGGAATATTGTAAACAAGTGAAAATTATCAGATAGATCGAGGTTTTCAAAACTCGAAATATTGAGAAGTTAAAATTTTGAAAAAAGTTTAAATTTTTGGTAGTTAAAATTTTGAATCAGAGAGAAACATTTTTTTAAGAAGTTGAAATTTTAGGTCAAAAAAATCAAAATTTTGACATTTCATAAAATTTTAAAATTTAAAAAAAAATGGAAATTTTGAAAGAATTTCAAAAATTAAGAAGTAGTGAACTTTTCAGCAAAAAAACATCAGAAAATAATCGAAACTTTGCAAAAAAAGTCGAATATTTGAAAAATAGTTGACATTTAAATAAAAACCAGTCGAAATTATTAAGAATCGAAATTTTCAATAAAAAAGTTTTAATTTTCCAAAAAAAATTATAAACGAGGATAAAATTTAGAAAAAAGTCGAAAATTTGAAAAGTCAAAAGTCCAGTTTTGAAAAAATTTACATTTTCAGAAAGAGTAAAAATTTTCAAATGGTAAAAACGTTCTGAAAATGTCGAAATTTTCAGTCGAAATCTTAAAAATTTTAAAACGCCAAGCAGCACCCCCATTAGTTTTGGCTGCGAGCCGCCACTGCCGGTATGTATGAAAGAATCATGGTGTTTGGTTGGAATCGTTGTTTGGGGTAATCTATAAAAATTGTCATTCCTTAACGAAAAAAGGATATTGAAAATATAGATGGAAGAAGCAACTGGCGAAGAAAATGCCAGTCGATAGCAATGAACCAATAAACTTGGTAGGATTCACTAAAATTTGTGCCATCTTAATAGAAGATGTATCTTAATTTAATAGAAGAACTCTCAGGGCATCTGGCAACGGTGGCGTGTAATACAGAAAATAATGAAAGTAAAAATAATGTTTATTTCGCAGACTTTTTTTACAGTAAGTTTACAGAATTTACACATAAATCTTAAATAAAATTTCGCATCGTGTTAAAAGCCCTTTACAATCGCCCCTGTTAAATGACAGGAATTTAATACCCCAAGGCTCTCTAATCATTGTTTAGATAGTCTGTTGTACATTAGTGCAACAAAAGAATTAATAATTGCAATTGGAAATAAACTTTTAATGATACTATTAATGCCTCTTATTCCTGATTCCGGATTACATGGCTAACAGTTGGGATACAAATTAATTCCCAGATAATGTTAACAGTGGCGGCTCATGATTATATTGTGCGGGAGGACACGGCGAAGTTCTCTCTTGCAACACACTCCAGTACATACCAGGTAGTATTGTTAAGTATGAAACAAACGTCATATTTATTTATTTATTTATTTTTGTAAATGACGATCACATTTGGGTTTTTTGTATCTTTTGCATTATCGCAATAGAAAATTGTGATTAAAAATTGGTATCTCACGTTAACAATTTTGGAGTTTATACACAAAACTGAACTGATTTCGAAAAACCTTGTTTTCAAAATTCTACACTTTTTGGATGTTCTTTATTTTTGCAAATGTTGGAGAAAATATTTCATGTAATTTCAACTCTTTTTATATAAATATGAAGAATATATCAGATTAAATAAAAAAGCAAAAATTTCGAGAAACATTTTTGGAAATTTCGATTTATTTAAAGTTGTTTTTCAGATTTTAACTTTTTTTTTAAATTCGCCACTTTCAGAAAAACTATTTTAAGGTTACTGTCGGTGCAACCAAAAGTAAATCCTATACCATAAAAACGGCCTCCCACTGGTATCGCTCTTGGCCCCACTCTTATTTAACTTGTAGAGATATAGTTCCACTAAATCCGTAAAGTTCAGCTACGCCGACGACCTAGCTAGAAGTATATTATGGGAAGTAGAAACTGTGCCCGAACCTTGGGAAAACGGAAGTCAGTACATTTCACTTCAATAACAGAATAACAAAGAACTAAACGTGATAATCCGGAAAAACGACTGCGCCCTAACTAATGCCCCAAATACTTAGACGTGACACTTAATAGATCCCTCACATTCAAAAAAAACCTTGAACTATCAGGACAGAAGCTCAAAACAAGAAATAACATAATTAGGAAACTGGCCGAGGTAAGCTGGGGATCCGATGCAAACATCTTGCGAACTGCGGTACAATCCCTCGTGTATCCGGTCGCCGAATACTGCTCTCCCGTATGGTCCAGGAGCAACCACAGCAATAAAGTAGATGTTCATCTGAATGAGGCAATAAGGATAGTGTCTGGAATCCTTAAATCTACACCAATCCCCTGGCTGCCAGTACTCTGTAACATAGCACTACCCAACCTATGACGCCAACAAGCGACAGTGGGTGAATGGGCCAAGATCAAAACCCATCATCCCCCAGAGATTTACTAATCCACGAAACACCGAATAACCTGCCACATACCAGGCTAAATCTAGATAGCCAATCTGGGAAAACAACCACAACCTCGCCCCAGAAAGCTTCAATTTAAAAGAAGAACGGATGAATATTCTATCAGGGTCGAGCGACAGAGGGAAAGCTAGATCCGACCACCAGGAATGAAGCTCTCAAGAAAGATCAGGAGGTCCCTCAACCGGATAAGAAATGGCCATGAACTCATTTCAAAATTAACACTTATTTGAAAATTCGATACTTTCTGAAATTTTTTTGGAACCTCAGAGAAAATATTTCTTAAAATTTCAATTTTTTAAAATAAACTTTGATTATTTATTTTTATTTAAATGTTAAAGTGAAAATCCCAAGAAAATATTTGTGTTAATTGTAATTTATTTTGGACTTTTTTGCGAAACTGGATTGTTTGGATTTTTTTGAAAGTTGGATTTTTTTCGAAAATCAACACATTCTGAACCTCTTTTAGAAAGTTTCCAGAAAAATATTTCTTGAAAATATTAACTCTTTTCTTAGAAGATTGTCATAATTCAAATGAAAAAGTTAAAATTTCACGAAACATTCTTTAGAAGATGTCTATTTTTTTTTCTTGAAATTAGTTTGTTTCATAATATTTTTTTTGAAATTTTCCACTGTCTTCCCAAAGAACTTATTCTGAAGGCTAATTTTTTTCCAAATTCAAGAGTATGGAATTTTTTGAAGACTACAGGAAAATGGTTCTTGGAAATTTTAACTTGCTTTTTCAAATTCCGAAATTAATTATGTCAAAATTGAAGAAAGATGTAAAAATTCTGAAAAAAATTTTATTAAAAATTACGATTTTTTCCTCTAAATTCGATTTTTAACATTTTTTCTTGAAATTTACTAGCAACCTTATGAAACTGGCCTCATTTTGGAAGTTCGACTTAGACACTTTCTAATTTTTTTGGAATTTCAAGGCCAATATATTTCCATACATTTTCACTTTAACATTTTTAATCTCGAGAAAACAAAAAAATTGAGAAAAATTATAGAATATAGAAAAAGAAACTTCAAAAGACAAAAATAATCTAAACGAGTGGTACTTTGTGAACCACCAATATGGATAGAGAAAGATATGGAATTATCTGAATAATTAGACCAAATGGTGTCTAGCTTGTACCCCGTACAGGACGGCTGTAATAAAGCGGGATGTATCGACTCAGGTGGGACAGTTGGTAAGCCTGTACCTAGTATCACAGGTCAAAAACCTAAACAGCCTCCTTAATCGTTTTTGACACCCAAAAAAAGTACTTTAAAATATTATGTAATATATTATACTCGTTATTACCTGCGGATTTAAGTAAGTAATTAGAATTTAACAGAAAAACTGTCCAAAATGAAAGAAAATTTTTCAATTTCTTGAATTGGGGGATTAATTTATTTGTTTAAATGTTTTTATTTGTCCCTGCAATAGATGGTGCTGCCGATCAAATATGTTTTCTTATTTATGAGATTTGTTACCGTTGCACTCTTTAAAATAAGGGAATTTCTTTCCAAATACGAGTTTACCAAAATATGGAAGAACCCGTAAAATATGGAAGATCTGGCAACTATCACCGCAGAGAAGCCAAGAAGAGAGGGCAGTTGCGTCCTATTGCATTATGACGCTGTCAAACTGCAGGACTTGCTCTACAAGAGAACATTAATTTTGGACCCTCATCGTTAGATGACGCCATTGTCCTGTTGTCATTGCCAAGTTTTGTATTTATTTACATAGAAAATGAATCGTGCCATATGTGCGAGAGTAGAACATTAAGAAAATGCGCGAAATCTGGCAACGCTGAAGCGGACAAACAGACAGATAGCATTTATAAGTAAATATTGTATTATATTATAATATATTAGATTATATTTTCCACAATCAAGCCCATTTTTATCGGCTAAAAACCCTATAGAAATAATATTTTTTGGTTTGATAAAGTGCGATTTATGATTAAAATATTCAAAGAAATTATTTCCAATTTTAGAGAGGACAGGGAGAGCAGTATCGTTGCTCTTCCTACACCAGACGCCACTGAAAATGAATTAGACATTTGTATAATATGTTTGATCAACGGATTTTAAGAAACTATTTATACTTAAATAGATTGTATAATTATTCCATGAAATTAAAGGTCTCATTAAGAACTAAGGACTCAAATAGGGACATCAAACAGGGATCCAAACCTAATGGGAGTTAGAATACAAATTGTACCATCAGTACTTGACGCCGACGACAAAAACTGCTTTTCTGTGTTTCAACAAAATTAGAAATCTTCGAAGCTTAATCTGGAAGTAAAAAATATACAGGCAGTGGAGTCCCTAAATCTTCAGCTCTTCTGCTGCCCGTGTGTATTAGAATTTACCCACCAGAAATTATTTTTGTCTGAAGAAGTATGAAAGCAAGGTCAAGATCAGAAATTTTACAAAAGAAGTTTAAAACTTATAACAAAAACTACTCGAAATTTTAGGAAAAAAAAAGGGATTACAATTTGAATTATTAAACACAAAATGTTCAGAAAATTTCGAAATTTAAAGCTTAAAATCGACATTTAAAAGAAATTTGAAATTTATGCGGTTAGATATAAAATTTTGAGACAAATATCGAAACTTTTACATCAAAATTATAACAAGATATCCACATTTACAATCGAAATTTAGGAAAAATAATTAACAGTGCAAACTTGGAATTACTATGTGAAAAGACAATGATTTTAAGAAATATTTTAGAGAAAAGTCGCAATCCTAAAGGCACGACATTTTCAAAGAAATAAAATAAAAATTTGGAAAACTCGAAAATTTTGAAAAAAGATAAATTTTGTATGACATCGAAATATCATAGCCAAAACTTCCAAAAAAATCAAAATAAGGCAACACTTTGAAAAATTAAAGATCGAAAATTTCGAAATAATATTAAAACTTGAAAAAAATTGAAATTTAAAGAGTCGATATTTTTAAAGCGTTAAAATTTAGAAATATCAAAATTTATAAAAAACGAAATTTTTAAAAAATTGGAAATTAAAAAAAAAACTAAATTTTAAGAAATCGTCGAAAATGTCAAAAAATAGTAAAATCTTGTAAAAATCTGTAGATCTGAAAAATAATTTAAATTATAACAAAAATTCTGAAGTTTTAAAGTTACCCTAGTTTGCAAAAAAATCAATTAGAAGCTTGAAAAATATCGATATTTTGAAAAATTTCGATATTTAACAAATCAATATTTTGAAAAACAAAGTCGAAATTCTCGAAACAATTTTGGAAAAAAGTGTAAATTTTGAAAAACGCCCAAATATGAAAAAGTGGTAATTTAAAGAAAAAATCAAGATTTTCAAAAAATGTTGAAAAAGTTCTTTTTTGAAAGTTGAAATTTTGAAAAATGTCGAAACTCTAAGTAACTCACTGTTTTTACAAAATAGTAATAATAATGGAAGTCTTATTTGTTTTTAAAGAAAACAATAACAAACAATTTCCAAAAAGCCCGGATTTTTAAGTCCAAATGTTAAAAAAAGTCGAAATTTAAAAAAAATTGTTATTTTAAAACATCGAAGTTGAAAATTTTGAAGGCGTACTTATTTTTAAAAGAGGAATTTTAAAAAGTCAAAGATTTTCAAAAAAGTCGAAATTTGGAAACAGTAAAAAGTTTAGAGATTTAAAAAATACGAAAATATGAAGAAACGACGAAATTGAAAAAAAAATATGATTTATTTAACAAATCAAACATTTTTTAAAAAAGCCGAATTTTTGATGAAATCTTGATAGAAAAAGTTGAAATTTTGTTTTGTTGGTTTAAGAAATGCAACGCTTTTAAAATAAGTTAATGTTTGTAAAAAATCAAAGTTTTTAAAAAATTTAAATTTTCAAAGTCGCATATTTAAAAAGACCGAAATTTTTGAAAAGTTGAACGTTTGGCAAAAGTGGACCGTGGACATTTTCAAAACAAAGTCGAATTTAAAAAATCAGTCGAAATTTAAAAAAAAACAACAACATTAAAAAAACCAAATTTCCAAAAATCTTAATCTTGGAAAAATGTCGAAATTAAAAAAAAATGATTCATTTATTTACGTTGAAGAAAGTGAATGCGATCAGGTGATATATCAGCTAGTTTTTAATTAATGCCGATGTTTACAAAATTTTGAAGAAAGTCGAAAAAGCTAAAATTAAAAAAATGCGGAAATTAGAAAGAATAGCTGAAATATTTTAAAAAATGGGATTTTAAGAAAATTTTCAAACCAAAACTTTTAAAGAAGATGTAAATTTTGAAAAAAAAAATATTTTAGTTTTTTAAAAAAGGCTTAAAAAATTTAAAACATCAGTTTTCAAAAAACTCGACGTTTTCAAACAAAACCAAGGACTATCGAGAAGATTGAAATTTTTTAAAAAAATGTTGAAATTATCAAAATTCACTCCAAAATTTTCAAAAAAAATCTAAATTTTAGTTGAAATGTTGAAATAAAATCGAAATTTGGGCAGTATGTCCAAATATAGAAAAAGGTCGAAATTTTTGTTAGAAATCGAAATTCTAGAGAATATAAAATTTTGAAAATAGTATAAACTTTGAAAATAAATTTTGAAAAAATTCAATCCTTTAAAACACTACATTTTCAAAAAGACAAAATTTAAAAAAAAACAGAATTTTGGAAAAAAGCCGCAATTTCCAAAATCAAATCTTTAAAAAAGCGGACATTTTTCTAAAAATCTAAATTTTGAAAAAAGGCGAAAATTGTGGAGAAGTGGAAATTTTTATGAGAAGTTTCTCTACATAAATTTTGATTGTCTTTTAAATTTTGAATGTTATCTTAAAATCCTGAATTTAAACTTGAAAGTTTTCATTTTTTACTGTTGTATTTAAACTATAAAATTCAGACAAAAAACCTTGAAACTTCGAGGAAAAATATCAAAATTCTTAGAAAAACACCCAAACTTTGAGCCAAGGTGGAAACTTTGACAGATAAATTAGTGTAATGGTAAAATATCTTCTCGAAATTTTGAATTTGAACTGTCACAGCATGAATTTGCAAAATGAAGAAGAATTTTCTTTTTTAGGCATGTGTAATATAAAAAAAAAGAAATAATATTTTCTAAATCAACTTTCCCAATTATAAGAAATTCCGACACGTCACCCATTATTAACTAAATTCAGATTTATCTAGTTAAGGTTTCCTAATTATGTTGCAGATTTGAATTGTTTTTTTTGCGTATATATGTAGAGAAAATATAAAAATATTATCTTGAATTTAAGTTAAAACGGAATCTTTTAGTGACCATGCTATAAAATCCTTTGTTCAAAAAATTAGTAATATTTTATTAAAAGGATAAATTGTTACTTGTGCTTCTCAGTTATGTAGTAACTGAGTAGATGCAGCATAAGAAAAGAATATTACAAAATAACACTTTAACAGGAGTTATATATTCCGCCCACATAAAATTAAGCTACTAAGGCTTCTTTATTAGATCGTAAAAATATAATCAATACGAAATAAGCAGAATAGCGTACGAGCAACAGCAGCCTTATTACGGTTGAGAATAGTAATAGTCCCCTATATTCCCCTTAATTCTGCCCGACATCTACTTAGAACTCATAAGGACTACTCCAGACGATTTTAGCTCTAAGGATAACAGGACAAAAGATCGTTCTTGTCCCGGAGCCAATCACCAGGCGCGGCACCGCAACCAACCAGGTCTGCGTTAAGCTCCGCCTGTTTCTTCGTCCTCTAAAAACTCCTGAGGATGACTTTCCAGCCCTTATTCAAGCGCTAGTGGTGTAAGATATTGGATTATACCCCCCGAGTGTTCGGTGTTTGTTGACTTTTGTGTTGTTTGAACAAATGCATTCTCACGATAACTTCAAGATGTATCACGTGCAGGACCAGAAGAATTCGCCTGTCGTATTGGACGTGATTCCGCCACATTACAACATCCATCATGGTCAACCGAGTCCACCTCAGTCGCCCAATACTACGCAATACAGCAAAGGTATGTTAAGTTTTTTATTCGAATAGGATAAGGTCACTAAAAGTTACTTATTCCATTTAGTCACTAAATAGTGGGATTTGTAAAAAGCTGAGTGGTGTTCTAGTTCTTCTCTTCTTTGAAAAGGGCGAACATTATTGTTCTTTTGTCTAATTGAATGATGGTCGCTTATCAAATCGGTATGAAGAAGAGGTGAAGAGTTAGAGAATAAAGAGAAATTGAGCAAATAGCTTTTATTGAACTAGTAGAAAGTGAATGTCGACAGTGATAGTGTTTACTACCGCCTTCCATCAATTGTAAATGTGCTGATGAACATGTCACGAAAAAAATTAAAATTAGAGTAACACAATTTAGGGACTCAATGGGGAGACCATTATCATACATTTTGTTCGAATTTTAATCGTCTAACTCATCTTCAAGTACTAATCCAGATTAACTATCTGGAGTAGTACATTTTCTGTATTAAATTATTAGTACTTCTAACAAAAAACAAGGGTTTCATTAAAGCTCTGAATTTCCGGAAGAGGTATATAGGCCACACAAAATCTAAACAAAATCAATGCAGTTAGGGCTGATGTCCTTGTAATTAAGAAATTTAATCAGAACATTACTCAAGAACACAATCTTTGGATTGGACTGTTCAAAAGTTTAGTGGAACGGACTGGTCCTTGGTTACCTTGAAAAATTGAAATAGTATTTCTTTGAAGATGACAGCTTGGCTGTCGAGACGCGTTAGAGCAACGTTTGTTGTGTTTTTTAATCTTTCTTGGTTTCAGGGGACAAGTTCTGTATTTCAATTGTAAAAAGTTTAGTTTTAATAATTATTAACATCATTATTCCTCTGAGGTTAGGTTGCCTTCACATTGGTGCACTTCATATGATCACCTCATAAAGCCTGTTTTTGTACAAAATGCTAGAAAGTTCCTTTATGAATGTGTCCACATTCGATTAAAATGGTCTAAAGTAATAGTCTCTAATGGTCTCAAAAGCTGGAGTGTCTTCTACCAAATTGGACAGTTTCATAATACGAAATTTCCTCTTCTTCTTCTCTGCACAATACAAGTTCTTCAGTCAAATTGTACTGAACGATTTCATTAGTAGGCTTCTGGCTTAAAGTAATTTTTGTCTAACTTTTAAAGTCTTCCTTATTCTCTTCCTCATCTTCAAGTACTACTCCAGATATTTTCTGTATGACTAAATCATAGCCGCGATCGTTATTTTACCTCCAAAAAAAGCTATGTAGTGATATTGGTGAAGAAGCTTTTGCATCTACAGTCAAACCTCCATATAGCAAATTTCTAAATCCTACAAAAAATTTTTTTGTAGAAACGTTTTCGTTATATGGAGGTAGCATTAAAAATACAGAAATCATAGGTAAAAGTTCAGATCCTTAGCAGGAATTCCAATTTTGTTGGCAATGTCATTTTTTAAATTCCTTTCGCTAAGCTTAAAGTATTTTCTTCATTTTTTTGCAATTTTGCTCTTTTTATTCTTCTGGAGCAAGAAATCAACTGAAAAAGAAAATCTTTTTTTGTGATAACAGGCAGACAAAGTCATTAGCATGGGGTATTCCAAAAATTAGGAACTTTCTCTGAACCGAATGCAATTAAAAAAAGCAATTAAACCTGGGAACGTCATTAGTATGGGTATCCCAAAAATTAAGAAAATTGTGGGAACAGAAGTATTTAAAAACTAGTTAAGCATTGGAAAACCTTGGTTCAAAAATTCGCTGTATGGTATTGCTTTCTTTAAAAAGAGGTCATTTTATTTGTAAATTTGCTTAAAATGCTGCCTTCCGTGAAAAAGTTATATAGAGAAATTCGGTTTATGGAGGTTCTTTGAAGGGAAGTTTGACTATCATCATTTTGACATTATAGACCAAGCGGAAATTCCATCTTAAAATTCTGTACAATAAGTTAATTAATTATTCATTTTCAAACAAAAAAGTGAAAAAAACTCGTTTTTTTGCTAATATCTAGTTTTCTATTGTTTAGAGATCAGTTTTAGTTGGGCATTAAACTTGTTGGGAAATGATCCAAACTCGAATAGAAATTTTTGACTCAATTAATAGTATTCGAGATATCATGTCGCGAGAGACTGCACAATGCATTCGTTTCTCCATCACCTTCCAATTGGAGTGCTAGGGGTGTTTTAATATAGTTTTCTTATTAGATTCAATACAGGTTTTATATCAAATTACTACGTTTTTCATTATTTTGATTTTTTATCATTCTCCCTTTTTTTTCTTCATTTTCTTTATGTTCCTCATTATTATCTTCACCTTCAATATAGGTTTTCCCTTCATCCTTATTGGATGCTCATTAATTGGGCCAAAATAATAAATCATCATTTATTCTCTTGAAAGATCCAATTGAATTCAATATCATCATCATTAATAATAATAATAATCACCAACTAAGGAGAATTGCAGCAGTCGGATTTTCCTGCAGCAATACTTTGCTATTGGAAGGGAGGAAAATTAAAAATTCTCAACAATTACTAAAGAAATTTTTCTAAATTACCAATTATCCCTAGAGAGGAATTTTTCAAAATTCCCAATTACGGCCACGAAAAAACCGTTCATATAATGTGTGTACAACATTTTTTCCATATAGTGTGTTGCTGTAATTTTTTAATTTTTTGGCATGTTCACGTATCTTCCTTACTTGCTCAATGTATGCCAAATTGACATTTGATTGACATAAAGTCAATAGAAAATTATGACGTGTACTAATCAAGTGAGAAACATACGTGAACATGCTAAAAGATTATAGCAACTGACTAGATTGGAAAACTTTTTGTACATTTGTTATATTAATAATATTGAAACGTCTAATATCTGTCTGTTTGTCTGTCCACTAATCTTTTGTCCGGGCGATTTTAATGAAACTTTTACTAGAATGTGGAGTATTTTAAAGGGTACCATTTAGACTATTTTTATTCCAGTAAAACTCAACCTTTCGCTTCTAAGAACTTAACAGTTCCAATAATTTTATATGAGGTTGTAACACAGAACATGCTACAAGATTACAGCAACTGACTACATTGGAAAACTTTTTGTACATTTGTTATATTAATAATATTGAAACGTCTAATATCTGTCTGTTTGTCTGTCGACTAATCTTTTGTCCGGGATAATCGCGTAAACTGCTAAATCGATTTTAATGAAACTTTTACTAGAATCTGGAGTATTTTTAAGGGTACCATTTAGACTATTTTTATTCCAGTAAAACTCAATCTTTCACTTCTAAGAATTTAACAGTTCCAATAATTCTATTTGAGGTTGTAACAGAATATATTAAAGAGAAGCCAATCCGCAATGTTTGTGCTTGATATAATATTGCGCGCCTCCTACAATTCTTCAGGGTGAGTTGACATTTCAAGTTTAATTCTGAAATGTTTAATAATAAATGGAAAAGTTAATATCGCAGTACTTTAAAGTGTTGGAATTAAAGTCTGATTATTTGGAGTAATTTTTGATTTAGAGTTGAAATTTTAGGCAAAATGTCTGACGTCAAAATCTCCCAAAAAATGAATCATAGTGGGACATTTCGATTTTAAAAACGAATTTTTTTTAATGGCAAAACATTTGTTATGATCATCATTGAATCTGTTATACTTTTTTTAAAAATGTTTTATTTTCTTCTCAAAATTCCAACTTTTTCAAAGTTTTGACTTTGATTCAGACTTGTTTCAAATTTCATTAAACATTTTTATATTCTTATTCAAATTTCACCATAATACCGTAAGTTTAGTGAAAAATTGTCGAAGCACGAAGGCCTTCGATTTATTTGCGGATAAACATTCTTAATAATCATTGAGCAGCCGGAAGTTCGTCGCCGATTTAACTATCCTTTGCGACTTGCTTCCCCAATTGTAGGACGAAACCTCTTCATCTCGATTCTGATGACATATGTTCTTAATGTAACCACTTAACAATCGTCTAGACACCACGACTTCACCGTTCAACTTCCTAGGTACTCGGGGTGGTACTAATTGAACTGTCAAGTAGTCCTTATATCGTCGGTGGATTCCGGAAGAAGTAAAAAAATTAATTGCTCTCATTATTTACAGATTGTAGCAGTCCGGTCCAAAGCGACGCCAAACTCAACGCCAACAATAATAACTCGATTAATGACCCTAATATAAGAAGATACAGGACTGCTTTCACACGGGAACAGTTGGCGAGATTAGAAAAGGAATTCTACAAGGAAAATTACGTGTCCAGGCCGAGGAGATGCGAGCTGGCCGCCCAGCTGAACCTACCGGAAAGCACGATCAAGGTAAGTTTGGCCACCTTGATAACATAGGTCAAAAGTTGAATGTTGGATTGTGAAAACGAAAAATGTTGGTAAGCTCGACTGAAACGAATCAAACTCGCACCTTTTCCAATCATTTTTTTAAATGATGGGTGGAAATAAGAGCTGGAGAATTCATAAAACATTGTAATGGTGGTACATAACGTCTAGCACAAAGCGGAAGTTTGTAGTTTAATGAAATTAATCAATTAGGCAAGTCTGTTAGTAATAAATGCAACAATAATACCAGTAATGACAATTTTATCAAATGTTTTGTATTAGAAATTCTATTTTGGAAAAATTGATTCACCGATAACATCGTCTCATATTCTGAAACTATTAACTATTAACATGAAGTAAGCTAAGTAAATATGGCGGTTACTCTTCTTAAGTCATAGGCAACTGCTTACTGCTTTCTAAAAACCGAATAAATGGCCAAATTATAATTTTGCTTGACACTAATTTAATAATAATTCACATTAAAAAGATAACAGAACGAAGTATTTAGCAACAGTTCCAAATTTCTTTAATTTCTTCAACTAAAAATTTCAACTTTATGATTTTTTCAACAAAATCTAAACTGAATACGTAACTTAAATCTTTTCAGTAGAAATTTTAGGCTTAATATTTTGCTTTTTAACTTGAGTAAGTGAGGCAAAGTTTCGTATCCCAACTGATGTCGCTTTTCGCTGATCTGAGTTCAAGCGCTGTTATGTAAAAGAATCTCTAGAGTTAGCGGTTCTCAAACATTTTTGGTGACGGAACCCTTTTAAAAAGTTAATTTTTAAGGGAATTATAAATCCTAAATTAAAAATAAAACCAGTTATTTATTAATAATAGCTTCCTCTTTAATACAGGTATTCATTTTATTATGATTGCCGGCGGATCTCTACCAGAGGCTCCGCGGAGCCCCGGTGCTCTGCAAAGCCTCTGGTATACTTTGAGAAATACGTTGAGAAATGCTACTCTTTACACTGGACACTTTATTCCGTACATTTCTCTGTGACATAAAATATATTTTTTCTCTGACATAAGTGTCAAGTATCCTGAGCTGAGATCCTCCCAGCTGTGTTGATAAGTATCGGATAGCTTATCTCAGGATAGTTGACATTTATGAGAGAAATGTACGGAATAAAGTGTCTAATCTAAACGCACCCGTAGACTCTACAGTCTTGATACTGTTCGTTGGTTTCCCTAGTTATGGATTCACCAGGAGTTAGGGAATGACTTAAGCTAGAAACATCAACAGCATCAGCTCTTTGGTGTAAGTTCGGTTTCGGAAAGTCTCTGGGAGCTTCACCTGGAGATAATTGCTCTAATAAATCCAATTCGTCACAAGGATCCAAGAATAGATCATTTCTATTCTGAGTACTAAGTAAATATCTAAAGAATGACCCCTAGTTGTAGTTTAATTCTGAGACAACTGATTGGTTTAACATTCGTACATTTTCAGAATGTTCTTGAAATGACGTAACGGAGGTTCAGTTACCTGGGCTTCGTTCCTTGGAAACCTTTCCTTAGATTTTCTTAGATCAGTCTCCACAGATGTCCCCAATTCATCATCGTTAACGGCAAGTCCACTATCTTCCTTACCTTCATTCTTCCCTGCAACAAAATTTAGAAAGCAACGCTGAAGAGTGCTTTTATTTACGTTTCCTTTACTAAATAATTCTAAGTTACGTCAAACAGCTTACGATGGTCGGAGTCCCTTTGTCTAGTTTTCCTAGATCAGCTTTAATAGCTGACGTCACTTCGTCATCATTGAAGGCAGAAAAATGTCCACTACTTTTTTCATCATTTTTGAAAGTAATGCTGAAGATAGTTATTTGCACACTTCATTTTTTTTACCTTTCCCAGCCCTTTCAAATAGCGTGCGATGGTCAAATGATATATGTTTTTCCGCAATTTGTGGGGTACTTTGCCTTCAGTCGCCAACCTTAAAGCCCACCACACACAATACAGCGCTGCAGTACCATTTTATTGAATGGAACTTTAGTATAATTTGATTGGAAATTGAATGAGCAAGATGGGTTGCATAGTGGATCCTTGCAATAGGAAATTTTGTTTTAAACCATGGGTGGCCAACCTGTGGCCCGCCAGATTCATCACACTTTTACAAGTTTCTATTTTTCGTACTACTCTGGCTAAACATTTATGGTTGACCAAAAAAAGTTTCCCTTTAATACTTCCGTCCAAGATTTTTTATCGACCAAAAAAAGAACATGCAACCCGTGGAGTTATAATGCATTTCCAAAGTGGCCCGCAAGATTATTTGGGATGGCCACCCCTGTTTTAGGCAATATAGCAATGAGAATATATTTTGGTGGCTTTTATTTAAAAAAAATGTTACAAAAAGTTAGGGTGATCCAATACGACGAGTTGGTAATGCCATTGTATTTTATAATAAATTAAAAAATGTTTTTTTTTTAATTTTACGCTCTTTCAAAATTGAGCTATTATTATATGCTTTTTCAAAATTATCTGTCTCATATCCTGTACTTGCTATGATGTTTGAAAATTATTAATTTATTTTTACAAAATCTTCTTTTCCTTACCTTGAAACTTGACCACCAAAATGCGAACAGTGCTTTTTCGAGAGTTTTTGTTATGTCATAGTGCTCATTTTACTTCTCAAAGACACACTTGTTTCCACCAAAGCGTAGAGGGGTGTCAACAATAATTTTTACAATTACAACTAAAATTAGGTTTGATTGTTGCAATTTCAAGTAAACTACTTATAATTGCAAATTATGACTTGTTAATGCCGAAGTTTTGTAAATAGATCTAAACATCGACACAAAACTACAAAATTCTCTTTAAAAAATGTTCAGAGAAAATTTGAAATTTTGGAACAAAGCAAGAAGTTTCCATAAAGAAATTGGTAGAGATAGAAGCATTTTTGCGAAATATTTAAAAAAAATACCACTCAGATGAGTCGAAATTTCAAGAAAAAGACTAAAAATATGTGTAAAACCAATTTTCTTTAAAGAAAAGCAGAAATTTCGCGAGAAAAGTCTAAATTTTGAGACAAAACTCCAAATCTACATTTATTTACAGTTTATAGAAGTCGAAATTTTCTAGTGAAAAAAAAAAATTTAAATCTATCCCAAATTTGACTTAAAATATTGTAGAAATTTTGCGACAAAGGCGTAAACGTCGAGGAAAGGCTATACATTTTTGTACAAAGCATTTTTTAGGAACACAACGAAAGAAAAAAGATCTAAATTTTTATCATAACTATTTTTACAAAAAGATTAAGTTTTGAGTAAACGCTCTAGATTTTTATTCAAAACGAAGTTAACATTTCGAGAAAAAAAGTTAAAAAATTGAAATACAAAATTTGTCCTCTGAAACCAAGAAAGATTAAAAAACACAACAAAGGTTGCTCTAACGCGTTTCGACAGCCAAGCTGTCATCTTCAGGAGAAACTGTTGTGTTTTTTAATCTTTCTTGGTTTCAGGAGACAAGTTCTGTATTTCAATTTTTGCAGATAACCAAGGACCGGTCCGTTCCACAAAAAAAAGTTAAATTTAAATAAATGTACATTACGTAATAATATAAGGTTTTAATTAAAAAACTCACAATTTTCATAAAAAAGTCGAGGGAAGTGGAATTTTCGAGAAAAAAACTGACATAACTTCATAGAAAAGTCGAAATTTTGAGAAAAGTTGAAATTAGAAAAAAATTAAAGATGTCAACATTTCACGAATAAAATTGAAATGTCGAGACTGAAATTAAAATTTCGTAAAATCTACAGTTTCAGAAAAAAGTCAAAATTTCGTAAAAAAGCCTGGAAATTTGCAAACAAACTCAAAATTTCCACTTTTTTTCAGGGGTAAGTCATATTTCGAGAAAAATGGACACATTTTGGACAAGAACTCTACATTTGTGTAAAAAAATGTTTTTAAAAACAACTAAAATATCGCGGAATTAGTCGAAATTTCGAGAAAACTCGAAACTTGTGTAAAAAAACTGCTGGTAGGAAATTAGAAATCCTGAAAAAAATCTCAAATGTTGTACACAGATTTTTGATTTAGATAAAAGTTGAAATTTTATCAAAAAAGTCAAAATTAGTGAACAAGTCCGAAGTTGGAGAACAAACTCAAATTTTAAGCAAAAACTTGAAAAATTGAAATACAGAATTTGTCCCCTGAAAACAAGAAAGATTAAAAAACACAACGTTTGTTGTTTTTTTTAATCTTCTTGGTTTCAGGGGACAAGTTCTGTATTTCAATTTTTGAAGATAACCAAGGACCAGTCCGTTCCACCAAAAAACTTGAAAGTTCTGCCAAAAAAATGTTTTTTTTTCAATTAAATTTCTAATAATTGACATGTTTAACCCTTATTGTGTGAAATTCTTCAATATTCATAACTAATAAACTCCATTAACGATAAATGCAATAAGAGATATTGTCGTTAATAGAGTTTATTAGTTATGAAAATTAAATTTTGAAAAATTTAAAAAAAAACTCGAATTGCGAGTAGAAGTCACAATTTCATGAAGAAAATGATCTTTTTTAGGGAAATATTGCGGTAACAATGTAGAGAAATAGTTCTAAACTTCTGTTAAAACCTGTTTTTAGAAATATATCAGAATGTAGTTGAATTAAGTTGAAATTTTGAGGAAAAAAACCAGGATATGCATAAAAAAGTTGTAAAATATTTTAAACTTTAAAGAAAAACCTGAAATAACTGTAAATAGTTTAAAATAGTCATAAATTCCAGAAAAAGCTCTAAGTCTTAAAAATAAATTTTGATATGGAGGAAAATGTCAAAATTTCATAAACAAGTTTACGCTTGAGAAAAAAAAATCAAAATGTATAACTTTTATACTTCCAAAAAAAGTAATTGACAAAAAAGTTGGAAACTTTGGCAAAACAATCTAAATGTTTATTAAAAATATTTTTAGAAAAAAAAATTTCGCAAAATAAGTCAAAATTTCCAGGAAAACTGTTGAAGAGTATTCGAAATTTTGCCAAAAATCTCGAAATTTGAACAGATAATTAAAGATTAAGCTGGAGTCACATCAATAAAAACTTGTGTTGAGCACTGTATTTTGAAATTAAAAAAACATATTTTTCACGCTAGCTCAATTATTTTGTCATGTAAATAGTTATTTTGTGTGTTATACCAATTAGCTCATTTCTGTGTGTCCTAAACTCTTCAAATACAGTGCAAAAACCTTGGATGCAATTTAACTTCTTGTGGCAAATACAGCGCACCACACAAATTTTTATTAATGTGGATCCAGCTTTAAATAGAAAAAGCATACAGTGATCCAACACATCAAAACTCTTCTGTTCACAACAGTATTGTCTTTGGCATGGTTGACAAGTTGACATACTGAGTTACTGTGTGCTTTCTATGGTGACTATCTTGCCTTTTGTAGCATTTTCATTTCTGAAGAGTTTCGGCTTTGGTATGGTTGATATACTGAGTTACTGTGCTCTTGAGTTATTGTGCTGGACTGTCTTGAACATATTAGTTTATCATCAGTCTTTACAGATGAGTTTCGCGTCTGATATGAATGATATACTCAGTTAGCGTGCTCTTGTACATTGACGGTATCCTTTGCTCGTTTTTCTGAACCACTTTTGGCTCTAATGAGGTTTGCTTTTGGTATGGTTGATATAGTGAGTTAACGTATTCTTTCTAACGCTGGCCATTTCTAAAGAGTTTGGCCTCTGGTATGCCATTTTCTAGTGGGAAGAGTTATATATCTGCTATGGTTGATATACCAGAGGCTCTTCTGCATTGGATTTGCCTTTTGCTTTGTTGCTGAAGATGGTTCCCTATGATGATGGGTGCAACATTGAATACCTTTCGCAGTTCCTTGACAAACTCCTATTATTATTAGCAAAAAATAACTTATGTAGTATATATTCAAATTTTAGCAGTAGCTGATGAGTTGAAAGATGGACTTGCTCATCAACTGGATTAGTATTTGGAAAAGTAGAGACTATTCAACTCAAACTGTCATTTAAATATATTAACTAGCAATACATTCGGAAGGTGCATATTCTGCTTGTGATGTCAGGCGTTTCGGCATCCTGAAGATGCAATTATCTTCGACGTGAAGTGATATTAAATCCACCGACCGCTAATTTGTTGTACAAAGACTGGAGATGAATAGATCTTGTGAACAGAGGCATATACCCTTAATGTCAGACAGTTAGCACATCATAAAACATATGATTCTAACTTATCTGTCCATTAGGCTACCGCGTTCGATATCGCTTAAAGCCGCTACTATATGGGTTAAACGTGGAGTGCAATCAAAGACGGCGGGCATTCGATCCTGCGGCCACTTTGATCTGTTAAAAGCTGTATTAGCGTTTTATTTGACCAAGCCATGTGCTAATTGACCGCCGCTAGCTACACTAATCATAAATACTAATGGAATTTTTTAGTGTTGTATAAAATTCAGTTTATGACTAATAAAAGCAAACTAAAAATACATTAACTTGTAAAAATAATCGCTAATTTGTCCATTTACAATAGAATCATTCTTTGTAATGAATTGGTTATTCAAATTTTATTTTTCGTACCTGGTGTGTGTAAACAACGTGGTTCTTTGTTTGGCCTTCTCTGGTATAAGACAGTGAATCCTTTAAGACGCTAATTACTAATGGAGTCACTGATTTGCATTTCGAAATATTTTTGCAGCAACAGCATCAAGCATCATATTCTTCCAGATATCGAATATGTCTGAAAGTCATAAGAAAATCTGGTCGATGGTACAATGTTTACGGTGCTGGATACTGAGGCTGTAATGTTTAAATGACTGACTTTATTTAGCAAATGTGGTAACTCTTCAGTCACTAGTTGAAAATGAAATTGATGGGTTAGGTTCAAGAAACTCGTTGAGGGCGCCTTGATCACTAAAAGAACTAACCCTTCAGATGTAGTAGATTAACTGCCACTAGAAATTTATAAATCAATTTCAAGCGAGGCTATGCAATCCCTTCCTTGTCTAATCCTTGCCAGAATAGTGCACGATTTCCAAATATAAGTTAGAGAGATGGGTATTGGATTTTCAAATCTTAACTTCAAAAAAATTATAAAAGTTTGGTAATTTAGTAATATAACTCAATAAAACTATAATAAAATTGAGTAAGACAATACACGCTGCAGTAGTCTAAAAATGTTTACAGTGTGATTTCACATTTTAATTCCGTTTCGAGTCGAAAATCCACTCCTGGGGCAAGAGCGAAATGAACAAAGAGAGCAACAATGCAGACACCGTATAAAGTATTCAAAATCAGTTTTACATGTCGTACAACCCAGTTGTCAGCTATTCTTTTCGTTTTCACATAAAAAACGAGCCGTTAATACAAGAAATTGTAATTTTCAATTTCTTGTTGCAGGTCTGGTTCCAGAATCGACGAATGAAAGACAAACGCCAGCGAATGGCCATCGCCTGGCCCTACGCCGCCGTCTACACGGACCCAGCGTTCGCCGCATCCCTTCTGCAAGCCGCCGCCTCCACTCTTCCACTCCACTACCCACCCCCACCTCCAGTCTACACGCACCATTACCCCAGATATCATCCCTATCCCAGCTTCGGTCTTCCATCGGCGACCATTCCCGTTTCGAGCCCCATGAGTATCAATCAGAGTCTCGGATTGAACGCAGCTGGTCTGCCGAATTTACCTCCCACAGTTCCGCAGCCGCAGGTCGGCCAAGGTCTTAATTTGAATTTGGGGCTGGACTTCCCCGGGTATCATATGAAATACGAACAGGCCAAGATCTCGCCCAGTTCGCCGGTGCATTCTGAGATAAGCATAAGTCCGCCTGTGCACGACGGTCTTCTGATTCCCGCAAAAGTGTCACCTCATACCCACATCACGGAGAAACCAAAATTGTTTAAACCTTACAAGTCGGAAGTCTAAATATAGTGTTGTTAAGTTATAAATTTGTGATTTTTTTCTGTACTTAATTATTAGCATTTAAGTTTTTGTAAATAATTTATTATTATATCTAAAAAGTGTTTTGTATATTGACTGTATATATTTCCTTAGAGTATATTTGACTTAATATACCGGTTAATCAAGTTTTTAGCCTTTTCTTTCTATCTTTAATTAACTGAGATCTCAAAATTGGAAAATTTTGTGACTCAGTCTTCTATTATTGCAAGTTTTCTAATTTTCAGTTGCAACATAGCATTAATGAAACTGAAGGGACTGGAACATGGTGATGATTTTATGTTTATTCATTTCATTTAACATTTCTGCGACCCAGTTTGGAAATATTTAAATTTTTATTAATGGAAGTTGATAATATTCTGAAATGTTTTTTAAAATATGACTACGTGATATCTAACTTTTTTAAAATGCCAAAAGGCAGTTGATAAAAAAATAGGTTAATTTATTTTACATAGAGTAAGAAAAAAATGAAATATAGAAGACCAAAATATTTCCGACCAATAAGAGTCTACCATGAAGAATAATGATGATTTTAATTGGAATACACTCAATAAAACTGAACCAAATTTTTTTCTCGCAAAATTTCAAAAACATGTATGGATACTTGGACTACTTTCACTCAAAATGAATATATGGAGATTATTTATATAAAAAATAGCCTCATCAGAAAAGAATATTATCCATACGAATCATCGCCATCATTTTAAGTTTATACATTCAAATTTGACTTTCTCTTCAGATTTTGACTTTATAATTCGAAATTTCGTTTTTGCTTCAAAAATGTTAAAACAAGATAGATGCTTTTCGAGGGAATCCAAAATCGACGGAAAATTTTAATGTACCACGGGCCAAGTTTCTTTCAAACAATTCATTCAAAATTCAATTCTGTAACATTTGGCGTCTAAACTCAAATCTAAACTCGGTTCATCAACATTTTCAAAATGAAAGACCCCATGTGCTGTCTCTGACAGAAACCCAAGTCTCCCCATCCATCAATACCCCAATACATCAATACAATTTGCTTTGCCCTAACTACGACTTGCACACAAAATTTGTGCTTTTACGCGCAGCGACCTATCCTGTCAACGGAAAGAACCACTGGAATCTGCTGATCATGATGTGATTTGGCTGAAAATCTGCTCTAAAAACGAAGTAATATTCATTTGTTCACTTTATTTATCTCCAAACTACCCCTCACACAGACAGCTCTTCTCTTATCTCTCGGTAACTTTTGATCACCTACAGACGAATTATCCAAAAGCTGAGGTTGTCTTTCTCGGTGACTTCAACGTACACCACATCCCCTGGTTAAGGTTTTCTTCCCGAACTGACGACGTGGGAAGGGTGGCAGAGGCTTTCGCCATCACTTGTGGATATCGCAATTAGTTGAGGAACCCACAAGGATGTAGATACCCATCAACCTAATTTACTCGACCTTTTCCTTACAAATTCACCAAATTCGTATAAAATCTCTGTGACATCACCGCTTGAAAATTCGGATCACAAGCTTGTAGCAGCCTCTCGCTCGATTCATATACCACCTCCCTCCCTTCATATACCACCTCCCTCCCAGACGCATTCCCGTAGGGTTTGGCACTTAAACTCTGCAAACTGGTAAAAATTAAGAGACTTCTTTGCATCTTTCCCATTGCAGGAAGTCTGCTTTAACTCAGACAACCGTTCCCTAGTCGCCGAATTCATCACGGAAACTATCCTGATTGGTATGGAATGCTCAATTCCCCACTTCCAAAAGAAGTCTGCCTCCAGTAAATCTTGCTTCAGTAAAAAATGTGCTCGGGCTGTCTCCTGCAAAAATCGCCCATATAGTCATTGGCGAAATAATCCCTCAGTCGAGACTCGGACCATATTTGTAGATGCACAAAATTTTTGTAAACAGGTTATTGACCAGGCAAAAGGTGATTTCGATGGTAAAAAGCGCCAAAGACTTATCAACTGTTCGAACGGTTCCAGGTCCTTTTGGGGATTTGCAAAGTCGATTGGAAAGAATTTTACACTTTCAAATTTTCCACCTTTACTCGATGAAAATAGCAATATTGCTACTACCTCCAAGGAAAAGGCTGACATGTTAGCCTTAATGTTTGCTGAAAATTCCAATCTTGGTTCTTAAAAAGTGCGCCCCAGAATTGACTCCTGTCTTAAGCAAATTGCTTACACTCTCTTACAACAAAGGTGTATTCCATAACATCTGGAAATCTGCTGGAGTGCAGCATGTCCCTAAAAAGGGAATAAGGAATCTGGCTAACAACTATGGCCCTATATCTTTGTTATCCGTTAAAGTGATGGAAAAGGTTATCAACATCGAGATTCTCAAATATCTGGAGGAAAATAGAACCATCTCCGACAGGCAATACGGTTTTAGACAACAACGTTCCACTGGTGATCTATCGGCATATGTTACTCATATCTGTACCTCAGCTATGGAAAAACATGGTGAGGCTAGGATTGTGGCATTGGATATCTCAAAGGCTTTCGACAGAGTCTGGCACCGATCTCTTCTCGTCAAATTAACATCTTATGGTCTTCCTCCTGGACTCTGTCATTTTAAATCCAATTTTCTCGCTGACAGATTTCTTCAGGTCGTCGTCGATGGCATCTCATCCGAGACATTTGCGATTAACGCAGGGGTGCCTCAGGGGTCTGTTCTGTTTCCTACTCTATTGCTGTTACACATAAACGATCTCTTAGCTTCAACTTCCAATCCTATATACAGCTACGCAGATGATAGTAACCTTGTGTCATCTTTTTTCTCCGACAAACCATTATCTATCGCTGCTTCAGATTGACTAAGGGAACAGCAGATACAGACGATTAATCGAGATTTCGAGATTATTCTGGAATGGGGTAAGAACAATTTGGTCGACTTCAATGCTTCAAAAACTCAGGCCGCGGTTTTCTCTAAGAAAACATCAAGGGATAATCTATCCTTGTTTAAGAAGGCGGTTCATTGCCATCTATCCTTGTTTCCGCATCCTACTCGCAGTGTTTTAAAAGCATAATGTGGTTACCCTTTGCGAGTGGATTAAACTTAAAAAAAAAATTAAACTTCAGTCTTAAATTTTCGGAAATAATTTTGCCAAAATTTTTTTATTCGCAGCACTTTTGATTTTTACATTTTTTTCTGAGATTTAATTTTAATTCAAAATTTTTAAAGTAGTTTTCTGGTATTTGAGGATTTTTTACATAAATTATTAGTTTTTTTACTAAATTTTGACTTCTTTCTTCAGATTCCAAGGTGTCAGTTCCATTCTTCATGTTTTTGCTAAAATTTCGACTTTACACCTGAAATTTTCACTTTTTCTAAATGGTGATGGTTTGTTCAAAACTTAAACTTAAAATTCCAATTGCCGATGTATTCTCTGGAAATATTGAAAAACGTTTTTCCAATTTCGATGTTTATTTTAGTTTACATTTTTATACTGCAATATTTTTTTCAACATTTCAAGTTTAGACGAAAATAATGCCAACGCAAAATTTTAAAAGTATAAGCTTCAAGAAAAAACTCGAAATTTATTTTTAAAAAATGCTCGAAACTTACTCCGCTTGTCTTTGTTATAATTTTAAAGATGTTCACAAAATTTCGCTTTAGACTTTCAACTTGTAAATCAAAATTTCAACTTTGTTTCTTTTATTTTCAAAATTGTGATTTTAATGTTGAACTGTCAACCTCTTTTTCAAAATTTCAAAAACATTTTTTAACTTTCCAGTCTCTTTAAATTGTAACACAATTTTTTTTGTTTATATTTCTCCTATTTATTGATTTCAAAATTGGAATTTGCCAGTTTACACTTTTAATTACTACATTATCATTAAAAAATCAATTTTATTCTCAAAGTGTCAATTTATTTCTTTATCAAAGTGTTAAAAAACACAAGTTATTTTCTCAAAGTTTTGGCTCTAAACTTGCAATTTGGATTCTTTAATTATTTAATTTGTTTGCGAAATATCGATCCTAATTTGAAATTTGAACTTTTTTTCCCGAAATGTGGAGGATATGCGAGGGTACATTAAATATGAACCGAAATTTGTTTTTAAAAATTTATTCGTACAAGATACATATATGAAAGTTATTAATTATTCTTCTACATAATCTCCTGATATTGTCATGCATTTTTCCCAGCGGATTGGGAGTTTTTTAATGTCATCATCATAAAAAGAAGGGAGGTGTGTTTGCAGCCAATGCGCCCAAATGTCTCAACAGCAGCATCATCATGGAATCTCTTATCTCCTAGAGCTTCTTTCAGTGGCCCAAACATATGATAATCGCATGGTGATAAGTCGGGACTATAAGGAGGATGTTCTAATGTTGCCCAAAGCATTTCCTCAAATTTTTAATGTGTCACATTTCTGACCCAAAATTCGCGCCTCTTTTGCCTATATGCGCGTTTTGCTTCATGTTCTAATGTTGCCCAAAGCATTTCCTCTTATTTTTGCTACGTCAGATTGGCTGAGTGAGGCTGTCGTGAAACAAAATCACATTTCTGACCGAAAATTCGCGCCTCTTCCGCCAATATGCACGTTTTGCTTCATCCAATAGCTGGCAGTAGTAGGCAGCATTAACCATACGACGTTCATGCAGAAAATCGACTTGCACAACAGCGTTAATCTTGTCCGCAGTCACACTTGTCCGAGGAGGACGGGCATGGGGTTCATTTTCAACGTGAGTTCGTCCAAAAATTATTTGTGCCATTTATACATTTGAATTTTCTTCAAGCAAGTATCCAAACTGTGCTTCCAGTCCACGAAGAATTTCGCCTGGCTTTATACCTTCAACGGCAAGAAATTTATTAACAATGCCCTGTGCAACGTGCGAATGAAACTCTTGCTCACTCATTTACAACTGACGACCGGCGAGAACGGAATTTTCTTGAGCGTAGGAAGTATCGATTTGAATCTCACTGCAGATGACGTCGATGCATCTTTTGCTAATCTTTTTAGATTAGAACGCTTAAAAATGCCAGTTCTGCTGGCGAAATACGTATCGCGTAATTATTTATTTAATTGCCGATGTGGTAAAGGGGTGAAACCTTCTTTGGATTTAATCGCAAGCCACAGTGTTTAGTTCAGTGCTTTAGTAGGAAGTCATGTGATATCCCCACCTAACATGTCTAAGAGTATGCGCACACTCCCGACGCCCTCATGGCGACATGATAGAAATTCCGGTTCATATTTGATTTACCCCCGTATATTCTCACAATACAAACTGTCAGTTGTCACATATTTCCAATATTTCGAATTTATATTAATTTTTTTTTAATTTCGAACTCAGTTTTGTAACTTATCTGCCTTTTAATTTTGAATGATAAATTCGAAAATTCAAATTTTTCTTGAAATCTAAGCTTTAATTTCTAAAAGTCAACATTTTGAAAAAAAAATATAAATTTTGGATTATTTGAAAATTCAAATATTTTACCAAAATCACATTTTGACCTAATCCGCTAATCCGAAAAATTTTGTCTTTATCCAGAGATTTTGGACTTTTGTCTTCAAAATCTCAACTGCAACTTCTTTTATTTTAAACTCATTTTGATTTTTTCCAAAGGTTTGAATTTTGTTGCGACGACTTTAATTCTAGAAATTTTTTTCAAAATTGAGAGAATTTTTTTAATATAAATCAAGGGTTTTCTTGGGCATTTTGAATATTTGACACTTTTGATTTTTACTTTTCTTCAAAATTTAGATTCTGAGCTAAATACTTTAACACTTTATGGCGGCTTTAGAATTTTAGCCAACATGTTTCAAATTTCGAAATTGTCATTTTTTTTTAACTTTCGAAATCGTTTTTGATATAAATTAAACGACTTGGGCATTTATGCTTCTTAAAATTTCGACAATAAACTCAAAATATTTTTGATTTTTCTATAGATTTTTACTCTTATTTTCGAAAATAGGCCATTAAACGCGAAATTTTTATTTTTCTTAAATCTTAATTTATTATTTTTAATGTAAACCTTTTTTCAGAATTTTTCCAATATAAAGTGTGACTTCTTTGGTTGAGTTTTTTCTTAAATTTCTGGTTTTTACTTTTTGCCAAAAAGGTTTCATCATAAACTCAAAATTTAGGGTTTTTTTATAGAAATTTTGCCATTATTTTAAAAATGTTGAACTTAATTTAGAAATTTGTTTTTTTTTGAAGATTCAAGTTTGAACTCAATTCTTTAAAAACTTATGAATTTTTCCCGAACTTTGATTCTTTAGATCAGAAGTCGGCAATCTTTTAGGATCGCGGTTCACTTTCAGGAGGGAAATTTTTAAGCGGGCCGCACAGCTGAAATAAAAAAAACCTGTCTGTTGAATACAATAGAATACTAAAAAAAGATCCTGGCAATATTATCATCACTAACATTTAAAAAAATTGTAATCAAGTTTGTACTTGAAAATTTTAGGTTATTTTTAAATTTCAACTATTTTCGAGAGATTTTAATTTTGAAAGTTAAAATTTTGAATTTTAACTGAAAATTTCTAAATTAAAATGAAGTTTTTGAAAAAAATTAAGCATTTTTAAAAAAGATGTTTTTTTTTCTTAAATTGGAATTGTCCAAATTTTTTCTCGAAATTTTGACTTTGACATCGAAATAATTTCGACTTGAATTTTGAATTCTGGGTTTTGAAACTAGAAATTTCCACAACACATTTTTTATTCCGCATTTTTTTCGACTTTGAACGTAAAATTTTAACTTTAAACCCAAAATTTTGGAAAATATTTTGTCTAGAAATTAGGTTTTTAGAAATAGGTTTTCTTGTGTTGAAATTTCAAATATTATTGACTTTACTGTCGAAATTTTTTTGTACCCGATAATTTTATTTCTTCTGGAAATTTTTTCAGGTTCCATTTTCAAATTGAAAGGAGATTTGCGTTAAAATTTCTAATTTAAAATACAAATTTCAAGTTAAAGTCAAATGTTTCAAATAAAAGTAGACATTTCAAAAAACTTTAATCTCGAAAATTTGTATCAAAATTTCTACATTCATCTGAAATTGTCGACTTTGGAACAAGAAATAATTTCTTAGTTCCACTTTCTTTCAAAAGTTGGAGTCTAATATTTAAACTTAAAAATTAGTCAGAATTTCGAACAAAATAACGAGAAATATACAGTGCGGCCCACGGGGAATCGCGCGATTGATCTGACAAAGTACTTATCTAAAAAATTTGAAAATTTAACAACCTAGCAAACTCGACGAGGCCAACACAACTAAAATATTAGCAAAGCTGTGGTATTTCTGGTTTTACCAGAAATTGACACCAACTTCGTTATTTTAAATAAGACGCCCTATAAATGTTTGCATTTTTGAATTTAATTTTAAATTTTAAGGTCACTTTGGATAACAAATATTGTCCTTAAAATTTAAAGTTTTTGAGATAATTGGATTTTTATAAAAAATTGGCAGATGCAAGGTCCCACGAAATTCTTTGTATCTTCTTCCAGAAACCAGATATTTATTTAACATTTAGTATGTAAGTGGAACACATGGGAAGATATCTTGCACAATATTCATAAGTTCAAAAAAATTATACAGAGTGTTGAATTCAGGTCGGAATATTTTGCTAAATTCAAACAGCAACAACTTTGTTATATCAAATGGATCACCTCATATTTTTTTGACCTATCTAGTGCAGATTTACATTATCTCTCAACTGATATAGGCATTGCGGTAGCTTCTTTTACAATGTTTAAAAATAATTGCAATTTTATACATATTTTTTTATTTCACAGTCATTGAGTTCCTTTTGAGTATAGCATATCAGTGGCATAATGAGTAGAAACAAATAAAATGTATTTAAAAACAGCGATAATTTTGTTATATCAAATAGAATACCCTATATTTTTTAGACCGATCTAATGCAGATTTAAATTATCTTTTAAATAATTAATTGTTTAATTTGCTACACTACATGTACTTATATAAAAGGTCAAAATTGGCGTAAAAGTAATATCCCTACTATCATCAATGTCTTCAAAAGTGGAGAACATCTTGTATATTATACATATTGTATTTGTACAATTTTCCCATATACAGTGACATGAAATACGCGAACATCGCAAAATTTTAGATTCATTTTATTTTTTAGTACAGAGAACCATGACCAAAAAAATGTTTACTTTCCCTACACATATTATATTTTTATTTCCTCTCGTTCATGGAAAATGTCAATTTTTTCAGTACATCTGATACATATTTTCACAGCGCGCTGTTAATATAGAATTTTGTTAAATAATACAATTGATTCGCAAAGCTCGCCCCATTTCTGTATAATTTTGTGTAAAGTCTATTTTTTAAAATTTTTTTGATCTCTTTTTACCTTTAAATATTTCTACATACACAAATTAATTGGTATTACAGGGTTTTTGGCCCATATTTTATCGTAAACAACATGTCTAGCAACATAACTTGCTGCACACAATTTGTGGAGCCCCATACCGCACCTTACCAATGGCGTAACTACACCCCGCCGTACCAACGTCGTGTTAACTTCAACTTTTTTAAATTAACTTCGAGTATTTTGTTCCAAATTTGATTTCAAACATAAGGTTTTGACATTTTCTTGGATATTTTTACTTTATTCAGAAATTTTCATTTTAATCTTCTTTGGGGATGTACCAGGGTCTTATTAAGGCAAATCCATCTCAATAAAAAGTGTTGTTGGTTATGTCCACGGTTTTGGCTTCTAGTCGAAGGTTTTTGCACTGCATTAGAAGAGTTTACTATAACACAAAGAGATTTGGCGGTAAAACATACAAAATAATTATGCACGTCACAAAAAAATTAACATCTCATGAAATTATCTTTGTATTTCAAAATATAACATAGGTACAGCACAAATTTTTATTGATGTGAATCCAGCTCTAAAGCTAAATACGTGATACATCAGAATTTATTTTAGTTTGAACTTGAATAGATTCTGATGTATTTAGGGCTGATTTAAGTGGGACAGTCCCGATTTTATTGATAAAATACCAAATGCCCACGCCTGACGTAGAAAGTCTCGCTTTTTGAAAGATGAAGTGATGACTTTTTTTTTGGCCATCAAATTTTATCACAGGATGTCGTAGTAGAATTTTGTCCCGTTGACCTTATTTTTTGTTCGCAAACATTTTTTATTCGAAGCATTTTCATGTTCACTGACTTCCTTTTTGGTTTTGAAAACCTGACAGCCCAAGATGTTTCGTGTACTTGTTACATCCTATAAACTAAGGAAACATAGCTACCCTAGAGCACACTACTGGATATTACACATGTCCCCAAAAGGTCCTCAACAAAATACAATAAATCAGCGTTATCAAACATATGCAAGAGCATTTTCTAAAAGATATACAGACAATCTGACGATCATTAATAAATCAGCAATATATCATGTGTAATTGGCATTGATTTTCTATTATTCTGTTATAACGAAAAGGGCGGACCGTATGTCTGCGCCCGTAATCCCATCTAATCTTATATCTATTACAATGTTGACTGCTACGGATTAATACGATGGGGAATACAAACAATTTGTCACGCGTACCATTTCTACCCTTCTATATCATAGAACATTTATCTGCGTTAGGAAGCAAGATGAGTTTATCTTTAAATACTGGGATCTGCATTGGTTTTCATTGTCGCAGATGTTTAAAAAAAATACAGACCCTACGCCAGTACACTACTTTATAAGGTTGCACAATGACTACTTTATAAATCAAAATAAAACGTAATTCTTTTCTTATTAAAATAAAATAAAGAAAAGAAATATAATTTAACACTCTAGCAAAAGAAGGAGGCATCGAATTCATCCGCATTGTAATTACATCCAGATGACGTCCCTTCTTTTGCCAATTAAACCATTTAAATTAGTAAGACGCTTGACGATGCCAGTTCTGCCGGCGAAATACGTATCGCGGGCAAAAACTTCTTTGGACTCAATCATAAGCCAAAATATTTATTTCAGTGGTCAAGAAAGTTTAGTATTATTTATATGATTGAAAGAAACCTAAATTCATCTCCAAAACAGCTAAAATGATTTAAACAGTTAGGTAAACTTTACTATTACTTACGCCACTGAAAGAAATCTGAAATCATATTCAAAACAGCTGAAATGATTGAAATTTTAGACTAGTAAAAAAACAGTAGTTCCCGTGTAATTTGGATTTATAAATGATGAAGTTAAAAGAATTTTAGAAATCGACTACTCCGAATTTCAGGGATCACTGACTTTTTAAATGAAGTCGGCGTTATAAATATTAAGTAGACATAATTCTTCCTCTTCCTAGACTCAAACAACAGCAAACAATGTGGTTAAGTATGTAAAGTTAACACCCCGTAACCAAACAATTCGTTCCGCAGTAACAAATATTACCCCAATGCGGTTTACTTTGGTCATAATAGCATTGTACGTCAGGTCGGCAACCCCTCGAAGTTTCAAGATTGATAACAGCTCCCACTAAGGTTGACGAACCCGAGATCTTCGTTTATTGTACTTCGTAAACGCCAAAATTGAACCCTTGTTTCTCTTTGTGGCTTTTGGTGGCAGGCAAAATGCGTCGGCAGGTTGCAAAAGACTATTTTTCAGTATCGCAGATGGCTCTGGTTTTATTGGACAGTTATTTTCTTGTAATGGGGCCCCATAATATCGGGATTTTTTTGTTGAGTGCAATAAAAAATTGCATCAGTACCGTTAAGCTTGGGGAAAGTCTGCATAATTTTGCGCAATAAAACAATTTAGTTTCCGTTAGATTTTTGTTGCGTTATATCTGGAACATACCAACAAACTTGTAAACGTAAACCTGTGTATTGCCCAATTTTTTATACAGCTTAATAAAACGAACATTAACGTGAAACTTTTCAGCTGAAGAGCCCTAAAACTAGAGCCTGGAGCAAGGGTCTCTCTTTTAAGTGCATAACACCAGAGGTGTGCGTCACATTGGTGGAGGCCCTTATGAAAAAGTTACAAAATGTTTCATGTCGTGTCCGCAATATTTTTGAAGACTAAAGAAAGTTTGTCGTGCCCAAAAGTATGTCACAAAACCTTTCCTATCGTGTCCACAATATTTTTAAAGATTAATAAAAGCTTATCTAGCCCAAAAACATTTTCTATAACTAAAAAAAGAGGTAGGGGCCCTTGTGGAGTTGCACATGTTGCACACCCTTAAATTCGTGCCTCCTTAATATTTTAAAAACCTTTTTGAATACACTTACTACTTATTGTTAGTAAATATATAAGTTTCTTTAAGTAACTAATCCAGAAGAGAAATCTAAAAATTGAGATAAAAACTATCAAGGAAACCCATTTAGACTTTTAAAGCCTCAAAGAAACAATTGGAGTAGGAATAATGAACGATGTTGACAAAACATCCATATTGATATCGATGTCAACATCGCCATCGGTGGCTAAATTATCGATAATAATCGAAATAAAAATATCAATTTTTTTAAATCCCTACCAAATCTTTTGGGCTATTTCGATCTTGTTTTTCAAAATTAAACTTGGAAGGAATCGTTCTACAAATTTCATTTAAATCTTTAATGCAAAATTACGATAAACAAATTGAAATTTTAAATAGTAAGTTTTCAGAAAACGTCAAAATCTTTAAAAAAACTCTAATTTTCTAATTTGAAGTCAAAGTTTTAGGAAAAAAAATATAATGAGCTTAATTTCAGACCTAAAAGTCAATTGAGAATGTTTCAATATTATTCAAAGCTTTATCCATTTACTAGAAATTTCTATAAAGACAATGTTTCGAAAACAAGAAAATTGGTCCAGTCATTTTGTCATTTGACCTACGAGGTCTGCAGTATTTTGATTTGGAGGGTTTGTTGAGGGACCATTAAAACGTATTTTGTCAAGTTTTCGTCAAGATCGATTGATGGGGTTCAGCTCAAAATTTAGATTACAAACTTCTAGAATATCTGGAAATCTGCTAGGGTGCAGCCTGTCCCTAAAAAGGGAAAAAATAATCTGGCTAACAACTGTCGCCCTATATCTTTGTTTACCGTTATATCTAAAGTAATGGAAAGGATTACCAACATCGAGATTCTCAAATATCTGGAGGAGAATAAAATCATTTCGTATAGACAATACAGTTTCAGACAACAACCCTCAACCGGCGATCTACTGGCATATGTTACTCATATCTGTAACTCAGCTATGGAAAAACATTGTGAGGCTAGGATTGCGGCATTGGATATCTCAAAGGCTTTCGACAGAGTCCTGGCACCAGTGGCACCGATCTCTTCTCGCCAAATTAACATCTTATGGTCTTCCTCCTGGACTCTGTCATTTGATATCCAATTTTCTCGCTGACATCTCTTCAGGTCGTCGGCGATGGCATCTCATCCGAGACATTTGCGATTAACGCAGGGGTGCCTCAGGGGTCTGTTCTGTTTCCTACTCTATTTCTGTTACACATGAACGATCTCTGAGCTTCAACTTCCAATTCCTATATACCGCTACGCAGATGATAGTAACCTTGTCTCATCTTTTTTCTCCGACAAACCATTATTTATCGCTGCTTCAGATCGACTAAGGGAACAGCAGATACAGACAATTAATCGGGATCTCGAGATTATTCTAGAATGGGGTAAGAAAAATTTGGTCGACTTCAACGCTTCAAAAACTCAGGCCACGATTTTCTCTAAGAAAACATCAAAGGATAATGCAACAAACATACTAATGGACGGTAAAATCCTTCCGATGGGATCTAATATATCTATCCTAGGAATGAATGCGAGCACTAACTTCTCTTGGGACGATCATGTGCGCGCCATTGCCAAACCCGCCTCTCCGAAGCTAGGCTTTCTTTTTAGAGCTAAAAAGTACGTCACATCTCATCAGCTATTAACACTAGATAAAGCTTAGGTTAGGCCAACACTAGAATACTGTTCTCATGTTTGGAGTTCAGCCCCAAAACACACTTTAGCTCTCTTGGATTCAGTTCAAAGAAGAGCGATGCGCCTAATTGATGACGAGAACCTGACCGATTCTCTGGAAACACTAGAGCACAGGAGTATCGTTGGTGACTTGTCTCTTTCTCTTTTCTACAAGTACTACGAATTATGGAAGATGCTCGCAGGAACTAATAGGATTGATCCCCCCAAAGGCAAGATTCTTGGGGCATACTGGACAGTCGGAGACAGTAAATTCCTGTGCTTTCCAGCCTGACCCAGTGAAGACGTCTGTCTACGGAGACTTTTTTCTATAGAACTTCCAAGTTATGGAACTTGTTACCGAAAGGAATTTTTCCCAAAAATTACAACCGATTCTTGTTTAAGAAGGCGGTTCATGGCCATCTATCCTTGTTTCCGTATCCTACTCGCAGTGCTTTGAAAGCATAATGGGGTTACCCTTTGCGAGTGGATTAAACTTAAAAAAAAACACCGTCAAAATTTTTAGAGTGTAACGCAATGTAAATAGATGGAATACAATTTAGAATAGAATTGTAGAATTTAGTACATAAGAAAAGTTTCTAGAATGATCTGATAAGGGGGAAGCGACCGCGATAACGAAGCAAACGGCAGATAAGCGTTCCCTAAATTTCGGCAAACGATAAGCCTTATCTGCCGCATTGTTCTAGAACCTGGATGCCAAAACTATATAAGGCGGTCAGCTTTCTCTCAAGTCAGTCAGTTAGAGTCAGTGTAATTAGTAAGTTAGTAGAAGTTAATAATACGTGAGTTAATTGTTGTAATCCAAGTTGAGTTCAGTAATAAAGTGGTGTAATTCACACGTGGTAATCAATTCGAACCGATAAGCCCGTAACAGAGAGGAAAAAAACTGAAATTTTAAAAAGTCTAAATTTCGAGACGAAGTGAAAACATCCACATAAAAACCAAAATATTACCAAAAAACTTCTCTCGAAATTTCGATTTTAATTCCTAAATTTAAAATATTCTAAAAATATGAGTAAAAAGTCAAATATTAGAAACTTTTTTAAATAAATTTAAACCTGAAATTTTAACCTGGAAAATTTTAGAAGTTTTTTTATTAAATTTCAGGTTTTTTTCGAAATTTTGACCCTCTCTCAACATTTTGCTTAAAGCTCGATTCTCTTTTTTATAAAATTTAGGTTTTTTTTCTAAAGTTCATCTTTTTTATTGAAAATTTAGAGTTTAACTGTAACTAATAGCATTATTTTCGAATCTAAGTAATCTCAAATAAATGACTGTTTCTAAACATTTTTTGAAGTTTAATCCACTTGCAAAGGGCAACCTAATTATACCCTCAAAGCACTGCGGGTAGAATGCGGAAACAAGGATAGATGGTGATGAACCGCCTTCTTAAACAAGGATAGGTTGTAATTTTTGGGGAAATTCCTTTCGGTAACGAGTTCCATAGCTTGTAAATTCTATAGAAAAAAGAGTCTACGTAGACAAAAGTCCTCACTGTGTTAAGCTGGATCGCCCAGGAATTTGTGGTCCCCCACTGTCTTGTATGTCTTAATAATTTTCCCTTTGGGGAAATCAATCCTATTAGTTCTCCCATGATCTCCCATGATAGTACTTCTAAAAAAAAATAAGTCACCAACTATACGCTGGTGTTCTAGTGTTTCGAGAGAATTGGTCAAACCTCGTCATCAATTAAGCGAATCGCTCTTCTTTGAATTGAATCCAAAAGAGCTAAAGTGTACTTTGGGGCTGAACTCCAAATATGAGAACAGTATTCTAGTGTTGGCCTAACTTGAGCTTTGTATAGTGTGAGTAGCTGATGAGATGTGATTTCGAGCGAAATATCTGGTTCAGAGGTGAAAAAACCGAAATATTACAATGAAAGCCAAAGACTGGAAAGTAAGCTTCGAATTGTTAAAATTTATTATAGAAGGTGGGGCAAGCTGAACGCTATGGCCTCTAGAAGCTATGTAACATGAGGGCTGTCTTTTTAGTTTTGCATCTAGCCTTAACCAAAAGCAATATTTCAGATTTAAAATATTTATTCTTTTTCAAAGCATTTGCCATTACGGTCGATGCACTTCAGCGCTCTCTCAAATCAGTTGTTGAAGCACTTATTACGCTCTTCAGTGGGTATTTTCGAAATGTTCATTTGGAAAGCATCCACAGCATCTTAAAACCGTTTTCCACGCAATGTATTCTTGATGGTTGGAAATATAAAAAAATAGTTGGGACTTAGCTCATAGCTGTACAGAGGATGATCAAGCAATTCGATGTTTTGTTGCTCCAAAAACTCAATTGTTTGTCGAGCAATGTAGGCACTCGCCTTGTTTTTGTGAATGATGATTTGACGATGTAGGTTGTTTTTTCGTAGCTTAGAAATGATTTATGACAAACAAACGGTTGTGTACCAATCCGCATTTACCATCCTTCGATCTTATAAATTGTAGCCACATGTCCAAATTTTGACACAAATGATGCGATCATCTTTTTGGATGCACTGCTGGAACGGATGACTTTAGTTAGTTTCTCTTCATCTTGAAACAGCCAAACACTAGACTTACACTTATTTTTGGGTTCATAAAATTAAATCCAATATTTGTCGCCACAAACAATACTGTACATATTTTTAGAGTGGCCCCAATTGAAACGATTTAGAGTTCTTCGTCACCAGATGACAAGAGGCGTCAATTGCTCCTGGGTCAACAGATGCGGATTCCAACAAGAAACTAATTTTTCACGCCTAACTCTTGGAGTAAAATCTTTTGGATTGAGGTCTTGGAAATGCCCAAGAAAGTCTCCATCTCGCAGTATAAGTTGCATGATGATCACCATTAATCATCTCACGCACATCCTTAATATTTTCCTGGGCGACTGCTGATTTTAATGGACCTGAAAGTGCATCCACGTTTGAATTCAGGATAGGTACCAGTGAGAAATTGTTGACTGATGTGGTGCTTCATTACCAAAAACAGCAACCAACTCGGCAAGACATCTTGTTGCAATAAATCTCTTGAAAGTTGTAGAAAAATATTACTTGAAAATACTCTCGATTCAATTCCGTGATTTTGAACGATTTAGTAACTTTCAAAATTCACTGTGACCAAACCACTCTATTTTGACGAAATTTTCAACACGTTGAATGTTTAACTATGGATTTTGTTCCTTGCGCTTTCTATGTGGCTATATGGAAAACTAAAAAGGCAGCCCTTGTAACATATTTTAAATAATAAACAATATATGATTAAAAAAAGGAGGCTGGGGTCTACAGAATCAGAATGTTCCAGAAATTTGTTTCATATCAAAGTTGTGATTTTTTAAAAGTGGCACCATTATCATTTCTAAATTTAGCGTCAAAAATAAAATTAAATTTTGTAAGTTTTCCTTATACGTAAATGTTACTCTTTTTGATTTAATATATCTTTTTTAAAAATAGAAGGTTTTAAAAAAGAAAAATGTTATCCTTCATAGTAAATAATTTTGACAGTGGCGTTTTAAACTGTTCATTTAGCACACAATTTACCAGAAATGAAGTTGGGATAAGTTCCAAATTTGATACAAGATGTTCCAAATTCACCCGAACATTTACTTAAACTTCGGGCCTCGATTAATTTGTTAATTTAAATGGAACACCCAGTATTTTCTTGTTGTAAATACTTAAATATTTTAGTAGACGCGTCGCCTCTGGAGAAATCTTTTATTCCTATCAATCACTGCCCCTTACAAGACGTAGAAAGGTCCTTGACAGGACAATTGGTAATTATTTAAATGCACCCCTGACATCTGCTTTAGTTTGTAAAATATTGAAACATCCAGTTGATATATATTTCATCGTCTTTCTTAGTTAAAATAATGACCATAATATATTCATCTATAGGTGAGATGGTTAGGTACAGTTTCAAATCAAAAAGTTATTTCGAAAAGCAATACCTGCAGTGGTCATTGACTTAAATATTTGAGTTTATTGAACCCCTAATTTTACCATGTCAAAGTCGGCAAAGAAGGCAAAATTTCTAATAGCAGCAATATAAAATATGGCCACAGTTTACTACTAAGTACAAGAATTTGAAATTTGTTGCTGTAAATCCTTTTAGGTAATAAAGGAGAAATATTATTATTCTTACAGTTGATGACCTCTTGGACATACTAGAGAATAGAAGTGTTACACATTCTGTATGATTTTTAAAGCAAAAATCCAATTTCACACTTACTAAAACGATGAACACTACAATTAGATCTAACCTATTAAGGTCCTGGAGGGCACCGCGAGTAGAAGGCGGAAATGAATATAGACGATAGTGAACTGACATTTTAAATGTGGTTAACATGCCATTCCCTGGAAAGATTTTGTCCAGCAATGAATCCTTGAATTTAGAAGTAACTAAGTAAGAAGACGAAGAAGAAAAACAGAAAAAAAAGAGTCCTCATAGACATAAGTTTTCACTGTGCCAAGCTAGACCGCGCAAAATTTGGTGTCTCCGAATATCTTGCATGCTTTACGAATGTCTCTTGGGGGATCAGAACCATTAATTCTGGGGAACATTTTCCATGAAAGTACTAGTAGAAAAGAAGCGAATAGCTAATCAATTGTTTACGCTGCAGTATCTGAAGAGTCTCAGTCAAAGTTACATCATCAAATTGCTCTCCTTTGCATCGGATCTAAAAGATCCAGTGTCGGCTTTAACTAAACTTTAGACATTAGAACCGTACTCCATTGGGATTTATAAAGCAGCTGATGGGATGTAAAGTAACTCTTAGAGGATTTGGCAATGGCTTGCACATGGAATTGATGCTTGATCCTAGGATGGACAGACTAGATCTCATAGGGAGAATTTTGTCGTCCCAGAAGATGTTGGCTACATTATTCCTTGGCATTTTTTTTAAAAAAAACCAACAATTTGAGTATTGGGGCACTACATTCCTAAGCAATCTCAGGATCACCATTTAACATTCGCAACTGCTGTTCTCAGCCCTGCGATGCTCAACACTTTATATCCATATGATGTGGCTCGCGATTACTTTTGATGTCGCTCGTGGTAAAATTTGAAAAGGTCATCAGTTTGTTCCACTACATAGTGTGTTTCAGTAAATGTAGGTTTCTTCATTTATAACAGGGACAGAAAATTGGTTAAATGAGCTAATGCCCATTTAATCGATTTTCTGTATCCACTAATAACGAAGATACCCATATTATTTCACGGCTATAGTGGAACACAGTGTATGATACATAAAACGGTTAAGATTGAGCAATAGAAATTAAAATTTTTATGTGACTCGCCCCAAAATTTTAATTTGGCTCCAATCAGGTTAAAGGTTGAACACCACTGAAGCAACGACGAATGATAAGAGTATCGGTAAAAAAGGATGATATTAAGCTGCTATCATCTGAAGTTAAAAGCTCTTTTTTTTTAAATGTTTATCTATTGTGTATATCTATTGTAATAATAGGAGTATATGCCCCAAAGGAAGATGCGAGTTATTAATTTCTCTTAAGGAAATTAGTTTTTTAAAAATTTATTTTCACTTTAAAATTGCACAGAGAGGTTCTTACATATGTAAAATAATTTTATCATACAAGAAGGAAACAGTCAGACTGAATAATAATCATATATGTAATACTTCTATATGGCGTGTTCTGTACCTTCGATTGTGTTCAAAAGACGCGATGGATATATATGTTTGTCTTTTTGGAGGACAGAATTTATTAACCAATCCCGCTTCTTGTCAGTTATCTTTGTTGTCATTCATTTATTAGTGTTATCTGTTACCGCTATAATCGAATGAATGCTTGTACTCCAAAGAGTATGACATATACTTTCATCTCACCTTTTTGACAACGCATTTTATAGTGGCGATTATACACAACACGCCATATAGAAGTATTACATATATGATAATAATATGTTTCTCATTATTTTATAAGATTTGTAACACTAACGACGTCGCAGCGTCTCAGATTACGCTGCGGTGAGGATTTTCTTGCTTTTAACTCGCGGTTATAGAGGACAAAGATGAGTTTTATGATATGTTGACAAGAACATTAGGAAAGACTCACAACAACAAGGAAGTGCGCTTACTAAGAGACTTTAACGCAAGAGTGGCCAAAAAGGACAACGATCCTGTAACAGGAAAATATGGAGAAAACAGAAAATATGACAGCGGAGAACGCCTCATATATTTCTGCGGGGTCTCTTCGTTAAGAATGATAAACAGATTTTTTCAGCACAAGGAGGTGCATAAAAATACATGGATACAACCAAAAAATCAACTACATTAAATCATTGACTATATGATCCAAAAACTTCTAGATTAAAAACAAATGACGTAAGGGTACTGCGTCGTGTAGAATGCGGATCTGACCACTATATGGTCATGGGAAAGATTGTTATCAATTTCAAAAATACAAAAAACAAACATCAAATAGAAAACCGGAAGCAAACACCGGAACAAAAAGAAATATAATTTGGGAAGCCTAAAACAGGATTCAACTAAGTTTCTATATAAATTGTGATTAGCCACAAAGCTTCAGGGTGGTCAGAGGAAATAGACCAGAAAGTAAAAGTCAAGAAAAAAGCATATGAAACCTGGCTTCGCACAGGAAATCCAGAATATATACGATATACAATAAAGAAGTAAAAAAATAGTTGGTAAGAGAAAAAATTAAATTTGGGAGGAGGAATGTTTGGCAGTAGAGACATGCTTAGGAGGGACGAGAATAAGAGAGGCATGGAAAACAATCGAAGGTATAAGAAAAGAAAGAAAAAATGGAACAAATCTAAACCTAATTGGTCAGGAAGAATGGAAAAAACACTAATAGATGTTATTAACGGTAAAAAGAGAGGAGTTTAAGGGGAACCTTGAAGAAATTCTAAGCGAACGGGACCCAAATGTAGAAATGATAAGTATAGAGGAAGTTAGAAGAGCAATAAAGAAAATGAATAGCGGAAAAGCTGTAGAGCCGGGAGACATCCTCATTGAGTTGGTGAAATTTGGTCCGACTAGCCTACTAGAAAGATTAACAGACATGTTTAACGACTACCGGCAGTCGTTAAATGCCTGATTACTGGAAAGGATATTCCGACAGACTGGCACTTAGTTTATATAAGTTCAATTTATAAAAAGGGCAACAAAAAAATATGTGGTTACTACAGAGGGATCAGCATCACGCATTCAGTGGGGAGGTTGTATGGAAGAATAATTAAGAAAAGAATTGAATTGCAGTATAAAGATATGGAAAAACAAAATGAATTTAGAGTAGGAAGATCATGCATGGACAACACCTTCACTTATTGCAAATATTGGAAAAACGACAAGATCGGAACCTACCTACTCACCCCTCGTTCATAGATTTGAAAAAAGCCTCATATTAACGAAAATTGGCCTCAGTACGACATATGTTAGGGCAATAGACAATATGTACAAAAATCCACAAAGCGCAATAAAAACTGGAAAGATAATATCCCCACCGCTCAAGGTAACGAAAGGTTTCAAACAGGGATGCTGCCTATCACCGACGGGGTTGCCCAAAACAGCCACTAATGACATGCTAATCCAGGGTACAACTTTTATACCTGAAACGGGATGATCAAAACAGCCACGACAAAATTCCCCATCAACAGTTTTTCCACAAGGTAAAATAATTGGATGCCGATTTTACCTTCACCAAGCTTGGTGGAGAAAAATACAAAAATTAGAACTTTCCTCGCTATATAAGGATTCAGATTCCCTTATTGGTAAATGGTTAAGGGACCCCTTCGGACTGACCTATTTAGACCCAAGTGAAGTTGGTGATTGTTTTGCGCTAGATTTGCAGGGGATTTGCCCCAACATGAGGATCTTCGAAGCTTCTTCGACTATTTAGTCGAAAATTATATAGACGAAGACTCTCAATTTTCACCAACAATATGGGCTGAAAACGCTGTAAATTTTTTGAGAACGACCGATTCGTGCGAATCGTTCCACTCTAGATTTAATTTAAGTTTTTATAATCCTGATCCATCTTTGTATAACTTTGTGGACGTACTTAAAAACTTTCAATTTGACACGTACATCAAGATGCGAAGTACCAGGAAAAAAGTTTGTATGAAACCGAAAATGTGGCGTAAAGAAAAAAGCAATAACAACCATTTTGTTAAATGTGTATCACATTGCTGTAAAGCGAAATGATGACATGTTTTTGTTTTATAATAAAAATGTTTTTTTAAATTGTTGTTTAAACTTATCCACCTATACCCCTGCACGGTATGCATATGTCGTGCGGTAGTATCATGCGAGGAGGCGGTCGCATCAGGCGGCGCTTATACTGTTTTCCATTAGTTTTTTTCTTAATAAAATCACAGGGCTCATATTTTTTAGAGGCGGCATTTAAAAGGCTCGCATCATTCTGAAGATAATCAGCGCTCGGCACACGTGGCTGTTTTCGTCACTGCATTGAAAGGTACCTGAATTTGATGGTGGCTGTTTTGGGTAGTCCGCTTAACGACCTGCAATTAAGGTGGCTGTTTTGGGCAGTCCCCATCACCGACACTATTCAAAATATACTTACAAGAAACACTAGAGGAGTGGAGGAGGAAATGTGAAGCAATAGGCATAGAGATCAGTAATTAGTACCTAACAACTCTGGTCTTTGCAGACGATCATGTACTAATAGCAAACTGCAAAGAAGACCTGGACTACATGCTGAGGAAGTTAAAAGAACATTATGAAAAGTGGGGATTGAGCATAAATATGAGTAAGACAAAATATCTTAGAGTAGCCGAGACTGAAGAAGAAGATCAAGATTTACAATTAAAGAAAATTGAAGAGTTTTAATATTTAGGAAGTGTAATACACGTAATATAAAGGATCACTGTAGGACACAGCGGGGTAAAAAATGCATTGGGATTCTAAACTCGTTACTGTGGTCAAACCGGATAAGAATTCGAACAAAATTAACAATATGCAGGACAATAGTGGAACCGATATTGACGTATGAATCGGAATGCTGGCAGATGACAAAAAAGGATAAGCAGAGAGTAGACTCGGTGGAAATGGACTATTTAAGTAGATCATGTGGAATGTCTAGACAGGAGCACATTGGAAATGAAGAAATAAGAACAAGAACGGGAAGAGTGCAAACTACTACAAAGAGAATAGAAACTAGACAATTCATAAGGTTCGGACACGTAAAAAATGCAGGACAATAATAGCTGGCCAAAAAGAGCATTAAAATACATTCCTACAAACAGGTGAAAGAGAGGAAGACCAGCTAGAACATGGATTAATGATATAATGGCCATAATGGAAGACAGAGCAATCCATGACGAGGACTGGAAAAACAAAAAGATATGGAGGTTGAAATGCGAGATGCGACAGCAGTTGTAGGATCCTCGCTATTAATAAAAAAAAAATAATATGAACAGGGTAGATAATAGATCCTTACGACACCATGCATTAATCGCGAATGTTTTAGAAGAGATACCATCACTGACAACTTGAGGAGTTTTGACCTTTTATATTCTGGATATCAAATAATATAGACAGTGTGGACGCATATAAGACGTTGATTTCAGGAGAAGAAACTGATGGTAGAACGCCAAAACTTTTCAGATGTCAGAAGTGAAATATCAAATCCGTAATTAGCATTAATTAAGGGAGAATCATTTCGCCAACAATTAATATTCCCAAACTTACTAATCTAAGTAGCAAGTGCACGATGCACCCTAGAAGCCATCTCCGTTCAGATTTGAATCGGTTTGTTGCTAAAATACTTCTCAGGTAATTGTTGCCAATACCATGGTTAAGGACTCTGTACTCAATATCTAAACATTTTATAAAGAAAGAAAAAGTTCAAATTTACCAACGATATGCTTTAAAATTAAAGACTTTATATATGTTCAATTTAAAGTTGCTGTTTTTATAATCCAACGCGAGATCATTCAGGAATTTGTTCAAACTGGGCTTTTGTCCGAATTGTGAACGGTTTAATTGCAACTGGAGTAATAAATTCGCGCTAACTACGTAAATGGTTGTCAAATAAAGTTAATAGACTGTAAGCAACGATACGCCGAAATGGAAATTGGGGTGTAATGGATCTATTTATCTCATTTAGTAGTGGGTGGCTGTGCCAATTCGACCGCATCTGTCAGTAAACATTAACGAAATTGTTATTGCTGTAAATTCGTTTGAATGTGGGTGGACATCGGTCACCCGCAACTCCCATTGTTACCGTCAGTTGCCTAAATTATATCACAAATGAAAAGATAGATCAATGGGCTTTCACTCTACTAATTGTGTTAATACCGGTAATTAAACAATCAAAACTTGAATCGGTATTGGTGATTCCAATTAAGAACTACTACGTATGCATTTGATAGTAAATCAGTTTGAATTGGTTATACTCAATCATCAAGTGAAGTTATTTTTCAATGCATTTGATGCAATTTCTTTCGAAATTGGACCCCGTCGCGTCAAGAATTTTGAAAAGCATTCGATGTTTCTCTCGTCATCATAAATGACTTCTTCAGGAACAATCAAACCATAGTAAAGGAGAAATTCTTCTGGAATGAGTATGGAACAAAAGGCAATTGAATCAATGCAAAAGAGTACGCAAACTCAGTATGTCAACCATAATCATAACCAAATTGGTCATTTGTCGAAGTATAACAGAGTTGAAACCCTTCTGATCCGAACAGTTTCGGATCCATTCGTTGCTTTTTGTGCCACTTTCACTTCAGAAAAGTTTTGCCTCTGGTATGGACTCTTATGCAAATGTTCCATTTCATCTGAACTTCCACCTACAACTTCTATTAAAGGTGTGTTCAGAAAAAAAGATTACATTAGATTATATATGGGTCGTTTCGTGTTTATTTTCGTCCACCATGCACCTTGATCTAAGGAGATCTTTTGTGCATACCCCGATCTATGTAGTTTCCAGGTTTAAACTCTTGTTAAAGTTTATTATGGACCTGGGATTGAGATTTTCCACATCTGAGGGGACTAAGGACGCCCATCCGAGTTGGATGTACTTTTTGCGTGCAAGCGCATCGCACTTGCACAGCACATGTTCTGCAGTCTCCGCAGCTTCTGCGCAAAATCGACATAGGTCTGTTTCAGCTTGACCCATTTTCTTGGTACCTCATAGAGCAATGTCCTGTTAAGAATCCGGTTAGTATCCTCAATTCGGATTTGCTGATTTCTAAGTAGACCTTTGTCTTTTCAAGCGTTCCAGATATGAATCTTTTCGCCTGTCGTAGTCCTGAATATGATCTCCAGTGGGAAATTCTTGACTTTGCTTCCCATTTTTTGACCTCATTGTTGATTTGACTTTTAAAGAAACCAAAAGCCAGTTTAGGTCCAAGAAATGACGATGCAGATCTTTCTCTAGCGAGTTGGTCCGCAGCTTCATTCACTTGTATTCCTTTGTGCCCTGGCACCCACTTAAGGTTGATCCTGTTGTGTTTAGCTAGTTGCTTTAGAGTTTGTTGACAGTCCCAAATTAGTTTGGATTTGACAATTCAACTACTGAGGGCATTTATTGCCGCTTGACTGTCAGAATTAATGTAGATCTTTCTTCCTTTTAGGTTTCTTCGAAGACACTCGTAGGCGCAAAGTTCTATTGCATGCATTTTAGTTTGAAAGACAGTAGGGCCTTTTCCTAAGGCTTTAGAGAACCTATAGTTACGGCCATAAATTTCCACTCCAGTCCCATGTGGTGTCTTTGATCCATCTGTAAACCAGATGGATAATTTGTATTTTTTTTCAGGTATTGATTGAGCGTCAGTGTAGCTATTTAAGTCCACTTCAAAGGAATGATCAAATTCGTACCTGGGTTGCATATAATCAACCAATTTTGCTAAAATCACAGGGCTACATTCCTTGAGGATTCCCATGTGATCGACGAAATCTCCTTCTTTAAATTGTTTTAATTGCAGTGATCTTGGGGCTCCTTTAATCGCCTTCCTTTTCACTAAAAGGTGGAGAGGAGTTAGACCAAGCATTACCTCAATTGTTGCTGTTGGGCAGGAGTTCATTACTTCTGTTATGCCCTTTGGGCTATGCTCAGTTGGTTTTGTGCTGTCTTTTTCGTTAGTTTTGGCCATCATACTAAAGACGCATATGTGATAAGGGGTGTATACTGAACCAAAAGTGAGCATAAATACAATGAAAAAGTTCGTAGCGCAGATGAAATGTTTCGTTAAAATTGGTCCTACGTAAAGGTTCATTGGGCTAACGAAACTTAGTTCGTCACTTAATGTAATGAAATCTCAACGAATTCCGTTCATGTTTTAATGTCATATATTTGTTGATTCAATGATCATTCGTTATTAATTTTATGAATACAATTCGTAATCTTTATGAATTGTAATAATTGGTTGAATGAACAGGAGCATTGATGCAATGAATCTTATTCGTTGGTACAACGATTATTAAATATTTTTATTACCATAAAGTTCATTGTTTTTATGAATTTTGATAATTGCTGGAATGAATAAGGTTGTCATTCAAACAAATTTTATTGAAAAATAGTAGTATACAAAATTTTATTAATATAATAATGTTAAATCATCAATTTGTCCTCCTGTGCAACATGTAAAGAGTTGAATCTGGAGATTTTTCTATTTTAGATTGTGGTTCCTCGATGTATGTAGATGTTTCACAAGAAGTAAACAATAATTTCCGCTAATCTTTAATGCTTTCTTCATTATTGGCTTCCTTTTTCATTATCAGATTCGTTTTTATGGATTATCGATGCATTGTCCACGTCCATCTGTTCGTATGTGTACCTACCAAACATAATTCAATAATATTGATTGCAGAATTACCTTAAAATATTAAAACCAAATAGGTAACTAATACTTACTTTTAGAAATATTTTCCTTGGTTTTGACCTACTCCAATGAAACCTTGGTATTTTTTTCACATGATGAAGTTATCCAGAAAAATAAGTATGTCGTTTATCATGTTGTTTCAAGTATTTATCCATTTGTGTGATCGAGAACAACGTTATTCAATCTGTAAGGAAGAGAAAATAAAGAAAGTGCTAGATTTACTTAAACCACACGTACCATCATGTCGGGATTTACTAAAAGCGCCATTTTTCCGCTGGTGTTTTGTTTCTAAATGATTTTGAATATGGTTAAGTGAAGTTGCACCTTATAATAACTGTAACAGAAATAATTGAACTAGGCAAAACTTTATATTTAATAATAATAGTTACCTTTTCCTTTCTAAACATTTAGTAAATATTTCACAGAAAGCCCTCACTGTATCGTTTTGTTTATCTGCAAACGACTGAACCAAACTGAGTTCTTATTTTGCAGTTAATGGATGAAATGGTAATGGCAAGATGGCAAGCACATGTACTTTCTCATTATAAGTTAACAAATCCTGGGTTCAATTGATTCTTTCGTTATTGCAACGTATGATTTTCAATAATTTATGTTTTTTGTTCGTTACGACAATGAATCATAAAACATTAAACTAGAAACAGATTATCATATAATACTTTACTACGTTATTACAATGAACAATTTTATAAAACTGTTCATAAACTGGCAATGAACGTAATTCTTTTATCCAATAAAATAGTTCATTGGATTTATGAAAATTTTGTTGTTAAAATAAATCTTTTACATCCATCCTTTCATTAGTACAATTAATGGTAGTTTATTTTGACAATGAACTTCATCATGAAATTTCATGAAAAAAATCATTGTCTCGATAAAATCTTGTCAAAAACCACTTGTTATTGATATTATATGCAGTATTTTTAATCTTTAGAAAAGAAAGGATCTGAACAAAACTTTTTTTTAATGGAACACCCAGTATATTATGGTGTGATTGGAAAGTTGCTTCAATGCTAAATAAATTGACCTTATAATATATATTGGGTTATTTTTTAAAATCTTTTTTCACCAACAGAAGGGTTTTTTTGTGAAAAAAGTAGTCTATATAGACGTTTATAATTATAATTGATGCCATATTAGAGATATTGACACCGTCTTTTCAAATATAGTTTTTTAATATCGATTTTATACATGCGCAGTAAAGGAACATTTTCTTTTTTAATATGCTGGGTATTCCATTTTCGTAAAATTGAAAAATACAAAATTCTCATTTTTTTTCAAATGCAACATCCTGTACATTTTGAGCTTAGCGAATAAAAATTTTTGTAATTTTTTTTGATAGCATATTTATTAAGGGTAAAATAAAAAGGTATGAATAATTATTGAAGTGGTAAAGGCGTAAAACCTACATATACTTAATGCTTTTTATTTTTTTTCCATTTCACCTTTAATGCAAATAGAATGCAACCTAGACTACAGCAGATGCAGCTTTCTAAGTATGTATAGTGGATCTTACCTAGCCGAACTACTAACAGTTAAGCCACAAACGCTTAGCAAAGCGGTTGCTCTCAAGGAAAGCCCCAAAAGACTAAATTTCGCTGACTACTAGATCAGGGCTGCATATACTGTAATCGATGTTGTATTCTGTTTACATACGACATTTCTTGGAGTTGTCCATAGTTTCTTCTATGGACCAATGTCTGGTGGTACTTGGGGGTCACACGGAGGTTGCCCGTTGATTCTATAGTATATCTACTTGACAGAAAATTTGTCAGAATTCCTGTTGGATATACCAAACTGACGAGATCTAATAAGATCGAAAGGTCTTTGGTTTCCAAAATCTAAATCTGATAAATATTGATCTGTGCATTGGATTCAACTTTAATCTCGAAATTATCTTTTAAATCAATAAAAAATCATGTCTCAGCTGCCCAAACATACATTTTTTCTTTATGGAGATCAAGAAGAAATGACCTTAAAAACAAACCAAAATAAAATCCTTAAAAGTAAATTTTTAATATTATTAAGTATTATAATTGAAATATCTTCGAATTTTAGTACTAAAACTGAAACACATTTCTTTGGAAATTTAATAAATACCAAACTTGTCAACTAAAATTTAATGCAAACGAGTCGAGTATTCTAGGGAACAAAGAAAAATTCATAATTGCCAACCTGACCTTCAAGCAAAACATGAAAATACAATAAAATTCGGGCTGTTAATATGTCCAATAATGGGCATGGTTAAACGTGGTTATGACACAATAATAAATTCATAAACTCAGTTCAACGAACAGACTCCAATAAACGATTTTGTAGATTTATAGGGCTGGTAATAAAATCCGGTACCATCCATAATATGTATCAGCTACCGTGCCTTTTAAAAGTGGAATGGTTGGAAATTTTCTAAACTTTTACAACTGTCGGCGAAGAATAAAGCAGGTACCCTGGAGTTAAGGGATGTTTGAGTAAATCGTTGTAGAATATATCTCAAGTTCAGCGTACTGACACAAAACTGCAATTACCGCAAAATATTAAAAATATTTCAGGCATTGCTTAAATTTTTGTCCAATTCAGTGACTTGGCAAATTATTATTACGAAAACTGAATTGTGAATCCAATAAAATAAGAAAATGACACTTTTTTTAAAAAATTTGACTTTTTCTGGGTAATTTCGATCTATTTAAAGTTAGACAAGTTACGAGTTTATTTTCAAAAATTTGTCTTTTTTTTCTTGTTTTCGAAATTGCAATTTATTCTCAAAGGGGTTTTGTACCTTAAAAAAAATGGAACCCTTACAATGTCACTCTCAAGTCTCGTGTCACAAAGAGGGTTCCCTCGAAAACTATAACACTGTTACGCAGAAATTTTAAATTTTTCAGTGTTATAGTTTCCAATGACCCCGATTGCAAAAAGAAAATATTTTTTAATAAAATGAAGAGGGGAGGTTTATTTGGTCTCCGTAAAATCAAGCTTTAGTTAATATAAGAACTGCCTCTAGGGATCCTAAAATATTTTTTCTAATAATTTTCAGTCCAATCATCTTAAAGATCTCCTAGGTTTCTAAAAATAAAATTTAGATATTAATAGGGTTAGTAGATATTGGGCCATAGATTATCAGAAAACTGCAGCTTTTTTTGATATCGTAATAGTTGTTGGGAAAAAAATATTTTATGGGAAAAAGGTGCTTGCATTCCAAGGTTTTTTGACCAATGTAGTAACAATTCTTTTCAAAAAAACTTGATTTAATTAAAGAATAGAATGCAGAACTTTGTCTTTTACATTATTTCATTCAGATGAAAATTGTTGGAGTTAGCCCTAGTTTATTAAATTGCACGCAACGCAATCATTGCGGTTGGAATCGAACAATTTATTAGCGCGATCCGCGGCGATCTCATAAACTGTGTTAGTCATCGACTTGTTGGGAATTGCGAGTAAATGCTTTTTATCTGAGACGTTACCAACATAGTTATTAGTTCCATTAATATTTGGACTGATTGTACAAAAAGTGTGTATATCTGAAAATAGACAATTTTTTTGTTTTTCAGTTAAAACACAAAAAAATTTGGATAAAATTTTAAATTCATACGTAACTAAAAATAATTTAATTTCATCTATTGACTGTTCCTGTAGCAATTGGTACGGGTTTATAATTGTGCGAGCCCGGCTGATTTTTTTATAAAAGCTTAACTTCCTCTGGAAAATCTGAAAATTTCAAACTTCTCGGAATTTTGATTGTTTTTCAAAATTCAATTTTTGCTAAATTTTTTAATACTTTTCAAAATTTTGTCTTTTCTTAAAAATTAATTTTTTATTGGAAGTTTTAGCTCACTGAAAAATTAAAATTTTTTCTAAAATTTGACTTTGTAAAATTTCGACCTTTTCGAAGTTCGACAATTTTCTCGAGAGTTTATTTCCAAAATTGTTCAATTTTTCACAACATTTTCCTTTAACATTTAGATTTTTCAAATATGTTTTGTTCTTCACGAAATTTTAATTTATTCTCAAAATTCGATGTTTTTTTTATTAAAATAACTGAATTTTTACTGAGAAATTTTGAACATTCTTTTAAAATTTTAACTTTTTTCACAAAATTCGTTTATTTACACATTTATCCATGTCTGGAAATTTTGACTTTCCATTGAGATTTAAGTCTTTTTATAGATTCATTTTATTCTAAAAAAATATTTTTTTTTCTTCAAATTAAAATTTGACTTTCTTTAGGAAAATCGGCTTTTTCTAAAGTTCGAAATTATTCTGGAATTTCTGACAATGTTTTCGAATTATCGAGTTTATATCATAAATTCGTCTTACAAAATTTTACAATTTTCTCAAATTTTTACTTTTTCCGAAAACTTCGAATTTTTTTTTTAATTCGTCTTGTCGAAATTTCAATTTGTTCTTAAATTTGACGTTTTTGTTCAAAATTTGTGTAGCTTTAGAACATTTCGACACTTTTTTCGAGATTTCGAACTTTTTCTCACAATTTCGATTTTTTTAATTCGTCTTATTTTCCAGGTTTCTTTTCAAAGATCGACTTTACATTTATTAAAAAAATTAGGAAATTCTCGAGTTTAAAAATTTCAAGCTCAAACGCGGAATTTTAATAAAAATAATATTCAAAAACTGAAATCGTCTAAAATATTCGAAATTGAGAGGCTAAAGTCAAAATTTTGGGAAATATTTTTTACACAATCCTAATATTTCTTCCAAAGTTACGATTTTGATTCGAAAATGTTATCTAAAAATCTTAATTTTTTTCCTCCTCATTCGAAATGTCAGCGTTTTCCTATAAATTTAGAGTTAAAACACATGTAACTTTGGTGGAACGGCTTGTCCTTGGTTATCTTTAAAAATTGAAATACAAAACTTGTTTTTTAATCTTTCTTGGTTTCAGGGGACAAGTTTTGTATTTCAGTTAAAACACGATTAAAAAAGTATCATTTTTAAGGGAAATAGAGAGAGAAAGAGAGAGAGAGAGAGAGAGAGAGAGCGAGAGAGAGAGAGAGAGAGAGAGAGAGAGAGAGAGAGAGAGGAGAGAGAGAGAGAGAGAGAGGAGAGAGAGAGGGACGACAGACACATTTTTGAAAAACACTCAAAATCTATGTAACAAACATCGAACATTAATTCGTGTTAGACTTTTTTTTGAAAGAAAGAGAGAGATAGAGAGGGGTAGAAAACAGGCAAATTTTTAAAAAATAATTCGAAATTTAGGTAAAAAAAGTTCTAGAATTTTCTGTCTTAATTTAGAAACATTGAACATTAAATTCGTGTTCGACTTTTTTTGAAAAATGTCCCTAAAAGTTGGCAAAGAAAAAGTCGTAAAGTCATATATTTTTTGATAACATTATGTTTTAGTTTTGTAAGTAGTTTTTTGTTAATATCTTTTTTGAAATTGTTATTATTTTTCTCAAAGTCTCTAATTTGAACCTGCAGATTCTATACTTCAAAAAAAAATCAAACTTTATTTTAGACATTATGATTCTTCTTCCCTTTTTCCTAAATTTCAGCTCTTTTTCAAAATTACTCGAACTAAAAGAAACTGAAAATTACGAATTAAACTTGAAAGGTTGATAACATTTTAAATATTTGACCTTTTGCTAGAAAGTTTAAAATTTCTAAAAAATCGAAGTTGTGAGATTACCCAAGTCAAAATTTCGATAATAATTCAATGTTTTTCCAGAGTACTGATACTAATTTAAATTTTTTTAGAAACATTTTTATTTCTTCCTAAAATTTGCACATTATTTTGAGATTTAAAAACAAAACCATAAAAAAATAAAAATTTCAAGATTAAATTCGAAATTTGAAAATTAAAATCTAAATTTCGCGTCCGAAGAAAATATTTTGATTTTGGTGGAACGGACTGGTCCTTGGTTATCTTCCAAAATTGTCCCTTGAAACCAAGAAAGATTAAAAAACACAACAAAGCTTGCTCTAACGTGTTTCGATAGCCAAGCACCTCTCTGAAGATGATAGCTTGGCTATCAAAACTAGCAACCTTTGTTGTGTTTTTAATCTTTCTTGGTTTCAGGGGACAAGATTTGTATTTCAATGTTTAAGACATTTTGAGTAAAAATTTAAATTTTTCATGAAAATGAAAATTTTGAGAGATACTAAATTGTAGAATTCTAGAAAGAATTTATTTTCATCTTTTTAATTCAGGAGTAAATTATAATTTTGGTATCAACAAAAACTATCAAAAAAATCAAGATTTTAAAAGTAAAAAATTTCTAATTGTAGTTAAAAAGTTAAGTTTAAAATATTTCAGGAAAACTAGCGAAACCTTTAATAACTGAAATACAGAACTTCTCCCCAGAAACAAAGAAAGATTAAAAAAATACAACCACCGTTGTTCTAACGCGTTTCGACATCCAAGCTGTCATCTTCAGAGCGATACTGCATTTTCAGTATCTCTCTGAAGATGACAGCTTGTCTGTCGAAACGCGTTAAAGCAACGATTGTTGTCTTTTTTAATCTTTCTTGGTTTCAGGGGACAAGTTCTCTATTTCAATTTTTGAAGATAACCAAGGACCAGTCCGTTCCACCAAAAAAAAAAGAAACCTTCGATAACAAAATTTGAAAAGTCATTATTTTATAAGAAAAAAGTGATATTTAATACATACATATTTCAGAAAAGACTATTGCCAAGCTAAAAACAAATTTAAAAACCTTCAAATTTCAAGGTAATATTTCGAGAAAAAAGTCAAAAAAAACTATAAAATTTCGTAGTAAACTTAGGAAAAAACTAAGTTTATATGAAAAATTCTTTAGCACATGTCACCATTTCGATTTCACTTTCAAATTGTTAATATTAAATATAAAATCTCATCATTAAACTATAATATTAGAAAATTCTACTTTTTTCTTAAAATTTTGAGAAAAATCAAAATTATCTGGTATATTAAAATTTTATACAAAATTGAATTTTTAAGATAAAAGAAGCAGGTCCAAGTTTGAAATTCAAATTCGGATATAGAGAAAGACGAAATTATGAAATCTATAAGTTGAAATTATGCAAAATTGAAATACAAATCTTGTCCCCTGAAACCAAGAAAGATTAAAAAACACATCAAAGGTTGCTCTAACGCGTTTGGATAGACAAGCTATCATCTTCAGATGAGGAAACAATAGAAAAATGCTGAAAAAAAAAAGAAATTTTGGCTTTCTAATCTCAAATTTGCTAGAAAAGCTGGAATTTCCAGAATATGGTAAAAATTTTGAAAAAAAAGTCGAATTCTTCAGGAAAAGGTAAACAATTTTAGTTTAAATTGGGAAAATTGAGAGAAAAAATTTCAAATTCCATATTATTATTCTGTTCAGAAATTTTCTTCTTTTCGACTGTAACAGGTATTTAGGAGCTTCTTAGAAAATAAATTTTTAAATAACCAGTTAAATGTATATACCTAGGGCAATCATTTAATGATTCTACACAAAGAGATACAAATTTACAACTATTTGCATAATGATAAGGACGGTAGCAATTTACAGGAATAAGCTACTTATGTTACATCTACTTAACTGAAATTCCTGTAGAGAAGACAAATTATCTTTACAAGGCGGCAGATTTTATTGCCATTTAATTCCATTACTTTCAGATTATTACGTGTACACTACACAAATGGTCGGATAGATAAGAGAACTTCTAAGGAAATGTTTACCTGAAAATTTGGAAAGATCAGTTTCTAGATTTATGCAACTGAAACTGGGAACATTATTTATATTATTTACCAATAGGACCCTGTAATTTTGACTAGTTCTTGAATATAATCATTGTCATTTTTCAAATATTTAAAAATGATACGTTACCAGAGACTTTTCTATGGTTAGGTAAAAACCATAACGTAAATTTTTAGCAAATGTTTGAAAAAGTAATTGGTAGAAAAAATAAAATAATTCTGCCGAGGGCGGTTTCGTCGTATAATTTATGTTAAAATTTTACACATTTAAAATCGATATAGAATATAAAAATAATTCCGCTCGATCTTGGTTTTTAATGAACTGGTTTATGAAAAATAAAACAGGGATTCTAAAAACTAAATGATGTAAAAAATGTACAAAAATAACACTGGTCAACAAAATTGAAGTTTTGTCATGTCACATGAACTTCTTTTGTATTTTTTAATAGTGTTAGTTGTTGTCATTTTAAATAGGCATCATCCATGACATTTCTTTGTTAAATGTTTGAAAAATGATGGATTTCCAGAAATATAACATAAAAAATGTACCGGGTGGCCAACTAAGAAAGGACGCCGGCTATATCTCAGCAACGAACCATCCCACAGTTTAAAAAAAAAATTCAATAAGAAAAGTGGTCCTGAAATATCGCTGGAAAATATTTTTGAGTTTCTTAAATGACCGATAGGTGGCGTAATATGTGAAGCTAAATAAAAAATCAGGATTTTCACGAAATTTTGCTTAATTAAGGTATATCGAAAATTCATGCATTGTAATCCTAGAGTAGTTTGGATATGTTTTTGTTTTACACTCTTTCTTCTATCTCTAAAAATAAAGTGGTGGGGAGACATCAAAAAGAACTTTTTTTAAATACCATTTACTTGAGTTAGCCTCAATAAAATTTAACAAATTTAGTTTCTATTGAAAGAGTGTTATTTATTCTATTGAAAGTATTTTCATATGTTTTTATTTTAAAATTATTGTTGCTACAGCGCGTTGTATAAAATGGTAACAAATTTCGCCTTTTTCTAAAAAAAAAATAAATAGGATGATATGTCAATTTTGATATCTAAAATAGAGAATTGAAGGTCCTAGATATCAGTGAAAACTGCAACTCGATACCTTTTGTCTAACTGGAGATATTGGCAAATAAAATTTCAGTAACATAAAAGCTTGATGACGTTTAGAATACGAAATCAGAGGAGGTTTAGAATTTGTTTTACATAATATAAAAATAAGTAATTAACATACCTACAATGATCTAATAGTAATAACAGGGAACAATGTAAAAAAATTAACCGAAGAAACAATTTAATATTCAAAAAAGTTAAAAAAAAAGACTCTGCATTACATTAAAAATGTTAAATTAATAACGTCTATTGACTGGAGCCCTATATGTTCAAACTGACTGCAGCCCATCATTTTCATGCAGTGAATCCACTGACGAATAAACAACACTGCAATTTTAACTTTTACCATTGACCATTCTACAACTCTAAATACTGCTTCTTATTCTTTCGATCATGTCGTTTCTTTTGCAGACTTGTTGGCAAAAACAAGGTCTTCTATTCGCTTGACAAATAAAAATCAAGGCAAGTCAGATCTGGGGATCTGGATGGCCAAGAAAACTGACTTTCACTCCCTATCTACCTGCCATGTGGGCCTGGTTTTGAACGGTGGTTTGGCATATCCCCAGGTAATTATCTATTGTTCTACTACTTAAATGATAATTAAATTTCACATATTCTAAAACATTTATAATATTTTGCTCGATGCGACCTCTACGTTATCTTCTGAACCCAGCAACATACACATTTCTTGTGATGCATTTGCGATGTATCAGTCGAAGGAAAACTCTTTCACTTTTTGATTACGTTTTTCGGGATACTGCACGCGTAGATTTAGCAGCATCACTTGCATTTTCATGCATTCGAAATAAATGGTTAGTTAGCATGTCAAATGCTTCTTCATTTGTTTAAATCTTTTTAATTTTAAAAATTGAAATACAAATCTTGTCTCCTGAAACCAATTTTTTATTTTATAAAGAAATATAAAAGCGGAAATAACAATTCAGTTAGAAGAGCAGGTAATAAACGCATTTGCAACCTTGAAGATTTGCAGTTTTTGATTTCATTTTCGCAATTAACTTTTTTCAAGGGGCACTTTACCAGTTTTGTAGACAAACTATGTGACTATTCATAACTTAAACTTTGCTTGCCAATATCTTCGGTTAGACAAAAGATATCGAGTTGCGATTTTTACTGAAATTTAGGACTTTTAATTCTCTATTTTAAGATATCCAAATTGACATATCATTCTGTTTATTTTTTTTTAGAAAAACGGCGAAATGTGTTACCAGTTTATATAACGCGCTGTAGCTGCGACAATAATTTCAAAATAACGTAAAAGTGCTGTTGATAGACTAAATAGCACTCTTTCTATAGAGATTAAATTTGTTAAATTTCCTTAAGGCTAACTGAAGTAAATGGTATTTAAAAAAAAAATTTTCGTCGTCTTCCCACCACTTTATTTTTAAAGACAGAACAAAAATGGAAATTATTCTAGAATTACAATGCATGTATTTTCAACATACCTAAATTAAGAAAAATTTCGAGAAAATCCTAATTTTCTATTCAGTCTTACCTATTACGCCACCCCTAGTTGTCATTTTAGAACTTCAAAAATATTTTCCAGCGATTTTTCAGGGCCACTTTTCTTATTGAAATTTTTTTCCCAAAGCTGTGAAGTGATTCGTTGCTGAGATATAGTCGGCGTCCTTTCTTAGTTGGCCACCCGGTACATTAGGAACTTATACTCTTTGTTTTTCTAGATTATTTAGCTTTTAATTGGTCCATTTTAATCAAGTAGTAGGGTGGGTGCACCAGTAACAAACCATTTAAGAGACATTTTGAAACAAAATTTGATAATGTAACTCAATTATTACATCAATCATAAAAAAAGTACATCGTATTCCTTGCCTACCATATCATCATATAGTTTATTCCGATTTTTTTAATAACCGTTAGGTTTATTTTTATTCAAAAGTGGATGTGGCAAGTCTCAATGTGCCTAAGGTGGACCAGATTGTACCAGTAATAGACTAGGTATTGTGCCAATAGTAGACCAGTAAATAAAGTGACTATTTTTAATGAAGAATAACTTTATTATCAATAATATTGAACTTAATTAAGTTTATATTAAGTAATCATCACAACAGCCCCAGAAAAATATTCCCTTTCATACTTAACAATTACGTAGTCGCCTTTCTTTGGTTTTTGGGTGATCTTCAAAGATTTATGAACAAAGAAAAGTACATTCTCATCATCAGAATATGAATAAATTCTTAATCGTTTAATTATTGTTTTTTTTTTTTGAAGAGGTTGCTTTTTTCGTCTGAATCTGTTTCCTATTCTTCTTTGATTTTTTTTCTCTATTCGTTGTCTTCAGAGCTTTTCTTTGTTCTTTTTATTTCTTGATCTTTTTTTCTCTTTCCAATATTTCATCAATTCACTGCTGTTTACTGCATCAGACGGGCAAATCTTACGCTTTTTCTGATTGCCTTTAATTGGAGATTCAGACCCCCACACAATTACTGCTGCAAATGCTGGACTTATTGGTTGAAAGTTTTTTTTTCTTTCTGCCATCCCTATTATCCAGAATTTAGGCAATACTTTTTCTTGTACGGTTAATATGGTTGGAAAACCCATTTTTCTCTGCAAGGGTATTTCAGTTTTATTTTATTTATAATTGTTGTGTGAGGAATATTTTGTGGGGAGAATTTTCGGCATGTTTCTCTCACTTTGCACCTTTGTTTATTTCTTCTATTGCTTTTATGACGTCTTCCCTTTTATATCTGAAAAACGTTCTTTTCGGTGGCACAGTGTCTGAAAAAGGTATAAGTGGTAAATTATTGGAACAAACTCATAGTGTAGATATCACCACTATTATACCACTGGTCAACAACTGGAACATTGTGAATTTTTGAAGAGTTTGTTATAATACTTTACTAGGACATCATAAGTGAATATAAATGAAACAGAAAAACTAAAAAAAAATATTACACAGCTTAATCACCAGTTGTTGACCAAATGAAATTTTACTGGAAATCCATAGAATTTGTGCTCCATTAGTTTTCCAAAGACAGTTATCGATTTAAATTAGTATTTTCTGAGAAAATAATATGTAATATTATCGATACATGTATTATAATATGCATTTAACACGAAAATAGCCTACAAAAATTGACCTAAACAAAGATTTAAAAGGATTAAAATAACTTACCGTCGTACGCACGCTTAGTAGAATGGTCACCCAGAATAAAGTGAACGAATCACGTTTTGGAATAGGTAGTTTTAACCTGTGTAGTTAGCGCTTGAATCACTTTTAGTTATAATTACATGGTTGGTCGAAGTACGCTAAAGCTACCTATCGCAGAAAAATTGGAGAAAAATTTAAAAGAAAGTTATATTTATATCTGAAGTTTAAAATGGTGTACTACTGGTTCCTGGTGTGGGACTGGTGCACCGACCCTAGTAATCAGTCGACACTCTTGAGTTTAATCTGCCCCAATAAAATTTTTCCACCATTGGAATGTCCACATGAAACTTTTATCAGTTCTTATTACTTAGAGCCCCCCAGAGCTCCCTAATTCGTATAGGAATAAAGTCAAGATATGTGTCTAAAAGATGAATCTTGATCCCCATATTGCAACCCAAAGTTTTATTCTCCAATAACAGTTTTTTTAACCAAATATCTTTAGATGTCATTCTTATAGTAAAACGATAAATTTCTAATTAAAATTTTGAAGCATCTTCTTGCTGATTTTTTCAAAATATTTAATTTTTCTTTAAAGAACGAGTCTTTTATTCATGTTCCTAATAATACTACATTCTGGGGAATTTCTCTTTGAAATATAAAAATTCATTTTTATTGGGACCTATCCCCTCTAGAAAATTTTTGGTAATCCTAATTCAATATGAAGTGGTGGTCGAAATATACCAGAGAGCTTTACAAGTGTAAATGCTTTACAGTTTTCTATTTACAAATTAAAAATCGTGGAGGACAAACTTTTTCTTAATTGTGATTTTTTCGATCCTTGGTGTCCCATTTACATAAAAAGGACCCAAATTTTAATGACTAAAAATACTTCAAATGAAGAATTAATATGATCGTGATATTAAGTTATATTTCTGATAATTTTTTTAAGATTTAAATAATATATGGAGCTAGATAAAAACGAACAGTATTTGGGAAGACTACATTGCCAAAAATAAATTTTACCTTTTCACAAGGAAACCGGGAGTGATGGAAAAAAATAAGTACGGTTGCATGATGGGGCTAGGTAATCCAAACATAATTACTTACCAGAGTTCATGTGACAAAATCAGCATTGACCAGTGTAATTAACCGGTTTAACGGAAACTAAAACAAGAATCCCAAAAAATTATATAACAACGCACAACGCATCCACAAAATTAATGTTGGATGTTCACACAGTGAGACTATTTAATGTTTGAGCATATTAAACAGTTATCGGCAGGTTCTCTTTTATGAAAAATGTTGCGGTGTCTATGAAGGAAAAAGAAAAGATGTCGGTAAACAATTTGTGGTTTAATAAATAAATATCTGCTAACATCACATGCTTCCTTCATAAATTCACAAAACACAAAACTTCTGTAATAATCATCAGAAAATATCTATTGTGTACTAGCCAGTTAGAGCTCCAATATCACTCGACGTGTAGTGAAAAATCCATCTAGTGCCCCAAAAATCCAAAAATGAGGCCAAATGCTAGAAAAACCGACAGTTGAAAACAACAAATTGTAAAGATCTTAACCTCTTAAGAAAACTAAGAATGAGTATATCATAAATGTTATATTCCTAAGAAAATTTGCTTAAAGATCAAGGGAACTCATGTTATCATGACTATCATTTCCAAGTGTTTATCGTCGTAATTAAATTTGAATGGACAATTCTTACTGCATAAACATGTGACTCGAAATTAGTAGCGCCAAACGCCCTGTTCAACTCAATCATGAAAATTCCGTTAAAAATGAATATTTAAAAGGGAGTACTGTGGCTCGATGCAAAATCCTCGGTGACACGGATCTCTATACGTTTTTATATCGAACTTTATACAGCCTTTGGGAAATCAGGGAAACAATGACACGAAGGACCGTTGAGAAAACGTCAGCGCCGCCCGGCGCATAACGTCGCCCTGATTCTTATTCGCGACCAGGCGGAAATATTTATAATGGAAAGGACGGAATTGTTTCGATGCAAAATTCAACAGCCGAAGGTTTAGTCCTCAGTAATTTTTCAACTTAAGCCCTAAATACATCGTTTTTAACGAAAAAAAATTAAAAACTTTGCTACCATACTGCCATACATTTTTATTTACAGAAAATGTAGGCATATCTATTATTATTTCAACAATGTATTGGAAAACTGATCAAACATACAGCAAATTGTACGTCACTCATATTTGCAGTTAAAGGAGGGCTTTGGGGCTATGCTGGAATCCAAATTAGTCTCGCAAAACTACTTGAATGCAATCATCACACCCTTCTCACACACAGTGTGGAAAAGCCAAATGGAATAAATTTAGTATTTCAGTTATTGTATATATTTATGAAAAATCTCGAGACAGGTCAATTTTGAATTATAAGATGACATCCTCCATCGCAAAGATTTCATCCCTAGATGCAACCTCTTTCGACCCCTACATCTTTTAATTGGAAGTAGGGGCTTGGTATACCTCATTTGAAAGGTCTTTTTTTTCTCCATTCAAAAATGTCATGGCTGCTACACTTTAAAAAAAATAAACAATAAACAAAATAATTTATCAACTACAAGAATAACTAATAGTGGCTCGTCCGGTTCGTCCTCGACAATCATAAAGGGATCAAAAACAATTTCGATATTCTTTTTTGATTTTGTAAAAAAGGAAAACATAAAAACTTATCTACCTTATCATAGTCAATTGTACTTTTTGTCGAAAACATCCCAGTATCTTTCTAAAACTGTGAGAGAATTAAACAGTAATCAGTATCGTGCTTCAGTTATTTTTTTGGACATTTTGAAAATTTAATATGAGTCATTTAACAGGAATGAATAAAATAATAATTTTAGAAATGATTAGTTATGGAGATAGAGCAAGATTACAGGCCGAAGTCCATTTCAACAAAAATTTCCTGATTTAACGCCTATATCCCAAGGAAACAATTAGTAAAATTGAGAAGGATTTTTACGAAGATGGACATGTACAAAAGCTAAAAAAAATCTCCAATGCATTAAAGAATGATACCAAATTGGAAATAATGAATGAGTTTTATAAGAAAATCCACATTCTTCATCTCGACAAGTAGCTGCAGCACTGAACTGTACTGAAAGAAAATAAAATACATCCTTATAAACTGACACCATGTCAAGAGCTCAGTGATAACAATTTGGATAGAAGAATTCATTTTTATGACCAAATGATGCACAGATTAAATAATAATATCATCCAAATAGAAAACATACTGTTTTCTGATGAGTCCACTTTTACTTTTCACGGTCATATAAATCGTCAAAACTGTTGCTATTGGGCTAGCGAAAATCCCCACTGGATGAGAGAACTGCATACACACAACCCTGAACAAGTTAATGTTTGAGCAGGGATTATTGGAGATCATGTCATTGGTCCATTTTTCATTGATGGAAATTTAAATGGAGATAATTATTTAGCATTGCTCCAAAACAACATTGTACCAGCTTTGGTAAACTTAGATCGAGCTCAAGAAAATCTACACGTTCCAGCCAATGTAATGGGGTTCCAGCAAGATGAAGAACTACCACAGTACCAAGTCAAAGTCCGGCAAATCTCGATTTTACATTTCCAAATCAGTGGATAGGGAGACGAAGTACGGTAGATTGGCCAACACAGTCACCATACCTCACGTCTCTGGACTTTTTTTCATGGGCTGATGTGAAAAGTACAGTGTATTAAACTAAACCCCACGACATAGCTACCTTATGAGCAAGAATAACGCTTGCGATTGCGTTGGTGACACCAGAGATGTTGAATAATATCAGGAGACATTTTTGTTTACAATTAGGATGCTGTCAAGATGTTGGAGGTGCCCATTTTGAACATCTCCTACATAAAGTATGGTTTGTTTATTATTTTATTAAATGAAAATATTAGATTTATATTCTGTTGCTGAAAATTGAAATTATTTTTTTTACTGCTAGTTTTTAAAATAAATATGGTAACCATGACATTTTTGAACAGACAATAAAAAGACCTTTCAAATGAGGTATAACAAGCCCCTACTTTTGGTTTAAAAATTTAGGGATTTGCAACTGTCACTCGAAGAGGGTTGCATCTAGGGATGAAATTTTTACGGTGGAGGATGTCATTTAATAATCTAAAATTGACGTTTATTTTATTCCATTTGGCTGTTCCACACGGTATGTCTATTATTATTTCAATAATTTATTGCAAAACTGATCAAACATACAGTAAATTATACATCACTCATGTTTGTAGTTAAAAGAGGGCTTTGGGGGCTGAGTTAAAATCCAAATTAGCCCCTCAAAACTATTTGAATGCATTCATCATACTCTTCTCATACACATATAACTTTTCACTCACTTAGGGACTTTTTAAAATATATTGTAACGAAATGTAAATTATAGAATTTAGTACGTAAGAAAATTTTCTAGAAAGATCTGATAAGGGAAAAGCGGCCGCGATAACGAAGCAAACGGCAGATAAGCGTTCCAGAAATTTCGGCAAACGATAAGCCTTATCTGCGGGATTTTTTTAGAACTTGGGAGCCAAAACTATATAAGGCGGTCGCCTTTCCCTCGAGTTAGTTAGAGTCAGTCAGTGTAATTAATGAATTAGTAGTTAGAAGTAAATAAGTGCGTTCATTATTCAGTTGTAGTGTTCCGAGTTTAGTTTGAGTGGGTATTATTTAATTCACGTGTTAATAATCAATTCGAACCGATAAGCCCGTAGCAATATATAAAATATAAAAAAATAATAAGTAACTACAGTCTATTACTTTGCCTTATTCAGTTGTGACGTTTAGGATTGTAGTGTTCCGAATTTAGTTTGAGTGGGTATTATTTAATTCACGTGTTAATAATCAATTCGAACCGATAAGCCCGTAGCAATATATAAAATATAAAAAAATAATAAGTAACTACAGTCTATTACTTTGCCTTATCGTAAAGTTGGATTTAGTTGTGACGTTTAAGAAAATTCAATATACTTTAAATGCCACTTAAAATTTTGAGACAACCTTTATATTTTTTTGAGTAGAGATTAAATAGCAGAGTTTAATGTTTCGAATTCAAAATTCAAATTTTTAACTTAAAGATATGAAAATTTATAAAAATATTCTGAAATTTTAGAAGTTAAAATAAATATTTAAAAAATAATATAAACATTTCTAGTTTAAATCGAGATTCAATGTTTCGAAGGAAAATCGAAATTTATCAAAAACACTTTATCGGAAAAAATCAAAATTCTGAAACTAGAAATGTTCAAAACATTTTCAAAAACGCTCAAAATATTCAAAAAGAGAAGAAGTTTTGAAAACATACAATTTGTCAAGACATTAAAAAATTACATTTTCAAAAAGTCACCAAAATGTTTAAATTTAAAAAGTCAAAATTTTAAAAAAGAGCAAATTTAAAGTAAGCAAGATTTAAAAATTCTACAATTTTTCTAAAAATCTGGAATTTCTAAAAAGAGCAGCATTTTATGAAAATATGGGAAATTAGAAATGAGTAAAATAAATGCATATTTTAAACTTTTCCTCGAAATTTTGACTATTTTTAAATATTTTGACTTTTTTAAAAATTGTGAATTTCTGGAATAGATTTTGAAAAAAGGTGGTTTTCGGAAAATGTCTAAACTTCCAAAAAAGTTGAAATACAAAACTTGTCCCCTGAAACCAAGAAAGATTTTCTTGGTTACTTGATTTCAGGGGACAAGTTTTGTATTTTAATTTTTGAAGATAACCAAGGACCAGTCCGTTCCACCAAAGGAAAAAAGTCTAAATATTCAAATGGATCACAATTTTTAAATTAAAACCTTTCAAAAAGTCTAAATTTAAAAAAAAAACCAAAATTTATAACATTCAAACTTTGAAAAATGTGGAAATTTCAAATAAGAGCCGAAATTTAGAAAAAAATCGAAAAAGAATTGAAAAAATTACGGTACAAATTTTGAAAAAGGTGAAAATTTGAAAAATAACGAAATTTTGAAGAGTCGAAATTCTTATTATTTTGAATGAATGAAAATATTGAAAAAGGTCAAGATTTTCAAAAATTCCAAAATTAAAATAATATACAATGAACAAAAGTCAAAATTTTCAAACGATCAAAGTATTATTTTAAATGAGTTGAAATACTGAGGTCAAAATTTTCAAAATATTCAAAATTAAATCAATCATACAACAAAAATCAAAATTTTCAAAGGGTCAAAGTTTAGAAAAAAAGTAAAAATTTTGAAAAAAGTGAAAATCTGAAATAGAAAACTAATTTAAAGAAAAAGTCACAATTTTCATTAGACTCTTAGTTTTATAGATACATAAAATTTTCAGGAAAGCTTGAAATTAGGAAAAAATCAAAATTTTCAAAAACTGAGATAAAATTAAAATTTTCAAAAAAGTTGAGTTGAGTTGAGATTTTCAAAAAAAAGTATAATTAAAAAAGGGGGAACTTTGGTAAAAGTGGAAATTTGAAAATATAGAAACTTTACAAAAGTCGTATGTAAGTTTCAAAACAAGTCGGAACTTTCAAGAAAAAATTTGAAATATTTAAAACGAGTTGAAATATTAATAAATAAAAGAAGTCAGAATTTTCAAAAAATTTAAAACTTAAAATATCATTACTTTAAACCAAGAGTCACCGATATCAAAAAGAAATAGTTGCAAAGATTTCGAAGATTGAAATGTGAAAATTTGGAATAAAAGTGTAAATTGAAAAATGTCGAATTTTTTTAAAAAGTGGCAAAAAAGTCAGATTTTTCAGCAGAAATCGCAGATTTAAAGAAAGACAACAGTTTCGATAAATCTTAAATTTTAAAATGGTCGAAAATTCCAAAAAAAAATGATATATTTAAAAAAGTGTAATGTTTCAAAAAAAAGTTGAAATACTCAAAAGGGGCCGAAATTTTGATAAAAGTCTGACTTTCCAGAATCGTTGTAAATTTATAAGAAAATCTAAAACTTTGAAAAGGTAAAATTCTTCAGAAAAGTTCAAATCTAAAAATTGAACAAAAATATTAAAATTTCCAAAAAAGGTTATATAAAATTAAAATTTCAAAACAATATGAGAGAACAGACATTTTTAGAAAAAAACTTTTTAGTTTCGCTTTTAAAGAAGTAATTTAAAGAAATGTGAAAATATTTTGGAAAATTAGGAATTTTAACAAATAGGTTAAATTTTCAGAAACAGCTTGACATTTTTGAATTAATAGATTACAGGAAAAAGAAAGGGATAAAGTGGATTCTCAAGCTAAATGAGCATGCAATAAGAAAATAGTTAACAAATTACAAAATAATGGTCGCAGATCAGAAGGGGGCTTTAGCTTTTGCCCATGACATTACTCCTTTTTTAGATTTTGAATGGATCGGCAACTAATTCCGTGTTTTTTTGAACGAATTATACTTTTAATCAGACAACTAAATTGTCATGCAGCCGACAGAAGGGAATTTTCCAGAAATTTCTACTTTTTTCCAAAATTCTTCCTTTTCTTGAAATTTCGATATTGTCTTGAAGTTTTGAAATTTTCTTGAAATGTTGACATTTTCTGGAGAAATTCTTACCTTTGACTGAAAATTCGTGCTTTTTAACAAAATTTACCTTTTTCCCTTAAATTTCAAATTTATTCTAAAATGTCATTTCTTTTATCAAATTCTATCTTCCCAAATTCCCGAATTTCTATCTCAAAATTCGCCTTTCTTTTCAAATTTTCGTAATTTTTTAGAATTAAACTTTTTTTTGAAATTTCAGTTATTTGAAATCCGACTTTCTGCAAACGACTTGTTTATCAAAATTTACCTTTTGCTCGAAATTTGGTCGATCTTTTGATCAATAAAAATTTGGTGAAAAATATTTACTTGGAAATTTTTTTGAAATTCTGAATTTTTATAAGAAGTCAAAAATTTCGAGAACACTTCTTCGAAATTTCAACTTCTTTTTTAAACCCAACTTTCTGAAAATTCTAACTTGTGTCTCAAAATTTTGTCGCTGGACATTTTCTGGCACCACAGTGGCGCAGGGTGGGATCTTGTCTCCCTCTTAACTTAGGATTCAGCCAAATAATTTCGATTCTTTTTTAAATTTAAACCTGACCTCAAAATTGTCCCATTTTTTCGAAATAATGAAAAATGTTGATTCTCCCTGTAACATCTCTAATTCTTAACTTTTTTTCTCGAAATTTCGATTTGTTTCCCGAAATTTTAATAATCTTCTCGAAATTACTACCTTTTTCCGAAATTTCGACCCCCTTCTTGGAATTTTGAATTTTTTTTCATAACTCGTTTTTAGTTTTGGAAATTTCGATTTTTTTTTTCTAGAAATTTATCTTTTTTTTCGAAATTTCGGTATTTTACTCAAAAATTTGTCATTTACAAACTCTTGCCTTTACTGAAAAAATCCTAAGTGCTCCCTCTTAAATTCGTCTTTTTCTCAAAATTTCGATTTTTTTCCCTCAAAATTCGTTTTCGACTGTTCTCAAAATTCGACTTTCCGTGCCAATTTCCGTTTTTTCTCAAAATTCATCTTTTTCCTCGAAAAGCGTCTTTTTCCTTAGCATTTTCAAATTTTTTAATATTGACTCGCAAATGTCGACTATTTCCGCCTATTTTTTTTTCGATATTCCGTTATTTTTCCTAATATTAAACTTACTATGAAAAGTCCCTTTAAGAATATTACTGTCCAGACTTTTTATGCAGTTTATTAAACTCTTGATTTTTTAATTTGGATTTATTCTCAATATTCGATAAATTTTTCAGGAAATATTGACTTTTTCGTCGAAATTCGTCTTTTTCTCCAAATGTTGACCGTTTCTCTTTGGTTTTTAGAATTTGCTTGTTCCTCAAAATTTATCTTTTTCAAAATTGCAACCTTATTGTCAAAATTCTACCATTTGGACTTTCCAAAAATCGTTTTTTTTAATCCACCATTTTTCTTAATATTTGCCTTTTTCTAAAAATTTCGACTTTTTTAAATTTGTCTTTAATAAAACTTCAAATCTTATTTTAAAATTCCTTTTATTTTCTTTGGGGTTTTTATCTCAAAATGCAATTGCAACCTATCTTTATTTAAAAAATAGGTTCATCGTCATTTATCTTTATTTTCGCCAGCTTTAAAGGCGTAATTGTGTTACCCTTTGCGAGTGGATTGTATTTAAAACGAATATGATGGAAATATCGACTGTTCCCTAGAAATTGGCCTCCCCTTGAAATTTTTGTTTTTCCAAAATTCGTACATTTTTTCGAAATTAGATCAGAATGTTAATAAAAAAGTGAAATTATTTAAAAAATATTTTTGGAAAATATCGAGGAAAACATTTTTTGTAAATTAAACATCTTTACCAACATTTAAATATTCTTCATGGTAGACCCTTATTAACCGGAAATATTATGTTTTTTTCAATTTATTTAACATTTATTCGGCCCAGTTTGGAAATATTTAAATTTTTTATGGTTTATTGACAATTTTCTAAACAATTTTTGAAATGCGACTACGTGATATTTAAATTTATTGAAAACGTCACTTCATGACAGTTTACAAATTAAGAGGTTAGTTTATTTTACATAGAATAGGAATAATGAAAAATAGGAGACCAAAAATTTAGATGTGGAAAAAATAAAATTTTTTTTTTTGATAAATTAGGAAAATATAAAAAAATACATAAGAAAGGTTGTAGCACTGGACATCGATGTTTCGCTCTCATTTGAGCTCGTCAAAAATTGTTTAGAAAATTGTCAATAAACCATAAAAAATTTAAATATTTCCAAACTGGGCCGAAGAAATGTTAAATAAATTGAAAAAAACATTTAAATATTGTTTCAAAATTCGCATAAAAATGTAAACATTTCTAGAAATATATTGTTGAAAATTGTGGTTTTTTCCCTCAAAATTCGACTTTTTTTGAAAATTGTCACATTTTTCACAAAATTCAACTTTAAGAAATCGCGACTTTTTTTCGAATCTTCAACATTTTCGAATATTTCTGAAAGAATGGGTTTTTATTTTAAGTTTGATGTTTTGAAATAATTTTGACTGTTTCTCAAAATTAGTTTATTCTCAAAATTCATCTTTTATTAAATAACGGCTTTATTCTCAAAAATCTAATTTTTCTCCCAAAATTGGAAAATGTTTTAGTTATTTTCTAGAGTTTTGAGGTTATTTTTTAAAAATTATTTTTTTAAATCGATTTTTTTTAAACAAGTATATGGCTTTTCTAAAAATTTTATTTGTTTGGATTTGATCTTCCAGAAATTTCAATTTGTTACCAAACATTTGCCTCATTCTCAAAATTTTGTCTTGTACCTCAATTTTCGTTGATTTTTTTTGGAAACTTATTTAAAATTGAATGGTTTCACTATTTTTTTTTTCAAAATCTGTTTATCTTTTTAATATTGGATCGATAATGCAAATCTAAAAATTCTTTTTTAAAAAATTTAGAGAAAACGATTCCTTGATAATTCAAAATTGAAATAAAGTAAAAATTCTGAGAGAAATATTTTTGGAAGTTGCAAATTTGTTTCTCTCAATTCAACTTATTCTGAAAATTGTGATTTTTTTTCATGAAAAATGCGATTTTTGAAAATTAGAACTCATTTACGAAATTTCGCCAATTTTCGAAATTTAACGAAAAGTTCTGTTTTTATTTTATATTCCATATTTTCACCTTTTTTCCAAAATTCGGCTCTTTTTCGAAATTTTAGCTTAAGTCTGGAAATTCAGTCCCCTTAGTTCATGTAGTCAAAGGCAAATATACACATACACAGCAGGAAGGTTTTCTGATTTTCTCTTTTTATCCATCAATTTTTCAAAATGATTGTTGCCTCTCCCTGAGCGAAATCCTACTTACGCCAATGCCACTTAAGTTTAAAAATTTTTAAGTCAACTAAGAAGAAACCAAAATGGAATGTCAAAATTCAAAATTTTTCATTAATTTTTTTAACAACTAATTTTATCAAAACGAGATCATGGAAATGATAATGGAAATCTAACAATAAGACAAATAATTCAAAAAAGGTATTGCTTGTACAATTGGTGAATATCCTTTAGTAAAATTTAGAAAAATGTCCACATTAGGGCGGATATTGACGCAAAGTCCACCATATATTAACGCCTTCCATATTTAAAGTTATGAAAGTAATTAACGCCGTGATGAGGGTTCAGATGGCTGAGCGAGGGTTTACGAGAAGGCAAACGATGAAAGCTCTTATTAATAACTGACGGCATAGCGGAACGGAGCGAACATATCAGCAGAATTTATGAAAGGAATCACTCTGAGCGAGGCAGCCTCGCTATCATGGCTGATAATGGAGCCGGAGCATTTTTATCGCTCCTAGCCCGACGCTTATTGGCCGTGCAACCGACGTATCCGAGCTACCATTGGCCCGCGGAAATTGCTAGGGGAAAAACTCACATAAAACACCAGGCAATCTCGCCGTGCTGAAACGTTCACTTTAACTTGCCCGATGCCTGAAACTACACCACACTGCAGTGGAGAGAGAGGATATATTTGACCCCTGAAAAATATGAAATTTATATTTTAATTAAATTCATAATTTATAAAGTCTATTAGCAGTAAATATACATTATTATATTATTTTCGTTACATTTACTGCCAATAAAATTTCTGATTTTAAAGAGGAGTCGAAAATGGTTACATACTAATATAGTTTCTTGCCATCTTGTTGATGTAAATAATTTGAGATGTATCTAAATTTTCCGTTGCATGTGTAACTAATAATTAGTAGTGTTGCGCGTTATCGGTTTAAAAATTAAAACTTCGTGAATTGTAAACACTTTATTTCCACTAATTTCGGAACACTACAATTATAATTCACTTAATTACGAGATTATCTGACTAAATGACTAACCAACTAACTAACCAACTGACTTCGAGAGAAAGACGACCGCGTATTTATACCCTTCCGGTTTTCTAGACGGATCTCCGTACAGATAAGATTATCGCTTGCGAAAACGTCTGGAGCGCTTATCTGCCGCATGATTCATTCTGGCGGTCGCTTCCTATTATCAAATATTTCTAGAGAATTCTTACACAGTCATTAATACACATTTTATTACTACTTTTTGTTACACTGCCTCCCTCTTAAGACTGATCGTCATAATAAGTTCCAATCAGTCACTTCGCCACTACATTTGCACAGTCTGCTGAGGTGTACCACTTTCATCTTGGTCCTGGGGCTGCGCTGGATCCTGCATATCAAGTTGTTGATCCTCTTCGGCACTTTATACGGCTTTTCCCAGGATGACGTAAACTTCAGCAAAGCTCATTTTCTGCGCTGATGGTTGTAGAACCACACCAATTCGCCTTAACTGAAATCTCCATGGTTGGCCTTTACATCATATCTTGTCTTCATCCGATCCGTCGCCAAGTTGATCTTCGTCCGCACCAGAGCATCGCTTCCCTCAAGCCGTCTACGAAACCATCGTCTCCCTGGGGGTCTCCCTTGGTAATCCAAATACCAAGTCACACGGAAGCCTCAGTTTCTTCCCGAAGATCACTTTTGCCGGAGTGTAAGCTGTAGTTTCATGAGTTGCCTCGCGATAGGCCATTAGAAACAGTGGTAGTTGTCGGTTCTAGTCTTTCTGATGCTTGGAAACAACCTTCGAAGGATGTCCCTCCAAGGTCCTGTTAAATCTTTCCCCCATTCGATCAGACTGCGGATGAAGAGGTGTCGTTCGAGTTTTCTTTATTCCAAGAAGACGGCACAACTCTTGGAATACCCCCGACTCGAAGATCCTTCCTTGGTTCGAGTGTACTTCCAGAGGAACACCAAATCGACAGATGAAGTTGTCCACAAGAACTCTTGCGAGTCTGGTAGCTTTCTGGTTCGGTATGACGTAAGCTTCAGACTATTTACTGAAATAGTCCATGGCCATCAGAATGTATTTGTTTCTATGGTCTGATGCTGAAAATGGTCCCGCTACATCGATTGCAATTCTCTCAAATGAAGTTCCCACATTATACTGCTTCAGGGTCCCTTTGGTTGTTGTACGAAGACCCTTGGATGCAGCACACATGACACATTTTCGACACCATCGCTCGACGTCCTCCCTGCAGTTAACCCAGTAGAATCGTTTCCTAATCTTCTCCGGTGTCTTGTTCATCCCTAGATGTCTACCAGAGGCTCCATTGTGCACCTCCCACAAAACTTGTGGAATCTTCTCCTGAGGCACCACCAACTGCAATTTGATACGCTTTTCATTTACGCTTTCCCATGCCCTCTTTAGCGCCCCGTCTTCTACCTGGAGGGATTACCATTGGGCACACAAATTTTTAAGAGCTAGATTTTTGTCGGAAACTTCTTGCTATCCAGGTCTATCTTCAGCTTTTTTTCATTCCAATATGAATCCTATATCAGCATCGCTCTTCTGTAGCTCCCGAAGATATTCAACTGTCCATCCTTCTGTCTGGATAGATGTGACCCTTATATCCGACATGTCCACATGGTCCTCGAGTCGTCTGCAGTGTTTGCAATCCCCACAAAGTCTTCTGGACAAAGCGTCAGCATTATTTTGTTGTCGTCCCGGTTGATGATGCACCTTGAAGTGATACTGTTGGAGCCTTTGTACACATCTAGTCGTCTGCCGATCTGCGTTCTTCATTCGGAGTAACCAAGAAAGCGCCGAATGAGCTGTTTTGATGAGGAATTCCTGCCCATACAAATACTTGTGGAAGTGTTCCACGGCCTTCCCTATCGCAAGAAGTTCCTGCCTGATGGTGCAGTAATTCCTCTCCGGCTTCACGAGAATCTTGGTGTAATATTCAATAACTTTTTCTTCACCGCCTCGAACTTGGGACAGCATAGCCCCAATGCCGATGTTGCTGGAGTCTGTGTCGAACACGAATTTTACATTCTGCTGAGGATAAGCCAAGATAGGGCTTGTGCACAAGGTGGACTTCAGTCCTCGGAAAGCGGTATAACAATCGGGAGTCCAGACATACGGCGTTCTTCCTTCCGTTGTGTAAGGGCGCAGCGATGATGGCGAAACCTTTCACAAATCTTCTTGTAATAGGTGCATAACCCCAAAGAGCTCCTTAATTCATGTTTATCTTTGGGTCTTGACTAGTCACGGTCACGGATTGCTCGAGTCTCGCATGCCAGAGTAACCATCGCTCCTGTGTCCACTGTTGCCTGTACATACCTTCCATCTGCACCAGCTTCCCCTAACAAACTCTCCATGGTCCTTTTTATCTGTTTGATAGGAAGAGTTTTGGGGACTGGTTGCTCGACGTTAGCCAGTGAGTGCCCCTTCCCGCAGGCTGATTTTTTCAAGGTTTTCATGCTTTCGAATTTAAACTTCAAAAGTCGAAATTAAGAGATTTAAGTTTAAATTTTCAAGAAAAAGGAGTCAAGAGTCGAAAAAAAAAGTATTTTTATGTTTGAAATGGAAGTTGAAAAACGCACAATTTGTAATTTGAAAAAATAATCAACATTTGAAAAAATAATCAAAATACAGTAGATGCCGTTTAATAGAATCAGTGGTTTATAGAATCAGCCGTTTAATAGAATCAGGTTCTTTGAAACGGAAACCAATCGTAATTTATAAAGTAAAAATCGCCGGTTATAAGAATCAAAATTTCGGATAATGGAATCAAAAGAGTTGTTTGGTTTATGACTATTTAATAACTTTTTCTAATTTTGTTCTTATTTTCGTTAAAATTTTGATTTTTATCAAATTTGTTGCATTTTGGATGAAAATTTGATGAAAATGAACAAACTGGGCATAAATACCAATTTGGTAATACTTGGAGATAATTGCAGACAGCCATTATCGAGCCAAACCGCAAGCGTACCTCTGGCGATTTTTTTAAAATAAAATAATCAAGAATTGTGAACTTTTTAAAGTCAATGTTTAAAGTAATGCATAATTTTGTCTTCAAGTTTTTAATTATTAATAGTAAATTATAATTAAATGTCCAAAGTGATTACATTTTAAATTTGGCTTTGTAGAATTGTCGGTTATTAGAATTAAAATGGTCTGAACCAACGTGATTCTATTGTCACTTACTGTATTTAAAATAATAATTCAGCTACCAACATTTTCTCAAAATTTCAATTTTTTTCAGAAATTCGGAAGTTTCGAGGAAAATTTTTTGGAAAAAGTCGAATATTCAAGTTTAAATGCCACATAACTCGACATTTCAAGAATAGAATTTTAGAGGCAAAGTCTCAACAGTTTTAGAAAAAGTCCAAATTTGATCGGTCAGTAAAAACTTTGACAAAACGAACGAATCATTAATTTTTTTTCAAAATTCGATTTTAGTCTTAAAATTTCAACTCTTTATTGAAATGTTCAACCAAATAATGGAATTTTCGAGTTTTTATCAAAATTTTGAACTTAAACTAGTGCCTAATTTACAATTTTTAAAGTTAGATTCTAAGTTCGAAATTTGGAAAAAATAAATTAAAGTCAAATTTTTCGTCAAACTTTTTACTTTTTACAAAACAACTAGAAACTCTGAAGACTAAAATATATATGATCAAGAACGAATCGCAGCTTACCGAAAAATAAGACAACTGAAGGAAGAATACTGGAAATGATATACGAAGGATATGGAACATGATATATACGGCTCACAAAAGAAAATTTGGCGGATGCTACGAAATAGAAAATCTGAAATAACCGAGACCGTAAACATAAATGTAATTAGAAACACACAATGGGAAGAGTATTTCTAGGAATTGTATGGAGAAGATGATAATGTTCCTGCGCATTATATAAAAGAACTGGGTGCAAACAAACAAATACAAATTACGAAAGATGATGTAGAGAAAAGTATAAAAACCCTAAAAAACATAAAAGCACCTGGAATCGATGGAATTAGGAATGCATTTTTAAAATACAGTGATAAAGGATTAATAAATGAGCTGACATTATTTAACATAAAATATCATCATAATGGAAGGGTAGCATAACCATCCCAATATTCAAAAAAGGCAAGAAAAACAATCCCGAAAATTATAGAGGAATAACCCTGTTATGGCTCAACGCAGAAACTATTTACAAAAATAATCCTGAACACAAATGAAGAACAATAGGGATTCCGTTCTAGTAGATCAACCATGGATGCTATATTTGTGATACGCCAAATAGTTGAGAAAGTGATCGTGAATTCAACGCTCCTGCCTTCATGTGATTTGTAGACCTAAAGAAGGCATTCGATCGGGTAAAACTAAAAGACGTGATCACAATACTCGAAGAAAAAGACATCAGACATCAAAAGAATCCAGGACGTATATACACGACAACCAGAGTGCAAGCAGGAAGAGATCAAACCAAGGAAATACGAACGAAGAATGGAATCCGACAAGAGGATTCACTTAGCCCAAACATTTTTAATTTGATAATGGACAAACTAATTGATAGTGTTCAAACTATGGAGGGATATAGAATGGGTAAGGAGAATTTAAAGATTTTATTTTATGCAGACGACATTGTATTAGTCGCAGATACCGAAGATAACTTACAATGGCTTGTACACCGATTCAACGCAAATGCAAAGACCTACAATATGTCAATCTCTACTGAAAAAACTAAGTCATTAGTACTGTCAAAAGCAGGGCTTCGAACCGGAACTGAACCGAAAACCGGAAACCGAAAAAAACCTTTATTTTTGTCGTAACGAAAACTGGAGCGAAACCGGAAATAAATATCGGTTTATTTTGGTTCGTTGAATTTTGCACTTAAAACAGTTTTTATTTTACCTTTATGTGAGGAATTTTTTCTTAAAAATTTCAATTTCTTTTTCAAAATTTTACACAAATTCAGTGCAACTTTGATGTCAAAATTAAGAGTTTACTTTAAGTCTATCATTTCTGTTTAAAAATTAGATTAGAAACTAACAATTTTCACAGTTTCTAGAAAGTCTTGATTTTATTCTCAAAATTTTAAGCCAAATTAAAATTTTAACTTAATCTTTTTTTCAAAATTTTTGACATTTTCTTGAAATTTCGACTTTCATCTGGATATTACTCGAAATATTTCGTTTTATTCTCTTAAAATTTCGAGTTTAAAATAAAAAAAATATCCTCCGTTGTAATTTTAAAATAAAGCAGTAGCGAGTTTTTCATTCAAGCTAGGGAAAATCGGCTTTTCTTACGATTTTATTTTCAAATTCTAGCTTTTCTGCAAATTTGTACTTTTTGTAAAAAACCCTAAATTTACTTCTTTCCTTAAACTTCGATTTTCATTTCCTAACTTGATATATCTCTTTTTTGAACGTATTAGTCAATTTCTCGATTTTTCGTCTTTTTAATTTTCGCTGAAACCTCGCTATTTCAAAATTAACCTTGAAATTTTTAAATTTTGAATCAAAATTTCAAGGAAAAGATACAATATTATATTCCAATTTAATGCTGGGATCTTGCAATTGGTGAAATTGGATCTTTAAATGGTGACATCTTAGAAAATGTCTAATTTAAACTTCCAACGATTTTGTTTACGCTAAAATAGTAAATTTTATTCTGAAAACTTTGATTGTTTTTCTCAAGATTTCGACTTTAGCCTCGAAATTGCGATATTTTTCTCAGATTGTTTAGAATTTAGACGTCAAAATTGTGTGTTTTTTTAAAATATTAATGGTTTTTGCGAAACTTCTGGTATAAACTCGAAAGTTCAGCTCTTTGCTCTTTGAAATTCTCAAAATGTTAAATCTCTTCACAAAATTTTTAGTTACAGCTAGAATTTTTCCTACAATTTCGTCTATAAAATTGAAATTCGAGTTTTTTTTTCAGCAAATTTGTCGCTGATCTTGAAATTTCAATTTTTCTGTAGAAAATTGAAGTTTAGAAATAATTGAAATTACATTTTTTGTGGATTCTTTATTTTTATGTTTAAAATATACATTTAAAATAAAAGTTTCGAAGTTTTGCTAAAACTATTACCAGAAATTAGATTTCAAATGCAAAAATGCTAATTTGAATTTAAATATTTTGTTATAATTCATTTTGAATCTTAATTCAAAATGTCGAAAGAATATACAAATTTCAAGAAAAAATGAAATTTTAATTTGAAACTTCAAAAGAAAAAAAGTTAAAATACCGAACGAAGGTGGGTGGATGCACTAACAAAAACTTTCTGAAAAATTTTATTTTTTTTTAGAAATTTTTAAGTTTTCAGCAACATTTTCAGAAAAAAAAACGAATATTTGGGTTTAAGGTCAATAATTCTAAATTAAGGTATAAATTTTTAATATTCTTCTGTTAAATTGTAAGTTCTTTTTTTTTGAAATTTTGATTGTTTCATCAAAATCTCAATTTAAAACTTTTTATTTTATATTTTTTGGTCTTTTTCATTTTCATTTATTTTTTTTTATTTGATCTTTTTAATTCAAAGTTCAAGAAAGCAAAGTCAAAAGCAGCAAAAATCAATTTTGTTAGAAAAAGCGAATCAAAGTCAAAATTTCGCTAGGAAACCAAAATTATAAAAGAAAAGTCTCTCAAATTTTCGATTTTAATCGCCAAATTTTGTATATTCGAGAACTTTTTAACTCTTGGATATATAATTTAAGATTTTTATGAACGTTCCGAGTTTAAATTTAAATTTTAACAATTCTGCGACCCAGTTTGGAAATATTTAACGGAGAAATGTTAAATAAAATCAATAATGGTAATGTTTCCGATCAATAAAGGTTTACAATTTAAATTTAAAATTTCTAAACCCGAAACTCCGATTTAGTTTTATATAAAGTTTAGCTTTTTCTTGAAATTTGAACTCAATTGAACTCAAAATTTAGGGTTACAGCTTGAAATTTTTTACCTTAAAAAATAAAAAATATTTTCCTTAAATTTTAGGCAAAGTCAGAGTAGTTACATGTTGTAATATTAAAGAAAAAAAAGAACATTTTCTGAATTATATTCGAATATCAATTTTTAATTCGAAAAACTTTTGAAAAATCAAAAAAAAAATGAGTCACCTGGAATTGAACCGAAAATCGAAAACCGGAAAAAAACGTTATTTTTGTCGGAACAAAAACCGGAACTGAACTGATATAAATTTGTTGCTGGAACGAAAACCGAAAACCGGAACGAAAAAAATAACAGTTCGAAGCCCTGGTCAAAAGATCTACTAAGATGCAAACTGGTAATAGATGAAAACATAATAGAACAAGTAATGAGTAGTAGTAGCAGCAATGAGTGACATATCTGATGGGTATAGAAATATCAAGCACAAGGATAACTATAAAGAAGTAAGACATCAAGCTTTGAAAAGAGCCCGAATATCTGGATGCCTAAGGAATGTAACATGAAAAAATAAAAGTCTCAAAACGGAAAGCAAAGTGAAGATTTACAAAACGATAGTCAGACCAACATTGACTTATGCAGCAGAGGCGCGAGCTGATACAAACAGAACAAAACAACTGCTACGAACAACCGAAATGAATACCTTAAGAGCTATAATAGGAAAAACAAGAAGAGATTGTATTAGAAACGCAGCAATAAGGGATCAATGTAACACCTCCACGTTGGGCGCCAAATTTTTTATTTGGTGATATTTTGATAAGAGATCGGATGGAGTACCAGAAAGAAAAGACGTTTTATTCAAAATGGAACGTTATATATTTGTTGTTGATACTTGTTGCCAAAATAAATAAATATATAAATTTTAACACTATAACAAATATTATTTGCTGATTTTTTTACAATAATATATCCTTGGTAGTTATAAATAATGCCCAAAATACAAAAATAATCAATTTAAAAATCTTAACTAATAAATAACTATTACAATTCTCTTTGGTGTCAGAATCCAACGAGGAAATTTATTTTGTTGCGGTTAAATCCGGAGGTTCTTAAAATGTTCGATTACTAACCTCACTAATTTCCAGGTCCAATCTTACAATTAGAGAATTTTATAAAGCTTCTTTTAGGATTTCCTCCTCTTTCTTGTTTAATTGATTAACTTTGTACCAAACTTCTTGATTTACAGATTACATCCGTACAATCCTCGTGTCTGCAATTGCCTTCAAAAATCGAGCCTTCTTTTAGGATTTTCTCCTCTTTCTTCTTTAATTGATTAAATTGTACCAAACTTCTTGATATTTTGTTTACAGATTATATCCGTACAATCCTCGTGTTTGCAATTGCCTTCAAAAATCGAGCCCCGATCTTTCTTATTGTCCTTCAGTTTTTTTTTAAATTTATTTTCCGTTACCCTGGATTCTCTATTCATATTCCAACATTTTTTTTTCACTTGATATTTACATAACCCTATTAAAATACAATTTACATTGATAACATAAAATCAACAAACAATATTTTTTATTATTTTTATATTTAGATCGATATATCATTATAATATATAATAAAATTTGTGAGAAAAAGACAAAAAGATTGGAATTAACACGTTCAAAGAGCAAATGAAGATAGATTAATAAGGATAGCACGTGACAGAAAACCATTAGGAAAGAGAGATTCAGGAAAGCCAAAAAAAGATCGATAGAAAGCTGGGTATCTAGCTCAACAGAAACATCACGAAATTTGTGAAGAAACTCAGGTTTAGACCTAAGCAAAAGAACAAGAAGAAGAAGTTAGTATTGAATAATACAACGAATCTCCTAATTCTGCTATATTTTATAAAATCATTGGCTTTTGTGATGGACTTAACAATAAAATGGTTGATTTTAATGGAAACTATTTTTTCGTCTATTTAGAAGAACTATAAGCATTGATTATATCCATCGGAATATTTCTTAAATCCGTTTTAAGTACAACGAAAAAATAAGTAAAAAAAATGAAGAGAACAAATTTCTGGTCCTTGGTTATCTTCAAAAATTGAAACACAAATCTTCTCGAAACGCGTTAGAGCAACCTTTGTTGTGTTTTTTAATCTTTCTTGGTTTCAGGGCACAAGATTTATATTTCAATTTTTTAAGACAACCAATGTATTTTGCATTTAAATTTTCGGTCGCTCGGCGACACGTGTTAATGTTACTGAAAAAGGCTTACATTATGGAGAATTTTTTTCCTATAATATGAACAAATTTGAGGGGCGGGATCGATAAAATTTGAAAATGATCAAAATAAGGGACACCCTAATATGCAGGGGTTCGTTTCGATCTCTCTAGAGGTCGAATATTCTGGAGCAGGAACATAAGTAGACTCGAGTTTGATGATATTGCGAAATAAAAGTATATAAAATGTTTCGCATCATAAAGGTTGTAAAAATTTAAACGAATTTTATTCTGCCCTGCAGATTTCCTTCCTCTTTGTTAAAAGCAAATTACGGGCAAGATCAAACTACCGAAGTACCGCTTAGATGGAATGGAAATAGCGCTGGCAATTTATTACAGCTATTTATTTCACGGACTAGATTACATGCATATAAACGTTGCCGTGGAGCGGCCCCTACCCCCCCGACGGCAGCGTTCCGAGCTCGCAAATACCTATAAACAACCATCTTGCAATTTTTTTATTCTCATTTTGCTAGATAAATGGGAATAGTTTCACGTCGTTGTTCAAATAAAACTTATCTCGGCGTTCTACACTGTTTGGAGCAAACATTCAAAGTTAGGAAACTTCATCGTTAGAAATGCTCCTACTTTAAAAATATCTCGCGAATAATTGGTCTTGTAATTTGGTGGATGCGCCGGAATTAAGATGCAGAAGAATGACTTCTCTCCCTAATTTTTATTTGATTTACACGCACTATGGTGTCTCAATCATAATGTTATTAACGTTAAGAGATGATAGAGAAAATGAGCATAATACCCACGATATGACTCATCTTCATTCGAGTCACCTTCTAAAATCTTTATTTATTGCGTCTTTTTTTATTGTTAAGCTTAAAGAATTCTATTTTTGATAAAGATATAGACATTTGTATTCTTAAAAAAATCAAGGACTATACTACTTTTATTTTTCAGATTTAAATAGGAACTCGTATTAGTGATTTTTTTAGAATAAAATCACAGAATTTTCGGGAAATATTTTGAAAATGTCGACTCTAAATTAATTTCATTTTGACATTTTTAAATTTTCAGTTTGTTATACTTTTCATTAATATTTTTTTAAATTTTCAAAATATACATTCCCGAGTTACCAAGCAATTTTTACGTTTTTACCCCAGAATTTTTAATTTAATGATATTTTCCTTTTTTAAAAAGATTTTCACTTTATTCTCGAAATATTTTCTTTAATTTAGAAACGAAATTACATTATTTCAATTCTTAGCGTAAAAGCCAAAGTTAGGATTTTTAAAGATTTACATTCTTTGCCGACTTTGTCGATATTGGCGTAGATGAGGGGGCAATATTGCGTGCTGCAAGAGACTCCCATAGTTTTTTTCTTAGATCCAATTTGTTTGTTTCGCATTTTAAGACGCTGCGCTGCATAAATATCTCATCACTGGATTTGAAGCAGTTAAGAAAGGGTTTGGGGTTAAATTTCCCCCAAAAACTCAATTAGCTCCCTAAAATTGTTCATACATTATATCGAAAATAAAACTTTCCAACAAAAATGTCGAAATTTATAAGAAGTAATTTAATTTAATTCTATACAACTTGGAGAAAAAGACGCTGCTAAAAGTCGAATTAACAACCTAAATTCTAAAATTTTGACTGATAACTCAAATATTCATTTTTTTCTTGTAAATTCAACTTTTGAACCCCAAATCACTCAAACTTAAGATTGCTACAAGAGAATTCAGTTTTTTAAATAGATGAATGATTCGGTTTCGAAATGTTAATTTCTTTCGACTTTAAACTGGAAATTTATTCCAAAAAAATTACAACAAACTCGACTTGAAATTTTAAAACAAAAGCGCGACTTTTGAGAAAAGCTCGAAATTTATAAAAACAAGCTAGTATTTTATCATGAAATTTGAAGTTAACAGATGGATTTAAAAAGTTAATTTTGACAAAAATGCGAATATTAGAAACTTCAACATTTTTATAACGTTAAGTCGAATTTTAAACCAAACTATTTGTTTGTAACCGTAGAACAATACGTCTTAATATGCAAAATTATTGACTTTATAGTCAGGCACGTAGCCAGGGGGGTCCAAGGGGTCCGGACCCCCCCCCCTCCCCCCGAAATGAATATTCGCCAAAAAATTTACGATGATACGAATTGGAATATCAATAGAAAAATGGTTGATTGTATATTTAAGCATGTAAATAATTTCCGAAATGGCTAACTACTAAGTTTATGATAAGCAAAATCGCCATGTAGGCATTTTAAGAAAAATTGGCAATGAGCTCAAGGCTTCCCAATATATATTTCAATCGTCACGTACGTGCAGCAGTGGCATTGCAGTCAAAGCACATATTCTTATACCTAATCTACTTTATTAAATTAGCTCATATTTCATATTGCCAAATTGCCATAGGAAATACAATGCAAATCATGATTACGGTACGACTTAAGAATTAGTCGACAAGTCGACTCTTGATCGGCGATAAGTTAAATAGGTGAACTTAAAATGAATATTAGGAAATTTATCTTTGGTAAGTTTCACGTTTTTATTTATCAAATTTATATAATGTTAAGGTCACTAGATTTTATTCTTTATTTTTACTACCAAAACGAAAAAAAAAAAAAAATAAAAGAGATGAATATGTAAAAATAATTAATGTGTCTTCTAACATTTTCTGAAATTTTGATAATTTAACAAAATTCCGAATTTAAATTGAAAATTCTAAATTATTTTCTTCAATTTTACGTCTCTGTAAGCACATAATCGATTTCATTAATTTATTTTTTTTAATTCCAAGGACGCATAAATAATTTTTTGCCGAATTCTGCTGTTTTTTCTCAAAAATGTTTTACTTTTGATTCATAAATTTTATATATATTACAACGTTTTTCAAAATTTCAATTATTTTTAGAAGTTTTCGAAATATCAACTGGTTTTGTAAAATCCTTTCAACTTTCTTTTAATTTTTGATTCAAATTCAACATTTCAACTTTTTCAGAGATTTCTCTCTTTTGATAAACATATTTATACGCATTTTGAGATGATTTTCAAAATATTCATTTTAGAAATATAAACTTTTTTTTAATTCAAGCTTGGACTTTTAATTTTTCTTACATTTAAACGAAATTTTCATTTGAAATTCCAACTTTTGATGTTTTTAAGACTTTATTTTTATTTAACATTTTGAAATAATTTAGAAATATCAACATTTTTATTTTTTCATTTCGACTTTAAAATCGAAATTTCTAAAAAAATAATTTTATAAATTTTTCTTAAAATTTTCAGTTTAGGTAGAAATATTTTTTATAATGTTTGCGTTTTTTTGTTTAAAATTTTAAATTTTTCTAAAGATCTTTATTTTACAATTTCAGTTTTTTTTATTTCTTTTCTAAGTTTTTCGCTTTGCACTAAAAATTGTGTGCTTTAATTTTTTTAAAATGTTAATTATAGTCACGAAATTTCTACTTTTTAAAAAAAAAATCTAGTTTAAACCTAAAATTTTTGCTTCATCAGAAAATTTTCGGTTTTTTCTCAATATTTAAATTTTTTCTAAATATTTTCTAAACATTTTTAGTTTAAAAAAAATTGACTTTAAATTCGAAGCTCCTGGATTTTGTTTCATAAAATTCTTTTCTTTTTTCATCCTTTTAATTTTTCGTCCAAATTTCTGCTTTTCCTGAAGATTTTTAGAGTCGCCCTTTTCCTTTCTAAAATAAATTTAAAGTTTCGACAAAAATCGAAATTACAAATTAAAATGGAAGCTTCTATTGAAATTTTTTATTTCATCTTTAATATCTAATATTCCCAATTTCGTCTTTGATCTGAAATTTGAAGCTGTTCTGAAAAGTTCAAAAATCACGTATTTTGAAAAAAAATAGTGGGTAATTCTAATTTTTTTTTTAAATGTCGAGATAGACTAGATTTGAACATCGATTTAAATGTCGAGACTGAAGTCGAACTTGAGAGTTTCAAATTATAGTTCAAATTTCGAAGTTAAGATTGGAAATTTTACGCAAAAGTAAAAAATGAGCACTAAGTAAAAGACCAAGACGTTTATTGATTTAACAACTCAACTTTTTCTTTAAATTTTGCAATATTGCTCATTTCGAAGAAGTTTATGTCTCTAACATAAAAAAAGGGAAAATTGGATCCTCCCCGAACGAAAATCCTGGCTACGTGCCTGTTTATAGTGTAAGACAATTTTAAAATGTCAAGATAATTTAAAACATTCGAAAATGTTATTCCATTGCTTCACCCCCAAACTAAAGCTTGATTTGAACACATTCCAATGTGAAACGACCTTGCTCTTGAAAGAAAAAATAATGTTTTTATAGCTACCGTTTATTTTATTATTATTTCCCTTATGGCCTTGGCACCATTTCAGCTTTATCTGAAAGTGTAACAAATCTAAGCAACGGATCCGTTATTGGGACAGTAACGATTCATTACTGATTTATTGCGTCTACTTAGGATGTCAAAATATTTTACAATGTGTACAATTAACGCCCCAGTTAAAGAATCATGTTAACTTGGTGACAGGTGCCCTACTGAGCCATTTTACCAGAGCAAAATCTGCTCTTCCTTATTACTTTATTAACTACATTCTACAGTCTAGACATTTGATGTTAACTAGTTTAATAATTGAGATTCAATTTACCTATTATAAAAATTGTTTAGTTTTTCCAGATTCTATCACTAACAACTGAAAAAAACAGCAATAAATATAAATTAGGAAAAAACTTTTTACTAACACAACAGATTTTGTGTATTATTTACTTATTTTTATTAATTTACTACCTGATATGTGTGGATTCGTCTACCTGAAAGAAGAGAAAAGATTTTAGGCTCACTTTTTGAAAATTCCCACTTTTTTAAAGAATTCGATTTTTATTGAAAAGTTTGACATTTTAAAACATCCACTTATTTCAAAATGTCCACTTTTCTCGTTTGACTCCCAAAATTTCAATTTTTTCTCAGAACTGTGACTTCATTCTAAAAATTTTGATTATTTTCGAAGTCTATTTTTTTGTAGAACCCAACTTCTTTAAAATTCTAGCTTTTTTGTTTTTTTAACTTTTTTTGATTTCTGTTTTTATTAAAAATTTTATACTTTGGAAATTTCTACTTTTTTAAACACTTTCTTTTTAATATTTTATTTTTGTAAATAATTTGACTTTATCTCTAAATTTCAATTTTTTCGAAGCTCTTGAATTTTTCCATATTTATGACCTTATTCCTAAAAATGTTGACCTTTTTTCTAAACTCCCATCTTGTTATTGAAGAAGTATACCTTTTTTTGAATTGAAATTTAACTTTTTTGCATATTTGACTGTTTTTAAATTCGATTTTTTATAAAATTTCAATTTTTTTGATAATTTAAATTTTTTGATAACATTATAATATTAATTTTGGTGGAATTTGTGGACAAGTTCCAGCAAAGTGGCGGACAATTGGACTTGTCCTTTTTTGTCTTCAAAAATTGATATACAAATCTTATCTCCTGAAACCAAAAAAGATTAAAAAAACAACACATCAGCTCTAACGCGTTTCGATAGCCAAGCTTTTATCTTCAGAGAGACACTCAAAAATAATCTCTGAAGATGATAGCTTGGTTATCGAAACGCTTTAGGGCAACTGTTGTTGTATTTTCTAATCTTTCTTGGTTTCAGGGGACAAGATTTGTATTTTTTTTTGGTGGAACGGACTGGTCCTTGGTTATCTTCAAAAATTGAAATACAAATCTTGTCCCCTGAAACCAAGAAAGATTAAAAAACGAGCAACCTTTGTTGTGTTTTTTAATATTTCTTGATTTCAGGGGACAAGATTTGTATTTCAAGATTTGTGTATTAATTAAAAAATAGTAAAACACACTTAAAATGACCATTTTAAAAAAGTAATTCGACTTTTTTTTAATTTCGGATTTTTCTACAAATCTTGAAAAATCTGACTTCGATTTTTATTGAAAATCTGACTTTGTTGAACATTTCGATTTTATATTTCGAAAATTTCGAATTTCCAGTTGTTCCATTTTATTTTAATTTCCACATTTTCCAAATTTTAACTTATTTTGTAAATTTCAACCCGTTTACAATTTTGACTTTCTTTAAGATTTTGATTTATTTTCGAATTTTTTGAAAATGTTGACAAAAAATTTTGATCCTTTTTTAAAATTTTACTTTTTTCGGATTTTGATTTTTTTTATAAATCAGATTGTTGAAATATTGTTTTTTTGAAAGTGTTTTTTTGAAAGTCTCTACCTTTTTTCACAATATCCACTTTTTTGAAAATGTTTACTGCTGTTCACACTTTTGACTTATTTTTTGAAGTTTTTTTTAGAATTTCTACTTTTCTCAGAAATTTCGATTTTTTTTTAGAAATTTCGACTTTTTCTTTAAGCTTTGATTTTTATGCAGTAAATTGGATTTTCATTTGAAATATGGAAATAAATTTTCACTTTTTTGAAAGATTGGCCTTTTTCAAAAAATTTTTATTTGAAAATTTTGCCCTTTTATCATCAAATGTCGACTTTTTTTCAAAGTTACGAATTTTTTCAGAATTTGAACTTTTTCAAAATTTCTACCTTGTTTCAAAATTTCAAATTTTTGTGAAAGCTTCGATTATTTTCAAATTTTTTTCACGAAACCTAAAATTTTTGTAACTTTGATTTGTTGAAAAATTTACGTATTTCTGAAAATTTAAATTTTTTTGAAGAATCTGACGTTCCGAGTTGCGAATTTTTTACATTTTGGACAAATTACATAAAACAAATTCAAGGCTTCAAAATTAAAATTTAGAAGAGTTTGCTAGTTTAAAATATAAATAGAAATTTTGAAAAAAGAGTCCAAAGCAAAATTCTGACTCACTAAAAAATGTTTTATTTCTTGAAATGTTAAGTTCAAAGCCAAAATTTGAAAATTATGTCGAAATTTTGAGAAGACACTTCAGAGTGTCTAAGAAAAAATGTCCAGCATTTAGATTTCCACATGGGAAGTGCCAGATTAAAGCCAAACTTTTGAGTCTGAATCTTTAAAAGTTTAAATTAAGAAAAGAACTTGTGAAAAAACAAAATATGCGCTAATTACCTGCTAAATTTTTGATAAACTCGTGTGCAGATAACGACGTCAGCTCTCAACATGTATAAGCAATTTTAATTGCATATATGATTCATTGTATACATTTTAAGTGTTTTAAAGCCAATTTTTATCACCTTAGAGGCTGAATTTTAAAAAATCCTCTCTTTGTGCTCACTTACGTGTTACGGAGAATATCTATGTAAAATTTCATGCTTCTAGACCCACCAGTTTAGGCTGTGTGTTGTGTGTCAGTCAGTGGTTTATTTATTAAATCGATTAATTTATTTATTTCAAATAATAATTGGTACATTTCAGCTTACATTTTTGTGTATTTAATTAGGTGACAACTTTTATATTCTAACAAAAAGTAATTATAAGGTTTAGTTGGGAATTATCTAGAAAATTTGATAAGGGGAAGCGGGCGCAATAATAAATCAAACGGCAGATAAGCGCTCCAGAAATTTCGGCAAACGAAAAGGCTTATCTGCTGGATCCTTCTAGAATCTTAACCGGGACCTATATAAGGCGATCGCTTTTCCCTCAGTTAGTAGATTAGAAGTCAATGAATAAGTTAGTTAATTAAACAGTATTAGTGAATTACAATTGTAGTGTTCCGAGTTCAGTTTAAAAATAAACTGGATACAATTCACCAAGTATTAATCATTCGAACCGATAACGTTCAACAATATTTTAATTTAATTGTTTCAATCAATCAATCAATCTTTATTTGTTTCTCAAAAACTTTTTACAGTTTTTATAACAAAGAGTTTGGCCTAGTTAGATCTAAATACATATAACAATATTAAACAGAAAAAATAATTCAAAAAAAAGCAAAAACTAAAGTGAATTATAACCTAAGCATTTCTTCTTACTGAGACATATATATGTGGTTATCGCTAACCAACACAGTTCCAGATTATGTAGTCACATAACAAATATAGAAAGGAAGGGAAATTTCTTAACAATAACAGAGTTAAAAGGCTTACAAAATATTTATGATTTAGCTTAAAAACATCATATTAACCTCTGCTTTCTTTTCTCTGTTTCACTTACTAAAGTAGAATGGAAATAAAATACAAAGATAAATAAACTAGTACACATTCATTTGTTAGGTAGAATATTCAATTAAATGTTTAATTACAGTTAAAGTGCCAGTTTATCGTAGCACCTTCTTTCAAATTAATTGACAGTGTTCAATACCGGAAGATGTTAGATGTTAGACAGACTTAGAGCATATTTTACCCTAGCATCCTATAATGTCTTCAAGTCGTTTTAATCATGCTTTTAAATAAATTATTTGTAATTTAGATATTAAGTTTTAATGTGTCTTTTAAATTTTATTGTTATGTATGTACAATTTACTAATTATTGTTTATTTAATTAAATTCATGAGTATTGTATTAGATTATTTTCTAAATAAAATATTTACTATATGTTATCTTTTGCTAACTCTAGTCGTGGAAGGCTTCGTAACCATATCCAAACTTTTTTCTGTCAATTTTTAGGTGAAAATTATTTTGTTCTAGTACTTTTTTGGTACAATGAAATCCAACGTCCGTCACGAATTATTCAATTACAATTCGACTTTTTGAAATGTGAATATTTGACATTTTTAAAAGAAATTTTTGCTTGCTTAAAAACAAAATTTTGACTTTTCCTTTTAAGTCTCGATTTTTGTATTTCCAATTTTTTCCGTTTTTATTGTTATACTAAGATTTTATTAACACTTTATGGGGAAGTTTGTATATTTATACAACTTGCACCCGCCTAACTAGAAAGTGTTCCTGTTCAGTGGAACAGGAAATTTTTATAGACTTTATGTCAATTAAATGTTCCTGTAATGGAAAAGTGGAACGTGCTTCTGTTAAAAATAGTTACAAACGACACCATAGATCGATTTCGGACTTCCTTGGGTTCATCAGTATGGAACGGTAATTGTAAACATTTTGGTGGAACGGACTGGTCCTTGGTTATCTTTAAAAATTCAAATACAAATCTTGTCCCCTAAAACCAAGAAGATTAAAAAACACAACAAATGTTAACTCGTTTCAACAGCTAAGCTATTATCTTCAGAGAGATGATAGCTTGGCTATCATCGCATTAGAGCAACCTTTGTTGCGTTTTTTAATCTTCCTTGGTTTCAGGGGACAAGATTTGTATTTGAATTATTGTAAACATTTCCAACTCAACCATATAAGCACTCAATGGATATGAATTACATGGAGTATCTTATAACTGATTGCTTACGAGGAACATATAATGGATGTTGTGGTATGCAACTCTTCCATAAAACAAGACGAAATACTCTCACTGCTACTACTAGTGGCCTTTGTAATCTTAATTATATCATACATAACCTGATTGTAATTTAAAGCTCGAGTTTTGATTTTTCTGAGGAAGTGGCCTTGTTGGAAGGATATTAGCTCGTGTGTGGCTTTCAAATGAGAAAAGGTTCTTCATCTTTAAAAATTATCTCTATAATTAAAGGGGTATAATTGTGAGCTATTAGGTTGTCAACATACTTTATTTTTTACGTTTCGTACTTTTGTAAATTTCAATGTCACGCATTTGCGCGCTTATTGATGACAAAATATAATTAAAATAAATGTTTACTGCAACAAAGAGGCAACTAAATCCTTTCGTTCGTCAACTCTTTCGTTTACAAACGATTACCATATGGCACGATATAAAGCTACAAACATAAGTTAATCCAATAAAAAGATTACATAGTGATTTTATAAAGCATAAAAATTTACAACCCTATTGAACCCATTGTTGTGACAAGGGGAAGAGCCTACTAAACAAAACACACTCATAATAATATGTTAACCCCGTTGTGTATGGGGCGAAACTGCCTATCTAAGGCAATAATTCAAACAGGCTTATCGCTATGAATATGGTCCAAGATTCGGTAGAGATACGAAATTGAGTGGAGATTGTTGTATTAAAGATAGACGCATATAATCAAATGATGTTGGCCTAAACGTAATATTGCTTTATTTCAGATAAAACACAAATCTATTACTTATCAAGCCATCTAATTTTTTTTTTCAGAAATATAGCCTAACAAAAAATTCAATCGATATTTTGGGACAGGAAATGCGAAACGAGGAGAAATAAGTTGAACAAGGAAATAGAGAAGAGCGGATAAGAGTTATTTACAACTTAATAAGGGAGCACGGGCTGCCACCACCGCCGACGGTTAAATTAACTGATCGCCTCGATTTATTGGAGCTAAAATAACGGGCTATAAGTCTATCAGGCTACACCATTACCACCTACACGCTTCCACCGATCCAATAAACTACATATCCGACCGAATTAAGTGACCGCGGTTCACGCTTTTATTAAGGCTTTCCTCCTTTGTTCCGCCACACCAATTTATTGCATTTGCCTCAGCTAATAACATCGAATTTATTAACACCGCCCCGGTTTTGAATAATTGCACAAAGTGCATGCAAAAAATGCAATGAGTATTAAGCGGGTGATTGGTGAAGTGCGAAGGAATAGAAGAGCTGAAAGACTGAATGAGAAAACGGGAGATGGAGAAGAACAAAAGGAGAGAAGCATAAGAGATACTAAAGTAGCAGAGTGGAAATTAAGCCAGAAAAAATGAAAAGAAGTTTAAATAAAAACGAACTTGCTTCAGATTGATATGTTATGCTTTCCAGAACTGGAACTTATGAAGGAACACTTCCAAGGTCCTCCACCACCGTGGGATTCTTAAACAGAATATCATGCTAACTTGGTATTGTTGCGGGCTTATCGGTTCGAAGTGATTACTACGCGTGAATTATAACCACTTTATTTCCAAACTAAACTCGGAACACTACAACTGAATAATTAACTCACTTCTAACTACTAACTAACTACACTGACTTCTGACTCACTCTAACTAACTGACTTCGAGGGAAAGGCGACCGCCTTATATAGTTCTGGCTCCCGGGTTCTAGAAAAATCCAGCAGATAAGGCTTATCGGTTGCCAAAATTTCTGGAGCGCTTATCTGCCGTTTACTTCATTATCGCGGCCGCTTTCCCTTATCAGATCTTTCTAGAAAACTTTCTTAATTCTGCAATTTACATTTCGTTACAGTATATTATATAAATCATACTAAGAACGAAATTGAAGTGAAAGTAAAAAATAAAAACAAGACCAACGGCAAGTTATCCATAAGCCAAACTAGGCACGTGCCTATGAGAGCGAGAAGTCGCGCGCGAGTGCAGACAACTTTTAGTCATCAAAAATAATTTGGAGGAGCACCAATTAGTATTTGTTTCGATGGCATAGAGTGCTGCCAACATATAATCAGTCACTGTAAATAAACCAGTATTTGTTGTCAAGATTTTATGTATTTAGTTAAGTTTATCCACCTTAAATACTCACAGGGGCTCATTGGAGATTAAAATTTCAGTAAGAAACTGAAATTTATCAGTTATTATTTATTTTTTTACTATAATTTTATCTTAATCCTTAAAAATTTGTACCTAATCAATTGAACTTACTACAGATTATAAGAACCCACCAGATGCTTTATCTAAAACTAAATGGATATCCTCGTCTCGTAATCTTTTGCATTCAATTAAAACCGATCATCCTTAATATTCGCATATGCTTTTGGTGGTCAAAACTTCAATAAAAAAGGAAAGTTTATCAGTAATATTTTCTTTTGCCACTGCAATTTTGCCTTCGTATGGAACATTTTCTAAGTTGTACTTTATCGAATGGTTATGCCAGAGAGACCCTAGAAACTAATCAGAAATTTCATTTGAAATTAAACATCATATCGCAGTTATAATCTGACTCAGTTGGACACAATCAATCCATCTTAATAATCATTGGGTGGTCAAAATTTCATAACCTTACGTATTCGATCACAAGCAATCCATCTTAATAATCATTTGGTGGCCAAAATTTTAATAAAAAACGAAAGTTCATTAGTAATATTTTCTTTTTCCAATATCTTCTTCTTTTTCAAATATCCGGAGAGCAATAGAGTTATATTAGATGAAAAATACGGTTTCAGACAACAACGCTCAACTGGCGATCTACTGGCATATGTTACTCATATCTGTAACTCAGCTAAGGAAAAACATGGTCAGACTAGAATTGTGACAATTGATATCTCACAGGCCTTTGTCAGAGTCCAGCATCGATCTCTTCTCACCAAATTAACATATTATGGTCTGTCTCCTGGACTCTGTTATTTGATACCCAATTTTCAAGCTGACAGATTTCTTCAGATCGTCGTCTATGGCATCTCATCCGAGACATTTGCGATTAATGCAAGGGTGCCTCAGGTGTCTCCTACTATATTTGTTACACATAAACGATTGCTTAGCTTCAACTTCCAATCCTATCTATAGCTACGCAGATGATTAATTGGGATCTCGAAATCATTCTAGGATGGGATAAGAAGAATCTGATCGACTTCAATGCTTCAAAAACTTAGACCGCGGTTTTCTCTAAGAAAGCGTCAAGGGAGAATGCAACAAATAAACTAATAAACGGTAAAATCCTCCCGATGGGATCTAATCTGTCCATCCTAGGAGTAAATGCGAGCACTAACTTCTCTTGGGAGGATCGTGTGCTCGCTATTGCCAAGTCCGCCCCTCCGAAGCTACGCTTTCTGTTTAGACATAAAAAGTACTTCAGATACCATCATCTACTCACACTATACAAAGCTCAAGTTAGGCCAACACTAGAATACTGTTCTTATGTTTAGAGTTCAGCCCCAAAGCACACTTTAGCTCTTTTTGATTCAGTTTAAAAAAGAGCTGTTCACCTAATTGATGACGAGAGTTTGACAGATTCTCTCAAAACACTAGAGCACAGGTTATGGTTGGTGACTTGTCCCTTTTCTATAAGTACTATCATGGAAGATGCTCGCAGGAAGTAATAAGATTGATCCCCCATGGGCAACATTTTTGAGCCGTACAAGACAGTCGGAGACACCAAATTCTTATGCAGCTTGACACAGTGAGGACTTCTGTCTACGGAGACTCTTTTTTCTATAGAACTTACAAGCTATGGAACCCGTTACCGAAAGGAATTTTTCTCAAAAATTACAACCCATCCTCGTTTGAGAAGGCGGTTTATTGCCATCTATCCTTGTTTCAGCATCCTATATTCGCAGTGCTTTAAAGGCATAATGGGGCTAACCTTTTTTGCGAGTGGATTAAACTAAAAAAAAAAAACATTAGTTGCGTATTCAGTTAAAATCATTCCATTGTAAAACTCATAGATGTTCTTAGTGGTCAAAATTTCGACCAATGCTCTTCACTGTGGGGGTTATCCATAAGTCAAACCAGGCAGGTGTCTAGGGACGCAAGGAAACCTGAGAGTCGATTACATTTTGGGTAGTGATGCACAAAGTAAGATATCTTATCTTACTTGCTAACTTCTTGTCTTGCCAATTACTTGCTGGTTCGATTCTTGTCTTGGTAGCAAGAATCTTGCTTTTTCTTATTCTTGCTAGTTTGTGTGTTTTGCGCATAAGCAATAACAAAGCAGGTTCAAAATTGATTGTTACAAAATCTGCTTTATTCATAAAAGATGTAAGAAAAAAAAATGAAAAATTGGAGACGAGAGCTTTCGAAAATTCACTCAAAATTTATAAATAAAAATCCAAATTTTAAAATGAAAATCCAAATTTTGGGAAAAAATTGGAATTAAAAACTAATGTTTTTAAAGTGTAAGTTTCAAATCCACACTGAAAATTTCAAGAAAAAAATATAATACTAAGAGAAAACACTCTAAATTAAAAACATTTTTTAGTAATTTCCTGTCTTTTTTTGGAAATCCACCTTATTTTCGAAATCCGAAGTTTAAATCCAAAATTTTATTTCTTACTCAACATTTCAATTTTAGTGCCAAAATGTTCATTTTTCCGGGAAAAGTTCAAAAAGAAATTGATTAAGAATTAGAAAAATTACCAATTGCGAGAAAACACTCAAGACTTAACCATTTCATTTAAATACAAAAAAAATCGAAATACAAACATTTGGACAAAAACTCAAGATTTCTGGAAAATCTTAACATTTAGAAATATGCTTTAAAAACTTGGAAAAATGTAAAATCAGATTTTTTATGTTAAAACTAGAATGTCAATTGAAAAATAAAATTATTTTTTCTCATTTTATTATATTGTATTTGCTTAAATTTTTCACTTTAAAGTCGGTTTTAAATTTACTTTCGACATTTCGAATTTCCGAGATTCCTTAAAAAGAATGCTTTCTGAAACTTATAGTTTAAATTCGAACTCTCGAGTTTATTGAGAAAATTTCGTGATTAAAGTCAAAATGTTTAGAAAAAAATCGAGCTTACGAATATTAAGAAGAAATAGTAATTTCGAATAGAAATTGAAAATTTTAAAATCAAGGTTAAAATTTTGTGGTTAAAATCACAATATAATCTTGAAATAAAAGTCGAAATATTGAGATAAAAATTGAAATTTTGAAAATAAAATAAAACGTTTAGAAGAAACTCTAAATTTCGGGAGAAAAATTAGAATTTGGGGAAACATTAAGATTTTTTTTAATTCGGGATACCTACTTAAACAGTGTTATTTTGTGAAAAAAACTCAACATTGATTTTTTTTTAATTGTGAGTTCATTATTTTTCGAAATTTGAGGGAGTCGCCAGAATTTTTTCCTTGCAAGGGGGTCGTTTGTTTAAAAACATTTAACAACCCCAATATATTGCAGCGTACACTATTCTAGAGCAGTGTTTCTCAACCGATGTTTCGCAACACACTAATGTGATGTCGGAAGCTCCCAAGTGTGTTGTCAAGATATGGAATATATAAACTTTTTTCAGACATCAAAATTTGCTGTGCCATGAATCCTTTTTTTTTCGGTTGTCCAAAATTTCTTAGGCGCCCGTGAAAACGTTTTTTTTTTCTTTATTTTGGTCGACAAAAATTTTTACACAATCCATTTGCTTCGCTTCTTTTTATAAAATAGCAAAAGTGTGTTGCTTCCAAAAAAAGGTTGAGAAACAGTGTTCTAGAGGATCGTTGATTAGAAGAAAATGAAAAAAGTAAGAAAAAAAATAGAAACATGAAAAAGTAAGGAATCTGCTTCTTGCTAACTTCTTAACAGAAAATCTTGCTCTTGCTAAAAGAACTTCTTGTCTTGTCTTGCTCTTACTCATTAATTTTTTGTCTTGTTCTTTCACCAAGAACAACACAGTAACAAGAAAAGGCAAGTCAAGAACAAGAAATTCATGAAACAGTAATTTGGGGGGGACGGTTTATCGTCAAAAAATATTTTGAGGCCCGTTATACAATATTTGCATTTAATCTGCCACAGGTCAGGATAGAAGAGTGCTTCAGTGCGTAGAGATATAGAAATCCTCTTATTAGTGGAACGGAAAAATTCAGATCCCAATAGGAGAACAAAGCAACAAGTCAAACTTAATCTGCGATTGCTGGAAAACCTACCCTAAAACTTTATCGCTAGAAACAAAGGAAGAAATGGGAAGAATTCTCTAAGGACATATAATAAAGTATAAATCCACTTTATTAGTTTCTTCATTGAAAAATATAATTTCCAAAGATGAAAGCAACAGGTAAGCATGATGTAGTGAGCTGGTGGCTGGTAGTACTTGTGTAATTGTGGAACTTCGGGCTAGTTGATTAGGAGAAAATCTTTGATTTTTCAATATAATTGTTGAGTGGTACAAACAAAGATCGGAGGCCTGCAAATTGAACCTACGTTGGCCTAATTTTAGGCATCCCACCATAAATCCAAACAATATGTCAGTATTCAGTTTCTGAATCGTGGGCAGAAACTATACTCTTATAAAGACAGGGTGCCTTGATTTTTGATCCTAATAGCATGATAGCTCAATGTTTGAGTCACACCATAGGCTAAAGGCTAAACCGTTTTCAAGTTTTTTTTTTAAGTTTAATCCAGTCGCAAAGGGTAACCCCATTATGCTTTCAAAGCACTGCGAGTAGGGTGCGGATACAAGGATAGATGGCGATGAACCGCCTTCTTAAACAAGGATAAGTTGTAATTTCTCGGGAAAATTCCTTTCGGTAACAAGTTCCATAACTTCCACAACTCTTCTGGAGTGACAATTGAACAAAAAATCAACACAAACAAGTTTGCTAACTGAGCATGTGGAATAAATCAAAGGCGAAATTCTTCTGGAATGAAAATGCAACAGTATGTGGTACTTTTATAAATGAGGAAGTTAAACAGGAAAGAAAAAAGAAATATTTTTTAGGTTTCAAGGTCAAATCAATTCTTATAGAAAATTAAATTTTTTCTTTCAATTTTAAAACCTCTTTAAATTGTGGCAAAGATTAAACAAATATCAACGAATTTTGTACGAACAATGTTAGTTCAGTTTTACTGAATTTGTCTCAATTAAAGCCATCACACTGTAGAATTGATGCCCCATCGTACGAGAACTTCAGGGATGTTTTTTAACCTTCAGTTATATCACAACACATTACGAAATAGACCCCCTCTTTGTATAGAAGCTTGGCAGCAGGTGCTATAAAATCACATCATTTCAAGGGGATTAATACCTCATATATCTACTTCCCCATTTATAGGCAGCGTGTTTTAGTAGACACCTAATTTTATCTCTATTTTCTCAGCATATTGATAAGTTTTCTGGATGATGCTGAAATAAAATGTTGCACGCTTTGGTGCATACTGACAAGGCATTTATCCGTAATTTCTGGTAGCTGCTAAATTAGTTCCAGTAATAACCTGAATGCGTAGAGAAAAGTGGAAAGATTTTATATTTTTATGGCGCACTCTCGTTTTATAGCATCGTAATTTGGAGACTACTGAATGTCAGTTGTAAAAGTCATCCTGTCTATTATAATGACTAAATCTATTGTGTAGTTGCAACTTTGGACTAATAAATATTAACCTATAGCACACATTAAAAAGCTATTTTTTTCTAAAAAACAAACAATAGAACAATTACCTAATTTATTTTTTGATTATGCAAAATTGGGTGTAAAAGTCAAAGTATTGAGCTTAAATTTTAAACTTTGGACTGTAATCTCGAAATTTCAACTTTACACCCAATTACAGGGAAATCTCTTTTAAGGGGACACCTTCGGGACTGCCGCAATATGTCCACCTATAATGGAGATATCCCTTCATGAAGAGCTGTATCCAAATTTGATTTCTGCTTCTTTAAAATCATCAGAAATGTTTATCGTCGGCTTAAGCATAATCGACAGGAACTAAGTCATTATCATATTCTAATATTAAAGTTTGTATTGCTGTTAATAAATTTTTCCAAATCGTTGTCACCAATGCATATTACTTTAAAAAATGTATTTCCATATTCCCAAACAATCATTGTATTCAACAATTTTTCGATTCTTTTAAAATCAACTTTTAGAAAATTCAGCAGCATTTGCTACTAATAACACATTTACAGCTTTGGTAAAATTTTGATTGCGATCGAAAGATTCCACTTATGTTAATAGATTACCAACCAAAGTTACATTATAGAGTATTTAAAATTTTAATAGTAATCTGATTTAGTGATTAAATCCTGTCAAAAGACCACTCAAATGGTACTGGGATGCTTCAGAAATCTGATGGCAGCTACATCGAAAGCAAAAAAGAAACCTTTGACTTGCTTCTGCAAGCCCACTTCCTTGACTGCATTGAAAGCGAAAATATCCAAGACAGCGCTCGGTCAGAAGAGCGTATATATTGCCCCACTGGCCGAACAAAAAGCCTATCAGAAAGAATTTTCGCTAAAAGAAAAATGCAATTGGCGGTTAACTCTTTTAAGCCCTACAAATCACCAGGCGAAGACGGAATCTTCCTAGCCCTGATGCAAAAGGGCCTAACGGAGATTATGACTCCACTAACTCAACTATTTAGAGCTAGTTATTGCCTGGAGGGAAGTAATGTGGTTTTCATCCCAAAGGCTGAACGGCGATCAAACGCCTAGCCTAAATCTTATAGATCTATTAGCCTACCCTCATTTCTCCTCAAAACAATGAAAAAAAAATCATAGATCTTTACATTAGAAGCAAAGTCCTGATACAGGCACCACTTCACAAGATTCAATTTGCTTATCAATCAGGCAAATCTACCGAGACGACCATTACATAACCTCATAAAGAGAATTGAAAAGACACTCACAGCAAAAGAAATTGCTCCTTGTACATTCATCAATATAGAGTGAGCCTTAGACAACACCTCATATACAAATCCATAAAAAGAGCTGCACAAAATAAGGGCTTTGAAACAACAACAAGCGAGTGGATACAATCCATGCTTAGAGGAAGAAGAATCAAAGCAAACTTGCGAGAAGACTCAGCAACGGAGACTGCGGTAAAGGGCTGTCCTCAAGGAGGAGAATTACTGCCCCTTCTATGGTCTATTGTTGTGGAGGACTCCTTCTAAAGTTACACAACTCAGGCTTTGAAACGCAGGGATATACAGATGACATTGTCGTCACTGTAAAGGAAAAGAGAGTTATCTCAAACCGGATGCAAACCGCCCTAAATATCATCAACAATTGGTGCTGCTAGAAGCCAAAAGAGTCAACCAAGCAAAACAGTTATTATTCCATTTACTAAAAGGAAGTTCTCATTAATACTTCCCATCATGAACGGAATACAAATTGACTTCTCAAGTGAGACAAATTACCTAGGTTTAATGCTCAACCAGAAACTTACTTGGAACTTACACCTGACGAGGTAGTTGAACGTGCAACAGTGGTATACTGGACCTGTCGTAGACTCTTTGGAAAAACCTGGGGACTGAACCCCAAATGATCTACTGGTTTTACCTGACGGTTATCAGACCAATGGTTAGGTACGCCTCATTAGTATGGTGGCCAAAAGCAAAAGAAAAGGCAGCACAAGATAAACTTGCAAAATAACAACGTTTAGCATGTCTTGGAATTACAGAAGCAATGAAAACCTGTCCAACAGCAGTTCTGGAAGTCATGCTGAATTTCCCCCCTTTACATCTACAGGTAAAGGAGGAGGCAATTCTGGGGGCTTTAAGACTGATTCAGGCAGTAGATCTGAAGGAAACTTTATCGGACACATGAGTATTCTCAAAGAATTTGTGTCATCAGCAACGATAAAACCGGTTGATAGAATGCAAACAAGGTTGGAGTTTGAACATTCATTTAAAGTAGTCATTAAATGATCGCCATATGAATGGGATGGACCTAAAACCTAAACTACCGCAGGGATCATTTATCTGGTACACGAATGGATCAAAGACAGCAGAAGGAGTTGGGGTCGGCGTATATAGCCCAAGTTATAGGCTAACAAAAGCCTTAGGTCAAACTCCCACAATCTTCTAGGCAGAAGTACATGCCATAGAACTATGCACTCGCGAATGTCTATCGAAGGACTTACGAGAAGCCAGGATCTGTGTCTGTTCAAACAGTCAAGCGACGCTTAAAGCTCTGAGTAGCTTTACTGTCAAATCCATACTGCGTGGGACTGTCTACAACTACTAAAACAGTTGGCTGCCCATAACAAGGTAATCTTGATGTGGGTGCCAGCACACATAGGTATTGAAGGAAATGGGATTGCCGATCGCCTGGCCAGAGAAGGTGCAGCATCCCCATTTCTTGGACCCAAACTTTACTTTGGTCTAGCAAAATGCCATATAAGAAATCAAGTCCACAAATGGGAAGAGAAACAAAAAGAATCCCACTGGAAATTAATTTCAGAAAAAACCATGTGAAAAAGTTCATCACATATCCGCACACCAAGACAAAGAAACTTCTCTAACTCAGCAAACCGGAGTTAAGGTGAATAACAGGCCTTCTTACAGGACTCTGCGTGCTAAGATGCCGCCTCAAAAAGATAGACAAAGTGGAGTCAGAGACTTGCCGCTTCTGCAACCAAACCAAGGAAACTGAAGAACACGTAGTTTGTACCTGCGAAGCATTGTTTTGCAGGAAATAACTTTACCAGGAACAGGAACAAGCTACACCTGCAGAGATAAGTAAAATTTCTCCTAGGAAAATCCTAGGCTTTTACAAAAGCTTGGGACTTTAGGAACAATACATATCGGGGTTTATCACAATAGATCTTTAAGGTCGCAGTGATGAGAGGAATGTATATGTCCTATCCGACCCATATCATACGTAATCTAATCTAGTGATTAAATAATTAGCATAAAATTTCGTGACAAAAAAACAAGTGGTTTATATTGTAGCCTACTATCTTTGAGGTATTTTGAAAAATAGTTAAAATGTTCTTTTTCTCTGTATTCAATTTTCCGCCAAGATTCATCAATAATTTTGCCATTATAAGTGTGTTAGAACTGTATGAGGATAGCATTCAAGTAGCTGAGCCCCAATCCCCCCCTTTAACTATACTTTTCCTCTTTAGCTTTTGCACAATCTAAAAGATAAAGAAAGAGAAAAAGAAAGAAGCAAAGACAGACCGTTTTCCTCCAGATAGTTCTCTCTTCTAGTTCTACTCTGGTTACATTTATTAAAAATATAATTATTGTTAATCACAAGTAAATGGTCATTTAAAAACTATCTGTAAAAGCCTAAGAGCTTTGACTTTACAAATATTATTCTTCATTAATTTCATTAAATCAATAAGTATATTAACTAAAGCTACATATCTGTAAAATAAAAAGTTGAAAAAAAGATTAAGAAATAGGATTTTAAAATGTTCTGATTTTTTCATGCTTATTTCAAAAAAATTAGAAGCTGCAAACTTTTGGTTTGGTCGTTGTAATGTTTACAATCCATAAAGCGTAACGATTCGGTTGGATCTACAGAAACCATTGTTAGTATACATAAGTAGCTACTGTAACAAATTAAGATGACAATATTTGACTTAGTTTGACTTTTATTGACCAATTTTAGGCAGCCGTGACAAAGTTGTTTCGCTTCACCGTATCTTTGTTGGCTCGAAACTATTTCACTTTGCCGACATTATTGAACTCTCCGAGGTTGTAAATCTGTCGACACTATTTGAAAATATCGCCCTTTTCTTCCATAAAACAACCGCCTCTGTCGTCCCCACCGTTAAATATTTATCATGAACTGAACAAGGTTTCATCTTTTACTACATTTTCTCAAGTAATTCAGAGATAAATCGATACGTGTGCTGTTTCCATCGACACGAATTCGTCCAAAAACTCGTACATTTCTTATATCAAGTGTACAAAAGGTTTTCCCATCTAGTATGCTGCTGATATTTTTGGGCATGTTCACGTATGTTCTTTACTTTCTTCGTGCTCGCCAAATTGATATTTAACCCTTGACTAATGTCAAGGGTTAAATGTCAGGCAATATCAGGAATAAAAGAAGTACATTCATTATTGCTTTTTTAGGCGTTTCGAAAATGGGATTTGACAATAAAAGATTATTGTAAGATGGAATCAATAAAGTATTTTTTTAAATTATGTTTGTTACTTGTTTGTTTAAAATACTGATTAAGTAAGGAACCTACCTAAACATGACAAGAAATGACAGCAGCGCCCTAGATGGAAACATTTTTTGTATACACACGGTATTAAATCCGTGCCACCCTCTCGGTAAAAGTAATCACAACTAACTATAAACTAAACAATTTGTCAAGGTAAATTAAACATAGGGAGTCAAAATGTTGAGAAAAAAACGGAATATTATAAAATAAAAATCGGAGAGTTAAAAAGTCTAAAATTTTGAAAAAATACTATATTTCGATAGAAAGCCGAAAATTTTAAAGTAAGAAGTTTTCAAATAAAGTCAGTGTTAAAAAAAGCAAATTATTTAAATGAGGAAATTTAGAAAAGATGGAAAATTTGAAATGTCGAAATTTTCAGAAATTTGAAAATTAAAAACTTCAAGATCTTAATAAAATGTCGAATTTTTCAACAATAAGTTGAAATGTTGAACAAAAAAATTTCTAAAAAGTTTAAACTTTCAATTACTTTTGTAAAGTACCATGATTTCAAGCGAAGTCGTATTTTTCAAAAATAAATCAGAACTCTCAAAACAGAATCCTCCAAAAAAAAGGTCAAAACTTTGAAAAGCAGAAATTTTGACAAAAAAAGAGTCGAAATTTCCAATCTTAATTTTATAAAAATTCGAAATTTCATAAAAAGTCGAATTCTCCAAAAATAAATCGTTCAAAAATAATTTTTCATAAAAAACTCAAAATATCAAAAAGCAGAAATTTTGAAAGAGTCGAAATTATCAGTTAATTTTTTTTTAAATAGTGAAATTTTTTCAGTAATTTTTTTAGAGAAAGTCGAAATTTTTATACTCGCGCTTTTTTATAGCCTAAAGGTGAGAATTAAAAATTTGGATAAAAATAAATTCAAATTAATTAAGTGAAAAATAAGTTAAATTTTGCTAATTTACAGATACAGTTTGAAGAATTTCGACCACAAACGATGATAGTAACAAGCTAATATGTCAACACTATTAAATTATTTGGTCAGAAATTAACGACTTTTTTATTAATTAATAATGAATATTCCCTTAAGCAACAGGCAAGTAAATTGCCATTTATATGCTGAACTGGACCTTCTTACAAAGGTAGATTTTATATAAATATAATCTGCAAAATCCCCAAATAGCGTGATTTTTCGCGTTTGTTATATTTAATCAACATTTTCCCCCCAACAATATATAAAGATTACACCCATATTATACCAAATTGATAATAATAATAAAGGATAAAGCGTTCTCTATGTAATAAAAGCTTAACAAGAACACTGCAAAATTTAAAATAATTTCCTGTATTTTTGATGACACTTCTGGATAGCAGATGGCGCAACCTAAATGGAAACAAATAATAGAATGAGATGAAGTACAGCGAGGGAGAATTTACAAATGTGTTCGCAGCGCACGATGAGCGGTTATTAGAACTAAATTTGTTTCCTCTTCTTTATAAGTTACAATTTCGTAAATCATCTTTTATACAAAAGAAGCGTTTGTCCTCGAAATCAAACACTGTTAAATAACTTTGTTATTTGAATTTACATATACACCAATACCTCACTATGCGTCGGGACTACGTTCTGAAAAAATACGACGCAAATTGAAACGACGCAGAGTAAATTAAGATTTTCTATAGCAAACCATGTAAAGATCGAAGATAGGTTCCACGGTTACGAAAATACTACTTTTTAAAAAGAAAATTGAACAAAGTAAACATTTAAAAAACAAAAATAATATAAAATGTTATTACATACATACAAAAAACAAAAAAAACGTATTCAATTAACACAAAATAAACTATTCAATTAATTTATGAAAAACAAAATTAAAATTAATCATTGTCTGATGAGTCCATAGCGGCTGTTGCCGGAAGTCGGCTTTCTTTCACAAAAAATTGGTCCAATGTTTGCTGAACAGCTTTCTTTTTCAACGTAAAATAAATTTTCTTGTAGCAATTGATATTCGTAGCTACCGCCTGGGACACTTTAAAACTCCTTCCGCTGTCAGGATCGTTTTTTAAAAAAAATCTCCATAGCTTCGTCAATCAAACACATCGCTTTGGAAATTTATTTGGGGGTTAAATTTTGTTCTTGTTTCTATTGAACGGTCACTGTCATCTTTTTCATTAGCAAATTGCAATTCCAGTTGCAATAGTTCTTCATTAGAGAATTCTTGGTTGTGCGAGGTTAGCAATTCATTTATGTCAGTCTCTAACCTTCAAAAAAAGGTTCTCTAGCTAAATTAGAAATTTCATGACGAACAGCTGGTGTACCATTAACTTCTGCAGCGCATATTCGGTGAACACATTCAAGCCATATTTTGGGCCAAACACCATTCATGCAAGATGGTTTAATCTCCTCCTACGAATCGGAAATAATTTCTATGACTTTCATAATGTTGAACTTTTTCCAAAACTCTAGCATGGTAGGCTTACTGGTCCATCAGTCTCACTTAAAAGAAGTTTAAATGTTCGTCGAAGGTAATAACTTTTAAAAGTCGATATTACTCCCTGATCCATCGGCTGAATAACTGGTGTCGTATTAGCCGGCAAAAATACAAATTTCACGTTTTCTGACAAATCATCAACATAAACCCTTTGGTCAGGTGCATTGTCTACTAGGACCAAAGCCTTGAAGTTTAAGTTTTCCTTATTGCAATAAGCTTTAATTTCTGGAATAGCACAAGTTGATACCCAGTTTTGAAATAATAATGTTGTCATCCATGCTTTTTTGTTTGCTCGCCAGTGGACAGGAAGCAGATTCTTTGAACAACCTTTCATAGCTCTTGGATTTTCTGATTGATAAATGAGAAATGGTTTAAATTTGAAATCACCATTTGCGTTACCACCAAGAAGAAGAGTCAGTCTATCCTTTCTAGCTTTAAATCCTGGCGCAGATTTTTCTGTTTTAGATATGAAAGTTCTGTTAGGTAGACGTTTCCAAAAAAACCCAGTTTCGTCAACATTAAAGACTTGTTTCGGATCATAGCCACCTTCATGAATTAATGCTTTTAACTCTATTGGGTAGCGTTCTGCAGCAGTTAAATCAGCGCTAGCTGCTTCGCCTATAAGAGCTGTGCAGATTTGCTCGAACCTTGAATCTCTCAAACCAGCCCTGACTAGCTTCAAATGTTTCATTCTTGTCTGTATTACTACCACTAGTATTATCGTTGGATACTGCTTTACTTTTTATGTCATCAAATAAGCTTTTTGCGTTCGTCTGAATTACCATTTTACTTAATGGTATTCTCTGCGCAACTTGATTTTTAATCCAAATAGAAAGCAAGGACTCCATTTTGATCATCAAAGCACTCCTTGTACGGGTCATCGTTTTAGCATCTAATGATGTCGCAGATTTTGCAGCCTTTCTTATTTTATCCCCATCTCGATCTCTAATACTTCTGACAGTTGTTGCAGCCAGATCAACAACCTTTGCTATCTCCACAGCCTTCTCTTCCTTATCAAATCGTCGCAGAATATTTAATTTTGTCTCAAAGCTGATAGTTTTTTCTTATTTTTGGTAATTCTACCAGCAGTACCCTTTCCACTCATTTGGCTAAAAAAATTACAAGTGTATGTAAAAAAAAATAATATAATTCTGCCAATAAATAAATTGGAAAAATATTTATCTTTCTTGTAACCAGAAACAACCCGTAAAAATTTATAAAAATTTATTATTCTCTTTTAGAAAAATCACAACACACTAATTGAAACGTTACAAAAAACACAACACACTACAAAATTGAAACTGAACTCTAAAATTAGCAAAACAAAGTGAAAATAAAACTGTATTAAAATTGCGTTGATTTTCGGTTAGAAAGGGAATCCCCGAGTTTTGATGCCATGGCGCAATTAGAAACAAAAGTGGTGCCATCTTTTAGAAAAAAAAGAGAATTTCAAAAAATTTCAAAAGAAAAATTAAACACTCGAACCCAAAACAACGCAACCTCGAAAATCTAACGACGCACAGCGAAAATTAGTACTAATTAAGCAGCGACGCAACTTCGAAAAAATGCAAAGCGAAACGACGCAAAGCGAGGTATTGGTGTATTAACATTGAAGACAAGAACTAAAACTTTTTTATTCTCTAGCGCAACTAGGATTTTTTCTCAGGGGGGAGGTGATAATTTAGGTTTGTTGTCTTTAATTAATATTTTTTCCTTGAAGTACCAAAACACTGTAACGAAATGTAAATTACAGAATTTAGTACGTAAGAAAATGTTCTAGAAAGATCTGATAAGGTAAAGCTGCCGCGATAATGAAGCAAACGGCAGATAATCGTTCCAGAAATTTCGGCAAACGATAAGCCTTATCTGCTAGATTTTTCTAGAACCCGAAAGCGAGAAGTATACAGGGTGATTCATTAAGAATGAGCAATCTCTGAACTGGAGATACTACACACCAAAATATGGTGATTGAGCTTAACATGCCTTATACAAATGTTGCAGGTTTACGAGGTACAGGATGTTCAAAGTTCGAATTTTAATTTGAAACTTCTTAATAATTTTGTGATTTTAAGCAGTATCGTGTGGAAAATTGGCCACTTTATGTTTTTTGGCATGAGAACTACGAATTTAATGCTGAATTTCGCACTATTTATACAGGGCCTTAGTTACAATCTGCTACTAAAGTAAATTACAACATATCTTTTTTGCCTAATGAGTTATGGCTAAAATGACTAGAAAATCTAAAAGGCAGTTCAATTTTGAATAAAAAAGTACTCTTGTTTATTTCCTGTAACTCTATCAGTTTTTAAGTTATTTGCATTTTAAACATTCAATGAAATTGTTTGTTGTAAAATGAATTTATTCTTTTAAATTCAAAAATCAGTATCAGTAATAAAAGAAAACTTTAAAGTAAATGCTGAAAATGACCGCCTTCCACTTTAATACTCTTCGTAAGGCGTATCCCTAAAGATCTTTGAATATTAAATAACATTTGTTGATTATTTTTAATAATATTAGCAGCTTCTTGAATTTTCTATCGTAATTCTTCGATGGAATTAATTGGTTTTTGTAAACCATGTCCTCTATTTGTGACCATATTGAGAAGTCTAGAGGGTTTAAATCTGGACTTCTAGGTGGCCAAACAAATTCACTGCCGCGCCCAATCCACCGATGAGGAAAATCTTCATTCAGGTATTGGCGTACTGGCAGAGAGAAATGTGACGGCGCCCCGTCTTGCACAAACCACATGTTCCGCCTTATGACTAGTGGTACGTACATCTTCTAGTAGTGTGTTTAAATGTTGTTCAAGGAAGTTTAAATAGAGGGGCCCGTTCAGATTAGGAGAAAGTTCAAAAGAACCAATAAAAAAACCAGATATCACACCACACCAAATATTTACCTTGAATTCATGCTGAAAATGTCGTTCCTTTAGAGTATGTGGATTTTCGGATTCCCACAAATGATTGTTTTTCCAATTAAAAACACCTCGTCCAGTAAACGTCCCTCATCGGTGAAAAGGAGGTTATTAAGAAAGTCCTGGTTTTCGGTTTGTTTACCTAGCATAAATTGAGCAAATTGAAGGCGAACTGGTAAATCTTGAGGTAACAAATTTTGGTCAGGAGTATAGTGATATGGACAGAGATTATCTTTCTTTAAAATTCTCCACAGAGACGATTGGCGATTGGCGATTGGCAGAGACGAGTAGTGATATCTGAATTTTTCGAAATACGAACTAAAACCTCTTCATCATCAACGTTAGATCGTTTTTCCAGCACCATTTAAGCTTTTAGGACGAAAACACCCTGTTTCGCCTAGGCGGGTGTAAATACGTCTGAGCAGTTTGTTATTGGGTTGTCTTCGATTTGGGTAAAATTCTAAATACCTTCTGGCTGCACCAAGTCCACTATAATTTGACTGAGCAAAAACACAAATCATATCACGCATTTCACTGTTAGAAAATTCATTATGTCGTGGCATTTTCTTATTTTAGAATTTTTACTACAAATAATACTAAGTAAATTAGAAAAATACAATAAACACTCTTACTTAGTGACAGTAAAATTGTCAAATATTTCTTTACACGAAAAATTGATAAGTGCTGACACAAGCCTACTTGAAAAAAGTCAAAGTAATAACGGTGGCTTAGGAGTCTTTACACTGAATGTTTAAAATGCAAATAACTCAAAAACTGATAGAGTTACATGAAATAAACAAGAGTACCTTTTTATTAAAAATTGAACTGCCTTTTAGATTTTTTCACCATTTTAGCCATAACTCATTAGGGAAAAAAGATATGTTGTAATCATAGATTTCGCACTACAGATCTATGGTTGTAATTTACTTAAGTAACAGGGTGTAACTAACGCCTTGTATAAATAGTGCAAAATTCAGCATTAAATTCGTAGTTCTCATGCAAAAAAATATAAAGTTGCCAATTTTCCAGACGATACTTCTTAAAATCACAAAATTATTAAGAAGTTCCAAATAAAAATTCCAACTTTGAACACCCTGTACCTTGCAATTATTTAATATTTGTATAAGGCATATTAAGCTCAATCACCATATTTTGGTGTGTAGTATCTCCAGTTCAGAGATTGCCTATTCTTAATGGATCACCCTGTATAAGGCGGTCGCCTTTCCCTCAAGGCCGTCAGTCAGTGTAGTTAATTAGTGAGTTAGTAGTCAGAAGTCAATAAGTGAGTTAATTATTCAGTTGTAGTGTTCCGAATTTAGTTTGGAAATAAAGTGAGTACAATTCAACAAGTGTTAATAATCGTTCGAACCGATAGCCCGCAACAAAAACAAGGTTCTTGCTTCACATTGCTTGTACTTCAACTACCGACAATTTTTACCAAAAAAAACCTAGAAGAATATGTGGTGTTCATATTTCTAGGATGGGCAGCTTTTTAGGGTGGGCAATCTGCTTTCTCTGAGTTTTCCTCTTAATAGAGAAAGATTCAGAAGGAGTTAAAGACAATTAAACATATATACCGTAGCTGAAGTCAATGGGTTCGATCCAAATATTATTTATAAAATTATTTATAGGAAAAAATTTAAATGTTAATTGGTAAATACTACGACTTTTCGAGCTGACGAAAACAAAAATTTTAAGTGCTTCTCACTTCCATTTGAACCCTCGCTTACGCATGGTTTAAGTGGAATTTTATGAAAAGAGGGCTTCCGGCTTGTTTACAGTTCTAACAGGAAATTAAATTCGCTTTTGGGCAGTTTGAAGGATAAAATAGAGCAAACGGACAGGTCAGGTATTTACCAAATTTCCTGTAAAGATTGTACTCAAAAGTACATTGGAAAGACTAGATGATCCCTTAATATTCGACTGAAGGAGCATTTGGTTCATTTGAGGTACGGAAGAACTGAGAAGTCAAGGGAATGAATTAGATCATAGGCTAGATAATAATATTAAACTGTTAGGAGTAGTAAATAAGAGTTCTATGTTAAATGCATGTGAAAGCTTATCCATCCATAAGGCTGGAGACAATCTTATGAATGGTTGCGTTGGCCTCATCTCTGTTAAAAATATTTAAGGTTGATAGATATATCGATAATTGATAGTTTTATCGATAAGTCTTTCCTCATTAAATAATTTGCTTTGTTCCTTCTTGATCAAATCAATCAACTGAATCTGCCCGGTGCTAAAACCGATCAACAAATTAACACAGTCATTATTCGCCGATGCTACATTGAAATCGTGGCAAGTGGGATTAGTCCCTTTGTAAATTGTGACACTACGACGTGTATGATTAGATGCGCGTTCGGATGCGGTCGATCTTGCACGAAGTGAATATTCTTAGTATATAAGTGGAAATTTTATAATTTTTTTTTTAAGTTTAATCCACTCGCAAAGGGGAACCCCATTATGCTTTCAAAGCACTGTGACTAGGATGCGGAAACAAGAATAGATGCCGACGAACCGCCTTCTTAAACAAGGATAGGTTACAATTTTTGGGAAAAAAATTCCTTTTGGTAACAAGTTCCATAACTTGGAAGTTCTATAGAAAAAAGAGTTTCCGTAGACAGAAGCCCTCACTGTGTCAAGCTGGACCGCACAGGAATTTGCTGTCTCCGAGTGTCTAGTACGCCTCAAGAATCTTGCCCTTGGCGGCATTAATCCTATTAGTTCCCGCGAGCATCTTCCATGATAGTACTTGTAGAAAAGAGACAAGTCACCAGCCTGTGCTCTAGTGTTTCGAGAGAATCGGTCAGACTCTCGTCATCAATTAGGCGAATCGCTCTTCCTTGAATTGAATCCAAGAGAGCTAAAGTGTGTTTTGGGGCTGAACTCCAGACATGAGAACAGTATTCTAGTGTGGGCCTAACTTGAACTTTGTATAGTGTTAATAGCTGATGAGATGTGAAGTACTATTTAGCTCTGAAAAGAAAGCCTAGCTTCTGAGAGGCGGATTTGGCAATGGCGCGCACATGATCGTTCCAATGATCGTGCTCGCATTCACTCCTAGGATAGATAGATCAGATCCCATTGGAAGGATTTTACCGTGCATTAAAATGTTTGTTGCATTATCTCTTGATATTTTCTTAGAGAAAATCGCGGCATAAGTTTTTGAAGCGTTGAAGTCGACCAAATGGTTCTTAACCCATTTCAGAATAATCTAGAGATCCCGATTAATCATCTGTGTCTGCTGTTCTCTTAGTCGATCTGAAGCAGCGATAGATAATGGTTTGTCGAAGAAAAAAGATGACACAAGGTTACTATCATCTGCGTAGCTGTATATAGGATTGGAAGTTGAAGCTAAGAGATCGTTTATGTGTAACAGAAATACAGTAGGAGACAGAACATACCCCTGAGGCACTCCTGTGTTAATCGCAAATGTCTTGGCGACGACCTGAAGAGATCTGTCAGCGAAAAAATTGGATATCAAATGACAGAGTCCAGGAGGAAGACCATAAGACGTTAATTTGGCGAGAAGAGATCGGAGTCAGACTCTGTCGAAAGCCTTTGAGATATCCAATGCCACAATCCTTGCCTTACCATGTTTTTCCATAGCTGAGTTACAGATATGAGTAACATATGCCAATAGATCGCCAGTGCAACGTTGTTGCCTAAAACCGTATTGTCTGTAGGAGATGATTCTATTTTCCTCCAGATATTTGAGAATCTCGATGTTGATAAACTTTTCTATCACTTTAGATATAACGGGCAGCAAAGATATAGGGCGATAGTTGTTAGCCAGATTCCTTTTTGCCTTTTTAGGGACTGGCTGCACTCTAGCAGATTTCCAGATGTTAGGGAATACACCTTTATTGTAAGAGAGTGTGAACACTTTGCTTAGGACAGAAGTCAACTCTGGGGCGCACTTCTTAAGAACAATAGCGGAAATACCATCAAGGTCAGAAGCTTTCGAGGTGTCGAGCTCAAGAAGAATTTTCCTGATTGTGCGTTGTCTGAAAACAACTTCAGGCATGGAAGTGCCAACCTTAGGAAGAATAGGAGGTTCTGCGTTTCGAGAATCAAGATTGGAATTTTCAGCAAACATTAAGGCTAACATGTCAGCCTTTTCCTTGGAGGTAGTAGCAATATTGGTATTTTCATCGAGTAAAGGTGGAACATTTAAAGGTGTAAAATTCTTTCCAATCGACTTTGCAAATCCCCAAAAGGACCTGGAACCGTTCGGACAGTTGATAAGCCTCTGGCGCATTTTACGATCGAAATCACCTAGAAAGTTAGAATAATACATAAATAAAAATAAATGCTAACAATACAAAAATTGTAATTGAAATACAAATATTGTCCCCTGAAAATAAGAAAGATAAAAAAACACAACAAAGGTTGTTCTAACGCGTTTCGATAGCCAGGCTATCATCTTCAAAGAGATACCTACAGTAGACTCCCGCTAAAGTTGCGCTCACCGTACTGGATCGACCGTTAAAGTTGCTACTCCCCGTTATCCCTACCATTGTAGAAATATATATATGTTTTATTGCTCCTTGCGCGGTTGAATAGGTTATTCAAAAGTGGCGCTAAACTCGGAAGTTCAATTCGTTGTTCGAAAATTAGAGTGGGAGAATATCCGCGCAACTTTAACGATCATATCTTGACCGAGCGGACAACTTTAACGGGCCTAACTTTAGCGGGAGTCGACTGTGAAGTCCAAACTTCCAGAAATTTTTAAATGTGTTTTCTTAAGCTGTGCTTGAAATCTCGAAATCAGGAATTATTTAATGTGTTAATTGTATTCCTGTCAGGACTTTTAACTCGAAATTCCAATTTCTAGTGATTTTGATTTATTTTTTGAAATTTCGACTTTTTTTAAAATCTTGACTTTTTTCTCAAAATTTCGATTTTAAATTAGGTTTGTTTTTAATTTTTTGATTCTAAGGATACACTTAAAGTTTTTTTACGTGTTTTCTAAATGTTCGACCCTGAATTTGATAATTTGTTTTTTCAGTATCAACTAGTATTTTTAGATTTGATTTCTCAATTATTCTCCAAATTTAAATTCAAAATTCCCAGTGTTTTTAATTCTCTCTTAAAATTTTATATTAACTCTTTCAATTCTTAATGTTTCGTTCGATTATAAACTTGAATTTTTCTAGAAATTTTAGTCATAAAACTTCGACCTTCATTTCTATATGTCGATTTTTTTATACAAGGCTTTAACTTGAAAATCCATTTATAAAATCAGGGCTTTTTATAATTGCTGATTTTTTTTTCCAATTTTACACTCTCAAGGGTTAAGTATTACAGGGTTAGGCAAAGTTGTGGAAAGGCCTGATTTCACGAAAAACTATAATTTTCAATATAAAACACCCTACAAAGTACTCAACAGTTTTTGTAGTGCTTTTAATTCTATACAAATGTATAAGCTGCAAACGTGCAAACGCGATTTTCTTAGCGATTTTTTTTTGTCTCTGATCTCGACAAATCAACTTAAACTCGATTTTACTTTCTAACTTTCAAGTTTCTGTTGGAAATTTCAACTTTAAACTCAAATTTTTCACATTTTCTAGAAAGTTTCTCTTTTTGTTAATTTCGTCTTTACTCCAAAATTTTGATACCGTTCTATTTATAAATTTTTGGTCTTTTTAGTGTTTTGATTTTCATGCTAAAATTGTTATTTGTTTGCTCAAAATTTTGAGTTTGGACTGAAAAGTATTTTTAAAAGTCAAAATTTCATTTTGTAATTGAAATTTCGCGCCTTTTCTGCCGATATGCACGTTTTGTTTCATCCAATAACTGACAGTAGCAGGAAGCATTAACCGTACGACGTTCAAGCAGAAAATCGACACAACTCCTTTAAAATCCCAAAATACTGTAGCAACAACCTATCCAGCTAAAAGGCGAGTTTTTACCTTGACGGGTACACCTTCCCCCTTTCTTCTCCACTCCATGCTTACTTCTTTAGATTCAGGGGTGTAATGGTGGAGCCAAGTCTCATCACACGCAAAGATATGTTGCAAAAAAACTATCACCTTCAGGTTACAGACGTGCTGACAAATCTCTAAAAGTTGGTGTGTCTGTTCTTCAGTCAAAAGACGAAGTACCCATCTGGCAGAAATTTTTTTAAATCCCAGCTCATCTCTAATGATGGATTGTGCATCCCAAAGCTTATCCCTATCTGAGCTGCAATTTCACCAGCAGTTAAACGGCGATCCCTTCCAAAAGGCGTTGAAATGCGTTAATCTTGTCCGCAGTCATACTGGTCCGAGGAGGACGGGCATGGGGTTCATTTTTAACTTGAGTTTGTCCTTCCAAACATTTTTTGTGCCATTCATACACTTGAATTTTCTTCAAACAAGTATCCTCAAACAGTTTTAAAGTGGACTTAGATAGCCACACTGACGCTCAATCAGTACCTGAAGAAAAACACAAAATATCCATCTGGGACTGAAGTGGGACTGAAGTGAGACTGGAGTGGAAATTTATGGCCCTAACTATAAGTTTTCTAAAGCCTTAGGAAAAGACTCTACTGTCTTTCAAACTGAAATACATGCAATAGAACTCTGCGCTTGCAAGTGTCTTCGAAGAAACCTGAAAGGAACAAAGATCTACATTAACTCCGACAGTCAAGTGGCAATAAAGGTCCTGAGCAGCTATATTATCAAATCCAAACTAGTTTCAGACTGTCAACCAACTCTAAAGCAACTGGCTCAACACAACAGGATCAGCCTTAAGTAGGTCCCAGGGCACAAAGGAACACAAGGGAATGAAGCTGCGGACCAACTTGCTAGAGAAGGATCTGCATCGTCATTTCTTGGACCTGAACCGGCTTTTGGTTTTTCTAAAAGTGAAATCAACAATGAGGTCAAAAAATGGGAAGCAAAGTCAAGAATTTCCCACTGAAGATCGTATCCAGGACTACGACAGGCGAAAAGATTCGTATCTGGAACGCTTGAAAAGACAAAGTTCTACTTAGAACTTAGCAAATGTGAATTGAGGATCCTTACCGGCCTCTTAACAGGACATTACCCTATGAGGTACCACCTCAAGAAAATGGGTCAGGCTGAAACAGACCTAAGTCGCGTTTGCGCAGAAGCTGTGGAGGCTGCAGAACATGTGCTATGCAAGTGCGATGCGCACGTCCAACTCGGATGGCCGTCCTTAGACCCCTCAGATGTGGAAAAACTCAATCCCAGGTCCATAATAAACTTCTACAAGAGTTTGAACCTGAGAACTCAGGGTATGCACAAAAGATCTCCTTAGGTCGTGGTGCGGGGTGGACGAATACAAACACGAACGACCCATATATAATCTAATCTAATCCTCAAACTGTGCTTCTAGTCTACGAAGAATTTTGGCGAGCTTTACGCCTTCAACGGCAAGAAATTTAATAATAATGCGTTGCGCAACGTGCGCATGAACCTCTTGCTTACTCATTGTATTTACAACTGACGAACGGCGAGAACAAAATTCGATTGAGCGCAGGAAGTCACATGATATCCCCACCAAACATATCTAAGAGTATGCGCACACTCCCGATGTCCTCATGACTACATAATAGAAAGTCCGGTTCATATTTAATTTGCCCTCCTAAAATGGTTAGAATAATTAATTTGTTCTACCGTGCACCTGTGTAAAAATCTTAAATCATTATTGTTTGATTTCTCAAAAGCTTTATAGTGGTGTATTTAATTATTTTTTGTTTTGAATAATTTCAGAATAAATTAGAGCAACCTTGTTTTTTCTTATGGACACCTATGAATAAGGAATGTTCATTCGAATGATTTTCCAAATGCCCAAAGCAGCTTAGAATAGTTTGAACAGTCCACGAAGTTCTTATAAACATGCTATGGTCAAAATCGTTTGTTTAGTACAAGGATAACAAGATGTTTACAAGGATTTTTCTTTTCAGTAAAATAAGTCAACAGGATTATGAATTATAAATAAGAATATAAAAATAACTCAGAATTACCAGCACTACTTTATGTAAATTTAAATAACATAAGGAGTTGCAAATATTGGAAACAGATTCACGCAAAACTGACGTAACTCTAATAGAAAACGGGGCCCATCACCAAGCACGCAACGTTCGGAATTATCGGAATAACGTGACACAGAACATTTAATATCGATAGGAGGGTTAACTGGAAGCATGATTGACGATTTCATTACTCGTCTCCATGGAAACATTTACCTTAAATATATGACAAATACATTTTATTCTGCATCTAATGACAAAACAATCTCGAATCAATGACTACCGTGCACAACTTGGTAACCCGACGTAAATATTCGTCCGTAGTTCGTGGCATGCATCCAAATTCGAGGGTAATTTTCTTTGTGCCGAAACGCGCTCCAAAAATTGAATCAAGTTTGCTTGTGTTACACTGAAAAATGTAATTTTGATGGCCACGTCAGATTGACATACTGATGTTGATTCCAAATATGTCATTTAATATAAAAATATAGTTATACACGTATACTCAACAAAAATATTTTAAAATGGCTCAACCCAAGGATAAAATGTCAGAGATCGACGAACACATCGCCAAAGTGTTTTCAATACAGAAAAGACTGGGCAAAGGAGCTTATGGAATTGTGTGGAAAGCTCAAGATAGAAAGACCAAAGCTGTTGTGGCTGTGAAAAAGATATTCGACGCTTTTAGAAACCAAACCGACGCCCAACGGACATTCAGGGAAATTATTTTTTTGAAAGCCTTTAAGGGACACCCGAACATAATTCAACTATTTAGTGTTCACAGGTAGGTTCCTTAACGCATTAAATTAACCATATTTCTGGATTAGTTAACTGATACGTACTTCCGCATCAGTGAATTTTCTTCCACTTTCTTTTTCAATCAACGCTGGGAACTGGAGTAGTGTATGGAGCTCAACCCCAAAACATATACGGGCACTTTTGGATTTTAATCAAAGAAGGGCAATTCGTTTAACTAGAACCCATGATAAAATTGATTGAGTCTTTCCAGACACTGGGGCACATGAGATAAATGGTTTGTTTCTCTTCTATATGTACTTTCATCTGGATGGTAGCAAGATGCTCGCAAAATGGATGGCCGCAAGATGCTCGCAAAAGGGTGTTAGCAAGAAGACTTGGATTCCTTCAAGAGCAAATTCTTTCAAGACAGTTGGGGACAGCAAATTTCAATGTAGTTCAGCTTGGTACAATGAGAACTTCGACCTATGGAGTCTCTATAGAACTTATAAAACCTGGAATTCAGTTGCCACGAAGAATTTTCCAAAGAATGCTCGTTTGAATTCATCGCCACTTTCCGTTTCCGCCTTTTTTGTTTTCTCTCTTCTCTTTCTTTTCTATAGATCTTTGCCGAGTAGAATTTTTCCCTTGTTTGCAGTTAAAAAACAGTTCTTCGCCATTTATGGCCTCCTGCTCGCAAGCCGATTATGCTTAAAAAAAATCTGCTTTCAATATTTTCAACAAATTTCTAAAATATATCATTTTATTTTAGAGCTGCCAACAACAAAGACATATATTTGGGGTTCGAATACATGGAAACTGACTTGCATAATGTGATAAAAAAAGGTAATATATTGCGAGACGTCCATAAAAGATTCATAATGTATCAGCTTCTAAAGGCCATCAAATTCATACATTCTGGAAATGTGATACACAGAGATCTCAAGCCAAGCAACGTCCTGCTAGATAGTTCATGCAAGTAAGTCCCTAAAATACCCTGGCGGCATTCGATTATCAGGCGCAGTGGCGTGCCTAGTGGGGGGCAACATATTTTTATGTTTTTGTGTAAATTCAGAAAATGTAAATTACCACTTTTTGATTAATGCGATCATACATCCCATTGATTCCAGTCATAGCTTCAGTACTGCAAAATGTCCATTTTTTAGAGAGACGTAATAAAAGAAGCATTAAAAATGATTAGAAATTTTAAGTTTCAAATTGATATTTCTTTCTTTTTTAAATCTCTTAATTTCAGCTTAACATCGAAGCTAAATTTTCGATCTTTCAATGTATGCTATAATCTTGAAAGTTCCACTTCAGTCTCAGTCGCGGTACCTAAAGAATACTTAAAATTTTGAGATGAATCTCAACATTAGTAATTATTTGAAGAAATTCTGAGTTTATTCTTAAAATATATAGAAGTAAATTTTTACTTTTGTTATTAAAATTTTGATGAGTAGTATTAAAATTTCGTCATCAACGAAGGAATACAAAGTTTCGATATTAAGTTCAAACAAAGAAATTTAAATAGAAATTGCGAGTTTAAAGTACAGTCTACTTCGGATATAACGAACCATCAGGGGAGTTTTTAAAAAATTCATTATAGCCTGGTATTGATTATAAAGGAAGAATAAATACCTATTTTCTTATAGAATTTTGGACTTGAACTATAATTTTATTTTTTTAAGCGGTCGTTTGTTATACGCGAAATTCGTTATATCCGAAGTTGACTGTAATTTCGGATTTTTTGCTGATAGAAAAAGTCAAAATAAAAGAAACGGAAAAGATAATTCAAAATCAAAATAATAAAGTTTAAAATTTGGATATTTTTTAATTATAACTACTAATTTTGGGTTTAAATCGAAATATTAGGAAAAAAATTAAAATTTTGATAAAATATTGTAATTTCTAAAAAACAATTTCAAGCTTACTTTGTCAATAGTGCTAGTTTCGTGTTTTAGATCAAAATTTAAAAAATTAAGATAATAATTGCAAATGAAAAGTCAAAAATTTAGAAAAAGTGAAGCCTGTAATTCTAAACTCGAAACTAAGAAGAATATTGAAAATTTCGAACAAAAAATGACGAAATTTATAAAAAAATGTTCGAGCTAAATTTAAAATTTCGAGGAAAAGACGAAATTTTGAAAAAAGAAAATCGAAATTTGTAGAAAAACTTTAAAGGTCAAACCTAAAATTTTGAAAAAAAAATGTGAACATTTCAAAAATTATCGAAATAATCAAGGCCAAAATGTTTAGCAAAATTTTCAATTGATCTGAAATTTCAAAAATAAAATGTAGACACTTCAGAATTGTCGAAATCAAGGTCAAGATAATGCATCAAAAAAGTAGAAATTTTTAGCAAATTTTTTAGTTTTTATTTATTATTTTTTTTAATAATGTAATTACAATCTGGTCATAGATGATTAATAAGCAATTTTATTTTTGCCTAACTTAATAAAGTTTCTTATAAATAATAAGAGTTTACCCTATGGTGTCCTCTTATCTTATCTAACAAATACGCACTAATATTAGCGTGCATCACACACACAAGCACTATGCTCTACTATTACACTGTCGCTTAAGCTAATTCAAAGGGTTTTGTCCTCCTCAATCTTCTAATTAGACCAATATTAAAAAGGAGCTGGATTGCTTCAACATTTACATGTCTATGGAGTGACTTTCTGCCATCTTCTTAATGACTCTAGCCACAGTTTCCATACCCAGGTCCTTATGAAGGTCACTGTTCCTCACATACCAGGGAGCATCAACTATATTTCTCAGTACTCTGAAATTTCAGAATTATTTCTATATTCCTTTGCTTGGTGCAATGCCAAAATTGTCTACCATAGGTCCATACAAGTCTTAGTATTTGTTTATAAAGTAAAAGCTTATTGTATATAGTTAAAGTGGAGTTTCATCCTATCAACCAATACATTTTTTTATATCTTATGCCAATTTCTTCCCTTTTCTTTTTAGCATGAGCCTTTCAACATAGTTGAGTACTAATGTTATACCCAGGTATTTTGCAGTTCTTGCATATGGTATTTCTCTATCATTAATTGTAATAGGTATATTTTGTATTTTTCTTTTATAGGTAAAATTAACGTGAACAGATTTGGTTTCGTTCAGCCTGATTTTCCATTTATTAGTCCAATCATGTATTTTGTTAACTGCTATTTGTAGTTTGTTGGTTGCATCTTCACTAGTGTTTCCTACTGCCAATATGGCTGTGTGGTCAGCAAAGGTGGCAATAGTATCAAGTTCTAATACAGGTATGTCGCACGTGTATAGCAGGTAAAGGACAGGACCCAACACGCTACCTTGCGGGACTTCTGCTCTTATTTCCCTTAGGTCTGAATAGGTGTCTTCCCGTTTAATTCAAAAGCAGCATAGGTCCATACAAGTCTTCGTACTTGTTTATAAAGTAAGAGCTTATTGTATGTAGTTAAAGTGGAGTTTCTTCCTATCAACCAAAACATTTTTTTATACCTTATGCGTAGTTGTCCCCAATTATTTTTAACGTGAGCCTTCCAACATAGTTGAGCATCTAATGTTATACCTAGGTATTTTGCAGTACTTGCATATGGTATTGGTCTATTATTAATTGTATATTTTGTATTTTTCTTTTATAGGTAAAGTTAACGTGAACAGATTTGGTTTCGCTCAGTCTGATTTTCCATTTATTAGTCCAATCATGTATTTTGTTAACTGATATTTGTAGTTTGTTGGTTGCATCTTCACTAGTGTTTCCTACTGCCAATATGTCTGTGTCGTCAGCAAAAGTGGCAATAGTATCAAGTTTTAATACAAGTGTGTCGCACGTGTATTGTAAGTAAAGGACCGGACCCAACATGTTACCTTGCGAAACTCCTGCTCTCATTTCTCTTAGGTCTAAATAGGTCTCTTCTGTTTAATTCGAAAGTATCTTTCAGATATATGACAGAAGAATTTGAGAGTATTGTTTGAGCATATAGGTTTTAGGTTTAAATATTAGTCCTTTATGCTAAACTGTATCGAAGGCCTGAGCAACATCAAGAAAGATAGTTGAGCAGACCTTTCTTTAGTTATAGTAATTTTTCAATAATGTCTGTAATTCTATGCACTTGATCAATTGTAGAGTGCCCACCTCTGAAACCAAATTGATGTGTTGGTATCAGATTTTTTGCTTCAATGATTGGTTTCATTCTTTTGATCAGAAGTGTCTCAAACAATTTTGCTATTACTGGAAGTAACGATAGTGGTCTGTACGATGGTACTTCATTAGGAAGTGTTCCTGTTTTAGCAATCATAATAACTTCAGCCACTTTCCATAGTCTGGGCACGTACATTAGCCTAAAGGCAGCATTGTTCAGGTTAGTCAGTTTAAGACTAGTATTGTGCGTTATCGGTTCGAATGATTAATACTTCGTGAATTGTAACCACTTTATTTTCAAACTGATTCCGGAACACTACAACTGACTCCTAACACTATTTAATTAACCAACTTATTCGTTGACTAACTGACTGAATAACTCATTAGCACTGTTTAATTAACTAACTTATTCATTGACTGACTGAGCCGGCCAGACCGCCTATTTATAGAAGGAACGTACAGATAAGACTTATCGTTTAAGAAAATTTCTGGAGCTCTTATCTGCCGTTTGATTCATTACCCTTATAACATTTTTCTAGAAAAATTCCTTGCTAAATTCTATAATTACATTTTGTTACAATATCTTTACGAGGTAGATTTCTCAGTATCTCACTTTTAATTAGGTCGTACCCTGGGGCTTTAATCGGATTGATATTTTCTTTTATTTCAGTCACCATTTCTTTAGGGGGCTATTTGAACTGATATTTCTCATATTTGTTTATTGTCTTGGCTTTCATTAGATTTGAAAGTGTTTTCAAGTATATAGCGAATCTCTCCACTTTTTGCTCGATACTCCTCGCCCATTTGCCATTCTCTAGTCTAATGGGTGGGGAGTGAATAATTGGATTTTTTTTATTCCTTTTGTAGCTTTCCATAATGAATATCCGATGCTACTATCATGCGTTAGCTCCCTTAGGTAGGAATTAATTAATTCATGTTTTAGCTGTTGAATGGATTGGAAATTTGATCTCTAAGTGGAAAAATAAGAAATAGAAAAGTGAAAATTTAAAAGTGTAAACTCAGAATTTTTAGAAAAAAAAAGCGAAATATTGAAACTGCAAGACGACTAGTCGACAAAAATTAAAGCAGATTTAAATTGGAAGTTTGATAAAAAATCCATTATGTTTTATTTACTGCAAGCACCAGTTTCGGGAAACGTTTTTCTTAAATCCCGAAACTAAAGTGACACTTTTCTACTGTAATTTTATGTTGAAACTTCTAGATTTCAAAGTTTTGAGAAATAAAGCCAAAGTACATTTATAAAAAAAGATGTAAATAATTTTAAAAAATCGGGAGAAAAGATTAATGTTCATTTTTAACGTAATAATTTTGAAAATAAAATCATCAGACATCGTTGAAGCATCGAAATTAAAGTCAATATTTTTGGCAAAAAAGGTAAAAATTACAATTGAGGTTAAAAAAAAAGTTTATAATTGGAATTTAGAAATAATTTTGATTGGTTATGAGTAATTTGCAAAGGTGTAGCACTGAAGAAAATAATTTTACAAAAATCTCAATAGTTTAGGGTAATCCAAGGGGATAAAAGGAATAGCTTCGAAAAATGTCTAAAAGTTGAAATTTTTTATTTAGAACTAATATTGTGGAAAAATATCAAAATTGCAAGTCTGTATTAACAAATGTTAAACTATGTTGAAATATTGTTTGAAATGACAACTTTAATATCGAGAAAAGATTGAACATTTTGAGACTGGAGTTGAAATACAAAAAAACCTGTTTGTACAGAAGTCGATAGTTCCAAACTAAAGTATAAATTATTAATAATTTATTTTTTATTACATTAGTAATAAAGTAGATATGTGGACTAAAAAATTGCAAAATGTCTAGAAAAAGTCAAAATTTCAAATGGAAACTCAAAATTTTACCGAAATTTTGTAAACAATTACTTTTAAAAAAATAAAATTTTCAAAAAAAGTCGAAATATTACAATCTTAAAAAATATATGAAACTTTTAATTCGAAAATTTGAAAAATATAAAGCGAGATGTTAAAAACATTCCAAATTTTTAGAAATGTTTATTTTGTCATGAAAGATTTTAAAAAATCAAAGTTTCCAAAAAATTTGAAATTTTGAAATTAGTTTGTATCTAACTCATAAAAAAAGTTGAAATATTGAAATATAGTCAAAATATTTTAAAAAGATGAAAGTTTGAAATAAGCATAATTATCCAAAAAATTCAAATACTGAAAAAATCAGTTTAAATTTTGAAAAAACAAGTTCGAATTTTGAACTAAAATCGTAAAATAATTTTCAACCTTTTAAAAAACTAGACATTTTCAGAATAAAATCGAAAAAGATTTCGATTTTCGAGTTTTTAAGCAAAAAACCAAATATTTGCAAAAGTTTCCTATTTTTGAAGTCAAATTAACAAAAAAAGCCAAAGTTCTGATTAGAAGCAGAAGTGTAAATAATTTCAACCTTTTTGAAAAACTAGACATTTTCAAAATAAAATCGAAAAAGCTTTCGATTTTCGAGTTTTTTAAGCAAAAAACCAAAAGTTTGCTACTTTTGAAGTTAAATTAAAATAAAAGCCAAAATTTTGATCAGAAGCAGAAGTGTTAAAATAAGTAAAATTTATTTGAAAAGTAGAAATTTTAAAGAACAGGGAAATGTGGAAAAAAAGTCGAAACTTTGGAAAAATCCCGCCCTTCAAAAAATTTCAAAAGTCAAAATGTATCCGAATGCACATTGGGACTTAGAAGCTCTTTACACTTCCCTGGTTAAAAAATTTTGACAAATAAGTTAAAATTTCCAGAAATTTGGATTAAAATAGAGTTAAAATTTACAAAAAAAATTGTTTCGTAATTTTTGTGCTTTGATAAAAATTTTACCAAAAAAATATACTTTTTTATCAGAAAATTGACCAAATTTCGAAAAAAGGGCAGGTTTTAATGAACAAGCTAAATTTTGCAGAATTAAAAAAAGTCGACATTTTCAGAAAAAGTCGTATTTCAAAAAGTGGAGAAATGTCAGAGAAAACGACGAACTTTTAAATGAAAATTCGAAATTTTGACATATGGCGATGGCCCTAGTTTCTCTATGGACCAATAGGTGGTAATACTAAGAGTCACACGCTTGACCTCTGTGAATTTTTTAGTACTTACTTGTCGGAACATTTGTTAGCATTCGAGTTGGATATACCAAACTGACGAGATCTAACAAGATCGAAACCGGTATTTGGTTTCCAAACTTCGAATCTAATAAATGTTCAAACCTATTGGTCTGTGCATTAGAGTCATTTTTGATAAAAGAAGTCAAATTTTATGAATAATCGCGAAATTTTAAAAGAAAAAAACAAATATTTAAAAAAAAATACGAAACTTGAGAGAAAAGTCGAAATTTGGAAAAAATGTTTCCAAAGAAAGGATGAATTTTGAAGAAGAAAAGAAAATTTTTGGAAAATAGTCTGAATGAAGCTGAATGAATATATATAAATTTTCGATTTGCTGCATAAACCAGGGGGGGGGGGGCAAGCGTCCCGCCCTGTCCTATTCTAGCTATGCCTATGAAAGGGATTGTTATTGTTATTATTAGTCTCTCTAGAGAGATAATAATAACAGTAACAACAACAATTTCAACCTTAAAGTTGAAATTTTCAAAAAAAAACTGAAACTTGTCATTTTCTCTTTTTCTAATTTTTAATTCTACGTTCAAAATGTTGACTTTAAACTTGAAAAATTTTAGGAAATTAACAGGAACTTATCCTTGACATTATTACTTTCCAATCAAATTTTGAAGCTTTTAGTTAATTTGAATCGATTTTTAAACTCGGACCCCTGACTTCGATGTCACATTGTAGACTACAATCTCCAAATCTTCACTTTTACATTTTTGGGAAGTTGTTTTTAATCTTGAGATTTTATTTTTTTATATTTTCAGCCGAAATTTTGAGTTAAATCTCGAAAGAATTGTTTCTCTTTATTCTCAATATTCCAACTTTTATCTCGATATGTTTTGGCCCCAAATAAATGACAATTCTGACTTTAAACTCGAAATCTTTCCTTTTTTACCAAAATGTTTAATTTTACACAGAAATTTTGACATTAGACTTTCGGAAAAAGAAAGTTTTTTGGAGAAAAAAGTCGACATTTCGGAAAAATGTTTCCAAGAATTTTGAAGAAGAACAAAACATTTTTGGAAAAAGTCTTCTAGCTGAATGAATACATTTAAATCTTGAAAGAATTGTTTCTACTTATTTGCAAAATTCCAACTTTTATCTCGATATATTTTGGCCAAAAAGATGAACGTTCTGACTTTAAACTAGCAATCTTCCCTTCTTCACCAAAATGTTTAATTTTGCTTAGAAATTTCGACATTAGACTTTCCGAAGAAAAAAGTTTTCTTGAGAAAAAAGCCGAAATTTTGGAAAAATGTTTCAAAGAATTTTGAAGAAGAAAGGAAAAATTTTGGAATTAGCTGAAGCAGGATTTTGTTCAGGAAGGGGCAAGAATCATTTTGAAAAATTTATAAAAAAACGAAAACCGGAAAATTTTCCGGTTGAGTATATGTATATTTTCATGAACTCAGGAATCGAATTTTCAGATTAACTTTGAAATTTGGAAATAGAAATAGAAAACCTTGCAAAAACAGTCACAAAATTGAATCTAAAACAAAAACCGAACCTTTCGGAAAACTTCGAAGACTATCAAAATTTCCAAGATTTCGAAAAATAACCATTTTTGAAAAATATCGTCTAAATGTCGAGAAAAAGGTTGAAATCTCTTGCAGAAAAGTGACCTTTTTACTTCTGAAAGATGAATTTCAAAGAAAAACGAATTTTGAGAAAAAGTTGGAATGTTTAGAAAATCGCGTTTAAAATAAAATCCTAACATTTCAAAAAATCTCAAAAAATATTGAAGATTCGAAAAAAATATATTTTTAAAGGTGGAGTTTTGTGAAAAAAAGACGTAATTTTCAGAAAAATTTGGAAATTTGAGAAACATTTTTTACTGTAAGTGGAGATTTCCAGAAACATAAAACATCCCTATTTAAAGTACGAGTCAAAATGTCCAGAATAAGACAAATTTTGAGAAACATGAAATTTTCGGATATTTAAATTAAAAAATAAATTCAGAAAAAACCGAATATTAAAAAATGAAAATTCAATTTTGAGAGAAAAAAGAAGAATAAAGTCGTAATTTCGAAAGCGATGAATTTTAAGAAAAAACCCTATTTTGGGAAAGGATTTTTTAAAAAACCAAAATTGAATAAAAATCCAACCTTTCGAAAGAACTCGAAAAATGCTGAAAATTCTAAAAATGCCAAAATATTTCCAAAGGTCAAATATTGTGAAAATTTCCAAAAATACTTTTCTCGAAATTTTTACTTTTTTATTCTAATTTTCTACAATTTGAAATTTCGGTGGCACAATCGAAATTGTAGAAAAATTCCACAAAAATTTATTAATGTGAAAAAAATGAAAATTCACAAAAAAAATTCGATAGTTTGGACTTACTCATAAAAATCCAAACTTTGGGTTTTTTAAAGTTTATAAAAAAACACTAAAAAAAATCTAAGTTTCGAAATTAAGATCAAAATTTCGACAAAAAAGTGAAATATGTAGAAAAAGTTAAAATTTTGAGTCTACTCGAAATCACAGAAAAATTCAATAAACATTTTATTAAAGTCGAAATTTCAAAAAAAAAATCTATTAAACTTGTGACGAAATTTATTTAAAAAAAAATCTCGGTAATTTAGATTGAATCCAAAGAGATTAAGAGATAACTTCGACAAAACGTCAACATTTCTAAAAAAAAGTTATTGAAATTAGAATCAAAATTTTATGAATAAAACAAAAATTGTAAGTTTCAAATTTAAAATTTCGAAAAAGCTAGAAATTCACATAAAAAATTGATAAAATAATAATAATAATGCAATAAAAGCTGCAACTTTAAACTCAAAACTTTAAGTTTAAAATTGAAATTTCCAAAAAAGTCGAAATAACAAGTACATTCCTGCCGTTCAGATTTACGGTTTACAGCGCCCCCTGGGTGCCGCCCGTGTACCTGGCATTCCTTCCAGTCGTATTAGGACCACCCTTTGCCGAAATGTAGCTATGTTTTTTTATGGAACGTTTCAGATGTAAGATTGCCGATTTCGGATTAGCCAGAACTTTGAATCAAAACTCGGAGGGAAGCATCGGAAGCACCAGTGATCCAACTTTAACGGATTACGTCGCAACTCGATGGTACAGAGCTCCGGAAATATTGATAGCGAATAAAAGGTAACTCAGTAGAAATCAAGAAACCCCACAACAAGTCACAAATTGTAGATACACAAAAGGCATAGACATGTGGAGTTTGGGTTGCATTCTAGCCGAGATGATAGCAGGGAAGCCGATTTTCCCGGGAAGTTCATCAGTTAATCAAATTGAAAAAATCATGGCGACTATACCTACGCCTTCTCAACAAGGTACTTAGAGGTTGTAAATTAGTAAGAGTAATATTGAGAATAAAATTTAATACTTTGCAGATATTACTACCGTTTGTATATCCGGGGTTGGAAGTTCAATGATAAAAAACGCATCAAATGTACAAAAAATTGCAATGGAGAGTCTCCTGGGGAGGGGCTCGGATGAAGAAGCGGTGGATTTAATAAACCAACTGTTAATTTTCAACCCTCTTAAAAGACTTACGGCCGAATATGCTTTAAATCATCCATATGTGCTAAAATTTCACGATCCTCAACAAGAAATAACCATGGAGAACCAAGTAACCATTCCGTTAAATGACGATGTCAGACTAGCGATTGATGATTATAGAAATAAGCTTTACGAACTCATGTCAACGGGAGAAAACAAAATCATCAAAGTTCATACCGTGAAAAGCAAGATCATCCCCGACATCCATTCCAAAGTATCAAAATGCGCTGAAAAATATCTGAAGTCTCACGTCCAGATCAGAGAAAAACCATGTATATCACACTCAGAACCTAAAATTAAGAGTTTATCTAAAACCAACTATTCGGTCGCAGGTAATATCAAATCAGACTCGAAAGTTATTGCAAAATGCAACGTTCAATTTAATCAGAATAGAGAACAGAAAGTTCATCAGGCCGGAGGTGATTCGCAGTACCTAAAGATGACCTCAAAAAGCGAAGTTTCGACGAGGATGATAGGCAGGAAGCAAGTCATCAATCCAACCAAGAAAGCAAGTCATTTGTCCTTCAATAGCTATAACAAGAATCACGGTATCATTACAGAGAGCGCTCTAATGGAGTTAAGAGCCGCTGGTTTTCGCTAAGCTGTGTGAATGGTGTATTGAAGATTATATTTTTTTATCACTTTTCGATTTTAAAGCATTTTTTGATCACTTTTTGGATCGCCTATCAGTATTGTATTGTTATGCACTTATGTATCTTTGTAAATAAAATATCAGCTAATTAGAAGTCCACTTTATTCTACCTGATACTGATGAAACTATTAAATAAGGAAATAACTCATCTTAAATATTGATAACAAGCGCGGTGGCTTTGTGGGTCAAAAAGAAGAAATTAACCCCTTCCATACTACGTCTACAACTAGTAAAAATTACCAGAAGGTTTCAAGGGCGTAGGCAGGATTTCCTTCAAGAAGATGGGGCAACAATCATTCTGACAAATTCATGGACAAAAAAACCTTCCGACTGAGTGAGTAATGTGTATTTTCACTTAAAAACTACACGAATTGGGCAGATCGTATTGCCAGATTAAAGTCGAAATTTCGAAAAAAGAACCAAGCTTTAAGAAAAAACCTTTCGAAGAACTTCAAAAAATGTCGAAATTGCGAAAAAGCGGAAATGTCAAAAAAAGAAAATTTCCAAAAGTCAGTTTTTGTGAAAAAAGAGGTAATTTCCAGAAAAAGTCGAATTTAGGTAAAAAATTGGACTTTTAAAAATATTTCTCCCAATTTTTACTTTATTTAAATTTTGTCATATTCTTAAAATGTATAAGAAATCTTTTTCTCAAATGTTCTAAAAATATTATTTTCAAATTTTTAGTCTTTTATTAAAATTTCGATCCAATTTTAAAAAAATAAACGAATTCTATAAAAAGTCGAAATCTTCAGAAAAAATTTCATTTTAAGTGGAAAGATCCAGGCACAGAAAATATCAAATTTGAAGATACAAGTCAAAATTTGGAGAATAAGATATTTTGAAAAACATGTTGAAAATACAGGAAATCAAATTAAAAAAATAAATCCAAAAAAAACGGATTTCGAAAAAATATCACGATTTTTGAAAAATACGTTGCAATTTCGACAAAAAAATCTAAATATCCCAAATTTTCAAGAGAAAGTTCAATTTTAAGAGGAAAATTGAAACTTTGAGAATAAAGTACCCTGTACTATGACCTAACTCAGTACACATCAAAAAACTGTTTCACCTTCCAAGTCAAAAATATCCTTGTTCTTGGTTATGGTCAAAGTTTTATTGCCACAATTTCCTTAAAGTAAATATGTGATTATTCCTAACGTTATGCTCAATTTTGGCAAAACCAAGAAAAGCATTTTTGATAAATGTTCTTTTTACGTAGGCGATTGGAATTCCTTAGTTCAGGGGTCGGCAAACTTTTAAACCGAAAGAGCCAGCCGCAATAAAAAATTGATTTCGTGAATTTCAAAGAGCCACAAATTTTTATTTCTGATTTTTACATTTTATTTCAAAAATTAAATCAGATAAATCAGACAAAATATGGGACAGAGACGGACTCATGTAGTCAAACGAAAATATATTTAGCTCAAAGACCTTTTTTTGCTCAAATTTTAGACCTTTACTCCAAAATTTGCCTTTTTTTTCGCAATTTCGACTTTTTTAAGTCTTCTCTATATTAGCCTTCTTTTTTAATATCTATTTTGTTCCTAAAATAAGACTTTTACCCCAAATCTTCCTTTCTTCTCAAAACTCGACAATTTGTAAAAATGTTTACTTTTTTCTAATTCGACTTACTGGAAGATTCGATTTATTTCTCAAAAATTCACCTTTTGTCAATTTTTTAATAAAAAAAGTAAAAATTTGAGGTAATTGGGGATGTTAACTAAAATAAATTTTGAAGATTTTCAAAGTTTTCTTTTTTCGAAATTTAGATCTATTCTCGAATTTCACTTTTTTCCAAAATTACGTTTTTTCGACTTTGTCCTAAATTGCGGCTTTTTTCTAGAACTTTCTACATACTTTTTAAAATTATTCCTTTTACCAAATTTCGGCATAAAATTGACTTTTACTAAACATTTAAACTTTTATTTATTTTCTACAAATTTGAACTTGTTACGCAAAATTCGGTTTTTTTTTTCGAAATTTCGACTTTTCAAATTCGATATTTTATTTACTTCGCCGTCCGGGATTGTATTGCTTTTACTGCTAGATGCACAATATATTATTTTTATAGAAATGTCAAAATTTAGGAAAAAATCAAAATTCCAAAACATTAAGATAAAAAGTGTTTAAGGCGAAAGTGGAAATTTTCAAAAAATAAGTATATTTCAAATTTCTGAAGTAATCGAAATTTCTTTTAAAAATCAGTCAATATTTCGAATGTTTAAAATATTGAATTCGTTAAAATTTCAACTTTTTTCAAAATTTGATTTTTCATTTGCAAATTTTAAGGTTTTTTGAAAAATTCTGCTTTTCTAAAATTTAGACATTTTTTAAAATTCCGACTATTTTGAAAATTTGAATTTTTTATTTCGACTTTTTTAAAAATTCCCACATTTTGAAACAAGACTTTTTTTGGAAATCTTTAAGGAAGTCAAAAATTTTAAAAGTATATCATTTTAAGGAAAAACTAGAAATCTATAATTTTTTGTGGTGGAATGGACTGGCCCTTGGTTATCTTTAAAAATTGATATACAAATTTTGTTTTCTGAAACCAAGAAAGATTAAAAAACACAACAACACTTGCTCTTGCTTAGGAAGAATAGGAAGTTCTGCGTTTCGAGAATTAAGGTTGGAATTTTCAGAAAACATTGAGACTAGCAGGTCAGCCTTTTCCTTCGAAGTAGTCTCAATGTTGTTGTCATCGAGTGAAGGTGGAAAATTTGAAGATGTTAAATTTTTTTCAATCGACTTTGCAAATTGCAGGTTCTGGAATCGTTCGGACAGTTGATAAACCTCTGGCGCATTTTACCATCGAAATCACTTTTTGCCTCTTCCATAACATGTTCTGTTTACAAAAATTTCATGCATCTACAAAGCTGCTCCGAGTCTCGACTGAGGGATTATTTCACCAACAACGATATGGGCGATTTTTGCAACACATTTTTTGCTGAACCAAGATTTACTGGGAATGGGGAATTGAGCATTCCATACCACGATCTAGTTGGTATGGCTCAGTGATGGATTCGGCGACTAAGGAAGGGTTGTCTGAGTTAAAGCAGACTTCTTTCCATGGGAAAGATGTACAGAAGTCTCTTAATTCTTCCCAGTTTGCAGAGTTAAAATGCCAAACCCTACGGGATGCGTCTGAGAAGAAGATGGTATATGAAACGAGCGAAAGGCTACTTCAAGCTTGTGACCGGAATTTCCAAGCGGAGATGTCATAATGATTTCATACGAGTTTGGAGAATTTGAAAGGAAAAGCTCGAGTAGATTAAGCTGATGGGTATCTACATCAGGAATTCTTGTGGGTTCCTCAACCAATTGTGATAGTCTACAAGTGATGGCAAAAGTCTCTGTCACCCTTCCCGCGTCGTCTGTTCGGGAAGAAGACCTTAACCAGAGCATATTGTGTACGTTGAAGTCACCGAGAAAGACAACCTCAACGTTTGGATAATTCATCTGTAGGTGATCAAAGGTTATGGAGAGATAAGAGAAGAACTGCCTGTATGAGGGATCGTTTGGAACAGATAAAGTGAACAAATGAATATAATTTCGCTTTTGGAGCAGATTTTCTGTCAAATCACATCATGATCAGCAGATTCCAGTGCTTCTTCTCGTTGACAAGACAGGTCGCTTCGCGTAAAAGCACAAATTCCCCTCTTGTGTCGAAACTTTATGTGCAAGTCATAATTAAAGCAAAGCAAATGGACGGTATTGATGGATGGAGAGGCTTCGGTCTCTAACATGGGGTCTTCCATTTTGAAGGTGTCGATGAACCCAGTTTAGATTTGAGTTTAGCCCTCGAATGTTACAGAACTTACACTTACCTGAAAGAGACTTGGCGCGTGGCACATAAGAATTTTCCGTCGATTTTGGACTCCTTCGCATACCCTCCACCCGATCCAAAAGGTAAGTTACGTCCGGAATTTTTTGCACGAAGAAAGTTCATCATCTTTGTTTTAAATAATTCAAAAAAAAAAAAAATCAGAGGAGATGAAAAAAGAAAATAAGGAAAAGAAGAGGATGATGAAAGAAGAATAACAAGAACCGACTCACGAGCCAGAGAGTGAAACATGATGTAAGCATCATTTCACCGCCTCCTAGTGACACATGGGGTGGCACTACCTTGGACGACTGAAAGCTCCAGTCTACCACCTACTAAGTTTAATATTTCAAAATTTTGAGTGTCCAGATTTTACCTTTTCAAAAATTTGAACCTTTTGAAATTAAAAAACCCAAATTTCAACAAAAAATCGACATTTTAAAACAATGTCGAAATTTTCAATGTCGAAAATAAAAATGGAAATTTTTAAGAAATGTGGATTTTAAAATGTCATAATTTTCGAAGGGTAGAAATTTTCAAAACAAGAGGAATTTAAAATAAAAGGATTTTAAATATCTCAATTTTCAAAAAAGTGTAAATATTCAAAAAAGGTCGAAGATAAAAAAATGAAGTATTCAAAATTGGACATTTTCAGAAAAGTTAGAATATCAAGAAAAAGTCGAAATTTTGAAAATTAATAAACTTTTCAAAAATAAATCGAAATGCTGAAAAAAATCAAATATACTTTAAACGAATCGAAATTAAAGAAATCCTAGTTTAAAAAACTGATTTTTTGAAGTCGTCAAGAGTCAATCACAGTCAGTTGGAACATATCGGATTATATTTATTGATACAGAACATTTCATGTAATATAAATCTACTTTAAAAATAATTCCGTCGTGGGTATATTTTCAAAGAAGGCGTTGATGATTGCAGATACAACTAATGAGTAATCATATCCGAATTCCTTCCTTCTTTCATAAAAGAAATCTGCCCCGTGCTCGGAAAACTTCTCTTGTACTTTGTGGGGGAGCCCGGTGAAATTCCATCTCAGATACTGCAATTCAAAAGTTATTCCACAATCTGTTACCTTTAAATATTCATCGTCTCCTCTTTTAAACCGGTTCAATTTGCAAGTTGTGTAGATGGTGAGATGTTCTAGAATAAAAAATAAAATCAGCAGTTGTAATGATTGGCTGAATGCCGAACAAATACTCAATCTGTGATCACAACGCCCACTTGCATCAACTTTTTCTCCCACTATCTCCCCTTGAAGAACATAATCACCATTGAAACGGTATTGTGGCATGTTCAATACCAATTTGAAGGCGCCTTTCTTCAGATCAAATCTAAAATGAGTAATTCCATCAAAAAGAATTGATTTATCAGTTACTCCTTAAATTATTCATCAACTGAAGGTTGGAATTTTATTTTACAATTAAATGAAAACAAATAAATTCATACACTATTTCCTCTAAATTTCCGTCAGATTGTCCAAAAATATCGACATTCTTGTAATAAGTCTTGGCCTTAAACAATTTTTTCCCAGCAGATACGTTAAACTTCGGAACTCTCATGGGATCCATAGCAGGCACATTTAGGCTAGGGACTCCTGTAAATTAGGAAAACAAAATTCTTACTTAACTTGACCTGCCTTTTGGCTTAATTCTATCTCAAATTGGACGACTTTTTGCCGAATGGAACCAACCAACAGTTATTGAGAAATCGCTATAGTTTGACACTATTTTAATAAATTACCAGCACATGTAAATACACAATGATCAACACTATATTTTGACTTAAAATAAGTACAAAGAATGCATTTACTTAATTTATATACTGAAATTTTATGTGGGTTGGTTTTTGGTTCCTTCTTGCAAAATAAAACTTCGCACATTACTGCATGCATAAATTTCGAGGAAACATCAACATTTCTAAAAACATAATGAACATCTCATTTTGAGATAAAGCTCGTAATTTCGAAGTTGTAATTTACAAAAAGTCGTTTTTCAGAAAAAGATGAATATAAAGGAATATAGTGACACTTCGAAAAGAGACGATTTCTGAAACGGTCTTTCTTTTAAAAAGATTTCGAATTGATTCTAAAAATTTTAATAAAAAGTAAATCAATTAAAAATATCGAAAAAGATAAATTTCGATAAAAAAATCATAATTTCTAGAAATGGTGAATACCACAATATTTGAGATAAGAATCCAAATTTTAAGAAAGAAACTTTATAGAAAGCAAAATTTTAGGAACCGAGTAAACATTTCTGGAAATTCAGGTTCTAACAAGTCAAAATTTTCAAAGAAACCCAATGTTAAGAAAAAAGGGAAAATGGCAAAATAAACCATCGAAACTTCGAGAAAAGCTTCAAAATCGAGAAAAATTTCAAAATTTACCATATAAAGTGAATTTTAAAAAAGCAGAGTTGAATGTTGCGAATAAAGTCGCAATGTAAGAAAATGGTTTTAAAAACTAATCGAAATTCCTAGAAAAAAGACAAATTTCCAGGAAATAGAATTTTTGCACAAAAAATCAAAAAGGTCAATTTTGTCGAATAAGGTCGATATTAAAAATAGGCAAATTTAAAAAAAATAGTTGAAATTTCGAAAAATAGACGAATTTCGAGGAAAATGCTAACTTTTGAAGAAAAATGGATATTTCGTGTTGAATGTAACATTTTGAAAAAATATTGCCAAATTTTGAGCATACTTATTATGTCAAAGATGAATTTCGAAAAAGTCTTTTTGAGAAAAAATCGAATTTCAAGAAAAAAGTTGAAATAAAGCCGTAAGTTTGAAATAGATGGATTACAAAAAAGTATTAAAAGATCCAAAAAAAGACAAATTTTGAGTAAAAATATCGAAATTTCAAAAAACAAAGACGAATTATGAAAAAAAATGCGAAATTTCGAGGGAAGGATTGAGTTTCAAAAAAAAAGATCGAAATTACGAGAAAAGATCAAATTTTCGAGATCAAATTTAGTAAAAATTCGAAATTTCCGAGTCAAATTTTGTCAAAAATTTTGAAAACTGGATGAATTTTGGAAAAAGTCGGAATTTACTGACTGAATATTTATTTTCTTTCGAGCGTTTAGACTAAATGAGGAAGACGAGCGCTCTACCCTGTCCAGTATTGAGATGATTGTCACAAGTTTGAGAAACGAGTTGAATTTCCAGAAAGTTAAATTAAAAAAAAAAACTATTGACATTCCCAAAGATTCACCGAACTTCCCCCCCCCCCCATAAAGAAATTGAAAATTGTCTAAAAATATTTTTTTAAATTTTCAGTTTCAATTTTCAGTTTCAATTTACAGAAAAAGGTAAATTTTGATAAATCAATCAGAAATATCGGATTTAAAAAAAAAATCGAAATTTTCAGAAAAAGTCGAATTTTAAGAAATAGTGAAATTTAAAAAAACGAGGAATTTTCAGATAAAATTTTGAGAAAGTCAGATTTTGATAATAGAAGACTAATTGACAAATTACCAAATTACCAAAGAAAAAAACAAATTTTGTGAAGAGAGACCAACTTTTGAGTCGCTATTTAGAAAAAATGTCGAAATTTCAAGGCAAAACGAATTTTTAAGAAAAAATGAAGACTTCTAGAAAACATCCCCTAGCTGAACATAAATTTTCGATTGACTGCTCGAACCAGGAGGGAGGGAAGTACCATACCCTGTCCTATTCTAGCTAGACCTGTGAAAACATTAATATATTAATAATTTTTTTGCTTTGCAGAAATTTTCGATTGATTACTCGAACAAGAAGGGAGGGAAGTACCATACCCTGTCCTATTCTAGCAACACCTATGAAAACATTAATATATTATTGTAATGCAATGTAAATAGATGAAATAGGATTTAGAATAGAATTGTAGAATTTAGTAAATAAAAAAAGTTTCTAGAAGGATCTGATAAGGGGAAAGCGGCCGCGATAACGAAACAAATGGCAGATAAGCGTTCCGAAATGTTGGCAAACGCTAAGCCTTATCTGCCGAAAATTTCTAGAAGCCGGGGACCAAAACTATGAAAGGCGGTCAGCTTTCTCTCAAGTCAGTCAGTTAGAAGTCAGTGTAGTTAGTGGGTTAGCAATTAGTAAATAAATAGTGAGTTACTGTTCAGTTGAGGTGTGCCGAGATAATTTGGTAATAAAGTGGTGTAATTCACACGTGTAATCAATCGAACTGATAAGTCCGTAACAATGTTGTTTATAATTTTTTAATTATCAGAACTGTATTCAGGATTTTATTTGGGAAAAAAATTTAAAAAGATATTATTTATAGGCTAGATTGCCATTACATCACAAATAATATTCATATAAAGTAAAATTTCAGCTAAGAAGAATTAATAAAGAAGTATACGTTGCGAACTAATTCGCGGTTCGATGATTTGAAATTGGAATGATTGTAATATTTCGATAACTTCGTTGTAAGTTGCATAAGAAAAAGAATGTGACCTGAAGATATTTTGGTAAAAATGCGATAATAGTTCAACTAAGGTACAAAGTTGTATTGTGCCAGTGTTACCACCTCAAAAAAAAATATCGTTTCAATTAAAAAAAATTATCGTATGATATTGCTTCGACTAGGGAATTTTGACGACCAAAAAAAAGTCCTCAACAGTTGAAGTGTGCCGAGTTAATTTGGTAATAAAGTTGTGTAATTCACACGCGGTAATCTATTCGAACCGACGGCCTTTTCGTCAGGGAGTGGATTATATTAGTTCACGGTTATGCCTTTTGGACTATGTAGCGCACCGGCTACTTTCGAAGGTTTAATGGAACTGGTACTTTGAGGACTCACTTGATAAACCTTCTTGGTTTGCCTAGATGACGTCATGGTGATGGGCAAGAGCTTTAAAGAACATTTGGAAAATCTTCAAGAAGTTTTCGACAGATTAAAGCAAGCCAACTTAAAGCTGAATCCAAAGAAGTGCTCTTTGTTCCAAAGGAAAGTAGAAGTTTTGGGCCACACTGTATCAGCTGCAGGAGTTGAAACAAATATCAGCAAGACTCAAGCAATTTGTGACTGACCAAGACCCAAAGACAAACATGAACTGAGGAGTTTCCTGGGGCTATGTACCTATTACAGAAGATTGTGAAAGGTTTCGCTAACATCGCTGCGCCGTTGCATCAACTAACGGAAGGAAGAAGGCCGTACGTCTGGACTCCCGACTGTGTTACTGCTTTCCGAAAACTGAAGTCCGCCTTGTGCACAAGCCCTGTCTTGGCTTATCCTCAGCAGATTGGAAAGTTTGTGTTAGACACAGATGCCAGCAACGTCGGCATCGGAGCTGTGCTGTCCCAAGTTCAAGGCGGTGAAGAAAGAGTAATCGAATATTACAGCAAGATCCTGACGAAGCCAGAGAGAACTATTGCACCACCAGAAATGAACTACTTGCGATAGTGAAGGCCGTTGAACACTTTCACAAGTATTTGTACGAGCAAGAATTCCTCATCAGAACAGACCATTCGGCATTTTCTTGGTTACTGCGAATGAAGAACGCAGAGGGACAGACGGCTAGATGGTTAAAAAGGCTTCAGCAGTATCACTTTAAGGTGCATTATCGACCGGGACGACAGCATAACAACGCTGACGCTTGTCCAGAAGACCTTGTGGGAATTGCAAACATTGCAGACGAGTTGAGGACCATGAGGACATGGTGGATATAAGGGTCACTTCTGTCCAGCCAGAAGACGAATGGACTGTTGAAGGTCTTTGGAAGCTACAGAGGAGCGACGCTGATATCGGACCCATATTGGAATGGAAAGAAGCTGGAGACAGACCGGAATGGCAAGAGGTTTCCGACAGAAGTCCAGCTCTTAAGAATTTGTGGGCTCAATGGAAATCCCTCCAGGTCGAGAACGGGGTACTGAAGAGAGCATGGGAAAGCGCGGATGGAAAGCGTGTCAACTTGCAGTTGGTGGTGCCTCAGGAGAAGATTCCACAGGTCTTGTGGGAGGTGCACAATGGGACCTCTGGTGGACATCTAGGGATGATCAAGATCCTGAACAAGGTTCGAAAACGGTTCTATTGGGTTAACTGCAGGGAGGACGTCGAGCGGTGGTGTCGGAAATGTGTCACCTGTGCTGCATTCAAGGGGCCCTGAAGCAATATAATGTGGGAGCTCCATTTGAAAGAATTGCGATCGATGTGGCAGGACCATTCCCAGCTTCAGACGATGGAAACGAGTACATCCTGGTGGCCATGGATTATTTCAGTAAATGGCCTGAAGCTTATGCCATCCCGAACCAGGAAGCCACCACAGTCGCAAGGGTTCTTGTGGACAACTTCATCTGTCGCTTTGGTGTTCCCTTGGAACTACACTCGGACCAGGGAAGGAACTTTGAATTGGGGGTTTTCCAAGAGGTGTGTCGTCTTCTTGGAATAAGAAAAACTCGAACAACACCTCTTCATCCACAGTCTGACGGAATGGTGGAGAGATTTAACAGGACCTTAGAGGAACATCTTTCGAAGGTCGTTTCCAAACATCAGACCGACTGGGACCGACATCTACCACTGTTTCTGATGGCCTATCGCGCGGCAACTCATGAAACTACAAGTCAAACTCCGGCAAAAGTGATCTTCGGGAGGGAACTGCGGCTTCCGTGTGACTTGGTGTTTGGATCACCAAGGGAGATCCCCAGGGAAACGATGGGTTTTGTAGATGACTTGAGAGAAGCGATATTGGAGACGCATGCTCTGGTGCGGACGAAGATCAACTTGGCAACGGACCGGATGAAGGCCAGGTATGACTTGAATGCCAATCACGGTCGTTTCAGTGAGGGCAAGTTGGTATGGCTATACAACCCTCAGCGAAAGAAAGGAGTTTCGCCAAAGTTTACGCCATCTTGGGAAGGGCCGTACAAAGTGCTGAAGAGGATCAACGACTTGGTATACAGGATCCATCGTAGCTCCAGGAGTAAAATGAAAGTGGTACACCTGAACAGACTATGCAAATTTAGTGCCGAAGTGACTGATTGGGACTGATCGGGACGATCATTCCTAAGGGGGAGGCAGTGTAAAGCAATGTAAATAGATGAAATAGGATTTAGAATAGAATTGTAGAATTTAGTAAATAAAAAAAGTTTCTAGAAGGATCTAATAACCGGAAAGCGGCCGCGATAACGAAACAAATGGCAGATAAGCGTTCCAGAAATTTCGGCAAACGATAAGCCTTATCTGCCGAAAAGTTCTAGAAGCCGGGGGCCAAAACTATAAAAGGCGGTCAGCTTTCCCTCAAGTCAGTCAGTTAGAAGTCAGTGTAATTAGTGGGTTAGCAATTAGTAAATAATAAGTGAGTTACTGTTCAGTTGAAGTGTGCCGAGTTAATTTGATAATAAAGTGGCGTAATTCACACGTGGTAATCTATTCGAACCGATAAAGCCCGTAACATTATTAATAATTTTTTTGCTTTGCAGAAAGGAGCCAAAGCACTTAGGTCCCTTCTGCAGATCTTTTACCTGCCCAACTTATTCAGCTAAATGGTTCTTCGGTTAATAAATGGTGCTAGGTTTTAAAATGAGCCCCGATTCTTTTTTACAGCAAAGATTATGACTTCTTCTGAACTATATGCTAAAAATCCAATGTTTAAGAATTTGTGGCTTCGTTCCTTTCTGCAAAAAGCTGTCCAATTATGAAAAGTTCAAAACATTTTTCTTTGAATTTATAACACTATAAGAGGTAAACTAAATCTTTTGGCGTTATCTACAAAAGATATCAATATTTTGACATTAATTTTAAAATTTTTTCGAAAAATATCAACTTTACTTAGATTAAGATATAATATAACCTAGACTGCAATCAATGACGCTCCCTCTAAGAGCCAAAACGCTAGCAGCACATCATATGTACCAGAACTACTAACAGTTGATCTGCTTGCGATTGGCCAAACAATCACTCACATTAGAGTATTTAAATTCGAAATGTCCATGATCTTTTAAAAATATTGGCTTTAAACTCGAAATCTAAACTTTCTTTACAATAATGCCACTTTGGTAAAAGTTCAATTTTTCTCTATTATTTTGAGTTTAAACTAAAAATTTCGAACTTTTTCTAGAAAATTCGAATCAAATCTTACTTGTTTTACAATATTTTTTCAAAATTATGATTTTAATTGAAATTTTTTTGTTTACTGTTTTTCCTGAAATGTCAACTGCTTTATGATTTTCTTGAAAAGACTTTGAAACTTCTGAGCGAATTTAGGGAATATTATTTTCAATATTTAGTTTAATTTGGTATCACTTTTCTCAACCTCTATTATGTGTCCTCTTTGTTATTTAAAAGTCTCAATAAAACAGAATCCATGAATACTAGAGAAAACACTTTTTTTATTTTAGCTTACTTAGCCCAGTTTGTAAGTTATTTAAATTATTATTTAAATAAATGAAATTGTTTACTTTTAAAAAACGTTTTTTGACAAACGACTATAAGATATTTAAAATTTTTAACACTTAACCTCATGACATCTAATAAAAAATAAAAAAATGTGTATAATTCAAAACGAGTCAATAAGAATCCCAAAATAAAAAATAAATAAATAAAGATAAATCAAAGCGATAGGGAAAAATGGAACATTCTAACATGCAGACTTAGAATTTTTAATGTTGTACCGTTTTTCATGTGCCTCAAACCATTATGAACAGATTCCTTTATACACGCTAGGTCCTCTTCTTTACATTTTTTGAAAAACTCAGCTGAAAAATAATGTATTTTGCTTAAATTACTGATGGATAAAAAGGATACTTACGTAAATGTGCTGCTAAAATCCAACAATAACTAATTAAACAGAGGACAACAAAGGTACGCAAAATTGTCTCCATTTGTAAAGACTGATTTCTTGAACTGCGATAAGGCCTTTTATAAAGAAATATTCTATTAATTATAGTACTAATTGATCGCAAGTTACTTATTCCTAAAGCAAATAATACGTCTTAAATATGTGGACTGGCAAAAATACTAATTATTCAACTCATTAAAGGCTGTAATTAAACAGCAATAATTAATTTTTATGCTACCGCTTGCTCCATTGAGTTGTAAGGGGATGTTGGTGTAATTTCTCCTTCTATGGTGGTACTTTCCATATTTGTTCATCGTCTTGGCTTTTATTAGATTTGAAAGCGTTTACAAGTATTTAGGGAATCTCTCCGCTTTATGCTCGATACTCCTGGTCCATTTGCCATTCTCTAGTCTAATGAGTGGGGAGTGAATAACTGGTCTTTTTAGTCCTTTGGTAGCTTTCCATAAAGAATATCTGGTGCTACTATCATTCGTTAGTTGCCTTAGATAGGAATTAATTAATTCATTTTTTACCTGTTGAATTTCTCCTTTGAGTTGTTGACTGGCATCATTTAATTTGGTCTTATCTTGGGGAATCCTAGTTTGTTGCCATATTCTTCTTAATTTTCTTTTTTCTGTTATCAATTTTCTAATTTCCTTTGGGTAGTTATTTCCTTTTGCCCTAGGTTTCAGTACAGGATGGGAAAACAGCAGCTTGGGAAAACATACTGTTGGCTGGATGTTGTGCATAAGTAGTTCGACTTCTCCATCTAACTGCTCTGCATTTTGTAACGGTACTGCCAGGTTGATTTTTTCTTCAAGTCTCAACTAAAAACTTTTCCAGTACGTTAATATATTTACCAATATTGGTTTATTTTCTTTTTTGATAATCGTATCACTTATAGTTAATACTATGGTGGAGTGTCAGAGTTCATATCCCAGCCATCATCAATGTCAAGATAATTGGCTGAAATATTTTTAGCTATGAAAAAATCTGTTAGATCAGAAATTTTATTTGTCTGTAGGTCAATAAGTTGGTCTGTCAGTAAAAATCGCTTCGCATCTGTGCTCTTCAATAGCTAGCAGAAGTTCCTTTCCTTTGGTGGTAGTTAGTCTGGAGTCCTAGTGGGTATTATTTGCACTGAAGTCTCCTATAATGTATCTCTCTCCTAAATTGTCGGAGAACTCAATGTATTGCTCTTTTTTAATTGAATGCCTAGGCGGGCAATAGATTGTACTTACATTAAATTCACAATTGTTAGTTTTTATGCATATTGGTGTAGCTTGTATGTGTGTTGTTTTATATTCTATTTCTTCATAATGATATATATTATTCTTGATTATGATTGCACTACCTCCCTTGGCTGCGTTGTCAGGGTGTATCGTGTGATACACGTTATATCCATTGATTTTGTGTAGGATTGTTTTGTAAAGTATGTCTCGAAGACTAGTCACAAGTCAATTTTCTCGATGTCAAGGATTGCCTGCGATTCTTGTTGATGTAAAAGTCCTTTAGTATTCCATTCTATTATTCTGAGTACATTAGCCATTTCTATTCTTGGGAATGGCTCCTTTGACGCTGTATTCCAGGAGAGTGACTCTTGCATTCACTTTTTTAAATTCATCTAGTACTTGCTGTAGAATTGGGTCTGAGCCTTTTCCCGGCTAATTTTCCTTTTGTAGATTTTCATTGTTAGTTTTTCTACTTCACTAGATTTTATATTTGCATTAACTTTTCCTGTCTGTTTCCTATCCGTAGCATTTTATCTATGTTCAGCTGTTCGTTTTCTTTCTGGAGGATTTGGTAGACTGTTCTTCGTAAGGTTTCTGTTTTTTATTTTTGCATCTCCTTTTTAGTTGAAACTCAAAACTTTGATAAAAAATAGAATAGTAGATTAAGTCACAATGTTGTATTTAAGACAAAAATAAAAACAATTAAATGCAAACTCACTGCTTTACGAAAAAGTTTTTTTTGAAAAAAAAAAATTCTAGCTACGCCTATGGAAGGGTTGTTATTGTTTTATTGTCCCTCTAGTGCGATAATAATAACAATAACAACAACAATTTCAACTTTAAAGCTGAAGTTTTCCAAAAAAAACTGAAACTTGACATTTTCACTTTTTATGTTTAATTTTACGTTCGAAATATTCACCTTAAACTTAAAAAATGTTAGGAAAATAGTAGGAAGTTATCCTTGAAACTCAGAATTATTACTTTCCACTCAAATTTCGAGTTTTCACTTAATTTGAATCGATTTCTAAACTTGGACTTTTGACTTCGATTTCACATTGTAGACTACAATCTCCAAATCTTCACTTTTACATTTTTGGGAAGTTGTTTTTAATCTTGGAATGTTATTTTTTTAATATTTTCAGCCTAAATTTTTAGTTAAATCTCGAAAGAATTCTTTCTCTTTATTCTCAATATTCCAACTTTTATCTCGATATATTTTGCCCAAATAAATGACAGTTCTGACTTTAAACTCAAACTCTTCCCTTTTTCATTAAAATGTTTAATTTTGCTCACAAATTTCGACATTAAACTTTCGGAAGAAAAGGGTTTTTTGTAAGAAAAAAGTCGAAATTTCGGAAAAATATTTCCAAGAATTTTGAAGAAGAAAAGAACATTTTTGGAAAAAGTCTTCTAGCTGAATGAATACATATAAATTTTCGGTTTGCTGCTAGAATTAGGGGGGGGGGACGTCCCACCTTGTCCTATTCTAGCTACGCCTATGGAAGGGTTGTTATTGTTATTATTATCTCTCTAGAGGGATAATGATAACAATAGCAACCCTTCCATAGGCGTAGCTAGAATTGGACAGGGTGGGACCGACCCTAGGGTCGGTTTCCCTTTGCTATCGTCACACCTAGGATCAGCTTATACGTCACGTTCTTTTAAAAAATTCCAAACGTTTCACGCATTTCATTCATTTTGTTTTGAATAGAAGCAGAAATTTTGAAATAAGTAAAAATTTATTTAAAAAGTAGACATTTTGGAAAACAGCCAAATTTGAAAAAAAAGTCGAAACTTTGAAAAAATCCAACCCATCAAATAATTTTACGTTTCCAAAAGTCAAAATGTGTCTGAATATACATAAGGCCTCCGCCCCTTTATGAGCTCTTTACACTCCGCTGGTTAAGAAGTCCTGATTTAGAGGAACTAAATAAAATTAGTATAAATTATCCAAACTTTGTGTTTAGATTTACAACTTATAAATAAAAACATTAAAAACCTAAACTTCGAAAACTAAAGCAAAATTTCGACAAAAAAAGTAAAATATATTTTTTCAACATTTTTATTAACAGTCCGACGTAATTCGTTCAAAAAAACAAATATTCAGAAAAATGGCAGAATTTTGCAATAAATAAATGATGTTTGAAACAAAGGTCCAAAAAGGAGACTTTTGAAAATAAAATTGAAATTTTGAAAAAGACAAATTTTGAGTAAAAGACGAGTTCTAGGAAAACGACGATTTTAAGAGAAAAAAATCAAAAATTTGAGCAAAAAGACTAATTTACCAGGAAAAAGTCGAAATTTTCATAAAGATTAAAAAACTATGAAAATCAATATTTCGTAAAAAGGGCAAATTTTAAGAAACCAGTAAAAATTTCTACAAAATTAAATTCTAAAAGGTGGAAATTTTTAGAAAAGACTAAATGCTGTATGGGAATTTGGAAAAAAAAGCGAAATTTTGAGAACACTCTGAAATAGACAAAAAATTTCTGAATTTTCCAGAGATAGTCAAATTATATGAAAAAAAATCGAAATTTTGAAAAAAGTAGTCAAAATCCTGAAAAAAAGATGAAATTATAAGAAAATGATCGAATCATTCTTCATGTTTTTTAGAATATTGTCAACAAACAATAAAAATTTAAATATTTCCAAACTGGGCCAAAGAAATGTTAAATAAAATTAATAAACAAAATGATCGAATTTGTGAAAAAGATCTCAATTTTGAGAAAAAAACATTTAACGCAGTGAAAATTCTAAATTTCCCAGAAAAAGTCAGATTTTTTCGAAATTTATAAAAAAAGCATATTTTAAGAAAAAATCGAAATTTTAAGAAAAAAATTGAAATTTCTTGGGTAAATATAGTTGCGCGTTATCGGTTCGAATGCTTAATACGTGAATTATAACAACTTTATTTCTGAACTGAACTCGGAACACTACAATTGCAATTCACTAACACTGTTTAATTAACTAACTTATTCATTGACTTCTAACTAACCTAACTTAGGGAATAGTGACCGCCTTATATAGGTCCCGGTCCGGGTTCTAGAAGAATTGGGCAGATAAGGCTTATCGTTTGCCGAAATTTCTAGAGCGCTTATCTGCCGTTTGATTTATTATCGCGGCCGCTTCCCCTTATCAAATTTTCTAGAAAATTCCCAACTAAACTTTATAATTACTTTTTGTTACACTATTTATTTTCTCTTGACTGGTACAGTCAAAGGAAGACAGGCGCCCTATCTTACCTCAATTTGGCGTCAGAAAATGTTCAATATTGTGATACACGTCAAAATTTTGACAAACAAATTGAAATTTTCAGAAATGTTGATAAAAAAAGAGTTGAAATTTACAAAGAAATTTTTTTCGTAATTTTTGTCCTTTTATAAAAATTTTAAATTTCCAAAAAATATACTTCTTTATTAAAAAATCGATCAGATTTTGAGAAAAGGCAAGTTCTAATAAACAAGCTGAAATTTGTAGAATTAAAAAAAAGTCGAAATTTTCAGGAAAAAGTTGAATTTCGAGAAATGGAAAAATTTCAGCAAAAACGACTAACTTTTAAATAGAAACTTGAAATTTTGACAGTCGTAAAGTCTTAGATAGAGGATGTCGGATTATCTTTATTGATACAGATTTAAAATATTTCATGTAATATAAATCTACTTTAGAAACAATTCCGTCGTGGGTATATTTTCAAAGAAGGCGTTGATGATTGCAGATACAACTAATGAGTAATCATATCCGAATTCCTCCCTTCTTTCATAAAAGAAATCTTTCCCGTGCTCGGATAACTTCTCTTCTACTTTGTGGGGGAGCCCGGTGAAAATACATTTCACATACTCCAATTCAAAAGTTATTCCACAATCTGTTACCTTTAAATATTCACCGTCTCCTTTTTTAAACCGATTCAATTTGCAAGTTGTGTAGATGGTGAGATGTTCTAGAATGAAAAATAAAATCAGCAGTTGTAATGATTGACTGAATGCCGAACAAATACTCAATATGTGATCACAACGTCCACTTGCGTTAACTTTTTCTCCCATTATTTCCCCTTGAAGAACATAATCACCATTGAAACGGTATTGTGGCATGTTCAATACCAATTTGAAGGCGCCTTTCTTCAGATCAAATCTGAAATGAGAAATTTCATCAAAAAGAATTGATTTATCAGTTACTCCTCAAATTATTCATCAACTGAAGGTTGGAATTTTATTTTCCAATTAAATGAAAACAAATAAATTCGTACACTATTTCCTCTAAATTACCGTCGGATTGCCCAAAAATCTCGACATTCTTGTAATAAGTCTTAGCCCTAAACAGTTTTTTCCCAGCAGATATGTTAAACTTCGAAACTCTCATGGGATCCACAGCAGGCACATTTAGGCTGGGAATTCCTAGGAAAACAAAATTCTTACTTAACTTGACTTGCTTTTTGGCTTAATTCCATCTCAAATTGGACGACTTTTTGCCAAATGGAACCAACCAACAGTTATTGAGAAATCGCTATAGTTTGACACTTATTTATAAATTACCAGCACATGTAAATACAATTTGATCAACAATATATTTTGACTTAAAATAAGTACAAAGAATGCATTTACTTATATTTTATAAAAAATAACTTATCTACTGAAATTTTATGTGGGTTGGTTCTTTGTTCCTTCTTGCAAAATAAAACTTCGCACATTACTGCATGCATAAATTTCGAGGAAACATCAACATTTCTAAAAACATAATGTACATTTCATTTTGAGATAAAGGTCGTAATTTCAAAATTGTAATTTCCAAAAAGTCGTTTTTCAGGAAAAGATAAAACATAAAGAAAAATAGCGACACTTCGAAAAGAGACGATTTCTAAAACGTTCTTTTTTTTGAAAGAATTTCGGATTGATTCAAAAAATTTTACCAAAAAGTAAAGATTAATATCAATAAAAAAGTCATAATTTCTAGAAATGTTGAATACCACAATATTTGAGATAAGAATCCAAATTTTAAGAAAGAAACTTTAAAAAAAGCAAAATTTTAGGAATCGTGTTAAAATGTCTGGAAATCAAGATTCTAACAAGTCAAAATTTTCAAAGAAACCCAATGTTAAGAAAAAAATGGGATAATCGCAAAATAAACAATCGAAATTTCGAGAAAAACTTCGAAATCGAGAAAAATTTCAAAATTTACCAAATAAAGTGAATTTTAAAAAAGCAGAGTTGAATGTTGCGAATAAAGACGAAATGCAAGAAAATGGTTTTAAAAACTAATCGAAATTCCTAGAAAAAAGACAAATTTCGAGGAAAAAAAATGGAATTTTTGCACAGAAAGCCAAAAAAGTCAATTTTGTCGAATAAGGTCGACATTAAAACAGGCAAATTTAAGAAAAAAAATAGTCGAAATTTCGAAAAATAGACGAATTTCGAGGAAAATACTAAATTTTGAAGAAAAATAGATATTTCATGTTGAAAGTAACATTTTGAGAAAATATTGCCAAATTTTAAGCATACTTATTATGTCAAAGACGAATTTCGAAAAAGTCTGTTTGAGAAAAAACCGAATTTCAAGAAAAAAGTTGAGATAAAGAGGTAATTTTGAAAATGGATGGATTACAAAAAAATAATGAAACTTCCAAAAATAGACGAATTTTGAGTAAAAATATCGAAATTTTAAAAAACAAAAACGAATTGTGAAAAAAAAATGCGAAATTTCGAGGAAATGATCGAGTTTCAAAAAATAAGATCGAAATTACGAGAAAAAGATCAAATTTTCGAGATCAAATTTAGTAAAAATTCGAAATTTCTGAGTCAAATTTTGTCGAAAATTTCAAAAACTGGATGAAGTTTGAGAAACAGTTGGAATTTACTGACTGAATATTTATTTTCTTTTGGGTGTTTTGGCTAAATGAGGAAGACGAGCGTTCCATCCTGTCCACTATTGAGATGATTGTCGCAAGTTTGAGAAACGAATTGAAATTTCCAGAAAGTTGAATTTAAATAAAATTTATCAACATTCCCAAAGAAAATTTTCCCCGAATTTTTCTCCTCATAAAGAAATTGAAAACTTTGAAAACTTTTTTTTTAATTTTTAGTTTTTTATTAAAGGACCTGGCCAATTTTCAGAAAAAGATAAATTTTGGTAAATCAACCGGAAATATCGGATTTTAAAAAAAGTCGTAATTTTCAGAAAAAGTCGAATTTTAAGAAATAGTGAAATTTAAAAAAAAACGAAGAATTTTGAGATAAAATTTTGAGAAAGTCAGATTTTGATAATAGACGACTAATTGTAAAAGAACATTCCAAATTACAAAAGAAAAAACAAATTTTGTGAAGACAGGCCAATTTTTGAGTCGCTATTTAGAGCAAATGTCGAAATTTCAAGGTAAAACGAATTTTTAAGAAAAAATGAAGACTTCTAGAAAAAGTCCCCTAGCTGAGGGGAGGGAAATACCATACCCTGTTCTATTCTAGCTACACCTATGAAAACATTAATATGTTATTGTAAGAATTGTAGAATTTAGTAAATAAAAAAAGTTTCTAGAAGGATCTGATAAGGGGAAAGCGGCCGCGATAACGAAACAAATGGCAGATAAGCGTTCCAGAAATTTCGGCATAATCCTTATCTACTGAAAAGTTCTAAGAGCCGGGGGCCAAAATTATAAAAGGCGGTCAGCTTTCCCTCAAGTCAGTCAGTTAGAAGTCCGTGTAATTAGTGGGTTAGTAATTAGTAAATAATAAGTGAGTTACTGTTCAGTTGAAGTGTGCCGAGTTAATTTGATAATTAAGTGGTGTAATTCACACGTGGTAATCTATTCGAACTGATAAAGCCCGTAACATTATTAATAATTTTTTTGCTTTGCAGAAAGAACCAAAGCACTTAGGTGCCTTCTGCAGGTCTTTTACCTGCCCAACTTATTCAGCTGAATGGTTCTTCGGTTAATATATGGTGCTAGGTTTTAAAACAGCCCCGATTCTTTTTTACAGCAAAGATTATGACTTCTTCTGAACTGTATGCTAAAAATCCAATGTTTAAGAATTTGTGGCTTTGTTCGTTTCTGCAAAAAGCTGTCCAATTATGAAAAGTTCAAAACACTTTTCTCTGAATTTATAATTCTATAAGCGGTAAACTAAAGCTTTTGGCGTTATCTACAAAAGATATCAAAATTTTAACAATAATTTTACGATTTTTTCGAAAAAACTCAACTTTACTTAAATTAAGATATAATATAACCTAGACTTCAATCAATGACGCTTCCTCTAAGAGCCAAAACGCTAGCAGCACATCATATGTACCAGATCTGCTTGCGTTTGGCAGAACAATCACTCACATTAGAGTATTTAAATTCGGCATTTCCATGTTCTTTTAAAAATGTTGGCCTTAAACTCGAAATCTAAACTTTCTTTGCAATAATGCCACTTTAGTAAAAGTTCAATTTTTTTCTACTATTTTGAGTTTAAACTAAAAATTTCGAACTTTTTCTAGAAAATTCGAATTAAATCTTATTTGTTTTACAATATTTTTCAAAATTATGCTTTTAATTGAATTTTTGTTGTTTACTGTTTTTCCTGAAATGTCAACTGCTTTATGATTTTCTTGAAAAGACTTTGAAACCCTTGAGCTAATTTAGGAAATATTATTTTCAATGTTAACCTCTATTATGTGTCCTCTTTGTTATTTAAAAGTCTCATAAAACAGAAGCCATGAATACTAGAGAAAACACTTTTTTTTATTTTAGCTTGCCCAGCCCAGTTTGTAAGTTATTTAAATTATTATTTAAATAAATGAAATTGTTTACTTTTAAAAAACGTTTTTTGACAAACTACTATAAGCTATTTAAAATTTTTAAAACGTGACCTCATGGCATCTAATAAAAAAAATGGTGTCTTATTCAAAACGAGTCAATAAGAATCCCAAAATAAAAAATAATTAAATAAAGATAAATCAAAGCGATAGGAAAAAATGGAACATTCTAACATGCAGACACAGAATTTTTAATATTGTACCGTTTTTCATGTGCCTCAAACCATTATGAACAGATTCCTTTATACACGCTAGGTCCTCTTCTTTACATTTTTTGAAAAATTCAGCTGAAAAATAATGTATTTTGCTTAAATTACTGATGGATAAAAAAATACTTACGTAAATGTGCTGCTAAAATACAACAGTAACTAATTACACAGAGGACAACAAAGGTACGCAAAATTGTCTCCATTTATAAAGGCTGATTTCTTAAATTACAATAAGGCCTTTTATAAGCAAAAATATTCTATTAATTATCATACTAATCGATAGCAAGTTACTTATTCCTAAAGCAAATAATAAATCTTAAAAATAAGGACTGACAAAAATACTAATTATTCAACTCATTAAAGGCTGTAATTAAACAGCAATGATTAATTTTTATGCTACCGTTTGCTCCATTTAGTTGTAAGTTATAAAATTAGATAAGATTAAGCTAAGTTCAGTTTTGAACTGTAGACAGATGATTTTGAACACTAGCAAGTCGTCGTTACAGAAAAAATTAATAAAAAGGTTTTTGAGTCACAGTAGTTCTCCAGTTTCCTACTTAGAGACAGAGAACGTAAATAAAGTTTTACGTGACAAAAAATATTTTTTGAAAAGTTTCTATTCGACTATTTCTCTCTTTAAACATTATGACTTAAAAAGATGTAATTTCGAGGGAAATGTCTTGAAAAAAGTGAAATATCCGGGGGCAGATTGATATTCTGATAAAAATAAATGAAGCGGTAATACTTGTATACAAGTTATGACATGTCAGTTCATTATTTTTAGAATACATACACGAAATTTCATACTGATATTTAAATAAATATTGTTTTGTCAGTCGTTTAGACCGGACAAGTTCTTTAGCTGTTAAAATGGAAAAAGGTAAATTTCGAGGTTGATAAAACATTACTTTTTACGCATAAAAACCATCATGAAAACAAAAAAATCTCTTGATAAGTATTATGGTAAATCTTCTCCGTCACTTCACAAGTGGTTTACTGAGTTTCGTTGTGGTGGAACAAACACGGAAGACGCTCTTCGCTCAGGACGTCCAATTCAAGTAACCACTCCAGAAATGATCACGAAAATCCACGATATCGTATTAGGAGATCGAAAGTGAAATTGAGAGAAATAGCCAACATTGTAAACACCTCAATATGAACGAGTTTTCAACATATTGCATGAACCTTTGCATATGAAAAAGTTGTCGGCAAAATAGGTGCCGCGTTTGTTGACAATTGACCAAAAATATGAAAGAGCAACACTTTTCCAGGCTAATTTGCGGCTGTTTGAACGAAACCCAAATGAGTTTTTGCGCCGTTTTATCACTGTAGATGAAACATAGATTCATTTTTACACACCAAAGACAAAACAAAAATCTACTGGTGTCAGTGCTCCGAAGAACCACCAAGGTGGTTCCATCAGCAGGCAAAATTATGGCTACGGTTTTCTGGGATGCACAAAGTACAATCTTAATTGATTTCCTCCAAAAAAGGGAAGACAATAAATTGAGAGTATTACGCTACACTCTTGGGCCAGTTAAATCAATAAATCAAAGCAAAACAGTGTCATCTTGCCAAGAAGAAAAACCTGTTTCAGCACGATAATGCTCCTATTCGTTCCAATGCCATTGCAAAGGCCAAGCTGGTGGAGTTACGCTGCAAAATGCTTTCCCATCCACCATATTCTCCTGACCTAGGTCCGAGTGATTTCTTCCTTTTCCAAACATGAAAAAAATGGCTTGGGGGACGAAAATTTGGAACTGACTTGAAAATTATTTCCGAAACTAAGGCGTATTTTGAAGTCCTTGGAAACGATTACTACAAAGAGGGGATCAAAAAACTCCAGCATCGTCTAAGCAAGTGTCTAAAAGGAGATTTGATTGAAAAATAAATGACAGTCATTCGAAAAAAGGGAACTCTTTGTTTCATTTTTACTGGTCTTATCACTCCACTCTCTGATCATTTTTTTAAATTAGGAAAGTAAACTTGCAATTGCAATTTTTTTTATTTTAAACTTTAATTCGGCATAGAACAGTTAAAATCTTCAGAAAACATGTTAATCGCAGTAAAACTTTTAAATAACTACTAATTTTGAAAAGAAAAATTATCAACATGTACGACTTTAATCCCGAAATGTTGACTTTTTTCAGAAACCCGTATTTTCAAATTTTGAACAAAAAATTGAGGATTTGAAGTTTTAGTGAATTTATGATCTTATTGTTAGACGAAATGCTGGAACTAAAAACTTTTAAAAAAACTTCAGTCTCAAATTTTTCACTTGTAAGAGGGGTTCGAATTCTTCTTGTACTTAGCAAAGAATCTTGTCATAAATTCATTCACAGAATCCACTAATAAACTTTGAGCGTAGCAAATGAATATACAAAATGGAAAATAGAAAACTTGTAAGGTCTCTGACATATGATTGTTGATTAACAAAACTAGTATCAGTTGCTTTTTACCAGAGCAACCCCAGTTGCCTCTCAACAAAATTATTACCATCTTTGTTACTTACTCCACTTTCGGATTGTGGGGAATGTACTCGAGAACAATCCAAAACCTGAAGATGTTATGAAGCAGCCTTCAAAAGTGGTGGAGCACGACTTCTTCGTGAGGGTGGTGCCTGTGAAACTTTCGCCTTCCAACAAAATTATTACCATCTTTGTTACATACTCCACTTTTGGATTGTGGGGAATGTACTCGAGAACAATCCAAAACCTGAAAATGTTATGAAACAGTGTTTAAAGGTGGTGGAGTACGTCTTCTTCGTGAGGGTGGTGACTGTGAAACTTTCGCCCCCCCCCCTGGAAGCTGCACCGAAATGAATGAATTAGCATCAGCTCGTAACGTAAACGACAATCTCCTATTGGCGCTGAAGGAAGAAGCGTTTTTAACCGAACATGTCTCTTACGGTAGTCGCCTTTTCCATTTTGTGTTCTTCCTGATGAAGTCAGTGAGGGGTTTGGCTGGGCTAGAAAAGTTTGGAATGAATCGTCGGAACCACAATACTGTTTGTAGAAAATTCATTACATCCTTCACGTATCTTAACTGGGGTATCTTCCTCATAGTTTCTGGGCACTGCTATTGGTGCCTCGTCTATTACTCTTATGCAATGCAATGCTCTGCATAAGGAGTAATCTTTTTGTTAGAGCAAAAGATGTCAGCATTTTCCTGCGGAAGCTGATTTGTTTCTGAGTTTTTCTCGAAGGCATCGTTACACAGCGATATATCGATCACTTCAGAGGTGACAAGTTGGGAGACAAATTTATGTGGAGACGGATCTTCATAGGCAAAATATTGCTAAAGACCATCATCGAAAGTCCAGCAGTTTTGATAAAATCGCTATCGCGATTTTTGTACTCGGTAATCAATAACGTCATCGGTATTGTATTTACAATCTTTTAATCCAGTCTCGACGTTTATGGCATGAGCTTTTACACTTCTGGTAATCCCATCTGCAAGCATGATATTTGGTCATATTCACATCTTATCCAATATACCGCACATTCTTTGACATAAGAATTTCTGCAAAAGCATTCCAGCTAAGCTTAATCCTAAATATAAATATCAAAAGTAAAAAAACTGCAGATTTTGGAAATTACCCTAAAAATTAAGATAATTTACAAAAAACTGTAGATCCTACAATAAGGAAGGAGTAACAGAGTAACAAGTTTTCCTGTCCTGCTCGTTATCTTCTTGATTGAATCCTGCTGTCAAAATCGTCTTAAAAAGTTGTTAAAGAATTTGCATTTTATATGGAAGAATTTAAATTTTAGCGCTCTCCTTACTGTTTCGTGTGACATTCTTACCATATACCTATGATTCCTACTTCGCGAGCTACAATACAAAAGAGGTAGTCGAGTCCGCAGTGAAGGTGTCTAAAACTTCTATTTGAGCTGCTTCACTTAAAACATGTAAATTTCTTCTTTTTTTTTGTTGGAAACGGAATCGGTTTCAGTAAATTTTGCAACTAATTCCAAAACAAGACTTGTGATTTTTTTTCTAGGTTTAATCCACTCGCAAAGGGTAAACCCATTATGCTTTCAAAGCACTGCGAGTAGGATGCGGAAACAAGGATATATGGCGATGAACCGCCCTCTTAAACAAGGATAGGTTGTAATTTTTGGTGAAAATTCCTTTCGGTAACAAGTTCCATGGCTTGGAAGTTATATAGAAAAAAGAGTCTCCATAGACAGAAGTCCTCACTGTGTCAAGCTGGTCCGCACAGGAATTTGATGTCTCCGACTGTCTAGTATGCCTCAAGAACCTTGCCCTTGGGGGGATCAATCCTATTAGTTCCAGCGAGCATCTTCCGGGATAGTACTTGTAGAAAAGAGACAAGTCACCAACCATACGCCTGTGCTCTAGTGTTTCAAGAGAATCGATTAGGCTTTTGTCATCAATTAGGCGAATCGCTCTTCTTTCAATTGAATCCAAGAGAGCTAACGTGTGTTTTGGGGCTGAACTCCAAACATGAAAACAGTATTCTGGTATTGGCCTAACTTGAGCTTTGTACAGTGTTAATAGCTGATGAGATCTGAAGTACTTTTTAGCTCTAAAAAGAAAGCCTAGCTTCTGAGAGGCGGATTTGGCAATGGCGCGCACATGATCGTCCCAAGAGAAGTTAGTGCTCGCATTCACTCCTAGGATAGATTGATTAGATCCCATCGGAAGGATTTTACCGTCCATTAGTATGCTTGTTGCATTATCCTTTGATGTTTTCTTAGAGAAAACCGCGGCCTGAGTTTTTAAAGCGTTAAAATCGACCAAATTGTTCTTACCCCATTTCAGAATAATCTCGAGATCCCGATTAATCGTCCGATTGGAAAAAATTTTACACCTTCAAATCTTCCACCTTTACTCGATGAAAATAACAATATTGCTACTACCTCCAAGGAAAAGACTGACATGTTAGTCTTAATGTTTGCTAAAAATTCCAACCTTGATTCTCGAAACGCAGAACCTCCTATTCTTCCTAAGGTTGGCACTTCGATGCCTAAAGTTGTTTTCAGACAACGCACAATCAGGAAGATTTTCCTTGAGCTCGACACCTCGAAAGCTTCTGGCCTTGTTGGTAGATGTATGGCAAAAATATTTCAAAATTTCGAATATTCTTTCGAAATTTCACATTATTCGATTTTCAGAAATACTGAGTCTCAAATTCAGTCGAGTTTCAAAATTATTTTAAAAGAAATATTAATTTCGAAGTCAAAGTAAACATTTCAAAGGTAAAAAATTCAAGATTCAGAGCTGACGCTACAAAGCTTTTTTTCTAAATCTTGGCATTAACGCCGGAATTTAAATAGTTAGTCTTCATTTCTATTAATTTTAGGTATTTTTATAAATTTTGATTTAATTATTTATTCGCAGGAATTCCAATGTAGTAACTAATTTTTGATGTTTTTCAGCATTCTGAGCTTGAACTTGAAAAAGTCGAGAAATTTTTCCTTCAAATATCGACTTTACCCCAAATTTCTATTTTTATAAAATTTTTAGAAGTTATTTTTTGTTACTATCCCTCTCAACATTCTTGGTTTCGACTTAAAATTTTGATTTTTTATACAAATGTAGCTACTTCTTAGAATTTAATAAATTCTAGAGACGAAATTTTGAGAGAAATTCGAAAAAAAACGGCAGCTTGAGGATTTTTATGAAATATAATATTTCCTTCTTTTGAAAATAATGTCTTTTTCTTAAAATTAATGATGCGAATTTAGAATTTTATTTTTTTCTTAACATTACTATTTTAATCAGGAATTATTGATTTGAAAATTCATTATTGTTTTTTGACCTTTTTAAAATTCAAGCTTGAAACTTGGAGAATTTGTTTCTTATTTTAGTGAATCTAGTCTACGGAAATTTTGACTTTATTTAGAACTTTTAAATCGAAGTTTCGATAAAAAAGATTCCTTTTTATATAAAGCAACCATTTTAAGGAACATGTAAAAAATGTTGAGGTTTAACCTTTAAGTTAACAGTTCCAAATCCGAGCTTATTAAATCTCGAAACTTATAGGAAGTCAAAATTTCGAGAAGTCGAAGTTGCGAATATATTCTCTTAATTTTGAATGTCATATTTCTTGCAATTTCGACTCTTCTTTGAGGATTTCGGCTTAATCCTTGACACTTTGTTTAAGTCAAAATTAGTAATAAAAAAACAGAAATTTCTATTTTAAACATAAACACTAAGTCCTGATAGCTTTGAACTTCAAAACGGCGGCTTTGCAAGGAAAATAACCTATTCGTAGCAAATATACATTTTCTCAAATGTATTGGAACATTTCAACATTTTTCGCCTGCTTCAATAATATTCGAGTTTATTTAGTTAAAATTATACAGCATCTGAATAGCATTTTTAATTACTAATAATGACAGAAAACTTGATGTATTGTTTGATAATAAAATACAGGAATAATTGTTATGTTTTTGTTTCAGTCAACTCCTCTACATTACAAAATGAAGAAAAGAAAATAACAAAGCAGAAAAAATTAGCACACATTTTATTTGTCTTTTTCATCTTCTATGTCTTTCGATCCTCAGTTTGTTTTAAGATTATCCAGTAGGACACATGCTTAGTATACACTCGCAACAAAATTGCGGAACTTATGTCTATAGACAAAGTTCTTCGATTGTCTATAAACAAATGACAAACAAGTCACTTGTTCCAAAACACCCCCTGAACAAGCAGCAATTCCACAGGTTGCTGTATCACTTGTTATGCCAGACTAGTTAAGCTGAATTGTGCAGGTGTGGACTCCTGACAAAGTCCCTAAACCATTTTGAGATTTGTTTGGGACTGTCTATACACAAAATCCTCGATTAGTCTATAAAGTTGTGCAATTTTGTCTAAGAGTGTATTAGCCTTTACAATTAGACTAGTTGTCGATTTGTCACCTACTAAACAACGGAAAAATCACAAATCCAAACAAAATTAATGCATTAGTATCATGTCACTTTCACTTAAAAATAACATGAAGCTAAATAAAATCGCTGTGGTCGTTAGAATTACATTACAAAAAGATTAAAGAATAAACATCATGTCCAAAATTGACAATTTGGAATTAAAATGCAAATATAAAACAACATTTTATTATAAAATAAATTGCAAAAGTACAAGTCACAGAATAAAAAATGACTTAAAATTATTAGAGCCACAAGGCCTTTTAATCTTACATGTCTAATGATCTAGTATATTTGTAAAGTTCTTGCATAAAAGTACTAAAAAAATCGCAAGTTTTTGGACATAAATCCACCAAATTTTTCACTTGTTCTTCCTTATTGGGGCCAACTTCTGTTTCTACACTTACACTATTTCTACTGATTGACGCCAAATCGGATAAATCGACGGTGATGATCCACAAAATGCGCAGATTTATTTTTGAAGCCAATTTAAAGGTCACCCTGAAATAGAAATTAATATTCATTTCCATGTCAAAATTTCGATTTTTTTAAAATTCGGTTTAAACCCGAAATTTTAAGTGAACAAATTAAACTCTAAAAGTGAAGCTTGACCAAAAATTGAAATTTCAGAAAAAATTTGGGTATTTTTTCATTTTTTTTATTGGCCTTAAAAATTATAGGAATAAAGTAGAAAATTTGGGTTTAAGCTCAAATAAAAAAATCTATATTTTCAGTAAAAAATTAAAAATGTCGAGGCTTCACATTTTGCGAAAAAATAAACTTGAAAAAAAAATTCAATTTTTTCCTAACGCTTCCAGTTTTAACTTCGAATTTTTATCGGAATTTAAATTTTAAAGACAATTTTTTCGACTCAACTTTAAATTTTTTATTACGTAACATCTTTTTAAGCAATGCATATTTTATTTGAATTCACATAAAAGCAAATGATCCTTACCTAAATGATGCATCCATTTTTATACACTCCAGTTTTTCGTAGCGCCTCAAATCGTTACGATATTGCAAAATCATCGAGTAAATCATACGCATGTAGTCCAACCAGCTCAAAACTGTGAACGGTTTACCCAGACAACGCTCCAGCTGCTTTTCGTTCATCTTTTCCAGAAATATGGACTGTACATGTCTAGCAAAATGATTATCTTTATCTAAAAACAAAATAAAAATTAAAAACAATGAAACTGTGAATAAACGCACGTACTAATGGGCTCCTTTGGCTCAGTAACGAATCTCTCCACCATACAGTCATATTGATCGAAATCGATGCGGAAGTTCGCCAATTTCATGCTGAGCAAGCAACTCCTTTCTGTCAGTTCCTTTAATTCCCAAGTTTTTTCCTCCAACCTAGAAGAGGTAAACTTCATGTTACAACAGGAGAATTCTTGTTACAACAAATATAATTCTGATTAGAGCAAGTAGAACTCAAACTATCTACTACAACAGTTCGACTTTTTATAAACTTAATTTCTCTGAAAAATGTATTTTATTGACAAGATCGACTCTTGTAAAAATTCCGATTTATTTAACAATTTCCAAATTACAACTTTTAAAGATTTTAACTTTGTTTCAAATTACTGACTTCTGAAAAATCCGTTTTTTGAAGAATACAATTTGAAAATTTTGAATGTTTTTGCTAATTTCTACTTTTAAAAATTTGAACTTTTGAAAATGGCGACATAAAATTTTTACTTTTCTCAAGATTTTGTTTTATATTTGAAATTTCTTTTTTTTATTTTGACTTTTTTGCAATTTCGACTCAATGTCCAACTTTTTCCTCTCAAAATTTCCCATTATATTCGATTTTTTTTTTTTAATATTTTGGATAACCGATTATTTTAACCCTTACTTTGTGGAATTATTCAATATTCAAAAGGTATAAAATATATTAACAATAAATATCAGAACCTTCCATGACGTTTGAACAAATTTCAGATGTTCTTGGAGTAGATTCTTTGTTCAAACATCATTAAAATTTGAAATGTCGACGTTCATTTCGAAATTTTGTATTTTATTAAGAGGCTCCTACGTCACACAATTCTACCAAACACCCTCCTCCCCTCTGGAAATCTGTGGTATAAAGTTTAGAAAAAAATATTATGTATAAGCTTACCTGTCAAAAGCTTCCTCGATCTGTTCTGAAACACTTTTGAAAGGAATTTTTGAACCATCACATTGAAGCTTTCGAGCTTCTTGAGATTCTTCAAACATATTATAAGCAACATGCAACTGTTCGAGTTTTTCTAAAATTTCCTGCTCGTCGTTCTCGAATTTTTGTAACTTTTTGGCGCATTTTAACCTTTTTGCTTCTAGAACATCTTTAACCATCCAATCAGCCTCCTTCTCTATCTGATCAAGATCTATCATTATTGGAAGGTATGGTGCCCCCACCGTCGCTTCTCGGCGCGTATTTCGAGTCACTTCATCTAAGCAATTTTTAAAATCCCCTTTTAGCTCTGCGAGTCTCTTAGTGCGCTCTTCCAAAGATTTCTCAGTCTCTTCCAGCCTTTTTTCCCTTTCGAAATCCCTTTGCTGGCGCTTTAAAAGGGAAGCTGACCACAAACTTCTCACGCGTGGATACAATACACTCTCATTCCACAGGCCCTTAGCGCCACTTCTTCCTTCGATTATGCTTTGTACCTCCTCTTCCTTTTGTCTCAAATTTTCTCCATTTTGGTCATCTATCTCATTGACGGAGTGTTCAGATACCAAACTGTCGACGAGATTTATACCGCTAATGTTGTCTAGTTCCCGCATGCTGTCTCTACCGATCTTAGAGGTGGCTCTAAGCAGCGTCTCTGTGGTATCGCCACAGGGGCTCAACGTGCAAGAGAAGTTGGGTGTGTTGAGAGTGCTCGAGGTTGATTTATGCGTTAGATTCAAGCCGCTTTTATCGTAGGTTCTGTTTAACGGCCTTAATGATAATTTCTTCGCGGCCTCAGTCGGTTTCGTTGCCGAATCGAATGTTCTGATGAATTCCGAATTTGGCGATATGGGTTTCTTAGGGGTGGGCGTGTGGATGCGGCGTTTTTTGCATGAGGATACACCGTCGTCGGGTTTTAGGGATGATTCAGTTGGGGATTTTGGCGCAGTGGTAGCAATAGCGGATTGATAATTATTGCAGAGTGGTTCTACTACAGACTGGGTATTTGCGGGCAAAACTGAAGAACTCCGAGATATTTTTCTTATTGATGTACAGTTGCTTATGGCAGACTGAGTACTTCTGGAAGATACTTCTGGTGCCGATTGTGAAGCAACTGGAAAAACTGCACAAGCTGGAGATGCTAATTGTGTAGTCTTACAAATGGCAGATTGGTTTTTACTGAAAGAAGGTTTGCCTGCTGGGGCACCCGCAGATAAAACTGAAGAAGTTTGAGATGGTGAAATTGTGTTTCTTGAAGAAGTCTGAGACGATGACATTTTGATTACTGGTGTATGGTTGCCCATGGCAGGTCGAGTACTACTGGAAGATACTTCTGGTGCCGATTGTGTAGACACTGGCAAAACTTTAGGAGTTTGAGGTGATATTTGTGCAGCATTACAAATGACTGATTGATTTTTATTGCAAGGTTTACCTGCTCGCGTACCCGCAGACAAAACTGAAGAAGTTTGAGAGGGTGAAATTCTGTTTCTTGAAGAAGTCTGAGATGTTGACATTTTGATTACTGGTGTATTTTTGCCAATGGCAGATCGAGTACTATTGGAAGATACTTCTGGTGCCGATTGTATAACCACTGGCACAGCTGTAGGTACTTGGGATAAGATTTGTGCAGTGTTACAAATGGCTGATTGATTTTGATTGAAAGGTTTAGCTGCTGGAGCACCCGCAGACAAAACTGAAGAAGTTTGAGATGGTGAAATTGGGTTTCTTGAAGAAATCTGATATGATGTTTTGATTATTGGGGTACGGTTGCCAACGACAGACTGAGTACTACTGGAAAATACTTCTGGTGCCGATTGTGTAGCCATTGGCAAAACTGTAGGAACTTGGAATGAGATTTGTGCAGTGTTACAAATGGCAGACTGATTTTTATTGGAAGAAGATTTATCTGCTGGATCAGCCGTAGATAAAAGTAAAGAAGGTTGAGGTGGCAAAATTGTGTTTCTTGTGTTATAAATGCCAAGTTGGTTATTATTGGAAGATAGTTCTGGCGCTGATGGGTTACCTGCAGACAAAACGGAAGGAGTGTGAGATGATGAGACTGTGTGTACTTGGGTCGACCATGATGTTTTTGTACATAATGAAGGTTTATTTATGGACAATGAAGACGTGCTTATGGGCAACGGCGAGGAACTGCTCGGCAAAAGAGACATATTAACTGGAAATAGTGATCTATTCGTGGGCAATGAAGGCGTATCCAGGGGCAATGAAGATGTATTCGTGGGCAATGAAGATGTCTTCATGGGCAATGGAGACATATTCGTAGCTAATGGAGTCGGATTTGTGGAAAATGGAGGCTCACTCATAGCGTGCGGAGACATATTTATAGCCAATGAAGATATATCCATGGGAACCGGGGATGTATCCGTGGGTGAAGTGGATGATATGAAACTTTTACTTAATGCTGGAGTCCTAGGAACTGATACTTGCGAAGTTGGCTCATTATTAGTGGGCAGTGCTGTATTTACGTTAAGAGATGGCATATTGATAGTTAATGTGGTTTGTTCAGATGACACTGTTAATTTTACAGTGCTGGGACTTGATATCACCACAGCCACCTCTTGACTTGTAATGGGCGACGTCGAATCATTCTGAATTAATTTGTTTGCTTTTGCTGCTTCAGTACATGGAGTTAAAAGCAAACCCTTTTCTGGGGAACTCGACTCACTAACTCGAACAGTGGGGGGAAAATTTGAAAAATTCAAACCTGACAATGGATCCTGGTCTTTATCATATTCTTTTACTGTGGTTGCAGTCGCCATGGTGTAATCTTTTTCAGGCCCTTGCTCTTCATTTGGCATAATATCGGAAGTCGTTAAAGGAATATTTTCCTTGTCTATGGCTGACGCGTCCATGTAATTTGGTTTGGAACCAACCATTTCGTTGGTAATCAAATCTGAAGTAACCGTAGCAAGTGGTGCTCGTTTTCCCAGCTTCCGAGCGGGTGAATCGGTTTTAGCCCTCGTTGGGCTTTTGCCCCTTTTTCCGTTATCAGTTTTGAGCTTAACCCCCGCGAAAATATTTTTGCGGCTGTTATTTAACCGAGTCGACGTGTTAAGTTGCATCGACTTGGCTTTTATTTGAGGGGTACCGTCCAGGACGCGCCTTTGTTGGAGTCTGGTCGAATTCGATTTCAGTTCGGGCGACAAGGTATAAAACATTGGGGATCGAATTGCAGCAGCTCTCGATCTGACTTTTAGAGAACTGTTGACCTCTGCTGCCAAACTAACACTTGTTGGAGTCAGATTCTCGGTATCTGGCTCAGAAGTGGTTCCCGGAATTTGACACGTTAATGACATTTCTTGGGAACTCACACTATCATTATCCGATATTTGGGTCACTTCCATATTTGATAAATATTTGGTTTGATTCAATGGATCGGTCAGGCTCTTGCAAGTAATCTCCATGGAATCAGCTGCTTGATATGCCTCATCTAACTCAAGATTTCGTGTTAGCATCATGGTGCTATACTCATAAGCAGGTACATCCTCTTTATCATTAACATATACATCGGTTGTGAAAATGCCAAAGGTATTAAATACATCTAATGCTTGTTTGTTTCTGGATGCATTACTCGGGTCTTCAGATGATCGTGTCGAATCGACTTGTGCGTCTTCCTCTATAGTCCGGTCCCATATGGTGTTTTCATGTGGATCAGCTGCAAAAGGTCTATCACATTTGGTTAATAAAATTATTTAATTGAGACAGTTAAACATACTTAACCGCTCTGTTGCGAGCAAAGCTGACCCTGCGCAACCTCTGTGTCGCATTCTCATCATCAATGCAAACTGCATCGTTTTTGGGCAGTTTTAAAATCTAACAGAACATAAAAGAAAATCTCAATTAATATACAAAAAAAAGCTCGGATGCTTAGGTATAAAATGATGAGGGACATTAACATTATCATTGACTTTTAAGCCGACGATTTTTGCCAAACAAATTATGCGGCAATCTGACTTTTGTTTACAAGTTCTTTATAAGTAGTTTGGTATCTAGATTAGATGTAGATTAAAATATACATTGGTCGTTTCGTGTTTCTCTTGGGCCACCCCTCACCTCGACCTAAGGAGATCTTTTGAGCATACCCTGATCTATGTAGTTCCCAGGTTTAAACTCTTGTAGAAGTTTATTATGGACCTGGGATTGAGTTTTTCCACATCTGAGGGGTCTAAGGACGCCCGTCAGAGTTGGACCTGCCTTTTGCGTGCAAGCGCATCGCACTTGCATAGCACATGTTTTGCAGTCTCCACAGCTTTTGCGCAAAAGCGACATAGGTCTGTTTCAGCCTGATCCATTTTCTTGAGGTGGTACCTCATAGGGCAATGTCCTGTTAAGAGACCGATTAGGATCTTCAATTCGAATTTGATGAGTTCTAAGTAGAATTTTGTCTTTTCAAGCGTTCCAGATATGAATCTTTTCGCCTATCGTGGTCCTGGATATGATCTCCAGTGGGAAATTCTTGACTTTGCTTCCCATTTTTTGACCTCATTGTTGATTTGACTTTTAGAAAAATCAAAGCTGGTTCAGGTCCAAGAAATGACTATGCAGATCCTTCTCTAGAGAGTTGGTCCGCAGCTTCATTCCCTTGTATTCCTTTGTGCCCTGGCACCCACTTAAGGCTGATCCTGTTGCGTTTAGCCAGTTGGTTTAGAGTTAGTCGACAATCACAAACTAGTGTGAATGGTTCGGTACCTATTGATTTGATAATCCATTTTTCGCAAGTCAAAACCTCCACCCTCCACCAAAATTAGGTTGACATGAAAATATAAATAAAGATACAGACTTGCAAATTAAACTTACTAACAAATAAGATTAGTGTCAATTTATATATTAAATTTACTTTAAAATAATTTCGAAACTACAAGTAAACAAATAAGTATGACATTGATAAAATCAAATGTGCACATTCCTTAAATTGGTTTTATGGCTTACACTCTTAAATTTTCGACATTTTAATTTTACATTAGAAATCTTTACGTTAAACTCCAAATTTCTATGAAAACGGGAAAGTTTGACTTCAAAGTCCATATATCTATTTTCTCAAAGTTGCTGGTGTTCAGCCATAATTTTCAATTAAATCTCAAAATTTATAGGAATCTCAATATCGAAATTTCTACTAACATTTTTTTGAAATCTTATTTTATGCGTTTCTTTAAAATCGTCCCGTTTCAATGGCTCCCTTGTACAAAATTTTACTTGAAATTTTCAAAAAAAAAAAAGAAAATAAAAGAAATTTTGAAAGTCAACGTTTCGAGAAAAAATCGAATTTTCAAGTTTCACACAGATGTTCGTGTTGCAGTTGCAACTTGACAAAAAAAACTCCTCTATAAAAATACGAGAGATTTCTTTACAATTACGGGAGACGGTATTTTTCTGGCCGAAAAGGGAGAGATGCGGCAAATCGTTTTGATTTTAGTTTTTATCAAAAAACAGTTTTTGTGCTCTCTATGTTTAGAAGTGCCAGAACAAGAATTTTGATTTAATTCAAAATGTTGATGGGACAAATGTCTTAGTAATAACTCTACAGAAATACTTACAGAGGAACGCCTTTTTAGTTTATCGGACATATTCTTATTCTATTAAAACTTAAAATGTTAAAAAAAAAATTAAAAACACACCGAATGACCGTTAATATGCTAGTTGGTGGATGTTTGTTTTCAATTTGAAAAAACGTCAATGTCAATGGTGAAACGTCAACGTCAAATGGCTGCCAATTAAATTAAATATGAGGCGCAATACTACGAAATAAAAATACCTAGTAGGCACATTCATTACCTTCAACGTTATACTATACAACCTAAAAACATTTTCTGTAATTTAACATGAAGTTTTAAAATTTGACTACTGATCTGTTACAACAGTTAATATTTGTACAATAATCAAATGTTATATACTTATAAAATATTAGAAGAAAATTACTCCCACGGTTTTACCCATATATGTAATTACATATATGGCTTTACTACATTATAATTAATATATGTTGGCAGCCATGCGCGTCATGACTTGGCGAGCTACATTTTTTGACATTGACAGAAAAACCAGAAGAAAACAATCTCATCCCTTAATATAATTTCAACATTTTGCGTTAAAAATGGCAACATTAGAAGATAAATCCATATGGGAAGACGGACAGGAATCGCTAGGTGAAGAAGTCCTGCGGATGTCAACCGATGAAATCGTAAGCCGTACTCGTCTTTTGGATAATGAAATCAAAATCATGAAGAGCGAGGTTATGAGGATAACTCACGAACTTCAAGCTCAGAACGAGAAGATTAAGGAAAACAATGAGAAAATCAAAGTTAACAAAACCCTACCCTATTTGGTTTCAAACGTGATAGAATTACTAGACGTTGACCCGCAAGAGGAAGAAGAAGATGGAGCGGTTGTGGATTTGGATTCCCAAAGAAAGGGAAAGTGCGCTGTGGTTAAAACATCCACTCGTCAAACGTATTTCTTGCCGGTTATTGGGCTGGTTGATGAAGAGAAATTGAAGCCGGGGGATTTAGTTGGCGTTAATAAGGATTCATATTTGATTTTGGAAACTTTGCCAGCTGAATATGACGCTAGAGTTAAAGCTATGGAGGTTGACGAGCGGCCTACTGAGCAATATTCGGATATTGGCGGTTTGGACAAGCAAATTCAAGAACTGATCGAAGCTGTAGTTTTACCTATGACACATAAAGACAAGTTCGTGAATTTGGGAATACATCCACCAAAGGGTACGTATGATATTTTTGCATTAATAAATTAAAAGGCTTTCATTGATAATTAAATTTAAGTGATGGGATTTTAAATTATCTTGCCAACTTCTGAAATGTATACCGAGATGTCCACTTATATTGAATCTTAAGGGACCAAGAAATCTGTTTGTTATAAGCGAAGTTTTTATTAAATTGAAAATTTAAATTAACCACGCCATGCACACATTAATTTGGAAATTTCTGCCAAAAAATAATAAGTTTTTTTTCACTGATTTGGTTTCATGAATATATATTAACTAGTTTTTATGATGAATAAACTATAAAATGTAGTATACAAACGAGCATATAAAAGTGAGAGTTTGTAATAAGGGGATTTATTGTAGAAGGACATTACTATACATAATTTTGAATATGTCAGACTGTCACATTGAATTTCTGACTTAGGAACTCAAAATTCTCATGCCACCATTTTTTTTTACTTCAAAGTTTTTTTGGCTTTAATTTTGACATTTCGATTTAAATCTAAAAATTGAAATTTAATTAAACAATTGAAAATTCTTAAAATTATAAATTTTAAAATATTGTTTCAACACTTGATTTTCATTTTAAAAATCCACTTTACTATCGAAATTTCATCTTTTGTAGCAAAAATGTTTATTTATTATTATTTTTTTGGGTAATTTTGATTTTCTCACGGAATTTCAAGTTGAAATTTAGATGAAAATATTTTCTCAAAATTTCTATTATTATTTCAACAATTCCACTTTTCTATCTAAAATCAAAAATTATTATTTCTGGTAATTTTGATCTTTTTTTACGAAATTTTAATTTTAAAATAGTAAATTTCTAGAAAAATGATTTCTCTTAAAGCGAAATTTCGAAGTTTTCCTGAAACTTCAAATCTGAACTTGAAAATTCCAGTTTGTGCTACAAATCTATGTAATAAGGGAGACTGGGGTATTCTGTAGCACGGGGAATTGCGGATCAGCTTCATATTTTTTTCTCTAATAATGGTTGATAGCTACAAATAACTGTCGTCAACTCGCCTTATGTTAAGCTTATTTTCCCTTCAGTACTCGACTTGTGTACACGAACCCTTACTTCGCTTCGATACCAAATAGAATTGGGATACTTTGAAAAAATTTTTTTCACTTTAGATTTTCTCTAATTTGACCACCCTTTTCGAGAACCAACTCAGGTGAATGTTTTCATAATATTCGCGGAACCTTAAGTCTTCGACAGAAACATGAAGTTTTGCATGAAGTTTATATTGTGTTACTCATATGCTGCAATATTGTAAAAAATGACCTTCGGGGAATTACGGACCACTTTTGTCGTGGAATTATGGATCACCCAATTCTTTACATTTCACAAGCTAATTTCGTGTATTTGATTCATATAAGTGATTTTTCATGCAAATTTTCAGCACAGCATTATTTTTCGGCAATTTCTAATAGCTTTTTGGTAAAATAATAATTTCGTTTCAAACTGATTTTCATGGCCATTTGTCACGCCACTACACTTTATTTCTCTTTCATAATAAATCTTCTGCATCTGCCAACTGTTATAAGTTGTATATTTCAATACAATTTGACCAAACTGCTGCGACCCAAAGAGAGATTATTAGTTGTACTACAAATTCAAGCTTTGAAATTTTCAGAAAAAAATATTTTTTTGCCACTTTTTAGCCAACATAAAAAGGCGGTCCTTAATACCCCAGTCTCCCCTAATAGTAATAACTTCTCACTCTTTAAATTAATAAGGAAATTATTTAAATTTTCAGGTGTTTTGCTCTATGGTCCCCCTGGAACTGGTAAAACGTTATTAGCCAGAGCCTGTGCTGCCCAAACCAAATCGACTTTTTTAAAATTGGCAGGTCCTCAGTTGGTTCAAATGTTCATTGGAGATGGTGCAAAGCTGGTTCGAGATGCTTTCGCTTTGGCTAAAGAAAAATCGCCTGCCATTATTTTCATTGACGAATTGGACGCTATCGGTACAAAGCGGTTCGATTCTGAAAAAGCAGGAGACAGAGAAGTCCAACGTACTATGTTAGAACTTCTTAATCAGTTAGACGGCTTCAGCTCTACCGCTGACATCAAAGTTATAGCAGCCACCAATCGCGTGGATATTTTAGATCCTGCTCTTCTTAGATCTGGCAGATTGGATCGCAAAATCGAATTTCCCCACCCCAATGAAGAAGCTAGGGCGAGAATTATGCAAATTCACTCGAGAAAAATGACTGTGAATCCAGATGTTAACTTTGAGGAACTTGCCCGTTCGACAGATGACTTTAATGGGGCCCAGTGTAAGGCTGTATGTGTAGAAGCTGGTATGATTGCGTTGAGGAGGAATGCGGCAGCAGTTACTCATGAAGACTACATGGATGCCATTATGGAAGTACAAGCAAAGAAGAAAGCCAATCTTAATTATTATGCTTAAGTGTTTAGTAACAATGAATGTAATTTAAAATATTTACCAATAAAATCCATTTTGTATTTACTTGGAAAAAAATACCAAAAAATCTTCTGTGAACAATTTTTTTGACAAGTTTCAGAGAAGATTACAATTATACAACTCAAATTAAGATGACCAAACATACTCTTTTTAAGAGAATATTTCTTTATAACAAGATCTATATGTTATTCTTCAAAAATTTCAAAATGTTTTATTTTTCTTTGGTTTTATGATATATTTTTACGTGCATTAAACATTTCATGATGCGATGTACCTACTGATGAAAAGAAAGTTGTCATTGGAAAAAACTGGCCTATTGACAACGAACAAATTAAATAAAACCATATTAAAAAAATGTATTTAAAGAACAGTGCTATTCAGTACTTCTACTTTAAAATCTGTATTAATATGTAATCAGTATTTTTGGTTCCCAAACTCTCAATCTAATAAATTTAAAAATCTGTTGGTTTCCAAAAGATAAGCTTTTGTTCACATTACATATGTGAGATAATTATTTCTTCGTCTATAAAAGCCCAAAATTATCAGTTAACAGATAAAAAGTGGACCAAAAGTCATTACAATAAATGTTTTAAAATAGTTTTATAGTACTTCACATGTAAAATTACTTTTAGAGAGTAAATTTGGCAAACTGCAACAAAAATGGCAGCCATGGCGTCACTATTTTAAAGTCTACTTTGTAATAAACCTTTACTTTGAATACCATGGCACTGGCATCAACTGACATTTCTAGAATAGCTTAGAGCACTACTGGTAATTAGAACTACTCCGCTAAATAGGTTAAAACTTTGTCATTGAACTCATCAAAAAATCAATTTTTTTTCAGGTTATAAACCATTTTCACTTGTTTTGTAAAATCATAAGTGTTTGACATATCTTTCATTTTTTTTTCCTAGTCTAATAAAAACTGTTATTTTCATCGTTTCGAAAAGATTTATACGTATACAGGTATGTCTGATGACAATGAAAAAAAATCTTCTGAAAATTTAGACATAAAAGAAGCTGAAAATGAAGAAAAAATTGAAAAAGATGAAGCCGAAAGTGAAAAAGAAGCTAAAGAAGAATGGATCGATTTGCTGGGCAGCGGATGCATCAGGAAAAAAGTTGTTAAAGAAGGGGTCACGAATACTAAACCACCTAAGCAGTTTAAATGCCGACTGAATTACGAATGTACATTGGATGATGGAACTGTTGTTGAAAAAGAAGACGGTTTTGAGATGTACTTGGGGGATTGTGAGGTAATTTTTGATTATTTATTTCGCAATTGTTACAAAATTGTTCTTAGTAGAGTATGGGTTGGGAGGTTTAATTTTGAATTTGAATAGTCAAAATTTTCGAAATTTATAACAACCTGTGTGAACGTTGCAGGTTATTCAGGGTTTGGATGTTGCCATTAGCCTTATGAATGTATGTGAGGTTTGTTTGTTAATAATTGAACCTAGATTGGCTTATGGTACTAAAGGACTGGAACCTTTAATACCACCCAATGCAACTCTCCATTACAAAGTTGAACTACTCTCAGCCGACTATGAAGAACTCGAGGATCTTGGCCTTGCAGCAAGGAAGCAAATAGGGTACAAAGACGCCACCACATGTTATAAACGTAAACAAATTCATACTATTGCAGGAACAAGAAACGCAAACGTGGCAACTGGTGGTATGGTAGAGGCGATTACGCCATCGCTATCCAGTCTTATAGAAGGGCTTTGGACTTCTTAGATGAGGTAGAAAGTGGAACGTTATATGAGAATAACACTACGAAAGAAGTATCAGATTCCGACCTGCAAGAACTCCTAGAAGATCGCATTAATGTTTACAACAACATGGCAGCAGCTCAAATCAAATTGCAGCTGTTCGATGCTGCTTTAACTTCGCTCTCTACTGTAATTAGGTGCCAACCGAACAATGTAAAAGCACTGTTTAGGCAAGCAAAGGTAGTAAAATTATAGCTTTTAAAGTGGTTAATCATTAGTCAAATGTCGTAGGTTTTTAACGCAAAATTTGAACCGGTAATGGCATTGAAGTATCTAATGAAAGCTAAGGAATTATCACCGGATGATCCAGAAATACAGAAGGAGATAAGTAAGCTGCAAAAGTTGTTAGATAAGCAGAAAGTATCCGAAAGGGAATTAGCCAAGAGAATGTTTGGGGGCCTTAGTACGACATCAGAGACAAGTAAAAGTAACACTAGGCTGGTAAGTTATGAATGCCTTTTTTTTATATCATTAATTTATATATTTTAGAAAATGTTTTGGATGACGTTAGGAGTTAGTATTGCAGTTGGTTTGGCGGGAGCAGCTTATAGATTTAAATTTCCATAAAAATATTGGGTTTTGTTTTTTTAAAGTTGTGCTGTTGCATTTATAAAAGGTGGTATATTTTATAGAAGTACAGTATCGTATTGTTTTATATTTAATAAAATTTTATAGTTTCAATTGATTGCCTCATTTTTTGTACTTGGAACCAAACTAGTTTAAATGTAAGAACATTTGAACAGTCTTAAAACTAAATCATTATAATAAAAATAAATGTCTTTGGCTGGACCCATTTCTCGAAGCCTTGATTGTTATTATTTGCTAAAAAAAGGTCGAAATGAGGATAAAGCTTTAAAAAGAATAATAGAAATTTTTAAATAAATTTTCAATGGGAAGTCCAAATTTTTATGATCAAAAAAAATATAAAGTTTTAGTTTGAGATAAGTTCTTAAGAAAAATATAAGTTTTTAGAAACTGGAACTTTATGAGAAAATCTATTTTTAGCAAAACTTCAAGCAAAGGAAGGACATTTCCAGTTTTAAGTCTTAAGTTTCAACAAAAACGTGAATATTTCCAAATTAAAATCAATATTTTGCAAAAAAAAAGATGAAATATTAAATTGTGACTTTCAAATTCAAAAAAAGACAGAAAAAAACTCGCAGTTTTGAGATTAAAGACAAAATCTTCAGAAAAAAAATTGAAGTTTTTCGGAAAATTTAAATTTTACAATAAACTTAGGTATTTTGAAAAATATGTTTGTTCTGTAATTAAGTTAGTTATTCTCTTTTTTACTTAATTCATAATAAAACATTATCGCGATACACATTCGCCAGTGTTCCAACAGTAAAGTTGCATCGCATACATATGCTCGAGATTTTTCCATTTTGTACCGTGGTTGTTATTGCCGCAAACATTAAGAAAGGTCCTTCGACAACAATCAAGGGGCAAGACCATAACAAAGAAGGTGTGCGAGTTCCGCAATTTTTTTACATTTTTTTTTATACAGTCCATTCGCTCACCCGCATTTGCAAAAACAATGTTACTATTTCAAGGTAAATCTTGAAATTTCCGCCTTAATGTCAAAATTTCATCTTTGTTTTTTAAATTCCATCTTCGAGTTCCAAATTTCTGGAAGTAATTCATAAAATCGAGATTTCAAAAAGAAGTTCAAATGATTTTAACTTCGAAACTTCAGGAAATATAAAACATTTTATATCTACACGAAAATGATTAAAAAAATCGAGTTTTAAGATGTCACGAGAACTTTGGGATTTATATTAAAGATTTCGAGTCAAAATTTCACGATTAAGGTCGGCCGCATAATCCTAAAATCCGTCTGTGTGCGACCGGCCTAAGGTTGAGATTTTGAGAAGATTAAAACTATAAAAAAATTGAATTTTCACGGATAATTAAAATTTGAAGGACTATCGAAAATTTGGACAGTTCGAATTCCTTAAACTTTACAAAACAAATTACAAGGAAAACTGTACTTTTTTTCCTTCTATGGTACCACTGGATTTTACAACATAAAATTAAAAAGATTAAGACAAAAAATACGTTGCTTTAAATGAAAAACTAGTGAACGCAAATTTAAACGTGGCTACTTTCTTTATTCAATATCAGCTTCATCTTATCAAATAACGTCCACTCTAATCTCAAGAAAAATTGTGGGAAGGCTGTCTTGTGCACTGAACACTGCTGCTTCCGCATAGCTGCGCTGCAGTTCAGTGATCTTGTAGAAATCAATAAAAGCAATAAAAGTGACAAAACTTCTTTATTGAAAATAAAAACGTAATAAAATCATTGTAGTTTCGAATCATTGCTTACTGGATTTGGACTTGGAGGAAGGACGTGATGATTTCTTTGCACTAGCCAGACGAATCCTTTCAGCTTCTTTAGCTTCTTCTTCTGCCAACATCTGCTCTCTTAACATTCTTTCTATTTCCTTTTCAATCACCTCATTTTCCGCCCTATTTATCATTTCCATTAGTAAAATATTAGCCTCATTTTCATAAATTCTATGCTAAAATTGAAAACGTATTAATTCGATTAGTCTTTACTCATTAGGATGTGGAAGCGAACATTTCTCTCTTTGGACTTTGCTTTTCTCTCCTCTAATAATTCCTCATATTCTCTTCTTTGAACTTCGTCCAAATCTTGATTGTAACGATATTTGTACAGCCAGTGACCTAAGTAGTGAACTGGATCCCTCGGTTGTTTTTGGCCTATCTCGGCTAGGGCTAAAGTCAGGGGTTTCCCAAGGGTTTCTTTTAAATACGCCATATCGTTGACTGACATTCGACTACATTCGCTTACTAAATGTAGATTATTCAGTTACTGTTAATACACATTTCGTTAATCTTACATCTATCAGTTGAAGGAGGGGGCGCTGGAATATCTATATCATCTCTGAATTGTACATCATCTGCTCCCATGGTTGGGAACATGCGCTCTCTAATGTCCAAACCCCCAAGAAGTTTACGCTCTTCGGCTTCTTTGTAAGTAATTTTTTCTCCTGATCTTGTTATCAGCATTCCGGATTTCGTAACGACTAGACCTTTCTGGGATAACTTTTCTGGAAATAAATTACAATATTTTTAGCCTTAGTGTATGAAATTAAAGAAATTTTCTAAACATTTTCTCTATTTTTAAAAAGGTTACGATATATCCATAGTCGTCTGTTTTCTTGAAAAATTGTCAAAACTTTTATTTTTCATTGTAAAAGGGACAAACCTAAAATATCGTCTTCGGAGTCGGGCGCTTTCCACCCAGTGGCTTGCATTTTAATAAAATCCTTTAGTGCGGGTTCAAACTCTTGCAATCCCGACGATATTTTCAAATCTACTAGTCTGTAATCGCTGCCCTTTTCAACCAAGTTTCGATCCAAATCCTCCTTTAATCGGGTCACGTGTGATAGCATAGTTTCAAACTCTGTATCCATCAAATTCACCGTTGTTTCATATTCTAGCTGAATGTCTAATTTGTGCTGCTTAAGATTCTTCGTTTTCTCGTGATGTTTGGTTTCCAAACTAATCACCAATTTTTCCAATTTTTTTAACTCCTCTTCTTGTTCCTCGTCATTCATTGTACTGGCCATTATATTCTCCCTAGTATGCTTTATATCTTTTAAAGTTAACGAAAATTCGTGTTGTAGTTCGTAAATTTTATACGTAATAATGCTCATTAGTAAGTTCATTTTTTCGATTAAATCAATTTTTCCCTCTAGGTAGCATTTAATGTGCCTGACTTCGTTTAAGAGTATATCTATTCGATCATTGAGATCGAATGCGCTAAAATTAGAAGAATTTTTAATTTTTCAAATTTCAAAACAAGTCGATCATTTACCTGCTGAATATCTTCGGTATTTTGCTCTTTTTTATTTCGTCGCGCAATAGTCGAACCTGCGTTTCGACGGAGGCCTTCAAAGAGAGAGGCTTCCCACTGGACCCAGTTCTGGCCGAATTGAATCCGCTCATGTTTGTAAATTTTAAGACAAATATAAAGTCTTGGAATAAATAAAACCGGTAGAAGTTGTACAACAAATTAAAATAAAATCTTGACCAAAATGAGTTATGTCAAATATTTTTCAAAATATTGCACGCATCTCGCTTGTAACGGCCAACTTTTCCCACACACATACTCAGCTGTCAATGTTGCAAATCCAGCGAATCAAATTTTGGGATAGTGTAAAAAAATCAGAATATCTGTTTTGAAATCGATGCAACTAAAAAACAAGATTTTTTAGTTGCGTGTAATATTTCGTTTATTTTTTTAGGTAACTGATAGTCACCTGTCACGAAGACCGAAGAATTAAAACGACACCAATTTAAGATTTTTTTGGGAAATTCTTCTCCCGAAATTTTAATATTTTTCTGAAAATTTCGAGTTTAATATATTTTTTTTACAAATTGCGACATTATATTGTTTTTTTAAATTTGTAATTTATTCCGGAAAGTTTTATATCTTTTAATGTTGTCTTCTGAGTCCAGTGTTCAGTTTACAGATTCAGATTTTATTTCTTCCATTAAATTTCGACTTTTATAGGAAATTTCGCCTTTATCTCTTTTGCTAGTAACTTTGATATTTATTTTTTTTTCAAAATTTGGCGGTCAAATTAAATTTTCCACCTTTTTTTCGAAATTTTATATGAAAACTAGATTTTTTAAAGTAATTTCTTTATAGCTAGCAACAATTTAAATGTTGTCTATAGATTACTCATTTTTTTTTTCACAAATTAAATATAAAACTAATTTTTTTATGAATGTTGACTTTTCTTGTTTCTAAATATGCCTTTTTTTCCCTAAGATGTCTAGTTTAAACTCAAAAATTTTCAACACAAGAATTTAGGAAATCTGCTCTTTTTTTTAAGTTTAATCCACTCGCAAATGGTAACCCTATTATGCTTTCAAAGCACTGTGAGTAGGATACGGAAACAAGGATGGATGGCGATGAACCGCCTTCTTAAACAAGGATAGGTTGTAATTTTTGGGGAAAATTCCTTTCGGTAACAAGTTCCATAACTTGGAAATTCTATAGAAAAGAGTCTCCGTAGACAGAAGTCCTCACTGTGTCAAGCTGGACCGCACAGGAATTTGCCGTCTCCGACTGTCTATAGTGAATTTCAGACTGAGAATGCAGTACGGTCTCTTATACAGAGCGCTGTTGCCAGTTGGCGCGCTAGGCAAGTACCAACTGGAAGCAGGTCCGCATTATAGGGATATCAAGTACGGCCACTCTCGAAGCTATATGAATACGCGTCGAGAATTAAAACGCATCCATAAAACTTCTTAAAGGGGTCGTACTTCCTTGTTCCTCTAACATACATGTACCATATTTATAAAAATTACTTATAACGTTGAACTAAAGTATTAATTAGGTACCTATTACTTGCATTTGGTTTCTACTACAATAATGACTCAAATGAAAAAAAAAGTGCTACCGTTCTCACCTAAACAAATCATCAAGGTTGGAAAATTCACTTTCGTCGTTCGATCCAGTATTTTCGGTTATAATAAATTCTTCCATGTTTTCCTGAAGATGATCTAATTCCCACATTTGCTGCTCAGTTTTATAATAATATATATGTGCTTTAATCAGAAGGTGATATTGATATAAAAGTACATAAGATTGGAAAAATTTAGATCTGAATAATTAAAAAAGCTGTTTTTTTTCCATATGTTTATTGCATTTTCGTTATAGTTACAACTGATTTGATTTCAAACGGATGATTTTAAAAAACATTATTTGAAATATAGGGAACATTTCTAGGTCGATCCTTTAAGCCTGGTATTTCGATATAGTCATCCATTTCCCAATCTTCTTGTTGGTTTTCGCCTGGTTTTATTATGGTTTTTAAAGGTTTTCCGTCAGGTCCTAAAGAGAGGTATTTTGTAACATCTGCTGGTACCTTTGAAAGGATGAGCATTTTGAGAAAACGGAATCTCTTCCCCTAGCTCGTGAAACATCGAATAAGGTGTTTTAGTGAACTGGAAATTCTGAAACACATTTAACAGTGATTAGAAAGTTGTTTAATTCTTGATTCTTACTTCTGGAAGACAATGGTGGTGTAGACAGTAGTAGTTGACATTGTTATCTCTATGGCACCATGTACCGTCTGGAAAATATGGTGATACCCCTAAATCGTTAAGTTCGATCCTCGGTGTATAGTAGGAGCCTGTATCAGCCCTCCGGCAGAAGATTGCGCAGCCCATCCACACTCGATTTTCTTCATGAGGCGCCTGAAGTCCTGCCCCTTTAGGGTCTAACTCCGTCAGTAGTTTTGAGAATTCTTTACATTTCTTTGAAGCGTAATCCACCACTGATTGCCTTTTTTTCTTGCATATCTAAAATTGGGAACACTCAGGACTATGTCAAACAGAAATAGATAAAAACAAAACCTTATCATCTCGACACAAAGGCGAACTCGACGCTAGATCCTTCACAACCCTGGTCTGTATTGACCGGTTTTGGATTGTTGCACTGGCGTTTTTTCACTTGGAACCCTTTGGATTTAGCGATGCATTCGGAGCTGCAGGTACCGTCTTTCCATGGGCTCCAACCTCCTGGTACAACGTTCATTGGTTTTGGGGGTTTTTTGTTGACGCATTCGCCTCCAAAACAGTACTAAAATTACAGCTAGTTGTCAATGAATTTGTCAAAGACAATCCATTAATAACGAAAGAAGAATAAAATACGAAGTTAATTAATTTAAGAAACAATTTAAACGATCATTAGTTCTGGAACCGAAATGATAAAAATTTCACTTGGTCATTGATGATTCAATAATATAAAATATAACTAACTTGATTGCATTCAAAATACGTAATTTTTTACTATACCAGTATGATCAAGCATTAAAGCTACGATCATACTAAATAATGGACAATTAGAAAATGCGCTGTATAATTTCTAGTATGATAAAGTGAAGCCTAAAATCTAGAGAAAGACCGAAGATTCGTTTTCAGCCAAAAACTGAGTTCGGTGACTGTTTCGGATTGGCCGAAAGTTCGGCTCGGGTCAATTTTCAAATTTTAAATTTAAACTCGAAGTTTTCAGAAAAACGGTGAATTTCGATTCTCGATTTTAGAGTTCAAATGTTAGAAATAAAAGTAATTTTCAAGTTTAAAGTGACACTTAAAAAAAAGGTCGAAATTTAGAGAAAAAGCTCGAATTTTTTTATAGAAATTTTGGAGTTTAATCCGATATTTCGAATTAAAAGTCAAAATTTAAGAAAAGTAATCTAAACAGTTGACATACTCTGAACAGTTTGAGTCGACATTTATTGAAAAATAAATCGAAATCTATATTAGAAAAGATAAACATTTCGAGTTTAAATTAAGATTCAATGTCTTGTGGAAAAATCTAAATTTATAGAAAACATTTTATCGGATTTCAGGTCGAAATTTCGAGAAACAAATTAAAATCCTTAAAAAAAACAGGGCTTCGAACCGCTATTTTTTTCGTTCCGGCAAAAAAATTATATGGGTTCAGTTCCGGTTTTCGTTCCGACAAAAAGAACGGTTTTTTTCGGTTTTCGGTTCAGCTCCAGATGACTCATTTTTTTGATTTTTAAAAGTTTTTCGAATCAAAAATTGATTTTTGATCATAATTTAGAAAAGGCGATCTTTTTTCTTTAATATTACAACACGTAACTACTCTGATCTTGCCTAAAATTGAAGGAAAATATTTTTTATTTTTCAAGTTTAAAAATTTCATGCTGGAACTTTGAATTTTGAGTTCAATTTGAGTTCAAATTTTAAGAAAAACCTAAATTTTATAAAACAACTAAATTGGAATTTCGGGTTTAGATATTTTAAATTTAAACTCGGAATTTTTATAAAAATCTTAAATTATATACCATAGAGTTGAAAACTTCTAAAATATAGGAACTTTGGCGATTAAAATCGAAAATTTGAGAGATCTTTTTCTTTCATAATTTTGGTTCTCTACCGAAGTTTTGACTTTAACCCGCTTTTTCTAATAAAATTGATTTTTACTGTTTCGCCTTTGTTTTCTAGAACTGTCAATTAAAAAGATCAAATTAAAAAAATAAATGAAAATAAAAAATTATAAAATAAAAAGTTTTGGATTAAGATTTTGCGGGACAGTCACAATTTCAAAAAAAGAACTTCAAATTTATTTAAAAAAAGAGTTTTCAAAATTTTTACCCTAATTTAGAAGTCTTGACTTTAAATCCAAATATTCGATTTTTTTCTGGAAATGTAGCTGAAAACTTTAAAATTTCCATGAAAAGTAAAATTTGTCAGAAAGTTTTGTTGAATGTATTTACCTTTTTTCGATATTTTAACTTTTTTCTGAAGTTTTAAATTTAAACTTGTATGTACTTTTTATTCTTTTTTCTAAAATTTCGACTTTAAACAACATTTAACCTTTCTCTAGCAACCTCCTAACCCTTTTTATTGACATGTTGACTTTTATTCTTTAATTATGTACATTTATTCTCGAAATTAAGAATTGAGACTTGTGACTATAAGAAATTGACAAATATAAGTTTTTTGGAATTTTCGAATATTCGACTTTTAGTTCGAAAGCTCCAAATTTTCAGGATTCGAAATTTTGAGATTAATTGTGAAAACTTGTTTGTCATAAATTTAGTTTGTTTTCCTCAAGACTTACACTTTTTTAAAAATGCTGTCTTTTTTCTTGAAATTTGTATATTTTTTCGAGATTTTGAATTAACATACAAAATAAAAAAAAACATAAAATTTTTAAATTAAAATTAGCACTTTTGCGTTTGAAATCTAACTTCTGCACATTTAAGAATAAAGGTAAAAAATTCCCCAAAATGTGCAACTTCAATTGTTTCCAAACTTAATTTTTTTACGAAAAAATTGTAATTTTAAGATCAACGACAAATTTTCTGAAAAAATAAACGCAAATTTCAATTTTAAAGACGAGATTTTAGAAATAATTTCAGCTGTAGCTAAAAAGTTTGTGAATAAATTTAACATTTTTAGAACGGATTTATGACACAAAACTGCAAGGAGCAGAGGGCCGAACTTTTGAATTTATACCAAAAATGTAGAGAAACCAATTACCTAATATTTAAGAGAACACACAATTTTGACTTCTAAATTCTAAACAAATCGCAGTTTTGAGGGTAAAGTCGAAAAATAGAAAAAAAAAGTTTTCAGAATAAAAATTACTAGTTTTTTAACGAAAACAAAATCATTGCACGTTTAAATTATACATTTTTTACTGTAAAAATCTCGACCCCAATTCCAAGATCCCGATTTTAAATCGGAATATCATGTTGAACTTTATGCTGAAATTTTGACTTGAAATTTAAAAATTTCTAGGTTAAATTTGAAACTGCGAGAGTTTAGCGAAAATTTTAAGAAAAAATCACATCCTGGATTGTTTGAAAGATTTAGGAAGTCGGCATCAGGAATTTAAATTTGGGATTTGGAAAAAAAATTAGAATACTAAAATAAAGTGGAATTTGAAGGAAAAAAAATCACGAAAAATCGAAAATTTAACTAATAACTTCAAAAATAGAGATATTAAACGAGAAAAAGAAAATTGAAATTTAAAAAAAGAAATAAATTTGGAATGTTTTTAAAAAAATTTCCAGAAAAACTCAAATTTGCAAAAAAAATTGTAAGGAAAACCGAGTTTTTCTAGCTTGAATGAAAAATACACTATTACTTTATTCCACAGATACAACACAGGAATGTTTTTTATTTTAAACTCGAAATTTTAGGAGAAAAAAAGAAATATTTAGAGTAATTTCCAGATAAACGTTCAAATTTCAAGAAAAAGTCAGAAATCTTGAAAAAAGATTTAAGTGAAAACCTAAAATTTTAATTTGGGGTGAAATTTTGAGTATAAAGTCAATTTTTCTAGAAAATGTGGAAATTGTGAGTTTCTAATCTAATCTAATCAGAAATGAGAGATGAAGGTGATATGAAAGTTGTATGGAATTGTGTAAATTTAAAAAAAAATGAAATTAAAAAAAAATCCAATCTTAAGTATGAAGTAAAAAACTATTTTAAGTATATAAATTCGACGAAACGAAATAAACCGATATTTTTTTTCGGTTTCGTTCCGGTTTTCGTTCTGGCGAAAATAACGGGTATTTTTGGTTTTCGGTTCAGTTCCGGTTCGAAGCCCCGAAAAAAACTGACGTTTTAAGTTTAATTATTTTTTCTAACTGCTTCTTTCTTCTTTATTTATTCCTTGTTATGTATTGCTAACGAGTCATAATGAGAATGAAATATCGAGGTCCAATGCTGCGAACATTTTTCATTTTTTGTATCTATATTTATCAAAATAAAAAAATACTATTTTGTAATTTGACATTAATATTTCAATCTCTTTGTTTTTCCTTTTTATGTAAAAAAAACGTATTTTGTCAATGTCATGCGGCGACGTTTTAAGAATTTTAAATATCTTATAGTCGTATGTCAAAAAACGTTTTTCGAAAGTAAACATAAACAATTTCATTTATTTAAGTAATAATTTAAATATCTTAAAAGCTGGGCTCGTTAATAATAAAAATTGTTGTGTAATTCAAGACGAGTGCAATAAGGATTCCAAAGTAAAAGAAATGTAAATTCTTAAGTTAAAAAAAATAAAAAGTAAAAAACTGAAGAATCAAAAAAAATCAAATTTTCGACCAAAAAATTCCCTTTGAGGAAAATGCGGAATGTCGAGATTAAAGTCAGAATTTTAGACAAAAAAGTTACAATTGGAAATTTTGAGAAAAAGTCAATATTTCGAAAAATTTCTAACTTTTAAAATTATTTTCGAGATTAAAGTCAAAATGGTAGAATAAAAATTTTGAGTTCTGAGAAAAAAATAAAGATTTAAAGAGAAATCTCTTTATAACTTTTGAATAAAATGGACAAATTTTAAAACTAAAGTCTAAATGTGGTTAACGAATTTAAATCTTAAAAAAACGACCCCTTAGTTTAAGTTAAGAAAATTAAGGACAGCATTTCAAAAATAAATCGTGAATTTCTCGAAAAAGGAAAAAATTAAGTATATAATGTGAAAATTTTGGAGTAAAACATAAACATTGTAAATTTAAACTTGGAAATTCAAGAAATACATTAAAGTTTCTTTAAAAAACCGAATTTTATGGATCTTGATATTAAAAGCAAATAATTTAATTGATTGAATTTAATTAATAATTTTTTTTAAAGTCTAAATTAAGTTGATGTAAAGCAAATATTTCTAAAACAGATTAAACTTTCTAGAAAAGGTCAATTCATAAAAAGGCACAGTTATAAAAAAATCTAATTTAAACTCAAAATTTCTCTCCAAAATCAGAATCTCCCAAGTGAAAATTTTCAGTTTCGGTCGAAAACTAGGAAATTAAAAAGAAAACATTAAAATTCAACTGGAAAATTTAATAAAATGGTCTAATTCTCGAGATTAATAAACGAAACGAGAAAGTGAAAATCTCCAGAAAATATTGAAATTTTGAGTTTACTTTAAATGTTCAAGGAAAATAGTAAAAATTGTAAGCTTAGGCTTGAAATTTCAGCCTAAAAATACATTTATTTTTTAATTTCGAGATTTAGGTCGTACTTTTAGCATTAAAATCAAAATTGTTTTAAATTTATAGAAGAAATTTTCGAGTTGAAAATCTAAAATTAAAAAAAAATTCCAGGTTGCTCAAAATTTAAAATAAAATCAGCATTTCTCGAAGAAAATCTAAATTTCGAAAAAATCTCAGAGATCAGAAATTTTGAGAGAAAAACTCCTAAAAAAGTGAAACTCTCTACGAAAATTCGAAATTTTAACAAAAAAGTTGCAATGAGAGATTGGGAAAAAGAGGAGAGAAAGAGAGAGAGAGAGAGAGAGGAGAGAGAGAGAGAAAGAGAGGAAAGAGAAAGGAGAGAGAGAGAGAGAGAGAGAGAGAAAGGAGAGAGAAGAGAGAGAGAGGAAAGTGAAAGGAGAGAGAGAGAGAGGGGGAAAGAGAAAGGAGAGAGAGAGGGGGGAAAGAGACAGGAGTGAGAGAGAGAGAGAGAGAGAAAGAGAGAGAGGGGAAGAGAGAGAGAAGAAAGAACGGGAAACCAGGAACGCTAACAAGTAATTGTCCTTCGTCCTTAGATATTAGTTTAACCTACCTTATCCTTACCACATTGTGTTCCATCTAGCGCTGGTCCGGCGAAGTAATAACCACTCCTATGTGGAGTTTTGCACTGTAAATTGTAACAAATCGTGGACAATTCCTGACTTGGCGAAACGACTGCGTCTTTATCTCTCAACAGGATTTCGCATTGCATCTTAGCAGTGTAAGTTTGTCCAGGACTATCCATAAATTTCGTGTGATCCAACTGTTTGGGGGATTTGGCAGAATCTTGCAGACATTTGGCCCAACTGTAAAATGATTTTCAGAACAATAATTAAATGTTTTCGATGGAAAATTACCTTAATTTCGCCATAACATCGGCACTGCACGTTGACCATTGCGTTTCACCATTGGTACCTCTAGAAGGCGACATGACATATCCTTCTTTTGGACAGTGATTACCAACTCCATCGTGATGCATGCCAAGGCTACAAAAAACACTTTAATAAATTCAATCGCTTCTGCAGCTAAAACTTACTTGTGCCCTATTTCATGGGCTAATATATAGACGCTTGTGAAACCGGCGCTGGGGTAAGGTTTGCCAAAAACGTTGGTGGTCCCCAATTCCGCTATGATGCAGGCATATTTGTTCAAACAGACACCTCCCACGGTTGCTAGACCCATTGTTGCTCCACTTTTTTTGCCATTTTCATAAGCATAAAAATCTAGCCTGCAATAACCTCGAGTTATCCTCAGTAGACACAATTTTCGTAGGAGTTTACCCCGAAACATACAGCCCCATATCCCAATGTGCCGGATCTGAGTCTGACATTGGATTCAAGCTTTCTTGATACTCGCAAAATGAGTCCAAAAGCTTTGAACGTTCTCCGTTATAGTGGTTCATTTCGTAAGGCTGCTTTTTCATTATATCTAATCTGACCAAAGCCAATTCCAGAGTTGTTCCCAGTGATGGATGATGATAGAGAGCTTGAACCTTTTAACAAATATATTTTTAGTTTCACTTATATTGAGTGAATCGTCCAATCGCTTTATGTCATAAATAGTTCATATCTTACCCCATTCATATAAGCCAGCAGCATGTCCCTTAGCTGTTTGTCATCGTAATTAAAAAAGGGGGCAAATATTTTGTATGCAGCTTCATCGAAAAACATAGCGACTTCCACCGTTAACCCCCCAACGGGTCTGTGACTTGCAGCTTCCCTAATAAAAGACCTCTTGTCGTTTTGCAACTGCACGTTTTCATTCCAAACGTTGCCAGCTATAGGAAAGGCGTCATTATGTATGAAATTGGGAAAAATAGCTCTTTTTATTAAATGAGGAACCCTTTCATCTAAACCAAACATTTCTTCATCTGTTGAAGGCTCTCTTATTTTCAAATAAGTTTGTAATTTTTCGCTCAAAGGATGGACTTCTAAAGTTGCGTTATCCAATAAAATTAATCCTTGCTAAAATTATTTCATACGGAAACTGAAAAAACTGGATTTTACGAACATACCACGGATTTTGGTCTGCAAAGACTTAAAGCTGCTACCGAGTGCTGATCTTTGTGCAGATAATGACAGCTCTCGATCTGCTTTTCCAAAATTGTAACATTTGAATTACCATCAGTGATGTAAGTTGTAAAACTCGGAGATACTAAATTAATATTTCTTCGTAATTTTAGGTCAATTGGCCTAAAAATTGAAATCTTAGAGGTAGCACTAAATTATAAGATAAAGCTTAAAATACATTTTAGAATATCTTAGTTGACTACGACTGCGAAAAAGCATTTTACAATTGCTAATAAAAAGTGATTCTTCGCAGTTTTAAGTTATATATGTCTCAAACGAGAAATGAAAATTTAATTAATCAAATGATCTTTTTTCATGTCTTTTTCGAGAGGGCTCGTGATCACTAATCGGGGCTCTCGTAACTGGAAGGGCCCAATGTGCCACCATATTTTTCAAATGAGCTTAATTGTTTCGAAAAGAAAAATATTCCCATACAATTTTTGTGATTTTGAAAAGAGAAAAAGATATTCCTTTTTCTGAAAACTTTGCATCTTCTTAAAAAATGTCACTTTTCTAAAAATTTGGATAAAATATAATATTTTGATTTTGAAAGTTTCGATTTTTTTTAATTTTGACTTTCAAAATTTTTATCTTTTCATCATTTCCAAAATTTTTGAATTTTGGAAATTTGGACTTATTTTTTCAGTTTTTTATTTTTTTAGTTATTGTTATTCTTTGAAAATATCTACTTTTTTTTCAAAAAAGTAAATATTTGTTGAAATTTGACCTTTTTTAAAGTTTTGGCTCTTTAGTAAAATTTTGAAATTTTTCGAAATTTTCCAATTTTGTTTGCAAAACCTTTCTTGCTTTTTGATTGTCTCTTCTTTTTGAAAATCTGAACGTTTTTGGAAATTGCGATTTGTTTTATTATTTTGCCCTATTTTCAGTTTTCGATGGAAGAAAAAGAAGTTTCTCAAAACTTCCAAATTTTTTAAAGATTTTGACTTTCATTAGTTTTAACCTTTTCTGAACATTTTTTTATGACATTCAACTTCTTTTGGAATTTTCAATTTCAGAAATAACTTCTTTTAAAAATTTCGACTCTTGAAAAATTCGATTTTTTTTGAAATATTCGATTTTTCAAAATCTCTGCCTTTTTCAAAGTGTTGTCCTTTCCAAAATTTTTTTTAACAACTTTCTCTTGTTTGTCAAAATGTCTTGCATTTCTCTAAATTTTGACTTTTTTTCTTCAAAATTTACCATTTTATTTAAATTTTCACTTTCTAGTAAATATCCACTTCATTGAGAAAATTCGTACTTTTTTAAAAAGCTTCGAATTTCCAAAAATTTGTTTTTTTAATTTTTGTTTTTTTTTGGACCTTTTTTAAAAATATCATTTTTTTTTGAAAATTTTGACTTCAAACTTTCTACCTTGAAAAAATGGTTTAAAATCTAGACTTAATTTTTTCAAAATTTACCATTTTGTTTTAATTTTCACTTTCTGGTAAATATCGACTTCATTGAAAAATTTCGTACTTTTTTAAAAAGCTTCGAATTTCCAAAAATTTGTTTTTTTAATTTTTGTTTTTTTTGGACCTTTTTTAAAAATATCATTTTTTTTTGAAAATTTTGACTTTTCAAACTTTCTGCCTTGAAAAAAGGAATTAAAACTTAGGGTTTAAAATCTAGACTTAAAGATTACAATCGTAGTTTCGAAAAACAGTCAAAATTTTGAAAACATTTATGAATATTTTAGAAATTTTTCCGAATTTTTTTTAGAAATACGTACCAAATTTAAAGTAGCGATTATTAATTGCTGAAAAATTTAAATTTAGAGTCGATAATAAAATAAAAATTTCTTCTTCTAAATTTTGAGATTATGAAGCCGAAATTTCGAGAAAAAATCAAAATTTTAAGTTGAGTCCGAAATGCTTTGATATTTTGATTTTGAAGCCAAAATTTCCATAAAAAAGTTAAGACAAGTTTGAAATTAAACTAGTTTTTTTATTAAAACCTCGATTTTTATAAATTAAAAATTAACGCAAAAAAGTCAAAATTCAATGTTTCCGTTTTTTAGAAATATCGAATTTTTTTTCAGGATATCGATTTCAAAAATGAAACGTTATTTTTAGCAAATTGTGATTTTAAAATCAAAAATTTGAAACTACATTCTCATTTTCAAAAAAAGTCGAATTTGAAGCCAAAAATTCGAATTTAACTATGAATTTCCGAATTTTTAGAAAAATTCTTTTCGAAATTTTATGTTTGAATTTGAAACTTCAAAACTTTGAACCTAAATGTTTCTTCAAATTTCGCTCTTTGTAACAGTAGTATTTTTTTCAGCCTCATTATTTCTTTAGACTTGATTCTTTTTACTCGAACTTTTGGTTTTACTCTTAGAATTTAGAAAATGAATTTTTGAATTTTCTAATTTAAACAATTCAAGATTAAACTCTGGATTTAAAATAAAGATTCAAGTTTCAAAAAAATTCGAAATTTTTAAACATGAAATTTGAGTTTTACCAGGAAATTTCGAGAAAAAAATCTAAAAAAAAAACTGAAAATTTGAATTTTGAGAGAATAGTTGATGTTTTAAAGATCAGAAATTACATTTTTACAATTCTTGAAACTCTATCAAAAATGTGTAATAGACATTTCGAAAAAAATCGAAATTATTAGATAAAATTCACATTTTCAGTTTAAATCCAAAAGTTCGAAGACGTTTGTTTATTTTATTTTTGTATTTTCGTTTATACTAAAAATATTTGATAAAAAAACGACATTTTTTGACATATTGAAATTTAGAAAAAATGTAAAATTTACAGAAAAGTAAAAGTTACACTTTCAACCGATACTGTTAAGAATTTTGGGGAAAAAGTAAAAAAAATCCAAGTTTCTAGAAAAGGACAAAATCTTAATTCAAAACCAAAATTTTAAATTTAAAGCTAAAACTTTAAAATTAAAATCTAAACTTCAGGAAAAACTAATAACGATTGCAACTTTGAAATCGGTATATTACGAAAAAAATTGAAATTCAAACAATAATCTGAATTTCTAAATTTTTGAGTTTGACAATGAAATTTTGGGAAAATAACGAAATTTTGAATTTAAAGACGAAATTTTAGGACAAATTTCGAATTTAAATTTAAAATTTTTGGACAAAAACTTCTGCTTTAAATTCGAAAATTTGAAAACGAGTTTCTAAAAAGTTTATTTAATATCATCAAACTTCTAGTTTCTTATTTCTTCTTTTATAGAACAAAATTCGAAGTGTAAAATACAATTGCTGGATCAAACCATTAAAATAGGTTTGATTGTAAGGCAAAACTGGGAAACTGCAACAAAAGTTCAAACGAAACATACCTTTCAAACGCAGAAAAGCTGTACGAAATTTCTTCTTCCCCATCTTCAGTGATCGCCTCTCGCAATGGTGCAATCACGGGTAAAAAAATTATATCATATTCTGGCACTTTTTCGGCATCGACAGTTTGAAAATAATAAGCCAATTCAGATGGTGACATATAACTATGCAAAGCCTCGATGGTACTAGATTGAACAAAATTGGACGTTTGGGAAAACGCGAAATACAGGATGATTTTAAACAACGGCATTTTTTTGATGTAGTGTTAGCTCCGATACTCCGGTTTTCTATTTTATAGTATTCCTTAAGTTACTGTTATGTAATTTATTTTTTATGCTGGTACCCAAATACTAAATGTGGAATAATATTAAGATGAACATAGTTCATTTGAATAATTTTAACAGGGCTGTTAGTGAACTTTTAAGGAAGTCAGTTATCATTTTATCAAAAAATGATTTTAATTATTCATATGTTCACCAATACAAACAAAGTGATTGACTTTAAAGTAATTTAGGATTAGTTGATCGAGATTAATAAAAAATGGAAAAGGTTATCAACACCGAGATTTTCAAATATCTGGAGGAAAATAGAATCATCTCCGACAGGCAATACGGTTTTAGACAACAACGTTCCACTGGCGATCTCCTGGCATATGTTACTCATATCTGTAACTCAGCTATAGAAAAACATGGTGAGGCTAGGGCTGTGGCATTGGATATCTCAAAGGCTTTCGACAGAGTCTGGCATCGATCTCTTCTCGCCAAATTAACATCTTATGGTCTTCATCCTGGACTCTGTCATTTGATATCCAATTTTCTCGCTGACAGATCTCTTCAGGTCGTCGTCAATGGCATCTCATCAGAGACATTTGCGCTTAACGCAGGGGTGCCTCAGGGGCCTGTTCTGTCTCCTACTCTATTTCTGTTACACATAAACGATCTCTTAGCTTCAACTTCCAATCCTATATACAGCTATGCAGATGATAATAATCTTGTGTCATCTTTTTTCTCCGAAAACCATTATCTATCTGCTGCTTCAGATGGACTAAGGAAACAGCAGATACAGACGATTAATCGGGATTTCGGGATTATTTTGGACTGGGGTAAGAACAATTTGGTGGACTTCAACGCTTTAAAAACTCAGGCCGCGGTTTTCTCTAAGAAAACATCAAGGGATAATGCAATAAACACACTAATGGACGGTAAAATCCTTCCCACGGGATCTAATCTATCTATCTTATGAATGAATGCGAGCACTAACTTTTCTTGGGACGATCATGTGCGCGCCATTGCCAAATTCGCCTCTCAGAAGCTAGGCCTTCTTTTTAGAGCTAAAAAGTACTTCACATCTCATCAGCTATTAACACTTACACAAAGCTCAAGTTAGGCCAACCTTAGAATACTGTTCTCATGTTTGGAATTCAGCCCCAAAACACACTTTAGCTCTCTTGGATTCAATTCAAAGAAGAGCGATTCGCCTAATTGATGACTAGAGTCTGACCGATTCTCTCGAAAAGCTAGAGCACAGGCGTATGGTTGGTGATTTGTCTCTTTTCTACAAGTACTATCATGGAAGATGCTCGCAGGAACTAACAGGATTAATCCCCCCAAGGGCAAGATTCTTGAGGCATACTAGATAGTCGGAGACAGCAAATTCCTGTGCGGTCCAGCTTGGCACGGTAAGGACTTTGTCTACGGAGACTCTTTTTTCTATAGAACTTCCAAGTCATGAAACTTGTTACTGAAAGGAATTTTCCCCAAAAATTGCAACCTATCCTTGTTTAAGAAGGAGGTTCATCGCCATCTATCCTTGTTTCCGCATCCTACTCGCAGTGCTTTGAAAGCATTATGGGGTTACAATTTGCGAGTGGATTAAACTTAAAAAAAAAAGATAATCGGCAATAAGTCAGTGTCTTCTGATCTCAAAATTTCACCAGAGTCTACCTGTGCTCAACAGCCGTTCCTGTTCAAATTTTAAAATAGCGCCCCTTGCATTTTCCATATTTTTTACCGACATTTGAAGTTTCTCTCAACATTTCGCCCTTTATCATGATGTAATCAAAATACCTGTAGAGTACTCTGTAATACTCGAAATTTAGGAACCAATGTCGAAATTTTGAGATCTACTCTGAAATAGCAAAACTGACGCCAAAATTTTGGATATAACGTAAAAAGTAATAGTAAACTAGAGAAATTTTAAGTTTAAACAAAGATTTCAAAAAATTCAAAAAAAATCGTGCCAAATTCTGATAAAGGAATCTCAAAACTCCTTTAGAAATATGGACCTAAGCGTGACATTTTTCGTTCTGAATTTCCACATTTTAGAAATCAGAGAATAACCACGAGATTTTGAGATGAAGTTCATATAGGGCAAGGGTCGGCAAACCACGGCTCGCGAGCCGCATGCGACTCTTTTAAAAGAAAATTGCGGCTCTTTAAATTTCCCTAAAAAAATAAATAAATAAAAGCTAGAGCGAACAGACACGCAGATACTCATTAAACAAGTGACCTGCAGAAGTCGAAATTTCCAAAAATACTTTTCTAGGAATTCTTAAGTTTTACTTAAATTTTGACAAAAAGTTATGATTTGAAAAAGTATTTTTCCAAAATTTTTGATTGATTTGTATTAAGAGTTTAAGAAAAAACAAGAAATTTGAAATTTCTAGAAAAAGACCAACTTGGAGAGTCGAAATTTCTAAAAAAATATTTTTCTCTTGATTTTTACTTTTTTATTTGTAAATTTTCGACAACCTTGAGATTTCGTGAAAAAAGGTAAATTACTTTTTGTGAGAAAAAAATAATCTAAATTTACAGAAACGGCAAATATCAAAGTTCGAAATAAAAGCTGAAATTTCCAGAAAAAGCCAAATTTTGAGAAAAAGAGATTTAGAAAAGGGAAAAGATTTCGAAAAAATTAAAAAAAGGAAGAGATTTCGAAATATATGAATTTATCAAAAGTTCTCAATAAGAGGTAATATTTTATTTAAAAAAAACCGTAGAATTTCGACAATAGATTTAAACCCAGAACAATTTAAAAACCTGAAATTTTTAGACAATTTTTAATTTTTTGAAATATAGTAAAATTTCGAAAAGAGAAATTGTAAAAATTAACTGGAAGCTTAGAAAAAATTGACGCTCTCTAAAAAAAAAGTCGAAGTTTTTCAGCGAAGACCAAAGAAGTCTAATTTTAGGAAGAATTTCATGGAGAAAGTTTAGAACAGCTCGAAATTTCGATAAAAAAAATTGTAATTTTCCCGAGAAAGCTTAATTTTCAGAATAAATTTTCAATTTCGAGAACAAGACGAATTAAAAAAAACTTCAAATTTTCAGATAAATTCGAACTTTGAGAAAATTCGTAAAATACTTTCGATAAAAAATTCCAAGAAAATTTCGAGAAGTGTTGAACTTTAAAAATAGGTCAAAATTTCCCATAAAAAGTCGAATTTTGCAATTGCAATTTTCCCGAGAAAGCTAAATTTTCAGAATAAATTTGCAATTTCGAGAACAAGACGAATTAAAAAAAACTCTAAATTTTCAGATAAATTTGAATTTTGGGAAAATTCGTAAAATACTTTCGATAGAAAATTCCAAAAAAGTTTCTAGAAATGTTAAACTTTAAAAAAAGGACAAAATTTCCCAGAAAAAGTCGAATTATGAGAAAAAAAAATGGGAAAAAATAAAGAGATGAAAAAAATGAATTTGTCTAATTGGGAAAAAGGAAGAAATTTCGAAAAAAATGAATTTATCGAAAGTTCTAAAAAAAGGCAAAATTTTAGAAAAAAACGTCGAATTTCGACAATAGATTGAAACCCAAAACAAATTTAAAACCTGAAATTTGTAGAAAATTTTGAATTTTTTGAAAAATTGCAAAATTCGAAAAGAGAAATTGTAAGAATAAACTGAAAGCTTAGAAAAAATTGTTGAAATTTAAAAAAGTCGAAGTTTTTCAGAGAAGAAGAAAAAAGTCAAATTTTATGAAAAATTTCAAGAAAAAAGTCAAAATATTAAGAAAAGCTTTAAATTTCGACAAAAAATTTACAATTTTCCAGAGAAAGTTAAATTTTAAGAATCAATTTGAAATTTCAAAAACAAGACGATTTTAAAAAAATTCAAATTTTCAGATAAATTCGAATTTCGAGACAATTTATAGAATAATTTCGAAAGAAAAGTCCAAGAAAATGTCGAGAAAAGTGTTTTAACTTTAAAAAAAGGTCAACATTTCTCGGAAAAAGCCAAATTTTGAGAAAAAGGAAGAGATTTCGAATAAAAATTGGGAAAAACGAAGAGATTAAAAAAAATGAATTTGTCCAAAGTTCTCAAATAAGGACAAAATTTCAAAAAGAACGTCGAATTTCGAAAATATATTGAAATTTGTAAAATTGTAAAAATAAACAGGAAGCTTAAAAAGTGTCGGTCTTTAAAAAAATCGAAGGGTTTTAGAGAAGTAGAGAAAAGTCAAATTTTAGGAAAATTTTCAAGGTAAAGGTCAATCAACATTTTAAGGAAAGTTCCAAATTTCGATAAAAATTTGCAATTTTCCAAAAAAAATTAAATTTTAAAAATAAATTTCAAATTTCGAAAACAACATTTTGGGCTAAATCGAATTTTGAGAAAATTGGTAAAATAATTTGAAAGGAAAGAGAATGTTGATAAAACTTCCAATTTCGAGAAGTGTTAAACTTTAAAAAAAGGTCAAAATTTCCAGAGAAAGTCAAATTTAAAAAAAAATCAAATGTTGAGGTTTGAAAAGAGATGAATTTCGTTCGAAATAAAAGTTGATATTACCGGAAAAGTAGGAATTTTGAAAAAAAAAGAGATTTCGAAAAATACGAATTTGTCAAAATTTCTCAAAAAAGCAAAATTTTAGAAAAAAAAACTTTGCATTTTGACAATAGTTTAAAAACCAGAACAAATTGAAAACTTGAAATTTTTAGACTAATTTGAATTTTGCGAAAAATTGTAAAATCTCGAAAAGAGAAATTGTAAAAAATTGAAAGCTTCGGAAAAATTATGGAAGTTTAAAAAGTCGAAGTTTTTCAGAGAAAAAGAGAATAAATAATTTGCAATTTTTCAGAGAAAATTAAATTTTGAGAATAAATTTGAAATTTCGAGAACAAGACGAATAAAAAGAAAACTTCAAATTTTGAGAAAAATTCGAATTTTGAGACGATTGGTAAAATAATTTCTAAATAAGAAGGAATGTCGATAAAACTTCCACTTTCGAGAAAAGTGTTGAACTTTAAAAATAGGTCAAAATTTCCCAGAGAAAGTCAAATTTTAGGAACAAAATCACATTTTTAGATAGTCAAACATTGTGAAAATGGATGAATTTCGTCGATAAAATCGCAGCTTGCAGAAACATAATAAAATGTCGAATTTTCAGTTAACAGTTGGAATTTCGGAAACACCTAATTTTGCGAAATGGGTCGAAATTTCCAGAAAATAAATAAAAGTTTAAAGTTCAGTAAAAGTCAATATTTGGGGGAAATGATGAAATTTGGAAAAGGAACGTAATTTAAAAAGAATAGAAATTTTGAGAGAAAAGTCGCAATTTAGATCAAAGTCAAAAAAATTTAATTTTGGAAAAATGTCAAATTTAAGAATAGATCTAAATTTAAGAATAGATCTAAATTTCAAAAAACGAAAATTTGAGAAGGTCAAAATCTTCAAAAACTATTTTATTTAACATCTCCAAATTATTACTTCAAATTTTTACTTTTTTTTTATTAAAAAATCGACTAAAGATGCATTTTTGCGATATAAGTCGAATCTTTTAGTAAGTCGAATTAGAAAAAAGTAAACATTTTCACAGATTGTCGAGTTTTGAGAATAAGGGAGGATTTAGGGAAAAAAATCTAATTTTAAAAACAAAATGAATAGTTTAAAAAAAAAGACGAATATAGAGAAGAGCTAAAAAATCGGATTTACGAGAAAAAGGCAAACTTTTAAATAAAGCTCTATATTTTAAGAAATAAAAGGTCTTTTGGGCTGTATATGTTTTCGTTTGACTACATGAGTTAGAGGTGTCTCCTTGTCCCATAATTCGTCTGATTTATCTGATTTAATTTTGAAATAAAATGTAAAATCAGAAGTAAACATTTGTGGCTCTTTTAAATTCACGAAACCAATTTTCTTAGTGCAGTTGGCTCTTTTGGCTTAAAAGTTTGCCGACCCCTGATATTGGGCTTTCAAAACTGCGAGTTAAATATTATAATTACAACTTTTATCTTGAAACTATCCTTCTTCTTCTTCTTCTTCTTCTTGTTCTTCTTCTTCTTCTTCTTCTCCTCCTCCTCCTTCTTCTTCTTCTTCTTCTTCTTCTTTTTCTTCTTCTTCTTCTTCTTCTTCTTCTTCTTCTTCTTCTTCTTCTTCGTCTTCGGACCCCCTATTTATTCTTCGTTCATTTGCCTGTTTTACTGTATATTCAAGTTGTCGCTCCATCTTTTTCGAAGTCCTTCCACGCTCCTGCGTCCCAGTGGTGATTTATCACGGGCAATTTTCACTATTCGTTTTTCATTCATTCTGCTTATGTGATCGTTCCACTCCCTTTTTCTGCTCAGCTCCCAGGTGTTAACATTATCTATCTTACAGGTGTTCAAAAAAAAATCTCGAGTTTAAAACTTAAACTTTGAAAAAGATAAATTTCAAATTTGGAGAAAAAGCCAATATTTATACAAATGCAATTCTAGTTATAACCCAAAATTTTAAATTTAATAAAAGAAATTAAGTATTTTCGAGTTCAAAATTTCGTATTTGTATTTATTTGATAAGAATATTCGAATACTTACCCAGAAATTCAAAATTCTTGGAAAAATCGAAATTTTCAATACATCATTTTAAATAAATTTATTTACTCTTGCGGGGGTTTTCAATTTAACTCTAAATTGAGAATCTATCCAAAAAATATTTACTTTTTTTTCGAAATTTAAATTTTTTTCTCTCAAAAAAATAAAGATTGGAAGCTTGAAAGAGTAAACATTTTGATAAAACCCAAATTTACGTAAAAAAAACAAGATTGAAAAGTCGAATTTATGATTTTTAATTTTTTTTGATCCAGCGAGCTCCGAGAAATACGTAAAAATTTCAAAAAAAACCTTAAACTTTCTTCTTAAAATTTCGCTCAAAATTTCTAGAAAAAAATCGAAATTTTGAAACATGCCTATTTGACTTCAGATTCAGACATTTTTCTCAAAATTTCTAATTTAAGTTTGTAATTAGTTTGTTTTTTAAATTTTTACTTCAAACTCGAAATTTGATCTTTTTCTGAAAGGTTATTACTTTTTTCTTTCGTTCGTTTTTTTCCTTGAAAATTCCACTTTATTCCATAAATTTAGGCGTTTCTCACAAATTTGAGGAATAAAATCGATTTTAACAATCAAAAAGTTGCAAGTTCAAACTAAGTATTTTGACAAAAAATTACATATTCAAATTTTGACTTAAAGGTGTTTAAATGTCTCAACATTTTGAAAAACTTTAATGAATGCATTTTGTTTTTTAGAAGTTTTTACTGTTTCCAGATTTGTTTCTTTCTAATTTCATTCTTAAAATATGATAAATACTTACAATTTTTATTACTGTCTTTCTAGAAGTTTTATTACAAATGCAGTTTTTCACCTTGTTAAGAAATGTTGACTTGATTTCATGTCTAAATTCGAAAATGATTACAAAACTTTGACTTTTTTCTCGAAATTTCGAGATCAAACTCGCAATACTTTGTTATAAATTTTGTGTTTTTCTCGAATTTTATCTTTTTTCTCCTAATTCCAAGCTTACACTTTCAGGTTTTACTTTTTTCTAAAATTTCGATTGTAAACGGAATGTTTTCAGTTTTTTGGGAAATTTCTACTTTAATTTGGAAATTTCTATTTTTTTTCTCTGAAAACTTTAGGTTGAAAGTTTGCTTTATTTAATGTTTTTCGAGCTTTCTTTTTACTTTAATTTCAAAATTTTCGAGTTGAACGTGAATTTTTTTCTCCAAATTTTTCTAAAGTAGAAATTTACACCAACTGTGACTCTCAGGACGAACCCCAATTTATCGTACAATCTATCCCTCTTCTTCTTTTTTTTTTGGAATGCAATCTACTTGTAAAGGGTAACTATTATACCCTTGAAGCACTGGAAGTAGAAGACTGAAATGAATATAGATGGGGATGAAGCTAATTTTAAATGATGATAAGTTGCATTATGCGGATGAGTTTAAAACAAACATTATTTAGAAAAAGAATAATTTATTAACATACAAAAATAACAAATTAAACTTATAATGTTCAGGTTTAGTGCACTGCAGCTTTTTTATTGTGGTAAAGACCAGACAAGGCGTCTTGTAAAGCTCTCATACAGGCAAGAGTAGATTGGTAACCTCCTGCCCTTTCTTGCTCAGATTCTGTTCTTACGTGACTTGTGTAGCCTTTGACAACAATTTCCTCAGGAGTTGGAGGCTGAGGGCCATCCGTTTGAAAGACAACAGGCTTGTAGGTGTATATTGGGCCCTCATCTGTCGGTATGGGCATAAACGATGACTGGGTTTGTCTTCCAAATTGAATCCCTGATGAAAATTGTGTAATTTTTGCTGGTGGCTGCTTCGCCTCTTCTTCTTTGGCTTCTTTGGCTTGTTGAGCAAATGTTTCAACAATATTTTTAGCGTCAACATTGGAAAACATTAATTCATCTATCAGAGCCTCTTTTTCTCTAATTTTCTTTTTCTTTGCTTCTACTTCTTCTATCTTTATCTCTTGTTTTCGCATTTCCTCCTGTTGTTTCTCTATTTCAAGCATCTCTTCTAATTCATATTCTTCTCTACCTAATCGTCCTTTGCTCTTCATGATTTGTTCTCTGTTATCCCTCTTGTATTGTTCAATTTTTTTATTTGTATTGATAATGTCGATGTTATTTGACAAATTATAAATAATGGTTTCAACTTCTTCCAAGTAATCATTGTATTCCCTGAGCGAGTTAAAATCTTCTTCTTTCTTGTTAAAATCCCGCAATACTCTCTTTCTAATATCAATTTCCTTTTCAACTGCAGCATCTTCAAACATTTGAACTCGGAAATTATTTCTTCTTAAAGGTATCCTGCATTCTGGACATGAACCAGACCCTGTTATAAAAAATTGAATTAAAGTTTAATTTAAGTTACTTCTGTACGAAAAACCAAATATTAAAACGGTCTGCGATACCTTTTAAGAATAATAGATCGACACAGCTTTCGCATAAGCCGTGTCCGCATACGTTGACCATCATTTTCAAAGATGGATTTTGAAATTTGGAGGTTTTGCATCTTGGACAAATCGAGTCTTCCATTGCTTTTTAATCAATAAAGATGTATTATTTTATTCACAATTTTTCATTTCAAAATTAACCTAAATTTGTTAGTTCAAGATTCCATCAATCGTAGGCTAATTCGTTAGCTATTTAGTTCGCCTGCAAATGAATCATGTTATCTACCACCAATTATACATAAAAATGATTTGTGATTTAAAACGTAAAGATGTCACAAACGGCTACTAAAAAAAACGCTAAATAATTTTGTAATCAATCTTTTTAGGTCTTTTGCATATAACTTGTAACACCTTTACATTATTTAAATCACACAATATTTTTATGTGCAATTGGTGATAGGTAAAATAAATCTGTTTTGGTATATTAACGGTAGAAATTTACTGCCGTAGATATAAGTGAAAAAGCGAATGCATATATGTAATTACATATATGGCAAACATTCCTAATGGTCTTTGTCTATTTTTTTAACCAATCGGTTTTTCAAATTTAATTAAATTAAACTGTGAAAAGACTGCAAATAATAAAAAACATTTTATTAAAGCTTATGTCATTTTAGTAAAACAAAAACTATGGTAGATGGATATAATTAACGCAATAATTCGATTTGCTTTTATTTAAATCTCCACTAGGCAACCGGCTTGTTTAAACACCTTGGTCGTCCTTGATCAAAAAAACAGAAACAAACATTCACGTCACAAATTTATGATGTTGCAAATTTAAAGTTCACATACACAATTTGTAAAATAACTTGTTAAAAATGTCATCGTTCACGAAAATTGAATTTGCGGTCCAAATGAAATGTAATTCTTGTGCAAACGCGATCAAAAAACACTTGTCGAATAACCCGGAGATTAGGAACGTTGACATTGATTTAAACACAGGATCAGTAGTAGTGGACACAACTCTATCAACAACAAATCTTTTGGAAAAGATCGAGGAAACTGGGAAGAGAGCCGTTGTGAAGGGATTCGAATGCACTTTATGCGGAGTGGTTATTTTGGAAGTAGGTCTCGAGAACGTAAAGGGGGTCATCAGATTTATTCAAACGCAGCAAGTATGTATAATTGATGGTACAATTGATGGCTTTAAGCCAGGTGAATATCTGATGTCAATTCATGAATGTGGAGATATTTCAGACGGTAAGTTCATTTAATAAATTTTCCAAATCTGACTCTCGTGGATATTTCAGGCTGCAACAGTGCGGGTGACATTTTCAATCCGAAATTGAGGCCTGATAACTCCAAGTATGGTGATTTGGGCATAGTAACAGCAGACGAAAAGGGTCGAATAAGTTTCAGGCTGGAAGATGCATTTATAAATCTATCGGACATAATTGGGCGGTCTTTGATGATTAGCGAAAAAGATCCTGAAAGGGCTCTGGTGTGCGGTATAATTGCAAGATCGTCAGGATTATTCCAAAATCCAAAAACAATATGTGCCTGTGATGGGATATCTATTTGGGATGAAGTCAGTGGCCCCAAATTGTAAACAAATTTCGGGATATTCAGAATTTGGTTGAAACTTACCATGTTTAACTGTTGTTTATTTTTATAGAGAATAAATAGGCAAAACCCACTTTTTTTATTTTGTTCATATGCGTTACCCGTTTAACATGAAGATCCCTATTTTATTGAAACCCAGTTTTTTTTAATTTTTTGTTGCTTCAAAAACAGGTTTTAAAAATTTGGACTTGCCAGTTTTTTACCGTTTTTTTAATTCAAAAGTTGGGTTTTTAATATGAAATCCTCCGAGTTTCCAACTTTTGTGAAATTTAAAACATCATGGTTTTTCCTAAAAAATTTATTTTAATTTCAAAACTTCTATTTTAGCTTCAAAATAACTTATTTTAAATTTCTTTTAGATACAGTTCAAATTTAAAGAACTGTTTTTGTCAATTCTAGTTTAAAACTGAACCCTGATTTTTTTTAAAAAACTTCAATTTTAGAATAAAACGCCAACTTTTAAAAAATGTAAGTCATACTGAAGGTTTCTAGTAAAACTTAAAAATTTAATAAAGTCAAAATATCAAAAAACTAAAAATTAATAAAAAATATATTCAAAAATTTTGAGAAAATTGACATTTGCAGATTAAAGTAACATTTCAAAAAAGTGAAAATGGAAATATATTTTAGGTTCAATAAAGATAAAGGTTGACTTAAAAAAGAATCTTTCAACTTTAAAGTTAAAATGTTTGAAATTTAAAATCGAATTTTTAGATTAAAACTCAAATTTTTCCTTTTCATGACTTAAAATGTCCATTTTAGTCTCAAAAATTCGGATAGAAAATGTTTAAACCTGAAAGTTTTTTTTAAATTTTTGTCAAAATTTAGGTTTTCTCCAAATTCAGAGTTTAAATTATAAATTTTAAACTCAGAAATTCGACAAGTATTTTACAAATTTCAAAGTTTTGTTTTAAAATTTCAATTTTTTTTCTTGAATCTCCCATCTTAACTTTAAAAGTTCTTATTTATCCCCCTTTTAATTTCGACTTTTTATCGAAAATTCGATTCTATATCGAAACTTTGCCACTTTAATTGAATGTGAATAGGGGCGTTATTTTAAAGTTTGCATAAGGGCAGCTGATGGGTGCACGGAGGGCTTACTCTTGTGTTATTTTTTGAAGTAGTGGCGTCTCGTGTATAGGAATTCCCCCAATTTCACTTTCGAGTTTTTTTCTCAAAATTTTGGCCCTTTTTTTCTTAAATAATTTTTTATAGAAATTTCAAATTTCTTTCAAAAAGGTACGACATTTTAAAATATATTTTATTTTTAATTTTGAACAAGGCGAATTTTCACTAATGTTTGTACAAATTTTAAGAAAGAAATCAATATTTCGAGAAGGAATTGAAATTTTGAGAACAAAAAATCCGCAGCTAGTATAATATATTTAAATATTTTTACATATATATTTATATATTATTAAATTTTATAATAATTATGGATCATTTTGGGTTACATAATCATGGGAACAGTAATAAAATAACAAATATTTATTTACATATTACTATTTTAATTAAAAAAATAAGATTTAAAGATAAACGCTCAATGACATTTAAAAATCCGGATGCCTACTTTCGAGTTACCTACAAAGTAGGTAAAAAACATTAAATCAAATTTTAACCCTTTACAAAGAAGTTAAATGTAGAAAAAGATTTACATTTACATTACATTTTATTAGGATAGTCAACTGAATCAACGAAAACTTTAAGTGCGATTAGATTTGTAAGTAAATCATACTGAATAATCCCAATATTTCTGAATTTAAATTAGGAATGTGATAAAATTGACAACGTGGTGGGGCAAGCTGCGCTTGCGAGTTGTCAAGCTGGTCCAATAATCGTAATAATAGTAAATTCGTGCAGTAGGTGTAACCACAATTAGATAGTAAACTCAACGAATATAATTTTTTTATGTGCTTCTTAGTTAATATATTAGAGCGAAAAGTCTCGTAGTGCCACAAATATGTCGAAAATTAACGATAGGACAAATTACCAAACGTACAAATTGGTCATAGTGGGCGGCGGAGGTGTTGGGAAATCTGCTATAACTTTACAGTTTATTCAGGTAATTAACCCTGATAATTTTTGTGCGAGTGTATTTTTCGTCAAAGCGATATCATCCCCTTAATGAACATGTGCTATCATATCCCAATAAGGAGTGAAGTGTTGACAACCTTGTCATCAAGGGAATTAGTGCAGAATACAACCTTGTGTTAATCCTACACTAATATTTTAATGATTTTCTTTATTTTAGAGTTATTTCGTGAATGATTATGACCCGACGATTGAGGATTCGTACACGAAGCAATGCGTTATAGACGATATTCCTGCCAAACTGGACAGTAAGTTGGCGTTTCAGTGAATTAGTTTGACAGAATTTTTTCGAAGGGAAGTAAGCTAGTGCACTAATTTCCAACCAATTTTTAGTTTTGCCATTACTACTTTTCCCCGATTTGAGCGCCATTATCCAGATTTTATATTATTTGACAGCATTGGAAACCAAATACGATAGTTTTTAAAAGCATTCTGGTTCTGATTTCTACAGAATAGATCTTGTTTATTTATTTTAAACTAGATGGCGCTTGATGATTTTTCCGGATAAAGCCTGTGATTCCCCTTACAACAAGTTTGATAATTATTTCAAATTTGAATAGGGCAGAGCTGCTTAAAAAGCAATAACGATTAATTAATTGAATTGTAATTGTATTTTTTTAAATAGGACATTTTTTTGGTTAATATGATGACCAAATTCCGACCCTTTTAAATTTGTAGATATTTATGAAATTTAAGCTCAGTTTAAGTTTGAAATTTTTAATCGCAAATATTTGTTATTTTTGTAATAAGTTCTAAGATTGAAGTCGAAATGTTGGGGATAAAATGTCGAAATTTCAAAAAAAAGTTTTCTATTTTTTCAAAATTTTAAATGTACCCTCGAAATGTTGGATTTTCTTTTCGAAAAATTAAAACTTGATTTTCGAGTTTTTTCTCAAAATTTCGAATCTAACTTCAGGATTATCCAGAAATTTTGTTTTGCAGTTAATTTTTTTACTGTAACATTAATTTTTTCTTGTTTGGATTGTTTTGTTTTAATTCCGTGTTTAAATTTTAATCTCAAACAGTTGAGAATGTAAACGTCGAGTTTTTTCTCTAAATTTAAGCTTTTGTCTGAATTTTTTTAGTTTAAATTTAATATGTGAACTTCCTTTGAACGTTTCAGCTTTAAAAATGAATTTTTTTTTTAGAGTTTAATCTTTGAATTCGTTTTTATTTTTTCTCATCATCATATTTTTTCCACAATTTTAACTTTTTATAAATTCTGGCATTTTTTTTGAAAATTTCCAATTTCTTTTGATCAATCGATATGCACATTCCTCAAAAATTTAGATATTTTTTTCAAAAATTTCGAATAATTTTAATTTTTTTATCGTTGCAAAATGAAGAATAATCATTATTTTTCTATATTTGAATTTTTTTTTGAAAATGTCCATTTTTTGAGTATTTTGACTTTTTCTAAATAAATTATGACACTTAAAAAATTCGACTGATTTAAAATTTCAACCTTTTCCAAATTTTCGACCTTTTTAAAAATTTTAGTTTTTTAAACAATTCGTCTTTTTTTTGAAAAATTTCGCCTTTTTTTAAAAATTTCCCCCTTTTTTTGAATATTTCAACTCTTAAAATCCTGACTTGAAGAATTTCGGATCTTCTGAAAATTTAGAATTTTTGAAAATTTTGACATTTCAGAAGTTCCCAATTTTCTAAAAATTTGACCTCAATTTAAAAATTTAGGTGTTTTGATGAAAATGCGAACTTTTTTCAAAACTTTAATTTAGTTTGAAAATTACGACTTCTCGAATTTTCTGCACATTACGATTTCTTTTGAAAAATTCCGCTTTTTAAAAATTTCTACCTTTTGAATATTTCGATTTTATAGAGTTCTCAATATTTTGCTATTATTTTCAAAGCTAATCCACGTGCTCATGGTCATTTAAACTCTTTCAGTTTTGGACACAGCGGGTCAGGAGGAATTTAGTGCTATGAGGGAGCAGTACATGCGGTCAGGCGAGGGGTTCCTTTTGGTATTCTCAGTAACTGAGAGGTCCAGTTTCGAGGAAATCTTCAAATTTCACAAACAAATCCTCAGGGTGAAAGACAGAGATGAATTTCCTATGCTGATGGTGGGCAATAAGGTGGACCTTGAACACCAGAGAGTGGTTTGGTCGGAGGAAGGGCAGACGGTCGCCAGACAGTTAAAAATACCTTACATAGAATGCAGTGCTAAAAAAAGAATAAACGTCGATAACGCGTTTTATGAACTTGTGAGAGTCGTAAGAAAGTTCCAAGCATCTGAGAGACCTCCACTTAAGCCTAGTTACATTAAGAGAAATAAGAAGAAGTGTTGCATTTTGTAATTGATGTGCCATTTATATTGGACAAATATATTTGTGTGTTTTGGCCTCAGGCCAGCACTTAATTGTGTATAATTTGTATACTGGGCAAATTGCATATTAAATTTGATGCTACCTCGACTAGTTAGTGTTTTGAGTTAACTTATTGACAGGTTAACTCCCTAAACGTCTTTTTTTTATCTAATTACTTAATTTGGGTTCTGCTTTTGGCAGAAAAAAACACTACTGAGCAAGGAAGCATCAGTAATAACTCCTTTACAGTTATTAAACACCAAAACCTTAGATTTAAAGGCAGTTGCAATTTTAAATATTACAACATTTGGTGTGGCAAACTCTTCAACATCTGTTATGTGAATTACCAAAACTGACCATCATGATAAAAAAAAATATTGTTTATTGCATTTTCCGTAAATTGGGTTAAATCTAATAAAAAGGTACAACTGCTAAGAATCTTTAAAATAATAAAATAAAATGTTGAAGTTCCAAAGTGAGTTTCACAATTTCAAATAGCGTTTTTTTTTTATTTAATGCACATAACTGACATTTAAGTGGATTTTTTTTCTAGCTGGAGGTTGAGGCAACGCTAGTTTTAATACTCATATTTGTTTCACATAGATTGCAAAATAGATATTCTACTTATAAGAAATATCACATATCCATTGACATATTTTTAAAATGCTTAGTAAATGTCTACCTACTCAGAATTATGCAAAGACAACTTTGTTGTCTTCATTTTATATTTTACAAATACTACTTTGGTATACATAGAGTGAGAAGAACACCAAGTTTATTTTTATAAAAACTATTTTTGTAATATTTTAACCATCATAGTTATATACTGTAGAACTATGTAACTTATTTGGATCTCTGTACAGAACATTTTCATATTATTAGAAATGTAGTCAGAAAATCACAAGAACTGAAATAAAAGTCTGTTCAATTTCTCCAAATAGCGATTTACATCACATTTGTTTATATAAAAAGAAAATTTTAACAAGTGGAAAACAATAGTTTTTGGAGGAAGTCCCAAAAATTAATGTTAGCGTTGTAGGAGGTCAGTATTTCACATATACCTTCTATGGCGCAGATTCCAAATTTCACTGCCAATTTTATTTTTAGGCAGAAGATTAGATGTAAAATTAACTTTATAATTAAAAATTTGTTAATTTTGAATTCTTTATTAACAACTTGATTACCTAATTTACTAAATTTTAATCTTATATACTCATTCTGTATGTCTGCGACAATAAGTTTTTTATTTTGGAAGCATAATTAATGATTAAATATTATTTAAATATGGCAGCATCGTTATATGGTTATTTCTTGAAGGTTTATCATTATTCTGCTTCCTTAATGGCAAATTAACTGATTTTTAATTTAATATTTAAATAAGCAAAACTAGCATTTTAGGTATAAAAAATGTTAAACTCTAGGTTTAGTAGATGCCATGAAAACACTTATCAAATTGGTGCTATTTATCTAATTGTGCATTGTGCTAATTAGTTTGATTATACTGTATCAAAAAGCTCTAATTTATGTTTTAAATAAATGTGTTTCAATGTGACATGCTTATGTTGTGTTTTAAGTTTTAATTTAAAAAAAGTTCTTTTTGCAGCAATCCTAGTTGCTAATGATATGAAATTTTCCAACCAAAATCACCTAAAACTTAATTTTTGCGACCAGTGCTTTATGACTTTTCAAGTTTATAACTTATTTTTAAAAATTTTTACTTTCAATTTTCGACTTTCTAATCTAAAGTTTCAATATTTTTTTAAACTGTCGTATTTATTTGAAAGTTCGATTTTTTCTTCAAAATTTCGGATTTTTTAAAACTTAAATTTTTAGTATATTTAATTAGTGTAAATGTGTTATTTTTCAAAAATTTCGACTTGTTGCAAATTTCTATCAAATCTCAAAAGTTTTTTAAAATCTGCCTTTTTTGAAATTCTGAAGTACTTTTCGAAATTCTAACTTTTAAAATCATAGTTTTTATTGAAACTTCGACTTTTTTCGCAAATCTTCACTTTTTTGAGAATTTTTACTTGTGGAAAATTCTACATTTTTCAAAATTCTGACTTTAATGGACTTAAGTAGATTGTATTCCAAAATTTCGACTTTTTCGAAATTTTAGAAATTACGACCATTTGAAGTTATTTGATTCAAAATTTCCAGATTATTTTGAGTTTTGTTTATTGAACGTTAATGTAATTTTTCAAACTAAAAAAACTGAACTGACCTTATGGTTTTTTATGTAATTCTAAAGGAAGTGTTTTACCATGTTAATAAGTTGTGATAATTACGTAAAAGTTGTTTCAATAATGCCAATTACAGATATGGTAAAATCTTTTTGAACTCAAAATTTATACAAAAAATATTGAAAAAAGGTGGTAAATTTTATAGGTAACACAGTTTCCTGTGATTTTGGTATTACAGTGTTCTGTTTTATGATAATTCCGTAAGCCAAGATTTCTCTATGCCAAGATCCTTTCTCCATGGGGCCTAGAAAGATTACCATAAAATTAGGGAACGGCATTATCGACTATAGCTACATTGCAGTTATAACTGCATTCCCGACTTATGAATTTGAATTCAAATTATTTTGAAATGTTCGTTCAGTTGCATGGAACTGTTGTTTTTAAAGCTTAAATAAAACTGACCAACGTGAATTGAAATTTCGAAACGATTTCAAGTAAGAGGTGTAAAAAAAATAAACTGCCATTTTAACAATAAATATTTTTATTAAATTATATACAATTCATACATGTATGTAATTTTATATTTAATTAGTTGTAATAATGTTAAAGTATATTTATGACTGCAACTACTTCCAGATTTCTGTCAAAGTTAAATACTCTGGTACAGATGGCCTACAATATACAGGACGGTGAATTTAAATTAAATAAATCGAGGAAAACAATCAAAATTTTCTGGTTAATTTTTGTTTAAGGTTAACATTTTTGTAGGAATATATTTAAAATTTTCTCACCACAGGAGGAGAAAAGAACAAAAATATTAAAGCTTGATATGTGAATGAAATATTGAAAAATAAACATATAAGGGAAATCTTAAACAAATATAAAATTAAACACAGAAATTCAGAAATATACTAACAGATAAAGATTGCAAAATAATAAGCTACTAATTGTTTCCATTTTTTCCTTAACTCCGAAACCATAAAAAGTAAGCCAACTTGTACAAACGTATCAAAGGTCCTAAACCTACATAACCAATTACTTTACAAAGGCCATGGTCATAAATTAAGTCCTGAGATAGTCACCGCATTAAACATTAAATAGCAATGTTTATCCAATTTAGGCATTTTATGTTTTTTCTTTTAATTTATTAAAAATATGGAAATTAATTCGAACATCAAATGGCATAGATCGAAGGACTGACCTTAAAGTTGATATGTTGAGCAACTTTAGGCAACTTTGTAGAAACCTATAACTACGAAGACGTCTTTTGTAAAATGCAAGAGCTAAGAATTTGTCTTGAGGTAATCAAATTTTTAAATCTTAAAAGATCTGTTGGTGCGATACATCATAACTATATACTTTTCCTGGAAGTGAGTTGATTCTGACAAGTAGCATCAATTCTTCTTAATAAATTATTAGTTGAACATGCACTCGCAGGAATGTTGCAATCTGAAACTTTCAGTTGTATGAACATTGACCATACTATCATTAACACTAACGGACCCATTCAAATTACCTGAACTTGGGCTGAAATTGAATTCTCTATTGCAGGAAGTTTTTAGAGAAAAATTATCCGAAAGAGGCGTCATTAGCAGGTTAACTATAACTTTCGGATAGAAGGTCTGGTATGGTAAATTTAGATAAGAGATTTTTCAAAGAACTTGTAAAATTAGAATTACTAAAATAGTCCTCACATATCCTTATCGATTTTACCTGCATAACATTTGGGAAATGTGCTTTTATTTTTGTTGCTCATTCATTAGCCCGAGATTCTTTAGTCTGTATCACAGAACATGTCTGTCACAAAACATATATATTAAGAAGGATAGGTAGCATTTAAAGCGAGAACAACAAACTGACAGATTCGTCTGGCAGGCGGCGCCAGATTCAAATTTAATTTTCAATTAGTAAATTTCTTATTATAGTTTAAAATATCTGGTAAATTTTATTTTTGCATGATAAATATTACAAAACTGCGTTTAATGTTATTTAAAATGCAAAAATAAAACATCAGATATTTTAACTACAATGGGCAAGTTCGGTTTTATGTAACATAAATTACATGATAAAAGGTATAATACAAAAATGAGGTAGAAAAATGTTTTATTAGTTCACATTTACAAATAAAACAAAAATTTATGTATTTTTTTAACAAAAATATAATACTTTTAATTTAATTAGTATACTAACTAAAATCTATCTTTATAAATTCATATCTATTAAATAAACCAAGACTTCTAATCACTAGAAAGTTTCTTCTTTTGGGTTGTAGTTTGTAGTACTCCCAAGAATAAAGCATGAAAAAGTAAAACCAAAACAATTAGAATGTTTAGCACGAGAAAATTATTTAGTTTGCAAGACTACTTCTACAAATATTATGCCAGTAACGCAAAGAAAATTAGGTTGAAATTTTTATAGGATTAATTCCAAAACCAAACAATAGACACTTTAACTATTAACTGCTAAGTCAAGTAAATATAGAGAATGTCTAGTGAATATTACAAAATTACATGTGTTTGGAAAACCAGGTCATATATTAAATTATTACCGAATAAATATTTACCACAAAAACTACTTACCGCCAAATATTGTTTACATCAAATGAAAACCGCCATTACATCCTTCTTCGTATATGCACAGTATAGATATTAGCTTACGCAAAACAAACAATGGCTCAATGTTGCCAAAAGACCGAAAAATAAATCGCTCACATCACCTCCTATTTTCTTGCCAAATCTATCCAAGATGTTGAAAATCTTCTAAGTGCCAGATCTACACGGGTACATGACAACACTGTATAATTCAAATGTCAATTGTCAGGTCAGTTCAGGTAACCAACACAAAATATTTGTAGCTAACCAACATTGAATATGAAAAAACACTTAATCTGACCAAGAACTAGCGCCACCACCCTGTCTGGCGAACTAAAGTTCCTGTTTCCCCCCCCGGTCCTGCTGCCTGCACCCCTCATGATGTCTGTATTCGGTATACCTCTATGGTCAACCACAAAAGACGTCCGTTATCCATAGAATTGCATGATTCAAACTTAGTTTCTCTATGTTTATAAGCATCCATACCAATCAAAATCCATACAGAACCATCATGACAGAGCAGTGACGTGGAATTTCCAATTGTCAACAAATTGTCACGTCAACAGATTTCTCAAACATTTCAGAAACAACACATGACAGACAATACGTTAGCTCGTTAGCTGTACATTTAATTTATTTTTGTAAAATTTAATAAATTGAACAACATGTCAGGCCAGTGGGAAGTTGTCGGCAGAAAGAAGGACAAATCAAACAAAAACACCCAACTAAAGTTAACTCAAAATATCAAGAAAAAGAACTTAAACGATGTTAACGTGGACGAGATTTGTAAGTAGTCTTTTTTCGCTCAAGAATTTATCGCTTAGGATGTTCGATTGTAGTACCGAAATCCCAGTTGAAAAATCTCTATAACAATGAGAAGTCCAGCAAGGAAAATAAGCCGAAAAATCCGGAAAAGGCAAGCCAGGAAAGTGCGAAAAAGGTAGTACAAAAAAAAGATAAGCCTCAGGAATTACCCAAAACCAAAGCACCAAAATCCATCGAAAGTGCCCTTAATGCCGTAAGTTGATTTATTTATTTGGTACATAGAATGATTTTAAAAAAATTGGTCACAATTTAACGATGCGAATGTGAATGTTTTTCAAATTAATTTTAAATATGAAGTAATTGGTACTACAGTTTTTAAATTTCTCATTGAGCTTAATTTTCGCAAATAATCGACTGCATTATATTTCATATTTCAATATATGAGACTATTCAACAAAGGCATCCAATTTACGTGCCGGCAATATTAAAAAAACAAGTAATGTCGTCTCTGATACAACAATGGAAAATATTGCAGAAGATGAACTTTTTGTTGTTTATAATCTACAGCAAGGTTTTCCAAACAAACAGTAAAACACATTGTAAGTCAGTCATGTTTATTTTGTAGTATTTTGGAGTGCAAATGCATGTAACAGTTTATTTTGTTGAAAAATTTGTCCACAAACTGTTTACTTGAATGAATAGTTCAAAATGAATTGTAATTTGTTTGTCTTTCTGGATCTTTTAATTACATATAAGTAATTTTCTAATTTTGGCTTTCTTCTTGGTGGGGATGAATTAACCTTGTTCGGGTCCTCTGCAACATACCGTGGGAGGCCCCCATATGAAAATGTTACTAAGAAAAGCTACTCCATGTTATGTTCACAATATTTTTTCTTTTGACTCTTAAAAAAAGATAAAAGTTCATTAAATCTATAAATGTCCATTTCGTGTCCACAGTAACTTTGATGGCTATAAAAAAGGGGAAAGGAAACCACTTTTATAAGGACCCTTGTGCAATTGCACACCCTTAAATCCGCCACTGCTTTTCGCAATTTTCAGTTTTAAAGTTGAAATATATTTTTTTTCTAAATTTATGAGTTGAATCGCGAAATTGCGACTTGAAAGTTCTAATTTTATTTTAGAAATTTCAATTTTAAACTCAAAATATTGCATTTAAACTTACTATTCTTATATTACTAGCATTATTATTGTCATTATATTTTTGTTTCTATACATTTTCTCAAAATTTTTTTCTTAAAACTTTAAAAATTCAAATGTTTCTAAAAATTTTGACTGGTTTTCTAAAATTTTGGCTTTAATCTCGCGCCAAAATTGACAATGTGTGTTCTTTTTTTTATAACTTCCATCCTACATTCATTCTTTCTGTAACTTTTTATCTCAAAATGTCCAATTATCTCAAATTTTTTAATGCTTTCGGATTTTTTATTATATTTATTTATTTTTCCAAATATCTGACTTACAACATACATTTCGTTATTTTCCAATTTTCTATTTCCTAATATCAAAGTTTATTAAAAACTGGAAACCTATTACCAAAATTAAGAATTTTTTTATGTTTAAATTATTTTCTTGAAAATTCCGCTTTATTCTAAAAATTTCGAACAAAATTCAAATATTTGAGTTTAAAATTCAAATTTTAGGAAATTGCGAGAAAAGAGTCAACATCTTGTCAATGAAACCGAAATGTTGAGATTTGTTTTAATATAAATTTCAAGTTCATTTTCAAATTTGAAATTTATTTGAAGTTCGAATTTAAATTAAAAGTCTAGACCGATTCTAAATATTTTTAATGTTTTTCTCGCACACACGGAATTTTGAGAAAAAAAATTAAAAATCGGGAATTTTCAATTTTTTAAACATTTCGAAAAATTAGGAATTTGGGTTTAAATTCGAAATTTCGGAATCATTCAAAGCGAGACGATTTCGGAATTTTGCAAAGTAAGAAATTTCTATTTGAAACTGAAAATTTTGATCAAAACAGTTTACTGAAATTATTAGAAATATCTATTTTTTACAGCAATTTTGAAAATTTCCTTTAATCTCTCTAAAACTTTTAAATTTTAATTTTTTACCTTTTTTTTTAAATTCCATACTTAAAAATGGAAGCTTTCGCCTTGTTCTTCATTTTACTTTTGTAGTTCGAAAAAAGGGGCGAAATTTCGAAAAAATTGACATTTGTGGAAATATTGCAAATTTTAAAAAATTCTTCGATTTGTTTCGTTTCTCTGCTTTTGCAATAACTTGAAATATTATTTAAAAAATCCATCAGTTTGATTAATGCAAGTGAATAACGCCACTTGCTTAATCGTGTGATTGGAAAAAAATTTAAAAAAAACTAACCCAACTTATATAGTAGTAAGCTCGGCACCGACTCAATACATTCTGTTCTAGATAAACAGTGAGGAGTTCAAAAATGTCTACGAGACCAGCAAAATTCGTTTCCCCGACGCTCCTATTGTTTGGTTGAAAGAATTGGCCCAGTTTCTCAATGTTAAGGTGCCGGTTGAAGTCAGTGATCCTGTGTTCACAGGGCGAAATCAGGGATATCCTTTCAATGTGGTATGTTCGGGTAATTTGCGATTATCAGTTATTTAAGTTGTTAATTTAGGTACCTTCGGGGGTAAAAGGTGTAATTGAAAAGGCAGTCAAAGAAGCTGGCAAAGCGAATGGGCAGCTGTTTTTTGATATTGCTCTGACATCGATGGCGACCGACATGAGTAAAGGGCTTCCCGGTTTAGGGTATAAGTTTTTCCTTCAGTATATGGCTTTAAATGAACCGACTTTGGCAATAAATAGTTTAAATAAGCATGTAGTTTTAAGGACTTCTTACCAAAATAGGCCGAATATTGGTTTGTCTATTTTATGGGCATTAGGACAGGGTGGTAATAGAAACTTCAACGTAGGATTTAAAGGTAAGTTTTACTCTTGATTTATTTCATTTGCCTAATAGTGGTTTGTTTTAGTATTTTTGGAATTCATGTTACCTCTAGTTGAACTGAAGAATTACTCGAGATACGTTGTTAATTATTTGTTAGAATTATTAAAAAATTCGGATGATATTACTTTGTCTAAGGAAGAATATGTTGTTATATTAGAGACTGTATTTTCAAATAAGAAGAATTTTCCAGTAGATCTTAAGCAAGAACTGATAGCAATCATTCCAACACTCAAACCTCTACTTTTTATGAATAAAAAGGAACAATATCATGTACTTTTCGAATTCCTGTTGAAACATATTGAGTCTGTAGATAATAAAACATATCGGGATTTTGTATGTGACATACTTGTTGAAAGTTTGAAAGACTCGTCTATATTCAAAACTTGGGACAAGCTGTATCCCAAATATATTGGGCCTACTGCGATCCTACTGAATTATATTGGTAAGTTGAATTTTATTCCATTAAATTTTCGATGGCATGCGGAAAAATTAGGTGAAGCACTTAATTTTTGCTGTTTCTTTCAAATGAGCTATCGCACACAACCTCGTTAATTAAAAATTTTTATGGGGTGGCTGCCACTTTAAGGAGATTGAAGGGGGAGGCATAACATTATGCTTAAAAAGTGTCATTTTAGAATTAAAACAATAAACTACATAGATAATGAATTTTTGCGTTACTTTTGGATCTCACTGCATAAGTGGTCTTGTCATATAAATACTACGAATATTTTGAAAAAAATCTATAAGTTTGGTGGAACGGAGTGGTCCTTGGTTATCTTCAAAAACTGAAATACAGATCTTGTCCCCTGAAACGAAGAAAGATTAAAAAACACAACAAAGCAACGTTTGTTGTGTTTTTTAATTTTTCTTGGTTTCAGGGGACAAGTTCTGTATTTCAAAAAAAATCTACATTTAAAACATGTATTTCAAGTTAACGCAAATTCAAAGTGAGCATTTTGAAAATGAAAAAGTTGCAAAATTTTAAATCATTTCAAAATTTACACATTAAATAGATGAATGAATATTGAGAATAATTGAAGTTGTAATTATTTAAATTTGTACAAAATCCTAAATATTTCTCAGACAGAAATTTATTTTCAATGTTAAGACAGTTGAAACAGGGTCGTAATTAACGCCCGGTATTTTAATTTAATTTACAGACTAAAAAAATCTAAATGCTCGATAAAAAATTTAAAACCTCAGTGTAAAATGTTAGAAAATGCCTTGTATATTTATTAACATTACAATATAAAATATACAAAAATTGAAATACAAATCTTATCCCTGAAACGAAGAAAGATTAAAAAACACAACAAATGTTGCTCTAACGTCTTTCTGAAGATGATAGCTTGCCTATAGAAACGCTTTAGAGCAACATTCGTTGTGTTTTTTAATTTTTCTTGGTTTCAGGGGACAAGTTCTGTATTTCAATTTTTGAAGATAACCAAGGTCCAGTTCTGTCCACCATAAAATATACAATTTGCACGCTAAATTCTGGTTGGTATTTTAATCCAATATGATCTCAATAAAAAATATAAATGCTTTATATTCGCCATTTAATGAAATTTTGTCTTTTATGCTAATGCATTCTACAAAAATATAAATGTTCGATAACTGATGTTCACTATTAAATCAAATTTGCAATAAAGTAATATGTATATCACATCGCAAATATACGATGCTTCAGTAAAAGCTTTCCAGCTGTAAAATGTCATAATTTAAAAAGAAACAAAAAAAAGTAAGGCAGGTCGATTTTCTTTTTAGGAGGGTATATGCTGACAAAAGTTCTGGCGCCTTGGAAGCTACCCCTTAGGCAGGATGATAAAATACCTTTAAATTTTAAGAGGCACCCTATTTGAGTGACACTCATTTTAACGCTTTTTTAATTCTGCTCAAGACGACATACGCCTTTTTAAATTTAGCAAAAGGGAATATTAAATAACTAGCTGATATGTCACTCAACCCCACTCGCTATTGTCATGTTTTTCCTAAATTTCGATTTTTTTAAATTTTCACCTTTCTAATTTTTTTTCCCAAAATATCTCTACCTCAAAATTTCGTCTTAAATTTCAAATCTTAGTTTTTTAGAAACTTTGATTTTGAAGATTTAAATTTCTTTTTAAAATTCCAAATTTTTAAAATTTTTCAATTGTTTGATGTCCAGTATTTTGAATAGTTAACTTTTTCTCAAAATTTCGGTTGTATTTTCAAAATTTCAACTTTATTAATATCAAAATATTATGTAACAAAAATTTTGAATCAGTTCAAAACTTTTGTCACAGATTTCTGTTTCTTTTTAAATGTTCGACGATTTTTTAAAATTTCCACTCAAAATGTCGAAATTTTTCATAGGTTTTTCAACATTTGTACTTTTTTTGAACATTTTAATGACAATTCGGACTTTTTAATATTTTGATTTTAAAAAATTTCAGCTTTTTTTTGAAAACTTTGACAATGGAACGTTTTGATAAGGTCAAATTTTCTAAGAAGTTGAATTTTTTCAAAATTTTCACTTTAGTTCATAATTTAGACCTTTTTTTTCAAAATTTCGTTTTCTTGTCAAAAATAGGACTTTTTAAAAAACTTCTGACCTTTTCTCAAGTTTTTAACTGTTTTCAAAATTTTTACTTTTTTGAAAACTTCCAGAAAATTTTTTGAAATAGTTGATTTTTTGAAAATGTCGAGTTTTTGAAAATATCGAATTTTCAAAATTTAAATTTTTGTTTCAAAAAACGAAATTTTTGTGAAAATTTCGAGTTTTTTAAAAAGTTATCTTTTTTAATATTACTTTTTAAAAAATCGTTTTTTAAAAGCTTTCGACATTTTTTCGATTTTTGAGTTTTTGTTCAAATTTGCCCCTTATTTCCAAAATTTTTTTGAATTTCAACCGCGTATATTTCGAAATTTCGACTTTTTTTTCTAAAATATCGATTTTTTAAACTCAATTTTTTTTTTAATTTTTACTTTTTTGAAAACTTCCAGAAATTTTTTTGAAATGGTTGATTTTTTTGAAAATGTCGATTTTTTGAAAATGTCGATTTTTTTGAAAATGTCGATTTTTTGAAAATATCGACTTTTCAAAACTTAGATTTTTTTTTTTCAAAAAACGAAATTTTTTTGGAAATTTCGAGTTTTTTAAAAATTTCTCTTTTTTAATATTATTACTTTTTTTAAAATTGTTTTTTAAAAGCTTTCGACACTTTTTCGATTTTTGAGTTGTTTTTTTCAAATTTGCACCTTATTTCCAAAATTTTGATTATTTTCTTTGAATTTGAACCGCGTATATTTCAAAATTTCGATTTTTTGAACTTGGTTTTTTTTTAAATGTTGACTTTTTGACATTTACGGCTATTTTGAAAAACTTTAATTTTTTTACGAATTTTGAAATTTTTTAACATTGTAGAATTATTTTGAAAATTTCGATTCTTCTCAAAATTTCGATTTTTTTTCTTGGTTAAATATTCTAAACTTTTTTGAAATTTTATCCTTCTCCCAAATTCCAATGAAAAACTTCAACTTTTCAGAAAAATGTTCGTCTTTTTCCCAACATTTTAATTATTCAAAATTTTTACCTTTTCCAAAATTTTAATTTCATTTTGATAGGCATAGGCTTTGCTATTCTTCAATATTTACACTTTTTTCGACTTTTTTGTAATTTTGAAGATTCTTAATTTTAGTAAAGTATCGTTTTAAAATGTTGACTTTTTTGACATTACGGCTATTTTGAAAAACTTTCACTTTTTACGAATTTTGCAATTTTTTAATATTGTTGAATTATTTTGAAAATTTCGATTTTTTTTCTTGGTTAAATATTCTAAGCTTTTTCGATATTCTATCTTGCTCCCAAATTCCAATGAAAAACTTCAACTTTTTAGAAAAATGTTCGTCTTTTTCCCAACATTTTAACTATTCAAAATTTTTACCTTTTCCAATATTTTAATTTCATTTTGATAGGTATAGGCTTTGCTCCTCTTCAATATTTATACTTTTTTCGACTTTTTTGAAATTTTGAAGATTTTTCAATTTTAGTAAAGTATCGTTACTTTATAATGTTAACTATTTTCAAAAATTTAGATTTCCAAAATTTAAATTTCTTCAAATTTCGAATTTATTTGAAAATTACATTTTTTCCGAATTTTTGAAAATGTCAACTTTTTTCAAATTTCGAGTTTTCTTGTCAATCTTGAATATTTTTTAGAAATTCTATGATAAAGATTTCGTTTAAAGTTATTTCGAAAATGTTGCCTTTTTCAAAATTTTCCACTTTTTTTTTTTCAAAATTCTGACGTAAGAATTTTGATTCTAATTTTTTTTTGATAACTTCGACTAATATTTAAAATTTCAATTTTCTTTGGATTATTGGAATTTTGTGAAAAGTTTGTCCATTTTCAATTTTTTTTGAAAGTGTCGTTTTTCCTCAAAATTTTATCATTTATCAAAATTTCGACTTTTTTGCAAAATTCCGAATTTTTCTGAATATTTGGCAAATTTTGGTTAAAATGTCGGTATTTTTTTTTTTAATTTCGACATTTATTTAAAATTGTTTAAGTTTTATGAAAATTTTTAATGAAAAACATTAACTTTAAAAAATTTTCAACTTTTTTCGAAAATCATCAATAACCAAAACTGCAACTTTTTTTATGAAAATTTTGATAATATTGGTTTTTCTTCAGTATTTATACTTGTCAAAAATCTGAAAATTTGACTCAAATTTTTATTTTTTTTTAATGAAATCTCGAAATTTTTTTTTTAATTTTGACTAGACTTTTGGTCTACTTTTCGCATTTTTTTTTAAATTTTGAATTGTTTTAAAAATTTCGCAAATTTTTTCCAAATTCCCCAAAATTCCAAAAAAATTTTGAAAATGTAGACTTTTCAAAATGTTTGCATTTTTTAAAAATTTTGACCTTTTTATAAAAATTCTGTCCATTTTCCAAAATTTTGATTTTTAGAAATTTCAACTGTCTGAAATTTTCGACTGTCTGTTTTCCAATTTTTTTTTATTCTCGAAACCTTAAGCATGCAAATTTTATATGAAGCATTCATTACATTCATCGAGCGTTTATTATTTTTGTCGAATATTTAGTTTATTGTCATACTTCTGAGTAAATTAACTGGAAAATGTAACATGTATTGGAAATAAAAGATCCAGCGTTTAACTTGTTCTTGTTGAAAAGGAAATAAAATCTTAAAGCATGGCGAGATTTATTAATATTTTGTCGATTTCATTTTAAAGAATTAAACATTAGAAAATATTTTAAAAATTTGATATTTTCATCTGAATACTACTTCGAAACTTGGTGGTTCAATGGACTTTAGTGTTACTTAATAATTAATCACCTAGAAACACAGTCATCTGTCAAGTGTCATATGTGTTCGTTTCCAAAATGCCATCATTCAAAATTAGCAGCAGAAAAAGATCACCACACAGAGTATTAGGTAGAGTTTAAACAAATGTCTATTCTGAATTGTTTTTATTGAAATTTGCAGAATGCAACTGGCCAAGAATAAAAAAATTTATCATTGCCAAGATCTTGTGCGAGACTATGCAAGGATTTAAAAAACATAATCTGGAAACATTGAAAAAGAAGAAGAAAGATGTTAAAGTGATCGCCGTTCAGGATTCCATAGATGTAAGTAGAAGGATTTTCAGAAACATAACCATAAAACAGATGAAATGTTTGAATGGGGAACAGCTCTGGATTTATGTGAAACATTACTTTAATTATGTAACATATTTTTTCTATCACTTGGAAGCATATTTCAAACCCCCATTTTTTGAACTTCATTTCAATCCTGACGTCATAGCCCATTCATGCCCAGTGTTTCGTTTTCGCTTCAGTTTCATATGTGATATCGCAAGTTTGGGCATGCGGCATTTTTTTATCAATATGCTCCAGTACGATTTTTTTTTTCATATATTTATGGTTTTTAAAATTGAATCATTGTTGTGAAGGAAACATCTGTTGGGGCAGATGAATTGAAAAAAAAGTATATATTTACGGTTACTGATTTTATTTGATTTTGTGCTGCGTGTCTCTTTCTTCAAGAACAACGAAATAAATGAACATTGCAAAGAAATTCTATCATTTTTGTAAAAATGTATTGTATTAAAGAATACTAAGGTAACTAAAAGTTAGCCATTTATTTTTTTAAATAAAGATGTTTACATTGTACCCAATTTGAAAATGAAATTCCTGATGAAGACAATAATGTATCATCCTAAATAATGTAATAATTGTAATAGTTGAGAAAAGTAAATTTATTTAATTGGCATCATTTTATGAATTTAAGTACAAATGATCGCTAAAACCATTTCAGCGTAAGCACCTAAAACAAATTCCTTGAAAAAGATAACTTTTATATTAAATATAATTCATCGATCTCCGATTTGACCCAGTACGCGAGCCGCCTCTGGCGATTTCACCATTAAACTATTCTATGATCAAAAGTATGGATGGTGATCGGTATGGCAAACGGTCACCTACCGTTAGAAAAATGCGCGCGCATTCCATCAAAATTCAACTGGAGCTTCGATCGAATTCGGAATCGGGCAAAGAAATCGAGTGTCGAAAACCTCTACCGCGGAAGGAGAAAACTTTCTGTTTCTACGCTCGCCTTTATTAAATATTTATTTCATTCCGTCGGATTCTGACGCGCGTTATTGTGCGATAATCCATCGCAAGTCGAATTTTTAGGTGTTTCAATTGATTTTCGAAGAATGGCTTCCAAAAAGGTGAGGATCTAGTCGGCGTGATTTGAACGAACGTAAAAAAGTGAAAGCTGATTGTCAAATTTATCCTTTGACGTTAATTTACTTAGTTTATTCTTATACACTTGACAAAATAATTCGGACTTTGAGCCTGTTTAACTTTGCTTTTTCTCTTGTAGAAATTCTCAGTAAAGATGACGGCCGAAAAGAAGTCTGGGTTCTCCTTCAGGAGACTGTTCTTTGTAATCGCATTGGCGTTAGGTGCTTTTATATACTACGACATCAATTCATCAGGCAGTTGGAAAGGTAAGCGAGTATTAATTTTGAGTATTTAAATGCAAATGTGGAGTTTTAGCTTCAGCAACGTTTGGACTTATTAAACAGTCTGGAGTTTGTGGGTACAGTCAACAGGTGTATGGTAAAGTTAAGGAAGGTTTCTCATGGATTGATAAGCACATTGATGGTGTCTTTCCTGGCTACCATGAAAAATTGGCTGACTTTTCAGAACCCTACATTATTTTAGCTAAGGATGCAGGCTTAGTAGTTTACAACTTAGGTGTAAATGTTAAGGAAGCGGCAGCAGAAAAGTATCCAGTTGTTATAGAATCTGTAAGTTTATGTTTTCATTAGTAACGATACTGAATTGGGTGCTTTCAGATTGAATCTTATGCTCCAGGATTGTTAGAACAATCACAAAAGGCCTTAAGCAGTGCTTGGTCAACTTCTGTATTTTATGTAAATACGAGTGTTGATTACCTCAGGCATGAGGTTTTTGTGTAAGTATTTCTGTTAAATTCTACAAATTGAGTATTAAATTGCTTTTTTTAAGTTGTGTGATAAGACTTATCAATGCCATGTAGGTTATATTGTTTACTAGTTCAACAGTTCATTTAATATTTCCTTTTTCCTAAGGAATTCTTCAGTTGGAAACAATGTTTAATTTATGGGTTTATCACTTGACCTTCATTTTTATAAATTGAAACTTGATCCTTAATGGTTGTGTTAATGATAAGCCTCTTTAACCAATGTAAATATTATAAATTAATATGTATAGGAGTCATAAAAATGTAATATTATTTCAATTATTTTAACTAATACTGTGCACTTAAATGAAAGAGAAATTTATTTATAAATGAATCCTAAAATTGTGTAAAATGACATCTTAAATGTATTTTGCATCGTAGATTGCTTCAGAATATGCTACTTTGTTAGTTTTCCCAGTAATTTTTAATAATAACTTAAAAGTTCTTGTTTTTAAGTCAAATGTTGAGTTCAAACAAGGTTGAAACTTGTTTGATTCGTAACTTTCCTGGGTTACAGTGTTCATTAGATTTTTCTGATAAATATTGTATATTTTAATATTTAATTTCAATACTTAATATTAATTGTAGATTTGACTATAGTTGTAAGTTCTCCCTAGACCGATCATAGAAGAGATTCAAAATATGAAGTTCTAACAAAATTCCAAGTCTTCAAATTTTGACATAAGGTTGAAAATTGATTACTAAATCTAAATCTCATTTTGCACCCCATTCAGAGATCTGGAACATGGTTAAAAATGCAAAAATATTAAAGTGAGAACTAAAGCGCTCACTGGTTCATACAGCAGTCAAAGACACAATCACTTGAATTCACGCTTTATATCCAGATGCGATAAATGTGTAACTTGTCATGTTTTGTTAAAGGTTGGTGGTCTGGAGAAGAATTATTAAATTTATTGATTACGATATTTTTAAAATAAACAAATAGGACAGACACTGAAGAATTTAAAGTCAAGTGTTCTAACAAATTCATAAAAATTTCCAAATTTTAATACAAGTTTTAAAATGCAGTACTGTATAAAAATTTCATTTTACACCCCATTTGGAGATACGGAAGACTGTAAAAATTTGGAAAAATAACTATTTGTCACAAGTGTTTAAAAAAAATATAGTAATGTGGTGCAAAATGAAAAAAAGCATGTCAATGCCTCAATTGTCTTAATTTTGTAACTGTTTTATTTAAAAGTGATTGCGGAATTAAAAACAGTCAAGTTTGCAAAACGGGTTGAAATTTCAAGTCAAAGTTTTAAAAAACGTTACAAAAATTTTTAATAACATGGAAATTTTGAAAAAAGGTCAAAATAATCAAAAATATGGTCAAAATGTGATAAAAAGTAGATATTTTCCAAAAAAAAACTTCTTAAATAAAGTCAAAATATTAAAAATTTAAACATTGAAAAGCAAATTTTCAAAAAAGAAATTTTTTAACGAAAACAGAAATTATCATAAAAAAATTTCAAAAAAGAATATTAAAATATACCCAAAAATCATTATTTTAAAGCTGGAATTTTCAAAAAAAAAAATTCGAAAAAAGTCGAAATTTTCCAAATTAAGTCGAATTTCTGAAAAACTTGAAATTTTGGGAGTGGAATGATGAGAAAATGTCGACATTCTGAAAAAAGTTGATATTTTAAAATGTCGAAATTTTCAAAAAGGTAACCTAAGAATTCTTGCTCTTCTTTCACGCGAACGAAGAGGCGGGTATTAGCTAGTAAAATATAATAGTAAATGGTTGAAAGTGCTACTTTTTTAAAATTATATCGATTTTCAGGGGCCAACTTTCTCCAGAAAACATGCAGAGGGTAGTTTTGGAAGCTTTGAACACCACCTCCCAGAAAGCAACTGAATGCTATCACTGGATTTATGAAAAAGTTCAGACGACCATCAAGTGAATCTATCGGATTTATTAGATTTTTTTATTCCAATTACAGTAACTGAACATAGCATTCATGTGTATTTATTTTATTAATTTTTACAGATTCAAATATAAAACTGGTTGTTATATTTACCATGATTTTACCCTCATAGCAGCATGCATTAATTTATTAGCCAAACATGTAAATCATTTCACTGTACAGGTTTTTGTTAAATAAAAAAAAGAATTAACTACGGAAGCGTTTTATTTGGAATTAGGGAAAAACAAATTTACCGTGTTGCTGTAAATTTGCTCAGAGAGTTGCGATGGATCTTCTTCTTTTACTGACGCAACCACATCCAATACTTGCCTACAAATTGGTCCAAATTATTATTATGCTAATACTTGTAGACAAAATCGCCCATTTCTTTAATTATTAGACTAATGTAGGACAAATTGCTCGTTTTGCAACTTCTTATGAACAAGCAGTGAATCCACAGGTTGTTGTCTTGCTGATTTTGAGTTTTGTTTGGGACTGTATGTCGTAGAGACAAAATCCCTCATTATGAAGAGATAAATTATCCAAAATTGGGTGACGTAAATTTACAAAAAATGAATGAAACCAGAATTAAAAAAATGACAAAAGAAACTTTCATGATCCAGTTTCTTGAAAAACATTGAAATAAAAGGAAACTATTGTCAAATTCTTGATCCTGTTCAAGTTTAACTTCGAAATTTCAAATAAAAATCTCAATTTCAAGATGAGTTATAAAATATTATCTAAATTTGATAAAAGTACATTTCGAAATTAAAGCCAAAATTTAAGAGTCAAAATGTTAACATCTTGAGCGTAATATTTATTAATAAAAAATGGAATTTGCAACCACAACGTTAAAAAATAATATACATTGAAGATAATTACAGCAACCGTCATTTCAAAAGAATTTTTAAACCAGTAGTAATAGTGAAATTGAAGTCGAAATTGCAAAATAATTCTCAAGACTTATAAAGGAATAACCTAATGAATCAGAATAAAATCCACTATTTGATTAAACTATGACTGCAATTGCCCTTATACACTGATTATAATTATTTTTATTTATTGCATTAGTAATTATTTACCTTATGTTGCATGGTTCATTTCTACTTTTAATCAAGTGTCCCTCTTTCCATTTTTCCTTCTTAACACTTGGAATATCCTGAGACTCTTTTGAAATAAATTTAAAACCAGCATGAGCTGGTCTAATGTCACACCAAGGGGAATCAGTTTCAATTAAAATTCTATCGACAGGTAATTTTTTTACAGTTTCTAAATTGGCATCAGTTTTCAATGAACTGAAACCAGTTTGTGCAAACATTTTAAATGTAAATTAGACAAGTACAACATACCACCCATTCAGGCCGATAAAATAACCTAAACTAATAAATTGTTCAGCCTCTTCAATTGTACCATCGAAGGAGTGTACAACTCCTGCATAATTATGATTTTTTAGGATATTATATAAATCAGCTGCAGCATTGCGACAATGAAGGAAGAGAGGTAAATGAAATATATCCACTAGCTTTAACTGCTGCTTAAAATATCTGAAAAAAAATTGTTTTTAATTGTTTAACTATTTATCCTTTCTGCTATATATTTGGTCTGCAATTATTTCACTTCTTTAATCTCGAAATTTCAACTTTCCTAGAATTTTGAATCTTTAATGAAAAACCAAAATATTTCAGCAAAGTTTAAAATTTCTAATCACAAAAATTTAGAAATTTGTTTACAGACTTTGATGTGTCAACATTTGGATATTCTCTTAGAAATTTCGCATCAAAACTCGAATTTTACCTATAAATTTCGATAAAATGTTTGTAATAAGACCAGTTATAGCGAGAAATCACATATCTAGTTAATAATCTTTAATTATGCAATTGAAGTTGTGAGATCAGAGAAAAAAAGATTTTTATCAAAAAATGGGATGATGACATGTCAATTTATAAAAATCTATTAATCTGAGTAAATAAATCATTTTGTTTGATCGAATTAAGATCACCTGTCTCTAATTTGACAAAAAAGCTCACTTTTGCTGCTGTTCTTTGGGACAAAATTGGAGTCTATCATAATCTAAGCCACACTCTCCAATAGCCACCACTTTTTCCTTATTATCTTCAATCAATTTCTTTAACTTTTCTAGATAACTGTTTGGGTCTTCTTCAAATTCCAAGCATCTAGTTGGATGACAACCAACTGTTGCATAAAGCCTTTCTAACAAAATAATCGTTTAATTGAAAATTTGTTACTTAAATTCATAAATTACCATCTGTTTTACTAAGTTCAATTGCTTTTGCACTCTCATCAACACTGCCGCCAGTTATTATGATGCGGTCTAAACCAACTTTCCAACTTCTTGCTAGAACTTGGTCAAGATCTGATTCGTGTTTCTTGCTACCATTGTAGAACCCCGAGTACATGATATCTGTTAAATTTGCCCCAATGTCTACAAACGAAAGTAAAGTAAGTGGTAAAATACAAACCACATAAGACCAGGAAAATTTACCTATAAATTTGCGTAGTTTTGTCATTATTGTAAGATTTAGACTTAATTTAATGTTTAAAATTAGCAAACTAAACTGAACAATACTATTTATTATCTCGGGTACAAAAATAGCGAACGATTGAATTCAAAGTAGTTCAAATTAAACACTGAATTATGGTTTGTGAACTGAACTACTTGAATTTCAAAGACTCAATTTTTAGGTTATGAAATTGACAGCACGGAATAGAGATGGGTGATTGCCAATTGATCTGACAACATATCGATTTTTGAATCTATGATTAATCGAATTTGGGATTCATCTGCTGACATTGGATTTTTCTGATAAATTAATATTTTATTCTTGTAACCCTAAATTTTTTTGCATAAAGACAAGGGTACGCAGAAAATTAATTTAAGAATTTCTTTTAGTTATTTCGATTTTTTTATTCCAAACATTTTTTAGACTCTTAATGACCAGTGAATTGGAATTCCGCCAAAAATTATTAGTTTTCGTTTTAAAATTTCGACTCCAATTAAACTTACAATAATTTTGAATGTTATTCTCAAAATTCTTATTTTTTTATCGATTTTTAATTATTACTTCAAATATCAAACTTTTTCTGGAAGTTTGGACTTTTTTCAAAATTTTTACTTTTTATGTTGAAATTTCGAATATAAATTAAAGTTGTTCTCGACATTTTAATTTTAAACTTAACATTTTTTCATATATCTTAATTTTTAATGTCGACTTTATTCACGAATTTTAGAGAATTTTTTTCTATAAATTGTTTTTTTTAACTTTCGAATTTTATTCAGAGAGCCCAATTTCGATTTTTTCTTTTAATTAGTTTATGATTTTAACATTTTTCAAATGTTGGCTTAATCAGAAAATTTCGGTTTTTCCAACATTTTAAGTGTAACTGAAAAAGTTAAGTTTTTTCTCGAAATTTTTAGCTTAAACTCAAAATCTGGGTAATTTCCAGTAATTCTCATAATTTATTGAAAGTTTAAGATACATTTCAAATGGTAACTTGTTTTCTTCAAGTTTTATGAAATTTTCGTTAATATTCTAAGAAACCAAAGCTGAATTGTTTACGTTTCGAGGCGGAAATCGACGGTGAAGGAAAGAATACGAACCCTAGCTTGACTCGGCTGCGAGGATACTCTTCCAGCGTCACTTGGGCCTGGCAGAAGTGGCTCACTTATTAATTAATATTCTAAGTTTATGTTATTGTTATTATCTTAATTACGATTATATTCATTTTTTTTTTACTTTTTATCTCAAATTTTGGCTTTAACTCTAAACATCGACTTTTAAAAAAATTTTAAAATAAACTCAAAATTTATAGATAAAACAATTTCAAAATTTCCAATTCAGTGTCAAAATTTTTATGGTAAACGTAAAGATTTCAACTTAAAATTTGGAACGTTGGAATAAAAGTCGCTGTAACAAAAACCTGAAATTTGCAAAGAAAAATAAAATTTAAAATTGGAGGAAAAGAAGTAAAAATTTTAAAATGAAAGCAGAGATCTAAAAAAAAGTCAACATTTCTCCAATGATCTATCACTTGGGGACGCGCTATAACGCTTAACTTCATTTAAATAAAACATCACTTTAAAATATTAGTCATTTATTTAAATGTCTACAGTATTCCACTGTAGCAAAGATTATTAATAGTCTTTGTTCTATGGCATCCAAATGTTTATCTGTTACAACATTTGAGATTTCTGGCATTTTCTTTAATTTTTCTTTTAATCTACCACCCGAAAGGCTTTGTAATTTTCTCCAAGTATCCCTTTTGAGTCTAAAATACATCCATAAAATTGTGTAAATAAAAGAAAGCACCAACTTACATGCAACACTGATATAGAGGAGCTAAGATATCGATGTGTTGAACATAAGGGTTTCCTAAAGCTTTACCATTGTCTAAGAGTAATATATTATTTCCAAAAGCCTCATAATGATGCCTATCACCATTTTGAATTAAAAAGTCAAATATTGCCACATCCACAAACTCTAGTATCTGAGTTTTAGAAACTTTTTGTTTCAGATAGCTAAAAAACGTAAAACCAATACAAAATAATCAACTATAAATTTAATAATACTATTAAAATACCTGCAATAGTTTTTATCTTTTTCCCAAGAAGCAAGTTTGCCTTTCTTGTAAGTTCTCTGCCAGGGTGATTTGAATGATTTAAAAACGGTTTTTACATTAAATATCACAGCCCCAGTTAATAAAAAAGCATCATTTTCACAAATGGCATCTTCTTTCTTGCAATAGTAACATTTTCCGTATATACAAGTCTTGTTATTCTTTAAAAAACTAGTTTCTTTCAACTGTTTAGTAGCTACTGGCATTATGTCATGTTTAAGGGAGATTGTACGAGGTGTACTAATGGGTGTAAGTGGCTTATTTAGAATAATTGATAAATAAAATGCTACGATTTCAGCTCCATAACGATCTTTTCCAGCATACACTGGGCCTTCTATAATATGGTCCCTGTTATACCATTTAGGCTTGAAAATTGCCAACTGATTACCCTAGAAAACTTAAAATGTGATCATCTACATCAGTGGTCCAAAACTAAACTCGTAAAATGAAGACCTTTTTTGGTCATTCACTTCTGAGATGTGAGTTACTTTTATAACAATATGGCAAGTCAAAGCACACACGTCACTAATAATTTTTACTTGAGATGTGTTTTTGCGGCTGAAGACTTTTTTTTTTAGTCATTAACTAATATCGTGTCATTTTTGGCTTCTGGTGGGCGGTAGATTTAATTCATTTCTAAAGTTGATACAAAAATATACAAAAGTGAGCGTCAGACATAAAAAGGTGGATTACCCCTGATTTAAATCATTTGTTACTTCAGTTTATTAAATAAAATCAAATGCGGTCAAGACAAATATGTGAATGAATATTTCTAAATGATAATTAATAGGTGTTACATAGATTTCTGGTTTAAAGTCGTCTGGTTTAGCTTTTTGTCACTCAGTGCCAATATCTTCGGGGCTGGCAATCAACTGTTCAGCGTCAGCATTGATATTTACTCATTACCAAGTAACATAACATCACCAAACCAGCCTAAGTTGATGTGTGTGATTTTTACTTTAACTGGGGAAAAATAGTTAATCGAGTTGAGTACCTCTAATGTTAGTAGCAGTTTTAATTGCGTTCCTCTTCCATCTAAATCGGCCTTAATAATAGGCGCGTTTTTTAAAGCATAAATCACTTTGACCAAATTTAAGTCACTTGCGTCATAGAGCTGCTTTTTTGATACTTTAAAATTGGCCAAATTCCACACATTTTCCAAATCTTCCATTCTACTTTTACTGTAAGTTTTCACGTTGTGAATAAATACCTCTGTTAAGTTATCAACATCTGGGTTTCTTAACTTGTAAGATTCCGGCAAGTTCTCCAGCTCTTTGTAAATTTTATATTTTACATCATTCTCTTGAAAAACAGCGGTGGATTTGTTAACGGATAAGAATAAATAGTTTGTTGTTATGACAAAAATGATCAACGTTATGAGAGCAAATACGATAATCTTTTTTTTGCGAAACATTGAGCTCCCCGTAATATTGCATTCTCTATAATTGTTTGTCTCTATTGGTCACTAGTTCCAACTACTAATTTTCCTTATACGAAAACTGTGATTAATTTTTCAGGTATTTGTTAATCTAAATATTTAAAATTGATTAATAGCTAAAATTGGTAATTAAATTAATGCTTTTTCCTAAGGCACTCTAACATTTTTTAGTAAAATGCTGTTATTAGAATGAAAATTTTCGTGTTATTCGTTTTTTCTCCACTCTTTAAAATCTAACGAACAAGTAAGGTTAGTAGTTCACCTGTAAGGGTGATTTCAAATTGTTTTTTTTTAACTATATTTTAGGAAACCTACGCATCAAAAGATATACTATTTAAAATCAAGTAATTTGATATATGTTTTAAAATAAAACGGGTAAATTATCTTTGTCATAAGGTGATATTCAATATAAACATTTTCATATGTAAGTATACATAATTTATAAACGTTCATATATTATTTGAATTTTAAACTACTAGCGACAAACTGTCAATTGCTCAAATGCACGTGTTTGGCATTGGAGATGGGTTCACAAATCGATCTCTTTAAAATCGATAAATCGAGAATTTTTTATACTGACCTTGATTAACGATCTAGACCAGAGACTAAATAGAACGTTTTAATGTTGTCTCATACGTACAGTTGAAGCTAAAATACGGGGAAGTGGGGAGGTGCATTCCACTACTCTTTGATATAGTCGGATTAAGTAAAATTTATAAATACGAAACTTGCCGCGTAACGGTTCTAACGATTTAGATGAAACTTTAGAATTAGGGGCTTTTGGACCAATAGGATAATTTTTATAAGTGCTTTTTGGTAAAAGTTCAGGAGAACTATTTTCAAAGACATCTTGGTTTAATAGTAAAATAATTTTCTTTCAATACGCGACGCCTGTGTACAATATTGTTAAGCCGGTGCTGTAAACACGTCATGATTGCAGTGAAATTGAATATTTATATATTTTATTTTTACCTACCCAAAGAATGAAACTCTTGATTTTCCTTCACTAATGTGTTCACTGAGGTTTCAACAATGATCCACAATACACTTCCCCATATTTACAGCCCATTTTCTTAAAAAAAAACCGATGTTATCTTCGCAAAGGTCTGTCAAATAATAAGAGGGCATTGCGAGCTGGATGGAGCTAGGCTTTCGCCAGGCTTTCAACTGGCTTCACTGCTTACCGTGTTAGGTTCAGTCTATTTAGTCTCTGATCTAGACAAAAACAGTACCATTTTTAACACACTATTAAATATGTGACAAAAATGTTATTATACAAACCTGTAACCCTAATTATGGGTAAATTGCAAAAATAACTTTGGAATCAATCTGACGAAACCAATAAAATTCATAATTCTTAATTTAACCTGGTCCGGTCGTGGCAAATATTTTTATAAATATCGTGCAAATTTTAATATCTGTTGTTTCAATTGTTTTATAAAGCTTAATAGTTATGAATATTGAAGAATTTCACAAAGGGTGAGAAATGTCAATTATCTTAATTTAAATTTATGGAATCGAACTTCTCAAAGCCGTTAATATACAATCAAGATCAAAAGTCGCCCGACTTTTTGGTAACGCTGAAAAACCGGATTTTGAGGAAAAAAATACGTGGAACTAAAGACAAATAATTGGGAGGCTTGGCAAAAGAAACATGAAACCTCAGTTTCTACTTTTTTGAGCGAATTCGTTATTTAATATGTAAGTTCGACTCTGCATGGACTCTGCGGAGTCTGCGCTTTACATTAAAAGAATTAACCGCTATCTGTGATACATCAATCATAAATAAATTATAGTTTTTCTTCGGTTTTGTTTAAAATAAAATACGAGTCTGCAAAAGTTGTTTTGTTGTTTTGTATTCTAGTTAAAGAGTGTAAGTACCATCTTATTACTGTCTCATAAAAAGGACATTTTAAATCATGTTTATCTTTTTTATGATTATGTAAAATATAGAATACATAGGCTGCATTTAATATCCTGTCCGCCGAGAGGGCAAAGTGGTAAGTGCCCTGCGACATGGTGACGTGTTTCATGTCATTTATGAATTTTAGACACGATGAGATCTTATTTTAGTCATGAAAATTGTTCTCTTTTTTTATTTTGTTGGTCGTTAAAAATAAAATGGAATACAGTGCTGTTTTTCCAACGGACTGCCCCCGGTCCTCGGACAAAGTATTGTAGGGGCCCGGGCTTCATTATTGTCACCGGACCTGGAAATTTTCTCGGCCGACCTTTTTAATTTGGTTTTTGACATAGAGCTTATAAGAGCTTTATAGGTTTTGATAATTTATTTTGTCGGAAAAAAGTTCATCACTACGGGGGTTTACTTCTCATTTTTAGTGCATACATTTCCGTATTTTTCAAAATTGAACTACCAGATGAGGTTTAAGTAAATGGAACTGTATATTTTTTCCTATTTTTTGCTATAAAATTCATTGACATTATGCTTATATGCATTAGTAAATACGATTGTAAAGGATTCTAATTATTATACAGGGTCTTCATTAATGTCCGAGTCCCACGTGACTCGATCTTATAGGCAACCAAACATACACTTATGCACAAAATAAATAATAAAATCCCTAACTATCAGCTATTCAATATTCCCTGCCTGCCAGTGGCGTTTCATTCTTGGGGGCACTGGGATTAAATAAAGATATATTTAAACGTGGCCTTTAAGATTATTGGTTAGTAAAATAGTAAAATGAATATTGTTTCTGATAGGTCTAGCAGGACCTCTTTAGGTTGAAACTGTTAAAATGTTTCATAGTAACATCTTTTAATGTCTTTTGAATACTAATTTTAGATTTTTGACTGCAAACTCTTGTTCGAAATTTAGAAAATTTTAGTAAAAGGGTGAAAGAACTTTTGCGCTATATTGAAAAATAGTTTTAATATTATTTGGTATTAAGTAGTTTTAATATTGTTTTAAAAACTGCAAATACTGTTAATGTTTCAAATAATGTATTACTACTCTTCTTAAATGGTTACAAATTGTAGAAATACATAACTTTTGAATATTTGTTGCTGCACAATTTAATTGAATTTTTTGCAGCTTGTTCTTAATTACTAGGAAAAAGTCTGAAAGTAGACAATTCATGAAATTGCCTAATTTCACAGCTGCCCAATCGATAGTTGTTTGATTTAAAATTGAACGCTATAACTAATCCTACCAAAAATTAAAAATTGACAGAACTCACAAGTTGCCACTTATTAAAACTTTTTATAAACAAACAAAAATTGAAAACAAGGGGAAAGACGTGGAAAAACAATTTCGGTTTTTAATTTTGGTCAAATGGAAGAGTAGTTCGTCTTATTAGATCGAACAAAAAGTGATTGAGCAGCTGCTTGTCCTAAACAATTAAATAAATTATCTGTTTTCGGGTTTTTTTCCTGATAATCAAGAACAGGACACAAAAAACTCAAATTGTGTTTACATACGAATAAAAGTTTCAGCAACTTAATTGCCCATTACATAAAATATGAAAAAAGTTTGGAAATAAAAAAGACAGTAATGATTTTAGCATTTCATTTATTTCAAGGAGTCAATTACACGTAAGAAAACCAAACAGAAACAAAGTTAAAAAAACAGTATCTACTCTACAGAAATATGCATTTTCAATTATATACTATACAACATTTAAATAATTATCAACCAACAATTATCTACTGATAAAAAAGGCTCTTTTAAATTAAAGAAGATGTTCAAAGTGTCCACCTTCATTTTGTAAACATAAATTTACTCTACGTTTCATGCAATCAAAAACATGTTGCAGTTCAATTGGTGATATAGAGTCTATATAAAGTCTGCTGAACTGCAACTTCTAGTTCTTCAATTGTGTGCAAATGATTTTTAAATACATTATGTTTAAGCGACCGAACAGATAAAAATCTAAGGGTGTTAGATCAGGACTTCATGCAGGCCATAAGCCTCTACTGATTAAACGATCATCATAAAATTCTATCAAATATCTTAACCTTTGTGCTGTAGCTCCATCTTGTTGGAAGTATCCAAGTTGCAGTTCATCATTATGCGAGTTGAGAGTATTATAGAACAACGTAAAAAAAATGAAAACTAATTTACAGTATACAGTTCAACATTCAACCTAATAATATACCGAATATTGTATGGACCATTGTATAGCGAAATAATGGGATAATATTGAGGTTTATTGACAATCATTAACGGAATTAATTGGGAACATTAAAAAAGTAACATCAACCTAATCTGTAAAATAAGTAAACCTCTGAAATAGAATTCAGTTGTTTTTAAATTGACAGAAACAGGACGAAATGCGCGAATTATTGATTTCTTGAAATTTTATTGCACTTTTTGACTTTATATTGAGTGTACAAAAAGTTTTCTTATCTAATGTCTAGTGTGCTATTGTCATTTTTTGACATCTTCACGTATGTTCTTTACTTGCAGTGTTGTCATACGTACGATAATTACCGTACATGTACGGTAATTCTGAATAAAGTACGGTGTACGGTCCAAAGACCAATACCGTACCAAAAAATACGCAAATTTACGTTTTACTATTTAATAGTAATAATTATATTAAGTAATTCATCAATATCAGTTTATGCACAATTTCACAATTTACAACCAAGTAAAAAATGTGCGCCACGCCATCTCGTGATTAGTAGAAACATTGCAGTTTCATTTTTCAGGTTTTTTTCGTCTATTTTAAACACTATTTATATTTTTTTAATTACTTATTCATAATTAGAAAAATCCGAAACATATTTATTTTTTTCTTTGTTTTTTATTCATATATTTTTGTTTTTTTACGAAGGTATAGAAGGAGCATTAATTTATTAAAGAAAATTAGAAATGTTTGAGTTTAAACTGGAAATTACGAGATTGAAATGAAAATTTCGACATTATTCTTCAAATTTTGATTTCTTCACGAAATTTCGTGGTTAAAGTCAGAATTTCGGTTTTAATCTCCAAATTTCAACTTTTTTCCACGAAATTTCGAGAATAAAATCGAAATTTCTATATTCTATGGTTAGGCTAGGCAAGTGAGAGTTGCGTTCCACCATGCCCCTTATATTTTAATATTGACAGTTGGCATTAGAGTGCGTTCGGTAATTTCAATTTTTATCAATAAAAATTTCAAAGTTTTTCTCGAAATTTCATGATTTAAGTCGAATTTTCGAGAAAAACGTCGAAATTTCCAGTTGAAAGTCACCCAGGAGTAGGGTAAAGTTGTTAGTGAATTTCAGATATAACAAAGGATTAGTTTTAAGCGTGAAAATTAAAAATTGAGCAGTTGATGTCTTTTGTTTTTGGCTATTAAACTTAAAATTGTTACAATCTTTATTTTATCACCAATGGTAAAATGGTATAGTTGGAAATAAAATTATTGATACTACACCTCCAAATTCCAAACGAATTCACAAAGTAGTTCATTTCGTTGACCGGTAGTAGCTCCAGTAGCTAACCTATTCAATCAACGGTAGTTCTAATTCAGTCTATTCATAGAGAAATGCACCTGTTAGGTTATGACATAAGTGAGGTTATGTAGTTATTCAAATTCAAAAACACGATTATTTAATTTTGAAAATGTTGCGCGTTAGAGTGTTGAGTAAATCTGTCGGCGTTGTTAGCAATGAAATGTACTTCCAGGTTTGCGGATGTTCAACGTTACGTCATTTAGAACATAACTTGTTGAAAAAATCATGGAAACGGTTTGAGCTACTACAGTCGCCTCGAATTCACCTCGCTGGAGTGAAGGAAGCTGGTAAAATGACTACCCAAAGATGCCTTGAAACCAACGACACCTCGGTGTATCGCCCCCAATCAAGAATTAACACTGGAGTTTTTAAAAAATATATACAAAATGTTTCAACTTATAACACTAGAAGGTTTTCAAGTGATGCTAAGTCTATGAATTGCGATCGACCAACTGAAAAAATTGAGGTGGTTGAAGCTGCAAACCTACATGTCACTGAAGATATTCATGATCATTTGCAAAGAAAAATTAAAAATGAATCCAAGTCAGATAAGTCTAAAAAAGCAATAAAGCGAAAAGATCTAAGTAACACAACTGTAAATAAAGAAGTGTCTGAAGCAGATCCGCAGGTTGATTTGACTACAGTTGCGAAGTTGTTTCCATTCCCAAAAAATACCTTGCATGCAGTTTTTGGTATCTTATCGAAGGAATTAGGGTTAAAACAAAGTATACCAACTCCTTCTTATATTCATTCACATAGAGGAGTCCCCCAATGGACTTGTTCATATAAAATTAAGTGGCCTCAGGATATGAAGTTTTCATGTCAAGCGGTAAATAAAAAGGATGCTGGCACAAAAGCTGCTTTACTTGTACTCCAATATTTATTTTCAAATAAACGAATATCACCAGAAGGATATCCAATAGTATTTGATAAAGATCAAGTGGTCGAGCTGAAGAAAAGTAAACAATCAACGCTTTTATTGGATAAATCGTCTGTGGATAAGCTTACTGAAATCTGTGATATTTATACTAAAAACTTAGCTGATAAATTGAGTAATTTTAAGGAGCAACATGTAAATGATACATATTTACAATATGAACTACAAAATGAAGAGGTCAGGGAAAGACGTTACCCGTCACTACGATTTGGTAATCCCCAAAGGTACATTTGCAATGAGAAGCTTAAATTACCCATTTCAGATTATAAGTAAGTACCTCATAATTTAAGATTTTCTTATATTCCTTTTTTGTGTGTGTGTGATGCCTTTTGTCAACATTTGCTCATGGTTTAACCTTTATTTCGCGCCTTAAAATCGAAGTTTTAATAAATTCCAAGTTTTTTCTTGAAATATTTAATTTATTTCATCATTTCTAGTTTACGCTTTCAATTTTTACTTTTTTGTAAAAGTGCAATTCAAGCTGTAAATTTTGAGCAAATTTTGATTATTATAAATTATGATTTTCTTTTGAAAACCTACTCTTTTTCCTCGAAATTCCTGCTTTACATTCCCAAGTTTTGCAAATTTCGATTGCAAACTCAAAAATTTGGTTGATTGATTGTGGGAACAATTTATATCGAATTTTGTTTCTAAAAATTTTCAGAATAAATATTTTAGAAATGAAAAATTCAAATTTTAGTTCTAATTGCAAGATTTTATTTTTTTGCGATTTATTTGTGTCGTTATTAGCTTTAAGCGAATCAGGCATCAACTTGTAATGACCTGATTCAGCCTGAAAGACATCTTATAGTTTAAAAATTATTTTTGCTCACAAAAATTTCTTTGGAAGGCGGATTTTTGATTAAAATTTTGGTCACGATTAAAAACTAAAGCTAAATCAATTGATTATTTCAATGTTGCACAATCGAAACTAATTAATTCAACTAAAAACGTTAGTTTTTATTTTTAATCCTCATTCGAGTTAGTTTTACTCAACCAGTACAATCTTTGCTTTCGTTTCAAGGGAAAAATTCGTAGATCTTTTGCGAAATAACAGCATACTTATTGTCAAGGGACAACCAGGCTGCGGAAAAAGCACCAGAGTGCCTCAATATATTTTGGAAGATTGGGCAAGCGAAGCCGGTCTGTTAGGCGAACCATGCAGGATAGCGGTCACACAACCCAGGAGAATAGCCGCCATTACTCTCGCCGATCGCGTAGCATCGGAGAGAAACGAAAGGGTAACCAACATTTTTCATCATTTCCAACCATCCAACTTCCGTTTTTTTGTAGTCGGGACAACTAGTTGGTTACCAAGTGCGATTCGACTCAAATTTCAACCCCCACGAAGGCAGAATACTATATTGCACCACGGGTATCCTTCTCCGTTACCTGCAGAAGGACCCAAATTTGAAAGAGTTCACCCACGTCGTTCTAGATGAGGCGCACGAGCGCGACGTCAATACCGACTTGTTGATGAATCTGCTTCGTTCGGCGGTTTGTCTAAATGAAAACTTGAAGCTCATAGTGATGAGCGCCACATTGGACACTGACATGTTCCAGCGTTACTTCCCCGGGGCCGCCGTCATCGAAGTTCCTGGTTTCACATATCCGGTTGAGTCGCGTTACATTGATGAAAACAAGAATATCGATTTTAGCGCCACCATGAAGATGTGCGCTGGGTACGAGCCGAGCCTTGTGGCGGAAGATGTCGTAAAGGTCATCGATTATATCCATAGGAAGCGGCCGGAGGGGGCCATTTTGTGCTTCTTGCCCGGTTGGGAGGAGATAAGGAGCGTGAGGTCGCTGATTCGGGAAGGTTCGGATAAGGTCGTTATGTGTCTTCACTCGAAATTGGATCGGAGGGAGCAGCTTAACATTTTTAAAAGGCCACCGCCGGGGGTTCGAAAAATCATTTTGTCCACGAATATTGCGGAAACTTCCGTGACTGTCGACGACGTAGCTTACGTTATCGACACTGGCATTCATAAAGAAAGTCGGCTTGATATCGACAAAGGTAATTTAATTCTTATATTCTATTTATTTTGTATCATTTTTTTGAAATAAAATTTCTGACTAGTTGGCAAAATTTCGACTTTGGTGCTCAAAATTTGTAGTTTGAACTTGAAATAAGTTAGTGTTCAAATTTGCAGAAAAAAAAAGACAGAACTTTGACATTAAAATCTAAATTTCCAGAAAAAGGGGTCAATATTTCTAGAAGAATTTTAAAATTCTAGTTTGATGTCGAAGTTTTAGAAAACGAAAACTTTCGGAATTGCCAATTTCCAAAAATTTTTAAAGTTTGCAGCCAAATTTTATTGATTAACATGGAAATTTTCATAATTTTTTATATAAATTTAGTCTTTTTTTCAAAATGTAGAAGTTTAATTTAAATAGTATTTAAACTGAAATTCATATTGACTCTCATTTTTTCAAAAATTCGCCTTTTGTAAATTCCGATTATTTTGTAATATTTGGGCGTTTTATTAAACACTGAAATATTTATTTAAATTTAAAATTTTGAAAAAAGGTAGAGATTTATGGAGCAAATAGTTTTAAAAAAACATCAGTCAGATATCAGTCAAAACTTCTGAAAAAGAAATTGAATTCTTTAATAACATTTTCTCAGAATTTCGTCTCTAATCTTAATATTTTAACTTTTTATACAAATTGTGGGCAAAAAGTAGATTATTAAAAGTTTTTTAATCAAAAATGCCAGTTATGTTCGAATTTAAACTCGAAATTTAAGAAAAAATTTGAAATTTAGAGACCAAAGTCAAAATTCCCAGATAATGGATTTGACAATTTGAATTCGAAGATTTGTGTAAAAAAAATTGAGATTGAAAATCAAACTTTCGACCCTAGATTTAAAATTTCGAGCTTCGATTTAAAATTTTGACCCTAGATTTAAAATTTCGATATTTTCTAAACGTTTTGGCTTTGAAATCTCGACAATTCGAATTTAATTGTCTCCTTTTTGTTTTAAAATGCTGGCCAGTGGTCGCCCATGATTAATTTTGGAACATTTTCAGGTGTGATGTGTTTGGACAACCATTGGATATCCAAGTCGAGCATGACTCAAAGAAAAGGGAGAGCTGGTCGCGTCCGAGCCGGTGAATGCTTCCATATGTACCCGAGGTCGAAAGTAGACGAATTTTCCGACTTTTCGATACCGGAAATAATGCGGACGTCTCTAACTAAAACCATCTTGGATGCGAAAGTGTATGCTAACAATTTGAACAGTGTCATATTCATGGAACAACTTCCGACGCCCCCCAAAGAAGAAGCCATCAATTTAGCTGTGGAAGAACTCAAAGAACTAGATTTACTGAATGAAAAGGAAAATTTGACCCCCTTAGGGCGATTATTGGTAGATTTTCAACTGGAGCCCAAACTGGCGAAAGCTTTGGTTAATGCTGTAGTATATCAGTGTGTTACACCAGTTGTGGACATTATAACGCTATTTTCCTCTGAAACTGACATGTTTGCCACGACCCTGAAGCAGAAAGATGCCATAAAGAAGATTAAGAGTCAATTTTCAAAGACCAGCGATCATTTGGCACTAATGCGGATATTTGAAAAGTGGCTGGAGTTCGACTCTGAAGGGACATATCAACTGCAGCACTTTATGGCAGATGCGAAACTGGCAGGACATAAAATGACCCTCTTTAAAAGTAAATATGAGTGCATTTGGTGTTTTTTAAAAAAAATTAAAACCTATTTTTAGATCTACGGAATGTTCATTTTGGTTATTTGGATAAAGTTAAGAATATCTTTCCACTACGTGATAACAGTTCAGATAATGATGAAATAGTAAAAGGTGTGATATTTTCTGCAGTTGGTACCTTACTAAAACACAGAGATTGGGATATTATTAAAGGCAGATGGAAAACCACCAACACTTTTGTAACCAGGTATTATTTTCATGTGAAATTTTAATAAAAAAATTTCTGGTTCAAACACGAAACATCTAGAATAAAAAAACTGAAATTTTGAGTAAAAATAGAAATATCACAAGAAAACAGAACATTTGACACAGAAATCAAAATTTTTCAAAAGAATTTACTTCTCGAAATTTCTAGAAATAGTCGACAGAAATGTCTACATGTCCAGACTATGTAAAGAATTTTGAATTTTAAGTCGAAGATTTGACAGGAGCTGCAAAATTTATGAAAAGTTTTGACTTTTAACTTAAAATTGTGAGATGTTTTGATATTTTTAGTTTAAAATTTAACAAAACATTTGCAATCAAAATTTTTTAAAAAAGTAACAACTAAAACATAAACTAAAGTCTAAATCCAGAACTCGAAATTATAAAACATCGGAAATTATGAAAATGGCAAAGGTTTTGGAAAGGTCGAAATTTTAAGTTTGCCATCGATCATCTAGAGATTTACCATAATTCTCTAACATAGTTTTAGTCTAAAGCGTAAGAATAGATAATATTAATGTTTGTTTTAGGCTTAATCACAGGGCCACAATCACCCCTGAAAGTGTCAATTTTAAAAAGACGAAATTTCCCTCAGATTTTCTTCTGTACATTAATGAAACTAGATCAAATATTCGAAGAACTACTCTCATTCGGGAAAGCAGTGTTATGTCCCCGTTGGCTGTACTATTATTTAGCAGTAATGATGTATCGATTGAAGTTGTAAGTAATGTTTGTTAACTGAGTATTATGTTAGGATTCATAGCTACTAAATTGTTTCTCTTCCTTTTTGTTAATGATTTATATAATGACATATTCTAATTTGGGATCCTTCAGCACATTATTCACACACAGCTTGTCTAACTTAACAAAAAGGAAGAGAATCCTGTTACTATTAAATGGATATAACTGAACATTTTTCCATCATTTTATACTTTTAGGTCAGTAGTAACCATAGGACCCCAAATTTAGATTCTGAGAACCAAGTTGAAGTGAGAATAGAGAATTCAAAAGTTAAAATTTTCTGTGATAAGGAGTAAGTTCGTGATCATTTTTAAAAAATGTGTACTATTGAAATGTTTTTCAGGCAAGCAGAATGTATAGTGGAATGTAGGCGAGCTTTAAGAGATTGTTATAAGTATTTTATACATCAAATGAGTACTCGAAACGAGATTGACCCTCACATTAACGAGAAATGGAATAAAATGCTTTATTTGTTAAATGTGTTAATGGATAAGCACAGTCTTTGATTTACTTTTACCAAATTGTATTATCAAATTTTATTTGCTGTTCGTTTTAAAATTAAATATATTTTATTGTTACTTTTGTTCATTAGGTGTTGTATTTTTTTTCCAGTTGAGTTTTGTAATAAATAATTTTAGTATTTATTATTGCTGTTTTATTTGCTAAATTGATATAACTTTTGAAGTACATGAATAAAAATTCACCTATAAAGTTTTCGTTTTTTATTCAGCTGGTTTTCACTTAAGTTTACTGGAGATTGAAAACTGACTGAAGTTTCCTTTTGAGCACAGTGAAATTTTAAATAAACTAGGATTTTAACAGTGGCGGCTCGCACATAGGCACTATGGAACTGCAGCACCCCCAGTTTCCACTTGAAATTATTGATAACATTTAATGTAATGACTTTTTTCAAAATTTTAACTTTTTGATAATTTCGAGTTGTTTCTAAATTTTGGCTTTCCTGTAGAAAATTTTGATTTGCTTTTGATAATTACCTTTTTTTTTCAAATTTAAGCTCTACTTGAACTGTTTTTGATAGCATTGAGTTTTTTATTAATTTTTTGTTTTCAAAATTTTCAACTTTTCGAAAGTTGACTTTTTTGAAATTTGGAACTTTACTTAAAAATTTCGGCATTTTTCAAAATGTTTTTTTTTAATTCCGATTTTTAAAAGTTTTGACTTCTCCGAAAGTTGCTTCTTTTTTGGTTGTGGCGTTAAATATTTCGAACTTTTTAAATTTAAAATTTTTACGAAAGATTCCGTTTTTTTTAATTTTCTCAAAACTCCATTCTTTGAAAATTCTTTACCGCATTTGAAAAATATCGAGTTTTTTAAAAACTCAGTTATATTCATTTTTCAAATTGTACTTCATTCCGGCTTTCCTGTAGAAAATTTTGACTTGCTTTTGAAAATTTACATTTTTTTTTCAAATTTAAGCTCTGCTTGAACTGTTTTTGATAACATCGAGTTTTTTTATTAATTTTTTGTTTTCAAAATTTTAGCTTCTTTTCGAAAGTTGACTTTTTTGAAATTTGGAACTTTACTTAAAAATTTCGGCATTTTTCAAAATGTTTTTTTTTTAATTCCGATTTTTGATAGTTTTGACTTCTCCGAAAATTTCTTCCTTTTTGATTATGGCGATTAAAAATTTCGAACTTTTAAAATTAAGATTGTTACGAAAGATTCCGTTTTTTTTTAATTTTCTCAAAACTCCATTCTTTGAAAATTCTTTACCGTATTTGAAAAATATCGACTTTTTTAAAAACTCAGCTATATTCATTTTTCAAATTGTACCTTATTCTGGCTTTTCTCCGATTTTGAATTTTGTTTTTGAAAATTTCGATTTTGTTCACAATTTTGACTTTATTTTTGAAAATGTCGATTTTCATTAAATCTCAACATTATTTGAAATTTCCGAACATTTATGAAAATTCGCTATTTTTTTCAAATATTAAGACACTTGAAAATGTCGACTTTTTGCAATTTGTCATCATTTCGATTTTTCGACCCTCTGGATTTTTTAAATTGAATATTTTTTTTAAAAATTCCACTCTGAAAATTCCTACGTCGTTTGAAAAGTCGAATTTTTAAAAGCTGATTTTTTTTCAAAATTTGGAATTTCAAATATTTCTGGTCCTAAAAATGTTGTCATTTTATCAAATTTTTAATTTTTATGAGCTTTTATATAGTTTTAAATGTTGACTTTTTTAAATCTCGACATATTTTGAAATTTCCTTTAAAAATTCCATTCTTTGAAAGTTCCTACGTCGTTTGAAAAAGTCGAATTCTTTGAAAGTTGATTTTTTTTTCAAAAATTTCAATTTCAATCATTTCTGGTGCTAAAAATGTCGCCATTTTATTAAATTTTCAATTTATTTGAAAATTTCGATATTTTTAGATGTTAACTTTTTTAAATTTTGACATTTTTTGTAACGTTCGATTTTTTTCGTCGGTTGTTTTTAAAAATTTCAAGTATTTCAAAAATTTCGAGTATATTTTAAAATGTTTGATTTTTTTAATTTCAACTTTTTTTCCAAAATTTAGATTTTTCATTACCTTTTTGACATTTTCCACCATTTTCATCGACTTTATATCGAGATTTCTTTGAATATTTAGGCTTTTTTTACAAATTTTGACTTTTTGGAACATTTTGGCAGTTTTTCAAACTCTTCACTCGTATTTTTTTGAAAATGTCGATTTTATTAAAAGCTGGATTTTTTAAAATTTCTGTTTTTTTTTCAAATCCTATCCTTTCTCCGGATGCTATCCTTCATTTTTTCCAATTTTCTTTTAAAAATTTTGATTTTCTTCAAAATTTTGAAAATTATTTGACTTTGTGAACATATTTTTGAAAATTGCAACTTTTTTTTCAAAATATCCACTTTTTGAAAATTTTTACGTTTGTTGAAAATGTCGAGTTTTCTTAAACATTTTTGTAATTACTTACTATTTTCTTCGACTAGTGTTTTTTGTTTGTCAGCGTTTTTTTGGAAATTTTATTTTTTTTAAATTTTGGCAGTTTTTTAAACCTTTTACTTTTTGAAATTTATTATTTCTTTAAAAATATGGAGCTTTTAAATGCTGGACTTTTTTCAAAATTTCACTTTTTTGAAATTTTTCATTTTTTTAAATCTTACCTTTTTAGAATTCTGCTCTTCACTTCTTTCCCATTTTCAATTTTTTTGAAAATTTCGATCTTCGTTAACATTCCTATTTTTTCTGTAAATTTAAAAATGTCGACATTTTTTGAAATTCATAACTGTTTTCGTTGACATTTTTTTAGAATTAGATATTTTTTAAATTTTCAATTTTTTTTCGAATTTTGACTGTTAACAAATTGTCGAAACTTTTTCATAACTGTCGAGTATTTGTAAAATTTTGAGTCCTGAAATTTTCGACTTTTATCAAAGTTCCACCTTTTTCCGATTAAAAAAAAATTAAATGGTTCTAAAGATTCGGATATTTTCCAAAATTTTTAATTTTTGGCAAACATTTAATTTTTAAAATATATGGATTTTCTTCCAAAATTTTTGTATGTTTAAAAATTTTCCTCTTTTTGTCAACTATATTTCAAAATGTTTTTAAAATTTTTGTAAATTGTGATTACTTTTATTAAAAATATTTCCATTTTACACATTCAATTTATATTTTTTTTAATGTAAAATTATAAATTAACAATTTTTACATTTTCGAAAAGATATTGACGCCATTTTGAAAGCTCCATTTTAAATTTTAATTCTATTTTTCGAAATTTAAGTTTTAGTTCTGTTTTAATACCAGAATTATTTCGAGAGTCTTTTCCAAGGTTGAATTTTTTTTATGTAAATTTCGACTTTTTTCCCGAAATTTGGAATTTTATCTTCAAATTTCGATGTTTTATTACTTTTTTTGACTTTAATCCTGAAGTTGTATAATTTTTATTGAAATATCGTTAAAACCTTTGTTGCAAATTTAAAGTTATCTTCAAAAATGCAAAAATATAATTTCAAATTTTTATTTTTTTATCAAAAACTTGATTAATTTTTACCGGTTTTTGGAAAATAAAACCCTTTTTTTAGACACTACAATTTTAATCTTGTAATTTCGACTGTTTTCCGAAAGTTTGCTAAATTATGTAGAAAATAAATTTACAATTTAAATAAAAACTTTTAAAAATTTAAAAATGGAATCAGCCTGAATTTGACACAAAAGCTGAATATTTTCTGGAGCAGCACCCCCATTTATTTTAGCCAAGAGCCGCCACTGGATTTTAAAGTTGAAATTGTAAACGTATAACTTTAATTTTTGAATTGAAAACTTTTTGAAACGGAGTCAAAATTTACCAATTTGAAAAAATTTCAATTTCCAGCTCTGTCAAAATTTTTAAATAAGTCAAAATTATGAGGGGGTTATGGAAATTCCAATTTTAAAGCTCAAATTTTAGAAAGAAAATTGAAATCTTTAGTGAAATTTCCAGAAAAATCCAGAAATTTAAAAATAATTAAATCTTAAGAAAAGCCATAAAAATTTCATGCTTTACTTACAATTTCTAGAAAAAAGATTAACTTTATAAAAAAGATAAGTTGAATGGCAAATTTGGAGAAAGCCAAAATTTGAATGCATACTCGAAATTTTGGGAAAAATATGAGAGAAAAAAAATGATTGATGACTAAATACTCGATTTTTGCAAATTTAGAGAAAAGGGTAATGCTGTAGGAAATTTTTTAAACAGGTGTTCTTTACCATCGAAACTTTTTTTTGCTCCGTAGGCGCAATAACCCCCAAATAATTCAGCATTGATGTAAGGAACTTGGGTGTATTTCTCTAAGAAGTACACATATAAAATTTTAAAATATATTCAAGCTTTCCGAAAAATGTCCAAATTAAAAAAACATCGAAAACTAGAAGTCAAAATTTTCAAAAAAGTCGAAAAATTGAAAAAGTCGAAATTTAAAAAAAAAGTAAAAATTTTCAAAGTCAAAATCTTAAACATTCGTTAAATGTTGAAAAATATCAATATTTTAAAACTCTTCAAAAAGTTAAAATTTTAAAAATGTTTAAATTTTGAACCAAACGGCATTTTTAAAACGAATGATAATTTAAAAATAAGACAAAATTTTCAAAAATCTCAAAACAAGTTGAAATTTTGTAAATTAAATAAAATTTTTAAGTCGATAAGTCTAAAATTTTGAAGTCATAATTTTCAAAAAAAGTCAAAATTTTCATGAAAAGTTAAAAAAATTACTATTTCCGAAAAAAATTAAAATGGCAAAAAAATTTCAAAACTTTGAAAAAGTCGACATTTTCAAAATATTCGGGATTTCAAAAAAATATTAAGTTATTATTACTAAGTTAGGTTTTCAAAGAAATCTGAAATTCTCAACAAGTAAAAGCTTTGAAAAATATTAAAAATTTCAAATAGGCAAAATTCTGTAAAGTTAAAATTTTGAATAATCAAACATGTAAAAAACCGCATTTTAAAAAAGGTCGAAGTTTTGGTGAAAAGAATCGAAATTTTGAAATAGTCGAAATTTTGTTAAAAATTAATATCTTCACAAAAGGCCAAAATTAAAAAAAATGAAGAAAATAAAAAGATGAGACTTTCGAATAATCGAAATTTTGAGTGACATATCAGCTAGTTTATCTCATAATTTTAATGGACCAAAAAAAAAATTAGCAAAATTATTTGAAATAACATCCGAAATTATCCGAAACATTTATATCGGTTTCGGTTACGAATTCAGATATTTTTTTATTTCGGATATCCAACAGTTTCGGTTACGGTGACGGAGCTCCACAACATCCCTAGTTTCAATACAATATCGCAAAATCTAACCGACATTAGTCCCATTTTGCCGCGTTGCGACATCATACTTAACAGAGCGTATTAAAATAAACCATTAACAAGTTACGCCACTGGAATATACGTCAAATTTGCCGCTGAAATCGTTGAATAAATTTATTCAATCAACGTTGTAATATTTTAAATAATATTTTATTAATGGTATATACACATTGCTAAAGCACTAAATTTTTAACTAAAAACTTCGCAAATGCGGTTAATGTTCCTGAAAAAATGTTCTAAGTTTAAAATTTTCAAATATATTCTTTTGCTGCATTAGATGAACGCAGCCTGTACTTCAACGCTTGTGTGCTAAGTACTTCAAATATTGAAATGAAATAATTTCGCATAGTCAAAAGTAAAAATGTTTTTATAATTTATTTTTTAACGGGGTAGGAAATATTTAAAAAACAATTATCTTTAAATTCGAGCAAAATCAAAATAAATACCTACAAGGCGCTTATTGTATTGAACGCAACGCAGTAAATGACATTCTCGGTGGCGCTATCTACTGAATCTGTCATTTGTCAGTTCTTTTTCTCATAGTCAAGATGGCCGATCAGGTAGGTTTTAATTATTTTCACCATTTTTTACCAATTTTCGCTAAAATACAATTTTTTTCTAAGTATTTTAATCTGCAGATTACCCCCTAGGGCACAAATTACTAAAATATTCTAATTTGCCGCAACAGTGATCCTCTTTTTTAGGCGTATTGTCCACCTAATGTTTACGCACGTGGTGTAACCGCAAATTTATCGAGTCCAATTTCCTAAAATTTATTTGATTTTCCAGAACGAAAGAGCTTTCCAACGCCAACCAACAGTATTTCTTAACCGTAAGAAAACTACTGGTGGTAAAAAACGCAAGTCCCTTCGTTATCATCGCGAAGTGGGGTTGGGATTCAAAACACCCCGAGAGGTACGATATTTTAGACACGCATGTTAATTTTTGGTTTTCTTTTTATATAGACCGAAAAGGCGTTCCAAAAGCAGCCCTCTGTCTTCCCCAATCGCAAGACCGGGCTCAAAAAGAAGGCACTTCGATACCATCGTAGTGTTGGTTTGGGTTTTAAGACCCCTCGCGAGGTTTGTTGTTTTTTTATCGATTATACAGGAGGTGCAGCATCGGAGGGCGCGAGGGCCTAACTGCATGAGCCAAGGTGTTGGGGCAAAGGCTTACATTTCAACATTGTATTGTCGATTATCGAATTGCATGATTCTTTCAACTATGTAATCATTAATACTCAATTAACCATAAATGCCATTTTCATTTCTGTAACCACATAATAATCTTTTCGTTATTCATTTGAGTGCATGTATATCAATGATGTGTTATGCAGTCAATATTTTGAGTTTTTAAAAAATGAAAATATTTGGGTCATTTAAATAACTTTTATGATATACATTTGTTGACTAGTTGAAATTTAATTTAGTTTCGATTTATAACATAAATAACCAAACCTTATTAGTAAAGTTAACGTTTTTTACTGAAGTCAAAAAGTGTTTTATCAGAAAAAGTTAATGCAATCACATTTTTGGTATATTTTGCAAATTTAAGATACATTTTACCAATGTCCACAATTTTTTTAGCTGGGTTTCATGTTACAATTTCAGGGAATATTTCGTAGCATGATTGTTTTTCATTTTCATTCTAATGGAGAAAATCATGTTCCATTGTTAAAGAATCTTGTCCTCTTGTTTAATAATAGCAGTTAGTTGGTTTATGCCATTGCTCGATGTTCATGAGTACTTTTCTTAGGCCATCGAGGGTTCGTACATTGACAAAAAATGCCCCTTCACTGGCAATGTGTCCATCAGAGGCCGCATTTTAACCGGAGTCGTCCAAAAGATGAAAATGCAGAGGACTATTGTTATTCGTAGAGATTATTTGCACTACATTCGCAAGTACAATCGTTTTGAGAAGAGACATCGCAACATGTCTGTCCATCTCTCGCCCTGTTTCAGGTTTGTATTTTATTAAAAAAAATTCAAGCTGATTTTTTAAATTTCTTATGTGTTCCAGGGATGTTGAAATTGGGGATGTTGTAACCATTGGTGAATGTCGTCCTTTATCCAAAACTGTCAGATTTAATGTACTGAAGGTCACAAAAGGAAGCAGTTCTAAGAAGAGTTTCAAAAAGTTCTAAGATGCTGTAAAAATAAATTTTTTTAAGTTATATTTTCTTTTATTTAGTCTCGGGTCTACCATTACTTGTTTGATCTGTATGAATAGTTTGAAGTGTTTTGGCCTAATAATTGATTTTTATTTCTAATTCAAGAATAAATTCATAAGATTATTACAATCTCCAAATTTGTGCAGAATGTTAAAATGACTACTATTTTATATCTTTCCTTAAGGTTTATGAAAAATATAAAATTAAATAAATATATTTCAAAATTGTTAGTTTTTGCTTAAAAAACGGCATTTCGGTACGTTTACACTAGACACTTTATTCCGTATATTTCTCTGATGTAAGTCAACTATCTTGAGGGAAGCTATGAAGCTATCTTTCCCCAGCTGTGTAGGTAAGTCTTGATAACTTCTCTCAGGATAGCTGGCGCTTATGTGAGAGAAAAATGTGCGGAATAAAGTGTAATCTAAACGCACCCTTACAATTAGTTTGGTTCAAATTGAAACTAATTTCAAGAATACACTACATTTTAAAAAAATCAAATTTAGGTAAAAACTGAAAATGTGGAAGTAATTAAAATTTACTTTCTTTTGAAGTTTTTCAATTTTAAAATTTTTTTTAAAATTTAGAGGGCAATTTATTTTATTTTCTAATTTTTGGCTTTTATGATTTCAGACATTTGTTGTCAATTTTTTAATACAATTGTGAAGTTCAAGTTTCAATTTTTCTCATTTTTTTTTTCAAATTTCGGCTTCAGCTCAAAAGTTTTGATTTTCAGAAATTCTGATTTTTTCAAAAGTTCTAAGTTTGCCATTTACATTTGAAGCCTTTTTGACTTTGGTCTGTAGGAACTGAAATTTTGAGAAAAAGTGCAAATATATTTTTCTTAATGAATCATGTTTTAATCGAGAGCAGAGATAAAAAATTTTCACAGGCTGGTTGACCTAAGAGGTAGAGAGTCCAAAGTTATAGAAAAAATACTTTAAATTTCTACAAACCTCGATTTCTAGGTGAAAATTTTAAACTTAAGTTGAATATCTTTTTCCTAAAACCTGAAAGTTCCTATTCGAATACTTGAATTTTGCTTGTTTTTGTCTTAATAAAAATATTAAAATTACGAGTTTAATTCAAAGGCTTGAAATTTAAAGATTACATTAAAAATTCAAATGAAATGAGGGAACTGTGGGATGAAACTAAAACATATCTGGTGAAAATGCCAAATAAAGGAGTATTTAAAATTTCAGAAATAATTATTTACTAAAATACACTTTTTTCTTTTATTGGAAATATAAAAGTTTTTTCAACTTGATTATTAAACTGAAAGAAAAATGAATAATTTTGCTTTTTACCAATTAAAAATTACTTTCACAGGATAGCATATGAGTGAGGATGGGCAGTATAATTAGAAAAGTAGCAAAAATAACTTTTATTTAAAAAATATAAACCTAAGGTTCATACTTATAATCGTGCTTCAATATCACAAATTAAAAAATTACTCCGTTTTTATTAGCTCTTCAAATGTCCCCATAAAGTTGTTAACAATGCACATTAATTGATGATACCTCTCTGATAAATTTTGTTCCTGTACATCAACCGCATCAAGGAAGTCTCTCTTTTTAATTTTCAAATTATCAATCTCTGCCTGAATTTGTTTTATCTTGGTTTCCAAGTCACGTTTTTTAAACATATCTAAGTCGCATATTTTTACACACTCCTCATAATCTTTAGCCAATGCAGAGTCTTCTTCTTTCAAAGTATTTAAAGTATCTGCATACTCTGCTTTTTTCTGTTCAAAATCATATTTCGAATCTTTTATTTTTTCCTGAAGAGAATTTTTAATCGATAAAAGATGATCCACCACTTTCTGTGCGGACTCGTATTCCTTCTGCTTTTTCGTCAATTCGTTGTTAGTGTTACCATATTCAGAAATGATTTGCATGTCGAAATTATCAAAACTTAACTGTTCGAATTTATTGAGGCATTTTTTATAGTGGTCGATACTTTTCTTTTGGTTTTCTATAAAGCTTTTAATCTCCTCAATGCTCAACAAGGTGATTTTTATGTCATTCTTTAATGATTCCTCCAAATTTGTAAGAGACTGCCAGTTTTCAACAACAATTTGTTTTTTTAATTTATGGACAGTATCTTTAGATGAACTTACTTTAGCTTCTGCAGTTTCGATATGTTTTTTTAGTGCCACAAGTTCCTTTTCCTTATTCCTAACTTGCTGAACGTAAAATATTTTTTGCTCAGCTAGTTTATCTAATGTAATTTTCAGAGTTTGGTTTTGTTCTAGCAATTGACCCTTTTTATCTATTTTGGCGCCTAATTCCATGGCAAGGTTATTAACATCTTCAAGAGCTTTCTCTTTGTCTTCCTGTAATTTTATCAGTTGACGTTTTTTATCCAATATCACTTCATAACGAGCATTAATATCTTCAATGTTTTGATACATACTTTTTAGAAGATTGATTGCATAAGAAAACATATAATTTATTCGTTTAGGCTGGGGCTCTACTATATCAGTCAGGTGAACGGTAAATTCGGATTTATTAAATAGTTTTTTTAGTTCAAAGAACAACCTTGTTGTGTCGTTGAAGTTATACATTCTTGGATTCGAAATACCCAACAGCTGTTCTCCGGCAGTTTCGTTGAATTCTTTAAAATACCAGGTGAAAAACTCTACTACAACTTCTCGACTGGGGTTTGTTACTTGTTGCACCATGAACGGGCATTCCGGCCAAATATCTTGAATTTGTTTTAAGAGGAATTCTTCCTTTTTTGACATGGTTAATTACCAATAGAACTGAAACAAGTGTTCAAGTATATAATTAATTGCTTTGTTTACTGCATTTTTTAATGTTATACCTTAGGCACAAAACAACAAAGACAAAAAATATAAACATACAGAAAACGTTTACAAAATTTGAAATTGACATTTGGAACGATATAGGCACAAAACATATATATTAAGAGGACAGGGTACATAGAATTATACCACAACACGTTGACAGGAACGGGTAGTATATGTATATGTATATATATATATATATATATACATATATATATATACACACACACACACGCACATACGTCAATCTTCTTCTTCCTTTATTTTATGAAGGACGTTCACAATTTATGTTTGCCCAGACATTCACTATTATTAATAGGTTGTCCAAATAAAATTCGATTTCCGAATTATTCATTTATTTTTCAAACCAAGCAATATTACATTTTAAATGGTTAAATTTTACACTAAATTTACATAACAAAATATTTGAAAACAATGTTGTCATAAATAATAGGAAAATAAAAAAATCACCAAAAGCGTACATCGTTACATATATTTTTCATTGCAGAAAGATCAGCCCCTGTATTTTTTTTTTTTAATCTGTTTGGAAACTTTAGAAGTAACATTGCGATGAATTTGGTGCACTTTTGATTCTTCTACAGTTAAATTCTGCCTCAAATTTACCAATTTAGTAACAACATTCCCGTTTGACTTTGCAAGAGAAAGGAAAATTAATTAATATGAGACATTTTTGAGCAATTTGTGCCTTTTTGTAAGTAATTATGATCTCGCAACGTTACTTCCATTTAGACTAATAACAGCTTCACTTTAGGTAGGTTTAAAACTCGAAGTTGAAGGTACATTTAAGTCATTTTGCTTTACCTGTCTAGGCATGCGAGAGGCTTTAAAATTTTCTGACAACTATTTAAAGAATCTGATTTATTAAAATGGTCATCACAGCTACTATAATTTTCACAAGAAAAGTCGGTAAAACCAGAAGACTCGAAACAGTACCTTGACTGTGAAAAGATTTATTTTATAATCATCACTAATGATATAAGTAAAACATGCATTCTTATAGGAAGGGTATTTGCATGACTAATTTATCTTACCAATAGTAGATGAATCGGTTATTAAGTTGGATAAAATTGAAAATAACCAAGTGATGTATAAAATCATATTTCCAATTGGCAAATGTAAACTTAACGCTAAAAGAAAAAGCAATCACCCATCGATGTATCCTACACAAACCTATTGTCACCTAAAGCAAAATAAAAAATTGGAGAAGTTGTGATTACGGTAAAGTAAACGTACCTGTGACATATCTTCATTAGAGTCGAACTTCCTACCCACAAAATTGAGTCCTCTTAAACATAAAAAGCTAATAAATCTAAAAAATAACATAACCCAGCAAAGTATAATAAAGCATAGTTGGTGACTGCTTTATTAATTTAGTATAAAAGTAACAGAAGGTGATATAAATAACCACTTACGACAATATGCATGAGCATAAAACCGCGATAAGTAAATAAAAAAATAAAACCGCGTAAACGAAACCCTAAAATAACAGAAATTAATGAAGTTGACATTTTTGACATTATTTGCATTTTCATTTATCAAAGACATGCCCATCACTTCGTAATTATCTGCTTCAACAGACGCATCAAAAATATCTTCTGTCTAACTTGATTATGAATATAAATTGTATAATTCTCTTTTTTTTTAATTGCTTTGCAGCGTCACCACCGGGGCGGAAGTGAACTTCTGGTTGAAGTTGACGTGTTGCCAAGGTCATGTATTAACTTTCAAATGAAGGTTAGTGCAACCATAGAGTTCAACTCAGCTTAGAAATATTATTAGATGCAATAAATGAAATATGTGCCTCCATTTTGAAGACTTTGGTTGAGCAAAGTCGGTTCCATGAGGTAGGTATTAGGGTATTTCGTTGACCGAATATGGAATCAACAGGTATTGTAGGTATTCAACGGGGGGGCAAAATAGTGAGACAATTTAAATATTCTAATTCTAAGAAATTGCACAACTCACAACTCCAAAAATATATTTCAATCTTTATAGAAGCCAACGTAAATTTTAAGCAGACATATGCAACTAAGTTTTTGTGAAATTTGGAATTTTGAGATTTCTCTTGAACTTAAATTGAAAATAGGTCAAAATTTCAATTTGAAAATCACCATTTCAAGAAAAAGGTTGCAAATTTTTAAGGCAGTTGTCGTGACATACATTTCTTTGACGTAACTTAATACATTTTTTCAGGATTAAATAAGATATCATTATTCAACTATCCTGAAAATTTAAAGTTGATTGATAATGTTACGCTCGAAATAATTCAAATTAAAGTTGGAAATATCTTCGCAACAATGCAAAATGTACATTTTACTTTGTCAATACATTGGTTTTTGTTTAATTTTTAATACAAAAGTAAAGTTGTTAAAAAATTAGGTGCTAATTAAAGGATATGTTTTACGCATTTATTAAAAAAATGAAATTCACTATTTCGTTATTGAAATTAAGACCTTTAAGGTTAAACAGATAAAACAAAGTCGTGTTATTTATAATTCCAGAACGGCTGAACGGATTTCTATAATTGTTGCTTTGTTGGATTTATCTAGGGCTAGAATAGCAGAATAAATACTAAAATATTGAAAACTTCTCAAACATTTCCTTTATGAGGAATACGTAAACAGCGCCATCTTTAATTCATAGCAGATAGATGACAGGGACAAATTGCAATCATAGACTAAACACATTCAACCCTTATCTCTACTCGAAATTGTCGCGACAATTATCATAAGGGAATCAATCTGTAGATGCCACTACATGGGCGTAATCATGCAGAGGTTATTTGTTTACATCGCGAGATGTTTGAATTGACGTTTGAGGTTGAAGTACGAATCAAATTTTATGCTATGAAAAATGAAGTCAGGTATAATTATGACTTGTTAAACTGAGTCACATTATGTAAATTTTTATCAAAAATATATGCCCTTTTATTCGCTAATAAATGTTGATAGTAGAAATATATATAAAACTATAAAAGCACCAATGTGTACACGTTTGCTAATACATACTATCCTTAAATGCCTAATTAAACGTTAAGACGGAGCTTTGAAAGTCATTAACAGTCAGTTATTTTAATTAATGATTGCAAACTGGGAGTGTATCCATGAATTTCAGCTATAAAGGAAAAGATAACCTTATAACTGTGAGGGCATGAACTTCGACTTGAAATTAAGTAATTTATGAGCCAGAACGAGATTTTTTGCTCACAGCATAGCAAGATCTTTTAATATCAACCAACTTGAGAAACATGCGGGAATACTTTAACGTTTCCAGGAAAGCTATTAGTTTACTGAAGAATTTCTCATGAAGATGTTTACATGAAATTAATTACAAGCTGGTTAGCAATTCTCTTCCTTCTTATTGTTTAATAATCAATAATCCTGTATGGGTTTTTTAATACTTAATTTGTAAACATAAATTCATCGGTCTGTTAATAAATAAAAACAAGGGTAGACACTGTTATGTAATGAACCCCCCCAGGATACGCGCCAGCTATTAGCGGTGCTCTCCCTCGCGCTGAAACGCTGAAAGCGTGTTCCAGCCCTTAGGTCAGCGTAGCTGTGTGCATGCACATCGCATACAGCAGGTTGCATCTTTCCCGTGCCTGATTGGCTATCAGCGGCCAGACAACTGCTTGCATAGCCGGTTTTAGTCCTCGCAATATACAATAATATCGGTGATTGTTTCAACTCCGTCTATCTAAAGCCTTAATTCAGGAGCGAACACCCCCATAAAATTAATAAAAAAAAGCGCTTCCGTGTTTGTATTTGAATGTTCACAAGCTTACGCAGTGGTGGTTGTATCGTGATGTGAGATTGGTGCATTGGAAGTACGTTTTCGCCTTCAGCTGTTTAGGTAAGTGATTTTCCAGCTCATTTTGTGCGATGTTTAAGAATTAAGGAAAAAATTTGCGGCGTTCCTTTAAAATATTTAATACGAATTTACGGGTTTGGTTTTTTAATTATAATTGTTCGCTGAAAAAGGGTTTCATTCGAAAACCAAGCTGACATAACATTATAAAATATTTTTGCTAATTTTTGTAACTTTCAACTTCTGTACAGAACTATTTATAATTGAAAAAATATGTATAGATTATATTTGCCGGCAAAATCGAATATTAAATGACTATTGGCTATTGACTTCTAGATGGCGCTACCTAGTCGACATTTTGAGAATCACTCGAGAACACGAGAACGTAGGAGGATTTCATTACCGATGAAGACAAACAGGAAAATACACACAATTTAATTATTTTTATCGCTTACAGATGCTAGAATTCCAATAACTTTAATTAAATTTCATTAGATGGTTAATAAACAATGAGATTTCATATTTCATTGGATTTTTGACAAATTTTTTCGATTCTCTTTAACAAACTGTTTTGGATATAGCAGGCACGCAGCCAGAATTTCTTTTCGGGTGGTGAAGTTCCAACTTCAAGTTCAACTTTTCAAGTGATTTCAGAGCCAGACTAGTCACAAGTCAAATGCACCATAGGCCATAGGCCACATATCCGATGGACTGATCTAGCTGAGAGACGTTGAGAAAAATTTTAAAGTTTTAAAAAATATCAACAAATCGTTTATTTATAAATTCAGAAAACGCCACTCTCAATAGAATTGGTCGAGTTCATTTTGATTCTAATACGAGAGTCATAACTTCTTTATTTTATAACATTCCCACACCAAATTTTGATCACCTTTAAAGTAGTCGAAAAATCGGTTTTTTCAAGTCTCAAGGTCAATTTTTTAGATCGATCTCAAATATAAGATCGATCTAATGAACGATTCAAAAATCCTAAGAATCGGATCGATTTACCTTAGGTGCAAGGTTACTGTAAATTTAATGACAAATTTTTTTTATTTTTTATGAAGGTGTATTTGTGTCGTTATGTTATTATCCACTTCCATCTACTAGTAATAGCTGCGTTAATAAGCCAACAGATTGCAGCACTAACTTTTTTTTTTCATTGAATATGTCGTTGACTGAATAGGAAATATAACTGTGGTGCAGTGTTGCCATATATTTGAACGTAAAATTCCGTACATATGCATTAAAATTACCGTATATTTACAAAAATTACCCTACGTTATTTTATTACCTGTTATCCGTCTAAAAAACTTTTATTTAGTGGTTGAAAACGTTACACACGTATTAATAAATACAGTACAAAACTTGAAAAAAGTTTATTTACTTTTTGAAGTAAAAATTACAAGAGCGTAGAAAGGACATAATTTTGAAAAAAATTATCACGCAATGTTGACTTTTCCTCCTCTAAATCCCGAGTTGGGAATTTTTTTTTCCTCAAATTTCGATTTTAAGCTCGAAATTTCGACTTTTTTCTCGATATTCTGACTTTTTTCTGAAATTTCGATTTTTTTCTCTCAAAATTTCGACTTTTTTTTTCGAAATTTTGACTTTTTCTAGAAATTTGGACTTTTTTTTTAAAGTTCGCCTTTTTTTCTCAAAATTTCGACTTTTTTCTCAAAATTTTGACTTTTTTCTCAAATTTTGATTTTTTTTCGAAATTTCGACCTTTTTCCCGAAATTTAATTTTTTTTCTGAAATTTCGACTTTTTTTCTCGAAATTTCGACGTTTTTCTCGAAATTTCGTCTTTAAACTCAAAATTTCGACTTTTTTTCTCAAAATTTCGACTTTTTTTGGAAATCTCAACTTTTTAGAAATGTTACAACAAAGGCGTAGGAAGGAAATCGATTAAAAAAAATGTTATTTTTAGAAATTTCGACTTCTTTTCTCAAATTTCGATTTTAAGCTCGAAATTTCGACTTTTTTCACGAAATTTTGACTTTTTTCTCAAATTTCGATTTTTTCTCGAAATTTTGACCCTTTTCTCGAAAATTCGTATTTTTTTCTCAAATTTCAACGTTTTTCTCGAAATTTTGACCTTAATATCGACATTTCGACATTTTTCTCGAAATTTCGACGTCAAACTCAAAATTTCGACTTTTTTTCTCTAAATTTCGACTTTTTTCTCGAAATCTCGACTTTTTTCTCAAATTTCGACTTTTTTATCGAAATATTTCAAAATTTCGACTTTTTTCTCGAAATTTTGACGTTTTTTCTCAAATTTCGACATTTTTCTCGAAATTTCGACTTTAAACTTGAAATTTCGACTTTTTTTTCTATAAATTTTGACCTTTTTCTTAAATTTCGACTTATTTTTTTCTTGGAATTGCGGCTTACGTTTTTCTCAAATTTCGACTCTTTTTTTTTCGAAATTTCGACTTTTTTCTCAAATTCCGACTTTTTTCTCAAAATTTTGATCTTAATCACGGTATTTCGATTTAAAACTCGAAATTTCGACTTTTTTCTGAAATTTCGACTTTTTCTCTCAAAATTTCGACTTTTTTCTCGAAATTTCGACTTTTTTTTTTTCAAATTTTGATTTTTTTTCTCGAAATTTCGACCTTTCTCTCGAAATTTTATTTTTTTTCTGAAATTTCAACTTTTTTTTTCGAAAATTCGACGTTTTTCTTGAAATTTCGTCTTTAAACTGAAAATTTCGACTTTTTTTTTCAAAATTTCGACTCTTTTCTTAAATTTCAACTTTTTTCTCAAAATTTGACTTTTTTCTGGAAATCTCAACTTTTTAGAAATGTTACAACAAAGGCGTAGTAAGGAAATCGATTAAAAAAAAATGTTATTTTTAGAAATTTCGACTTCTTTTCTCAAATTTCGATTTTAAGCTCGAAATTTCGACTTTTTTCACGAAATTTTGACGTTTTTCTCAAATTTCGATTTTTTCTCGAAATTTTGACGTTTTTCTCGAAAATTCGTTTTTTATTCTCAAATTTCAACCTTTTTCTCGAAATTTTGACCTTAATATCGACATTTCGACATTTTTTCTCGAAATTTCGACGTCAAACTCAAAATTTCGACTTTTTTTCTCAAAATTTCGACTTTTTTCTCGAAATCTCGACTTTTTTCTCAAATTTCGACTTTTTTATCGAAATATTTCGAAATTTCGACTTTTTTCTCGAAATTTCGACGTTTTTCTCAAATTTCGACTTTTTTCTCGAAATTTCGACTTTAAACTTGAAATTTCGACTTTTTTTTCTATAAATTTTGACCTTTTTCTTAAATTTCGACTTATTTTTTTTCTTGGAATTGCGGCTTACGTTTTTCTCAAATTTCGACTCTTTTTTTTCGAAATTTCGACTTTTTTCTCAAATTCCGACTTTTTTCTCAAAATTTTGATCTTAATCACGGTATTTCGATTTAAAACTCGAAATTTCGACTTTTTTCTGAAATTTCGACTTTTTCTCTCAAAATTTCGACTTTTTTTCTCGAAATTTCGACTTTTTTTTTTTTCAAATTTTGATTTTTTTCTCGAAATTTCGACCTTTTTCTCGAAATTTTATTTTTTTTCTGAAATTTCGACTTTTTTTTTCAAAAATTCGACGTTTTTCTTGAAATTTCGTCTTTAAACTGAAAATTTCGACTTTTTTTTTCAAAATTTCGACTCTTTTCTTAAATTTCAACTTTTTTCTCAAAATTTGACTTTTTTCTGGAAATCTCAACTTTTTAGAAATGTTTCAACAAAGGCGTAGAGAGGAAATCGATTAAAAAAAAAATTATTTTTAGAAATTTCGACTTCCTTTCTCAAATTCCGATTTTAAGCTCGAAATATCGACTTTTTTTCACGAAATTTTTAACGTTTTTCTCAAATTTCGATTTTTTTCTCGAAATTTTGACCTTTTTTTCGAAAATTCGTTTTTTGTTCTCAAATTTCAACTTTTTTCTCGAAATTTTTACCTTAATATCGACATTTCGACATTTTTCTCGAAATTTCGACTTCAAACTCAAAATTTCGACTTTTTTTTTCTCAAAATTTAGACTTTTCTCGCAAATTTCAGTTTTGTTCTTGAAATTTTCCCTTTTTTTTCGGAATTTCGACTTTTTTTCTCAAAATTTCGACTTTTTTCTAGAAATCTCGACTTTTTTCTCAAATTTCTACTTTTTTATCGAAATATTTCGAAATTTCGACCTTTTTCTCGAAATTTTGACCTTAATATCGACATTTCGACTTTTTTTCTCAAAATTTCGACTTTTTTCTCAAAATTTCGACTTTTTTCTTAAATTTCGACTTTTTTCTGGAAATTTCAACGCTAAAGTCAAAATATAAACTTTTTTTTTGAAAATGCGACTTGTTTTTGTTGAAATTTCGACCTTTTTGTCAAATTTCTACTTTTTTTTCGAAATATATCAAAATTTCTACTTTTTCTCAAAATTTCGATGTTTTTTTCAAATTTCGACTTTTTTCTCGAAATTTCGACCTTAATCTAAAAAGTTCCTCTTTTTTCTCGAAATTTCGTTTTCTTTTTCTCAATTTTCGACCTTTCTCTCAAATACCGACTTTTTTCTCGAAATTTTGACCTTAATATCGAAATTTCGACTTTAAACTTAAAATTTCGACTTTTTTTCTACAAATTTTGATCTTAATCACGGAATTTCGATTTAAAACTCGAAATTTCTACTTTTTTTTGGAAATTTCAATTTTAATCTCAAAATTTCTAAAAAAAAGACCAAAATAAGGTGATTAAAAATAGCAATTATTGAACGCACCCTGCTACCAACTGTCAAGATTGTTAGGAAAGAGGAATGGTGGGACGTAATTGTCATCTGTCTAATTTAACCATAGAGAAATTTCGAGAAAAAATTCGATATCAAAGTCGAAAATTCAAGATTAAAGTCGAAATTTTGACATTAATCTCAAAATTTTAGAAAAAAAGTAGAAATTTCAAGAAAAAAGCCGAATTTTCGAGAAAAAGGTCGAAATTTTGAGTGTAAAGACGAAATTTCGAGCTTAAAGCCGAAATTTCTAATTTAAATCCGAAATTTCAAGATTAAAGTCGAAATTTCGAGAAAAAAGTCGAAATCTCTAAAAATATTTGTTTTAATCAATGTCCTTTTCACGCTTTTGTAAAATGTTGAAATTTCGAAATACAATATTTTTTAATCAATGCCTTTCTACGCTTTTGTAAAATGTCGAACTTTGAACTCAAAATTTCAACTGTTTTCTCAAAAATTCTACTTTAACCTTGAAATGTCAAGAAAAAAGTCGAAATTTTGGGTAATAAAAAATTGAATTTACTGAACGCAGCCTAGTGTCAATATTAAATTTTAAAAGGGTTGGTGCCTAGAATATATTCTTATATTCTAAGGGTTGGTGGGGCTTAACTGGTCATTTGCCTAACCTAACCATAGAATAAGAAATTTCGACTTATCTCGAAATTTCGTGAAAAAAAAGTTGAAGTTTCGAGATTAAAGCCGACATTTCGACTTTATTTATGAAATTTCCTTTAAAAACGTCGAAATTTAGAGAATAAAGTAGAGATTTCCACTTTAGTCTCGTAATTTCCAGTTTAAACTTTATATTTCTAAATATATTTTTATAAATGAATGTCCCTTCTACATCTTTGTAAAAAAACCAAAAATGCATAAATAAAAAACAAAGCAGAAAACAAATATGTATCGGATTTTTCTAATTAGGAATAAATAATTAAAATATAAATATTAATGTTTACAATCCAAGAAAAAACTTTTAAAATTAAACTACGCCAATTCATCATTATCATTCAATTTTATCGGGAATCGATACTTTTGCTCACGATTCGAATCGATCCAAAAATCGATTATTCTAAAAAGGAATCGACATCCCTACTTTAAAGTATTCTTCGTTGACTACAACTCACCTCTACAAACGATCCTTTCTTTTTTCAAAACATTTTTTAAATTCACTTATCGCGATGTTCTTTAGGCCTTCCAGCGATTTTTGATTTACCTCCTCCACAGAGGCAAAACGCTTTTCTGTCATGTTCCTTTTGAGTCTGGGGAACAAAAAGAAATCACAGGGAGCTAGATCCGGTGAGTAGGGAAAGTGGACAATTAGTGTCATGTCGTTTTTGATCAAAAACTGCTTTACGGGGAGAGGGGTGTGGGCCGGCGCGTTGTCATGATGGAAGAACCATTTGATTTTCTTGTGCCCCTTTTGAGTCTGGGGAACAAAAAGAAATCACAGGGGGCTAGATCCGGTGAAGAGGATTAGTGAAAAATTGGTGTCATGTCGTTTTTGGTCAAAAATTACTTTACGGACAGAGCGGTGTGGGCCGGCGCGTTGTCATGATGGAAGAACCAGTCGATTGTCTTATATCCCTTTTGAGTCTGGAAAACAAGAAATCACAGGGGACCCGGTGAATAGGATAAGTGAAAAATTGGTGCCATGTCGTTTTTGGTCAACAATTACTTTACGGACAGAGTGCTGTGTGCCGGCGCCTTGTCACAATGGAAGAACCAGTCGCTTGTGAGCCAAAGATCAGCCCTTTTCTTGCGGATACCCTCCCTCAGTCTTTTCAAAACCTCCAAGTAGAACTTCCGGTTGGCAGTTTGACTCGTGAACTCCGCGAGCACAACATCTCTGCAATCGAAGAAACAAATGAGCATTGTCTTGATGTTGGACTTCACTTGGAGAGCTTTTTTGGGACAAGGAGAGCCAGGTGTATTTCTTCCACTGGTTTGTTTTGGGGTCGTATCCATAGCACCACGATTCATCACGAGTAATCAGCTTGGAAAAATTTCAGGGTCCTCTTGGAGCCGATTTTGAAGCTCAAAACATGCTTGAAATCGACGCTCCCTTTGCTCGACTGTGAGAAGGCGAGGGCCTTTGGCTGCAACTCTTCTCACGTGCAAATCTTCGGATAAAATCCTCCGAATTGAACTCCATGAAATCCCAGACATCTGACAGTTGATCAATGGCTCGGCGACGGTCTTCACATTGATTTTGTCGACGTTTTGTCATTTCTTCTTGAATTGTGTCCTTGGATATCTCAAAGGCTTTCGACAGAGCCTGGCACCGATCTCTTCTCGCCAAATTAACATCTTATGGTCTTCATCCTGGACTCTGTCATTTGATATCCAACTTTCTGGCTGACAGGTCTCTTCAGGTTGTCGTCGATGGTATCTCATCCGAGACATTTGCGAATAACGCAGGGGCGCCTCAGGGGTCTGCTCTGTCTCCTACTATATTTCTGTTACACATAAACGATCTCTTAGCTTCAACTTCCAATCCTATATACAGCTAAGCAGATGATAGTAACCTTGTGTCATCTTTTTTCTTCGTCAAACCATTATTTATCGCTGCTTCAGATCGACTAAGGGAACAGCAGATACAGACGATTAATCGGGATCTCGAGATTATTCTGGAATGGGGTAAGAACAATTTGGTCGACTTCAACGCTTCAAAAACTCGGGCAGCGGTTTTCTCTAAGAAAACATCAAGGCATAGTGCAACAAATATACTAATGGACGATAAAATCTTTCCGATGGGATCTAATCTATCTATTCTAGGAGTGAATGCGAGCACCAACTTCCTTTGGGATGATCATGTGCGCGCCATTGCCAAATCCGCCTCTCAGAAGCTAGGATTTCTTTTTAGAGCTAAAAAGTACTTCACATCTCATCAGCTATTAACACTATACAAAGCTCAAGTTGGGCCAACACTAGAATACTGTTCTCATGTTTGGAGTTCAGCCTCAAAACACACTTTAGCTCTCTTGGATTCAATTCAAAGAAGAACGATTCGCCTAATTGATGACGAGAGTCTGACCGATTCTCTCGAAACACTAGAGTACAGGCGTATGGTTGGTGACTTGTCTCTTTTCTACAAGTACTATCATGGAAGATGCTCGCAGGAACTAATAGGATTGATCCCCCAAGGGCAAGTATCTTGAGGCGTTCTAGACAGTCGGAGACAGCAAATTCCTGTGCGGTCCAGCTTGACACAGTGAGGACTTCTGTCTACGGAGACTCTTTTTTCTATAGAACTTCCAAGTTATGGAACTTGTTACCAAAAGGAATGTTTCCCAAAATTTACAACCTATCCTTGTTTAAGAAGGCGGTTCATCGCCATCTATCCTTGTTTTCGCATCCTACTCGCAGTGCTTCGAAAGCATAATGGGGTTACCCTTTGCGAGTGGATTAAACTTAAAAAAAATAAGGAAAAACTTTTCAAGTGTGAGGATAAGCCATTTGGACAAATATTGATTGGTGCTTCTTCAACTTATAATATTTGATGACTATATGCACTCGGGCGCGCCCCCATATAGCCTCGCGGATCTTGGGACGTGCCTAGTTTGACGTATAGGTAATCCTCCACTGATGTGAGTTAAAAACAAAAAGGAATCTTACGGAACTAAAGATGATACCTTGAGAAAAAAAGTTGAAATTTTCAGAAAAATATCAAAATTTTAAAGCACTTGTAAGCATGCAAAAGCTAGGGATTTTCTGAAACAAGTCACTGTTTCCAGTTTACTCTCGAAATTTTTACTTTAATTTCAACAAGTTAACTTTAAATTAGATTATCAGAATATTTCATCTTTTTCTTGAAATATTTCCCTGAAACTCCAGATCTGTTCAGCAGATTTGAAATATTGAAAGTTCATACGGAATTTTGAAAAATTTTACAAAAAAAAGAAAAATCCAACTACGCACGAGGAAGTTTGAGAAAAATGTTGAGATTTTAAGAGAAACTCGCGATCCTACATAATAAAGTAGTATTTTGGAATTTAAACTTAGGATTTCGAAAAAAAAGTCGAAATTTTAGAATTGAAGAAACTTTGAGAGAAAAAAATGACAAATTCTAGAAAAAATGAAACTTTTAATCCAAAATTTTTCTAAAAAATTAATCCTTGAAACTGAAAGTAAAAGTTTTAGGAATTAAGTGAAAAAAAAATAAATATTTTCGATTTAAATTTGAACTAGGAAAAGATGTACCGGGGCTACTTTGTAGAAGTTTTGAAACATTTTGTGATAAATTTCTTTTCGTGGTTATGATATTCATGAAGATTGACTTAATATAATACATGATTTGTCAACATGTAAAAAAATAATAAAAATTGTTACTAAAACATCTATATATTTTTGACTAAATACCTGATAAATTAGCCCCATTCCTTAGAGCTCCTTTGTCGGGTAGTAATTTCTTTGTGAAAAATTATTGTAGTGCCACCTAGAAGAGTTTAATATCGATTCATTCACTAGAAATGTGTTTATAGACAGTTTTTGAGAAAATTTAGCCCAGGATGATTATCATTTTCTCATTTTTTAATGGTCTCGTCATGTTTTTGGACTTTGGTCACTAAACAAAACAAAATCATTTTCGTTAGTGAACATTCTGAATTTGCTATTTGACAGAGTTAATACGTATCTAATCATCTTCAGGACTTAGGGTGGCGATATATTGTCTGCTCATCTTCAGGACTTGTGGCGTGACAAAGTAGCCCCGCGTGACAAAGTAGCCCCAGTTTGTGTTATTTCTTCCGAATTTGCTTCGTGACAAAGAATAACTAAAAGTGTTTGACCATCATCTTGGGGTTTGTTTTCAGGACCAAGGGGAAAACTAAATTTAAGACAGAAGAACAAAGTGTCTCTGTATGTCTATCATACTGAAGCAGAAACTCTTCCGAAATGAAGAAGAGAAGAGTTTCGCCTCTGATATGGTTGACTTACGGAGTTACTATGCTTTCTGTTTGTCTTCTTTGCCATTTTATTTTCTGAAGTATTTCGCTTCTGGTATGGTTGACATACTGAGTTACTCCTCTGTCTTCACAATCTTGTGTTTTGAACTATTTTCACTTCGGAGTAGTTTCGTCTCCGGTATGGTAGGTAGGTGCTCTGATGTCTCGAATTTGGTTTTTCCCTTGTTCTTGAAGAAGTCTCCTGCGATCTGTAATGGTTGACGAAACTTCGAATACTTTTTGATATGGTCTAAAGACGGATTTCCCTGACTTTGAAGCCTTTGTAATTTTAAGCTAGGAATAAGAAAACTCAAACTTTTTTGCTAGGTTTTTTAATCTTTCTTGGTTTCAGGAGACAAGTTTCTATTTCCGAATTTCCACTTAGGAAAAAAAATTGGGGTTTTGCAGGTCAGAAGTTTATTTTCAGAGTAGTATGCATGCAAGTAAATTTATTAAATGGCGACGTAAATATGTTCCACATTACAACTTAAAACAAACAATGAGAGATATGCGGTTTTACTTTCAAAGTTAGTTTAGCGAAATGAGTGCATGCATGTTAGTGTGTCACTTTTTCCCGCGATAAGCAAAAGTCTAGTCATTAAAGCCTGTTATAATCATGTTGTTTTAATTAGATAAGTAGTCTTGCTCATTACACAAATGTTAGTTCCGTGCAAAAACTAAATATTGTGCGTGCTTAGCCAATATTAGATTCGCCTGAACTTTGTTAATTCCAGCCGAGTAATTTCTTCACCACTCGGCGTTAAACGCCATATTCTTAAGGAGGGGGTTGAAAACCGGGTTACTGCGGCAATTTTCGTGTTTTACTTTATCTGTTGATTTCCGCTGCACCTCAAGGAATACAATTTTCCAATTCTTATTTAATTATATCGCCGGATGTAACAGAAAGCCTTCGTAGAATCAATACATGACGCAATTGCATACAAATTTCAGTCAGTTTTGGATTTTGTTGTCGAAAAATATTATCTATCTTTTTGGTTTCCTCCAATTTCTCGTTGCTGCCTTAATTTAACTCTTTCTTATTATTCTATATATCTATTTACAAAACATCAGTGGCTAATTTAATATTGACGACACTCTCCTCGAAAAGGAAAAATATCAAAAAAGAGATTTTAACAAAATAATCAAAATTTCGGTAAAAGCGTAATTTCTAAAAAAAATAAGTGTAATTTCCAAAAGAAAGTCAAGTTTTGAAAAAGTAAAGCCAAATTTTGAAACAAAATCCATAATTTCAAAAAATTACGATTTTTTGAAATAGAAATTTCGAAACGAAGAGTACTGACGGTTAAATGGTTGAATGAATAGAAATTATGTAAAGCAGACAAATTAAGAGAATTAAGTTATGTCGAAATTTCCAAACAATCTAAAATCCGAAATTTTTGGAAAAAATAAAATTTTTGAGAAATATTTATTGTGAAATTCAGTAAAAAACACTTATTTTGAAAAAAAAAAATTGATTCTAAAAAAAGCTTCAAATTTAGGTAGGAAAAAAAATGTCGAATTTTAAATATAAAATAGACATTTTTAAAAAACAGAAATTTTGAGAAATTTCAAGGAAAATATACAAACTTCAATGAAAGATTTGAATTTTTACACAGAAATGTAAATGTTGAAAAAAAGCTATATTTTGAAAATAAAGTCGAAACTTGAGAAAAACGAATTGTGGTAAAAATTAGTAATTTCGAACCAAATACGAAAATTGAAAAAAAAAAATGCGAAATTTCGTCTTCTAAGCCCTTTGGATCGACTGCATCATCTAGGGTAAGTGCTCTACCCAGAAGCACCGTGGTCGAAAACGGTCAAAATGTTAAATTTTCAGAGCACAATTTTTGAAAAATATAACGAACTTTGAAAAAAAAGAACATAACAGTCCTATATTCAAGAAAAGTTAAATTTTGAGAATAAAGTCGAACTTTGATAAATACAGTCAAATTTCCCTAGAGCCAATTCCAAGATCCTACAAAAAATTCGCTATAGACAGGTTTTCGTTATAGGGAGGAGGCATTAAAAATGCGCAAATCACATGTAAAATTTCACATTACACATTTATTTAAAAATATATAAACAAACATATGTAGATAAATTAAATTTAATTTAAAAAAATCTGTTATTTCTGTTTGAAGAGAGAAATTAGAAAATGTTTGCTGTTCAAAAAATACTTCGCACTTATTTAACGCATTGAAAACAAGTTCAGGTGTGTTCTTAAACTGTAAACCCCCTTTATACTAGGTAAACAATGCCATTATCATGGAGTATCCCAAAAATTGAATATTTACTTATTTTGAACGACAGGCAATTATAAACGAATCAAACCTTGGAATGTCATTAGCCTGAGAGAACTTTCTCTGAACGGAAGGCCAATATTAAAACTAACTAAACCTTCAAAAGTCTTGGTTCAAAAATTCCTTGTAAGGAGGTATCCTACTCGTTAAATGGGGGTAATATTATGTGTAAATTTGCTTAAAATTCTGTTCCCTAAAAAAATTCGTTATATA